>CM060937.1:250454891-252954891 GCA_030765085.1 Allium cepa | reverse complement strand
GCCTAGATCACTGTACCGAGGATCACTCCCGACCCCCTGCAACACAAGATCGGGACTACCCCTTACTTGATAATCCCGAGTAAGATCATCCAACGGTTGTGATCAGCAACCGCACCACTAAGCCGAAATAAAAGGGACATCTAGACAGGGATGACCTCACCCTGAAATGGGTTAGCCTTGCTGCATAACCCCTGATTTTCAGTCATTCCCAGTTGATGAGGCTTGAGGCTAAGCGTTACCTTTTAGAACGTTTCACTTAGAATGCCCATCGTCTACCTAACGATGTTCCGAAAGCATTCATCCATACAAGTCCGTCCCGGGTTCGAACGGAACCGAATGCACTACTACTACTACTACATCCATTTGGAATTATCCTTAGGATAAGTAGCGACTAGCCCTTGCACTTCACTGCTCCATCTTCGAATCCAAACTCGTCTTTCTCACGAAAACGTACAAACCGGATCGAAGTGGTTTTCGAGAAATAAATCCCGATCCCGGTCTCTTCGAAACGATCAACGCATTGTCCAATATTGATAGTCGGTTATTTAACCATCAATTAACATTCACAACATCCATCAACATAAATAATTTCACCAAATTAGTTATTAATCTCAAAATATCTTTGCAAGATATATTTCCACTTTTCAATCCCTTTTGAAACAGTTTAAAACCATTTTCCCCTCAGGGAGTAAATTCCACAAATATTTTCGATTCCCACTGAAATCACCAAGTACAAACACTTTTAGATTTTTAAAATAATTTAAAACACTTTATTATAAAATATCCTTTTAAACATTTAAATTGAAAACTACTTCAATACTTAATTAAAAATAATACTTTAGGAATATTTAAAATAAGGTTACTTTATAAAATATAAAACTAGATTTTCTCCTTTAAAAAAATTACCAAATCATCTTTTAAATAATTATTACGATAATAGATTTTGGAAAATACTTACTTTAGAATTTAAACATTCAGAAATAATAAATTTTCTAAAACATGCTTTTTAAAACGACATGAAAGCCTTTAACTTATATTTAAAAATTTACTTTGAAAACGTACTTGGCTATCCAGGGAAACACGCTTCTCTTCACATCCTTTAAAAAAATCACTATTTATTTTTAAACAAATTTTCTCATTCCTTTAATAAATTCCCACCTTGAATTTATTCTTCCCAAATATCCACTGATATATTTTACTTTACTTTTATAAACCTAGTTTATACATTCCATAGTCACATTCTCCTTTAAATTTCCAATTTCAAACACCTGAATCAATTTCCAAATTGGTTTCCAATTTACTCCATTTTGAAATAAATTCCTTCTTTATCTATTTCAACAAATTTAAAACTTGGATTTTAAAATAAATTCTTTATTCCTTTAAATAATGTCACTTAAGGTTTAAAATTCATTATTTCTCCGTTTATTCAAAATCCTCTTTCCATACTCGAAATTTATTTTTTAGAATTTTAAATCACTTTTATTCTTTTCTAATTTATCCTTCAATTTATACAAATTTTCTATAATTATTTTACTTACAAATTCATTCTTTTATTTTCTTTTCAAAAATCCAATTCTATATATTTTGATAACTCAGTGTACCGAAATGTTCAAGCAGACTATAGCATTCAATATTCCAATATAATTCATCACAGAATATCAAATAATCATAATAGAGAATATTAAATAATATAAATAAACGTTGAGGAATCCAGTTGGATCCCTCCAACCCGTTTTCCTGCATCCACAAATGTTAGCACAATACCAATTCCACTTCGAGGTGGAATATCGCGGTATATGGGATTACTATAATATCATCCGCTATTATGCGGCGCATAGGATCTCATCCGTTATATAATGTGGGAAATCAACCATTCTAAGATATACTATATACTACTATATAATATATCACATTTAATCAATTCAATCATTCAACCAAATATTTAAATTTAACTATTTAAATTTAAATCAAACCCAGATGAGTGAGATTAACTCACCTTTGTTTTTAATTTGCAGCCCAAACCAACCAGCTTGTTTCCTTAACGATTCAGACCTTGTACAAACATTATATAATTTATTATTATTTGAATTAATTTAATAATCAATTTCTATGTAATAATTTAAATTGACTAATGATTTAATTAAACTATTAATTTCTCTCTTAAACTACAAATAAAAATAAATTATAGATTTAAAAATCTACTTTTTATAAATTCCTCAAACATTTTAAAATCCTTATATATTTCAAAATCTTTTCTATATATATAATTAACTAACATAGGCATGTATATTTTTTTCTTTACTGCAAATTTCCTCTTCTAACCTATATATAAAAATATAGAAATCTGGTTTTATTTAAACTGCTCAAAATCACTTTCTTTTCCAAAGTTTTATACTTGTATTGAACAGTAATTCCTTACCTTACTGTTAAAATGTATCCCTCTATCTGCATTTCTTCTGCGTGTATAAATACACAAATATAAATTTTAAATTAAATTAAATTTAACCAAAAACAAATACCTAACTGCCGAAACCACCAGATCATGGCCCTAACCACCGATATCCATCACACCAGCCATCACACATACTTCCATGATCCACTTTACGCCAATACAACATACTTCCCTTGCACAACATACTTCCCCTGATCAACACCTCTGATTCTCACCAAATCAATGCACTTCATCTCCTTTGTATCACCTCCCCATACCTTCAGTTAACAGTGCATCACCTCCCTACTCAACCGCTTCACCACTCAGTAACTCCTTTGCGACTAAACAACACTACTACCACTACACCCATCTACTACCGATAACTGTTTTCACACCAACCTACAACTCTACCTTACAACTACTTCTACGTACCATACAACAACCAACAGTCCCCAATTGCACTGTCATACTGTTGCCCGCATCACAACAGCAACAATTACGTCCTTCCCCCTGACCAATCTTCACCATGAAACCGTGACCCACTTTTTCTACCGCCTCACCCAAAGACAACCAACTTCGAACGATCAATCGATGAAA
This sequence comes from Allium cepa, assembly GCA_030765085.1. Classification (NCBI taxonomy): domain Eukaryota; kingdom Viridiplantae; phylum Streptophyta; class Magnoliopsida; order Asparagales; family Amaryllidaceae; genus Allium; species Allium cepa. The sequence continues at coordinate 252,951,863 of CM060937.1, read as the reverse complement.
CCACAACTCCATTACAGACCAAACCATGAACCGACCTTCGGCGATCGTACCCAAATCAAATAATCTACAACCCGAATTAACTTCCCAATCAACCACAATTCCTACTAGTTACCCTCAATCGTCGACCACCACAACATGAAAACAAAATCCCCAAATCCCAATTGCTGCAAGCGAACCACAATTCTTCAAACCAGAAAATCACGATCTCATCTTTTTTTTAAGTCGCCTCTTGCTGTAATTTTTTTTCCAATTGTGATTTTATAAATGAAGAAGGTGGTCTCGATATTTTTATATTCTTACTTTAGGAGAAAGGAATTCAGAAGATTTGAAATTGATAGGGGACAAGGAGCCACGATATAAGGGTGACGGTAGTATATGGGAGAAACAAGGCTACTGTGTCGTGATGGAAAGGGAAAGTAGCCGATGGGAAAAAAAAGTTGACGTGAAAGGGTCTGACTGGTCAACAAAGTGTAAATTATCTTTAAATTTAAATTTAAATCAACTTGAATTCGTAGCTAAAAATATCGACATCCTATCGAGGCATGCCGCTAGGCGTTTATAATGTTATACCCCTATTCCAAACGAAATTGAAAAGATTTCGAGTCCTAATTCGATCGTATGGAGAAGATAGCTTTTTGGACTCAGTTATTATAGTGAATTTTCGATGTAAATTTCAACGCGTTTATATATCGTATGCTCACACAACAACTCCAAACACTACGAAAATTGAAATCCGATAACAATGTAATATTACGGATCCAATGGAACTAGTTTCGTCGAATTCCGAGACTGCGCCTCGGAAGGCTATTTTTAAATTCAATTTAAATGATAAAATTTCAAAACCGAACAAATCACTGTTAAATTCAATTTTAAAACTTCAATTATTCTCAGCACTATCAATATAAATTTTACAAGCCTTCAAATTATTTTTAACAGGCTTAAAACTCCAAATTCAACATTTTATCCAACTTCAAATTATTTAATTCAACAATTTAATTATCAATTAAATTGTGATATTTGAATTCAAGTTAAAATTAACTTTTAAATATTTAAAAATTAATTAAATATTTCGATTTCAAATACCTAAAAATTCCGGGTCGTCACACTAAGCCTCAAATCTCCACTGCACTCTACAAGTTGTCAAGGCTTCTAAGTCTTTCCATTCTGCTATCACAACTAACATTGCATTTGATGCTTCCTACTAAGCGCATCCGCAACCTTGTTGCCTCTACCTGATGTGTACTCTATTCTGAAATCATAAGCAGCTAAAATCTCTAACCACCTCTACCGTCTTATGTTCAGCTCCTTCTAAGAGAACATGTACTTTAACGACTTGTGATCTGTATAAATCTCGAACCATTCTCCCAAAAGGTAATGCCTCCATACCTTCAAAGAAAAAATAACCGCAGCTAACTCCAAGTCATGCATTAGATATCTAACCTCATGCAGTCTAAGCTATCTAGAAGCATAGGCAATCACTTTACCCCTCTGCATTAGTACAACTCCCAATCCTATTCCATACGCATTAGTGTAAGAAACTAAATCCTGAATCCTCTCTGGAACAACCAATACAGGTGCATGGTTCAATACATGTTTCAATCTTTGGAATGCTTCCTCACACTTATCGGTCCACTTAAACTATACATCCTTTCGTTAGCTTGGTCATCAGCTCTGCTATCCACGAGAAATCCTTTATAAACCTTCGATAATACCTAGCCAACCCAAGGAAACTTCTTGTCTCAGTTACCATTTCTGGTCTCTTCCAATTATTAACGACTTCGATCTTTTTTGGATCGATTGACAACTCTTTCTCCGAAACCACGTGATCAAGAAACTTTACTTCCTTCTTTCAAAAATGGTACTTTGAAAACTTTGCCTTTAGCTGATACTGCCTCAGCGTCTCAAGCACAACTCTAAGATGAACTTCATGCACCTTCTCATCCATAGAGTATATCAGAATATCATCTATAAAACCAACATGAACCTATCCAAATGCTCTTGGAAAATCCGGTTCATCAAATCCACAAAGAAAGCCGGTGCATTATTCATTCCAAATGGCATAAACTAACCATTCGTATGACCCATACCTTGTTCTAAACACCGTCAAAGGTATACTATCTTCTGCTACCCTAAGCTGATGAAAGCCTGTCGCCAAATCCAGCTGAGAGAATATCTTGGCCCTACTCAACTGATCGAAGAAATCGTCAACTCTCGGCAATGGATATCGATTCTTAATCGTCCTTTCATTAAACTTACAATAATCAATGCATAGCCTTAATGATCCATCCGGATGCTCCCCAAGGCGAACTACTTGGTCTAATAATAAAAATCTTACCTTCTAAATCCACCAATCGCACCTTCAATTCCTTCATATCTGTAGGTGTCATCCTTCTTGGTGGCTTACTCATCGGTTTTGTTGCAGGCATCAAATTTATCTGAAACTTAATGGCTCATTTCGGCGGCAATCCAACTACAAGTTCAAACACATCTGTGAATCCTCTAACTACGAAAACGCAATTTAACTCATCTTCTAAATCCATAACACCCAACAAAGAATTCACCTCACAACTAGGATTTTCTGCAGTATAAACTATCTGATCACTACAATCAGGGTGTCTTAGTGATATTTTCTGATCGTGGGAAAATATCTTTGCATCATATTCACTTAACCAATCCATCCCAAGAATAATCCCAAACCCTACAAAGTCAAACACGTGCAAAGTGAAAAAAAAGGTGTAACCGAGCAAATCAAACTCTAAGTGGTCACACTTCGTCCCAAGCATCACATACCCTCCTATCAAATTTGCAACTCTTAAGGAAGTAACTAAATATATGGGTTTTAGGTTAAGTTTATCTACCAAGCATCAAGATATAAAAGAATGAGATGCTCCAGTATCAAACAAAACTCCAACTGACATACTGTGAATCTAAAGCGTATCTTTTAACACAGCCTTTCCCTTCTCCTTCACTGCTGGCCTCAAAGCAGCGGGATCCAATGCATACACTTAGTCCTTACCATCCTTTAGGGCACCTTACGTTGATTCTTGTAGTGGCCAATCTGATCACAATTAAAGCACTTGATGTTCTTCTTTCCAATCACCTCCTTTCCTGCTTCCTTTCCAGTACGAAACTCATGAGCAAAGTGTCCTTTCTTGTCGCACTTGTAATAGACCACTTCAGACTTTCCCTTCTTCACTGCTCCTCCCTTTAGAGCATTCTTCTTATGGAAGAATTTTCTCTTTTGGCCCTGTCTAACCTGGACCTCTTTTCCTTCTTCTTCTCCAAACAGGCTAACATCTCCTCATGTCTCAATGCCATTTCCACAACCACATCACATGGATCTCTGATGTGCAGCAAAGTAGCTCTAAATAACTCCAACTTCAAACCTCTAATAAACTTTTCATTCCTTTCAAAGCTGTGTCAACAGTGGCATACCCATATCGGGCTAACTCTTCGAACCTTCTAGCATACTCTAGAACAGACATCTCCCCTTGTTCCATCTCAGGAAACTTACTGACCAACACAGACTGTGCCATTACTGACATGAAACTTTCTTGAAACCTCCTTCTAAACTCTTCCCACATCATAGCCTCTTCATCCACACCAGCGATTATAGTATTCCACCAAAACAAAGCAGCTCCTTGAAGCTGTCTTGAAGCAAGTCTCCTTTTTTTCTAGTCATTGATCCCTAGGTCAAAAAAAATCCTTTCCTCGAACAACCCCAGCAGCGATCCTAGCTTGCATCATGTTACGAAAAACTGATACATGGCTTCCATATCCACTTGTGAAACCCTAGCACCAACATTCTCAGCCTAAGCCTGACCTTAAGTTTTTCTAAAAGTCGGTCGGGCATTTCTATTTATGGAGATGCTATCTCCTCCTAGATTAACTCTGCCTCTTCTTTCGGCCATATTTGTATTCAAGCCCCGTGAGATATAGAAGAATAGCCTAACAAAGATAGGAGTCTAGAGATAAAGCGTATACTTATATATAGAAAATACAAGTACATTACTATAGCGTTATCCATACCCCAATCCTAACTTTAATTCCTAAGAATTATGTTTTCAAAAATCATTTTTAATTAAAGTATTTCATAAACCTATGCTCTGATACCAAGTTATAACATCCCCTCTCTAGATGCCCAAAGCTAAGCGCTGCAGATGCTGTAGTCATCTATAGTATTAACTTCTGGTGACTAAATACGGCCATGTTAATGGTATCTATAATATCAGATGCACTTGAACATGACACAAATCATAGATTTACAAAACAAAATTTTCCATTACATTTCCAAATACATGTTCCATATTCATAATACATAATCCCAAAACGATTCCTAGGCAATGATAGAATATAATTATTACAAAATACACCAAGAGCGACATATAAAGATGCGCCCTTGGATGATTAGAGTCATATTGTCATAATTGACTTAAAACACATGTAGTGGAAATAAACACAAAACAAAGAACTGCAACTCCTAAATAGCTATCCATTAAGCTCTTGATCGCCTCTAGTAGCTTTATTTATCATCCTACTAAAACCTAAGCCTCAACCCTCAGCCTACTCAAATCAATTTTGAGCACCCGAGAGTTTAAAGGGAAAACATAAACTTCGATTCAAACATAAAGCCTAGTGCGAATAATACTATACATCCCAGTTATTAATGCTAAGTGAGACCACGCCGTTTATTGGAATGGGTTTCCCCTCACTAACATTCTTTTAAAACATAGCTTTTGCAAATCTTTTCCTACAACCACAACTGGTTAAATACTGTAAAGCATCATTTTGTAAACGTGCATATCAGGTACTAAAAGAACTATCTGTTCAAACACTTCAATTTTGTTTGACTGACTGTTAACCTTTGAATGACTCGAGCTTACCAGACAAAATAACAAAATAATCTAACACCTGTTAGACACACCTCTTTTGGACAGTTCGTCCTTAACTATCCATTAGATACTTCTCTTCTGGACGGTTTTTCCCTAACTTAACATCTTCCAAGGTCACATGATTCTAATGGTTTTGCAGGCTCACCAATAACCTATATGTACACAAATATATATTCCTTCTGTGTGTAATCGTAATTTTAGTGTTACTTGTGACAAAGCCCTACACACTAGAATATTGGACTAAATTAGCTAGGGCCATTAGTTAATGTACAGGGCGCGACCCTATACTAGTCCTATTTGGTATTCTAATATCAGAGTCATTTTACTTAGAGACATCTTCCCAAAATTTTCTTTGAAAAACCTTTTTCAAAATGACATAAAACCTTTAAATCAAACTTACATAAGGAAAATACATATACACTATGCTTCACTCAAAATCACATTGCCATGCTATATATACTTTACTCAAAGCTTTGTTGATGAAAACCTTCTAACATTTGAAAGTACCCCTTTTGAAAATATGTAAAATCCCTTCTTTCATTTTGGCAAAAAGGCCAAATTTTCCTTTTAAAACCATTCATATAAACCTTTAGAAACCATTGAAATTTCTTTTCCTTCGAAAGCTAAAAACCTTAAACATCCCTCTTTAAAAGCATTGAACGTTGCCTTTCGAAACTATTAAAATTACTTTCCTCTAAAGCATTCAAAACCATTGGAAAAACCTTTCCTTTAGACCTTTCAAAACCTTTGGGGAAGCACCCCTTCAAAACCATTCTTTTAGAACCTTTCAAAAACATTAGGGAACCACCCATTCGAAATCTTCTTTAAAACCTTTCGGAGGTATTCAAAACCTCAAACCCTTTGAAAGCATTTGGGTTCAATTTAAAACATTTGGAAAGTGCCTTTTGAAGTCATTCAACATTAACTAGTCGAAACCTTTGGGTTATTCTTTAAAAATCAATAAGGGTCACAAGCAACAGGGTCAAAAGCTTACTCTTTCAAAAGCTAAAACTAAGTAGAGAAGTGATGGTGTCGAAACTACCCCTTCCAAAAGCATTAGAGAAGTAGCGGGGTTTTTATAAAACAAAACAACCCCCTTCAAAAGCTCTGTTTTGAAAGGTAGAAGGCGGCAATATAGGCTTTGATATAGTCGAAAGCTATTATTTAAAAACCAAGGTGCAACTATTTTGAAATCAACCTTTAAAACCATTGACTTAGTCGTAGGCATTATGTCGAAATCTATTACTTAGAACAAAGGCGCAACCTTAAAACCTTTCTTTAAATCAATTGTTCTAGTCGGAAGCCAACTAAGTCAAAAGCTACTTGGTCGAAAGCAAGCAGTCACTTTTCTTATTTAAAACAAAAAGGCGCTTCGACCCTTTCGGAACCCCTTGTTTTTGACTCTTACCTTCCGTCTTTATCCAATTCACTGTATATCAAGATGTTGATACTATGTGCACTGGTTTGTGGAAGGAGGCAGAGGGTCTTAGTCGAAAGCTGCCTGGACGAAACCAAAAGAGGCGAAACATGCTTTTAACATTAATTTCTAATTTTAAACCTTTTTAAGTAAACCTTTTTAAGTAAACCTTTTAACTAACCTGCCTTGTTTTACAAACTCCTATTGGTTGCTAATTTTTCTTTTTATAAAAGTAGTGCCATAATTTCAGAATTAATTAATTTTAATCATTTGCAAAATACTCCTTCTCCTTAATTAATTATATAAAACATTTAAGTTCCATGCCTCAAATTTTTATATATATTCATCGAAACACTTTGGAAAATTTTACGAAAATCCTTTTTAATATGTTTTTCAACATAAAAAATTTCTAACCCAAATTAATTATAATTTACCCTCAAACTATTTACAACCTAATAAATCATTTTTTCAGTAGAAAATTATTATAAAATCCAGATTAATTCAGAAAATTATGAAAATTGAAACCCATCTCTAAAATAACAATTCTGATCTATACCTAAAATTACAAGACATTTAGATGTCATTAAATAGGATTTTTACATCAAAACATGTAACGGCCCAGAATTTTTGTCAATTAAAATTCGTATATTTTATTGATTTTAAATATTAATAAGTGAAATTGAACAGTCGAATAAATTTTATTTCGAATATCGGGATTTAATTTAATAATTAAATCGATAATTTAATATGGAAATTTCAGAAATAATTGGAAATTGGGTTTAAAATGATTAAAATTGATTTGTAAAATTTTATTATATCATGTTGGAGTTAGAGTGATGTTATAGAACTTTTAAAAATCGAATTAAAAGTTAAATTGTGAAAATTGAATATTTTAATATTTAATTGACGAGTTAAAATAGCCATTTTTCAAACAGTCTCGGATTTCAACAAAACCAGTTTCATCGGATCCGTAATGCGATATAATTGTATGGTTTCAAATTTCGTGTCAATCGGATTAACCGTTTGTCCGGGGCAAGCCAAAACGCGTAGAAATTAGTTTAAATCGATTTAATTTAAAATCGATCGTTTATTGCCGTAACTCGCACAGATGATCGAATTGGCCTCCGAAACACGTTCCATTGTGTTCGAAACGTGGGGTAAACCTTAGAAACGCCAACCGGCACGCTTCGTTTGGAGTTCGGGAAATTCGGATGAATAGTGTTTAGGCTATTTTTCTATAAAAAGACATCACTATCTTCATTTTGCAAAAATTAAGAAAAACCCTAGGGTTTTGAGAGCCAGCTGTCACCATATATTCAATGGCCAGAAAATTCTCTTCTTCTCCCCTCAATCACTCTCAATCCGTAGACAATTAGCAAGAGCTTTCAACTAACAAATTGAAGAGCACGGAGAGAGCTTCAGATCCATACGGCTACTTCGTCGAATCGTCGACCATAGGAGGATCATCTGTTCGCGTTCACATCAGGTCACGCATGAATTTGGAGGCTAAGGAGGTGGCCGAGCTCCACAGGTCACGGCCGAAGATAGCTCTCGAGCGTGGCTTTGAAACCCATGTCGTTGATCATCGTGAAGATGCTCGAATCGGCCGTGAGATTTAGGGTTTTGAGGCGGCTTGTGGGTTTCCTTGTACGTGATATTCACGTTTGGGGGAGAAGAAGGGGGCAACGGCCTGATCTGCAGAAACCAAAATGAACGGCTGTGATTTGATATGGGTATAAAAATTAAAAGAAATTAAGAATTTATTTATATTTTAGTGTGTACAAACTTTGAAAAATCATATTTTTTTTCATACGAGGTCCAAAACGCACGAAACGAATTGCGTTGGATTCGTTTTGTCGAGCACTACGCAATGGAGCTAGTTTGGAGTCGTTTGGAGCTAATGAAAATTTTGAGTAAAATTAAACGCACGTTTAGTTTTATTCGAAATAAAAAGCGAAAAAACTGAATTGAAAGCAAGGTGAGAACTTCTCACTCAATCGAATTGTTTCGATTTAAATTTTAAATAGTTAGATTTAAAATTGCTTGATTGTGTGATTGGATGATAAATTATTATCCATTGATTGTTAAAATAGACATTATACGTCGTATATTAAGCGGATGTTATTTATTAAAAACATATACCGCGATAATTCCAACTTGTATGGAATTGGTATTATTTATGTACTTGGAGTTGATTTTCCCGCATTATATAGCGGATGAGGCCCTATTGCGCCGCATAATAGCAGATAATATTTTATAAATCCCATATACCGCGATATTCCGTATCGGAACGGAATTGGTATTGTGCTAACATCAGGTGGATGCAGGAAAACAGGTTGGAGGGATCCAACTGGATTCCTCACCAGTATTTATTTGATTACATATGTTGTGATATTTGTTGATTATCATATACAGATATATGATGTCTTTATTGTCGTGATTGACTATTTGGTGCTGTTGCGTCATCGGATCCTTTTTGAAGTTTTAAAATAATGATTTTGATTTTAAAAAGAATTTTAAAGTGATTTTTGAAAGTATATGTTTTATTAAATTTTGAATTGTTAAAATAAATAAACGTTATAATTTTATTGTTATAAAAGTTATATTTTTGGAAAATAGTACTTAAGTATGGTTTTGGAGTTATATAAGTTTTAAATAACGTTTTGTAAATTATTAAAAGGATTGGTTTATTTAAATTGAGATTTTTGAATTATTATAAACGGTTTATATAAAAGATTTATAAAATTGATATTTTATAAATTTAAAATATAGGAAGTATAAAATGAGTTTTTATAAGTGTTAAAGAAGTATAAATGGATTTCATAAGTGAATGAAATTTATAGATTTATAAATTGTGAAATTTTAAAATAAATAGATTTTCTTAAAATAAAAGATTATAAGTAATTAACTTATAAATTAGATTTTTGGTATAAAAATTGATTTATAAATTGAATTGGTAAATAAAGGTGATTTTTATAAGTTGAAGTTTTTATGAAATATATATATATATATATATATATGAATTTATAAACGTTGTTTATAAATCCGAAATCAATTGAATTTGGTGAAATAAACACAAAAGTTTATTAAAGGGGATATATTCGCGATTTTGGATAGCGAATTATCTTTTGTATAATATGTGTCACAATAAAGAGTTTGGATCGGGAGTAATATTCACGATTTTGGACAGTGAATATATTATTAAAGAAAATGGACATGTTTTTGGGGAAGTGATATTATAAAAAGAAGTTAAGTGTTTTAAAGATGTTTTAAAATGGATTAACTATCGAAACCATAGATTTCAACATTTATTGTTGAAATAGACATTTTCGAGAAATAAGGAAATAGTGGACTATAACACTGTTGTTGTAGTAAATGATTTCCGAAAGGAAATGTTTTATATAGTATTGGGATTTATATATCTGTCTTAATTTCGAATCCCTATACTAGTGATTTTGGGTCGTCGTAATGTTGTTTTACGCAACATTCGTTTTAACTCAAATAAATGTGTTTGAAAGAACGTTTTCTTTAAATAATGAAATATATACTTAATTTCGATTTAAGTATATTGAATATTTTCCAAGTGTTGAAAATAAATGGATTTGTGAATTACTTATTATTAAATAAGTATGGAAATGTTTTCCAATATGAAGTGAATATTTTGAGATTTTATCTTTTAAAGATAAATTGAAAATGAATACTAGAAATCGATTTGGAAATCGTATATTCATAGATATTTTGGAATTTTAAATTCACTATGGAATTTATAAAAGAAAGGGATTTTTTTTAAAAAAATAAACGTTGATTTATCTTTGAATTGTGGGAATAAATTTACGGATTTGGAATGTAAATGTAAAGTAAATCGGTAAGGATTTATTTAATTGGTTTAAATGAACCATTTTAATTAAAGTATTTCTGCGTAAGGAAAATGATTGAAATTTGTTTTCAAAAGTTGTAAAGGTGAAAAGTGATTTGAAATTTGTTTTCAAATGTTGAAGTGTGGAAAATATATATACCTTGTAAAGATATTTTGGAAAATAAATAATTTGGAAAATTATTTGGAATCTGGTGATGTTGAGCATACCTATTGATAGTTAATAACCGATTATCAATATTTACCTTTGAATGGGTATTTGTTGTGATTTGCTTGAATTTGAATGCCACGCTTATTTTAAAAATAAACGCTCACTATTCGGGTTAGCCGGGAAAGGACCTTGGGGTCGTATAACCCATTTTGAATATGTGATACGTCGTTATGGATTGCATTTGATGACCGGTGTTGAAGACCGGATATTTTTGAAAATGGAAGGATTACCGTCGAATGACTCTGCATCGGCTGATCCCCGATTTAGAGGTTTTATCACCCTTAGTGACGGGAAGTCCGGACGTGATTATTGAATATCCGGATTGCAAGGACTTCTTTGGAAGTGCCTTCGGTTCTGTTCGAGCCCGGAATAGACTTGTATGGATTGTATGTCTGACATTACAAATTGAGATATAAAGCTGATTTCTTTCAAATATATTTCTGTTGGTGGCGGAGAATTTATTCTCTTAGCTTAACACCCTTCTCTGAGACATACAAGCTCATAGGTTATGTAGTTGAAGGTTATTGGTAATATACTCCCAATTTGGTAGTGTGATATGCTAAGTGCTGTTGAGCATTTGATGATCAAAGCACAGCTTTTGTATAAAGCGTGGCTTTGTGGACGAGACTTCATCGTACCTCACACCCCGAAAATGGTCAAAACAGGAAGGATGCAACAAGGTTATTAGGGGGTAGCGCCCCTTTAGTGTATGTCATTCCTTCTGGATAGAGGTGGTATCATGGTATGGAGCCCAGATACTTAACCTATGTTGTTGTTGCAAATTTATTACTCTGTGGTTGTTGGAATTGAGGATCCTTGGATATAGATCGGTTACGATCGGGGAATGACATATTCGTGTCAGTAGTTACCTAGTTTGAAAGGTAACCCGGCCTTGTGTTGGCAGAGATCCGGTTAGGTTCTCGGGTCATCTTTCCAGAGGCGTACCCATGTGGCAATGGGAAGTTCCTTGGCCTGACCATTTATTGAAAATCCAAAGAAACAATACGATCTTGTACGGTTTTAGTTGTAGAACCTATCATTCACTTATGGTGGTCACCACTGTTTGGATGGTAGCTATAGTAGGCATAAGTGCGGAATGCCTATGCTAGCTAAGATTTATATCTTTATTTTCGAAATGTTTTCTATACTATGCACTAGTAATAATATCAAATGTTTCTTTTTAATGCGTATCAAGCATCTTTGACTAAAGGAGAAATCTCCTCTGATTCTGCGTTTGCATTGTGTGTGTGTGCGGGAGGCCTTATGGTAGTCTCATTTTCCAAAAAGCATTGTGAATCTATTTTAAAATATTTCTTTGTTTGTTTTAGAGATAAATAACTGTTTTAAGTTCTCACACCAGTCCCATGACCGACTCGGAGTTTATTGTTTTCCTTCCTAAACTCTGGGTGCCCACCAATTTCCACACGGGCAGTCTAGAGTTAGGTTATCAGGATATTCTGGAATTCAGGAGTTGCTGGAGGCAAGCTGGATGACATGGCGTATTCACTAGTATATAGTATTTCTTTTTCGCTGTTTGTTGTTGTACACTCTGATGATGTGATGAAATGCAATAACTGATATAGTTCTTTGTTTAAAGATTATTCATTTATCTATTATATGTTGTTCCGCTGCGATTGTGGGATTCTAATATTATTCTGTTGTTTCTTTCTGTTCTGTTCTATCTTTTTCTCTCTTCTTCTATCCTTTTCTTCTTCTTTAACCATAACGGTACGGTTTTTCGGCATTTGATTGCTCGACAGTTGATACAGTGGACGTATTGATGATGGTTTTTGAGCGTCCAAAAGTCGGGCACGTTACAAAACATATCATAAAATCTATATGAACAAACATAAATCATCAACATATATACATATACATACATACATACATATATATATATATACACATATATATATATGAACATTTTGCTCTTCAAAATCATAGCTAAATTATGCAAGATAAATTCGAGTTTCATCTTAAAACCAAAATCATTTAGAAAACTTGAGATGTAGAAATTATTCACCTTAGCTTTGTTATTAGGGTGTGAGATTTGTTCTTGATTCAGTTGATTTGATTTTCCTCTTGAAAACTTTAGCTTTCTCTTCTTCTCCTTTGCTAATGGTGGTCAGCCTTTGTTTTGGTGTTTTTGTTTGTGATATAATGTAATGAAGATGTATTCATTTTCCCAAGGGTTTATGGTTTATGTTTAATCATTTTTCTATTCCCCCCCTTTATTTCCTAACACTTAAGCTCATTTTACTTCATTTATCTATTAATTAATATGGCAAGGCTACTCCTTAATTTAATCACAAATCTCAATCTATTAATCAACATATTATTTTATTTAAATTAACTAATTATATATCCTAAATAATACTACTAAAAATATGGGTTGTTACACACAATGTCTCATTGATTATCAAGGTCAAATCAAAGAATTGGATCGCGACAAATTTGTTCTTAAGCAAAAGGTTAAAAATCTTCAGAGCGAAGTTAAAACTCTCGAAGAAGCTAACAAGACACTTAATCATGCATTGTAAAGTGAGATCAATTCTATTTATGACATAGACATTATCTGAAAGAAGGAAAAGAAGCATAAAGAACTTCTAGATGTAGCAATTCATTACATTATTAAACCTCTTCGGCTGTTGAAGTTCTAAAAGAAAAGGTGTAGAATCTCGAATCTCAACTGAAAGTAACTGAGGTGATATCTCTTGAGAATTCTTGACTCGACTTTCTTATTGATTATCTACTTGAAGTAATAGTTGCTTTTGGACTATAGATTGATTTCTCCTTTTTAGGCCCAGATATGAACTGGAGGCTGAGCAAAGCAACGAAAGCGGGATATCGACGATACTAACATTTCTTTTTGTATGGATGTACTGACCATCTTTAAGATATTGAAGGCCCTCCATGTTTACTCAGAGATGGTCCCTCTTTAAGTGGAAATCATCCAGGCCCTCTTGAGGTTCAGGGAAAATGAAAAGAGAAACTGTACCAACATTACCCACTTCCTCAACCCCCTCCTCCTTTTTAGAAGGACTTGATTAATCTTGTTTTGATATCTGCAACTGTCGAGTATAATTGGTAAAGTGTAAAAATTAAATAAATTTTTACGTAAATGGCTGACATGTTGATTTAACCTGCCATTTCTTTTTTTACTTTTTCCTTGAATTTTTTGAGATATGTAGCTTGTTTTCCAAAGCTTTAGCTTGATGTAATTATTGTGTAACCTTTGGTTGAATATTAGTTGACCTTCTTAATATAAACCTCATCATTAAAACCCAAAATTTGTTTTGCTCAAGAGATTAGTAACTTATTCAATCAAAAATTCGAAAGAATCCTTTCTTTAGTTATTTGGGAATTGGTAACAAAAATTCTCGTTATTAGAAAATCTAAACTTTTTCTGGGGAGGATCTAATGAAGCTTTTGATAACTTTATCCTTTAGCTTCATCACTGGGAGCTTCAGAGTTTGACATTTGTTGTTTTAGTCTCAAAGGAGAACATATCTAGAAATTTTCTAATAATCATCGAAGACCAAAAATCCCTTGGCCATAATGTTATTTGAATAAGAGGCCAGAAAATTGTTTGGCAATAATAGAAGACTAGGAAATCACCCAGCAAAGATATTTCTTAAATAAAAGACCAGAATATTATCTAAAATTATCAAATAATAACTTGAATAGAAGACTAGAAAACTATCCATCCACAACTAGTAGGGAACTAGAATTTTGAGTAACGGAGATTCCCACTGTTAGATATTTAAATTTCTGCTTTTGCATGATAGATAGCTTTTGATCATTCCTCTGAAGGTTGCCTCGACTTTGACTTGATGCAGAACTAAATGTGTTTGACTGATCTTCCTTTAGAAGATTGCCTCGGTCCTTCTTTAGGATTGAGTTTGATTTGCTTTTGTATTTGATCTTCCTCTAGAAGACTGCCTCTTATAACTTTAGGTACTCTTCGGGTAGTGATTTAGGCTTTTATTGATTTCTTTGTTACCATCCTTAGGTAATGATCTCAACTTGGATCTAACCCCTTATCACCATCTAGGTGATGATTTAGATTTTAGTTGGTCTGTTTAGTTAACTATCTTAAGCGGAACTAAAGTCTTACCCATCCTCCCCCTAGAAAGCGCTCCGATCAAGCCTTATAGGAATTAGTTTGGTGCTTTGGCCAAGCCATGTTAGGCGGGACCAAAGGTTTACTTTATCCTAACGTAAGAGGCGCTTCAGATAAGCCTTATAGGTAGGATATAAGGCTTGACGGTGCTCTGGTCAGGTCATCTTAGACAGAATCAAGGGCTTACTCCGTCCTCTCTCTATGAGGCACTCCGGTCAGGCCACATAGGTAGGATCGAAGGCTTATAATGCTTTGGCCATGCCATCTTAGGCAAGACCAAAAGCTTACTCTGACCTCCCTCTAGGAGGTGCTTTGACTAGGCTCTTGTGGCAAGATCAAAAGCTTTATTTTTGCCCCGTACTACCATGTTAGGTAGTGATTTAGGCTTTTCCTTTTATTTTATTAATCCTTTCCATCAAGAATTTCACTTTATTGAGGATTTTGCTAAATTTGGCTTACAAACTCATTGGGTTTTCCCTTTCTTAGGGAATCTCCAATCATTCCCTTTAAGGCCCGACATTGATTTGTTCATGTTCATTTGCTTGATGATATTGGCAATAAGCACCTCCAAGGTTCCTCTCATTTTTTGGTTGCTTCTTCTTCGAAGTCCAATAAATTCATTTTTTTCTTGGTTAGAAGATAGATATGTTTGCAGAAGTAGTTGGAGAATGAATCCAAGAATATTTTGGGTATAGTGCCTTTTGTTCCCGCTTGACTCTCTTGTGGCATCAGATTGGCATATTAGCATCATCCATAAATTTTCTCTTTTGAATTTTGATTGACGTGGGAGATGATCAATTATTCTTTTCCATTTTCCCAAACTTATCGAAATCGCTAATTAATTCCTTTTCAAAGATCGTCCCCTTTGATTGACATTATATGACCCTTCTTATCTTTAAGAAATACTATCTTTCTTTGGGATTACTTTTCCTAAAGAAAAGATTGGAGTTGGTCCTACATGGAATGGGTTCATGCTCCATTTATCAGGATCATAAGGTATGACTTGTTTCTTTTCTTCTATAATTTACAATATCATTATCCTTAACATTTGTTCCTCATGAAATAGAGGATCAGAGGCGACTTGATAAATTGACCTACTTGTCGAGGTTCAAAAGATGCTTGTTCGAAAATAGTCATCTTGTAGTCCATTGGGCTAAGTTAGATTCAAAAAGTCCTTTTTATTCCTTATATGCAAGTTAGGGATAAGTTCTTTATATGCATGGTAAGGCAAGGAAGATCAATTATGGAATATGCAGGATTTCGAAGGTTCGGCCTTTCTTCTAACATTAAAATGTTAAAGAATTTCTTTGTCAACTCCAAAATATGCAAGTCAGTCAAGTTTGGGCTAGAAATAGGCTTGTTTAACCTAGTATAAGCCCATTATAAATATGCAAGATCCTAAGTAGGCGTGCCCATGACCCAGTCCATAATAAAAGTGGTCATGTTCATCAAAAATATAAGTTCATAGAATCATATGCAAGTCATAACCAGATTTCTTTATTCACTTGTAGTAGGCTATGCAAAAATGATTATAGAAGTCCTTCTTTGCAAAAAAGGTTATAAAATTACAATATGCTCTAAAATCCCCAAATTGATTTAGGGTTACAAAATTTAAAAATGTACGAGCGAGAAGAGAATGAATCACCCCTTTTACAATGCCATGGGGCTCGTATTTATAGAGTTTGGAGTTAGCGACATGGCCTCCACATTGCACTTAAAATCCTTGACCTTCCAGATCATTAATTGCTTCGTTAGTGTTCGACATCTTCGTAGAAGTACCTTTGAAGGCTGATGGTTTATGATTTCATTAAGGGCTGGTGGTTTACGATATAAATGTCGTACTGCAGTTATTTGATATTCCTATCATTCTTACGGTAAGCAGCATCTGGCTTTTATTGCTGGTTTATGATATTTCCTCTTGTTGCTAATGTTCAACATCCATTATTATATTGATGAAGTGCGGCATCCCACCTTATTAATATATTACGACATCAATCCTCATACCGATGACATATAACCTCCTGGCTTTGATGATAGGTGATATTTGTAGGATCGATTTCACCCTAGAGGGGGGGGGGTGAATAGGGTGATAGTGTAAATTATAAAAATTAATCGCGGAATCTTATCAATTAATTTCAATTCAGATCACAGAATAGCAGCACAGATATCGCAGAATATAAATAACAGAATAAAACAGAACAACACAGAATTTACCCAGCTTCGGCAAAACCCTGCCTAAGTGCTGCCCCCAAGGTTTCTACTAGAAATTAGATAGTCCCTCGCTTACACACGTAAACTCGCTATACCCGCTATTGACTAATCTAACTCTACGCTCAAAACCCTGACCATAACTCAACCACCGAGTTGCGAATTCCCAAACTACACACCGTAGTTTGTCCCCTAGTCACACGACTAGAAAATTAAAAACGGTTCAAAAAGAAAATACAAAACAAAACAAAATAAAATAAAATAGCCCTATTTCAAAAATAAAACCCTTATTATAATTTTAAAAACCCTAAACTAAATTAAGGCCGGCCCAATTATTCTTTCTCTATATTTTTATCGCCCCCGTTCCTTTGTTTGTGATGGCGGCTCTTATTTCTTCGTTCGTTCTTCTACACAAACGAATTAGGGCTTGCGTCTTCGTTCTTTGATCTGAAAATTATGAGAGGCGGCTTTGTTTCGATGCTCTTTAATTTTGGCTATTGCTTGATCTTCATTGCCCTGGAATTCACGGCTCCGCTTTCTCGTGGTACTGTGATTTAGGGTTTATGGATTTGGGGCTTTGATCCCTTGAATGCTCTGATTTGCGAATTAGGGTTGAGATGATTATGGCTTGGCTTGGCTTCGCTTTGGTGAGTTCGGTTTCGCTTCAGGTAAATTTTTTAGCTCTGTTCCTCTTCGATTTTCGTATTCGAACTCCCCCTTTATGCCGATGATGATCTGGGGCTTTTATAGGATTCGTTACCCTTTAATTTCGTTCGTCTGATTGTTTCAAAATTATTGCTTTGGTCGTTTGATATTTGTTGAACGATGATGATTTATTTGACTTTGTCAATTTCGTATTATCGTTGCTTGGTTGACACGGTTTCGAATTGATATCGTGGGCATCACGATTTTGACTTTGATTAGAAACACGGCATTGATTTCCTTGATTTCCCGTGACTCTCTCTTTGACTTTGGCATGTTCGAACTTGATTACCACTTGACGTTGAACTCGGTCGATCATGTTTACTCCAGCCATTTGATTTGAACTTGTAAATTCTTGACTTTGTTTTTTAAAAAAAAACTGTTATATGACTTTGCTGTGTAGTCTGCACATATTGATTCCATTCATGTTGATTGTTTGCTTCATGTACCCTTGGTGCTTGTATTTGTATTTGGTCGACACTTGCATCATTATCTGTTGTGACATCCATGTGCATCTGTTGTGTCTTTGGTGATGCTTCACCTGTTATGTCTGTAACTTGTAGCTGGACTTGTGCACCTTGTTTCATATTTAAGACTTGAGTCTTTGTGGTCTGGTTGCATGTTCATTTGTACTGATTCATCAGTTCATATTGAACTGTTTCCTGTCATGTTCACTTGCACACTCGAGTTTGTAATCTCTGATTCATGTTGGCTGTAGTGTTGTATTTGTTCTCCTGCATGTAGTCAGTTGTAACTGTGTTGGACTTTACTCTGGTTAGCATTTGCACATTTGAATTTGTAATCTCTGATTCATGTTGTGTTGGAACTGGATTAGTGCAGTTTTCACTCTAGTTTGTAACTGCAGCCATGTTTCATTTTGAGTTGCAGTGTTGGTCTGACTTGCTTGAGTTTCACTGCCATAAGTCGTGCATGTGTGTTTATTTGTGTCCACTGATGCTTCGAGTCTGCAACTTGATTGATGCTGTACATATTGCTGTTATGCAGTAATCGAGTTTCACTTGCATCGCCGAGTTATTCTGATGCATCCTTCATGTATTCCCTTGATAATCATGTGCCACTGCATCACACTGTTGCAAGTGTTTCTGTTAAGCATGATTTGTCATCTCTGGTATTTCATGTTGGCCATGTTCTTCACTGTTTATATTGTTTGCATTGTTGTTTGTCTCTATGCTTGATGTCTACATGCATGTGGTCTTGCTGCAGTTTGGTCTCATATTCATTCTTTGATCATGTTGGCTATTTGGTCGAGTTCATTTGAGTCAGTGGAGTTGTTTCATTGTATATATCACTGGTTCATTCCATTGTTTCATGCATGTGACATTGGTGCATTGTCGTGAGTACTTTGTAGTTGCTTCTGTGCCTTCGGTCATGCTGCCTTGTGTTGAATCCAGTTTCAAAACTCGGATTTGACCTTGTGCTTGTGTCGTGATTTTCAATGTTATTGCACGTGAGTTGAACCCGGTTTTTCATTTGGGTTTGACCTGTGCTCGCCTGTCCCTGTAAATCAATCAAGTGTATATATCGGCGTGCACGGCCTTGTGGCATATACAGTAATACACTGTGTATGTCACAAGTTGTTCGTGTATGATGAATTCAAATTTAAATGATGACGAACAACCCAAATAACTGAGGCAAATCATATTTTCAAAATCCATCTTTTATTTTATATTGCAAAAATATCTCTTTTTCAATTTTACCGCGTTAGTGAATATTTTTGCAGATTTCTCAGATGCTGGATTCAAACTGGAATGAAGTTGAAGATAAATACGAGTGTGAGTGATATGTAGTGAGGTGATGATATGTAAAATAGCGATGTAATTGAATTTATATCAAAGTTGTATAGTGAATAGTGAGAGCTTGAATTTGTATACTATTCAAAATTGTAATAAATATTTGTTTGAATAAAATATTCGTTTGAATTCAAATTCCGTGTTATTTATTTTATTCAGCAAATATTTATTTAATCTGTGAAAAATAAAATAGTACATTATCAAATACATTTAAACGAATGTATATATGTTTATTATCATCAAACAAAAATCATATAAGCGCATATTCAACAATATTCTCTATGAATATTGAAGAACTTGATATGCATGCCATATTAATGATCCATCAAACCTGGGAGACTCACGACATCATTCTATCTTTATGCCGCTTGTATAAGCTTTATGATAGTTGCTATTATAAAGGCTTTGACATATAATCCCTTGACTATTTTCCACTACCTTTTGACATCTAGATTTTGCCATGCTTTATTCATATTTTCGATATCATTATTTGGGATAACACTACTCATGGTTGTTCGGGGTACTAAGTGGTTATGTACTAATAGTAATTGAATGATTAGGGAATGACCCACTCTATAATTTTCTGTTGCTTCATATAACTAAGATCAAATAGAGAATATCGAAGTAACAATATTACATAGTTCTCTTAATTTGAGAATACTATTGAACCTCAATGTGGACACTCCACATTGATTATGATTAAATCTTAGCATGACGTCCATCAGACGACTATAGTTAGTTTTGATTGAGTTAAGGCATTGGAAATGAAACACTATTCAATAAAAGGTCATCTCCATGATTATACGAGGTTAGTATTGATAGAGTTAGGGGTATGCTCTAGGGAAAATTTTATCATTTCTTGTAAATTATTAATTTTGTAATAAAAATCATCCGAAAAAAGCGTTTTTCTTTCTACTATATACTTGTCATAATGTGTTATGTTATTTATTTACTTGTTTTAAGTATATTTAATAGAAAATCCATAAATGATATGTTATAAGAAAGTAATTACAATTTTTTATAATCATGAGAAATTTATCGTAATAAAAATAATATATCATTTTAAATATTACTAGTCAAGACGTTTAGAGATACAATATCGGTTTATTTGTTGAGACAAGAGTACATAATGCTCTTCAAATGTTGGATAGTGTATTATCCGTGGCTATTGGGGGAACCTAGAGTTTACGTATTGATAGTTACTAGATAATTATATGACTCACTTGATAGTTTTTTGTTGGTTAACATAACTAAGGTCAAACTGAGAGTATCGAAGTGAAAATATTACATGGTTCTCTCGACTTAAGAATGCTGTTGAACTTCATTGTGGATACTTTACTTTGATTTCAGTTATCTTATTGCATGATGTTCATTGTACGACTATAGTTGGGTATAAGTTGGAGCATTGGAAGTGAAACACTATTCAATAGAGAATCCGTCTCCTTAGTTATACGAGATTAGTATCATGGTCAACTATAGTCAACTCATAGTCAAAGTCTTTGGCTAGAGTGGTTTGGTTAATTATTATTATTATTATTGAAGCAACAACTTTGTGTTTGGCTGTACAAGTTAAATATGGAAGATATTGGATTTTGACCAAAACCAAATTTCATAAGTCCTAATGTGATATAATTTTAACAAAGAGAATTGGTGTAAATAATTATCACTACAAGGGGCTGCTTAAAATAGACAAATTGGATTTAACCAAAATTTTATAAGTGATGAGTTCCGCCAAACTATCCCACCATTAGCTAAGGTGACGTGTGAAGTTAATATTCGAATTGTTCGATATTAATCGTTGACTGAGTATACACCTACAAGTCGCACAACTGTAATGTTGAATACTATAAAATATCATACAATGTAATTAATTTATGGTTGTTATAAATTAATTGATTATAAAATTTTATCGATTTAATTGAATTAGTACTTAAATAAAATGCATATACAAAAGTTATATATGTATGTATTGACATACAGTGTCGATAAACATTTAAACTGGATTTAAAATGTATAAATATTGATTGGATATGGAAACATTTTAAGGTCCATTACATCACTATAGCCGGCCAAACAAGAAGGAAAGGGAGTGGAGATATTTGCTTGAAATGTATGTTTTGAATTGGTAATAAGAAGGTATAAACAAGGAGATCTAGATCCCCTCGTTTTACTCTCTTATTACCTATTGAAACTAACCATCCTTATTCATTTACACTTTACCTTCTCCTCCTCCTTGTACCTCCTTGGCCACAAACTATAGTCCCATCCTCCTTCTTTATTTCCAAATAAAAATTAAATCAAATCTAGTGCAAAGGTGTGGTGATCTCTTCAGTTAGCTGCTTTTTTGAAGGAGTGCAGATTAGATCTAAGGAGCTTCAGATTCAACATTCAAGGTGCACTTTCAAGGCCAAAATATTGGTAACATCTAATTTATATTCAGTTATATATTTGTGTATATATATATTATGCCAATATATGTGTGTAGATTAGAAACTTACTGTATCACAAATTTATATATTTATTCGTTGTCAGATCAATATACACATGTATTTAAATTTTAAAAACATAGGTTATTTGGCTTTTAGACCATGTGGCTTTCAAACGAATCTGAAGACTAAACAGTTCAAGGACTTGGGAACATGCTTGGAAGAACAATAAAAGGGGTTTTCAAGAGTTAAATCAAGAAATAGGCTAAGGAGTGGTTGGAACCGACCTCTTTTCCGGTTGGGACCGACATGATTTTAGGCATGGTGGTTGACTCTTGAGCCTTGGTCGAGTAGTGGTTGGAAAACAGGGTCATCCAAGGCCCATTTCTAAAGTAGATGAACAACTCCAAAGAGCTTTAAAGAGAAAGGAAAGTACTAGATGTATCATAACCTTTCGGTAACAATCTAATTTCCAAAGTAAAAATGCTTGAAGCTTGATGAATCAAAGCCAAAAGATCAAGTAGAAGTATGCAACACGATTTCCAAATCAACAAATCAGGTCACACCGATCACTTCTGATCGGTACTGATATGTTTTTTGACCTTGGGGACTTTATCTCCCCTTTCACTTTCTCATATCTGCAAATTAAACTGGTATTTCATGATTCGAAAACTTCCTTAGGCGATTCCACTATAAGTAGCAAGCATATGACAACTTAAAAAGAATTTTTGACCCTTCATCTTCTTCACCTTCTTTCCTTACTCGACCTTGTTACAAAGGAAGCTACCTTTGCTGTTCTAGTTTATTTAGAACTATAAATCCCACGTACATGTGATAAGCAATCTCTATAATAAGATCAAAATGGACGTAGGCCTTAGATTTTCCAAACCACTATAAAAATCTCCATACCTTAATTTGGATTTAGGGTGTTGTGCCACTTTTAAACTCAATATTTTTGGTGCTTTCACTAAGAACAAGCTTCTCAACCATGGATAAGCTATCTATTTTGGATTAAAGTGTCTAAAGGTTTGTTCCAGAATGTTTTTATCTAAAGGTTTGAAGAAATTTCATATTGGAATCAATGGCACCAACAAGGAAATCAGAAAGATCTAGAGCAGTTCCTGGTAGAGATGAAGGAGCTTTCCATTAGGATGAGGTGATTAACCAACTGGAAATCGAATTGCTGGGACTGTTTGCCTCTCAGGAGATGGTGACTAAGATGGAGTTCGACAAGATTGATGGCGAAGTTAACTAATTAGCTAATTTAATTATTTAATTGAATACAGAATGGATATTAATTTGGTTGAATAAAAATTGGATTGTGAGTTAAGAATGGATTTTGGAAATGGAACATGTGTTATAAATAAAATTCGACTTAGATTGTAAGTGAATTAAATATAATTGGAAATGTGTCGAATAAATGGAATTGAATTGAAATAGAAATGGTTGAGTTGCAAATAAATCCAATTTGAGTATAAGTAAAGTGAATATGGCATTGAATATTATTTTAATAAATTCAAGAATGAATTCAAATATGGGAATTAAAATGGATGAGGTGAATGGACTAATTAAATTAATTTGTAAACAGAATGGAATTGATTAATAAGAATCGATCTAAAATGGAAATAGAATTTGTTGTAAAAGAAGTGAACTTAAGTTATATAGATGGAATAGTTAGAAATAGATAAATTAACTTGAGTTAATATATTAATGGAAGCTTGGCTTAAATAATATATGAAATGGCTATTTAATAAATTAGCATTGAATGATTCCGAGCTTAATAAAATAGATTTAAATATAATGAATATGGTCGCGAGTGGCATATAAATGAATTGATTGAGAATCTATTAGAAATAGGGTGGAATTAAATATAAATTGAGTTGGAATCAATTCAAAATAGCGATAAACTGAATGGTCAATATATTAAATAAATATCGTCAAATTTGCATGGAAACATTTGCCATTTGATGTAAACGGAAGTAAATAAAATTCCTGTGAATAAATGGAAAGTGAATAAATTGATCTTAATCAATTTGGAAAGAATATGAGTTTGTTTGGATTAATAATGAATTGAATGCATGTAAAGTGAGTTTTAAATCATTTAAATTGAATAAGATGATATATGGATCGATTGAAAATGATTAAATGGGTATCGGAACCTCATAAATTGCTTATGATATATGTTTAGCATGTATTACTTATGAAACATGTGTGTTCTAACCATTTAAATAAGTGAAATGCTAATTAAATTACATATATTCGTACTTGCGTGTTTAATTGAGTAAGTACAGATACCTGGAGGCCGTTTGGCTAGATTTTGACCGCTCTAATTGCATGTTAAATAAGCCGCTTGCTTAAAGATGCTAAAATAAGGTATGTTTATGGATTAAATACCGCGAAATATAAAATATTGATATATATTTTGTTTTTCGACCGTGTGGGTCGATGTATATTTATTTATCTCTCTTATCATATTACAAAAGGCTCTTCGTACAAGGGAGATTCTGCCAAAAAATTTCAGGAATTTAAGGTGTTAGAAAATTTTTTGAAATTTTTGGAAATTTTTTTATTAACGACAAATTGATTTCAAATTGAAATCGAAATAAAGGACTTTGGAATTAGATTTGAAAACTAATTGTTTGGTTAAAACTAAAAGATTAAAAAGTGAAATAACGAGTTTTCATTAAGGGGGTTTTGATAAGTAAATGGGTTTGGAGCATTTTTCTGCCTTAGCAATTTCGAGGATGAAATTCTTTTAAGAGCGAAAGAATGTAATGACCCAGAATTTTGGTCATTTGAAATTGGAATATTTAATTGATTTTAAATATTTAAAATTTAATTTTTAACTTGAATTCCAAATAAAAAGGATTTAATGGATAATTTGATTATTAAATTTAATAACTGGAAATTGCTTAAAATATTTAATCTCGAGTTTAAGCTTGTTAAAAATAATTTAAAGGCTTATAAAATTTATAATTATAACAGTGAAGATAATAAAAACTTTTAAATCAAATTTAAAAGTGATTTGTTCAATTTTAAAAATATATAATTTAAATTGGCGTTTAAAAATAGTCTTCCGAGACACGGTCTCGGATTTCGACGAAGCCAGTTCTATTGGATCTATAATAGTGTATTATTATCGGATTTCAAATTTCATAATGTTTGGAGTTATTGTTTGATCTTGCAGAATGTAAACATCTGGAAATAATTTAATCGAATTTGATTTAAATGGTCAATTTGAAAAGCTATCTTCCACATACGATCAAATTAGGACTCGAAACATTTTTCATTGCGTTTGGAATAGGGGTATAACATTATAAACGCCTAGCGGCACGCCTCGATAGGGGTTCGAAGTTTGAGCTTGGTAAAGTGAGATATTTATAATTGAATAATATTTTAACCTGTTAAGTCAAGACTTTGCCTTCTTCAACACGCCTTTCCTCAACCTTAAATCACGTCCCTATCCCTTTATTTCAATTCGAAACCAGTTCACATCATATTATCATTCAAACGAAATCTCATTCTCTAAAAAAAGAGAAATGTACAGATCAAATAAAATTGCAAGTCCTTCCTCTCTGTCTTCTTCAATCCTAATCATTGAAAAAAAGAAGGGGATAAACTATAATCGCGAGCCTTGTTCGTGATTGGAGGAAAGCAAATCGCGCGATGTCGAACAACAACCTAGAGGAGCACGAAGTCGCGGCACTCCCCCATAGTCGCGTGGACCTGGAAGTGATGGCAGCGTTCGAGGTTGCGACGGGCGGTGCGGCTATGTCGAGGTGGGAAAGTGGAGGCGTGAGGCAGTAGGAAGGGGGTCGAGTTCATACAGTCGGGAGGGCGGGTGGAGCATTGGGTTCTAATGGTGGCAGGAGGTACAACGTAGATGAGCTTGCTTGACGGAGGTGGCGGCTCATAGCCTGAGGTAGGGAAGGCGATCGATAGTTCGATTGAGCCTGGGTTGGTCGAAGTCGAACAGGTAGGCACTAGCATTGGTCTCAGCAGTGGTTGTTGCGGAATCTGGTGTTGTCGCGTTGAGGTCCGGCCAAGGCGAGGTGGAGCAGCATTCGAATTGGTCGTGGATTACGATTGAGTTTCGTGAGCTTAGATCTTCAATGTGTACTAATTTTTAAACTATTATTTAATCTAATTTAATCCTAGTTTAATTTATAAAAAATTTCGCTAATCCATATTAAATTTATATGAGGTCGAAAATGAATAAAAACAAGTCAAGAGCGTTGCATAACTGGGAAATCTAGGCAATGGAATGGGCTTGGAATTATCCGAAGGCAGCTGGAATTTTAAGAAAAAAAATTAAAATATGGATAGTAGGCAAATTTAAAAATCAAGGTGAGAAAAATTCTCACTAATTTAGATTATCAAAATTTAAATTTTAAATGGTTGAGATGAAATTTTGGATGCTTGTTGAATTTATAAATTATTGTTTGTTGAATGATACATACATATATGTAGTAGTATATATATATATATATATATTAGTATTTGGAGTGATATTCCCGCACATTATAGCGAATAAGACCCTATGCCCCCCGCATAATAGCGGATGGCTCTATATACCGCGATATCTCCCTCGAAGTGGGATTGGTATTTTTAATGTTGACTAACATCTGTGGATGCAATGAAACGGGTTGGAGGGATCCAACTGGATTCCTCAAAAACATTGATTACATAGTGATATACGATTAGTGTGAATAATTTGTTATAGATTATTACTATGATATTGAATTATTAAATGTGAACAATAGCATGGACCTTAAATTTAGTACTTTAAATACCGTATATAGTTAATTTTGAAATTTAAGGAATTAAAAGGGGAATTGTGATATAAATATATGTATAGGGAAATTTGGATTATTTTAAAGGAAATTAAGCGGAGAAAAAAATAATAATTTAATTTGGGTTATACTTAACTGTTCGTGAATTTTTTTAAAATAGGGATTTTTAAATAAAATCATATAAAGGAATTTGAAATGATACTTTGGAATTATAGGAAGGAGGAAGAGATTTATAGAATGAAATTTTATAAATAAAAATTGGTTTTATAAATAATTGAAACTCAAAAGTAGTTTATAAATTTATAATTGAGGTTTATAAATAAGAAAAATGATGGTCAGTTGATAAATTAGAAAATATAAGTTTACGATGTGAATTTATATCGAGCTATGGGAATCATTCTGGTAAAGAAATAGTGGAATCTATTTTTGAATGTGAGAATAGTGGTAAAGTTGAGATATAATCGATGTGATACGAATCGAGAGGAATTTATAAACTGAATTAGGCGATATTGGATTTTTTTTTTAAAATAGATTTTTGTCAAGAGATTAAAATTGCTTTAAATGGTAGTTTAAATTACTATACTATGTAACTTGAGTTGAGATTTAGAATACTCTGAAAAGTTATTTATTCTAATATTTAATATTTATAGAAATAAAATATAATTTTTATTAATCAGCTTTGTGGATTAATCGGTTATTTTAAAAATGATTTGGAAATGAGTTATTGATGTTAGTTAAATTGTTTTGATATTTAAATTTACTTAAACATATTTTAAAAATAAACCATTATTCTTTGAAAATACTAATTATAGATATATAGTTTTTTTTGAAAGATTGAATTTATTTATAAATTCTCTCGAGATTGGAAGAGAAGTTGTTAAACGAGTATGTATTTAGAAGAGGAATGTCATAGTGGGATTTTGGGAGCTTAAAGAATTTTTCAAAGTGTTTAAAATACGAGAAATTCAGAAAATGAACTAGAATTCATAAAAAAGAGGTTAGAAACGGGTAAATGGAGTTATAGACAAGTGTATTCGATGTTGGAAATATTAGGGGGTTTACAAATAAAATTTGTAAATTATTGGAGAATAAGAAATAAACGAACTACTCCCAGAATATTGGAAATAAAAGATCTTAGGGAAGATGCTTATAAATATTCCCAAGTATTAGATGGAAAGGATGTGAAAATTTTTAATTTCGAGATTTTAAATATAGAAAATATATTCAAAGGGATGAGTTATAGCTGGAAGCGAGAAAAATATATTCTAAGTATTGAAATGACTTGCAAAAAAATCCTGTTAAGGATATAATAATTTAAGTTTGATTTCCACTATTAAAATATTGGAAGGGTTTGAATATATATATATATATATATATATATATATATGTCTTATAAAGATGTTTTGAGAATGTTTTTGGAAAATTTAAAATAAGGCCAAATGATTGCTAATGGATGTTTTATTGATAGTCAAATAACCGACTATCAATATTGGCCAATTTCGTTAATCATTTCGAAGAGACAGGGATCAGATTTAAGTATCCAAAAATCACTTCGATCCGGTTTGAACGTAATGAATGAATACCGTGAAGAAGATGAAGACGGTGATTCGGTTTTTTCATACCCAAGACAACTTGTATGGACGAATGTTATCTGAATGTCGTGATTGGAGGACGATGAGCATTCTAAGTAAAATTGTTCTTGAAAGGTAACGCTTACCCTCGAACCTCATCAACCGGGAATGACTAAAACAGAGGAGATGCAGCAAGGCTAAGTGGGTCACACCCAATTAGGGTATGTTATCACTTTTCTAGATGTCCTCGGAAACTTTAATATTATGGACATGGTTGTGCATGGAAGGATCGCCCGTGGTAAGGATGGGAACACCCGAGGTGATATCATATTCAGTCTATCCAGGTTAGGGGTAGGCCGGTTTTATGTAGCAAGAGATCCCGGCGATGGTCCTCGATACATTACTATGATGGGCGGTATCCCAGTGGCACAGTCATTTGATGGAATCCATTCTCCGGTAAGCACCATACGGTTTTGATTGTGCCCAACTATGCTAAACGTGAGATGCAATCATTTCTGTTATTTTCTATTTACTTGGTTTGGACACTATTATAATATCAGATGATTTTGATAAAAATGTTTTGGTTATCGTAAGGTAAAAACCCATCGTGTTTATGTATGACGTGGTCTTACGAGATACCATTGTTTCCAAAGAATTTTAATAATAATAATAATTCAAATTGAGTGCGTTTTCTCATGCTGATTTTCCAGACTGGCTCGGGTGTTATTTTATTATAATGCTCGGATCAGACCGAGTATTGCAGATTCAGGATAGGATGCTATGGAGTTCAAGAGACGTGCTGGACGGTAAAGGCGTACTTCTGTACTTGATTATTATTTCCGCTATGTAAGGACAAGTTATTAAACTGTCTAGATTTGTTGTTGTCTATTGTACTTTGATAAATGGTATGTATGTAAGCAGTGCAGTTCTTGTATTTAAAATCTGTTATTGTATATTATAATTTGTTCCGCTGCAATTGTAAGACTCTGATGTTGTTGTTTTATATTTTCTTCTACCTTTCTTCTTCTTACCCCTAATGATGTGGAATTCCAACACTTGAATATTCGACAGGTTATATAGTGAATGTATAAATGTCGATTTTCGAGGGTCCAAAATACCCGGTTCCTTACACTTTTCTTGACTAATGAAAATATCACTATCTAATATTTTTATTTTCAATCCTAAAAAGAAAGTAAGTTCACCCATATGACTCATATCAAAATCTTTTGTCATTATTTCAGAAAACTCTTTGTTCATTTCAATGTTTGTTGATCCAAAAATTATACCATCTACATAAATATGTACTAACTGGATATCATTTTTGTTTCTTTTAATAAAAAGAGTATTACCTACTTTACCAATTTCAAATTTACTTGTAATAGGTAAGATCTTAGTATGTCATACCAGGCTCTAGGAGCTTGTTTCAGACCATATAAAGCTTTCTTCAATTTGTAAACATGATTTGGAAACTTTTCCTCTTCAAAAAAGTGAAGGTTGTTCAACATAAACATCCTCTTTAAAAAAACTATTTAAAAAGGCACTTTTAACATTCACTTGAAATGATTTGAAATTGTTGTGATTTGTGTAACGACCCACCTTTTTGGATGGTTTAAAATCGACAATAAACCTCACATATCAAACTCAAACCATTTAAAAGGAAGGATTGTTATGGGCTAGATAAGAAAAAAGTTGGGAAAGAAAGAAAAATAAATACAGAATCTCACAGCGGAATGAAAAAATATATTAATCAAATAAACAGTTCATGAAGCTGTTTACAAATAACGTTTGAGTATACTTTTATAATACATATCAGAGTTACATACGACAGGAATAAATAAATGCAGTAGAACAATATGATACAGTGGAATAAATATAATAAATAGTAATGGTATTAAATCGTCATCTTCGTCCTCCAAAAAGCAGTCTTCGATAAACTGAAAGTCTCAAATTGACCTGAGCGAAATGAAAAACAAAGCACTCAAGTTAGAACTAAGAGATCTTATGTAGTTAAATCGACAGTAAATAAATATGAGAGTAATGGCTTCAGAGATGTTTATGGGGTTTGACATCCCCTATCCAGTCTCAACATGAGTGCAATAACTTAAGAGATTTTTGAGATTACCATAGCCTAAGGATCCACTAAACTATCTACTATGTAGTGCAATACGCTATTATAATAGTGTCTATAGTAAAGTAAAGTATTAAAATAGCATTAAGGCGTTACCCATATCCCCCTTAACACATTTTATATATTCCCATAGTCTATACAGTACCGTAATTCCTTCGTAAAATGGAGGGCTATCGAGGGCACTCCATAAGTATGGTACAAACCAAACTCGTAGAAGGCACGATATGGCATGCGAACATGGCACTCGAGGAAATGCCAGGGTAGGACTCTACCGTTTTGCAGAACTGGGCTGGTGGTAATGCATAGCAGCTACTACCTTCCACCTCAGAACACAATCCCATAATCAAATCGAGGGGTGGCCACCTTTAATCGCAAAGTAATAAATATGGTATCGAAGAAGCATGTCCGATCGGAGGTGCGACCTCACTTGGCCTAGGTACAGATCCTTTTTTAGTCACATCTAAGTTGACTCACGGGAGTCAGGATCACGTAAATACCTCATATAGAATCGTTCTCCAAACCATCCTACTTCATTCTGGAATCTCCACCACATACACAGTTGTTAAAGTGGTCTTCGATATTGGCAAAGAGTATGACAATATCTGATCCTGGTCTCTTAAACAACCAAACGCTTATTTCACACCGGATGGTTCTTTTACATTTCCAAAACTGATTTATAATTTATATCAAAATATCATATTCTCAAAACCATATCATTTTCGAAATCATATTCACTTTCGAAATTATATCACATTTGAAATCATATCACTTTCGAATTCATATTTCCAAAAATAAATTAAATCCACATTTAAAATCATCATATTTCTCAAATATGTCATTTAAATTCCTATTTATGCTATAACATCATTTAATCGTATTCTCTTAAAAATCATGGATTTAAATATAAAACTTCCGCTTTACAAAACCTGAAATTCAGAAAATATTTTAGAAAGTTTAAAATAGTTTTAAAAAATATTTTAAGATAGTTTAAAATAGATTAATACAGTTTATAATAGACTAAAATGATTAATATAGTTCAAATAGATTAAAATAGATTAATATAGTTTAAAATAGTGTAATACAGTTTAAAATAGACTGAAATAGATTAATATAATTCAAAATAGATTAAAATAGTTTAATATAGTTTAAAATAGATTTAATAGATTTAAAATAGATTAAAATGGGTTAAAATATTTTAAATAGATTTAAAATATATTAAAACGCTTTAGAATGTCCATTTAAACCAATTTCCAATTCCAACCTTCAAACTTGGATTTTCAAAGTAACTCAATTTATATAAATCAATTTCCTTTAAAATATTATTTAATCCAATTCAAGATTTAAGGGTTTTAAAATCATTTGATTTAATCAATCCGATGTCCGTATATAATTTTCTACCCTATGGTTAAGTGATACAGATATTTATCATTTCAATCCTCAAAAATTTAAATTTACGGGTATATATTATTTCAACCCGCAATCCAATATTCAAAATCAATGAAAATCACTTGGATTTATCATTTCAACCCATAACAATTTTCTCTTATTCTATATGATCATTCGGGTATGTATCATTATAACCCATAGGGATTTTCTAACAATAACTAAGGGACTTGCAGTGTTATTACAATATAAATATAACATAAAATCATCTAATATCAATAATTAAACATACATCACAATCATCACCAAATCAACCAATAAACATTAATAGATAATTGATTATCATTAACAGGTATTAAATTGACAATTAAATTCAATATTAAATTAAATGATGATTAAATGCAATAAAAGTTAAATCTAACTAGAATGACAATTTAAGTATACCAAACATCAACCAATCAATTCCAAATCATATCATAAATTCAATTTAACTAACATAAGATAATTTAGTAGTTGTGAGTGTGTTAAAACACTCACCTTTGATTTTAACCTATAAAAATCCAAACAGAAGTGCAACAACTCAACAGTCTCCAAATTCAACTAAATGAATTTCATGTTGTCCGGAATTTAAATATGAATCCAGCAAAAGAAATCACGCCTGAATCAAAATTTATATGCAAAAAGATATTCATGTTATAAGAAATATTATTAAAATAAAAATTAGTACGCATTAAAAAATAAAATAAATATGTAAACAAATTTTAATAGTTACGTTTATCTCAAGGTGAGGCTTAAGGAAAAGGTTGAATAACAACCAAGATGAGGGCTTTTGAATGGGTTAGGAGAAACAAAACGCAAATGAAGAAATAAGCTGCAGGTTATTTATAATTAGGAAATGAAGGTGGAGGGACAAAAATAAATGTCACAATTTATTTTGAAAGCTCCAAACATTAATAATGCATAAAGAAATGTACGTAGAAATGGAAAAAGTTGCAAACCAAAGGAAAGTAAAATTTTGTATACGTGAAAATGAGGTGGCAGGAATTAAATACAACCTAAAAGTCTAGACTCGAGTATTAAATAGAAGGAGAAATGAACGAGTCAAGTATTAATAATAAGGTAACTATTTTAAAACGTTCATGCAACAATTAATAACAGAAGAATGAAGGGACCATGTATATCGCATAACCTTTTGACATTCAATTTCCTTGAAACGTAACCAATTTAACTACGTTAACTCAAATAATATTCAGATTTGTGCGCATTTAGGTTTTTATCTAGTGGAAATTAGGGAGGCATCCATATCATACTTTCATATTGTAAAGCGGGTCCCGTCAAAGTTTCATTATAAATCGGGTCCCTGTTTTCTGGAAACGAAGAAAATTATTGCTGAAATGTCAGTAATTTTTATAATAAGTGCTGATATTTCAGCAACTTTCTCTGTCAAAGTTTCATTGTAAATCAGGTCCCTGTTTTCTGGAAACGAAGAAAATTATTGCTGAAATGTCAACAACTTTAATAAATAAGTGCTGAAATTTCAGTAACTTTCATAAACAGTGTTCATAGTGTACATAAATGTTGCTGAAATGTCAGCAACTTTTATGAATAAGTGCGGATATTTCAGCAACTTTCATACACTATGTTCACAATGTACAAAAAAGTTGCGTAAATGTCAGCAACTTTTATGAAAAGTTGCATCATGCTCTGCAATAATCGTGAATAAAAAACAGGGACCTAATTTACACTGAAATTTAGTGAAGGATTTTTCGTGAATTTTGAAACTTAATAAGGACATGTGCCAAAAGTACCCACTTATCTATGCATAATAAAAAGTTTATACTTACCTTAAATTGAAAACGTTCAATCTGGTTTTCCCAAAATGATCTTTTATTCCCATTAAAACACCCTTTTTGTTTAACATAAAACGTGTGTTTCTTTTATTAAATTTATAAATTGCAATCAACGTTTTATTTCCTTTTAATTGAAATATTTGAATTACATTAATTGCAATTACTTACAAAGTTAAATTTCAAAATTGACACTAAAATGGATGAAAAAATCGAATAATTGTTTATTCAAAAACGTTTATAAATTAGTTGTTTATACACAAGAGTAATAAATAACTTATTGAAATAGATTATTTTCCTATTCTACTAATCAATTTGTAAACTAAAACACAATTCAATAAACATATATTTCTTCCTTTAAAATCAATCATTCTATTCTTTATTTTAATCAAATTAAACCTACATTCACAAATGAAACATTCATTTTATTCGATGTAAATGTTCTATTCGTTAAATCAAACTTTCCTTATATTTTCACAAAACATAAGCTACTTTTAATTAGACCAATTAATTTACAATTTAGTATTCTCTCCCTTATTAATTGAAAATTTTCAGTTACATTAATTTCAGTTGATTAAGTTTCAAAATGGACTAAATGAATGTAATTAGAAGTAGAACAATTATTTCCTATCTAGTAGTAATTTAAACATATTTATACACTATTGGATACAAATAGTAATTATACATTTCTTACTAAATAATAGTTTCTCGTCTCTACAATCAATCTTTTAGCTACCAAACATTTCAAATAAATAAACATATTTTTACTCTTTTACTAAACTTATTCATTTTTATTCTTTTATTTTGTTTTACACTCCTACTATTAAATCAACCAATATCTTATGAAATTATTAACATAGATTTCTATCTTGTTATCCTCATTTTCTACAATTGCCGCATTTTCTTACATTAAGTACAATATTTAATTTCATTTAATTCCAATTAATTATATTTAATTAGATTTCAATCTTTTTCTTCAATCGATCATTACTTTATGGACAGACAGTTAACATTGGTTTACATCTTATTACCTTAATATTCTACAACAATCATATTTTACCATATTAGTTGCAATATTTCAATTATATTGAATTTTTATCTATTTTCACATTAATTAATTTAAAGTCCCACCGAATTCATTTATCTTGGTTTCACTCTTACTATTAGATCAATTATTGCCTTATGAATATAATTGACATTTCTGTACATTTAATTACATTCACATTTTAAGTTACATCTTAACTCATATTAACGTAATATTTAATTATATTTTATGGTAATTGATTTCCAATCTCAATAGATTAAATAAAATGGTAACAAATAACAATTGTTCCCTTTTCTAAATTTAATCGCATTTATAAGTTTATTATCTACAAACAAATGTTATAACTACTTACACAACACTGATTTTATCCAATTACAATAAATTAACTATTAATTCACAATTAATGTAACATTTAGTTTATTTCCTCATTTACAATTTATAGCCAATTATGACTTTCCAATTATTTCAATTACTTGAGATTACATTCAAATAGTCATCCATTACCTTAAATTAACATTATTAAAATTACGTTCTAGTTATTTTTATCATTATTAAATCTTAAAGTTTTAATTTTTGACAACATTGAATTACAAAACTTATTTAATTAATACATTTAATTATCGAAAATTACGGGTCGTTATACTCTCTCTCACTCAAAATTTTTCGTCCTCGAAAATGAAAAAGAAGGAATTAAGGATTAATATATCTTATTCAAAGTATTCAATTTACAAACAATTAATTTACATAATTAAATAATTTAAATAAAATACATCAATTTATAAACAATTAAATCCTTCATGTACAAGTAAATAAAAGTTTGAAAAACATTTTACTTTCACAAAAATTTCTAAGTCCAAAATTCATGGAAAATTTCGGCAGAATCTCCTTTGTATGGAGAGATATGGGAGAAATAATAATACTAATAATAATAATATATATAATATATTTCAAATAAATATCCCTCACCATGAGAAAAAAATATATATCGCTATAAAACCGTAATCCGAGAACGTACCTATTTGTTGGGCAAACAACGCTTTATTTTATAAAACCAAAAAAACCTTAAACAACTTGGACCTAAAAGATACGTTTGGATTTCGATGAGACCGGGATCGGATTTCCAGATTTGGCTACCCAAAAACCAAATCGATCCAAATTAACGATAGGTCGTGAATCTCAAGTGAATATGAAGATTCAGAGTGCAAGGGTTATCGTCGTTAACTCTGAGGGTGATTCCAAAATGAGTGTAACGAGATAATGCCTTTGGTTTCGTTCAAACCCGGAATGAACTTGTATGAATTGAATGCTTTCAACACATCATCAGGAGGACGATAAGCATTCTAAGGGATGTGTTCTATAAAGGTAATCATAGCATCAAGCCTCATCAACCGGGAATGACTAAAACAGGTGAGGTGCCAGTAGCTATTGTTTCCATAAACCTATATTTCACTTATATAATCCAAAGAAGTTAATAATTGCGTAAAAGAGAAATATTAAGTTGTTTCAATCAATAACAAACAAAACAACGTAATAATAGCCACTTTCAAACAATTATATAATCATCACATGCAATCAAAGTAATCAATCATACATCCATAACGACCAAAACAATTGGTTTATTCGAGTTCATAAACTTTTAATCGTATAAAATGATGAATAAACTACTAAGTACACCATGCACTCAATAGCCTTAGATAAAACTTAATAGATTATTCATACATCTTTATACAATTAGAAGTATCCTTTTCTAAATTTTCCATGAGCCAAAACAAACAATAATTTCAAATATCGTTTAAGTTTATTCTTACAAATTTCTTCTCATATCATTTACCGTTCGTCTATTTTTATTCATTCATACAAAGCTTATTTTAATTAATTTACATTCATTACTTACAAAAGTTCGTTTCTCATTTATTCATACAAGGTCATTTTCATTAAGTTTTCATTCGATCACTTATATAAGCTATTTCCATTCAATGATTTAAAATAACAAGTAAATTCATTATTGAAGGATTACATACATTTTATTTCAGTTTACTTCACACGTATTATTTACTTTGATTTCCTTTTTACATCAATATTCATTTGTGAAGCAACCCATTTTTAGATTTTTTTTCTCTCTTTTTTTTCACATTTATTTCTTTCATATATAGTATTCACCTTCACTATTCACTTTTACTTTACAAATGGCTTCAATCATTAACTTAGTATATAATCATATATTTTCAGTATTCACTTTTTTTCTTATTTAAATTTAATTACTAGCATCTCAAATTATTAACTTAAGTTTATAGTATCCTTATACATTTTAATTCTTTGTTATAAGCATAATTCCATTGAACACTTTCATTTCCTAAGTTTTACTTGTATAATATTATATTTCACTTTAATTAACAAAATGTTCAATAATTACATCTTCTAAATTCATTATTCTTAAATTTACAAGTTTCCAATTTCTTATATATTTCATAAATCACTTACATCAAATTTCTTATTTCTGTTTTTAGAAGTTTCCAATTATTAATATAGCCAAGATTTCATTTCATTATAGTAATGAAATTTCCAATTTACAGAAACCTAAGAACTAAGTATCGGGTTCCATTTTCAAATCATTTCAAATATATATATATATATATATATATATATATATATATATATATAATCATATCTCTTATATATCAAAATCCTATTTAGAATTCAAATTAAGACTTTTATTAAAATAATTGTGTATTAAAACTACCGCAGTGGCCTTCTCACTTTGAAACTCGAAAATGAACGTCGACGATGCGTGCACCCATCGCGGAAACTATTTTCCAGCGATAGAGTAGGAAGCATAGAACTTATTTCCTTTAAAAGTTCTTTTTAAAATTTTCTTTCAAATCACATTGAAATATTTATATCGAAAAATACCTCCAAATAATACTAGCATTATATTCCAAAATCTTTTGAAAGAAAATTTTAAAATCCCGGAACATAAGTTCTAAATTTCCAATTTATATTTACTTTACTTATAAATCCTATTTTATAATCAATGTTTATAAAATTTCACTACCTAACAAATAACATATTACATCCGACTATATCATTTGTAAAAATTATCCTTTTATATACAAAATATACACTAGGTAAAATTCTTTATTTACCTATATTTCAAAACAAATATTACGTCGGTCTGCCCCTATTTAGTGTTTAGAAATCCCTACCAATGCTATAACATCCTATGTACTGAATGGAATTCATAAATACTAAGCAGAACAAATTAACACAATATATAAACCTTTTATAACACTAACAAATACGCTCTCTCATATGAAAAGGATCGACTAATATGGAATATAATTGAAACGACCCGACTTTCTTACCACAGAAAATCGCATCATTTTTAAGAAAGAAAGGGATAGAAAAGAGAAAAGACAAAGAAGAAGAAAGAAAACAACATCAGAATCTGAACAGCGGAACGAATAAATTATAGTATCTATACATCAGAGATACACAGCTAAAACAACACATACTAGACAGTTATAAACACCTGTCTAGTTATACAACTCAAAGACAACCGACTCAGAGAACACAGAGCGGAATATTATATAGCTATACGCAGAAGCTTCCTGCTCCATTTGCTCCTCCAAAATTCGTCAAAGCCAACCTGAATTCCCCTGGCTACTCGTAAAAATTCGAGTACCCATGAGTTTAAGAAAAATAGAATAAACTCCGGGTCAAACATGGGTCTGGTGTGAGTAAACGGTTAAAGTTGCTTAACTTTAAAAACCTTTTGAAAGAAAAGGTATCACGTAAGGCTTCCCACACATAAACATGGAAAAGTTTTTACCTTACGCTAACCAAACATTTGATAGGAAATTCAGTGATATTATAATAGGTCTAGGGTTTTCAAATAAATATGAAATAATCGAAATTGTTACATTATTAGATTCCAACTACTAGCCACAAAAGTGGGTAATACAATCAAATCCGATGACACTTATTGGATTATGGATTCCATACAATGGCAGGGCTACTGGGGTACCGCCCGTCACAGTACGTGGCCTAGATCAACGTACCGAGGAGTACGCCCGCTCCCCTGCAACACAAAGCCGGAACCATTCCTTACTGAACAGTTACGAATAAGACAACCCCGGAGGATGTAGCTATTCAACCACCCACACAGCCGAAATAAAGGAACCTCTAGACAGGGGCAAATCTTACTCTCAAGTGGGGGCTACCCACAAAGCCTTG
This sequence comes from Allium cepa, assembly GCA_030765085.1. Taxonomy (NCBI): domain Eukaryota; kingdom Viridiplantae; phylum Streptophyta; class Magnoliopsida; order Asparagales; family Amaryllidaceae; genus Allium; species Allium cepa. The sequence continues at coordinate 252,913,199 of CM060937.1, read as the reverse complement.
CTGCACCTCCCCTGTTTTATCCATTCTCGGTTGATGAGGCTTGAGGCTACGATTACCTTTAGTGAACACACAACTTAGAATGCTCATCGTCCACCTGAGATGTTCTTAAAGCGTTCAATCCATACAAGTTCGTTCCGAGTTCGAACGAAACCGAAGGCATTATCTCGTTACACTCATTTTGGAATCACCCTCAGAGTTAACAACAATAACCCTTGCACTCTGAACCTTCATCTTTACTCTTCACAAGAGATTCACGACCTATCGTTAATTTCGATCGATGTGGTTTTCGGATATCCAAATATGGAAACCCAATCCCGGTCTCATCGAAATCCAAAACGTATCTTTTAGGTCCAAGTTGTTTAAAAGTTAAACAATTCAATTCAACTATCTATATACACACAGAATAGATAATTCACAAGTCACAATTGATAATCACATTATCAAAATAAATAGATGATTCACAACAAAATAGGTAATCCATATCATTATCATAATAGATAATCTATATTACCATCACAATGCAACCAAGCATTCATACCACACAACATTTACTTCTCTCATTTCTGAGATTACATCCATTCAAGACAATCAATGTCACACATTCATACATAAGCAATGGTTTACTTAATCACAACATAATTAATTTAAGACGAATTAAATTAACTATTTCTATTTCTAATTAATTTAAAGTGAATTAAATTAATTACTTCATCTCTTAATTAATTTAAAATTAATTACCTTCATTACAATAAATCCTACTTATTTATCCATTAATTAAACCAATTAATTAATCATTATCTTAATTAATCAACCTTGATTAATTAACTCTTAATCAAGTAAATAATCCTTAATTATTCTCATTAATCATATAAATTAATGAACCTTAAGTAATTACTTCCATTAATTAATTAACTATAATTAATTACATTATTTCTTAATTAATTACATTAATTAATCATGCTTAAATTAATTGCTTCCAATTAATCAACTTTAATAAATATAAAAAGTAATTAATTATTCTTAATTACTTCTTAATTATTTTTAATTATATTTATAAATTATTTGATTTATTTCACCAAGTAATAAACCCTTAATTACTTTAACAAGTAATTATCCATTTAAAATTTACTTCCCAATCAGTAATTTCACTTATCCCAGTTACCTCCTGTAATTTATTCATCAATTACTCTTATCAAAACTTATTAAGTAACATACTTAATCATTTATCAAGTGACTATCCTTAATTAATTAACAAATTAATTAACTTACTTAATCACATTCACCTCATAAATCATAACTGAGTAATTCATCCCTTAATTACTCTTTAACCAAATTAATCTTCAACTATTAATTAATAAACTTTAATTATTAATCAATCCTTTAATTACAAAGTAATCAATCACTAACTACTTTTATAATTAATTAGTTAACCTTAATTAACTAATTAATCATCTCTTAATCATTAATTAATAAAACTTAATTATTAATTAACAACCTTAATTACAAATTAATTAATCCATAAATATAATTAATTAATCCTTAATTACAATTAATTAACCTTTAATAATAGTTAATTAATTCTTAATTAACTTGCCTTATAGATTTATAACCTTTTTAATTATTAATTAAGAAAACCCAATTAAACTTAATTACTAGTTTAATTATTCCTTAATTACTTATTTAATAAATAATTACAATTTAGTTAATCATTGGTCATTAATCAAATCATCATAATTATTAGTTAATTAAATTAATAATTATACTTAATTAATTACTTAATTAACCCTTTTAAAATAATAATTAAATTAATTAATTAAACTTAAAATTTCTTAATTAACTAATTAAGTATTATTCATTAACACTTTATTATTATTTAAGATAAAACATTATCTTAAATTATCCTTGAAAACAGGTCATTAATTAGTTTAAAATATAGAGTAATCATTAATTACTTTCCTTTAATTATTAATTAACAATCCTAATTTCAAGTTAATAAATTACTTAAACCTTTAATTGTTAATTATAAATCATTTTTCATTAACCAATAAAAACATTCCCTTATAAATTTCCTTTTTATATTTCCAAAATAAGTTGGAAAATAACATTAAGGTTTTTATCATAAAACATTTTAATACCATTCATACAAATTTATTTGCAAAAGCAAATCAATTCGAAGAATGGATTTTTAGCTTAAATTATTTAAAGTTTAAAACTTCTTCATTTTAAATTTAAAAATCTAGTTAAATGTTCACTTTGGGCCCAACCCATTAATACTTGAACCAAGAAACCAGTATACTATCTTTTTTTTAATTTTTTTTAAAATAAATCTGACTTTAAAGTTTTAAAAACTATTAAACATAACAGTTAAACCAGGCTTGCTAAAAACCCCAGAACCAACTCGAGGCAAAACAAAAATCTCGCGAGTTATTCCCGAGTCAACTTCCTTTCCAAAAACCAAACTGACACGACATGCCACAGTGCAACCTGCACCACCCACGGTGATCTTCCGTTCATCAATTGAATCTCCCACACATCCATGGTCACTCCACCAACCCATCATGGACATCAAAACATTACCATACGCCATGATACCAAATCGAACCCTATAGTTGAAAACTGGAAATCAAATCACTACCAGAAATAGCCTCGCCCGAATGCCTCTGGCCACCAGAGGTTGAGCTACCTCATCCACGCCTTGCCGAACACCTACGCAACCCATGCCTCCAACCACGACCCACTCGATCGTCTAGAGGTGAAGAAACGATCTCCCATCTAACCCCATCCAAAACTAGGTTTTAAAACCAATTCGAGAAATTTCCAATGTCACAATGGATTAACCCCCTTCCAGTTATTTTTCCTTACTCCTCTAATCAACCATCTAGCTTCAGGAAAGACTTCGACCCCCAAAAACATCCCCATCACCAGAGATCATCCAAAAACCAAATTTTGGTCATCTAAGAATTGCATTCTCATTACAATTCTAAAAATTGTAAATTTTGTTTTAAAAATCATGATTTCCATAGATGATTCAAGAAATAAACTCGAATCAGTGGAATTTAATATTTGATTTTGCAAAATTTAAAAGGTTTTTACTGTTATTTTCAAATGCAAGCATATTTCATCACTTACATACTTATTTATATTTTTAGTATCTATATTATGCCAAAACTATTCTATTTTGTTTTTGATCCAAGTGTCATCAGTAAATAAATAAAAGATATGAATTTTAATTTTATTTGTTAACATTGCAACATGGAAACAGAGTCATATCAACATGCATAGTTTAAAACTAACATTCATAAAGTGTTCACACACATATATTCACATGCAAAGATAGTTTGTCACAGAAATCATATGAAAGCAAATTTAAAACTACTTTAGCATTGAATTAGAATGTTTACTCATATTTATTTAAAAGAAGTGCAGAGGTTTGAAAAAAAAGAACAGGAAGCCCTTTTCACTGAATTTGCTTTCCAGATTTTGCAATTTGAAAGCTTGCAAAATAAATTTGAACTTGATGCTTTTAAAAACTGGAGTACTTGCAAAATACATTGAACTTGATGATGAAGCCTCTTTGAAACAGAAAAAACCCTTGAACCAGATTCACACTTGCATGCATTTTTGAAATTGATTACAGGCTTGGTTGTTAATAGAGCTTGATTTGTTTATAGGGCATGATGTAGATTTGTTTTCAGGATTGTTTCAGGCATTTGAACTTGAGTTTGAGGAGTGTTTTCACATGAAAAGGGTTACAGGTTTTGGTATAAGGAAGGTACAGGATTTTAGTCTCAGATTTCAAAATGTTTGCATGGTATAAATTTTGAACTGAGAAATGTTTACAGTGTTTTGCAATTTCGATTTGGTTTGAGAGATTTGAACTTTTGATCACAGAAATGTTTCAGGTTTTCATTTTGAGGATTGGTTTGAAGATTTTCTGATTTTGGAATGATTAAAAGTTGCATTGGTAGTTCTAGTTTCTCTTAGGAATAAACAAAAAGTTTTAAAGAAAAAAGAAAAATGAAGAAAGGTGGCGTTTATAGGAAATTTTCAGTTTTATTAAATTAAAAAGAAAATTAAAAAAATAATGGACACTTGTCTTAAATTTTCATAATTGTTGTCACACTTGTTTGACAAAGTGATTAAGAAATTAACACATGTCAATTCTTATGTATATTTATTCTAAAAGAAATTTTAAAAGCTTTTTAAATAAATTTCCTAATTAACTAATATGTTTTTTTAAATTTTAAAATGCTTTTCTAATTAAATCCTAATTAACAAATACATTTATAAATTTATAAATGTTTGCTAAATTTATATAAAATACAATCTTTTAAAAAGAAATGAAACCATATAAAATTTGAATAAAAATTATATACATATTGCAAACTCATTTTAAATGCTATTTCAAAAGCCGTGCATTTATTCTTATTAAATAAATACAAATCCAAATTTCCATAGATGAATTTCTATAAAAAGAATAATACAAAACAAATTTTATTTTAATTAAAACATTATCTATGTATTTTAAAACCAAACTATATTATTATTTTATTTTGAAATGTATATATATCCCCTTAAATTCAAATTTATATTTAATTCAAAGTCAAATTTTAAAAATCCAAATTTAAAATAAATTTAAATAAATATTATATCTATTTTTAAATAAGCTCATTATTATTTATAAATAATTTATCCTATTTTAAAATCAATTTAAAATACACAAATATAAATGTATTTAAACACACTTATCAATTTTGAAAACAATAAGCCAATTTAGAATTTATTTACACAATAATATAATTATTCTTATTATAAAACCAATTTAGAGCCACAATTAAAACATTATATTATTATTACTTGGTTATTTATTTTTGAAAATAACAATTTTATCAGTTCAAATAATTTAAATTAAGAGATTATCACATTTTAAATTCTTGGAAATTCCAGGATATTGCATTCCTCCCTCCTTAAAAGAATTTCGTCCTCGAAATTTAAAACAAAGATAATCCACAATTTTATTTTATTTCAACCAATTCAAACATACATAACAACCATACGCTATCAATCAAACAAACAATTTCATCCAAACAACCAATTCAATCAAATAATTGACACTAGCTATCCGGACACAGACCCGGATAAGCTTTCTAAAATTATCTCGAGTTTCCCAAGTACAAACACAGGGATACTCGCTCTACTAAATCCAAACTAGCTATACTGCTAAGCTACTGAGTTCCTACTCAGCTAGATCTATAATCTGCACAAGATACCAGACCACAGACAAGTCTGATCAATTACTAAATCCTTCACAGAACTACTGGTCCCAAAACCAGTGATGACCAAAACACGTACTCCCTAAGAGACACGTGAAATATTTTGAATTCCAGTCTTCCAAACTGGCTATTCAACTCTTCAAACCAAAGCACTGATCTCTACAAAAACTCAGAAGAATCCAATATACCTCGGAGCTCACTTCAAAAACTCATTGCTCCCTTTTACCGAAGAAAACCTCAACAACATTGAAGCCTCCAACTTAGAATTCCAAATTCTTCCGTTACTTAACCTCAAAACTTTCCGGATGATTCGGGCTGCCTACAGATCCTTTCTGATCAGCTCAACCTTTGCTGATGCCTCTACAAACAAACTGGATCAACTCACAAACTGATCCTCACAAGATCAATCCACAATTAAAACCGAACTTTACTATCATTAGTAGAAAACAACTTCTCCCATCTGGAAGAGACAGAACAGAATCACTCGCCAACTTGCCTCAGATTCTGAAAAATAAATTCAGTAGAAACTCTCTAATCCAAAATACTGCAACTTCCAGTTGCTTCTACTCAAGAACAACAGCCACCTTGCTTCCGCTGCACAACTCTGATCTGGAGAAGATGAAAATGTCGTCGAATGAACACAGGAACAAACTAAACAGCACATCTCGAAAATAAGGTTCAATAGAAATTCCAAGAAATACAGAGCTGCTTCACCAAACAATCAACCTAGAAACAACCTTCTACCCAGCTGAATCACTGATATCACTCCTATCAAGTCAATTCAGAACTCCATCTCCAATGCGGGCAAATCTCTAACTTTCCTGAAGATATATTCGAAAAATCTTCGACAATTCCATAACTTCTACATCCTTTAGAGATGCCACAAATCCAAGCAAAAGACTATCTAAGATAATCACCAAACCATCGCTAGTCACTTTTGCGATCACCTAAACCTAAATTTCTAAAGATACTGTTCTCTTTCCACAAATCAAAACAGTTTATCCTCGACCAACTAATCCATCGAAGAAACAGATCCTCACTGCTGCTTCTGTATTCCACCTCTAGGAAATGCTAAGCCAAAAAGATCTTTCTGCCGAAACACAGAACATTTCCCGAGCTGCACCGCTAACACAGATGCCAAAGACTTCTTATCCAGAGTTCTTTGAGAAACTCAGACTTCCAACTAAACACATACATCCTGCTGAACTCAGCTACAACACCGAAGCAGACACACTTCCTTAACTTGCTCTGAAAGAAAACATCTTCGAAGACACCCATAATCACTGCATCTCATCACGCAGCTACTACTTCCTGAGGTTGCCATGATACCATCACTTACTTCTGCCTAACCGACAGATCCAAATTCTCTCACACGAGCGCGATAAAACCTATACTTCAAAGATGAACTTCGAACCTTAATAGGTTTCCTTCAGAGATCGATTGAAATCCTTACACCAAACTGCAAAGATTACTCGAGACGGTATTAGATCAACAGTCTCGACAAATACACTTCCAATCTCAAACATTCCAATTCCAACCAATGGTAGTCGTGTTACACACACCACTACCTCATCTACCTTTATAACTTGTGTTGGAAAACCCGAACAGGTAACCCAACAGATAGGTAGAAATATATATATATATATATATATATATATATATATATATATATATATATAGTTATATAGTTATATATAAAAATTACAAGTACGCTCTCTCAAGAAAGACACCACTACAGAGTCTAGGTATTCACTTAACCTAATGCTCTGATACCAACTGAAACGACCCGACTTTCTTTCCACAGAAAATTGCATCATTTTTAAGAAAGAAAGGGATAGAAAAGAGAAAAGAGAGAGAAGAAGAAAGAAAAAAACATCAGAATCTAAACAGCGGAATGAATAAATTATATTAATCACATAATACATTACATAGTATCATATACATCAGAGATACACAGCTAAAACAACACATACTAGACAGTTATAAACACCCGTCTAGTTATACAACTCAATACAACTCAAAGACAACCGACACAGAGAACACACAGCGGAATACTATATAGCTATACGCAGAAGCCTCCTGCTCCATTTTCTCCTCTAGAATTCATCAAAGCCAACCTGAATTCCCCTGGCTACTCGTAAAAATTTGAGTACCCAAGAGTTTAAGAAAAACAGAATAATCTCCGGGTCAGACATGGATCTGGTGTGAGTAAACGGTTAAAGTTGCTTAACTTTAAAAACCTTTTGAAAGAAAAGGTATCACGTAAGACTTCCCGTACATAAACATGGAAAAGTTTTACCTTACGCTAACCAAACATTTGATAGGAAATTCAGTGATATTATAATAGGTCTAGGGTTTTCAAATAAATATGAAATAGCCGAAATTGTTACATTATTGAATTCCAGCTACCAGCCACAAAAGTGGGTAATACAATCAAATCCGATGGCACTTATTGGATTTTGGGTTCCATACAATGGCAAGGCTACTGGGGTACCGCCCGTCACAGTAAGTGGCCTAGATCAACGTACCGAGGAGTACGCCCGCTCCCCTGCAACACAAAGCCGGAACCATTCCTTATTGAACAGTTCCGAATAAGACAACCCCGGCGGATGTAGCTATTCAACTGCCCACACAGCCGAAATAAAGGAACCTCTAGACAGGGGTAAATCTTACTCTCAAGTGGGGGCTACCCACGAAGCCTTGCTGCACCTCCCCTGTTTTAGCCATTCCCGGTTGATGAGGCTTGAGGCTACGATTACCTTTAGTGAACACATCACTTAGAATGCTCATCGTCCACCTGACGATGTTCTGAAAGCATTCAATCCATACAAGTTCGTTCCGGGTTAGAACGAAACCGAAGGCATTATCTCGTTACACTCATTTTGGAATCACCCTCAGAGTCAACGACAATAACCCTAGCACTCTGAACCTTCATCTGCACTCTTCACAAGAGATTCACGACCTATTGTTAATTGGATCGATGTGGTCTTTGGATATCCAAATATGGAAACACGATCCCGGTCTCATCGAAATCCAAAACGTATCTTTTAGGTCCAAGTTGTTTAAAAGTTAAACAATTCAATTCAACTATCTATATACACATAGAATAGATAATTCACAAGTCACAATTGATAATCACATTATCAAAATAAACAGATGATTCATAACAAAATAGGTAATCCACATCATTATCACAATAGATAATCTATATTACCATCACAATGCAACCAAGCATTCATACCACACAACATTTACTTATCTCATTTCTGAGATTACATCCATTCAAGACAATCAATGTCACCCATTCATACATAAGCAATGATTTACTTAATCACAACACAATTAATTTAAAATGAATTAAATTAACCATTTCTATTTCTAATTAATTTAAAGTGAATTAAATTAATTACTTCATCTCTTAATTAATTTAAAATTAATTAAATTAATTACCTTCATTACAATAAATCCTGCTTATTTATCCATTAATTAAACCAATTAATTAATCATTATCTTAATTAATCAACCTTGATTAATTAACTCTTAATCAAGTAATTAATCCTTAATTATTCTCATTAATCATATAAATTAATAAACCTTAATTAATTACTTCCATTAATTAATTAACTATAATTAATTACATTATCTCTTAATTAATTACATTAATTAATCATGCTTAAATTAATTGCTTCCAATTAATCAACTTTAATAAATATAAACAGTAATTAATTATTCTTAATTACTTCTTAATTATTTTTAATTATATTTATAAATTATTTGATTTATTTCACCAAGTAATAAACCCTTAATTACTTTAACAAGTAATTATCCATTTAAAAATTACTTCCCAATCAGTAATTTCACTTATCCTAGTTACCTCCTGTAATTTATTCATCAATTACTTCTCTTAAGTAATTACTCTTATCAAAACTTATTAAGTAACATACTCAATCATTTATCAAGTGACTATCCTTAATTAATTAACAAATTAATTAACTTACTTAATCACATTCACCTCATAAATCATAACTGAGTAATTCATCCCTTAATTACTCTTTAACCAAATTAATTTTCAACTATTAATTAATAAACTTTAATTATTAATCAATCCTTTAATTACAAAGTAATCAATCACTAATTACTTTTATAATTAATTAGTTAACCTTAATTAACTAATTAATCATCTCTTAATCATTAATTAATAAAACTTAATTATTAATTAACAACCTTACTTACAAATTAATTAATCCATAAATATAATTAATTAATCCTTAATTACAATTAATTAACCTTTAATGATAGTTAATTAATTCTTAATTAACTTGCCTTATAGATTTATAACTTTTTAATTATTAATTAAGAAAACCCAATTAAACTTAATTACTAGTTTAATTATCCCTTAATTACTTATTTAATAAATAATTACGATTTAATTAATCATTGGTCATTAATCAAATCATCATGATTATTAGTTAATTAAATTAATAATTATACTTAATTAATTACTTAATTAACCCCTTTAAAATAATAATTAAATTAATTAATTACACTTAAAATTTCTTAATTAACTAATTAATTATTATCCATTAACACTTTATTATTATTTAAGATAAAACATTATCTTAAATTATCCTTGAAAACTTTACTTAACATAAGTCATTAATTAGTTTAAAATATAAAGTAATCATTAATTACTTTCCTTTAATTATTAATTAACAATCCTAATTTCAAGTTAATAAATTACTTAAACCTTTAATTGTAATTATAAATCATTTTTCATTAACCAATAAAAGCATTCCCTTATAAATTTCCTTTTTATATTTCCAAAATAAGTTGGAAAATAATATTAAGGTTTTTATCATAAAACATTTTAATACCATTCATACAAATTTATTTGTAAAAGCATATCAATTCAAAGAATGGATTTTTAGCTTAAATTATTTAAAGTTTAAAACTTCTTCATTTTAAATTTAAAAATCTGGTTAAATGTTCACTTTGGGTCCAACTCATTAATACTTGAACCAAGAAACCAGTATACTATCTTTTTTTTATTTTTTTAAAACAAATCTGACTTTAAAGTTTTAAAAACTGTTTTTAATTAAAACTTAAAAACTGTTAAACATAACAGTTAAACCAGGCTTGTTAAAACCCCCAGAACCAACTCGAGGCAAAACAAAAATCTCGAGAGTTATTCCCGAGTCAAATTCCATTCCAAAAACCAAACTGACACGACATGCCACCGTGCAACCTGCACCACCCACGGTAATCTTCCGATCATCAATTGAACCTCCCACACATCCATGGTCACTCCAGCAACCCATTATGGACATCAAAACATTACCATACGCCATGATACCAAATCGAACCCTACAGTTGAAAACTAGAAATCAAATCACTACCAGAAATAGCCTCGCCCAAACGCCTCTGACCACCGGAGGTTGAGCTACCTCGTCCACGCCTTGCCGAACACCTATGCAACCCATGCCTCCAACCACGACCCACTCGATCGTCTAGAGGTGAAGAAACGATCTCCCATCTAACCCCATCCAAAACTAGGTTTTAAAACCAATTCGAGAGATTTCCAATGTCACAATGGATTAACCCCCTTCCAGTTATTTTTCCTTACTCCTCTAATCAACCATCTAGCTTCAGGAAAGACTTCGACCCCCAAAAACAACCCCATCACCAGAGATCATCCAAAAATCAAATTTTGGTCATCTAAGAATTGCATTCTCATTACAATTCTAAAAATTGTAAATTTTGTTTTAAAATTCATGATTTCCATAGATGATTCAAGAAATAAACTCGAATCAGTGGAATTTAATATTTGATTTTGCAAAATTTAAAAGGTTTTTACTGTTATTTTCAAATGCAAGCATATTTCATCACTTACATACTTATTTATATTTTTAGTATCTATATTATGCCAAAACTACTCTATTTTGTTTTTGATCCAAGTGTCATCAGTAAATAAATAAAAGATATGAATTTTAATTTTATTTGTTAACATTGCAACCTAGAAACAGAGTCATATCAACATGCACAGTTTAAAACTAACATTCATAAAGTGTTCATACACATATATTCACATGCAAAGATAGTTTGTCACAGAAATCATATGAAAGCAAATTTAAAACTACTTTAGCATTGATTTAGAATGTTTACTCATATTTATTTAAAAGAAGTGCAGAGGTTTGAAAAAAAAGAACAGGAAGCCCTTTTCACTGAATTTGCTTTCCAGATTTTGCAATTTGAAAGCTTGCAAAATAAATTTGAACTTGATGCTTTTAAAAACTGGAGTACTTGCAAAATACATTGAACTTGATGATGAAGCCTCTTTGAAACAGAAAAAACCCTTGAACCAGATTCACACTTGCATGCATTTTTGAAATTGATTACAGGCTTGGTTGTTAATAGAGCTTGATTTGTTTATAGGGCATGATGTAGATTTGTTTTCAGGATTGTTTCAGGCATTTGAACTTGAGTTTGAGGAGTGTTTTCACATGAAAAGGGTTACAGGTTTTGGTATAAGGAAGGTACAGGATTTTAGTCTCAGATTTCAAAATGTTTGCATGGTATAATTAAATTTTGAACTGAGAAATGTTTACAGTGTTTTGCAATTTCGATTTGGTTTGAGAGATTTGAACTTTTGATCACAGAAATGTTTCAGGTTTTCATTTTGAGGATTGGTTTGAAGATTTTCTGATTTTGGAATGATTAAAAGTTGCATTGGTAGTTCTAGTTTCTCTTAGGAATAAACAAAAAGTTTTAAAGAAAAAAGAAAAATGAAGAAAGGTGGCGTTTATAGGAAATTTTCAGTTTTATTAAATTAAAAAGAAAATTAAAAAAATAATGGACACTTGTCTTAAATATTCATAATTGTTGTCACACTTGTTTGACAAAGTGATTAAGAAATTAACACATGTCAATTCTTATGTATATTTATTCTAAAAGAAATTTTAAAAGCTTTTTAAATAAATTTCCTAATTAACTAATATGTTTTTTTAAATTTAAAAATGCTTTTCTAATTAAATCCTAATTAACAAATACATTTATAAATTTATAAATGTTTGCTAAATTTATATAAAATACAATCTTTTAAAAAGAAATGAAACCTTATAAAATTTGAATAAAAATTATATACATATTGCAAACTCATTTTAAATGCTATTTCAAAAGCCGTGCATTTATTCTTATTAAATAAATACAAATCCAAATTTCCATAGATGTATTTCTATAAAAAGAATAATACAAAACAAATCTTATTTTTAATTAAAAACATTATCTATGTATTTTAAAACCATACTATATTATTATTTTATTTTGAGATGTACATATATCCCCTTAAATTCAAATTTATATTTAATTCAAAGTCAAATTTTAAAAATCCAAATCTAAAATAAATTTAAATAAATATAATATCTATTTTTAAATAATCTCATTATTATTTATAAATATCTATCCTATTTTAAAATCAATTTAAAATACACAGATATAAATGTATTTAAACATACTTATCAATTTTGAAAACAATTAGCCAATTTAGAATTTATTTACATGATAAAATAATTATTCTTATTATAAAACCAATTTATAGCCATAATTAAGACATTATATTATTATTACTTGGTTATTTATTTTTGAAAATAACAATTTTTTCAGTTCAAATAATTTAAATTAAGAGATTATCACATTTTAAATTCCTGGAAATTCCGAGATATTACAATAACTAACTCTAAATGCGAAAACAGATGATAATAGCAAAGTAAATAAAAAATAAAACAAGCATACCAGCAATTTTTATACTGGTTCGAACTTTTCGTTCTACCTCCAGTCCCAGACTCCTTCTGGAATTTCAACTAACACAACAACCCTCACTTAACCCGAAGGAACAGGTGTATACAACCCTTGAACAGCCGAACAAGGGACCTGAGCAGCAGAACAGGATTTCGTCTCAACAGCCGAAGAGTACTTCACTCGCCTGAACATCAGAACAGGACTTCAACTTATGCAGAGAGTATTTGACACAATGTGTTCTTGATAACACAGATTTGTCTCTTGATAGTACAACCTTCCTATAATCTTCTCCTTTTGATATATATATATATATATATATATATATATATATATATATATATATATATATTTGTGTGTGTGTGTGTGTATGTGAAGAATATGGAAGTAAATGAATGATTTTGTATAATTTTAAATGCACAAAACTGTTAGAATCATAGTAGTATAAGAATAGAAAGAATTAGATCGATTAGGTTAATAAAACAAATGATTCTAACTTGTTTATATAGAGTATAAAGAGGTGTAATCATTCGTGAATAGTTATCATGAAAGAGTATGGACATATCTATTAATAAAAGGTTGTATCTCTTCATGGAAGAGAAGTGTCTATTCAAAAATATAGCCGTTGTAGGAATTCAGACGTCTGAAAATAATAATTCAGACTTCTGAAATTGGTAACGTGCAAATTAGAAAGGAAATAGGTCATTTTTGACCAGATTCAGACGTCTGAAGCTTCCAATTCAGACGTCTGAATATTGTCTGAAATTTCAATTTTGATTACAGATTCAGACGTCTGAAATGGTCAATTCAGACGTCTGAATTTGACTTGTAACAAAAAATTACCATAGTTCAAATGGTTAGAGCACTTGCCTTTTGAATTAGTGACCCGGGTTCGAGTCTCGCTCCATGCAATTTTTGAAAACTTGATTTTTCATTTAAAATATGAATGTATATGTGTGTATACCATTTGGAGAAGATTTTAACATTTGTAAATTCTAGACACGACACATTATGACTAATAGAACTTTGTTTGTCACCTTCGTCTTGTCTCTATCGTGTATATCTCTTCTTGTATCTCCATATACATACTTTTGTACCGTGTATCTTCATTTTGGACGTATTTGATTATTTCTTTTTGATGCTCATGTACCTGCAAATTAGCTTAGAGATTCTTTGACATAATTGTATAGCTGTTGTCATTAAAATCCAATAATTGAGGTTCTAACATCATATACGCTCAACGACTCATCTAGGGTATTACTACCCTATTTCTAATGAGTCAGACCCCACAAAGCTAAGGTTATCGTTAAACCAAAGCTCTGATACCAGATGTAACGACCCACCTTTTTGGATGGTTTAAAATCGATAATAAACCTCACATGTCAAACTCAAACCATTCAAAAGAGAGGATTGTTATGGGGTAAATAAGAAAAAGCAGGAAAAAAAGAAAAACAAATACAGAATCTCGCAGCGGAATGATAAAATATAATAACCAAATAAACAGTTATGAAGCGGTTTACAAATAATATTTGATTGTACTTTTACAATACAGATCAGAGTTACAAACGATTGGAATAAATAAACAAACAAATGCAGCAAAACAACATGATGCAGTGGAATAAATATAATAAATAGTAACGGTATTAAATCTTCTTCTTCGTCCTCTAAAAAGCAATCTTCGATAAACTGAAAATCTTAGACTGACCCGAGCAAAATGAAAAACATTACACTCAAGTCAGAACAAAGAGATCTTATGTAAGTTAAATCAACAGTAAATAAATATGAGTGTAATGGCTTCAGAGATGTTTACGAGTTTGATATCCCCTATGTTGTGCCAACATGAGTGCAATAACCTAAAAGATGTTCGGGATTACGATCTCCTAAGGATCCATTAAACTATCTACAATATAGCACAATACGCTATTATAATAGTGTCTATAGTAAAGTAAAATATTATAAATAGCGTTAAGGCGTTACCCATATTCCCCTTAACACATTTTATATATTCCCATAGTCTATATAGTACCATAATTCCTCCATAAACTGGAGGGCTGTCAGAGGACACTCCATAGGTATCGTACAAATCAAACTCCTATAAATTATGATATAGCATGTGAAATGGCACTCAAGGTAATGCAAGGGTAGGACCCTACCGTTTTGCAGAACCGGGCTAGTGGTAACGCATAGAAGCTACTACCATCAACCTCGGAACATACTCCCATAATCAAATCGAGGGGTGGCCAACAAATCAATCACAAAATAATTAATATGGTATCGAAGAAGCATGTCCTATCGAAGGTGTGGCCTCACTTGGCCCAAGTATAGCTCCCGTTTTAGTCATGTCTAAGCCGACTCATAGGAGTCATGGTCATGTAAATACCTCATAAAGAATCGTTCGTCAAACCATCCTACATCATTCTGGAATCTCCACCACGTACACAATTGTTAAAATGGTTTTTGGTATTGGCAGAGAGTATGACAATATCTAATCCTGGTCTCTTTAACAACCAAGTGTTTGTTTCACACCGGATGGTTCTTTTACATTTCAAAAACTGATTTATAATTTATATCAAAATATCACATTCTCAAAACCATATCATTTTCGAAATCATATTTACTTTTGAAATTATATCACATTTGAAATCATATCACTTTCGAAATCATATCTCCAAAAATAGATTAAATACTCATTTAAAATCATCATATTCCTCAAATATGTCATTTAAATCGATGCTTATGTTATAACATCATTTAATCGTATTCTACTTAAAAATCAATGATTTAAATATAAAACTTCCACTTTACAAAACCTGAAATTCAAAATATAGTTTAGATAGTTTAAAATAGTTTAGTTGGTTTAAAATAGACTAAAATGGATTAATATAGTTTAAATAGATTAATGTAATTTAAAATATATTAAAATAGTTTAATATAGTTTAAAATAGGTTAAAATAGATTAATACAATTTAAAATAGATTAAAATAGTTTAGTACAGTTTAAAACAGATTAAAATAGATCAAATAGATTTAAAATAGATTAAAATGGATTAAAATACTTTAAATATATTTAAAATAGATTAAAATACTTTAGAATTTTGATTTAAACCAATTTCCAATTCCAACCTTCAAACTTGGATTTTCAAAGTAATTCAATTTATATAAATCAATTTCCTTCAAGATATCATCTAATCCAATTCAAGATTTAAGGGTTTTAAAATCGTTTAATTTAACCAATCCGGTGTCGGTATATAATTTTATGCTCTATGGTCAAGTGATAAAGATACTTATCACTTCAATCCGCAAAAATTTAAATTTACGGATATATTATTTCAACTCGCAATCCAAAATTCCAAATCAATAAAAATCGCTTGGGTTTATCATTTCAACCCATAACAATTTTCTCCTATTCTATATGATCGTTCGGGTACATATCATTTCAACCCATAGGGATTTTCTAATAATAACTAAGGGAACTTGCAGTGTTATGATAATATAAATATAACATCAAATCATCCAATATCAACAATTAAACATACATCATAATCATCACTAAATCAACCAATAAACATTAATAGGTAACTGATTATCATTAATAGGTATTAAATTGACAATTAAATTCAATATTAAATTGAATGATGATTAAATGCAATAAAAGTTAAATTTAACTAGGATAACAATTTAAATATACCAAACATCAACCAATCAGTTCCAAATCATATCATAAATTCAACTTTAGTAGCATAAGTTAATTTAGTAGCTGTGAGTGGGTTAAAAAACTCACTTTTGATTTTAGCCCATAAAAATCCAAACAGAAGCGCAAAAACTCAACAGTCTCCAAATTCAACTAAATTAATTTCATATTATCCAGAATTTAAATATGAATCCAACAGAAGAAATCGCGTGTGAATCAAAGTTTATATGCAAAAGATATTCATGTTATAAGAAATATTATTAAAATAAAAATTAGTACGCATTAAAAAAATAAATAAAGAAATAAAGAAATTTCAATACTTACGTTTTTCTCAAGATGAGGCTTAAGGAAAGGCTTGAAGAACAACTAAGATGAGGACAGGATGTGCACGAAAAATGAAAAAAAAATCATGATTCATAAAAGAAAGCTTTTGGATTTGCAAGAATAAGAGCTTTTGAATATGAGGTGTCAAGAGAAACAAAACGTAAATGAAGAAATAAGTTGCAGGTTATTTATAATTAGGAAATAAAGATGGAGGGACCAAAATAAATGTCACAATTTATTTTATAAGCTCCAGGCATTAATAATGCATAAGGAAATGTAAATAGGAATGAAAAAGTTTGCAAACCAAAGAAAAGTAAAATTTTATGTATGTGAAAATGAGGTGGCAAGAATTAAATACAACCTAAAAGTCTAGGCTTGGGGATTAAATAGAAGGAGAAATGAACGGATCAAGTATTAATAATTAGGTAACTATTTTAAAACGTTCATGCAACAATTAATAACAAAAGAAATAAAAGGACCATGCACATCGCACAACCTTTTGAGATTCGATTTATTTGAAACGTAACCAAACTAACTTCATTAACTCAAATAATATTCAAATTTGTACGCATTTAGGTTTTTAACTACACATAATAAAAAAATTTATACTTACCTTAAAATGAAAACGTTCAATTTGGTTTTTCCAAAATGATCTATTATTCCCATTAAAACACCCTTTTGGTTTAACGTAAAACGTGTGTTTCTTTTATTAAATCTATAAATTGCAACCAACGTTTTCTTTCCTTTTCTTTGAAATATTTGAATTACATTAATTGCAATTACTTAAAAAGTTAAATTTCAAAACTGACAACTAAAATGGATGAAAAAAATAGAACGATTGTTTATTTAAACATGTTTACGAATTTGTTGTTTATACACAAGAGTAATAAATAACTTGCCGAAATAGATTATTTTCTGATTATTGTAATCGATCTGTAAGTTAAAACACAGTTCAAATAAACACATATTTCTTCCTTTAAAGTCAATCATTCTATTCTTTATTTTAATGAAATTAAACCTACATTAACAAATGAAACATTCATTTTATTTAATGTAAATTTTCTTTTCATTAAATCAAACTTTCCTTATATTTTCACAACACATAAGCTACTTTTAATTACACATATTAATTTGCAATTTAGTATTCTCTCTCCTATTAATTGAAAATTTTCAATTATATTAATTTTAGTTGATTAAGTTTCAAAATGGACTAAATGAACGTAAATAGAAGTAGAACAATTATTTCCTATCTAATAGTAATTTAAACATATTTATACTCTATTCGATACAAACAGTAAATATACATTTCTTACTAAATAATAGTTCCGCGTCTCTACAATCAATCTTTCTGCTACCAAACATTTCAAATAAATAAACACATGTTTACTCCTTTACTAAACTTATTCGTCCTTATTCTTTTATTTTGATTTACACTCCTATTATTAAATCAACCAATACCTTATGAAATTATTAACATAGGTTTGTATCTTGTTAACCCTATTTTCTATGATTGATGCCTTTTCTTACATTAACCACAATATTTAATTACATTTAATTACAATTAATTATAATCTAATTCCAATAAATTGGTTTAATTAGATTTCAATCTTTTTATTCAATCAATCATTACTTTATGGACAAAGTTAACATTTGTTTACATCTTATTGCCTTAATATTCTACTACTATCATCTTTTACCATATTAGTTGCAATATTTCAATTATATTGATTTTTTGTTGATTTTCACATTAATTATAATTTAAAGTCCTACTAAATTCATTTATCTTAGTTTCACTTTTAATATTAAATCAATTGCTGCTTTATGAATATAATTGACATTTCTATACATTTAATTACATTCATATTTTCAGTTATTGTCTTAATTCATATTAACGTAATATTTAATTAAATTTTATTGTAGTTGATTTTCAATTTAACTCAACAGATTAAATAAATTGGTAACAAATAACAATTGTTCCCATTTCTAAATTTAATTGCTTTTATAAGTTTATTATCTACAAACAAATGTTATAACTACTTACACAACACTGATTTTATTCAATTATAATAAATTAACTATTATTTCACCAATTAATGTAACATTTAGTTTATTTCCTCATTTACAATTTATAGCCAATTATAACTTTTCAACTATTTCAATTACTTGAGGTTACATTCAAATAGTCATCCATTACCTTAAATTAACATTATTAAAATTACGTTCTAGTTCTTTTTCTCATTATTAAATCTTAAAGTTTTAATTTTTGACAACATTAAATTCCAAAACTTATTTAATTAATAAATTTAATTATCGAAAATTATGGGTCGTTACAATTTGCGAAAGCAAGTAGAATTCTAATGGCTTCTAATCATGCTACGGGTGCAAAGGTTTCATCATAGTCTATTTCTTCTTCTTGACAATAATCTTACGCAACTAACCAAGCTTTATTTCTAACGACCTCACCTTGTTCATTCATTTCATTTTTGTAAACCCATTTAGTTCCTATTATAGTTTTATCCTCAGGTCTAGGAACAGGTTCCCATACATCATTTCTAGTGAATTGATTCAGTTCTTCTTGCTTAGCAAGAATCCATGAATCATCAGATAATGCTTCCTTTGGATTTTTGGGTTCAGTAGTTTATATAAAAGCTATATTACTAATCTTGTTTGGTTGATTTATAGTTCTAACAATATATTCAATATTTCCTAATATATTTTCTATAGGGTAATCTTTTAAAAGCCTGATCTTTCTATTAGGATGAACAGTTTCACAATTTGTCTCATTTGATTCATTATTTAAAGTAACAAAATAACCTTCATCATTTATTTGAACAAAATCTTTGAAATTTTCACCAAAAGATACATGCATTGTTTCTTTAACGGTGTTAGTTTTTAAATTGAAAACTCTGTATGATTTACTTCTATTAGAATATCCGATAAAGATTCCTTTATCGGATTTAGGATCAAATTTATCCAAATTGTCCTTTGTATTTAGAATAAAACATTTACTTCCAAAATCTTTAAAATATCTTATCTTTGGTTTCTTATTGAGAAGAAGTTCGTATGGTATTTTATTGGTTAGAGGTCTAATTAAAATCCTATTCAAAATGTAACAAGTTGTAGCGACTGCTACAGTCCAAAAATTTCTTGGTAATTTACTATATGAAAGCATAGTTCTTGCACACTCTTGAATCGTCCTATTTTTATGCTCTACCGCTCCGTTTTATTATGGAGTTATTGGAAAGGAAAAATTATGAGTTATTCCTTTTTAATTATAGAAATTGGCGAAATTTTCATTTTCAAATTCTCCACCGCGATCACACGAATAATTTTGATTTTTAAAGAATGTTTATTTTGAATTCTTTTTAAGTTTTAAATAAATCAAAAGCATCACTTTTACGTTTTAGAAAAAATATCCATGTAAATCTTGAATAATCATCTACAATTACAAAAACATATTTACTATGATTTATTGACTGAATTTGAGATGGACCAAACAGATCTAAATGAAGTAATTCAAGAGGTTTTGAAGTTGAAATCATATCTTTCAGTTTATATGGATTTTTTCTAAGTTTTCCTAATTGACAAGCATCACATATACTATCTACTTTAAAATCCATTTTAGGGAGACCTCTTACTAGATCAAGTTTTGAAAGTCTAGATAAGAGTTTGAAATTCAAATACCCAAATCTTTTATGTCAAATCCAAGGGTCACTTGTTTTAGCCAAAAGACATAGGTTATCATATGAGATTTTCATACTGAGAATATAAATATTTTTCTTCCTAATTCCTTCAACGATATTATTTAATTTATTATCTTCAATGTGACACTTATCCATTTTAAATTTAATTTTTGTAGCCCTTGTCACATAGTTGACTTATGCTAAGTAAGTTGTGTTTTAGATTCCTAACTAACAGAACATCAGAAATAGTAGGACTTTTAGAGTTACCGACATTGCCGATGCCAATCACATATCCTTTCGAATTGTCTCCAAAGTTGCCCATTCCTCCATCTTCATAAATTATGTCATTCAGTATCTCTGGATTACCAGTAATGTGTCTTAAACATCCACTATCAAGTATCCATTTGTTTTTCTTGATTTGCACCTTTTGTCCGTTGAGTATTGATTCTTCAAAAGCCATATAACACCTGCACAACACACAAATTTTGGTAGATAACTTGATTTTCTATAATAACAATATGCAGACTTATGAGACAATGATGATTTGGATAGTTTTGAACTAGTGTTAACAGAATCTAAAAAAATTGCCATTTTTAAACTTTTTAAAATTCAAATTATGATAACTTTGAAAACCAATGCTCTGATACCAAATGTAGGAAATGCGGATTACGGATCTTAAGGCAGAATTAACACTAGAAGGTGGGGGGTGAATAATGTTTAATTAATTTTATGAATCTTTTTGAAACCTTTTCAAATTAAATCCAAACAAATGCAATACACAAACACAGAAACAATTATAGAATCAAACATATATGCAAATAGTAAATAAAAGCAGTAAAGGAAAGATTACATCGGAATTTTATACTGGTTCGAGTTACCCTACATCCAGTCCCATACAATTTCTTGTGCAGATTTCATTTCAAACATAATGTCGATATTACAACCTCGATTTCAAGGCCACGAGATACACCCTCATGTCTCCGAGTCTAGGGAACTCTCTTGATTTAACTAGGCTACAAGATCATCTAATTGATTTACGGGCTACAATCACACCCAATCAATTTACGGACCACAATCACACTGTTTCCAATCACACTTTGATAGAAAGGGACTCAATACACTTCTTTGTTTACAAATCATCATGTAACTCTAAATAGCACTGAGATCTTTGAGAGAGAGTGGCAGAGAATCAAAGTAGAGATGATCAAGTTTGATTCACTTAGAATTTCGGTAGAGTTTTGTTAGAGCATTTGAAATATAGGAGAATGTTTGAGTGGAGAAGAAGGAGTGAAGAAATGAAGAAAAACTAACTTAAATTCCTTGAAAACAACTGATATTTATAGGAGAACAACGGTCATGTCCGTTCGTGAAAGGTTATGACCAATAGACACTTCTTTTGAAAATTTGGAATTTAAACTCTACGGTTACCATGTCGACATGGGAGAATAAGGCATGTCGACATGCCTATGTTAATTTTGAAAATAATTTTTTCTTTAAAATGATTTCTATTCTAAAGATTGTCAAAACAATTTCTAAACTTTTTAAACCATTTTGAATATAGTTTAAACTTATAAAAGAGTCTTCAAAAGTAGTCTTAAAATATATAATCTATAATACAAAAGTAATATTAAAAACTACGTATAGATTTCTGTAAAATATATTAAAGATAAAGTAATAAAATCAAGAGATAGTTTAAAAAACTAGAGATGATTTTGAAATTAATATGATTAAAAATAGTTTTTGAATTAAGGCTAAAATATTTAGAGATGACTTTATAGATAGTTTCAAAAAAAAAAAAAATTTTGAAAATTTTGGGGATTCCATTCCATTGGAGAAGGTCGTGGGTTCCAATCCACTAAAGAGGTCGTGGGTTCCATCCCACTATTAAAGCAAGAAGGTGGATTCCATTCCACAATTAAAATCAGAATAAATATTTTAGTGCTATTATGAAGTTTTAACATAAATCTAGACTCTATTACATATCTTGATATCTTGAACTCCTGTACTCTTGATACTCATGAGTCTTCAATCTTGGTTTCTTCATTCTTGAATTCGTCAGTCTTGAATCTCTATACTCAGTCTTGAATCTTTATACTCAGTCTTGAATCTTTGTACTGTACTGTCTTCATTCTCAGTACCTGCCTATATATATCCTGCATATACACACATATATCTAGATAAGAATATTAGTATTTATATTTTATAATAAGTCCTAAGGTTGTTGTCATCAAAACATCATCTCAAGAACTAACAAAGGAAATCTAATAAAAGATAAGGTGGGACTTGAGGAGAGGCCAGGTCAGTATGGGGAAGGAATCATGCACTAGAAGTCAGATTGGAAGGGCTATTGATGTCGGGTAGGGATGCTCACTCGAATGCACACCTTAGAAAGGCGAGGGTAGGCATTGAACTTCCAGGGACTGCAGGGCAGTTCCATAAGTCAAACAAATGTTTAAATTAGATGCATACATTGGGAATGTGAGGAGAGGCGTTCATGAATGCACATCTGGGGAAGGCAAGGCATTCAATCGCGCAGGTGCAGTATTAAAGAGAAACGAATAAGAATTGTGCGGGATGTAGTATTAAATCGTTAAAGGAAAATAAGAAGACTACGTGGGATGCCACAATTAACCGTTAAAGAAAAATAAGTATGCGCGGGATGCAGTATTAAACAACTAAAGGTGAATAAGACTTGCGTAGGGCGCAATATCAAATAGTTAAAGGATAAATAGGAAGATGCATGGGGCACGATATTATATTAGATTAAATAATAATTTAAGGTGGGAATTAGGTGAGGACAGTATGGGGAGCGCAGTAGTAAAGTAATGAATTAAAAGGATGAACTAAACTAGGAATTGAGCGAGGATTACGTAGGGGCGTAGAAGTAAATGGGAACCCTTTAGGAAGCATATGCGGCAGATGCAATTGAAAACCAATTGCATCGGTATTTTGAAATATTCCACTCTTGATGCTGAATAGTGAGGGGGAAACCCAACCCCGGGCAGTACGGTTTGGTCTCACTATATGATTGTTTTGGGGTAAGTATTATTTACACTAGACTTTATGTCCGATCCTTGTTTTTATTATTGTTTTTTCAATAAACTCGCGAAAGCTTATTTGAGTAGGTTGAGTTTATGAGATTAGATGGGTATGAAATAAGGGCCACAATACGAAGATCGAAGATGGAGTAGGAGGCTTGCAGCTAATAAAGATTTTTGTTTCGCTGTGCTAAGAAGTACAAGCTGCATCATCATATGTTGACCCGACTCTTTACTATGTTATTTTCTATTATATTTGACCTCTACGTAGGCACATCTTTGTGTTTAATTATGGTAGAAATTTATTTAATGTATGCTAAAGTAAATTTTGATGTAACTAAAGATGTTTAGATGCTCCGTTTGATATGTCCATGTCTAATTAATAAAGTAAAATCACTTTCATCGGTGAAAGATAATTTAGTTGATGATTGCATCATTATCGGCATTCATCTTCAAGTCTTAAGTGGGGATTTACAAGGGATTAGATCTAGAGATTCATAAAGATGAAAAGGTGAGTGGGAAATTATATGTTTTTATATAATATTGGATTTATATCATTGTAAATGTACTCCTGTATGCCTAGAAGTAAATTAGAGTTATAGGCTAAAATTTTATATGTGTAATGAATTTATAAACCCTGCTTACATATTCTATGATTGATAACTTGAATTATATGTTGCATGTATGTGAATCTAAAAAATATTGGGTAAAGTAGTCCTAGAATTTAGGATTGGGTAGTAGTGGTCCCTGAAATATATAACTTTGGTGATAGTTCTAGCCTGTAGATTTAAATGACTTTTGCAAGTAAAAAGGTAAATTAAGTTATCACAATAATTTATGCACATTTAAGTAATAATTTAATTCATTCAATATAGGGTGTTGCAATGTGAATTTCTATAGCTTATCAAGTTTAAATAAAAGTGTATCATTTGAAATAATAAGAAATACTAATAGAAAGAGATGTATAAAATTGGTATTTTTATCGTATTATGTACCATCTATTTCAACTACCATGAAAAAGATAATTCCTTGTAATTTGAAATGAAATACGAATTCTCCTTTTGGATAATATATAGAAATTTGCGGTGTTAATCTTTCCTTTTGAGAGAGAGATGTAATTCCAATGCACCAAAGTGTAGGAATCCCTAAGGATTAATTAAAGAAGGGTAAATGTGATGATAATAATGGTATAAGAGAAGAATTAATATATGCAATATAAGAAAATCATAAATCAAGTAATAACGATGAAAAGGTAGTCAAGTGATAATCTAAAACAAAATGAGTATGGAAGTTCATCAAACACGGGAGGGTAGTAAATGTCTAAGAAATAGTAACAGAAAGAAAAGTTCAATAGAAAGAAATGGAAGCAAATGGGAAAAGATATTTGGATCTTTTAATAGAAAGTGGTAAATGACATTTAATTAGGTAAAAGGTAAACACATGAAAAAGTAAGAAATGTTATTAGTAGTTGAACATTGGAGGCGTAATAATCAAACGGGTATGAATTAGTACACACACACGTATGTATACTTAGCCTCAAGTATGCATTTATGATGGGTGTAAATTATTAAAGTCAGTAAACAACGTAGATGGATAAGAATGACACAGTCATTAGAATTGGTTGGAATGCATGATCAGTAGTGTTACACAATAGAAGCATGTCCAGCGCAAGAGGCTACCAGTAGTTGTGTATACATTTACTTGATGTGAGACATATCCAACTGTAGGACCCGTGGAATTATATATGCTTGCATATAGGTGAAGGGATACCTCAGTAGGGTCTGCTATAATCTTTTTAGTAGGGTTATTTTCTTGATTGCAATAGATAATCCAAATGGGACAGTGAGCAAGGATCGACGCTACGTTAATGTGTTGGTACTATATTGGGGCAGAGGAGTTGTACATAGGTTGAGAGCATCATCGTACCTAAGTGGTCAACAAGAAAGACGAGTGTTACACCTAAATGGGATATATCTCCTACTAGTATAGGTCACGTTTAGGTCATGCACCACTATAGTTATTTGCTAGTTTGATTGTTAGGGGCAAGGCTAGATAACCCTTAAGATAGGTCTTTCAAAACGAGGTGTCGAGTCCTCTATAGTCTATGGAGCTGAGTCCTCTATAGTCCATAGAGCTAAGTCCACAATAGAAAGAAAATGAGTAGTACATCCTTAGGGCAAGATGGAGTACAACTAAACTGTTGTGATGTCGTTATTAGGCACCACGGGAGTTCCTTGGTATGTAGGACCATGAGTATGTGATATTGCATTGGTAATGGATCCTGATGGGGTGCTGGGTTATGGATACTAGCAGGAATAGTATCTTGGTCAAAAAGGGTGTAGCGATACATATATACATGTGTAGTTATTGTCTACTACAGATATATAGGGCCATCGTACTTGTACGTGGAGTCAAGATAACTAAGTAATAAAAAGAATAACATGCGATTTAAAGCAATTGGCATAAACTAGTGTTCTTTATAAAATGTATAATTTACTAGTCACCAAGTCATCGTTTTGACCCCTCCTCATTAAAACCCACAAGGATAGTTTTAGAGGGATAAGTACTGGTGCAATGTGGGAAACAGTGAAGGGAAAAGTTTCCTTATGCAAGCTCGACGCTGACAAGGATACTAGATAATGAAAGTATCAATCTTGATCGGTAACCATATGATTTGTTATACTTTACTATTCCACTGTGAATTATATCGATTATACTTTGATATGCATTTATTTGTTTATTTGCATGATACTAAACCAATGATCCATACTTTGGTGGAATTAGGTCTTCGATTCAGCAAAAATTCAGGCCTGTTGGAGTATGGGTTGTAACATGGTACGTGAGGAGGCGAGGGTTCAGAGGCCAGTTTATTACACCATCAAGCGGTTTATGAAGCTAAAAAGAATTTGCCAAAGCTGGAAAAGCTCACTTATAGCTTGTTGATAGCATCGAGGAAGTTGCCAAAATACTTCTAGGCTCATCCAATAACAGTGCTGATGGATTGGCCCTTAAAGTAAATATTGCACCAACCCAAGACCTAAGAAAGCTTATTGACTAGAATATTAAACTGAGCCAGTATGACGTCGCTTATCATTCAAGAAGGGAAATAAGAGGATGAGCATTGGCAGATTTCATCGGTGAATTTACCGTCTAGGATGAAGAGGAGGATGACGATATGAGCACATTTTCTCAGTTGAAACTATTCATAGATGGAACTTTTAATGAACATAGGTATGGGGTAGCAGTGGTACCTGTGACTCTAGAAGGACGATCAATTTAATATTGTAACAACCCTCTACGAAATGGATCTAATTTTCGACCCAATAAAAACACATCGAGTCTTAGGCCCATTCCAATGTTGGTTGTTGGTTGTTAAAATTATTTAATAAATAATATACAGAGCTATCTACCTATACTTTTAGAATCTCACAGTGGAAAGGATAAAATATAATAATAGAAATATGTACCAATTTCATAAAAATCAAATCTTAAAAACATAGCATCCTCAAATACTTATAATAAAATATCTCAAAATAACATTAATACGCTTGAAACTAGATAAATTATAATATATCAAAAACATAGATAAATAGATAAACCGCCATGGGCCTTCACTGCCACCTTATCCATCAACATCTTTCCCTCTACCTTTGGGTTGTAATGAGGAGGGAGTCAAAACAACAATGTTTGGTGAACGAAAATCTTAAGTATTATTATAATAGTATTTGGGCAGTATCATTTAGATAAGTAATATGTCTTATGCATTCTATACTATATTCTACGGAGTATAGCTCCAATTATAAGCCTAAAGGCTTTTCTAGTCGGTCGCAAAAACTCTATCATGGATACAATGTAACTACTATCAATTACGCCCTTAATGACATGAGAGAATGCACTTAAGCCACTTAACACCTCTTTAAGGGGATTAAGGAGACTCTGACTATTTAATACCTATATCCTAGGCAGATCTCCATCATTTAGTACCAAACCCAAGGCCAATCCCTCTTTGGTACCTCCTACCTGATATCATAGGAAATCCCATACAATCGCTTAAAATTTCATTTATTGGAAAAGACAGACCCTACAATAGCCACTTAATACCTCAACTCGAAGCGGGTCCCTTCAGAGATTTTCCACTACCGCACCTAATAGATAATATGTATTATGCCCCATTCCCAAACCGTGACATCTCACATTAGCCTGCCTATTTGTGGGTACTTGTAGCCAAACTAACTGGGCTGATTCACCCTATAGAATTGGGACTAACCTTACATCCACCATTGGTACTTAATACAGGTGATGTCTCACGTTAGTCCAAAAGTCACATTACTGGTAGCCAGATTTGCTAGGCTGACTTCTATGTGCTTTTGACTGACCTCGCATCCCTAAAACTTAGCCATTTTGTCGCTCTCTTAATATACTATTATAAATATATACTATGTATATAGTATAACTCATCCGCATATACGCACAACAACCATATAACGAAAACTCCTTATTTCATCTTTAATTATGGAGTAATTTCCATAATTATCCTTAATCTCCTTGTTATTGGGTTTAATACTATTTACTAACATATTTATTCTATACAATTAATGCATCAATAATTATACGCTAATAATATATTTACATTTATGCAATAATTAGGCTAACTAATATATATTCCTAGAAATGTGTAAAATACTCGTATTCTAAAATTCTCACATCCTATACTGATCATTAAAATGTTAAAACTTCCAAATTCATAGAAGCCTAACATTACACGATAACTTACAATATAGCCAACATCCTTAACCAAACAAATAGACTTGAATTAATAAAATAGAATCAAATAACAAACTTATTGTATATTGATACAGTAGAATCAACATGTCTATTTCAAGAAAATAAAAATTACAATTTAAACCCTTTATGTTCTATTCAAATTTTACACATACGAACTTGAAGTGAAAAAAATGATTCATATTTAAATTATGGAAATAGGCAGTGCAAAATACGAATAATAGAATTCGTATTTTACACACCATTTCCTAACCTATTTTATTTTTAGAACCCTTTAGCACATCAGTAGAGAAAATTTGGAAGTGGAATAGAATATAAAATACTCAAATTGCAATAACAAAACAAATTTTATTATTTTAATATAAAAAAATTGAGATTCCACTAAACCTAAAAGTTGATATGTCGTTTAGGGAATTTTGGGGTTTTAGTTTTAGGGTTTTTGTGTACAAAATTCCCCAAGGCATAAAAAACTCAAATTTCTACTATACAAATACTAAAATGTAAAAAACTAAGATTTCCACTTACAGATAATTTGTTTGTTTTCCTTTGGATTCGATTCACGCCTTCTTCTAGTTCCTCCTTAGGATTTCTTCTTCTTTTCAATTAGTTTTATAATAGATTTAGAATTAGATATTATGGAAGAATAGAATTAGAAAACGTCTATATGAATCTTTAATCCCTTACCTGAAAATCAATTGTTTCTAAATCGTAGGGTTGAAGAAGAAGGCTAATAGAGTTCCGCTAGCGTTCCAAATAATTTATGAATAAAAGTGAGGGGCCAGCTTCTTATTTATAGTGGTTAAAACACTTCAAACCCATCAAATTTAGATCGGTATAAAGTAATAAAATGCATGTCATTCATGCCTAACAAAATCCTAGCTGCCATGAACTCATCGATCGACTCTTACCATTAAGCAGTCGACTGCTAGCGGTCGACTAGTCAAAGGGAGGGGGTGGACCGGTCCCCTATATTTGGCCGTGAATTTGTGCTTGCCATTCTTTGTTTGTTTTTTTCCTATATTTTTTTTCCTATGTTAAAAATAATATTAACATTTTTCTTAAATGTTAATTATCCCTTAATGTTAAAAATATTGATTACCCTATTTAATTTTTACGTTAATGCTATTTACGTTCAAATTTTGAATTCGTTTAAATCATTTTAAAATTAAAAAATTCAAACATCAATAACTTTTTTGTTTAAACTTCGATTTTAAAAGTTTATATATGAAAGTTTATCAGAAAATCACCACGAATGCAATGGTCCATCATTCATGGTCAAATTCCAAATTTTGCAAAATTTCCATTTTAGCCTTATTTTAATCAATTGTTTTCCTGTTAATTTTTACGGGTTGTTATATTCTATCCCCCTTTAAAAGGATTTGTCCTAGAAATCCCTAAGATAGTGTAATGCACACATTACATCCATATTATATAACCAAGTTATCTACGCTACCACCTACTCAGCCAAAAGTACAATGTGACTATGTATGCAACATATTATAGGTAAGCTCGATCCTAGCGTGAATGTAAGACCATGACATATAGGCATGTATGCCTGAATCCTAAATATGCATATGATTCTACAAGAGTGCACAAATACTTGTAAAAAGTGTGGAAACAATCCCCGTTATCGAATCTAGCGACAATGATGCAACTAAAAACATAAATTTCGGAGAGAGAAAGTTACCATAGAAAAGCTCAGGATGAGAAGCCATCAACTTCTCTTCGGTTTCCTATATGCTTTTCCCTGGGTTATCTCCTCATTGTACTCGGACAAGTCTAATTTTTTTCTTATGAAGCTTCCTAATTCCTTGCTCTACTATAGGTGCGGTGGCATGGGGTGCTATCAGCTCCATCTCAATATCTATTAATTGGTCCGGCTCTATTATAGTAGTTGTGCTATGCAGGCATTTCCTCAAGTGCGAAACATGAAAGTCACCATGTACTTCTGTTAACTTGGCTGGATGATCCGCTTGATGCGCAAGTTTTCTACCCTTTCCAAGATCGAGAAACGCCCATCAAACCTTGGCGCAACTTCCCTAATGTACCAAACATTATAACCATCATAAGAGGAGAAACCTTAACAAATACCATGTCTCCGACCGAAATCTCCAGTTCCTTTCTTCGTTTGTCGACATAGGATTTTTTACGCTTCCTGCGAGGCCTTAATTCGCCGCCTAATTATCTTTTTCTTTTTTGAGGTATCGTCAATCAAACTTGGTTCAAATAGAATTTTGTTAGTGGTTTCTCATGTGATATCCCAGAATTTCAAACCCAATTTAAATATGATAATATTTATAATAAACTAATTAGAATTGATAAATTTGTTATTTTATACAACAGCAATAAATGAATTGTAAATATACATTTATTTTAACTAAAACCAATATATACATAAGGGTAATGAATGGGTTAAAATTGTACTCTTATCAAATTTGATTTTGAATTGAATTTAAAAAAAAACTTAAATTGAATTTGAATTGATAAATTAAAAGATTTAAAATATGTTAATTTTTATTCTAAATTTTACTTTGATTTTTAAGGAATATTTTCATGATTTTATTAAGATCTAACATTTGTTTTATATTCATTCTTTAAGGAAAATTGATTTTTATAGGAATTTAAAATGAATTTAAAATAATAAAAATCAATTAAGAAAACATTTTTAAATTTTTTGCATGAAATTAACACTTGTTAAAAATTTCAATCATACTAAATAACATGTGTTAGAGAATTAGCTAGATAGTGACAAGTGTCATAATTTAAGTTTATTTTCTTTAAATTTTATAAAACAAATTTTTTTATAAAAGATATTTCTTATGCTTCAAAATAAACTTTCTCATATTTATTAAGCAAGAAATTTTTACACTCCTCATTTACAGATCTGAAAATCTTCACTTCAATCAAACCCTATTTCAAAATCTAATCTTGCAAAGAAATTCCTGAAAAAAAATCTTCATTTCAAATCACTTTTGAAACTGCAATCTAGATTCCTGCAATCAGCCAATTTCTAAAACAAATCTCAAGTTTTTATCACTAACTGATTCAAGATTTGAAGCATCATCAAAATTAATCAAGCAATTTCAAGAAGTGGAAAGAAAAATCTGCAGTTCATTCATATTTTTCCAGAAGCTTAAGTCTTAGCAGCATAACCAAGTGAGTAAATTTTAAATCAAAAATTTAAGTATAAGGATCTGTTGCATGTGAAAGTTAGTTATGAAGATGGTTGCATGTTATCTGTTTTGTGAAATATTTATTTACAAATTTAAATTTAACTGTGTATGTTTAAAATGTAACAGTTGTACTCTGTATCTTCAAGATTCTGAAAAAAATTTAAACAAAAACTCAAATTTATATGAAATAAAACATTTTTAGGTTCGAATATTCAATATAGAAGTTTTATTTAATATGAATAAAGTGTTAAAAATAATATGCAAATGGAAACGGTTAAAATCTGCAGGAATTAAGAAAAATACAGTAAAACAAATATTTATATCATGTAAATCATGTTCGAATTTTGATGAATTAAGTTTATATCCTAAATCTACCATGAATGACTTGAATTTTAAGATAGAAATCAATTTTTTTAACTGGAAATTGAAGATGAATTTTGGGAATAACTGAAATTGGGGTTTTTGACAAATTCATGTGACTGGGTTGTTTATAAGCTTTGGAATTTGGATTGAAGTTGTGTTAAATATTGTTTAACACTAGAAAAATAATGGTTGTAATTATCTTTCAACAGAGGTTTAGTAATTTTGATTTTTAGGGTTTAGGATCTGTGTTTTTCGAGCTTGGGAAATTCGTTCGTGTGAAGCATGGAGATGATCGAGTTACGACTGGTTTGGGGTGGAGGTGTGTTAGGGTCATGCGAGTGTGTGGCTGAAGTTTGGGAACGTATGGTGGAAGGCTTGCCGTGGATTATGGGTTTTCCTGGCGACTGCAGTATGGGTTTGGGTTCGAGCAACCCATTTTGCGTTCGAGCTTGTGTAAGTGGGTTTTAGGGTTTGCGCGTGGTGTCGACGGCAGTTGTGGTTGCGTCGGAGCATCGTGCATGTGCACGGGGTGCGTTGCTGTTTCAGTGGCGTTTGTTCGAATGCGTGTAGATTTCGACTCGAAGCCATGTTCGAGATTTTGGTCGCGTGTCTCGTGTGTGTGCTCGGGTGAGTGGGCTGTAGCTCGTGTGTTGTTGGGTTCTGGTATAAGATGAAGAAGGGCAGGGGAGAGATGGAGTTTAGGTTTGTGTTTAGTTTGAGTTTTGGTCGAGTTCAAAACAAAATAAATGAAGTCGAAGTTTTAAACTTGTTTTAAAATTTCAAATTTGTTTTAAGTTTAAACTTAAAAATTTATATTCTCACAACTTTATAAAATGTCAAATATTTTATTTCAAAAGTAATTCACATTTTATTAGTTGAAGTTTGAAATGATTTTATATCTTTTAAATCTAACTCTTTATAAAGGTAATCAGTTTTAACGAATTTAAATTTTTTAAACATGTAATGGTTTTTAATGATGAATGAAATTGTTGGGTTTTTAAAAATTAATTAAATTTTGAAATTAAAAGTTTACTTAATTAGCAATTAAGGTTGGAAATTAATTAATTAATTTAGGTTAATTAATTTGTTAAGATTTAAATAAATTAGTTATGGATTATTTAATTATAAATTAAGGATTAAATTAAATAACAATTAATATATTATTAATTAATTTAAGATTAATTCATAAGTGATTAATAACTGATTAATTAAGTGATTAATGATTAATAAATTAGTGATTAAGAAGTTAATTAATTAATTGATTAAGAGTTAATTAATTAAGTAATTAAACATTAATTAGTTTATAATTAATAGTAAATTAATTAATGGTTAAGATTTAACTAATTAAATAATTAAGATTAATTAATGAATAATCAATTAAGTAATTAGGATAAATTAATTTGGGATTAATTAAGAATTAATTAAGGTAATTAATTATAAATTAAGGGTTAATTAATAATCAATTAAGGAAAGATTAATTTTAAATCAAGTTTTAACTAATAAATAATTATAGTAATTAATTGATAATTAAATAAAAGATTATTAATTAATTAAGAATTAATTAATTAATAACGGAGATAATTAAAAGGTGGTTAATTAATTAAATGATTTGGTAATTAATTAATGTTTGGGTAAGCAAGATTAAGTGATAAATTCTTAAGTAATTAATTAATTTAAATTAATTAAATTAATTATAACATGAATTAAAGTAGTGCTTGCTTATGAATGATTGTTGAATTGAATGTCTAAATATGGTTGACATCTGTTGAATGATATATTCTGTGATGAGATATTGTATATCTGTGATAGATATTGGTTATTGTCTGTGGATAATGCTGTGTGATGCTATGTTTAAATCTGAATTGAATTGTTTAAATCTTTAAGCAACTTGGCCTTTAAGACACGTTTGGATTTCGATGAGACCAGAATCGGGAATCGAATATTTCCGAAAACCACATCGATCCAAGTTAAACGTTAAGCCGTGATATCTCAAGTGAGGATCGAGATGGAGTTTTAGAATGCAAGGGTTATTGTCGTTAACTCTGAGGGTGATTCCAAAATGAGTGTAACGAAATAATGCCTTCGGTTTTGTTCGAACCCGAAACGAACTTGTATGGATTGAATGCTTTCAGAACATCGTCAGGTGGACGATGAGCATTCTAAGAGATGTGTTCTCTAAAGGTAATCGTAGCCTCAAGCCTCATCAAACGGGAATGGCTAAAACAGGGGGGGTGCAGCAAGGCTTCGTGGGTAGCCCCCAATTGAGAGTGAGATTTACCCCTGTCTAGAAGTCCCTTATTATATTAGGCTGTGTGGGCAGTTGTTGGCCACAACTGCGGGGTTGTCTTGTTCGGATCTGTCCAGTAAGGGATGGGTCCGGCCTTGTGTTGCAGGGGAGTTAGGGTGGCTCCTCGGTACGGTGATCTAGGCCCCGTACTGTGACAGGAGGTACCCCAATAGCCCTGCCATTGATGGAAACTCATTTTCCCTACGAGACCCTACGGTTTTGATTATATTACCCACTTTCATGGCTAATAGCTAGAATTCAATAGATGTAACAATTTCGGCTATTTTCTATTTACTTGAAAACCCTAGACCCTATTATAATATCACTGGATTCTCTATCAAATTCTTAGGTTAGCGTAAGGTAAAAACTTAGCCGTATTTATTTCTGGGAAGTCTTACGTGATACTTTTTGTTTCAAATGATTTTAAAGTTAAACAACTTTAACTGATTTACTCACACCAGACCCATGTCTGATCCGGAGTTTATTTTGTTTTTCCATAAACTCTTGGGTACTCAAATTTTTATTAGTAGCCAAGTGATTAGGTTTGGATTAGCAAATGTTTTGGAAGCTGGAGCTGGAGTCCAGATGTACCATCTATCTCTATTCGTTGTAGTGGCTTTTGATGTTGTGTTCTGAGTTGTATGGTATGGAAAACTCTTATGAATGTCCAATGAAATGAAGTCGTATTATTTTTTGTACTCTGATATGTAACCTTATGTAATGGATATGTGAATATTATATTTTGTTCGTTTCCGCTGTGAGATTCTGATGATTGTTGTTCTTTTCTTTCTATCTTTCTATTTCTATCTCTTTCTTTCTTATTGATGATACGTCTTTCTGGGTATTGAAAGACGGGTCGTCACAGTTGGTATCAGAGCAATGGTTGAGAAACACCTAGGCTCTGGAGTAGTATCTAACTTGAAAGTGCGTATTTGTAATTTTCTTATATAACTATATCCTTATCTAAATTGGTTGGATTACCTGTTCAGGTTGCCAATATGAGTTCAAGAGGCCGAAGGGGAAGAGTTGTTGGAAGTGCATCAACTGGTAACAGAAGAGATCAGACTGATAATGAGACTATTAATCCAGTTATGTCTCCAGTCAGTTTTGCCGCTTTATGCAAGGACTTTGTTCATCTTGGAGGAAAACCATTTCAAGGATCAGAAACTATAATAGAAGTTCAAGCATGGCTTCGCTCGTGTGAGAAGATTTTTAAGAGCATGAAGTTATCAGATGAGCAGAAGAGAATAATGGCTACGTGGCAATTACAAAGTCGTGCTGCAGGATGGTGGAATTCAATGACTGCTAATCTCTCGGAAATGATATGTCTTGGGAAGAGTTTAAGGAGATGTTTGAGGAGAAATTTATGCCTGCTGCAGGAAGAACTCGGCTTTATCAAGATTTTCTGAATCTGAAACAAGGAAATATGTCTATAGCTGAATACGAGACTAAATTCAACGAATTATCTTGCCACGGTCCAGGACTTATTGGCACCTCTCCTAAAAAGAACGAGATGTTTGTCCAAGGATTGAGGCCTGAGTATCATGAGAAAATGACTGCACATTTGAAAGGGTCTTTTGTGGAACTTATTGACATGGCGCTGAGATATGAAGACTTGATGAACAAAAGATCTGAGGCGCGAGTTGCTGCATCTGGAGGAAATTCTTCCAATCCTAATAAAAGGAAATTCAATCCTAACTGGAAGAAACAAAACAAGAAGAAGTCCGGAAACAATAATGGACCCCGAAAATGCTATAATTGTAATCAAGTGGGGCATTTGGCAAATCACTGTCCTCAAGACGGAAAGCAACAGCAACAGCGGCAGCATTATAATGGACCAGGGCCAGCCTTAGTTCAGAAGTCTGTTTGCTTTAACTGTCACCAACCAGGACACATGATTAAAGACTGCCCGTTCCTTCATAAGGTCCAACAGAACAAAGTATTTGCTTTAGAAGGCGCACCATTAAACTCGTCGAAGGGCAAGAGAGTTTTAGAAGGTACCTTACTTTTAAATGGGAAATATATTAAAGTCTTATTTGATTCTGGTGCTTCATTAAGTTTTATTTCCCTGGGAACTGTAAAGAATTTCTTACTTGCCCCTAGTATCGTAGACAATCCCATTTATGTATCAAATCCTATAGGAGGGGTAACCAAATTGGATAAGATCTGTAAAGATTTGAGAATCTCCTATCTATCCCATAGTTTTTCCTGTGATCCTTATGTATTGGATTTTAAAGGTTTTACCTTATATTGGGAATGGATTGGCTTGACAAATATAAGGCTATTTTAAATTGTAATGAAAGAACAGTTTCGTTGGAAACTGATCTGAGTAGGATTGCCAGAGTAATGTGTGATAACTCTGGAATTCACTTGAGTAGTCTTTTACAAGGAGTGGAGACTTCTCAAGAGGAGGTTGTAGATATTGAGGTAGTCCGGGATTTCTCCAACGTATTTGAGGAAGTTAAGTGTTTGCCACCGCACCGGGAAATAGAGTTTCGTATAGATTTGATTCCTGGGTCGGTACCTGTAATTCAACCTAGTAGGAGGATGGCTCCAAGGGAAAGTGAGGAACTAATGAAGAGAACTCAAGATTTGTTGGAGAAGGGTTTGATTAGACCAAGTTTTTCCTGCTGGGGTTTTGCTGCAGTTTTTGTCACCAAGTCGGATGGGTCGCTAAGGTTCTATGTAGATTACCGTGAATTGAACAAAGTGACCATTCGGAATAAGTATCCTCTTCCTCGCATTGATGATATCTTCGACCAGCTTCATGGTGCATCATTCTTTTCTCAGTTAGATCTAGCATCAGGTTCCCATCAGTTAAGGGTAGCTGAAGACAGTATTCCCTTAACTGCATTTAGGGGACCTAATTATTTCTATGAGTGGTTGGTTATGTCTTTCGGGTTAACCAACGCTCCTGCTTCTTTTGTAGATCTGAAGAACCGAGTCTTTAGAGATGTTCTGAATAAGTTTGTTTTGGTATTCATCGATGATATTTTGGTTTATTCTAAATCGGAAGAAGAGCACAAGCAGCACTTGAGAATAGTTTTGGAAACTCTGAGAAGGCATGTTCTGAAGGCGAAATTTTCTAAGTGTCATTTTTGGAAATCTGAAGTAAAATTTTTGGGCCACATTGTTTCTGGTAAGGGAATCTCTGTAGATCCAACTAAAGTTGAGATTATTCTGGAATGGAAGCAACCTCGGACTCCAACAGAAGTTCGCAGTTTTCTTGGATTGGTCGGGTACTACAGGAAGTTTATTAAGGATTATTCTAAAATCTCTTCTCACCTAACGAAGTTGACAAGGAAGGGAGCTAAATTCAAGTGGACACCAGAATGTGAGGAAGCTTTCCAGAAACTGAAGACAAAATTGACAAGTGCTCCTGTATTGGCTATTCCTGATGGGAAGAGCAAGTTTGAAGTGTATATTGATGCCTATATTGTTGGATTGTGAGCTGTGCTTATGCAGAATGGTAGGGTAATTGCGTATGCGAGTCGGCAATTGAAGCCACATGAGAGGAACTACGCTACGAATGATCTAGAGCTATTGGCTATTGTTTTTGCTTTAAAGATATGGAGGCATTATCTTTTAGGAGAAAAGTTTGAGTTATTCACGGATCACAAACCGTTGAAATATCTTTTCTCTCAGAAAGATCTTAATCTAAGACAACAGCGATGGGTTGAATTCTTGGCATCATACGATTTGGATATTCTGTATACTCCGGGGAAAGCGAACGCTGTGGCAGACGCTCTTAGCAGAAATGCGGTTCTTTCTCTTTTGGAAGTGGTTCCATCTCTTCTGGAAAGGATTTCAAGCAAGCAAGAATCTGATTTAATGTTGAAAAGAATTATCAGAAAAGTTAGGAAGGGGCAGTGTCCTAGTTTTGAGATTGATGGCCTAGGAACATTGAGGATTAACAGAAGGATCTGTGTTCCGTATGATAGGGATCTACGTCAGGAAGTATTGTTAGAAAGTCATCGCTCCAGATTGAATATCCATCCAGGAATCTCGAAGATGTACAAGGATATGAAGAGAGTTTTCTGGTGGCCGAAGATGAAGAAGGATGTAGCCAGATTCGTTAATAGATGTGCTATCTGCCAGTAAGTGAAAGGAGATCAGCAGAAGCCAGCTGGTTTGTTACAACCTTTGGAGGTCCCGACATGGAAATGGGAGATGATTTCGATGGAATTCATCGACGGTCTGCTTAGAACAAAGAAGGGGAATGAAGGAATATGGGTGATTGTGGATCGTCTAACCAAGAGCGCCCATTTTATACCAGTTAAGGCAACCCGTACTGCAGCTTCTTTGGTAGAAATTTTCTTGAAAGAGATTGTGAGATTGCATGGTGTTCCAGTCAATATTGTAAGTGATCGAGATCCTATCTTCACTAGCAAATTCTGGGAGGCATTGCAATCAGCTTTGTGGACTAGTTTGAGATTGAGTACAACATATCATCCACAAACAGATGGACAAACAGAAAGGCTTAATCGAATTCTATAAGATATGCTGAGAGCCTGTGTATTAGATTTTAGAGGATCGTGGGAGGATCATCAACATTTAGTGGAGTTCTCTTATAATAAAAGTTACCAAGAAAGTATCAAGATGGCTCCTTATGAAGCATTATATGGAAGACCGTGTAGATCCCCAGCTTGTTGGATAGAGTCGAAAGACCGTATTGTGCTTGGACCAGATCTGATCCGTGAAGCATTTGCTAAAGTCGAGCTTATCAAGAAGAGGATGAGAGCTGCTCAGGATCGACAAAAGAAATATGCTGATAAAAGACGAAGACAATTGGAGTTCGAGATTGGTGATTTAGTCTTTGTCCAAGTTTCCCCTATTAAAGGAGCTGTAAGATTCGGGAAGACAGGGAAACTCGCTTTGAGATACATTGGTCCGTTCCGAGTTTTCGTGAGGATTGGAGCTGTAGCATACATGATTGAATTGCCAGTCCGGATGGCTGGAATTCACAATGTTTTCCACGTATCTCATCTACGGAAATATGTGCACGATCCATCTCTTATTGTGGAGC
The DNA here is from genome assembly GCA_030765085.1 of Allium cepa. Classification (NCBI taxonomy): domain Eukaryota; kingdom Viridiplantae; phylum Streptophyta; class Magnoliopsida; order Asparagales; family Amaryllidaceae; genus Allium; species Allium cepa. Next base: position 252,873,769 of record CM060937.1, on the reverse strand, counting down.
CAGCTGTGCAGGGAGAATTAGGGGTTGAGCCGGACTTATCAGTTGTCAGACATCCTGTTTAGATTGTTGATTATGATGAGAGGCAACTCAGAAACAAGTTAGTGAAGCTCGTTAAAGTCTAATGGAGTGAGGATCCCAGAGATTGTACTTGGGAGACTCTGGATAGCTTTAGGAAGGCTTATCCGGATGTGTGTCCGGATAGCTAGTGGTGTTTGCATTGAATGTATTATTGCTTGGATGTTTTGTTTGTTGATTTCTCATGAATGGATGTTATGTATGTTTGAAGTGTTGAATAAAATGAAATTTTGGATTATCTTTTGTTTAAATTTCGGGGACGAAATTCTTTTAAGGGGGAAGGAATGTGATATCCCGGAGTTTCAAACCCAATTTAAATACGCTAACCTTTATAATAACTAATTGGAATTGATAAATTTGTTATTTTATTCAACGGAAATAAATGAATTGTACATATACATTTATTCTAACTAAAACCAATATATACATTAGGGTAATGAATGGGTTAAAATTGTACTCTTATCAGATTTGATTTTGAATTGAATTTAAAAAAACCTTAAATTGAATTTGAATTGATAAATTAAAAGATTTAAAATATGTTAATCTTTATTCTAAATTTTACTTTGAGTTTTAAGGAATATTTTCATGATTTTATTAAGATATAACATTTGTTTTACATTCATTCTTTAAGGAAAATTGATTTTTATAGGAATTTAAAATGAATTTAAAATAAGAAAAATCAATTAAAAAAACATTTTTAAATTCTTTTTGCATGAAATTAACACTTGTTAAACATTTAAATTATACTAAATAACATGTGTTAGAGAATTAGCTAGATAGTGACAAGTGTCATAATTTAAGTTTATTTTCTTTAAATTTTATAAAACAAATTTTTTTTATAAAAGATATTTCTTATGCTTCAAAATAAACTTTCTCATATTTATTAAGCAAGAAATTTTTACACTCATCATTTACAAATCTGAAAATCTTCACTTCGATCAAACCCTATTTCAAAATCTAATTTTGCAAAGAAATTCCTGGAAAAAAATCTGCATTTCAAATCACTTTTGGAACTACAATCTAGATTCCTGCAATCAGCCAATTTCTGAAACAAATCTCAAGTTTTTATCACTAACTGATTCAAGATTTGAAGCATCATCAAAATTAATCAAGCAATTTCAAGAAGTGGAAAGAAAAATCTGCAGTTCATTCATATTTTCCAGAAGCTTAAGTCTTAGCAGCATAACCAAGTGAGTAAATTTTAAATCAAAAATTTAAGTATAAGGATCTGTTGCATGTGAAAGTTAGTTATGAAGATGCTTGCATGGTATCTATTTTGTGAAATATTTGTTTACAGATTTAAATTTAACTGTGTATGTTTAAAATGTAATAGTTGTACTCTGTATCTTCAAGATTCTGGAAAAATTTAAACAAAAACTCAAATTTATATGAAATAAAACATTTTTAGGTTCGAATATTCAATATAGAAGTTTTATTTAATATGAATAAAGTGTTAAAAATAATATGCAAATGGAAACGGTTAAAATCTGCAGGAATTAAGAAAAATACAGTAAAACAAATATTTATATCATGTAAATCATGTTCGAATTTTGATGAATTAAGTTTATATCCTAAATCTACCATGAATGACTTGAATTTTAAGATAGAAATCAATTTTTTTAACTAGAAATTGAAGATGAATTTTGGGAATAAATGAAATTGGGGTTTTTGACAAATTCATGTGACTGGGTTGTTTATAAGCTTTGAAATTTGGATTGAAGTTGTGTTAAATGTTGTTTAACACTAGAAAAATAATGGTTGTAATTATCTTTCAACAGAGGTTTAGTAATTTTGATTTTTAGGGTTTAGGCTCTGTGTTTTTCGAGCTTGGGAAATTCGTTCGTGTGAAGCATGGAGATCGAGTCACGACCGGTTTGGGGTGGAGGTGTGTTAGGGTCATGCGAGTGTGTGGCCGAAGTTTGGGAACGTATGGTGGAAGGCTTGCCGTGGATGATGGGTTTTCCTGGCGACTGCAGTATGGGTTTGGGTTCGAGCAACCCATTTTGCGTTCGAGCTTGTGTAAGTGGGTTTTGGGGTTTGGAATTGGGTCGTAGGCCGATTTAGGGTTTGCGCGTGGTGTCGGCGGCGTTTGTGGTTGCGTTAGAGCATCGTGCATGTGCACGGGGTGCGTTGCTGTATCAGTGGCGTTTGTTCGAATGCGTGTAGATTTCGACTCGAAGCCGTGTTCGAGTTTTTGGTCGCGTGTCTCGCGTGCGTGCTCGGGTGAGTGGGCTGTAGCTCGTATGTTGTTGGGTTCTGGTATAAGATGAAGAAGGGTAGGGGAGAGATGGATTTTAGGTTTGTGTTTAGTTTGAGTTTTGGTCGAGTTCAAAACAAAATAAATGAAGTCGAAGTTTTAAACTTGTTTTAAAATTTCAAATTTGTTTTAAGTTTAAACTTAAAAATTTATATTCTCACTACTTTATAAAATGTCAAATATTTTATTTCAAAAGGAATTCACATTTTATTAGTTGAAGTTTGAAATGATTTTATATCTTTTAATCTAACTCTTTATAAAGGTAATCAGTTTTAACGAATTGATAATGTTTAAATATGTAATGGTTTTTAATGATGAATGAAATTGTTGGGTTTTTAAAAATTAATTAAATTTTGAAATTAAAAGTATACTTTAATTAATTAGTAATTAATGTTGGAAATTAATTAATTAATTTAGGTTAATTAATTTGTTAAGATTTAAATTAATTACTTATGGATTATTTAATTATAAATTAAGGATTAAATTAAATAACAATTAATAGATTATTAATTTATTAATTAATTAATTTAAGATTAATTCATAAGTGATTAATAACTGATTAATTAAGTGATTAATAAATTAGTGATTAAGAAGTTAATTAATTAATTGATTAAGAGTTAATTAATTAAGTAATTAAACAATAATTAGTTTATAATTAATAGTAAATTAATTAATGTTTAAGATTTAATTAATTAAATAATTAAGATTAATTAATGAATAATTAATTAAGTAATTAGGATAAATTAATTTGGGATTGATTAAGAATTAATTAAGGTAATTAATTATAAATTTAGGGTTAATTAATAATCAATTAAGGAATGATTAATTTTAAATCTATTTTTAATTAATAAATAATTATAGTAATTAATTGATAATTAAATAAAATATTATTAATTAATTAAGAATTAATTAGTTAATAACGGAGATAATTAAAAGGTGGTTAATTAATTAAATGATTTGGTAATTAAGCAATGTTTGGGTAAGCAAGATTAAGTGATAAATTCTTAAGTAATTAATTAATTTAAATTAATTAAATTAATTATAATATGAATTAAAGTAGTGCTTGCTTATGAATGATTGTTGAATTGAATGTCTAAATATGGTTGATATCTGTTGAATGATATATTCTGTGATGAGATATTGTATATCTGTGATAGATATTGGTTATTATCTATGGATAATGCTGTGTGATGTTATGTTTAAATCTGAATTGAACTGTTTAAATCTTTAAGCAACTTGGCCTTTAAGACACATTTGGATTTCGATGAGACCGGAATCAGGAATCGAATTGATTTCCGAAAACCACATCGATCCAAGTTAAACGTTAAGTCGTGATATCTCAAGCGAGGATCGAGATGGAGTTTTAGAATGCAAGGGTTATTGTCGTTAACTCTGAGGGTGATTCCAAAATGAGTGTAACGAAATAATGCCTTCGGTTTCGTTCGAACCCGGAACGAACTTGTATGGATTGAATGCTTTCAGAACATCGTCAGGTGGACGATGAGCATTCTAAGAGATGTGTTCTCTAAAGGTAATCGTAGCCTCAAGCCTCATCAACCGGGAATGGCTAAAACAGGGGAGGTGCAGCATGGCTTCGTGGGTAGCCCCCACTTGAGAGTGAGATTTACCCCTGTCTAGAAGTCCCTTATTATATTCGGCTGTATGGGCAGTTGTTGGCCACAACTGCGGGGTTGTCTTGTTCGGAGCTGTCTAGTAAGGGATGGGTCCGGCCTTGTGTTGCAGGGGAGTTAGGGTGGCTCCTCGGTATGGTGATCTAGGCCCCGTACTGTGACAGGCGGTACCCCAGTAGCCCTGCCATTGATGGAAACCCATTTTCCCTACGAGACCCTACGGTTTTGATTATATTACCCACTTTCATGGCTAATAGCTGGAATTTAATAGATGTAACAATTTCGGCTATTTTCTATTTACTTGAAAACCCTAGACCCTATTATAATATCACTGGATTCCCTATCAAATGCTTAGGTTAGCGTAAGGTAAAAACTTACCCGTATTTATTTCTAGGAAGTCTTACGTGATACTTTTTGTTTTAAATGATTTTAAAGTTAAACAACTTTAACTGATTTACTCACACCAGACCCATGTCTGACCCGGAGTTTATTTTGTTTTTCCATAAACTCTTGGGTACTCAAATTTTTATGAGTAGTCAAGTGATTAGGTTTGGATTAGAAAATGTTTGGGAAGCTGGAGCTGGAGTCCAGATGTACCATCTACCTCTATTCGCTGTAGTGGCTTTTGATGTTGTGTTTTGAGTTGTATGGTATGGAAAACTCTTATGAATGTCCAATGAAATGAAGTCGTATTATTTTGTGTACTCTGATATGTAAACTTATGTAATGGATATGTGAATATTATATTTTGTTCGTTTCCGCTGTGAGATTCTGATGATTGTTGTTCTTTTCTTTATATCTTTCTATTTCTATCTCTTTCTTTCTTATTGATGATACGTCTTTCTGGGTATTGAAAGACGAGTCGTCACATCTCACCAATGATTTGGCGATTTGTATAGCCTCCCATATAATGCTTTAAAATGGGTCATGCCAATCATGGCTTGGTAACTATTATTGTACGAAAACTCTACTAAGGGTAAGTACTACTCCCAATGTCCTCTAATCCATGATGCAAGCTCTTAGAAAATCTTCCAAAATCATGTTCACCCTTTCAGCCTGACCACCTGTCTACGAGTGGTAAGAAGTGTTAAGATTCAACATCGTCCCTAGGGCTGACTACCAACTCCACCAAAACTCACTAGTGAATAAGGGTCTCTATAATTGACAATGCTGATCGAAACTCCATGCAATCATACCACCTCCCTAATATAAATTTGCTTTGGGGATGTTGTAGTCTTATTATTTCTAACAAGAGCAAAGTAGGCACTTTTAGTAAGCCTACCAACTATGACCAAAATAGCCTCATTGCCTCTTTAACTTCTAGGCAACTCATCTCGAAGTCCATCGATATATGCTCCCATTTCCAAGTTGGCACCTCTAGCGGCAACAACATTCCTCCAGACTTCCCTTGTTACGCCTTATCTTTTGTTACGTCAAACACCTCAAGACATACTTCGCCACCCTTTTTTCCATCCCTAGCCAACACAAAATTCGCTTCATATCCTTATACATTCTATTTCCATCGGGACGAACTGTCATCCTAGAATGGTAACTCTCAGCTAAAACTTCCTCCAAAAAAATCCTCTGCCATTGGAACACATAGCGTCCGTCTCTCCTTAATCATCCCTTTTTGTCTTACTGCATATCTACCAACATGGAGGAAATGCTCTCCTCTACTTAGCTTAATATCTACTATTATCGTATCTTTCTTCTATTCTTGCCCAATGTGGTCCATCAATCCGACCTTACCTCCATTGCTGCTAGATAGCTTAGGGTGGGTTTCGATGGTGGTTTGAAAATTACAATTTTTTGAAAATTAAAATTCAAGAGGAACTCCAATTGCCTCCACCTGTATATAGCACCTAGAGTAGCATGCCTTTGGCTAAGGGCATTGGCGATAACATTCCCTTTTTTGAGGGTGTACTATATTCCAAAGTCATATGATGTTGTAAAATTCATTCACCACTGCTGCCTAAGATTTAAATATTTTTAGAAAAATAAGTTTTAAGGGATTTTTAGTCGGTGAATAACTCAAACTTTTCTCCCAAAAGTAGTGCCTTCACATTCCCAAAGCAAAAATGATGGCCACTAACTCCAAGTCATGAGTTGGGTACCTCTTCTCATGGTATTTCAACTACATACTTGCATAGGCTATCAATCTACCTTCTTGTATAAGAATATCTCCTAAACTCATACCATACGCGTGAGTATAAATAGTGAAAGGCTTCATCCTATCTGGAATTATACGTACTACCGCAATAACTCTATTAGCTTCCTAAATGCGTCCATGCATTTCTCATCCCATGCTAAAACTAGATATTTCTTGGTTAAGAGAGTTAGTGGAACTGCTATCTTGTGAAAGTCAGTAATGTACTTCCCATAGTAACCCACTAGCCCAAGAAACTCCTATCTTCGGTGGCGCTCTTTGAAATCTTCTAAACTTGAATAGCTTTCACCTTTATAGGATCCATAGACAATCGCTTCTCAAAAACAATATAACTGAGAAATCTCACCTCCTTTTTCCAAAAGTTACACTTTGAAAATTTATCTTTTAGCCGGTGCCTTCTTAATATCTTAAGTATCTCCCTTAATTGATTTCATGAGCACCTTCACTTACTAGAAAATACTAGGATATCATCTATCAACACTACGACAAACTTGTTTAGATGTCACCTAAAACCCTACTCATCAAATGTACAAACTGTGTAGGGGCATTTGTCAACCCAAAAGGCATCACTTTCCACTCATATAGTCCGTTTAGAGTGCGTAAAGAGGTCTTCTACTTATTATCCTCGGCTATTCTCAATTGATGAAATCCAGCGGCTAAGTCCATTTGAAAAAAGATTTTAGCTCCAACAAGCTGGTCAAACAAGTTATCTATTCTACGTAAGAGATACATATTTTTCTTGGTCATCTTGTTAAGCTCTCTATAGTCAATGCATAACCTTAAAGAGCCATTTTCCTTAGTGGCAAAGACCCCATTTTGAAGTACTACAGCAAATAAAACCCTTTTGCAATAGCTCCAAAATCTAATTGTCAAACTCTCTCCTTTCTTTACGGGCTATATGTCTTAATGAAAGCATGGCAGGTCTTACGTCAATTGATCTCCCTTCGGAGTGTGAGACCAGAGACTTCTTCAAAAATATCTAGAAAGTCTCGAACTATGGGCACAAGATGAGAGATCATCTTATGATAGGCTAAGAGAATATAAATAACTTAACTCACTGGAGTTTTAGGGTGTACATCAATCATCTATCTCTCATCTCCTACAAGTCCTTGACCAAGCGATCCTTCAATCACAATCTATGATAGGATTGTAATACGATAACCAATCCATCTTTAGGATAAGTTCATACCCCTCAAAACTAAGAACATATGCATTACATGTAAAGCCAGTGTTATATATATATCCATAACTAGGCCTTTACAAATTAGAGAAAGATGTATCCACCTCTAATAGGATTTGACATGACTATTGGGTTGGTGACAACTTGGGTTTCTAGACTTAAGATTTAACTACAATTTTAGCTATGAACGAATGGGATGCTCCTGAGTCAAATAAGGTACTAAAAGGTACCCTTGAAAATAACAGTTGTACCTTCCATTGTAGCTTTTCCTTGATCTCTAGGAGGAGGTCTACTAGAGATAGGTACAACCTCAATAGCATAAGCTTTCCCATTTTATCCCTCCTTTGCTAAATTTGGGCATTGATTCTTATAGTGTCCCTCCTTAAGGAAGTGATATCATCTTCCTTTGGACTCCTCCTTTATCAAGCTCATCTTGCAATCCTTAACAACATGTCTCTTTTTTTGACATCTACGGAACGTCACACCTTTTCATTATCTTTCCCTTAGCCTTTTTATCTGCTCAAAGTCCTCCTTTCTTAGCTCCACCTTGAATAAATCCTTAGCTTTTGCTTCATTAAGATTGGTAGAGTTTCGCTAGCATTCCAAATATTTGTGAATAAAAGTGTGGGGCTAGCATATTATTTGTAATGGTTAAACACACCAGAACAGTCTAATTTAGGTCGGTTTAAAATAATAAAATATGGGTTATCCATGCCTAACCTAATCCTAGCCGCTATATACCCACCTATCAACCGCTCACCCTTAAGCAGTCGACCATCGATCGATGCCCTATATTTAGTTGTGAATTTTTTCTTGTTGTTCTTTGTTTGTTTATTTCTTATATTAAAACTAATGTACATTTTTCTTAAACATTAAGTATCCCTTAATGTTAAAAATATTTATTCGTTATTTAATTTGTACGTTAATGTTATTTAAATTCGTTTAAATTATTTTAAGTTCGAAAACTTCAAACATCGATAACTTTTTCGTTTGGACTAAGATTACAAAACTTTATGTATGAAAGTTGATCGAAAAATCATCATGAACGCAATGGTGTAACTATCACAGCCAAATTCCAATGTTTACCAAATTTCCATTTTTAGCTTTATTTTAATTAATTATTTTCTTATTACTTTTTATGGGGTGTTACAGCTATACATTTAGGCTAGTTCCCCATGACAAACAACGAGGCCGAGTATGAAGCGCTGGTAGTTTGCCAAGGACTCAAGATTGCGAAGGAATTTGGGTTAAGGACACTACATATATCAATGACTCCCAATTGGTGGTTTTCCATATGAAGGAGGAATTCCAGGCTAGGGTGTGAGACTTTCTCTTACCTGATGAAGGCATTGGAATTGCTAAACAATATAGAGCATTACATGATTACTCACATCCCCAAAGAGGAGAATATAAAGACTAATTCACTAGTCAAGTTGATTAGCTCTGGAGATGCACAAATGATGGGATTAGTTCCAATAGAGGTTTTATCGGCTTTGAGTATCGACCGTATGGATGTCGATTGGATTTTAGAAGCCGAAGAGGAAAAGGAGTCATGGATGACTTTAATTAAGGATTATTTGCTTAAGGGAACTCTCCTGAAAGGAATGAATGAACGTCGAAAACTTCTTCGAAAGGTGTCATAGTTTGTAGTGCATTAAGAAGTATTGTACATGAGAGGTTTCTCAACCTTTTGCTCTGTTGTGTAACCAAGGATGAAGCTAGGAAATTCCTCATAAAAATCGATGGGTAGCTATAGTGACCACATTGAGGGGAAGACTTTAGCGAAGAATATACATCACTACATATACTTTTGGCCAACAATAAACCATGATGCTATTGATTACACCAGAAAGTATGATCAATGCCAAAGGTTTACAAAAATTCCAAGAGCCCCATTCACAGAGCTTACGCAAATGGTTACCCTATGGCTAATTGTTGTTTGGAGAATTGATATAATCATTGTGCTACCGATGTTGAAAGGAGGAGCTGAATATGTTATTTTCGTGGTAGATTACTTCACAAGGTGGGCTGAGGTGGAACCGCATGCCATGATCACAATGAGGAAAGCAATTAGCTTTGTGATGAAGATTATAATCTTTAGATTTGGAGCACCTCAAAAAATTATAACGGATAATGGAATTCAGTTTGAAAGCACCTAGTTCGAGGATTTATACAATCGGCATAAAATTGATAAAAGTGTTTCGTCATTGGAGGCAGTGAATAGAATCATCAAGTGCATCTTGAAGAAACAACTAACTAAAGCCAAAAGCAACTGGGTCGATGAGCTTCCACTTACATTGTGGGCTAATCGAATGACACATAAGTCCGCGACTGCACATACTTCATTTGCTTAGGCCTACGGATTAAAGGTTATGATTTCAATTGAAATGGAAGTCCCTTCTCAACAAAAGAAGCATTTTGACCCTAAAATCAATGAGGAACACTTGCTTGAATCCCTTGATTTGATTGAAAAAAGGCGAGAAAAGGTATAAGTAAGGGTAGCTACTTATCGGAAAAGTTAGCATGATATTTCAATACCAAAGTTCAAAGCTGTACCTTTGAGGTAAGGGATCTCTTTTGAAATAAGTTCTCCAGGTGTAGGGGCACCTGGTTCGAATTGGGAAGGTTCTTATGCAATCAAACAAAAACTTAAAGATGGAACTTCAAGCTGGCCTCTGTAGACAGAATCTTAATCCTATGGGTATGGAATAGCAATCTGTTGCGATGTTATTTGACTTAGATTTATTTAGTTTATTTTCTACAAATAAGCCATCCTAGTGAATTAGGGTCTATGGAATAAGGCAGACTCATCATATCTATCAAATTTAACTTCTTGAACCTACAGAACTGTGTTCTTGTAAGCAATGTCCCATGCTGCATGATTCTAAGTGCAATTAGGCACCCAGAGACATGTACTAAGTCCTTTGATCTAGGATTAGGACAAGGAAGTGTAATCATAAGGGTCGATTAGATAATTCAACCGATCCCTCCGGCAATAACTAATGCTTGAAAATAGGAAAAGTCGATAAGGAATGCCCAGGATAGGGCAACTAAAGTGTCGGTTTTCTTCGATAGAAATTGGTAGGAGATCGAAGTTTCAATGACCACGCTTGTGGTCTGGTAAGATGTGATAGGCTGAGGAAAAGCGAGGATGGTTAAAGGGTACTCTTAGTCAACACCCGAAGGTAGGTGAGACTGAGAGCGGTTACTTAAAGGTTGGCATCTGAGGCACTGGTTCCCAAAGATAAGAACTAGTGTATGGCCAAGATATTCATGACCACGCTTGCGGCATAGTAAGACATTCTCAACCAAGGATAAGTGTGGATGGCTGATGAATGCTTTTGATCAACACCTAGAGGTAGGTAAGATCGGAAATGGGTACCCAAAAACAGGTACCACTAGACTCTTCTGGTCCAGAATTAGGACCGAGGGAGTATATCGGACTAGGGGCAATCAGATAATTTGTCCTGCATTATTAATTTACGACCGATGCCCAAAGATAGGCAAGGTTAAAGGGTGATGCTCAGATTTTGGCATTTGGTATGCTAAATCCTGGAGATAAGACTTGGTGTGCGGTAGATGTACAAGAAAGTACAACATCACTCACGGCCCAACGGGACATGCTTGCCCAAGGTTGAGTGGTAGAAGTCAACAGATAATATCGATCACGATTGGTTATAAGTGGGATGAATGTCCAAACCACTGCTTCTCGAAGATAGGAAGCGACGGAACTCAGTTTATTTATAACCTATTAATAGTCAAAGGAAACTCGATCAAGAGTAAACAAGACTAACCATAGAGTTGGTTAAATATTAGATTGGTTTAGGAAAACAAAAGCACTTTGGCAACCATAAACAAAATTAACTAATGGAATATAACTAAAGCAATTTTAGGAATTTTACTTGTATATATGGAGTAGCAGTAAGTAAAAGCAATACACAAACATATGCATTTATAATATGAATGAATTGCAGTACAAGCAGTTATATTATATATACAGACAATTATATAGGCAGGTATAACATATAAAAATGCAAAAATGTAAACGAGACAGTGATTGAATAGAAAAACAATCTTTCATTATATTCATTTTTATATACAACAGTTGCAGAGGCCAGTCCCAGACAAACACGGCCTATGTACTGTAGAGGAAATTAAAACGAGTACGACTAAAAGAAGACAAAAGAAACTATCTCTACAAATGCCAATTGGAGAGCCTACTTCTTTTGTGCCTTCTTCTTCTTCTTCCCTCCCTTACCACCTGTGCCACCTGAACCATCGTGCGGTCTCTTTGGACCCTTATCTTCTTTGGGTTTCCTCTGGGTGTGTTGTCTTCGAAGGGAGTGATATCTCCTTCGATGATTGTGATGTCAGGATCTTCAGGTTGATCAATGGGGGGCTCGGATGTCTCTGTAGAAGCGTTGATGCTACTGCTCTTAAGAGGCTTGATGATAATAGGTGTTGAAACTAGGCCAGCCTGTAGTGGAAGAAATGAGTGAATTTTATTTTATTTTAACCATTTTGGATCTTTATTGGTATTATAAAGTCTAATTCATTTAGAACATTTCTGAATATCTTTTAAATAAAATCATTATTTTATTAAAATTTATAAAATAATTTTTTATGTAATTAATAATATTATACATGTGTATGCATCACATATGCATATATATGTGTGTGCAGGCGTTCATAGCGATCCATGCAAGGTGTAACATGTCCATGTGTAAGTGTTGTGATTTACACTCCAACAGACACGTTAGCTCATCTATAAGCAAATATATTATCCAAATGTATATTTATATACTTTAATTTATGTAAAAAATGTTACAATATATACATATATATATATATAAATGGATATACATATATAAACTATATTTCATTTTGAATAATTTTATAAATAAATAAATATGTATATGTAACACTCTGTAGATTTACAATTAATAACTTTAAAATTACTTAGGTGCCAAAATTGGAAATTTAGAAATATACGGAATTTGGCCACGAAACTTGCATTGTCGCAATCGTGATGATTTCCCAAGCAACTTCATTTTTGGAGTTTTGCGAATGAAGTTCAAACGAAAAGCTACGAGCATTTAAACAAATCAAAACGAAAATAATTAAAAATAAAAATTGGAAATAAATAATCAATCCGCCCCAAACCCCACCAGTCGACCCCTGAGATAGGGTGTTCGACTAGTAGTGGTCGATCGGCAATCAATCGGTCGGAGTCAAAAAGGCTGAGGTTGAGCCTTGGCTAACGGTCCAGAGTTTTTAATTTTTAATCCAACGGATTCGATTTAATCCAAGCATTTATAAATATTGATCCAAACCCTCCTCTTCTTCTCATATTTTCTGATGCAGACAGTGAAGCATTGCCATTTTCCCTCCTCTACTTCCTCCATTAAAATTAATAGACGTAATTATAGAAATTTGATAAGATCGGAAAATAAGAAAATAAGAAGAAGAAAGGAATGTATGAATTTACATCGTGTAATAACAAGATAAATCTCAATATAATAAATATATATTTTCCCTTAAATCTCAATTCTCTTCTCAAATCTATGATTCTAATATCATATATATTCCTTTTTATACATACTCCTTGAATTGAAAAGGGAAGGCAGTTGAATCAGAGGATCAGATTCAGATCTGAATGGTTGGGAAGCTTACTACTATGAATAGGGAAATTTTGTAAATATTTGTAATTTGTAATTTATTTCGTTGGATTGTGTTTGATATTATGCCCAATTGAAAGTCTAAAGTTGTAGGCTTGAAATTCAATGCCGCCTATATATTCTGTAAAATAGAAAAGATTGAATAGAAATGTTAGTTACACCCGAATCTGGAAATTTATCCCAAATTGTTGGTAGTTGAATATGAATTAAATGTGGAATTGTTTCAGATTTACCATTTGATTTAGTGTAGAATTTATTTCAGATCTATATTTAGTGTAGAATTTTATTTACATTTAAATGTGCGATATTTGATTTGATAAGAAAGATAATTAACAGGAAAAAGAAAGAGATGTGTAAAGTATGGAATTTCCCACCATAGTTTACAAGTCTATTTCAATATAAAGGGAATTAAATAATTCTTGGTAATTTCAAACAACGCAAACCACCGATTTAGGTAAATTTATGGAAAAATATAACGGGAGACATTCTTAAAAGGAAGGTTCTCATAGGTTAGACTACGAAGAAATATCCCAGTTAAGGCTGATGTAACTAGAAAGATAAAAGAGAAATAAAAGAAACTAAATCATAAACATATATAACCATGCTAACCCAAAAAGTGAATCATAATTAATATAATAAAAATGCATGTTAATGTCCAAGTTAAGAGAAATTAGAAATTTAAGTAAGAAAGTAAATGAGTGGTAATAATTGGAATTAAAGGTAAAAAAAGCTATAACTCTAGAAATAAATAAGCATTAAATGTGCAATAAATGAAAAAGGAGTTATGAGAATTTAAATATTCACAAACAAATTAGTGGGACTGATTAATGAAGCTTATTTAAGTAAATATGAGGGTATGAGAAGTGAATAACATCGTATAAATTATTAAGAATAAAATGAAGCAAGTGAATAGTGTAAACCTCTTAGCAAAAATAATTAGGAAGTTAATCCTAATTAAAGGTGTAATAAGGGGTTACCTTATATGGCCTAAACTATGAAACATGCAGGATGATATATGTGTATAATTGGTATACATATAAGGTATAACCAAGTTATAGGGATGCAAGGTTAGTCCAAAGTAACATGGAAGTCTACATAGTTAAATCAGGCTACTAGCAATGTGACTTTACGGGCAGATGTGGGACATCGCCTATAATAAATAACTTCAGTGGGATGTAAGGTTTATCCCAATTCTGTAAGATCAATCTACCCAATAAATCTGGCTATCAGTGCCTATAGATAATCGGATTAATCTGAGATGTCATGTTTTGCTATTAATATAGTAGGAGAAATCTTTAGTAAGGCCCGCTTTGGATTTAGAGGTGTTAAGTTACTATTGGAGGATCCGCCTTTTTTCTTTAGGAGAAGTATTAAGTGACCTGATGAGATTTCTTACGATGTCTGTTAGTGAGGACCACATAGGGACCCATTTCGGGTTAGGTTTTAATGATAGGGACTTGCTTATTTTATAGGTATCAAATGGCTAGAGTATGCCTAAGTTCCCAGAAGGAGGTATTAAGTGGTTTAGGTACTTTCTCACATCGTAAATGATAATGCGTTAGAATTCCGTGGTTGGACTGAAATTACCTTTTGGTTTACATTGGGAATTATTCAAACAATATAGTTAAAAGAGCGATAGAATTATGGAAGTTGATTTATGTATTATAAAGCCGTATGTAGGAGTTTAGTGGTCTTTGTAGCTAAGACAGAATATTTAAACATTATATTTGGTATCATAACTGACCAGCTTTGGGATAGATGTATTAAATGTTCGTTGTGTCCGCCCCTTTCCTATTTAAGAAGTATTAAGCAGTCAGGAATCTTTGGGTAGTAGAACGTGCAGGCTTTTATATATATATATATATATATATATGTATATATATATATAGGCAGATGTATATAGGTAGTTATACTTCAGGTGAGAACAAACATATCATATGTGCATATATTAAATAAAATATCAGACATAAATTCGAATGGAAACCAACTGTTATAAGTTTATGTTATGAGTAGTAAATTTCCAGTCACTGAAATGTTATTCTGACTCCTTGCTCATTAATACCATAGGATAGATTTAGAGGAACGGGTCACCGGAACTGATGGGATGGTCAATGGAGAGTTATGCTTTTCATGCTCAACTTTGGTGAGGCTAATAGGTACCCGTGGGACACTGTTGATTTTGAAGTGGTAACCTCGATTGGCATTTGATCTTATTATTTTTATTTTCACTTTGAATTTTATTTGATTAAATCTCTGATATACTTGTGTTTATTACAGGCTACCAGAACCAATAGTCCATACCCTAATGGGATTGGATTTTAATTTTGTCAAAATTGAGGTCCACTAAAGTGCGGGTTTGTTACGTTTGGTATCAAAGCCTAGGTTAGTCGATCATAAAGGTTAGGATATATAAAGAGAGCGTATTCATAACCTTTCTATCTTAATCTACCCCAAACTCTATAAACTCTGACCCCGGAATGGTTGCGACCAAATTTCGATTGGATGGGCGAGGCAACTACAAGTTAGGAAATTTTTTATGGAGTTAAAGATTACGTGCCTACTCTGATTACCCCACGGAGTATTGTTCGTACGGTATTAATTCTATAGAGCATAAACATGACATATGGAAGATTCCCCAAGGCTCGATGGTGTTTGGATTGATAATTAGAACTCGGCTACCTTGGGACTATGGATTTTGGATAGATTGTCAGTGAAAAGTACACATTTTATTCATATGAGCAGGAGTGGTAGATCTACATGTCATTAAAATCCGGAAGCAAGTTATCATAGGAGAATGTTCAATCACCAGAAGATGACAAATCGGGTTCTATTGAAGGAAAGTAAATCTCATTTCTTAGTCCGACCCCATTAAAGAATGCCTTGAATTAAATGAGTTTTCACAAAAAATAGAGATAGATATAAAGTAAAATAACAATGTTTTTCCAAGAGTCCATTTTGAAACCGTTATTGAATAAAAGACGAAAATGATGACGATGATGATAAGAAACATAATATATAATATATAAGGAAATTCTGAAATTAATTTTTGTATGTACACCAATGAATTTTGTGGTGTTAAAAAGCTTTTAAAAAGTAAGGTTTGAAATTTTAAGCATATAATAAAGTAAAGGTTTAGAAAGTTATTGTAAGAAGGAGTTCTCCATGTGGAAACAAAATGTGGGAGGGCAAAGGCGTAGCTCGATTATTTTTCCAATTTAAGAAAAAATTAATAGCTTTTGAAATTCTCTCTCCGGGGGTGGATATAGAAGTAGCATTTTATTCTATGTGGGGTATACTGTACGGAATTTAGTAATACCCACTAGCAAATAGGAAGAATATTTCCATACAAAAACAATACTGGGTATGGTAATATTTTTGGATTTTGAGATTTTTGATGGTAAGAGTAGTATAAGTTAGCAATACTTAAGGTTTTTTGGAGGAAAGGTTTGGAAAGCTCGACGGTAGGCTAGGGACCGTCAGTTAGAGGACACGAATTTTTCAGGATAGTTTGGATGAAGTTGGATTGAAGAAATCGACGTAGAACGATTGTTACTGTTATTAATAGGGTCCAGGTTCAACCTGCGCTTATTATTCAATTATCGGCCGATCAGTAGCGATCTATCAGTTATCAGATCAAGGGCATGACCCGAATCTGGAACACGGTTTTATAAGTCGCGTCTAATGATTTAGCCGCCCCATTTGACCCCTCCTCTTTCTCAATAGTCGAACACTCCCTCCAACCTCCCCCTCCCTCCTCCATATTGTTGACGCCGCCTCCCTCTCCTCAATGTCTGGTAACGGTTTTCCTCATTCCTCTCACTGTAATGTAAGATCCAGCCCCACCTCCTCCTCCAGATCTGAAACCCTATCTCCCTACAATCAACCCATTGCACCACCTGAACCATGGTTCCTCCTCATACCATCCAGGCATCTCCTTGCATGAGCTAAATTGGCTTGGCCAAAGCATGATGAAAATTGCTACCTACTTGTCCATTGTAAATATCTCCTTTCTACAAGTGCGACCGATCAAATTTGGTGATTTTTCCACCTTCGGGATTGAGGAGCTATTTACGGCGACATGATTAGTATCAATCCTTCTCCATGACATCTTTGAGCAGGAGTCTACCTACGTTGTATGCGTTTGTTCGATGCCCATCTAGCATACAATTTTGATTAGAATATCTGCCATCCTTATTCAAAGGTAAAGGGGGTCGAGATCGATCTATCTGACAGCGATCTCAGTGATATATTTTGGGGATACTTGCTAAGGAAGCGAACTTAGATGATACAGTGATGACCGATCTTGGAGATTTTACAGTGGATCTTTGCTGGGGATGTCGATATTTGGAGTTTGGGCAATTTTCGACCTACAACCCACCTCTTCATTTGGATTATCCACATAATATCATTTCAAAGATGGGAAGTTTTATCCAGATTTATCCGCTTGTTCAAAAGGCCACCTACGCCATCATAGGTGGTATAACTATTAAATTGGCACGTGCTATCATGAGCAACTGCATTGGTCCAGAAGCTAGCACTCCCTAGAGCTATTTTCCTTACTACCATCTCTTCACCCATGTCTTTAGGCAGTACAAAGTGAACCTCTTTGAGAAGACAGTCCAAAAGAAGGTCCCTCTACATTTAACAGAGCTTCCTTGAGGAAGATGGTTATTTCTGAACCGCAGGTTGGAATGACAGCGCCAGCAATAGCAACAGAGTAGGCTCAGCAGGAGGCGAAGTGGGGACATGGTATTGAGGGATGCTAAAGCCCCGAGCTTGTCATTATTCGATAGGTTCAGGTAGAGATCTGAGAGATTTGGGCTGAGCAACAGCGTCAGAAAAGACCGCCTGTTTAATTTAATCATAAGTAACCTGGGTAATCAGATAGTGAGACTAGCTATCTGAAATGGAAGGGAGAGGGATGTAGAGAAGCGAAGGCATACGAAGTTGAGTACAGGATGTTTTAGTAAGGAGCTGGTGAATATATGATAGTAAGGCATTATGAATGTCATCTTTTAAAGTACGTATATTTCCTACTTGATCATATATAGTGTTGAGGTATTTCTATCACCACATTCAGACCAATTATCCCTAGTTTTTTGTTTGTGCATTGCCAGCTCACTCCTTATGTCTTCAGCTAACTTAACTGACAAAATAAATTCAAAATCTAAAGCATTCACGTTCGAAGGTTGGCATGCAGACGATTTGGATTTCTTGAAGTTATTTTCTGATATTGCTGGATAGAAGATTTCCTTGGCATATTTTCTTTGAGACCACTCCTTGAGCTTTATCTTAGTGTTTTTAAGTTTTCTCTGAAGAATGAACATTGGATTGCCATATACACGAGAACTTCATTCCCGCTGAACAATAGGAAGAAATTCAGAGTCACTAGTCCATGAATTAAAAATAAATAAAAAAGGAGGGACCTCTTTTCTTAGCCATGCCCCATGTAACAAAATAATGGGATTGTGGTCCGATGACTTTGGAGGGAAATGAGATATAAGGATATGCCATAATGAGGAGGCAACTACATTGAAATATGCTCTATCAAGTTTGCCAAAGGTCCTAATACCAGATTTGCTAGAGTTATTCCAGGTGTATAAGGTACTATTAATAGAAACTGGAGCTAGGTTGGATTGAATGACTAAGTTATTAAAAGGAGAAATATCATCAAAAGTTAGGGGGTTACCACTATATTTCTCAGAGGAATATAGCATACAATTGAAATCTCCACGGCATATCCACAGAAGGGAGGAGTTTTGAAGGGTAGGCAAGGTATCAATAAAGACTGGCAATGAGTTTTATTATTGGCAGCATAGATGGCTGTTTGGTTGAATGAGATATTAGTTGATATGTGGGTGATGAAGGAGTGTATATATTGCCTATGCGTGGAGTAGCTGTTGATTGTGAAAACTAGAGGGTTCCATAGGACATGGAGTCTGCCATATGCTGCATGATCATGATTATGGATACGACGCCATGACAGAGTGAACGATAAAACTGAAGAGAGAAAATAAAACGTTTTTATCTAAAAAAAAACAAAAATACAGAGTCACCCAGAATATATGTACAAAAGTCAAAATATACAAAACTACCCCAAGGCAACGTTACAAACACAGAATACATGAAAACAGAAAAATACTAAAACAGGAAATATATTCTACATCCCCCCTTCAAGCTGGACTTGGTGGTTTAGAGATAAGTCCAAGCTTGGCCGATAGAAAACCATGTCGATCTGCTCCCAAAGGCTTGGTAAGTAAATCCGCAAGTTGAAGTGCTGATCTAACATGAAGAATATTGATGAAATTTGAATCCACATAGTCTCGAATAAAATGACAATCAACTCGCAAATGTTTTGTTCTTTCTTGAAATACTTTGTTCTCTGCAATATATTTGGCTGAAATATTGTCACAAAACAAATTAATAGGAAGAGGCACTTTTATCTACAAATCAGCTAACAACCCATCAAGCCAGATTAATTCACTTGTAGCATAACTCATGCTTCGATATTCAGCCTCACAAGTACTCTTAAATGTTGTCTTCTGTTTCTTTGTTTTCCAAGATATCAAAGAATTACCAAAAAACACAGTATAACCAGAAAGGTACTTAGCAGAAAAAGGACAACTTCTCCAATCAGCATCACAATATGCTGTGAGATGAAAATAAAACTTTGCAGAGTAAAACAGACCCAAATCCATAGTAGATTTCAGATATTTAAGCACATGCAGCGCAGCATTTAAGTGTGTTTGTGCAGGTGCACTCAAAAATTGACTAAGTTGTTGAACATCATATGAAATATCAGGTCTAGTCATATTGAGATACAATAGTTTACCAATAAGTCTTCTATAAACTTCAGGATCTTCAATCAAAGGTGCATCTTCACTGCTAAGTTTCAAATCTCTTTGTAAAGGAACAGGAACAGGTTTACATTCTAGCATGTTTGTGTCCTTCAATAAATCCAAAATGTATTTTCTTTTATTAAGAAGAATCCGCAATTCGGTTCTAAAAACTTCTATTCCCAAAAAATATCTTAAAGGACCTAAATCTTTGATTGTAAACACCGAATGTAGAGAGTGTTTAACAGCTTGAATTTCAGAAATGGAATTCCCAGCAATCAATAAATCATCAACATAAGCAACCACAGCAGTAAAAGAATTATCATCAGATTTAATGAAAAGACAATAATCTTGTTTCGATTGTTTGTAACCTGAATTAATTAGATGTCTGCTTAGCTCCACATTCCATTGCCTTGCAGCCTGCCTCAAACCATACAAAGACTTCTTTAATTTGCATACTTGCCCAGGTCCAGCCTTTGAATAGCCAGGTGGTGGCTGCATATACAATTCTTCTTCAATATATCCATGTAAAAATGCATTGTTTATGTCTAATTGGTGAAGCTCCCAATTTTTTGCAGCAGCTAAAGCTATAAGAATCCGAACAGTTGTAAACTTTGCAACTGGACTGAAAGTATATTTAAAATCTTTACCTTTAATTTGCTTATCACCTCTAGCCACAACTCTTGCTTTGCATTTATTTAGACTTCCATCTGGATTGAATTTGGCCTTAAATACCCACTTACTCCCAATAGCAGTTTTATTCGAAGGAAGAGTAGTCATCTCCCAAGTATTATTATTCTCAAGAGCCTGTAATTCTTTCTCCATAGCGTCAACCCATTGAGGATCATCTTTAGCTTGAGCATATGAACTTGGCTCATGAACAAACAAAGCATTAGCTAAACTACTAATGTACTCTGAGCTTAAATAATTCAGATCTGAACTGGGAAGAAACTGCTGAACAAATGAACATGTAGTAGGAGGTTTGATATGCTTATCTAGAATGAATTGATCAAATCTTTTAGGCAAATGAGTAGCTCGAGCAGATTTTCTAATTGGTGGACATGTAGTTGAAGGTGAGCATTGTTGTGGAGAAGAATTAGATGAAGAGGAAATAGATTGATCATGTGGAGAAAAATTAGATGAAAAGGACATTTGAGGAAAAGAAGGAATATTTTCAAAATTATCTTGTGGTGATTGATCAATATTTGAATTTGAAATGTTGTGAGTAGAATCAGAATAAATTGCAGGATTAACAAGAGGAAAATCAGCATTTTGATCTGAATATGAGGAAACAAGTGATGAAGATTGAAAAGGAAAAACATTTTCCTTAAAAATAACATCTCTACTCAACAATACTTTATGATCTTCTAAATTATAGAGTTTATATCCTTTTTGAGCATAAGGATATCCAAGAAAAAAACATTTTCTTGATCTAGAAGCCATTTTGTCTTGAGTTTTAACAGCTGGATAAGCTAAACATCCCATAACTCGCAAATGTGAATAATCTGGAAACTTATTCATCAAGACCTCATATGGAGTTTTCCAATTAAGAACAGAGGAAGGCATTAGATTTATCAAATAAGTTACTGTAAGAAAACAATCTCCCCAAAACTTACTAGGTAAATTAGCATGCAATTTTAAAGCTCTAGCAGTTTCAGCCAAGTGCTTGTGTTTACGTTCAACCCTTCCATTTTGTTGTGGAACTCCTACAATACTTCTTTGATGAATAATTCTTTTCGATGTAAACAATAGTGTGCAAGACTGTTGAACAATTTCAGTTCCATTATTTGACCTAATGATTTTAATAGATTTTTGAAACTGATTTTCAACATATGCCAAGAATCCACTTATAACTTGAGGAAATTGATCTTTATGATGAATTAAATGAGTCCATGTAGTTCTTGAATGATCATCTAAAATAGTTAAAAAAATATCTTGCACCAGATATAGAAGGGACACGATATGGCCCCCACAAATCAATGTGAATTAATTCAAAACATGCATTTGCAATGGAATTTGATACAGGAAAAGGTAATCTATGATGTTTTGCACAAATACATGCTTCATAATGAAAATTATTATTATTATTTTGGAATGAAGATGAAAAACAAGGTACATGTTTCAGTTTGCCTACAGAGGCATGACCAAGTCTAGCATGAAACAAGTCAATTGAATTTTGTGTATTAGAAACAAGAGCAACTGGATAATGATCAGATACAACATTATTCGGAGAAACAGAAATAGAAGGTAAGTATTTAACAAATCTATACAAACCCCCTTGTCTCAAACCAACAGCCTTCACTTGATTAGTTGTAAGGTCTTGAAAAGAACAAGTTTTGCTCAAATTTGGCAATTAAATTATTTTGGTCCAATAACCTTCCAACAGATAAAAGGTTATGTTTAAAATCTGGAGCATAGAAAACATTCTTAAGAGTGATATGAGGATTGACAGAAATGATGCCAATAGTAGAAACAGTTTTTAAACTACCATCAGGAAGAACAATTTGAATAGGCTGTTTAAGAGTATGAACTTTATCAAACATATTTATGTCAAATCCTATATGATCACTAGCTCTTGTATCAATTATCCATGTATAAACACTTGCATGTTTAAATGAAAAATTCACATTAAATGCAGAAACAATACCTGCAAAGTTTACTGCAGCATTATAAGCATCAGGTGAAGAAGAAGACCCTTGATTCGATTGCACCATCTTGACAAATTCTTTAAAAAAAAAGAAACCACCTGAGAATCAAATGGAGTGGAGCTATTAATAGCATCGGTATTAAGTTCTAAAGGTGACATGACAGGTGCAGATCCAAGAATTCCAGTGGCAACAGAATTTTCTTGCACATTTGCAGCAAATCTCTGATGTTTCTGATTGTTTTTGCCTTTCCACCAATCAGGATAACTAACAATTTTGAAGCATTGTTCCTTGATATGCCCTTTGGATTTGCAATGATCACAAAACTTATCAAGCTTAGCCTTCTTAAAATCTTTCTTTGCAGAATAAAGAGCACTTACTTCAGTTGACTGAATAGCAATGTTAAGATTATTTTGCCTTTCAATTTGTTGCAACATTGATAAGCCCTGTTTACATTTGGTAAAGGATCCATACTAAGAAGATTAATCTTGGCTTGATCATATGATTTGTTTAGACCAGAGATAAATTGAATAAGCTTTCTCAACTGATCAGCTTCAAGAATTTTCTTAAGCAACCCGCAAGAACATTGAAGAATTGCTCCACATGTACAATCAGGGTAGGGTTCTATGATTTGCAATTGATCCCAAACTTTCTTAAGATTCGTATAATATGTAGTAATATTATCATCATTTTGCTGTATATTCATCAATTTCTTATGAATTTCATAGATCTGAGGTGCATTAGAATGTCCATACCTCTCTTGAATCTCAATCCAAAGCTGTCTAGCAGAAGAATTAAAAATAAAGCTCTCTGAGATCTTCTTTTCCATTGAACAAAGAATCCAAGTTGTCACCATATAGTCATTTCGAATCCATTTCAGCAAATCTGGAGATTCATCTGCTGGTCGAAGAATAGATCCATCAACGAATCTGATTTTATTCTTTGCTCCAAGAGCTAATCGAACACTGCGACTCCAGTTAAGATAATTGTCACCATTAAAGACGATTTGACCTAATTGAGAATTAGGGTTATCGCCATGAGAAAGAAAATAGGGATCATTGTAATTAATCGCAGAATTCCCTAGGTTTTCTGGATTAGAACTCGAGATATCACTCGATTGACCCATAAGGAAAGAGGGTTTAGATTTGTGGAGAAAATCACATGGCTTTGATACCATGAACGATAAAACTGAAGGGGGAAAATAAAATGTTTCTATCTCAAAAAAAAACAAAAATACAGAGTCACCCAGAATATATGTACAAAAGTCAAAATATACAAAACTACCCCAAGGCAACGTTACAAACACAGAATACATGAAAACAGAACAAATACTAAAACAGGAAATATATTCTACACAGAGCTATTTGAGTTGAAAAATGAGTGGATAGTATCTCTGAGAGTTTTGTTTCACATAGTATAATGAGGTCAAGCTGATTAGATTGAACCAAGTGTTTTGTTTCATAAGCCTTGGAATTATCATGGGAACCACAGATATTCTAAAAACTGATACTTTGTAACATCATTATTGATTTTTCTAGAGGTTGAAGTCCAAGTAATTCTTTTGTTTGAAGCATCTGAAATAGCCTTTTCTTTAAAAAGATGGGCGAGAATCTGATTATTAGTAAATTCCTTTCCATTATCCAAGTCATTCTTATTGCCATGGGCATTGAGATTGGAGTTACTACTTGCATTAGTGGTTTCATTATTCTGAAGGTCAGGTTGGATATGGGATAACTGATTTACAAGTGGATAACATAGAGGAGGGACGGGGTTGCCAGAAGAGAAGAGTTGGATGTTATCAGGTGGTTTAAGATGAGAATAAGGACTTACATAGTCAACATGGGGAGATAAGAGAGCATCATTGATGGGAACATGAGGGTCTGAATTATTAGTATGAAGAGAGGTATGTAAGCCATTTTGAGGGGTAGTGAAAGAGTCCTGCACATTAGCAGGGTCGAGCTGAGGTAAAGTGTGTAAGACATTTGTTGGGGGAGTTTGCATGTCAGATTCATGCATATGAACATTAATAGTATCTGATTGAATAGGGATGAACGAGGCAGGTTTAGAAGGAGTGTGCATGTCAGAAATATGCATAGGATTATCTAATGTAAGAGAATCAGAGTTTGTAACAATGTTATTATTACTCGCTGATCAATATGGTCTGGATCTATGATATGCTTGAGGAGGCTAGGATCAGATTCTAAAGGGGGGATATTGTTGGTATGAGGAGATATTATGTGTTCGGTGTTACTGTCACAGTATCACTGATTTGATCCACTGGAATTGATACTATCACGCTGTTTGGTATTTCACCATCCTTTAAATTAGCTAGAGCAGCAAAAGGGTTATCAGTTGAAATGTAAGGAGTTGTGTTAGGTTTCTGGGTATATAAGGATGAAGGTGTTCCATCGTTATTCACTATAGAAGAATTCCCATGCAGAAAATCTTGGACATTACTCCTCTAAGAATCCTTCTTCTTTTGCCATACATGGGAGGTTTTTTTGTTAGCTGGCTTCTAAGTCGAGCATATATTTGTATCTGGAATGGATTCAAGTTGCTTGACTGGATGTTCTTTGGATGAAGGTTCATGATTAGGAGAAGAGCTATTTGCTGGGATGTTAGCCTGAACATGTGTATTGACCTGATTGTCTGGATTAGGGAGCATGTCATAGTGAACAAAAATATGTTGTTTCCATGCATATCCAATATAGACTTTGTGGCAGTCTCCATCACCTACATAAATGTAGCCGGATAATTCTTTGTTGGGGGTAATTTCTATCAAGCACTTTGCGTACTCCAATCTTTCTTGCTTTTCCCTAGCTTCACTAAAGCAATCTAAACTACCTAAATGATAGGTTAGCCAATTTATGCCTACCAAAGTTCATGTTAAATGGGGAATGTTATAGAAATGGACCCAAATGGGAATGCTTCTAACTTGAGCTTGGACGGCTCCAAAAGTGGGTTTCAGGTAGTTATGACATACATTTGCCCTTTAATGAAGATAGGGTTGGACTGTAATATTTTAATTCTATCTTCAACACAACTAAATTTGAAAAAGAAATTAGCACCATCTGATTTAATGTCATACAAACCCTTAAGTTTCCAATAGCGTTTCTGAAAACAAACGACAGCCATGTAATTCAGTTTATCACCCAAAGAAAATCGACAAGATAATCTTTCCAAAAATTTGTACCTTAATTAATCATTTCGGAAGGTGGAGCCAGCGTAGATCCATTGTAATCCAGAGTGAAGTCTTTTGGTATGAATGCACCTGCGTTTTTTTGGCTTTGATTTAAATAGTGAAGACCAACCTGAGTTAGTTGTATGCTCATTTATAGCATCATGAATATGGGAGATATTATACCCAGCAAATGTAGCAGGAGGAATGATAGGTGCTGTAGCAGCAGGTAGGTCAGAAGAGGATGATGAAGGGACAGATGATGGAGGAGGAGGAATGGGAGGAGGGGGATCAAGTATTGAGGAAAGGAGATGTGTGAAGGAGGAAAGGGATGAGCGGGAAGGATAGGTGCGGATTGAATTGATGAGGGGTAAATTTCGGATTTTAAAAGTCAAAGGCGGGCATGGCTAAGAATTGATAAAACTCCTTTTATGAAATGTTATGTTCTGAAATTATATATATGTATATATTACATATATATAAAATATTAATGATTTATGTACATATATATTATAGTATTAAATTTAAATAATATATATATATATCAATATATATAACAAGGTTCGAGAACTCGGTTTCGGTCTCGGTTTCGGTCATTTGAAATTTTGTTGGTTTCGGTCAGTTTCGGTCATTTCGCTTGTTTCGGTTTTTGTTTCAGTTTCGGTCTTGATATTGGATTTTTAAAGGAAACATAACGATAAACGATTCAAATTCATATAGAAATATAGCATACAATAAAATAATAATATTACATACAACACTACTACATCCAGAAACTATTTCTCGAAGCTACATATGGATTGTTTTCATAATTTTCTTCATCGTCTTGTGTTGTATAATATGATAGATAACCATATAGCATTTGTTCTGGGTCCATAAATGTCGCCATCATATTATCAAAAGACGATGTTTCATCATTTTGTGTTGTATATGTAGCTTGACTATTTTGATCACTCGAGATATCACTATATGAGTTACCACCTGTATAGTCAGAAGTATAATACATATAGGTTGGTGGATCAGTTGAAGTATATGGATTGTGGTGCTCATAATCATGTTGATGTCCAGATTCAACATTTAATTTACTATCTCTTCGGTTTGGATTGCCGCTCGCACCCCTTCTTCTTGAATATGTTTGAGTTGGTCTATATAATTCACCACCATTACTAGAACCAATACCATAATTACTTGTTAAACCAACGTCACTTCCACCTGCATTACCATGATCATCATTTGACGAGCTGCTACTATTTTCATTGCTTTGACTCTTTGTTGCTCGTGCCGGTATACCATCAATAGCAGCGACTACGTCATTCAATGTATTGGTCATCCAAGGGTCGTTGTCCAACAAGGGTGGTTCAATTTCAGTAGTCCATTCTGCTAATGGATCATCTTCATGGAATATATAGTCTAGATCAATCAACTGACTTTCAGTGTCGCGGCGTCTTGAATTTTTTGCTCTTAATCTCATGTTGTAATGCACATATACCAAATTTTCAAGATTTTTCATTTTTATTCTATTTCGTAATTTTGTATGAATCATTGAAAATATAGTCCAGTTTCTTTCGCAGTTTGAAGATGAAACTGTTTGGCTTAAAATATGCATTGCTAAACGTGTTAAATTTGGGGCATCCTCTCTTCCAATTATGGACCACCACTGAGCGGAAAAACATGTCTTTACGGCTGCGTATGTTTTTGCAGAACCAAATGCACCAATTTTTATTCTATATCTTTCTACCTGTGATGTGAAGTTAAATATTTAATATGTTTTAAACGTTAAATGTTTAACATAACTATTATATATGTTAGTTTTACCTCTTTTCCAATTTCAATTTGTTTTACAATGTCTGGCACCATTCTTTCAACGACGTTGTTAAATCCATTTAATACTTCTCCATCGTTTGTTGCATCCTCATATTGAATGATAGGATTAAGAAAATAACCTATATAGGAAAGATTTAAAATATTATTGAAATGTTATATATTTCATTATTTGTATGACGATAAGATAAAACAAATTACCTGCGGCGTGAAGAGGTCGATGTAACTGTCTTTCCCATCTTTTGTCTATTATATCCCACCATTTTTGGCATTGCCTTCCACCAACATTTTTTCTAATCGAATCTTTTGCTCGTCCATTACTTCATAAAGATATCTCATATATGCTTTGTCATCACTATCTACCATTCGTAAAACTTTCACCAATGGCTCAAAAACAAGGATGACGGAAGCAACATCAGTCCAAAAAGCATTGTTGTAAATCAGTGTGGAGACAATATTTGATGTTCTTTTGTCTTTAGTATTGAGTCTAGGAACTCTTGATGTCACTCTCTTGAAGAAATCATCCGTCTCAGGTCATCTTTATGTTTATGAATAGAGTCTAGTGCGATGAAATGAGTTGCAAATCGTGTCACTGCCGGTCTAATCAATTCTTTATTGTTGGTTTCTTTTCTCATAATAGAAAGTAACCAACCATGATTGTATACAAATGTTGTTATTAACTGATAATTTGTGATAACGGTTGTTACCTCTGTTTCTTTGGAAATGTCTTCTAAAATTAAATCAATGCAGTGTGCCGCACATGGTGTCCAATATAAATGCCTTCTTTTCTGCATCAATAATTGACCGACAGCTTTGTAGTTTGCTCCATTATCTGTAACAACTTGCACAATTCTATTTTCGCCGATTGTTTCAATGACATCATCCATTAATCCACAAATATATTCTCCACTTTGGAATTCATTCGTGGCATCCACAGATTTAATAAATACCGTTCCATGAGTAGAGTACAGGAGAAAATTTATTATTTTCGATGATTCTGTCTACTCCAACCATCACGCATTAATGTGCAACCATATTCATCCCAGAAATTGTGCAATGTTTTAATATATTGTCCAATTTCTTCTATTTCCATTTCAAGGTACGAGTGTGATATTTCATATGCAGTTGGTGGATCAATTCCATGACCGCATTCTGCAATCGCTTCAACCATTGTCGTATAATATGGACTATTAGCAACGTTATGCGGAATATGGTTGAAAAAAAAGAACTTAGAAATTGCTCGACCTATATGTTTTTTGGCATCTTTAATACCTTTCATTGCAGATTTAATAGAAGGTTGAGTTCTACCACCTCGTTTTTGCATGTATGAGTCGATTCGTCCAGCACCATCATTGTCAAAATTGTCATCTACTCTGATAGATTTTCCAACAGTATTAGATCTGTGCAACGTTTGACTTGAACCACCACTCGATCGTCGAACTGTATGAGATCTGCGCAGCTCTCCATCTCTAAATGCATCTCTGCTTTGCCGCATGACAGGTTGAAGTTCTTCATCATCTTCATTTTCATTATCTGATAGTTGGTGCGGTCTGCTCATTAACTCCTCTTGTAAGCGTTGTTTGTCTAGTTTTTCTTTACTTCGTTCGTTTCTCTTTTGAATGATATGTGATCGTACAAGTTGTTTAACTTCTTTAGGGACAATTAGACATGCTGATACATCGCTACCCCCTCCTTCCAGATGTTCTTTCAAACGTGTCACACCATCGCCATTAATTAGTTTATTGCAAAAGTTATATTTTTGTTTTTCGAAAATTGTCGTCGATCGCAGTACCATAATTCCAACCAATTTCATTTGAATTTGCCATGACGTACCTGCGATTATAAATAAACGATATAATATTCCAAATCAAATCAAAAATAAAATACTAATGCATAAATAACATTCATCAAAGTCGTCAGAATTCATTGTTCAAGTTCAACATTTCGAGTCCAATATTCCAGTCCAATGTTCAAGTCTATATTCCAATCCAACGTATTCAAGTTCAACATTCAAGTCCATATTCAAATCAGCATGTTCAAGTCCAATATTCAGGTCAGTACAACATATTCAGATCAGTCGACTTATTTAAGTTGGTTCAACATATTCAAGGCCGTTTGCATATGGAATATCAAACAATGCCCATGTTCAACATATAGTAGGAAAATTGCAAGGCTTAAAAAAATAAACGATACAACATTCCAAAGTCAATGCTAAGCAATTTAATATTTCAAATCAAATCAGAAATAAAATACAAATGCATAAATAACATTCATCGAAGTTGTCAGAATTCATTGTTCAAGTTCAACATTTCAAGTCCAATATTTCAGTCCAATGTTCGAGTCCATATTACAGTCCAACATATTCAAGTTCAACCCAAGTCCATATTCAAATCGGCATATTCAAGTCCAATATTCAGGTCAGTACAACATATTCAGGTCAATCGACTTATTTAAGTCGGTTCAACATATTCAAGGCTATTTTAATATTCAATATCAAACAATGTTCAACATATAATAGGCAAAAGGCAAGGCTTCAAAAAATGAAAATAATGCTTATATTTACCGTTTATGTTTAAAAAAGAAAAAAAAACAATGCTTTCGAACGAAGGCCCAAGAAATAAAACAAGTCCCTTTATTTACTTTAGACGCGTTAAAAAAACAAAGGCCGAGCACGCAATTTAAAACAAGAAATAAATCTTTCCACTTCTTCCACTTCACGACCAAACACAAACACAAACACAGACGCAATTTTTTTTTTAAAAAAAAGGCGAAAGCAAGCTAGGGTAGAAAAATTCACCGTCGATCCGATCGAACGCAAGCTAACTGGAAGAACTGAAGCCGACTCGAAGACCAATGCCGCGAATTGAAGCCGAGCTCTCCTGCTACCTTCAGTGCCACGAATTGAAGCTGAACAGTGCGGTGAATTGGGCGAATCGATGGATTTTTTTGCTCGAATTGAGAGGATTGCTGAAGCCTGAAGCATAAGTGGTAATTAATTTACATTTGCTCGAATCGGTGGATTATTTATAAGCAAATTTTTTTGCTTTTCACTGTTGAAGCACGGGATGTTTGTTTTGCCTTTTCAACTTTGGATTTACGTAATTCGTTTTCCTGTTGCTTTTTAACATTGTCGCAGTTGATTTTTTTTATCGCAGTTTGATCGAGACGAGATTTTGACCTAATTCTGTCCCAGTGATGGCCGGAACTGATACGAGATGGTCGGAATCTCGTGGTTCCGGCCGAAACCTCAATCAATGATATATACACACATAACACATAAAGTTTTTTTGGATCAATACACATACATACATACATACATACATACATACATACATACATACATACATACATACATACATATGTGTGTGTATATATACTATAGTAACTATTTTTTTAGT
Organism: Allium cepa; assembly: GCA_030765085.1. Taxonomy (NCBI): domain Eukaryota; kingdom Viridiplantae; phylum Streptophyta; class Magnoliopsida; order Asparagales; family Amaryllidaceae; genus Allium; species Allium cepa. Next base: position 252,842,903 of record CM060937.1, on the reverse strand, counting down.
GTGTATATAAATGAACAAAAATATTTATAATATCCAAATATATATGTATGTGTGTATATATATATGTATGTGTATATGTATGAGTGTATGTATGTATGTGGGTATGTATTTATATATTAAATATATATGTATTGATTATGAAATAAATAAATGTGTTTTTAACCTTTTCAAACCGAGTGCACAACATAAAAAGTATTAGTTATAATTTTATTGTATCGATAAATATATGTGAATTAATTAGTCAAAAATTAATAAAAAGGTAAAAACTATTTTCATAATATATTGTTTAACTTCTTGACCAAAAATATTATTTTTAATTAATTAATTTCGGCCGTTTATTAAAATGATTTTTAAAATGTAAAAAATGATTTTTAAATTCTGCTATTTTAGATAAGAGTTTACATGATGGTAGAATAATTTTATAAAATTTAAAAGTTATATTTCAAAACATATTTTATTTTATATGAATTATTTAATTAGTAGATTGATTTAAATAATATTAAATAACAGTAACATAATTATTAGAAATCAATTCGTAGTAGCCAAATATTACAATCTATGTAAATATGCGTTTATAAAATATAAATTCCATCATTAACATGATATGATGATATTATTAAGTATGTGTCATATAATTAAAATTAAGTAATATATTGATACACACGCATGCGCGCGCGCACACACACACAGATATATATATTAATAAAATGATAATAATTAAAATAAAATTATTTGGTTATGCACTTTAGTCTATATGAAAAATAAATTTAATACATCTTTACTACTAATAATAAGAATTCCAGGAATAGAAAATCAACTGTGTCTTTTCAAACTGCCCAAAATACCCTTTCTGCATTCCTCTTCTGCAACCCTTCTCAAAATCAAAAAACGTGACGTACAGAAAACCCGAATTCCATTTCCCCTCCATCCCACTTTCGCAGATACTAAGTAGGATTTCTAATTTAGGTCTTCTCAAACTTTGATCATCAACTAGCTTCGACCCTCACTTTTATTGGATTCATTCGTCTTCCTCGCTAATACTCAAAAGAGGGAGGTAGGATTGTCGACTTCTTTATCAGTTTCTTCAATTCAAGCTCTGTAGGATAAAATTCAAAGAAAAAAGCTGAAAGGAGCAACCTTATTGATGTTGGAACTGAAGTAGACCTAATTGGCATTCAGTACTACCTATACGCCGTCAGATTGCGGTGATGTATAGATTTTAGCAGTTTTTCCTGTTGATTGTAATCATTATAAGAGTAGACGAATGAAATACATTTCACATTATATGGTTTATTTGTTATTTGGTACTTGCATCAGGTTAGATATGATCATTGCCAGGTTTTTTTAGGTACGAGTCTGACATTTTGATTGAGTTGTTTTGGAGTGTTTTGCACCTTAAGTTATAATCATCCTACTACTATGATATTCACTACTACCACATTCAATGTTATACTTTATGATAATTTCATGTATTGGTCCTAGATTGAGATTTATTAGTTGACAGTGCTGCAAGTGTTTTACCATTTTGTGGCATTTTTCATCATGATGACCATATTATAACAATTTTCTAGTGTACTATACTATATATTTGTTTGTTCTTATTAGTTTTAGCATTTTGTGGCATTTTTAATCATGAATTCAAATGGATATCACTGTACAAGTACATGTGACTGTTAAAAACAATGAAAAAATGTTTGCATAATGCTCTTTGTTTATAGAATTGATTTATTTTCTTTTTGTGTTTAGATTCATGTGAACAAAACTTACCTAGGTTTACATAAATCAATGTAAATCTCATATTTTTTGAAACCACCTATGTGCTCTATGGTCATCCTATTACATCATGGATCATTGTATTTTTGTCCTTTTAGAAAATAAAAAATGTGAATATATCATTAATATTACTGCAAGACTGAAAGGTCCTTTTCATGTATATTCTCGACTTCTACCAATTGAGATGTTATTTTGATAATCTCATCATTTAATTGGTAATCAACTAACATTAGGTTGATTGAATGTTTGAAATTTGCGACTAAATGGATCCTGCATTCTTTAATTTTTGGTGGACAGAGATGAAAGACATAGAGAGAGTGAATTCTAAGTTTGAGTTCTATGTAACTATTTTCCTTAATAATTTATCAGATCAACACCACTTTCATTAATAAATAATTTTCTCTATTTATATTTTCATGCTTCGTATCTATAGTTTACTTATACAGTATGTCACCTTAGTCCAATTTTAATTTTAACACGGTCAACCAAAGAGATAATCAAGGTAAAAGTTTTCATATTTGTGACATCCAACTTCATGCAGGTGGAATTATAAAGCATGAATACTCTCAAAGCGGCCAAATTCTCACATGGATGCCCAAATATTTCTAGGTACACATTAAAACCACTAAATAATTGTTTATCATTTACTAATACTTTTGAAGAAAATATATATTTGTACCCTTTTCCCTCATGATCTGTAAAACATATTACAACACAGAATGAACATTCTTTCCTTCATGAAAGAGTACTAAATTGATACTGCTGCAATTTTCCCTACCATTTTTCATCATACAGAGTTACTTTAGTTTAGTTGTAAACTGAATAAATACTTTATATTTTCCAGGACAAAGAACGAAAAAGTAATTTTCTATGCACATAATGTAGGAATTTTACGTTGGGAATTTTAAACCTGCACACCCAAGACATATATCATTCTTTTCCTTTTCTGCATTCATTCATATTAATGGCTTGGCACAAATACTTAACTGAATAAATAAGTTAATTTTGACCATTAATTACAGCTAAAGCTTTAAACCATTGCACCAAAATTATGTTATTTATAATTTAAACCTTATATTTTAGGGCAAGAAAACCACCTAAAACTGTGTAGCTGTTGTAAGAAAATAACAATTATGATTGTTAGTTTACACTATAAACGGCGACCGAAAGAACAAAAATTCATCAACTCACATTGTCTGTAATGATTACACTTTACACCTACACCAGACTTTAACATTTTACCATGATCGAATAGTGGAATCTTTACACTATATGAAATGCCTATGTTCTAATTTTTGTCTGCTTTCTACATGGTCTGCAAATTCCATTTATAGATGCTGACATCAATGTACTGTATAATGTGCTGGCTAATTGATTTTTCTTTAACTGTCTTAATTGGCAGATTAGTAATTTGATGAATGAATTCTCCAATATGCATTTTGGGATATGCAGAAATATCAAGTATATGGTGGTTCACTTATCCTTGCCAACATATATACAAACTTCATATTTTACACCCAATAAATATTTTTGTTATACCATTGAAACTAATACATCAGCATAGCCTTCCTTATGATTTTAAACGTCATGCCGTTTTTTCCATGCAACATTTAAGCAAGGAATTAAACTCATAGTAATGGATGTGCAATACAACCTTAAGATCTAACATTGGCTGCTGATTGAATTGGTTCAAAAGTAGCTAGCTTACTGAGGTTGATTTACTTATGTTTTCAAATCGATAGTCAAATTTGCATACCATTCTGCATTACATTTCCTTTCTACCTTACAGTGTTCAACGTTGCTTACTAATTATGCCTGCTTCTTACGCTAAACTACTATTTTCCAAGCTAAAGCAATGTAAGAAAGTTATAGGTCGTCGTAATGTTAAAATCCTTCCCACGTTCCACAAAGTCCAAATGTATCATTGTTCCCAGTGCAAGAGACCGTCTTCCCATTTCTCATTCGGTTTTCACAATTCTAATGTATTAAACATATGGTATAGCGTTGTGTTGCTTTTGCATGTACAGTTTAACTTATTACTTGGCACATTATTTATAGTAAATTTGAATCAAATCTCGCCATTGTGCTCAAGTATTCATTTATTTTAATTCTGTTCAGTATTTAACCTTTTCGTTTTCTCAGCTATGCTTCCGTCATTTCTATATGGAAAAAATTAGAACAGTTCAACGTGCGGTATCTTTGATCAACAATGATATTATGTGAAAGTACAATAAAGGTATTAGTCCTATCAGGTGTCTAATTTCATTTTTAAGCTTCAGTTTACCTACACCTTTCTTTTCAATAGTACAATCAACTCCTATGACAATAATGCAAATTTATCTCCGTCACTTTGAATGCTACTGTTTACGGTCTCATAATTTCATTGACAGCGTTAAAGGCTACATTAACACACATTTCTCATACAAAAATTAATAAACAAACTTTAATGCTACAATCTACATATTAGACCTGAAAATGTATTGACCTTGCTTCTTCACATCTAATCTAATATTCAAGATAATATATGTTTGTATGGAGATAAGGTCTAATATAAAACATATGAAATTTCCTTCAAAGATGTGTGCAATCATTGTTACTAACATTTAAGCAACATGACGAAGATCCTAATAAACAAAATTAAGACATGAAAAAGAACCATACATACATATATACTACACCAAAGCAACCTCTATCACTAATAGAATTAATTTTTGTGAGAATGCCAAACAAGTTCCTAGCATGTAAAAAAAGCGGGTGGGATTTTGAGACAAAACAAAATAATACGTTTCAGGTGCATTTTAGGACAAAGCAAAAGGTGTTTACATATAAAAAATGGAAGGAGGTGAGAAATGAGAAAAAAGTGAGGAGGGAATTTGTTTCTAGGATTGAAAGGAGCTAAAAAATATGAATAATATACATGAAGTTCTATTAAAGCGCTTTCAGAGCATAATAAATTTAAAAAAAAAATCAAGTAGTCAAAAAGTTGCAACTAAATAAAACAATTTAATGGCATATGTCTTAATAATTCCAAAGTAAGTTGGTATACCAGTTAGAAAAGGCACTTAAGTTACGTAAGATGAAGACAGAAAGTGGACATATTAAATAGTGAGAAATTCCACTAATAATTAATCATACATCCATGTAGAAACTGGTTTTTAAATGTAATCTCATTTTCAATATTTTAATTGTTAATAGATTTATAAAATTAAGTAAATATTTTGATTAAAAGCGTGTTGTATTAATGCATGCACATTGTGATTAGATGCAGGCCTATCTGGGCACGCGTATATACTCGTACATATAACCAATCTAATATGTGACAACGTTGATGATGCATATAAGAATCATCACCTTACTAACATATAATAATAATGTACATGAATAATAGAATGATATACACAAATTATAATCATATAGTATAGTAAATACATAACTTAAACTAATGCCTTGGGGTAAACCTAGTAATAATGAATTCTCTCTCCTTAGAAACCTTCTCGATTAGGCAGGCTGTTAATTCTTGAACCGTAGGCCTTTCACTATCCAATAGTTGTCGTCTTTGAAATTGATTTGAGTTGAATTTGTAGGAGCTCCTTGATGATGAGGTCAATTGGAAAATGAAGGAATAGTGGCTGCCAAAAGCTTATCAAGCAATTAGGTTAGGGGTCATTATATAGTGGATGAAATAGAGAAATATATGGATCATTTCTCATGCCATTTCTCACTAGATCTAGGCCATCCATCCCAAAACCCCTCTAGCCTTTTTTGCTACCTCATATAAGACATATTGCTACCGAAATTAACATCTTAACATCATGGACTAACAACACATTTAAGCCTAAATAAATATTATTAATTAAATCTAATTTAATTACTTGTCATTATCACATACTGATCGATATATTTATAATTATTACCAATACATAGGACAATATTTATTTCTCAATTCATTTTCAAAATTTTATAATTAATATTACAAAATATTAGCTAATTTAATTAATTTATAACAATTATACACTGATTAATTCATTTTGTCTAAAGAGAATTTGCCATTTCGGTTGTGTGACTCGTCAGGTGTAAATTTGGTCGACGATTAACATCGAACTATTTGAATGTTAATGTTCAACATCACTTAGCAGATGGTGTGACATTAGCCAAATTTATCACTTATTTAGCTTCGGTAAATCCAATCTTAATTTATTAGGCATTAGTCAGTTGTGACATTCATTAACACCAATTCTCTTCGTCAAAACTATATGACTTTGGACTTATGAAATTTGGCAATGGTCAAAATTCCAATATCATCCATATTCAACTTTATAATCGAAACACAAAGTATTTGGTTCAATAATAACAGTTACCAATTAACCAAAATGCTTTGGCCAGAGACTTTGACTTTGAGTTGACCGTGATACTAACCTCATATAATCAAAAAAACGAATCTTCTCTTGAATAATGCTTCACTTCCAATACTTCCACTTGATCCAACTATAGTTACTCGTTGGAAGCCATGTCATGATTTGATTATAATCGAAGCAGGGCTTTCATATTGAAGATCCACAATATTCTCAAGTTGAGAGAACTAAGTAAATTAGTCACATTGACATTTTTTTTCGACCTTATTTACATTAACCAACAGAAAACTATCGAGTGAGTCCTTCCATGGTTATCCAATAACTATCAGTACATTACCCCTAGGTGCCCCTAGTAGTCATGAGTAATACACTGCCTAACATTTGGAGAGTGTTACATACTCTGGTCTTAACGGATACAATCAACATCCAATCTCCATGCATCTTGACTAGGAACATTTAAAATGGTGTATTTGTTTTCATTACGATAAATTACTCATGGTTACAACATTTGTAACTACTGTCACAAATATGTACCATTTGTGGATTTTCTATTAAATATACTTTTAATAACCAGTTAATTGATATAAAACATTATATTAAATATACAATAGAAAGAAAACACCTTTATTTCCAACAAGACTGGTCAACTAGTTAAATATATGTAACAAAATACATAGATTCCCCTAGGGGATACCCCTAAATCAATCAATCTACCACTTGAATTTGGGGTCTATTATTATACCTTATTCCAAATTCTCCAATCGGTTTTCTCAAAACCAGTCAGGTCAATCTCTTAGTGAACAGGTATGCTATTATGCTTTAATTATCTTCCCTGTCAACTAACTCTCTCCAGCGTTGATAAACTATCTTTATGATGTGGAGCCATTCGAAATATGTTTCTCGAATCTTAATTAGCTCTAAGTTCTATTAGAACTATCTGGTGACAATGTTATCTTGTAACAATGTTATGTGACTCTCAACATTTGAAATCACCCTTAGCTTAGTTATAAATTTGTGCATTCATATTTATGTTCATTTTTTTATTACGAGATTATTAAAGGCGATGTACTTAGCCTTTTTCATCGAATCAAGCACAGTCTTTCATTTGGAACATTTCCAACTTAAAGATTCTTAAATTGAATTTGTTATTGATATATTATACTCAATATCACTTATGAAGTTTGAGTCTGAAAATTGCTTCATAATTATTTTGTTGTAAACAATTCTCTAGCATTTCATAAATACATGAGAACACTTTAGACAACCATTTATGATATCAATTTGGATTTAATATTTTCTTCATGTATAAAATACATAAACAAATCACGATATCATAGACAATGTAAAATGTATGATAATTCCTATTGCCATTGCATAAGTAATCAATCTTACATATTTCATATTAAACATTTTAATAAGGTATCCTTGCATATCGTTTGGGACATTCCCAACAACTTTTATACTTACTATAATTGACATCATTTATAAATCCAATGTCGAGTATTAAAACAACTTAAGCTAATTTTAACACAAGTACATCGTTAACAATTAGCAATGTGTTGTTTACTTGTCATTTAGAAATGTCTACGTGAGGACCCGTTTCTTCGACTCTCAAAAATCAACACTAATGCATCCTCGGTATTCATGTGTGGCAAATCCAAGTGCCGAGAAGCGAGTTCTCATGGGTGAGAAAGAAAAATAAAGACAAAACAGAATCTCACATATGTTATTTCAATAAAATCTTTATAGTGGAAATTAAAATACATCTATCAGAGTTAAAAATATGGATAGTTATAAATCCCTGCCTTATAAATGCAAAATACTGTAATACAAGAGTGTGGTGGAAATAGATAAAAATCGTCAGTAAAATCTTCTAACTCCATGCTTCGAGCTCCATCCAAATTTCTTCTCAACTAAACCCGGCTACTAGGCTACTCGGGAAAATTAAGGCACCCAGAGTTTAATGAAAAGAAAAATAAACTCCGGATCAGTCATGGGGCTGGTGTGAGAACTCAAAATATGTATTTTAAAAATAAATGGGTATCTCATAAGACCACGCTATGGCACTCCACCTCTATACTCACACTAGCCAAGGACACTACGGGGTAATATCGTTGACTAGCATGAAGAATAAGGCTGTTGAGAAGCGACCATTAGCGACCATCTGCGTAATTGAGCGAGAACCGATACGTAGTATATCATGCATTTCATTTCAAGAGGAAATCTGACATATCCAATCCAAACTTAAATCTACTACACAGTGGCTAAGGGGCTTTCGAAATCGATATAAAATAAACATAACATAAAATCAGCTATAAATATTCATATCACTAAGGCGAAAACAGATATGAATACAACACATAGAAGTGAACATCATAGTAGTGGTCATACAAGATCCACTACATGCCAAAAGAATAGGTACATGTACTACACAAAAGAATAAGTATACATCAAAGAGTCTCTGTCTCGTATACATGAAAGACAAAAACTACTATGCTAAATTAGTTAGCCAAAAGTCAGAAGCTAATCCTTACTAAGAAGTTAAGTGGAAACACTTGAAACACCTCGGTCTGACCCGAGTATTAGTTAAGAAGAAAAATAGTAAACGGATCTGTGTAGCTAGAATAAGAGGTATAACAAATATATATGATAACGGTAAAAATCATATAATATATCAAGTTTTCTCAAATACTCAAATATAATTTCATATTCTTTATTTTGTTCACCAAATCACAAATATTGATAAAACCTATCGATGCAAATCACAAAAACTGGTGAAGCACAAATTCCAGAAATCGATAATTAGAAATCCAAAAAACACAAAAAGTAGGTCAAGGCCTATCACAAAAGGAAGCATGAAAACTCACCAACACGTTTATCACAAATGGGACGCTATCTCATGAGTCGCTAACCCATAGAAATACAGGGTATAGTCACTCATGGAGGACTAATGAGCCGAACATTGGCATACCTTAAAAGATACGCCCCATGCACAAACCCATTGAGCTAATTGCCCTACGAACGGTCAAAAGACCATGGGTCCCTACCCCACTTCCATAGAACAGGGTATAGTCCCCTACGTGGACAAAGCTAGTCTAAACCACAAAATGATCATAGGTCAATAAGTGTAAATTACACCAAGCTAGTAAATAAATAAGTTTAGCTTCATGTCCTATAACCACTGGTTTAACTTGAATATTTACAAACAAATTGTAGATTTCCACTCGAAAATTATCAAAAGATTTCAATCGAACAAGTCTAAAAATTAACTGACGAAGTAAACGCAAGCGTTTCATACCACTTGTTTTGCTAAGTCATTTAATCGGATTTCTCATCCGAACGAGGTAAAGATTTGTTTATACTAATAGATTGGAAAATGGTTTTTTCAAAAAAAGAGTTTTGTATTAAAAGTAGTGTTGAAATCATTTTTATGAAAGAGTTTTAGTATTTACTACTAGTATAAAAACCTTTGTAAAGTGACAAATCATAGAAACGATTGTAGAACAGTCTATCACAAAAATCCACATTTTTATAACGTGAATCAAAACTACAGAAATCGATATCAAATCCATCAAATGGAAACACCAAAAATCTAGAAAAGAAATCTTCATACTCGATAATGAATGACAATAACTAATCGGATCATCATAAATCGATAAAAATTGGAAATCCACATAAAAATAGGCAAATATTCAGAATTTGATAGTGCTAGAAGTCTAATGGTTTTCCCAGACGGCTGAGCTGAAGCTTTGGAAATTCATTCCAGGTTGCTTAGACGTCTTGGGATGAAACTCAGACTTCTGATGCTGGGTTTTAGAGTTTTATTTCCTAAGCCTCAGACGTCTAAGTGTTTTCCCAGACGTCCGAGCTGAAGCTCAAGGCAGAATTTGCCTAGCCCAAAGATGGGCAAACGAATTTGGAAGCGATCGAATGAGCATGGTGGCTAGGGATTTATGCCAAGCGATAACCCAGCCCTACAGGCTTTTCAATACACTTCAAACAACATATCCAAACATTCAAAGGAGGATTTTTATAGATTTTGACTTCAAAATACCAAGATTGGAAAATTCACCAAACCAATTCAATTCAAAAGCAATTGAATAAGAAATAGATGTTAGGAATTCATACCTAACAACTGTCAAAGCTATAGACATAGATGTGAGTTCAAGAACTCACCTTTAAACCCAAAATAGAAAAGAAAAGCTCTAAAACAAACTAGGATTGATTCTCTTCAAACACCTCAAAGATCTTCAACCTATTACTACATGCAAAGATTTTACTAAGTTAGGTTATAGGAAACATAAAGAATTGAAGAGGAATTGAGATGAAGAAGATGAAGAGGATGATTATCTAAGCTTCTCTTTGATTTTAGAACTTGAATTTGAATTTCTAAGAATCTAAGGCTTAGAAATTTTTTTATTTCCCTTATTTTTCCTTTTGCTTGAGTGTTAGGAAATTATGAGTGGAATGAATGAAGAGAAGATGATTTAGGGTATTTGGTAAAGGAGTTTGGGTTATCTTGTTGGGTTTGCGGGCTAGAACACAACCCAAAGCCCAAATGAAAATTACCAAAAACCTAATTAACTCCAAACCTATCAATGTTTATACTTAAACAAGTTGTAAACGTCGTTTTGAACTCAATGAAAGTGGTCTTGAGTCCGTATTTGACAATTTACAAAAAGTCACATCAGATTTTAATCTAATTAACGATGCTATATTTGAATAAAACATTTAAATATATAATCGAAAAATTGTGAGTTGTTACAAACTCCTCCCCTCGTTAAAAAAAATGCGTCCTCGCAATATTTAGAAGGAAATAAGGAGTAACAACCATTCTATGACATAATAACACAAAAGGAAAAATTGAGATGAGAAGTTCACCTTAAGGGGCATGAGAGAGTAAATCCGGATGTATTTGATCGATGAATTATCTAGATTTCCAAGAAAAATCCTTAGGATTTATGGACCATTGAACTTTCACAAGTGGAACATCTTTATTACAAAGGCGTTTAACCTCCATAGCAATGATACGAATAAGATGTTGCTCATAAGTCAAATTAGGTGAAACCTCAATTTCTTCAATAACACTAGGCTCAAGAGTAGGGTCGGAATCTCTAAGGCATTTCCATAGTTGAGAGTCGTGAAATTACGTCATGAGTAGCAGAAAATTATGCCAGTAACGAAATATGATAAGCCACGGAGCCAATGCAATCGGTGATGGGAAATGGGTTAATATATCAAGGTGCTAACTTTCCCGATCGATTGAAATGCATAACACCCTTCATAACGAAACATGAATGAATAACAAATCTCCCATAGAAAATTCCAAATTCCTTCTTCGGTTATGGCATAGAATTTTTGCCCACTTTGAGCTTCTCTCATCCTATGAAAAATAAGGTCAATCTTTTCTATGGCACCACGAATGAAATCTGGACCTAAAACTGGCTTCAAGCCAACACAAAGGAGATCGGCATGGCCTTACATAGAGTGCCTAGAAAGGTGCCATGCCAATACTAGATTGAAAGCTGTTATTGTAGGAAAATTCAACAAGGGAAATATGATCTTCCCAACTTTCATCAAAATCAAGAACACATATACGAAGGATATCTTCAAGAGTTTGATTCACGCGCCCCGTTTGTCCATCGGACTGAGGATGATAAGCGGTGCTAAATTAAGCTTTGTTCCTAAAGCATTTTGAAGACACTTCCAAAACCCACTAGTAAATAATGGATCACGATTGCTAACAATAGAAGTAGGAACTTCATGCATTTTAACAATTTTTTTAACATAGAGTTTAGCCAAAAGAGGTACGGTCCGGTTGGACCGAACGGGAAGAAAATGTGCGGATTTGGTATGTCTATCTACAATTACCCATAAAATGTCATGACCCGAACGAGAACGGGGAAGACCATCAATAAAGTCTATGGAAACTTGATCCCACTGCCAAACAGGAATGTCCAAAGGTTGCAATAATCCACAAAGCCTTTGATGCTCAGCCTTTATGAGTTGGCAAGTCATTCATTGCTTAATAAAGTTAGCAATATAAGATTTCATTCCATCCCAATAATAAAGTCGTTTCATGTCCGCATACATTTTACTACTACCGGGATGAATGGTAAATTAGAACGATGAGAATCTTCTAAAATATTTTTACGAAGATCACTGATATTTGGCATAATAAGTCTACCAAATTTCGAATGCCTCCACAAGCATCGATTTCAAAGTCTTTCAAACCATCATATTATTTTTATGCCTACAACTTTAGCTAAGATGAGCCAATTCGGGATCGTGCTTTTGAGCTTCAAGGATGCGGTCTGAAAGAGAAGGATGAGCCTTAAGGCTACATAAAACAAGATATGAACATGAATCCAATTAACGATCTCGAATCTCGCAAGTGGACAAAATATCGAGATCATTCCATTCGGATATTATCATGGAAACAACCACTTGTTGCTTACGACTAAGGGCATCGGCAACACGGTTTTCCTTTCTGGGAGTATAAAGAATGTCAAGATCATAAAATGCAAGGAATTCGAGCCAACATTTTTGAAGAAAATTAAGTTCTTTTTGAAAGAACAAATACTTCAACGATTTATGATCGGTGTAGAGAATAAATTTCTCTCCCAAAAGATAATGACGCTAAATTCTAAGGGCGAAAACAATGGCCGCGAGCTCTAAATCATGTGTGACATATCTAGTCTCGGCAGCCTTTAATTGCCTAGAAGCATAAGCGATAACATGTTCTCTTTGCATGACAACGACTCCCAAACCAATATGACTAGCATCGGTATAAACAATGAAGTCTTGGTTCCCTTCGCGAATCACAAGAATAGGAGCATCGGAAAGGAGTTCTTTTAATTTCTGAAAAGCAGCTTCACATTTGTCTAACCAAATATACTTAACTCCCTTCTTTGTCAAACTAGTAAGAGGTATGGAAATTTTAGAAAAGTCTTTTATGAGCCGACGGCAATAGCCCGTCAATCCAAGAAAGCTATGAATTTTCGTTACATTTCTGGTCTCTTCCAGTTTTGAATCGCCTCAATCTTTAGTAGATCCATGGAAATTCAAATTCATAAATAATATATTCTAAAAATTTCACAAGAGATTGCCAAAAGTGACACTTAATTTTTTTGCTTTCAATTGATTGCTCCTAAGAGTTTCCAACATAATTCGAAGATGTTTTTCATGCTCTTCCTTCGTTTTAGAATAAATAAGAATATCATCTACAAAGATGTGAACAAATTATCGAGGAAGTCTCTGAAAATAGGTCAAAGAAATAAACTAGAGCATTCGTTAAACCAAATGGCATAACAAGCCATTCATAAGATCCATAACGAGTACGGAACGATGTCAAAGGAATATATCCTCTATAATTCGAAGTAGATGAAAATCGGTTGCTAAGTCTAACTGTTAAAAGAAAGATATTTACTCTTGATGGTAAGATCATTAAGCTTGTGTTAGTCAATGCAAAGCCTAAGTGTACCATTGGATTTCTTCACAAAGATAGCTGAAGCTCCCCATGGAGAAGAACTAGAACAAATTAACTATTTTGCTTCCAATTCGGATAATTGTTTACGCTACTCCACATCTTTCTTATTGGACATACGATAAGGAGGACGAGTGATGGGTAGAGCTCCAGGGATTAGATTAATTCTAAACTCAATTTCTCGCTTAGGTGGTAGTCCTAAAATGGGCTCAAATATATCAGGAAATTCACGAACAACGTGAATGGGGAAATGAAATCTTTCTCATTATCATTATCGTCATCATGTGGATTTAGAGAATATAAGGATGCTCTCGAATTGGAATCTGAATTAGGATGTCGAAGATGGCTTGTCCTCTTGGGACATAGGATGTGGGCTTCATATCGATTAAGCCAATCCATTCCCAAAATCATTCCAAAACCTAGGTAATGCATAACATGCAAAATGGCACGGAAAGAATAATTACATAAAATAATCTTGACAACTTTACAAAATAAATTGAGTGTTGCGGATCCACCAACCGGATTCGCAATTTTCAGTGAAGTCATCAAGCCCATAATATTTAAGGGCAAAATATCAACAAGTTTATTTGATATAAAAGAGTGAGATGCACCCATATAAAAAGAACTCGAATAGGACGATCGCGAAACATAATAATGCCATCAAGGATAGAATGAGAAATACCTTGATCAAGAGAAGGGCCACTAGAAGCTTGCACAACATTTAGCTTTCCCTCTTTCTTACTTTGAAGTTTGGGTCAAGAAGATTTACGATGACCCAAACTTTTGCAATAGCGGCAAGTAAGGGACCCTAGGCACTTATTTGCATAGTGGTCCTTAAAACCTCAATTGTAGCATTCTCCACGACTAGGGGTAGGAGTCTTTACTACCGAAGTTGTTTGCTTCCCTTTCTTGTTGGGATTAGGCTTGAACTTATTATCGAGATGCCTCTTCTTATTGTTATTGAAGTTCTTTTTGGCACCCCCAACATCACCATCACTTTCTTTATCGGCCTCTTTAAGTCGAAGAGCGATATCGACAAGCTGATCGAAAGGCACTGCTAGTTTCAAAAGTAAAGCCATTTTGAGGTTTTTATTCAAACCATAGATAAATCTTTGATTCTTTTTCAAAGGGGTATTAATATACTCGACCCCATATTTAGAGAGGAATTCAAAAGATGTGACATAATCTGTCACAGAAGATTCACCTTGAACAAGGTCAATAAAGCGTCGAGCTAAATTTAGTTTTTTTGCTTTGGGCACAAACTTTAACTCGAACCTTTCCCTGAATTGCTCCCAAATAAGATCCTCTTCTATAATTTCTGAAATCAAAAACTCTCTCCTAGTGAATGCTAGAAGCTACTTGGACTTCTATAACGCTTTTGGATCCTTTGAATGGCTTTCCACCCAAATTGGTGTAATCACCACATAAGTGTGCAAATCCAGATTTAGGATGAGTAGGCTCAGAAATGGGTCCGGTAGCTTGGACATTCTTTACAAGATCCAAAAGTTCTTAAGCAGACATGAACAAGCCATCCTGAGGAGGACCACTGGATTGACCGGTACTAGGACACCCAGGTCTAACCATTTCTCTTCTTTAAGAAAGAAAGAAAGAAGAGGAAAAAGGTTATTATCAAAATGAATATCAAACAAACATGATTGATATAACAAGGCATCATAAAAGAAAATATGATAGAATGGGTCTTAAGAATCAAATTAAATCCTAAGGCAATATTCCTAAGAGAGACTTAGGACAATGATCCTTGTCATAATATCGTATATTTTTCCAAAGTTTGGTTCTAATACCAAGTTGTTGCGCCCCACCTCTACACTCGCACTAGCCAAGGAAACTACAGAGTAATGCCATCGACTAGCACGAAGAATAAGGTTGTTGAGAAGCTACCATCTACGTAATTGGTTTGAGTGAGAACTGATACGTCAGATAGTATACCATGCATTTCATTTCAAGAGGAAATATGACATATCCAATCCAAACTCGAATCTACTACACATTGGCTAAGGGGCCTTCAGAATCAATATAAAATAAACAAAACATAAAATCAGTCACAAATATTCATATCACTAAGGTGGAAACATATATGAATACAACATATAGAAGTGAATATCATAGTAGTGGTCATAAACGATCCACTACATGCCAAAATAATAGGTACATGTACTACACAAAAGAATAAATATACATCAAAGAGTCTCTAATACATGAAAGATAAAAAATTACTAAGGAAAAGTAGTTAGCCCAAAGTCAGAAGCTAATCCCTGCTAAGAAGTCAAGTGGAAGCACTTGAAACACCTCAGTCTGACCCGAGTATTAGTTAAGAAGAAAAATAATAAACGGATCAGTGTAGCTATAATTATCATGAAAGATGAGATAGAATAAGAGATATAAAAAATATATATGATAACAGTAAAAATCATATAATATCTAAAGTTTTCTCAAATACCCAAATAGAATGTCATATTCTTTATTTTATTCACCAAATCACAAATATTGATAAAACATGTCAATGCAAACCACAAAATAAGGTGAAGTACAAATTACAGAAATCAATAATTAGAAATCCAAAAGGCGCAAAAAGGAGGAAAAGGCCTATCACCAATGGGAGCATGAAAACTCACCAACACGTGTATCACAAACGGGATGCTATCCCATGGGTCACTAACCTATAGAAATACGGGGTACTGTCCCCCCTTGAGGCAAATGAGCAGAACGTCGATGTACTAAAAGTTAGGCCCCATGCATAGACTCATTGAGCCAATTTCTCCACGAACGGTCAAAAGACCATGGGTCGCTGCCCCATCAAATTGAGCTGAAGCTCCCCAAAACAGGATATAGCCTCCTACGCGGACGAAAAGACATCGCATATCGCTAGTCTAAACCACAAAATGATCATCATAGGTCAATAAGTGTAAATTACACCAAGCTAGTAAATAAATGAGTTTAGCTACATGTCCCATAACCACTGGCTTAACTTAAATATTTACAAACAAATTGTAGATTTCCACTCGAAAATTGTCACAAGATTTCAATCGAATAAGTCTAAAAATTAACCGAAGAAGTAAACACAAGTGTTTCATACCACTTGTTTTGCTAAGTCTTTTAATTGGATTTCTCATTCGAATGAGATAAAGGCTTGTATATACTAATAGATTGGAAAATGGTTTAAGAAAGAGAGTTTTGTATTAAAAGTAGCGTTGTACTCATTTTTGTGAAAGAGTTTTAGTATTTACTACTAGTATAAAACCTTTGTATTTTAAAATGACAAATCATAGAAATGATTTTAAAACAATCTATCACAAAAATTCACATTCCAATAAAGTGAATCAAAATCACGGAAATCGATATCGAATCCATCAAATGGAAACACTAAAAATCCAGAAAAGAAATCATCAAAGTCGATAATGAACGACAATAACTAATCGGATCATCATAAATTGATAAAAATTGGAGATCCACATAAAAATAGGCAAATATGCAGAATTTGACGGCGCCAGACGTCTGATGGTTTTTCAAGACATCTGAGCTGAAGCTCTATAAATTCGTTCGAGGTTGCTCAATGTTTGGGGATGAAACTCAAACGTCTGACCCTGGGTTCTGGAATTGTATTTCCTAAGCCTCAGAACTTTAAGTGTTTTCCAGATGTTTGAGCTGAAGTTCAAGGTAGAATTTGCCTAGCCCAAAGATGTGCAAAACAAATTTGGAAGCGAGAGAATGAGCGATGGTGGCCAGGGATTTATGCCAAGCGATAACCCAACCTTGTAGTTTCTTCAATACACCCCAAACAACATATCCAAACATTGAAAGGAGGATTTTTATAGATTTTGACTTCAAAATACCAAGATTGGAAAATTCACCAAACCAATTCAATTCAATTCAAAAGCAATTGAATAAGAAATAGATGTTAGGAATTCATACTTAACAACTATTAAAGCTATAGACATAGATGTGAGTTCAAGAACTCACCTTTGAATCCAAAACAGAAAAGGCAAGTTCTAAAACAAGCTAGGATTGATTTCTCTTCAACTACACCTCAAAGATCTTCAACCTATTACTCCATGCAAAGATTTTCCTAAGTTAGGTTATAGAGAAAAATCAAGAATTGAAGAGGAATTGAGATGGAGAAGATGAAGAGGATGATTGCCTAAGCTTCTTTTTGATTTAGAACTTGAGTTTGAATTTCCTAAGAATTTAGCGCTTAGGAATTTTGATTTTCCCTCTTTTCCCCCGTTTTTCCTTTTGCTCGAGTGTTAGGAAATTATAAGTGGAACGAATGAAGAGGAGAGGAGTTAGGGTATTTAGTAGAGGAGTTTGGGTTATCTTGTTGGATTGGTGGGCTAGACACAACCCAAACCCAAATGAAAATACCAAAATCCTAATCAACTCCAAACCTATCAATATTTATACTTAAAAAAGATGTAAACGTCATTTTAAACTCAATGAAAGTGGTCTCAAGTCCGGATTCGACTGTTTATAAAAAAAAATCATATTTTGAATTTTAATCCAACTAACGATGCTATATTTAAATAAAACATTTAAATATATAATCGAAAAATTATGGGTTGTTACAACGCCGCACACAAACACGGAACGGGATTTTACCTTATGATAACCAAATCATTATTACGTAAAATCATTTGATATTATTTTTAATGACACATCTTTAAAAAAATTTGCAAATAAATTTATTAATCTTAGTCGAAATTGTTACATTATTAAATTCCAGCACACCGCCTTGTAATACAAGGCTTTCTACATCTAAAATTGTACAGTCTCTCATTAGAGAATGGGTTTCCATACAAATGACCAGACGAAGGGACTACATTCCAGCTGTACATCTCTAGGGAATAAATCGAGGCCCAACTGATGGTCCTCTAGCAACACAAGAACGGCCTACCTCTTCCTAGATAGTATCAAATATGTCATCACCCCTGTCATTACCAACCTATCCGAGTGCCCTTACAGCATACATCCACAATAATTTAAACCCGAACGTCATAACGGGTAGAAATATTTCTAGAAGGGGATGATCATATTCTAATGATTGCGAACCACATAGCCTTACTGCATCTACCCTGTTTCAGCCATTTCAAGGTATGAGGCCTAAGGTAACGATTACTTTTTACTTTGAAAATTTCACTTTAATGCTACATCGCCATTCCATTGATCACTATTGACTTCCACAAACATATAACCTCTGAGCTCATACGTCTAAGAGAAGGGTGTTAAGCCAAGAGAAGTTGCCTTCTCTGCCACCAAACAAATGTATGGTTATAAAAGTCAATGATGAAATCTCAAGAATGCAGTATCAGACATGCATCCATACAAGTTCGTTCTGGGATTGAACAAAACCGAAGGCACTCTCCTACCACATCCTATCAGGAATTATCCCTAGGTTTAGTAGCGAAAAGTCCTTGCAAGCCAAAGAATTTCATAAATGAAGGGACCACTGCTACTTTAGTATTTGGAAGCTAACCAGAATTATCAATAAGCAGTCCTTTCACCTCGAAAATCCTCGATCTTCATCCTTTATTTTCTTATCATGTCTACATTTTTCGAACGCATACATCGGTTCAAAGTGATTTTCGAATAGGAATTACCCAGATCTGACCCCCGTTCCTTCGAACCAATCGTCGATAAAAAGAGGCTCTGGGAATAGGGAATCATTCCTTAATTGATTAAGTTCTTTTTTCAAAATCTCTTCTGGAGATATATATTTTTAAGATATTCTTTCCGGCATATAGGGAATCATTAAACCTCTCTTTTTGCATCTTTTGATTACTCATATCCCTTTTCAAAACTTGGAATAATTCGAAATCATTTCATTTTTGCATAGGAAAATATTTCCAAATCATACCATTTAAATCTTAACAAAGATTTCTTAATTCAAAACACATAATATTGATTAAGTTAAAACAATGTATCTAGGATGTTAATGCGAACCAGTAAATATTTAATGATTGGAATCTATAGAAATCATTTAATTCGACTCAATATCAATTCCCGTATTCAAAAAATACCATGGGCAGAATAACAGCGTAATCACCTTTTAAATTCGATGAATAGTATGAGTTCCCTCTTCAAGCTTTAACACCGTGTATACGAAGATCACCTCTATAAAATCAAGGTTGTGTTTGATTTAAATTTGGAAATTTTAATTTTTTTTATATTTAACTCGTTTTTGACATTTTGACCTTATTATTCCTCGCCCAAGGAAGCGGCCAGGTGAGCCAGAGCACCGGTTGCTCCTAGATATCTCCTTAGTTTAAGCATCTCACATCCGGATCTCATAAATAAAAAATTTCAGTCTACTCGTCGGCTTTTAGACTTAAGATTAAACCACTTAATTTGTAATAGCTTTTTCGTAAATCATTTATTCGAATTATTTTTTAACAACTATATGGCATCCCAATTATCATTAAAACACTTAATTATCAATTTGAAAGAATTTATAAAATATTTGTAAAAGTATCGTTAAGTTTAAGGCTATATTTCAAAAGTTATAGAAAAGTGCCGAGGAAAAGTGCTAACAAAATTACTTTTATAAGTTATATTTATCAAAACGACTTTTTATTATTTGAAAATTAATTTTTATTACTCAAATCACTTTTAAAACATTTTAAAAGATTTATGATATTTATCCCACATTTTTAAACAATTTTAAAATATTTTTTTCGAAGAAATCCAGTTTTGGATTCCGAACTACAAAACTGCGATTTTCAAAAAGCTTCTTTTACTTTTATTTCAAAATCTATTCATCGAAATATCGATTTTATTTCTTTGTTGGAAAAACTATGGATATAATTGTTTAGAAAATTCTTATCTCGAAGAATTTTGAGCCATATTCCACATTTTACACTCGTTTGGCTTTTATGGCGTGAAATCGCGAACAATCGTTACGCGACGCGTCTATTTTTGACTAAATTTTCAATTCTCTTTCAAACTTCACCAAAATACTTTTAAATATTTATAAAAAAATTCAAACTCATTTTAAACCATTTTTAAAGAGGTTTAACATTCCATATACACCAATTCATTAAATCAAGAAAAGTGATTTCCTTTGTGCTTATCGATGTGTATTTGCGTGACTTGCATACATATTCAACATTCACATTTAAACAACAAAACTTGACGATCAAATCATATTAAACTTCTATTTGCAAATATCATATCATCATCCAAAATATAACAGAATAGTTTGGGAGTTCTCATCTTCATTTTCCCTTCGAGCTAATAGAAAATCTGTTATAGCTCCGCTATCACGAAACTAAACTTCACGAAATCGAGCTTTGGACCCTTGAAGTGGCTCGGCCTAGCCTTGGTTCTCACGGCCTAGTGGGTGTAGGGTGGTGGTCGTGGACTTTGGAAGAGTAGAGGAGGTGTTTAAAACTAGTTTTGAAGTGGATCGATATTATAAAATAATGTATACATTTTCCTCTTTTATTTGATATATTTTTTTCTAAATTTTCTAAAATATTTTTTATGAATAAGTTGCCATTAAATAGGCTCTTAGAAAGCTTGAAAAGAAGAGGAAGAATAAGAGGAATGGTATTAGGATTTTTTGTGAGAAGAGGGGTGGTATTTATAGAAAAAACCTAAGAATAAAATATAATATTGCATAATTATCTAAATACCCCTAGCCCACACCCCTCCCATAGCCTCTAGCGCATGGCTTCCCCCCCAAAAGCCAAGTGATGGTTGATGTGAGGTGATGGTGTGGTACAATGAAGTGATGTTTGCTTTATGGTTACTTAAAGGTTAAGCTTAGGAATTATTAAATCATTTTCGTAATATATATATATATATGTACTTATGTATGTATGTGCATGTGACATATATATGTATGTACATGTAACACTTCGTACTTCCTTGAACAACTTTTGTTCGTTAAATCGTTGAAATTCGGAGAACAGATTATCGGTCACATTTTCACTTATTTATTAACATATATATATTTTTAAACAAAATTCAAAAATAAATTTCTTATCATTTTAAACTAATTAAAATGATACATTTCATTTATAAAACCAAATAAATCAATATTAAAAATTATTTACAAAATTGTCGTTATACCGATAAAGCGATATCGATTTTTCCTTATATTTTAAAATCATATATATATATATATATATATATATATATCTTTATAAAACTATTATAAACGATTCATTATCGCTTCATAACTATTAAAAATGAATTATCATCATTTAAAATAATTATTTGGATAATTATAATAATTATTGAATCATTAGATCTCAATTTAAATTAAATGAATTAATTATTTAATTCAATGCTATCTTCTCGACATAAATTTCGAGAAAAATATTTATTCAAAATAAGATTACTATTACTTATTATCACTTAAAACAATATTATCTTTCTATTTTCATATATTTAAAAATAAATACCATTTATCAAAGTGATAAATTGGTGGGTCGTTATAGTCTATGTATCTTTTTAACTTTCGTTCTTATAAGTAAACGCTTCCTCTGCATTTTGATTGACAATATTATCAAAACATTTATTCAATTTTGATGCTTATCAAATGATATTTTCGTATTTGCTCTTACATCATGTCCAAAAACTCACAAACTCAAATAAACTAACAAACCAAATATCGCTCCCATTGACTTCGAACACTTTGGTTATTACATGTAAAGAGTATACTCTAAATCATTATTTAAATTTTCAGTTTTAACACATACGTACCAAACGTAAAGTCATATTATGCAATAATTTTATGAGTAAAATCTAAACCTGCTTGAGCACATCGAATGATGAACCTATTATGTTAATTTCAACAATTAAAATTTACGGTAAAATTCTTATCAATGTGGCTCACTGTATTCCAATTGCATTTGTCTTTCTTTTAAAGACACATTCGTAGCCAAAAGGATCATATCCTTTTTGATACAACTATCAAAATCGCATTTTGATAATGTAATTGAAATCTATTTCTGATTTTCATATCATATAATATCATAGAGTCAATACTCTTAGTGGTATAATTAAACAATCATGGAATATTTATTCTTGATTTTGACAAGAAATTCACAGTTTCTCCTTAATGTACAAGAGTGCTCCTTAAACATTCTAATGTATTTGTTTTCATATAGGTTTGGCCAATTTCATTTCATCCCCTGATAACCACTTTTATGAGCGGATCATATCGAATGTGTTTTTATATGGGTATTTTTTAAAGAAATTCCTTCGCGATGAAGTTGGTATTTTTGAAACAAAAATTGTTTCTTTATGCAACAGAATGGGCATTCATAAACATCTCAGAATTGGGTTATATAAAACCGAATTTTCATTACTTCACAACATAAATTAGTCATCGTGTAACAACTTGAATTCCAGTGAATCCGTATTTTTCGCAAAAATGCTAAAACCCAAGCCTACTGAAACCCGAGTTGGGAATCTGGTATCCTGTAAATAGGAAACGACAAATATATCAAAGCACAATTAAATTTCTCACAGTGGAATTAACCAAAATATAATAGTAAGTAAATACTCACCAATATAATAACACTTGTAAAGTGTCTTAAAGCTGGGAAGTCTCTGCCATCTACCAAACCTGTAGGATGTTATGAGGAGGGGGTCAGAACTAAAGTTTTGGTGAATGGATAAATTATATACTTCAAAGCTTAATATATATATATCATTTTATTTCCATTTACTCTTATATTAGGTTCATTTGATTACAATACTCTCGTATCTGTTCGTGAATCATGCCCATCTACTCTATAGTAGATTAAAACTTAATAACTAATATATACATATATGTAGCTATATACCCAATAAGCATATTGGTCCTAGGTACCACCTATGGTACCTTCTGTATCCTCTTCGAAAAGGGCTCCATCGTTTTGCTTCGAGAGCGTTCCGTAA
This sequence comes from Allium cepa, assembly GCA_030765085.1. NCBI lineage: Eukaryota > Viridiplantae > Streptophyta > Magnoliopsida > Asparagales > Amaryllidaceae > Allium > Allium cepa. The sequence continues at coordinate 252,819,389 of CM060937.1, read as the reverse complement.
CTACATTTGTAAAGGACTACTTTGTATGGCCTACAATATAAATGCTCCACTACTTACTATGAAAACAGAAATCGTGTTCGCACTAGTCTATGTTACTGCTTGGACATGCACAATGTACCAACCAGTGCATATCTTGAGGACTACGTAATGGTTCTGTCTACTATCTGAATCCCTCCAACAAGGTCTACCTTGTACGGAATTCAGTCGAAGATTTTCTATATCTATAAAGGAATGCTTCATTAAGCCTACAATACAGATATTCTAGTTGATTTGTCTCTTTTTCACCATGGCAATGGCCCCATGTAGCCACCCTTCAACTAACCGAAATACTTCTAAAGAGTTAGGTGGTCGTGCCCTATTGTAAACAATCTAACATCCAAATGGCGGTGCCCCTCATCCAATGTCTCGATAGTGAAAGAGTCATTGGACTTTTGGTTTTAACTCTAGTCTTTTCCAAACTCACACTTGGTTTTGATGTCGGTCGATATCCGCATGTGACTATCCTTTTGGGTCTTGCCACTAAACTTACTACAATAGTCCTGCCATGCAAGAAAAAGTCAAGGCATACTTTCTTGATGGAACACCTACATACCTGCCTCCGAGGATGCAGCTTTGTAATGTTAGAAATGTGGATTACGGATCTTAAGGCTAGAATAACACTAGAGCGGAGGTGAATAGTGTTTTGTTGATTTAATAAATCTTTTTCAAACTTATGTAATTTAATCGCCAACAAATGCAATACACATACACAGATATAATCACAGAATGAGACACAGATGTAAATAATAAGTAAAAGCAGTAAAGGAAAGAACACATCAGGATTTTATACTAGTTTGGAGTTGCCCTACATCCAGTCCCACACAATTGTACGGATTTCTTTTCAAAATAATCTCCTAGATTACACCCTCGATTTCAAATCCATGAGGTACACCCTCCTGTATTCGAGTCCGGGCAAACTCTCTTGATTTACTAGGCCACAAGATCACCTAATCGATTTTTGGGGCAACAATCACACCCAATTGATTTCAAGGCTCAACCGCACCTTTTACTTAACAGTTTGATTTACAAATAATCCTATAAATTTGAATAGCACTAAAATCTTATGGAGAGAGTGGCAGAGAATCAAACAAGAGATATTCAAGTTTGATTCACTTGGTATTTCGGCAAAGTATAGTTTTGGGATTCTTTAGAATAAATGTGGAAGATGAAGAGGAGAGAAAATAAGTGAAATCTAATTAAAAATTCGTTTAGAACTACTGGTATTTATAGAAGATCAACTTCCATATTTATTCGTGAAAGGATACGACTAATAGACACTTCTTTTGAAAATTTGAATTTGAATATTAACGGGCACCATGTCGACATTGGAGGGGGGCAGGAATATGTCGACATGCTTTTGGAAAAAATGGTGATTTTGATTTTCTTATTAAAATTGGTTTCTATAATTTTTCAAAACAATTTCTAAACTTTTACAAATATACTTGAATATAGTTTAAACATATAAAAGAGTTTAGAAAGTAATTTTTAATATATAATCTTAATCTACAAAGTGATTTAAAATCTGAGTATATAAATATTTAAAAGCTAAATATTAAAACAAGAGATAGTTTAAAATCAAGGACAATTTTGAAATCAAAATATTAATAAATGATAAAGATAATTTAGAGGCTAAAGTATTTTAAACAGGACAGATGTCTTTTTGAAAAGAAGGTTTGAAAAACATTTTAAAATAAGAGATATATTTTTGAAAAGCATTTTCATAAAATTAGTGGATATAAAAATAGGACCACTTTATGTTCCACTAGATATTGTCGTGGGTTCTATCCCACTAGGGTTTCATCGCTTTAACAGGCACGGAGTGGATTCCATTTCATAAATAAATTTCGAATAAAGATGTAAGTGTTTTCAAGAAATTTTAACATAATTACAGACTTAATACTTATCTTGTACTTTGAAATCTTGAACTCTTGATATCTTGGTAATCATAAGTCTTCAATCTTGATATCTTCGATCTTTAAGTTCATCAATCTTGTATCTCTATACTGTACAGTCTTCATTCTTAGTACCTGTATGTTTATATCCTGCATATACATATATTTCTGAACTATAATGTTAGGATTTATATATTATAATAAGTCCTAAGGTTGTTATCATCAAAACCATCATTAGCAAGAACTAACAATCTCCCCCTTTTCGATGATGACAACCTATGTTTATAAAATATACTTCACCTTTACTATAACTCCCCCTAAAACTAATAACTCTCCCTAAAACTAATCACTTTCTCTTAATCGAAGCCTAACTAATCTAACTACTCTTAACTCCCCCTAAAACTAATCACTCTCTCTTAATCTAAGCCTAACTACTCCAACTACTCTAATTTATAATTCTCCCCTTTTGTCATCAACAAAAAACTAATCCTATACTTATATATATATATAACCCCCCTTAATCTAATACTATCTAAACTAAATAGTAATAACGAAGTATAATAAGAGAAATAGAAATTATCATATATCATGTTATATTTACATATTTATATGGATTATAGACACATAAATGTATTTAAGTACATAAATTATAGAATTATACTTCTAATGAGAGTTTTTGATAATTGGAAATTTGTGACTTGAACAATTTGGATAATGAAAACAAAAGTTTCCACGTTGTTCAACCAAATTTCCATCTTTGTCAAAACACACTTCGCCTATGAAGACCACCTTGTTGTCTTCTTCCATAGGTGCTTCTTCATCTTCATCTTCTTCCTTTTCTTCTTCTTCTTCTTCGCTGTGCTCTAAAGGGTTATGCACTTGAATGTTGGGAGAATTTTCTTCAATCATAATAGGATTTTCATGATTATCCATTAGGAATTTTTGCAAATTCTGAAGAATTTTGCCTTGCTTCTGTTGTTCTTTTGCCATCATTATTTGCACAACTTGAAGTTCAGTCAACATCTGTATGGCATCCTTCAAAGATTCCTCCATCTTTATTACACGTGCCAGTGTAGTGCATTGAAATGGACCAGAATGAGGAGAAGGAAAAGAAATTGTGTCATTTTGGTTTGATTTTGTGGAGGAGGCCATTAATTTTAATTTTCATAAGTTTAATACATAGAAAGAGAAGTGATGTGATAACCGGGATTTTTGGGCATCAGTTAATTGGATAATTATCAGATTTTAACTATTGAAAACACTGAATTATAAGTTGAGCAAATTAAATATGTGTTGTTTTTATATATTTAAATGAGTTGATTTTAAATTGAGTTTGAATTTGAAATTTGAAATTCAAAAGATAAATATCTTAAAAATAAATCAGATTTTAAAACTCTATATTTAAAGTTAATAAAATTTTGTTTTCTAATATGTATATTTGGAGGTTATGAATTGAGATTAATATAATAATTTTCAAAAGGCTATTTTTAAGTTAAATTTATATATAACAAATAAATGTGATTTCTTATTAATGTATAATTAATTCTAAAATCATTTTCTTTAGGATTTTACAAATGCTTATAAATGGGAAAAAAGTTTTCATTTACAATTGAAAATTCTAAGTATAATTTGAATATATGCATAATTCATGAAATGTATGTTAATAATAAAAACATAAGAACAAAAAATTAAATATTACATTTGACATTTGTAAGTTAATTAAAAATATGTAATAACATTTGTAAGCTTTATATAGAGTGGAATAACAAGTGGCAAGCATTGATTTTCTTTCTAAGAAAAAATATGAATTATTTTGAGAAAAGCTATGTACAGGTTAATCATTTTCTTTATTCTCAACTTTTTTCTTTTGTAATCAAAACCAAATAAGAAATCAAAACAGAAATCAATACTTTAAATTATTTCAAACCTGAGGCAAACTGTAGATCTGTTTCAAGTGAGCTCAAATCAGAGAAGAAATACCAAAGCCTGTAAATCAAATTCAGTAAAAGCAAGATCTAATTCAAGCTTAAAACAGCTTCAACCTGAAGCAAAAGTTCAACATCATACTTTTTCTAAGGTCTAGAGTAAATCAAGTTATAATTTAAGATCAAGTTTTCAAATCAACAGCCAAGTTCCTGGAATAAGCTCCTCTGTCCAACATTGCAGATGAGTAACCTCTTTTCTAAAGCTTAAATATAAATCTGGTTGCAAGTTGAGATCTGTAATGAATGATTTTTTGTGTGAATATGTATCGTAAAGTTCATGCATATATATATATATATATGAATGGATAAATATGTGTGTGCATGCTATTGTAGTTAGGTATTATCCTGTTTTTAGTTGTCCAGACCCAAGATTTGTTTATAATTCAGTATCCCTTGAACCAATCCTTGTTAGGGTTTAAATTTCAAACATAAATTGTTTGTCTCATCATTGATTGAAGTTTAAAAATTTATTTAAGTAAAAATAAATTAGATATTACTCTGGGAAACTAAAGAACAGAGCAAATTTATGAAAAGGGAAATTTTCAAACATATTAATTCAATGTTTCAGGGTTGTGATCTGAAACCTTATGTAAAAAAATGATTTTTAAAACTAAAGCCAAAATTTTTAGTTTGGGTTTGAACGAGTATGGTGGAGTTGATCGAAAAATAAAAATCTGGTGGTTTCTGATAATCTAGACGGTCTGGAGGATCAGGATTTTCACTAATAATGTAGTGATGATCGGTGAGTGGAGGAAAAATATCAGGAAGGTGATCAGTGGTCGGTGACGATGGTGGTTGGACGATGAAGTCTGTAGCCCTAGTTTTGTTTTGGTTGGGTATTTTGATCGGCTTTGCATCTCTGGATGATCGAGTGCAACAAAATTCCGAGAGATGGAAGTTTGGGCGACGACGAAGTCATGGCCGGAATCGTAGACTCTCCGTTGGTCGGAGAGATGAGGTTGAGGTGATTCCAAGTTTCATTGGGTTGTGCCAGTTTTTGGGTTTGATTACTCAAACTCAATTTTCGAGTTGAACTGATGATCGAATTTAGGTTAGAGGATGATCGCTGTTTTGCTGAAGGTTGTGGTGATGACTAGTGGTGGTCAGAGCCACTGTGCATGTGCACGGTGCACTTTGTTTTCTGATGAAGTTGAGTTTGAAGCAGGAGAAGGGTAACCGAAGTTTATTCGAGTCAGTTGTGTGATTTGCTCGAAGATATGTGGGTTTTGACTCGAAGTCAATATAGATTTGGCTCGGGTTATATTTCGGTTACAGGTTCCTTTTAAACCTGTCTGGTTTTGAAATTTAAAAAAAATTTAAAATTTGAAACATAGATTTAAATAAAGTTTTAAATCAGTTTAAGCATGGATTCAAGTTTTACTTTGTATCCTAATTTTGAATTAAATAAAGTTTTATCAAATTCAAAATGTTTAAACAACTTTAAAATGTTAAAGTATATTTCAAAAGTGATTTGAATTTGAATTAAATTTGGTTTTAAAACTCTTGTAAATTCCTTTATAAAATAAGTGTGTCTTTAACATGGATTAAAAAGGTTTTTAAATTGTTTTTAAACTTTGTTAAAGTTAAGTTGTATTCATTTTAAATCTTAATTTGAAATGAAATTTAAAGGTAAATTTGAAAGTAAACTTGAAAGTAAAATGTTTTCAAATGCTTTTGTTACTGATAATTTAATCATTAATAGGAAAATGTTTTATATTAAAAGGTTAATTAAGATTTAATGATTTAGGATAATTAAATTATTAGGGTAATTAAAATGGATAATTAATTAATTTAATTAATTAATGCTTTGGATTAATTAATTAAGTAATTAAGGGTTTAATTTAGTTAATTATGGTTTAAGTAAATTAATTAAGAAATAATTAATTTTGTAATTAAGAATCATTAATTGGATAAGATTTGATTATTGATTAATGATTAGAAATTAATTTATTGAGTAATCAAGAATTAATTAAGTTGCAGTTAAAACTTAATTAATTAAATAATTAGAGATTAATTAATTGGTTATTAAAGATTTATTAATAATTAATAATGATTTATCTAAGTTTAATTACTTAACAGAAGTTATTAAAGAATTATAAAAAGTTAATGAAGATCATTAACTAGGGATTATCAGACAATTAATTAATGTGATTAATATTAATAATCAATTATATTAATTAATTAAAGATAATCATTTATGGAATTGTTTAAGTATAATTACTTAATGGAAGTAATTAGTAATAGTAATTATAGTGTGTAATTAATTGAGGATTGAAAGTAGTTTTGGATTAATTACCTGGTGTAATTAATATGAAGAATAATTACTTAGTAGAAGTAATTAATAATTAATTACTTAATGTAATTAATTTAAGAATTGACTAATAAAGTTATGGAAAGTTAATTAAGTGATGTAATTAATTACAGAATGAGATTAATCAAGGGTGATTAATAAATATAATTAATTAAAGATTAAGTATAATTACTTAAGGTAATTAATGAGGTGTAATTCCTTAGTGAAGTAATGAGTGGATAATTACTGGATGTAATAAGTTAAAAGGAAATTACTTGATGGGAAGTAATTAAAGGATAATTACTTGGTGGAAGGAATTAAGTGATAATTACTCGGTGTAATTAAAGGATTAATGAATATAATTAATCAAGGAGTTGGTTTAATTGATGGAGTAATTTAGGAAAGTTAATTTCTGATTGTGATTAATCAAGGTTGAATAATGAATGTAATTAAGTTAAAGGTTAATTATTAAATGAAATTTAAGAATAATTAACTAATGAAAGTAATTAGAGGATCATTAATTAATGTAATTAATGGAAGTGATCAATCTTTGTTATGAATGATTGAATGATGATGAGTGCTTTGAATTGGTTGATATCTCTGATATGAATTGCTTTGTCATATGACATGTTGGATGGACGGTGATAATGTGATTATCTATCAATTATGAATTGTTGTGTAAAAGTGTTATCCGGTAATTAAAATTGAATTGTATTTAATTAGACAATTGGGTTTTAGATGACATTGGATTCGAAGAGACCGGAGTCGGGTATTAGTAAATACCCGAAACCACTTCGATTCATTATAAATTGATATGTGAAATCAATAGGCTGGAATGAAATGATTCAAGTGAATTGGATTATTTAATCTGAGTTTTGGTACTTAGAAATTTGTGAAAGAAATAAGTAATGTCTATAACAATTTGTGAACTTGTAATTGATACAAGTTACTCGGGCGATATATATAAGTTGTATGCTTTTATCATTCATGTTAGATGGGTTTACACACGCTGGTTTCCAGCCTGGCTTGGGTGTTACTTTGATGTAATGCTCGGGTCAGACTGAGTATTACAGATTTTCAGGTAATGACGTTCTGGAGCTCAGGAGGCGAGCTGGATGGCAGGAACGTATGGAGTTTTTCCGCTGTGATATATTGTTGTATATCTGGGACATGTTGATTGTATATGTCCACTATTTGTATATATGTTGTAACTCTGATGTATTTAAAATGTAATCGACATATACAGCTTCCTTTGTGTCAAGAATATTATTTGATATTATATTTTATCCGCTGCGATTGTGAGATGTTGTTGTTTTTGTTCCTTCATTTTCTTCTATCTCTTTTCTTCTTTTCATAACTATCTGGAGTTTTCGAGATCGAAAATTCCGGGTCGTTACATTTGGTATCAGAGCTAAAGGTTAAGCGAGAACCTTGGCTCTGGTAGGATTACTCATTAAGGATAGGGTCAATGGTACCCTAGAATGAGTTGAGAGTGTGTGTGTGTGTATGACAACGTACTTGTTATTTTCTTATATAAAAATTTTAAATGATTTTAAAGGTAAATGATTTTATATAAGATTATATTCTGATATATAAAACAATATTTCTTTCTAATAAATATTAAGGTAATTGGTTGTTAAATTATTGTAATTAAACTAAGTAGTAATAGAAATACAACCAAATTGAAATTTAATAAAGATAAGTTTGAAATGGATTCAAACTGAAATTAAAATCTTGAATTTGGGGAAGAGTTTAAGATTAAGATAATAATGGATTGGTTTCTAGAGATGATAATCTTGGTTATTATCATAAATGATTGTTGTGTCTAATAATAAAATGTGTATTAACGAGTAAGCAAAATGAAATGTTTTAGGGAAGTAAAACATTTTGGTGAGTATGACTTATGAATTGAAACTGAAGATGATCTAAATTGTGAAGTTTTAAATCTAGGTCCAGAAAATTTGAAAATTTATTCAAAGTGATGAAGAAATAATAAATAATATTTTTTAATGTATTTGAATGAAAGGGTCCTGTTTCAAACAAGAGTTGTTTGAAAATTTAAAGAAATTTGTTTTGAATTAAAAACCAAAGGTGATTTAAAATTTAAGAATAACATGGTGTGTAAAGGAAATAATATATATATTTAAGGAATATACATAATATCAAAGATGGTTTGAAATAAACTCTAAATGTTGAGTTTTAAATTTGGAAAGAGATGTGATACCCAAGTGATAAGTTTTGAACTTATAAGAGGAAAGATTATTAATGTGAAGTTTAAAATTTGAAATGGAAATTCAAATTGGGTAAAGTTGACTGGATTAAGTAAATTGAATTTAACTTTGGAAAGTTAAATAAGTTAATAAGCAACTTGAATTGGAAATTTCAGGTTGAAATTGAGATTTGACTTGTAAAGTTAAATGGTTAATTTGAATTGGAGTTTGTGTGATCTCAAAATGGGTTTGAGATCTGGAAATTGGAAATGGATGGATGTTTTAATATAATTTGGATAATATTATCCTATTGATATCAATAATCTTTAAATTGAGAATTGGATTTGTTTAAATGAATGAAGATATGGTGTGTGGTAATATGTCCATTATTAAGATAAAATGGAATTTGGATTCAAAATTAAATGGTTTAAAGATATAAGTTGCTTTGATTTAAAGGATTAAATCAATATTTAAAATTTAACTTGAATTTATATGATCCAGGATGGTTTAAATTTGAAATTTCAATTGAATTAGTTCAAATTGAGTTTGATTTGAATTAATTGGAATTGTGATCGAAGATGGATAAGTTTAAAAATTCAAGTGGAAACTTTGAATTGGATTAATTTGGAATTGTGATTAAAGTTGAATAGGTTTAAAATTCAAATGGAATTTGATTTGAATTTGAAAAGAAATTAAGGTTAAATCAACTTGAATTGGGATTAAATCAATTTCAATGGAAATTGAATTTATTTAAATTAGAATTGGGTCAATTTAAATGGAAGTAGAAATTTAAATTGAATTGATGGGACTGGTGATTGGGAATTGAACAGTTTGGCTCTGGACTATTTACAAAATAAATTACTTTGTCATAAACAATTTTAAATCTATTTTCCAAGCTATTTACTGTATACAACCTTTCTTTTTAAAGCCAAATTATCTTATACTTATTTTACAATTATTTTTGGAACTATTAAAAAAAATTCAACTGTTTTATAAACTAAATACTATTTTCAACTACTTTATAACTAATTACTATTTTACAACTATTTTGCAATTATTTAAAATTTCTATAACTATATGACTATTTTCCAATTATTTTGCAATTACTCAACTATTTTAAAGATATTTTACAAACTAATAATTATTTTTCTACTATTTATCTATTTTAAACTTTTCAAGCTATTTTCTAAATTTAAGCTGGACAGAGTTCAAACTGTTTATGATTTGTTATCACTTGAGATAAGAATTGAAGTGATAATCCAAATGGGATTGAAGAAATTGTGTATAAGTGAATGAAAATTAAGTGAATGTGAATAGAAAGGGATTGATTTGATTAATAAATCAATAGAGATAAATACGTAAGATGTACAATATTATTCTATTCGCATAGTGATTCTATCCGGATTCGAGCACAGAATTTCGAGATAGTTTATCGATCCGAGTTCGGATTTTTCACTCGATTTTCGACGGTGAACCTGGATATGGATTCTGATTGATTCTGGATATTCTCTATCATAGTTATGGCTATGCAAGGAGAATGATGGTTTCTGATCAAGAAACCAGATCTGAGTCCGCACTAGAAAGAAGGGTGGACGATACTAGTTCGGAAGTGAAATTGTTTGATCGAGTAAGCGATCTGATTGATATAGTGTAACAACTCTGTATTTTGTAATTATTTTAATTGAATTTTGAGTTTACGTTATTTTTATTTATTTAATTTAGATAATTTTGTTATTTCAATTATAAACTTTGATTTTGATGTGAATTAGAATTCCAAACATGACTAAATAAAATATTTTACAAAAAAGGTGTATTTTGGTCAATATGGTCAACTTTGACTTTTAAATTTAAAATTTTGAAAGTTTGAAAATTTTAATTTTATCTTTTATTATGAAAGTAAATCAAATTTTAAGAATATTGCTTTTTGTTTCGTTGAAATCTGATTTATAATGTGAAAGTTATGTCTTTTTAACTATTGAATGAAATTTGATGTATTTAACAAAACTGTTTATTTTAATTTATATAAATAATATTTTATTGGTGTTTTAATGTTCTAATTTATGTTTTCATGTGTAAAATAACATTTATTGTATATATTTTGGTTTTAAAACATTTTTAAAAGTATAATTGACATTTTCCAGTGTCAGTTGTATTTTGTTTAAAATTTCTAATTTCCAGCTTCAATTAATTAAAGAAATTCTTTATTTATTTTTCTATTTTCTTAAGATATTATTTTATTCTCATTACCACTTTATTTTGTTCCTCATTTACTTATTTATTTGACTTTTATTTATTTTAAAGTGAAATAGAAATTTTGAAAAGCTAGTGATGCTTTATTTGTAATTTTAAGCTTTGTTTTCAATTTAATAAACTATTTCTTTATTCATTTTCTATTTTCTCTAAATTTAATTATTTATTTCATTTTAGAAATGATAAATAAATTATTTATCTCAAAATTGTGCTTTAGAATATTTTTAAAATGAAGTAGATATTTTTCAAAGCCAGTGATGTTTTAATTGTAATTTTTGAACCCTGTTTTGAATTTTAAGCAATTTCTTTTATTATTTTTGTCTATTTTCTTTGAATTTATTATTTATTTTCATTTTATATTACTTTGTTTCGGTTTTTAATGTCAAATTTAATGATTTTATTTTTGTTTTAATTGAATTTAAGAAAAAAAATTTGAAGAGTTTTAAAAAAAGCTTTGAAACTTAAGTCCTTTCATCTCCAAAGATTTTTCAGTTGCCATAACTCCTCAGTCACTATCTTGGCCATGCATTTTTTGTTTGTAGCCGTGAGGTTTAAGTCTACATTCACGCAAAAACATTTTTCCTTCTCATTCATTCACGGCTTCAAGAAAAATCTATTGGTAATGGCTACTTTTTTCTTCTTTTCTTCTCATTTTTCATGTATTTTGGCCTTGTTTTCTTTGCTACTTTGATTGGCCTCTCCTCCATAGCCATGGCCACCACCTCCAACATAGATTCCCTGCCATCACCACCACCTACAGCCCAGGCCTTGACGATGGCCGAGCCTATCATGAAGTTAAACCCCTCAAAAATGCAACCTAAAGCCTAAAACCATGCTAGTTGACCATTTTGGCCTCATCTACTTCAAGCACCACCATAACCACCACCTTTGGCCGCCACCACCTCACTGACCTGACCACCACTCACCCCTCTAGCCCTAACCTGACCCATGCCCATCTGGCCGAGCCCACCCCTCCTATGGCCGAGCCCATTTGGGTGAACAAAAACCACGTTTTGCCTTAAAACCTTTCACCTCCTCACTATGTAACTTGCCTATTTCGGTGAACAAAAATATGTTTTCCCTTAAAACCATTCACCTCCTCACTATGTAACTTCCCTGGATTCATGCCTTTGGCCGTGCATTTACATGATCAAACCTGGGCCAAACTTGTTCAAACCAGAGCCAAACAACATCCCTAGGCCGTGCCAAATAGTAGAGAAGCAAGGCAAAAGACTTTGGGTTCAAATCTCTTTTTATTCCAAAGTTATTCCATTTCAAAGTATATTGAATTTTAATCTTTTTTTGATGTTTGTTTTGGGTTGTAACACAAGATTTGTAGCTTGGATTCACTCTCCACTCAAGTTCGTAGTCTTGCCATCATGCTCTTGATTCCGTTGTGTCAGTTGTATTGCAATCACCAGCATTTAGAGGTGAGTAAATCTCACCTGACATTCATACTTATGCAATTATGTGAATTGACAACAATTGAATGTGTAGAATATTATGATATGTTATAACCGCCTATGATGATTAATATATGATGTTAAACCTGCTTATTTACATGTCATCTCATCTATTATTGTTGTATATTGTTGACCATTCATTTATTTCTGTTTGTCACACTACAAGTTCCCTGTAGATTAGGTTCACTATGGGTTGAAATGATACATACCCGAACGGACTTTAGAATAGGAAAAAATCGTTATGGGCTGAAATGATAGGCCTGGACGGTTTTTATTTATTTTGTTTTAACTTGGGATTACGGGTTTGAAATGATAGAACCCGGATTTTTCTTTTTAAACTACAGATTGAAATGATATATATCTGTATCACTTGCCTAGGTTAGAAAACTATATACATGCCCGTGGTTATTTTATAAAGTGTTTTGGATATTTTTAGGTATTTTGAAATATAAATTTACGAAATTTGATTTAAATAGATTTTTAAATGTTTTAAAATAAATAAATTGTGATTTTTCTATGAGTTAAAAATGTAATTAATGAATGGTTAGATTGGATTATTGAAATATAACTTAAGTTTGGAAATTTGGAATTTTGGTTAAAAAAGATATTTAAGGTATATAAATAAAATGGAAATTTAATTATATTTGGAAAGTGGTAAATATGATAATTTGATTTAAATTTGAATTTAAGTGATTTATTAAAGTATTATTGATTTTTCTATGAATTTAAATGGTTAAATAAATGAATGCTTAAATGTGTAATTTTAAAATACAACTTGACTTGGAAATGTGAAATTTGGTTTAATTGAAGGTTTTAGTTAAATGAAATCAAATTGAAATTTAGTTTAATTTATGAAATGGAAATTTAAAAATGTAAGTGTTAATAAATTACGTATGTGAAGGAATGGAAATTATACACTTGAATTTGTTAAGTAAATTTATTGAAAAGTTTGATTTATTTATAAGAAATTTATTTTATAAAAATCATATGCTAAAGGTATGTTAATAAACATTTTTGAATGTTAAAATATGATTTTATAATGTTTAAAGGGTTTAAATTGAAGTTTATTATTTGCTGGAAATACACTAAAATCTGGAAAATACTTTTAATCGCATTTAGAAATGCTATGGTTTCTGTAAATGAACTAAAAACCTAATAAAAAGGCTATTACAGCAGTTATGAAATGCTGTAGTTGCTGAAGTAAACTAAAAGACTAAAAACTTTATAAAGGCCTATTACAGCAGTTCTGTAAATGTTGTAGTGGTCTGTTGTCTTTGCTGAAATAAATAAAACCTTTAATTTGAAACCTGAGCTAAAACAACATTTCTGGAAATGTTGTCTTTGCTGTTTTAAACTAAAATTTCAACTAAAATGAGATTTAACGGCAGATTTAAATGCTTTCTTTGCTAAATAAAAATGTTTTCAAGTAGAGCTTATAACTGCTTTTTCTAAATGCTGCGAAAGACTGAAATTTTTCAATGTTTATGGTTTTAACTAAGTAAATGAGCTCAGAATGGTTTGAAACTTTGGAAATTGAATACTTGACTTGAAAAAATAATAACTTCACTTTTAAATGATTTAAGTGAATAAATTTTATTGGAAAATAAATCATTTTAAAGGTGACTTGAAAGGATAATAAATGAATGTTATCTTGAATTTAGAAGGTATTGAAAGTTGAATATTTGGATTTAAACTTATATGATGATTTGAAAATAATTTTTTTGAAAGATATGATATTTTGATATTAAAATGATTTGAAAATGAAGTTTTGAAAAATATGATATTTTGATATTAAAATGATTTGAAAATGAAGTTCTGAAAGATATGATATTTTGATATTAAATTGATTTGAAAATGAAGTTCTGAACGATATGATATTTTGATATTAAAATGATTTGAAATGAAGTTCTGAAGGATATGATATTTTAATGTATTAAAATGATTTGAAAGGAAGTTTGGAAAAGATATGATAATTTAATATATTGAAATGGTTGGAAGTGACTTGATATTTATTTTGAACATGTGCGTTTATCTAATCATTTAATTCTCCTCCCTCTTCGCTCGAAGTGCAAAATTGTGTGTTTTATATAGAAATTAAGTTGAAGAAAACGAGTTTTAGGAACGTTTTGAAATCTCTTTAGAAATTGCCTTTGAAATTCTCTTATTATACAGTATAAAATTTTTATACTAAAAATAATATATAATAATAATTTCAAAGCCCATTTATTTGAAAATCATTTTTAAAACACATTATAAAAACCTGTGTATGAAATCCAGAAAGAAATATCAAAAGTACATCGAAATAACGGAAATTACACCAAGTATTATCTGTTTAAAACAAGTTGCGACTCGATATTCGACAGTAGGTTTGAGCAAGTTAACATTGTCAAAATGACTTGAAATTTGGTAGGAATGTAGAAATATTTGAATTTGAAAGATATGGTATGTTGATATATTGAAATGGTTTGGAAATGATTTAATCTTTATTTTGATAAAGATTTGGATTGAAATAATATTTTATTTTGAAGTATAAAATATTATTTTAAAGTTATAACCACGGTTTATAATAACGATTGGTTGGCAAAGAGACCGGGATCGGATATGGGCATACTCTCTGTCGATACCGAAAACCAATTTGACAACCGTGTACGTGGTGGAGATTCAAGAATGAAGTAGGATGATGGCGACGTTCTTGAGGTATATTACGTGGACCCAACTCCCGTGAGTTGGCATAAGGTGGGAGAAACGGGAGCGGTCTCGGGCCTAAAGGGGTAGCTCCTTTGGTCGGACGCATTTCTTCGATGCCATTCTATTGCTTTTGTGATTGTTTGGGCTCCGAGGTGGGCGTATGTGGCTACTGCGTTACCACCAGCCCGAGTGTCGTAGTTGATATATCTACCCTGGCATTGCCTTATGTGCCGTGTCACCTACCATATCGAGCCTTTACCACGAGTTTCTATTTGTATCGTACCTATGCAGTATTTTCTCATAGTCTCCCGATCAAGGGATATGCAGGTATTGTATAGACTATTGGCATTATTTGTGTTAAGGGGAATATTGGGTCACTTCTTAACGCTATTTTAAAGTAAGTTTATTTTACTGATAGACATTATTATAATAGCACAATATTACTACGTAGTAAATAGTTTAACGGATTCTTAGAGGATGGGCGGTCCCAAGCATCCTTTAAGTTACTTGTAACTTTACTACAGTTCACTTGAGTTGGTTTACATTATATAAGTATGTATGTCCTAACTCGAGTGTTTGTATTTTTGTTTACGCTCGGGTCAGCCTGAGTATTCACAGATTTGGATTTCCACTCTTTGGAGATTTGGAATCGCTAGAGATTATCTGCTTGTCTAGTTTTATCTATTTCACTTCCAGTTATCCTGTTGGTCCCAGTATTGTATTCATTTTGTACTTGGTTATCATCTTGAGACTTATTTTGTACTTTATTTCTTTTGTTGTATCTTATGTAACTCTGATATATTTATGTAGTAGCTTCATGAACTACTATCTCTTTTACTTCCGCTGCATTATTATTACTTTGTGTCTGTGATCTGTGATTATTTGTTTACTTTATATTATGAGATTTGCCAAATTTTATTCATAACGCAGTATTTTGAGCAATTCAAGTCTGACATGTGCGGATGCAAATAGTTGAAAATACCGGGTGTTACATTTGGTATCGGAGCTTTGGCTTAGAGGCAAAACTTAGAATATAGATATATTATTTACAGAATCACTTTCGTTCGAGTTTAAATCTTTCCTCTTTAATTCGAATTTCCTTTGAATTTTGGAACGTTCCCTATGGTTCCAAAATCCATTCGTGTCCCTCACTATTCATCTTCTTTTGATTCTGGAGCATCCCATAACTTCGCTTCGAATGATCTTTTTAGTGAGTCGGCGGTCTCGCCAATTTCAAATTGAATTGTAAAGGGGGGAAAATCCTTTACAATTAGCATCGATTCACCAGGGATTTATATCTATCTTTGGTATAGATGCTAAGATCTTTTGTTATTCCAAACTCTATCTCTTGAGATCGAATGTAGATTTACCCCAGAAACTCCACATTGATCTTATACTTTAAGTCACGGTTGACCTGGTTAAGGTTGCCTGCGATATACTTAAGCTTACCCATCTCCCTACTCTGTTATTTAATCATCTTGTCTTTTGTTCCCAATCTATTCTTCCAAACATTTTGAATTGTACTTGTAAATCTATATTTTGTTTTATATATTGTGTTGTTTGAGTTGTTGATGTTGATTTGGGTTTTCGATCAATTCGTCTGATCAACGAAAACGATAGGATTTCTAAAACACTTTGACAGAACAAACGGACACAATATTATCTTAAAAAATTGGTTAACGAAATAAATTTTGATATTTAAGTAAATTTATGGAACTTAATAAATTGATTTAAATTGATTATTTGAAATGATAATACTTGATTTTTCATTTATTGTTCTATAAATGAATTTATAAATAGTTGTTTATAAATTGATTTGGGAACTGAAATGAATTTAAAACAAGAAATTTGAGATTTTAATTTCTGATGGTTTCAAACCTCGTGTTTAAGTTTTAAAGTATATTATTTAAATTATTGTCAAATAGAAATTTGTTTTCAAAAAATTTTAAAGTCTAAAATTAGTGCTCTTCTCTGGGTCGCTGGAAAATAATTTCAGTGATGACTGCGACATCATCGACATTCATTTTCGAGTTTCGAAGTGAGGAGACCATTCTATAATTTAGCTACAGTGTTGCTTTAAGAATTTAATAGATTTGAATTTCTAAAATAAGACTGGATTTATAACATATGCCAATATATGATTAAATTTGAATGAATGTATATATATAGTATATGTGTATTTATTTATCTCAAAATGGATTGAAGGAAATCAGAAATTTATTCTTAAATTTTATTTTGAAGAATAATTTCAATTATAAAAAGAAAATCAAATTTTTGGATGAATATTCAAGCATGAAATTATTTAATTGGAAAGTTTTATTTGTATAATACAACTGCATTCAAATATAACTTACCTTAATTTCAGAAGTTAACAATGTAATTGGATAATATACAATAAAAAAAGATTTTGTAAATAAAATTTGAGTGGTTATAATAAATGTTATACACTTAAATTTTAGTTATAAAATGGTTAACAGAGGTGAATATAATAAAGGGTAATTGAATAACTTACAAAAAAATAATTCTAAAAGAACTAAGAATAAAATAAAGCAGTAATAATAAGTGTAAGTATATTTAACATAAGTGATAAATATATTGAGAGGAATAAATTTAATTTTAATTAGGAATAAATAAGAATTAAATTTATTAAGTACGTTATAAGTATAATAAATGATTATTTTTCAAACCCATGGTCTAAAATTGTTAATTTAAGGTAACTGGATGATAAGATAATGAAATTTGAGATAGTTAAGATTTATTTAACTTGTGTAAAAAAATTATTTTCTATTTAAGTTGAAATTTCCATGGTTTCAAACTTATTTCCTTATTTTGTTTTTCAAACTATCTTTTGGTTTTCCTTATTATCCTTATCTTGCTATAGACTGGTATAGGCATCTTTCTATAATCTTTCTGTTTAGAAATCTTTCTATAATCTTTGTTAATCTTTGGTACTCATTTTTAATCCACGTTTTTCGTGCTTGTGTTCTTGATTCTGGAGGACCTTGGAAAGATCATCTCCACCTTGTTAAACTTACCTATAACAACAGTTATCAGGTATGATCTCAATCTTCTTGTCACCATGTTTTAATCTTATTTCATTTCTATCTTTTCTTTGCTTTCCCGTACCTCATTCCTTTTCGGGGACGAAAAGTTTTGAGTGGGGGAGAGTGTAACAACTCTGTATTTTGTAATTATTTTAATTAAATTTTGAGTTTACTTTATTTTTATTTATTTAATTTAGATAATTTTGTTATTTCAAATATAAACTTTGATTTTGATGTGAATTAGAATTCCAAACATGACTAAATAGAATATTTTACAAAAAATGTGTATTTTGGTCAATATGGTCAACTTTGACTTTTAAATTTAAAAATTTGAAAGTTTGAAAATTTGAATTTTATATTTTATTATGAAAGTAAATCAAATTTTAAGATCGTTTCGTTGAAATCTGATTTATAATGTGAAAGTTATGCCTTTTTAACTATTGAATGAAATTTGCTGTATTTAATAAAACTGTTTATTTTAATTTCAGGTAAATAGGCACAAGGAAGAAGTTGAAAAAAAAATTAGTCTTAAGGACAACAAGTTTGCTTTTTAGTCTGAAGGACACTTTTTAGTGTAAACTGAAAATGATAGTTACAACTATCATTCTGTGATTTACACTAAAAAGTGTCCTTCAGCCTAAAAAACAAACTTTTTGTCCCTGAAACTAATTTTTTTTCTAACTTTTTCCTTGAGGCTAAAATCCCCTTTTAATTTATATAAATAATATTTTATTGGTGTTGTAATGTTCTAATTTATGTTTTCATGTGTAAAATTACATGTATTGTATATATTTTGGTTTTAAAATATATTTAAAAGTATAATTGACATTTTCTAGTGTCAGTTGTGTTTTGTTTAAAATTTCTAATTTCCAGCTTCAATTAATTAAAGAAATTCTTTATTTATTTTTCTGTTTTCTTAAAATATTATTTTATTTTCATTCCCACTTTATTTTGTTCCTCGTTTATTTATTTATTTGACTTTTATTTATTTTAAAGTGAAATAGAAATTTTATAAAGCTGGTGATGCTTTATTTGTAATTTTAAGCCTTGTTTTTAATTTAATATACCATTTCTTTATTATTTTTCTATTTTCTCTAATTATTTATTTCATTTTATAAATGACAAATAAATTATTTTATTTCAAAATTTTTCTTTAGAATATTTTTAAAATGAAGTAGATATTTTTCCAAAGCCAGTGATGTTTTAATTGTAATTTTTGAACCCTATTTTGAATTTTAAGCAATTTCTTTTATTCTTTTTATATTTTCTTTGAATTTTATTATTTGTTTTCATTTTATATTACTTTGTTTCGGTTTTTAATGTCAAATTTACTGATTTTATTTTTTTAATTTAAGAAAAAGAAATTTGAAGAGTTTTTAAGAAAGCTTTGAAACTTAGGTCCTTTCATCTCCAAAGAATTTTCAATTGCCACAACTCCTCAATTACTATCTTGGCCATGCATTTTTGGTTTGTAGCCGTGAGTTTTCAGTCCCCATTCACACAAAAACATTTTTCCTTCTCATTCATTCACGGCTTCAAGAAAAATCTATTCGTAATGGCTACTTTTTCCACTTTTCTTCTCATTTTTCATGTATTTTTGCCTTGTTTACTTTGCTACTTTGATTGGCCTCTCATCCATAGCCACGACCACCACCTCCAACATAGATTCCCTGCCATCACCACCATCTACAGGCCAGGCCTTGACCATGGACGAGCCTACCATGAAGTTAATCCCTCAAAAATGCAACCTAAAGCCTAAAACCATGCTAGTTGACCACTTTGGCCTCATCTACTTCAACCACCACCTTTGGCCGCCATCACCTCACTGACCTGAACACCACACACCCCTCCAGCCCTGACCCGACCCATGCACCTCTGGCCGAGCCCACACCTCCTATGGCCGAGCCCATTTGGGTGAACAAAAACCATGTTTTGCCTTAAAGCCATTCACCTCCTCACTATGTAACTTCCCCATGATTCATGCCTTTGGCTGTGCATTCACATGATCAAGCTCGAGCCAAACTTGTTCAAACCAGAGCCAAACAACATCTCGAGGCCATGCCAAATAGTAGAGAAGCAAGGCAAAAGACTTTAGGTTCAAATCTCTTTTTATTCCAAAGTTATTCCATTTCAAAGTATTTTGAATTCTAATTTGTTTTGATGTTTGTTTTGGGTTGTAACACAAGATTTGTAGCTTGGATTCACTCTCCACTCAAGTCCGTAGTCTTGTCATCGTGCTCTTGACTCCGTTGTGTCAGTTGTGTTGCAATCTCCAGCATTTAGAGGTGAGTAAATCTCACCTGACATTCATACTTATGCAATTATGTGAATTGACAACAATTGAATGTGTAGAATATTATGATATGTTATAACTGCTTATGATTATCAATATATGATGTTAAATCTACTTATTTATATGTCATCTCATCTATTACTGTTGTGTATTGTTGACTATTCATTTATTTCTATTTGTCACACTGCAAGTTCCCTGTAGATTAGATTCACTATGGGTTGAAATGATACATACCCGAACATACTTTAGAATAGGAAAAAATCATTATGGGCTGAAATAATAGGTCTGAACGGTTTTTTTTTTTTTTTTTAACTTGGAATTGCGGGTTTGAAATGATAGAACCCGTATTTTTCTTTTTAAACTACGGATTGAAATGATATATATCTGTATCACTTGACCTAGGTTAGAAAATTATATACAGGCCCGTGGTTATTTTATAAAGTGTTTTGGATATTTTTAAGTATTTTGAAATATAGATTTATGAAATTTGATTTAAATAGATTTTGAAATGTTTTAAAATAAAGAAATTATGATTTTTCTACGAGTTAAAAATATAATTAATGAATGGTTAAATTGGATTATTGAAATATAACTTAAGTTTGGAAATTTGGAATTTTGGTTAAAATTGATATTTAAGTTATATAAATAAAATGAAATTTTGATTATATTTGGAAAATGGTAAATATGATAATTTGATTTAAATTTGAATTTAAGTGATTTATTAAAGTATTGTTGATTTTTCTATGAATTTAAATGGTTAAATAAATGAATGCTTAAATGTGTAATTTTAAAATACAACTTGACTTGGAAATGTGAAATTTGATTTAATTGAAGGTTTTAGTTAAACGAAATCAATTGGAAATTTAAAAATGTAAGTGTTAATAAATTGCATATGTGAAGGAATGGAAATTATACACTTGAATTTGTTAAGTAAATTTATTGAAAAATTTAATTTATTTATAAGAAATTTATTTTATAAAAATCGTATGCTAAAGGTATGTTAATAAACATTTTTGAATGTTAAAATATGATTTTATAATGTTTAAAGGATTTAAATTGAAGTTTATTATTTGCTGGAAATACACTAAAATCTGAAAAATACTTTTAATAGCATTCAGAAATGCTATGGTTTCTGTAAATGAACTAAAAACCTAATAAAAAAAGGCAATTACAGCAGTTGTGAAATGTTGTAGTTGCTGAAGTAAACTAACAGGCTAAAAACTTAATAAAGGCCTATTACAGCAGTTCTGTAAATGCTGTAATGGTCTGCTTCTTTGCTGAAATTAATAAAAACCTTTAATTTGAAACCTGAGCTATAACAGCATTTCTGGAAATGCAGTCTTTGCTGTTTTAAACTAAAATGAGATTTAACAGCAGTTTTAAATGCTGTCTTTGCTGAATAAAAATGTTTTCAAGTAGAGCTTATAACAGCTTTTTCTAAATGCGGCGAAAGGCTGAAATTTTCAATGTTTATAGTTTTTAACTAAGTAAATGAGCTCAGAATTGTTTGAAACTTTGGAAATTGAATATTTGACTTGAAAGAATAATAACATCATTTTTAAATGATTTAAATGAATAAATTTTATTGGAAAATAAATCATTTTAAAGGTGATTTGAAAGGATAATAAATGAATGTTATCTTGAATTTAGAAGGTATTGAACAGTGAATATTTGGATTTGAACTTATATGATGATTTGAAAATAAAGTTTTTGAAAGATATGATATTTTGATATTAAAATGATTTGAAAATGAAGTCCCGAAAGATATGATATTTTGATATTACAATGATTTGAAAATAAAGTTCTGAAAGATATGATATTTTGATATTAAATTGATTTCAAAATGAAGTTCTGAAAGATATGATATTTTGATATTAAAATGATTTGAAATGAAGGTCTGAAGGATATGATATTTTAGTGTATTAAAATGATTTGAAAGGAAGTTTTGAAAGTTTGTGATAATTTAATATATTGAAATGGTTGGAAATGACTTGATATTTATTTTGATAAATATTTGAATTTGAAAGATATGGTATGTTGATATATTGAAATGGTTTGAAAATGATTTAATCTTTATTTTGATAAAGATTTGGATTGAAATGATATTTTATTTTGACGTATAAAATATTATTTTAAAGTTATAACCATGGGTTACAATAACGATCGGTTGGCAAAGAGACCGAGATCGGGTATGGCATCCTCTCCGTCAATACCGAAAACCAATTTGGCAATCGTATACGTGGTGGAGATTACAGAATGAAGTAGGATGGTGGCGATGTTTTTGAGGTATATTACGTGGACCCAACTCCCATGAGTTGGCATAAGGTGGCAGAAACAGGAGCGGTCTTAGGCCAAAAGGGGTAGCACCTCTGGTCGGACGTATTTCTTCGATACCATTCTATTGCTTTTGTGATTGTTTGTGCGCCCCTTCGATTTTTGGGAATGTGTTCCAAGGTAGGCGTATGTGGCTGTTGTGTTACCACCAGCCCGAGTGTCGTAATTGGTATATCCACCCTGGCATTGCCTTGTGTACCGTGTCACCTACCATATCGAGCCTTAACTACGAGTTTCTATTTGTGTCGTACCTATGCAGTATCTTCTCATAGTCTCCCGATCAGGAGATATGCAGGTACTGTATAGACTATTGGTATTATTTGTGTTAAGGGGAATATTGGGTCACTCCTTAACGCTATTTAAAGTAAGTTTATTTTACTGATAGACATTATTATAATAACGCAATATTACTACATAGTAAATAGTTTAACGGATCCTTAGAGGATAGGCAGTCCCAAGCATCCTTGAAGTTACTTGTACCTTTACTACAGTTCACTTGAGTTGGTTTACATTGTATAAGTATGTATGTCCAAACTCGAGTGTTTGTATTTTTATTTACGCTCGAGTCAGCCTGAATATTACAGATTTGGATTTCCACTCTTTGGAGATTTGGAATCGCTGGAGATTATCTGCTTGTGTAGTTTTATCTATTTCACTTCCAGTTATCATGTCGATCCCAGTATTGTATTTATTTTGTACTTGGTTACCATCTTGAGACTTCTTTTGTACTTTATTTCTTCTATTGTATTTTATGTAACTCTGATATATTTATATAGTAGCTTCATTAACTGCTATCTCTTTTACTTCCGCTGCATTATTATTACTCTGTGTCTGTGATCTGTGATTATTTATTTACTTTATATTCTAAGATTTGCCAAATTTTATTTACAACGCGGTATTTTGAGCAATTCAAGTCCGATATGTGCGGATGCAAATGGTTGAAAATACCGGGTGTTAGATATAGCATACGAATGATTTGTGTACATCATACGGGTTTGAATAAAATTGATATTGAAAATTTATGGATAAGAATTGTAAATGATTTTTGAAATGGAAAGTATATCTTGTGAAATATATGATGAAATAAAGTGGAAATTGGATATTGCTATAGTAAAAAATTTCTTTGTGGAAGTAAGTAATATGGTTAATAATCAAATTTGAATATTTGATTTGGAATAAACAAAGTTATATATCTTTGTTATATAAGATAAAACTCCCCTTGTTGAATCTTTTGCCAAAAGAAAAGTTTTTTTTTAAAAGTATTTGAAGTCTAAAAAGGGAATTTATACAAGTTTGAAGTGATCCAAAGATTTTTTAAGTTATATACATATTATATATATATATATGTAAAGGATCTTATGAGAATGATTTTGAGAAAATGTTTTTGGAACCTTCGGATTTGGAAAGGCTTTTTGATTTTTGGGTAAAATAAATATTGGAATTTGGAAAAGCCTAATTCGAGAATTATCGATTCTGGGATAATCAATTTTGAGAAAGGAGATTTATTTGAGATTCTACTAGGTGTATGATTTGGAAGATACTATATGTGTATAGTATAAAGTGTTTTGAAAATGACTCCGGGAAAAAAGGTACTCCCTTGAAATGAACTTCTCAGGAGTGCCATAGGTTGGTACTGCCTTGAACCGTAAAGGGGGGGTTCTAAAGTTGATCCTATGAGGAGTCCGGACAAAACTAGTTCCTGAGGATTTTGTGTAGTGTGTAGCGAAAGTCGAGGGCGCTGATGCCTACAGAGGCATTTGGGTTATGCTGTGACGACAGTGTAACTCGATATCACTGCGATCTAATATAGGCCATAGCGAAAATCGTGTGTGCTGCTGAGAGCTAACAATCTACGTTTGATTTTATATCAGTAGACTGCGACCTATGGTGACATAGCGAAAGTCGTGTGTGCCGCTGAGAGCCAACAGTCTACGTTTGATTTTACATCGGTAGACTGCGACCTATGTGGAACTGGAGAAGTTTCATTCTTTTGGCAGCGGAATTCGAGGGAGCTGAGGCCTACAGTTATATGGGTTTTTGCGGTGATAGCAATGTAACCTCGGTTGTAGCTGCGATCTGCAGCGGGTTCCATGGCATAATCGAGGGGCGCGGAGGCCTACAGTTATCTATGGATTTTGTCGGGACGGCAACGTAACCATCGGGTAACGACCATGGATGGAGGTGATGATTTCCAGAGCATTCTGACCAAAGATATTTCCTCTATTTTCAAAATGTTTTCTATATTTTCAATAAATTATTTTCCAAGTATTTTCACCTGGTGTTGAAAATAGGTCTGCTAAGAACTTACATATTTTCAGTCTTACGCCTGATCAACGTATGACCGAATTTCTATGAGAACGAGGATGGACTTGTTAAGACACCGAGTTATAAAAAGTATTTTTATAAAAATAATTTATAATATTATATGGATTTAAAAGTGTTTTAAAAATAATCAAGGAAAAATTTATCTGATTACAAGCATTTTAGTAAATTCTGGCTTCGTTCCTTTTCGGGGACGAAAAGATTCAAAGGGGGAAGGAATGTGATAACCGGGATTTTTGAGCATCAGTTAATTAGATAATTATCATATTTAACTATTGAAAACACTAATTTATAAGTCGAGCAAATTAAATATGTGTTGTTTATATATATTTAAATGAGTTGATTTTAAATTGAGTTTGCATTTGAAATTTGAAATTCAAAAGATAAATATCTTAAAAATAAATCAGATTTTAAAACTCTATATTTAAAGTTAATAAAAATTGTTTTCTAATATGTATATTTAGAGGTTATGAATTGAGATTAATATAATAATTTTCAAAGGACAATTTTTAAGTTAAATTTATATATAACAAATAAATGTGATTTCTTATTAATGTATAATTAATTCTAAAATCAGTTTCTTTATGATTTTATAAATATTTATAAATGGGAAAAAAGTATTCATTTAAAATTGAAAATTCTAAGTATAATTTGTATGTATGCATAATTCATAAAATATATGTTAATAATAAAAACATAAGAACAAAAAATTAAATATTACATTTGTCATTTGTAAGACAATTAAAAATATGTAATTACATTTGTAAGCTTTATATAGAGTGGAATAACAAGTAGAGAGCATTGATTTTCTCTCTAAAAAAATATATGAATTATTTTGAGAAAAGATACGTACTGGTTAAGCATTTTCTTTTTTCTCAACTTTTTTCTTTTGAAATCAAAACCAAAGAAGAAATCAAAACAACAATCAATACTTCAAATTATTTCAAACCTGAGGCAAACTGTAGATCCGTTTCAAGTGAACTCAAATCAGAGAAGAAATACCAAAGCCTGTAAATCAAATTCAGTAAAATCAAGATCTGATTCAAGCTTAAAGCAGCTCCAACCTGAAGCAAAAGTTCAACATTGTATTTTTTCTAAGGTCTAGAGTAAATCAAGTTATAATTTAAGATCAAGTGTCAAATCAACAGCCAGGTTCCTGGAATAAGCTCCTCTGTCCAACAGTGCAGGTGAGTAACGTCTTTTCTAAAGCTTAAATATAAATCTGGTTGCAAGTTGAGATCTGGAATGAATGAATTTTTGTGTGAATTTGTATTGTAAAGTTCATGCATATATATATATATATATATATATATATATATATATATATATATATATATATATATATATGAATGAATAAATGTGTGTGCATGCTGTTGTAGTTAGGTGTTGTCCTGTTTTTAGTTGTTCAGACCCAAGATTTTTCATAATTCAGTATCCCTTGAACCAATCCTTGTTAGGGTTTAAGTTTCAAACATAAATTGTTTGTCTTATCATTGATTGAAGTTTAAAAATTTATTTGAGTAAAAATAAACTAGATATTACTCTGGCAAATTAAAAAGAATAGAGCAAATTTATGATAAGGGAAACTTTCAAACATATTAATTCAATGTTTCAGGGTTGTGATCTGAAACCTGATATAAAAAATGATTTTTAAAACTAAAGCCAAAATTTTTAGTTTGGGTTTGAACGAGTATGGTGGAGTTGACTAGAAAATAGAAATATGGTGGTTTCTGATGATCTAGACGGTTTGGAGGGTCAGGATTTTCACTAATGATGCAGTGATGATCGGTGAGTGGAGGAAAAATATCAGGAAGGTGATCAGTGGTCGGTGATGATGGTGGTTGGACGATGAAGTCTATAGCCCTAGTTTTGTTTTGGTTGGGTATTTTGATTGGCTTTGCATCTTTGGATGATCGAGTGCAACAAAATTCTAGGAGATGGAAGTTTGGGCGACGACAAAGTCGTGGCCCGAATCGTAGACTCTCCGGTGCTCGGAGAGATAAGGTTGAGGTGATTCCAAGTTTCATTAGGTTGCGCCAGTTTTTGGGTTTGATTACTCGAACTCGATTTTCGAGTTGAACTGATTATTTGATGATCGAAATTGGGTTAGAGGATGATCGCTGTTTTGCTGAAGGTTGTGGTGATGACCAATGGTGGTCAGAGCCACCGTGCATGTGCACGATGCACTTTGTTTTCTAATGAAGTTGAGTTTGAAGCAGGAAAAGGGTACTCGAAGTTTATTCGAGTCAGTTGCGTGATTTTCTCGAAGATATGTGGGTTTTGACTCGAAGTCAGTATAGGTTTGGCTCGGGTTATGTTTTGGTTACAGGTTCCTGTTTAACCTATTTGGTTTTGAAATTTAAAATAAATTTAAAATTTGAAACATAGATTTAAATAAAGTTTTAAATCAGTTTAAGCTTGTATTCAAGTTTTACTTTGTATCCTAATTTTGAATTAAATAAATTTTATCAAATTCAAAATGTTTAAACAACTTTAAAATGTTAAAGTATATTTCAAAAGTGATTTGAATTTGAATTAAATTTGGTTTTAAAACTCTTGTAAATTCCTTTATAAAATAAGTGTGTCTTTAACATGTGATTAAAAAGGTTTTTAAATTGTTTTAAACTTTGTTAAAGTTAAGTTGTATTCATTTTAAATCTTAACTTGAAATGAAATTTAAAGGTAAATTTGAAAGTAAACTTGAAAGTAAAAAGTTTTCAAATGCTTTTATTACCGATAATTTAATCATTAATAGGAAAATGTTTTATATTAAAAGGTTAATTAAGATTTAATGATTTAGGATAATTAAATTGTTAGGGTAATTAAAATGGATAATTAATTAATTTAATTAATTAATGCTTTGGATTAATTAATTAAGTAATTAAGGTTTTAATTTAGTTGATTAAGGTTTAAGTAAACTAATTAAGAAATAATTAATTTTGCAATTAAGAATCATTAATTATATAAGATTTGATTATTAATTGATGATTAGAAATTAATTTATTAAGTAATTAAGAATTAATTAAGTTACAGTTAAAACTTAATTAATTAAATAATTAGAGATTAATTAATTTGTTATTAAAGATTTATTAATAATTAATAATGGCTAATCTAAGTTTAATTACTTAAGAGAAGTAATTAAAGAATTATAAAAAGTTAATGAAGATCATTAACTAGGGATTTTAAAATAATTAATTAATGTGATTAATTTTAATAATTAATTATATTAATTAATTAAAGATAATCCTTTATGGAATTGTTTAAGTATAATTACTTAGTGGAAGTAATTAGAATGGTAATTACAGGGTGCAATTAATTGAGGATTGAAAGTAGTTTTGGGTTAATTACCTGTGTAATTAATATAAAGAATAATTACTTAGTAGAAGTAATTAATAATTAATTACTTAATGTGATTAATTTAAGAATTGACTAATAAAGTTATGGGAAGTTAATTAAGTGATGTAATCAATTACAGAATGAGATTAATCAAAGGTGATTAATAAATATAATTAATTAAAGATTAAGTATAATTACTTAAGGTAATTAATGAGGTGTAATTCCTTAGTGAAGTAATGAGTGGATAATTACTGGATGTAATAAGTTAAAAGGAAATTACTTGATGGGAAGTAATTAAAGGATAATTACTTGGTGGAAGGAATTAAGTGATAATTACTCAGTGGAATTAAAGGATTAATGAATATAATTAATCAAGGAGTTGGTTTAATTGATGGAGTAATTAGGGAAAGTTAATTTCTGATTGTGATTAATCAAGATTGATTAATGAATGTAATTAAGTTAAAGGTTAATTATTAAATGAAACTTAAGAATAATTAACTAATGAAAGTAATTAGAGGATCATTAATTAATGTAATTAATGGAAGTGATCAATTTTTCTTATGAATGATTGAATGATGATCAGTGCATTGAATTGGTTGATATCTCTGATATGAATTGCTTTGTGATAAGATATGTTGGATGGACGGTGATAATGTGATTATCTATCAATTATGAATTGCTGTGTAAAAGTGTTATCCGGTAATTAAAATTGAATTGTATTTAATTGGATAATTTGGGTTTTAGATGACATTGGTTTCGAAGAGACCGGAGTCGGGTATTAGTAAATACCCGAAACCACTTCGATTCATTATAAATTGATATATGAAATCAATAGGCTGGAATGAAATGATTTAACTGAATTGGACTATTTAATCTGAATTTTGGTACTTAGAAATTTGTGAGAGAAATAAGTATGTCTATAACAATTTGTGAACTTGTAATTGATACAAGTTACAAGGGTTATATATAAGTTGTATGCTTTTGTCATTCATGTTAGATGGGTTTAATCACGCTGGTTTCCAGCCTGACCCGGATGTTACTTTGTTGTAATGCTCGGGTCAGATCAAGTATTACAGATTTCTAGGTAAGGACGTTCTAGAGCTCAGGAGACGAGCTGGATGGCAGAAACGTATGGAGTGTTTCCGCTGTGATACATTGTTGCATATCTGGGACATGTTGATTGTATATGTCCACTATTTGTATATATGTTGTAACTCTGATGTATTTAGAATGTAATTGACTGATACAGTTTCCTTTGTGTAAAGAATATTATTTGATATTATATTTTATCCGCTGCGATTGTGAGATGTTGCTGTTTTTATTCCTTATTTTTCTTCTATCTCTTTTCTTCTTTTCCTAACTATCTGGAGTTTTCGGGATCGAAAATTCCGAGTCGTTACAAGTGAGAAGACAGAAAAATTCAAAATATATAGGTTTATATAACTACCAAATTATTTTTAGAGGGAATATCAAATTTTCAAAATTTGCCGTTGTATGTCGACATGGGTGATAGAGGTATGTCGACAATGAAAAAATTTTGGTTTTTCCTTTATACCTTTGTTTAAGTGTTAGTATGTCTATATTCTATAACTCAGTTACTGAACAAATGCCTAGTTCTCTTCTTTATTTAGTAAATATAGATTGATTTAAGAGTTTGGTTAAAATATCAGCAATTTGATTCTCGGAGTTGATAAATTCAAGAGAAATAATCTCTTTACTTATATTATCTCTGAGAAAATGATGTCTGATATCAATATATTTTGGTCCTAGCATGATGAGTATGATTTTTAGATAAATTTATTGCACCAGTATTATCACAATAAATTGGTGATTTTGAAATTGTTAATCCAAATTATTTTAAGGTTTGTTGCATATAAATGACTTGAGAGCAAGACAAAGCAGCAGAGATATATTCTGTTTCAGTTGTTGATAAAGAAACAGTATTTTTCTTTTTACGAAACCATGAAACCAGAGAATGCCCCAAAAAGTGACATGTTCCACTTGCACTTTTTCGGTCAGATTTACAACCAGCATAGTCCGCATCGCAATAAGAGATTAAATCTAATGAATCATTTCTAGGGTAAAATAAACCATAGTCAAAAGTATGCTTAACATATCTTATGATACGTTTCACAGCTTTTAAGTGAGTCTCTTTGTGTTGATATTGATATCTTGCACAGAGACAAACACTATGCATGATATCAGGTCTACTCGCAGTGATATATAGTAGTGATCCAATTATTCCCCTATATAGTTTTTGATTTACATCTTTTGAAAGATCTTCTTTATTTAGATCTTTATTGGTTGCCATAGGAGTGAGTTTTCATAACAACCCATATATTTGGACCATTTAAATTGACAATAATCCACACATGTCAACTTAAATAGTACAAAACACGAATCATTAATGGAGTATAGATATATAAATGAGAATCATCACAGAATCATAGAAATATAACATCACAGAATAGAGCAGCGGAAATACAACATAGTCATAAGAGTAGTTCATGAAGCTACCCATGAATACAGCAATGTCTCAGATAAAATAAAATAGAACAACATAGATGTCCAATAGTCTGAATAGAAAGAGCAATACTGATAAGATAAGATAAGATAATGATAGTCTTCTGTAACGACCCCAAATTTTGGAATTTATTTTAATTGATAGTTAATGTAAATATTGAATAAATTTTGGAATAAATTTAAATTTTGAATATTTAATTTATATTTGAATTAGGATTTATAGTAAATAATAAATAAAATTAATAAATAAAATTCATTCGCATATAAACACTTATAAAAGATAACAAAACAAACACATAAGTAAGAAAATAATTAAACAAGCAACCAAATATAAATATAAGTATGTTTAGACAAAGGCAAAAGAGAATACATAAGACAAGTATGCAACATAAGGTAAACTAATACAAAATAACACAAACAAAAGTATTACAGTACAAAGTAAATAAATAAACAAAACCAAGTATATAAACAAAATAACAATCAAAACAAAGCATATAAGCTAACAAAGTACAAACATAAAAGGGAAATACAACCTGGAACAAGCAAAAGCAAAGTAAAGAAGTATAAGCAAGTATTCAACAAAAGACAACAGCATATTGAAATTTAATATAAATAGCAATGTACAAAGCTTCAGCCGAAGTCAAGCAAACATTTAATGCGAGGTACCTTAGTACATAATATTTTATCTCTAGCAATGCAGCCTATGACTAAAATATCACTTCAGCCACCAAAGACATCTCAGCCGAAATCTTGTTTGGTTAAAGTAAGCATGGGAACAAAGCATAAGGGAAGTATCATCAACCATAAACAAAAGAAAATCTGCATAGTTAATGAATAAAAAGAAGAAAAAAAATGGTACAAAGCATTATAATATCACCCTGTTGTACTAACTACAGCTTGCAAACTTCACATATACATCCACTCCTCATTTTAATTCATTCTTGGCTAAAGAAAAAGCTGAGTAAAAATTGAAATGAGCAATAACTTGAAGCAAAATTTTCAATGATTCAGATCTGAAGCACTTCAGATCATCAGACTCTAGCTTGCAAAAGCATTTCCACTTTCAAGTTCAAATCTTAATCTCTGTAATCATCTTCCCTCAAAACCAAAACCCTGTAAACAATTTTCTATAAGCTGTAACCAGATTCTATCTTCAAACTGCAAGCCTGGAATCAAGTTGAATAATCATGTTCCTGTCTTAGCATTCCAGTTTCTAAAGTTTCAAACAAGGCAAAGTTTCAGAAATCAAATATAGATGCAAGTTTTCAAATCCCAGTTTTTATTCAAGCCTTCCTGTTCTCAAAATATAATCTCTCTGCATTTTTTTAAGGTGAGTAACTTCCTTTTTAAAACATTTGAGATGATTGCAAGAGTTTATCTAGAAAGTGTGTTGTTGCAAATCAGCTGTATATATATATATATGTTGATGTATGTGTGCCTGTGATTGTTGTATTGCCTCTGCTTTATCTTTATTTTTTTCCAAAACCCAGATTTATAAAATAAATCTCTATCTCCTTATCTACTCGCTGTTAGATCATGGAATATAAACGAAAGATGTTTGTTTGATCATGAACTAGGATTTAAAAATTTATTTAAGTTAAAACCATTTGTGTATGACTCTGGAAATAAAATTAAAGCAGGAAACTCAAGTCCCTGTAAAAATTCAAACCTGTTAATTTTACAATTCAGGTATAGTGGAATCATCACACTTTAATATGATTTTTAATGCAAAATTTATAATTTTTAGAGGTGGGGTTTAGGGGTAATTCGAAAATAAACAAAAAGTATACTTCGACCAATTTCCGACGACGTATTGATCTGGGGGTGTCGCGGTCGTTCGAGGTTGTAGATGAGCCTACGGAGTTGCTAGGAAAAATGTCCGGAGGTGATGGAAGCGTCGGCGGCGTCGGCGGCAGGGGATCAAAATTTTTAAACCTAGTTTTAGATTGGTGGGATGTTTCGACTCGCGCATCTTCCTCTGGCGATCGAGTTCGTCGTGGATTGGGGAAATTGTGGAGGAGACGTCATCGAATTCATGGCCAGAGTTTGGTGGCCTTTGGTGGTCGGAGCCTTGAACGCGAGGCGCTGCCAGGTTTTGAAGTTAGGGATGTATATGCGTTCCAAGTTTTGTTTTTTTTTCTTTTCCCACTCGATTTCGTCACGGTGAGTTTTCGCGAGAGTTGGGTTCGTCTTCATGTTCGAGTGAGCTTGAGTGGTCGTGGAGCATCGTCGAGGCGATCGTCAGGGGTCGGAGGCGGTGGGACACGTGCACGTGCACCTGTGCACTCGTGTTGCCTGGAAGATGATGTTATGTGGGAAGAAGAAGATTGCTTTGAATTTTTGTAAGTTAGAGTTGCTGGGGTTGTTCACCTGGGTGTTGGGCAGTTAGCATGTTTGCTGAGCATAACTACAAGTTTGAATTAACCTGTTATTGTTTTTTTTAATTTAGTTTTAAAAGCAAGTTTAAAACTGAAATTAAATTATGAGTTAGATTTAAACTAGGTTTAAATCTAGTGCGAAGTAAAATTTCAATCTTGAAATTTTAATTATGAAATTGGATTTTTAATTTAAGTTTTAAAATCAAGATTTTAAAACAAAGATAAAAATCAAAATTAAAGCAAAATCTAAATTATGAATTCAAGTCTTTTGCATCCAAATCTAAAAAATTTAAATAAGTTTTAAACTGAATCTTAAAACAAGATGTTAATATAAATCAAGTTTTGAATTGAAAGTTAGTAGGAACAATAATAGAATTTTCAAATATTTAAATGTTTTAAATAATTTAAATGATAAAATAAATTTGTACATTGATTTGAACTTAAATGAATTTGAGCTTTAAATTCTCTTGACTTCTAGTGTAAAAATAAATAATACTTTAACTTGTTAGAAAAAAAAAGTTTTGAAACTATTTAAATCTTGTTAGAATTAATTTATTTTAAATCTAAAATTTACAATGAAATGTTAAAGTAAAATTTGAAAGCAAATTGTTTTAGATATTTTGATTAAGTAAGAAATGATTTAACTTAAAGATAAATAGAATTTAATGATTTGGATTCATAAAATTTTTAAGATAATTTAAAATGGATAATTAACTTATTTAATTAATTAATGTTTGGATTAATTAAATAAGAAATTAAAGGTTTAAATTCATTTATTGGGGTTTAAGATTAATTAATGAAGGGAGAATTAATTAAGCAATCAAGGATTAATTAAGTAACAGTAAACACTTAATTAATTAAATAATCAGATGTTTGTACAGTATGTGGTTAAACAATTAAAGTTGATTAATTTATAAACGATTAAAGGATAATTAATCAAATGATTTGAAATCAATTAAAGTTAATTGACCATGATCCATGACCCTTCTGATTTAAATAAATCAGGTAATTTATTGAGATCACTTATGGATGTTTTAACCCTATTGACTGTTGAACTGTTTGATATTTCTGAGATGCTATGCTTTGGGCTATGAATTGTTTTCAGTATGATCTATGATGAATGCAATTTATTTATTTATAATGCGTTCATATTTTCTATCTGTGAATCTGTGTATATAGATAAGCATTTTTGGGATATACTGCTTATCGATATTTTGTGATTGCGAATCTGTGATGATTTATGATGTTGCACTATTGTGTTAAACCCCTAGACCACACCATACACACACCAATATGGATTTCACGAGGAAATCGGTTAAGTCACAAATTTTGAAATAATTTGAATTTGAACATTTAAATTCAAATGGTTTGAAAATGAGATTGGGGTTAAAGTGAAAAGCAATTGAAATGGAATTTCAAAGATGAAATTTGTTTTGAGTAACTTGATTAAGTTTTGAAATTCAAATATTTTGATTTAAATCTGAATTCAATATTTGAAATTGAATTCTATGATTTGAAACTAGGGATTAACGATATTATACTAGTTATATACGAGTAAAACCATTTTTAAAGTATTATTTTTGGGAATTTGAATTAACCCAAAGGTTATAACCTATATAAATGAAATTGGGTTTTCCGAAATAAGATTGTTGTTTCTAAATGATAAAAAGCTTTCGTAAAAGAAATGAATTTCAAATTGTATCAAACAGATTTCAAGTTTAAACTGAAAAAGTTTTCCCAGTTATTGATGAATATTTGAAAACAAATTTTTGAAAGTGAATATTTGGAAATAGTTTGAAATCTATAAGATAAATCTTTAATTTAAAGATTTAGTGAATTAATCAAATTGAAATGGAATTGTTTTGAAATCTGGAAATGAATATTTGTGAAACTGGGTGAATTTGGTAAAATCAATCTTTTGTTTAAAAGATTAAAATGGAAATTGGTTTAAACCATTTGAACAGAAAGTTTTGAATTATTAAGTTGTGACTTAATTGAAATCCCATATCCATATGTTTTTAAATGTTGCGCTCACTATTCGGTTTAGCCGGGAGAGGACCTTTGTGTCATATATCCCATTCCGAATATGTGATACGTCGTTATGGATAGCATTTGAAGACCGGTGCTGAAGACCGGATATGTTCGAAAATGAAAGGGTTGCTTGTTGATTGTCTCTGCACTGGATGATCCCCGGTATAGAGATCTCCATATGTGATGGGAAATCCGGACGTGATTAGGGATTATCCGGATTGCAAGGACTTCTTTGGAAGTGCCTTCGGTTCTGTTCGAGCCCGGAACAGACTTGTATGGATTGTGTGTCTGACATTATAATTTGAGATATAAAGCAGATTTCTTTCAAATACATTTCTGTTGGTGGCGGAGAATTTATTCTTTTAGCTTGACACCCTTCTCTGAGACGTACGAGCTCAGAGGTTATGTAGTTGAAGGTTATCAGCGATATATTCCCAATTTGGTAATGTGACATGCTAAGTGTTGCTGTGTAATGATCATTGTTTGATTATTTGTGATATGATCATTTGTTTGATCATTTTCCTTTGTGATCATTACTTTGATCATTTGTTGACCCAAAGCATGGCTTTGTACCAAAGCGTGGCTTTGTGGACGAGACTTGCTTGTCTTAGTGAAATGTGATGGGGGGTTCTCGCTTCGCGGTTTGGTGGCGAACGGGAGACTCTTGCCCCCACACGGCCTCTTTACGGGGTTGGTTAGGCGTAAGCCGTGACAGTCGAGAGGCTGGCCGTAAAAGCAAGTTTCGGGTGCCAGTGTGAGCCACGGTGGGTCTGGGATGGTTGCAAAGCCTACCGGTCGCCGCTGTATGCGTATCGTCACATTTGGTATCAGAGCTAAGGTTGAACTTTAGCTCAGGAGTATAACACATTAAGTAGCTCATTAGAGATAGGGTGAAGTATCCCTAGAATGAGTATATCCTTAAGATATCCGTTTGAATGCCTCAGTAAATTCTCTTGCTATCCACCGATAGTGAGTATGAGTGCAAGAAGAGAACGAGATAGGGGACAGGGGAATACGACTATAAATGGTCAATACCCTGTAACAACAGTGGAAACAATTTTTTCTCTATCAATCTCTTTTGTTCAAAGTCTCTTTTCAATTCTTTGATAGTTCCTGGTAGATCCAGGAAGGAAATTCGATATATTGATACGGGACATAAACTCCAATTTGGCCAGAATTGTTGTTTGGATGAATTGGTTGTTTTGGTTGTTATGGTTGATAGGTATACTTTAGTTTTAAACTAAAAACTTTGAAATTGTATCCATATATCTGTCTATTTTTGGGTCCCAATATATTCTACGAATGGTTAGTTATCCCTTCGAACTGACCAATGCTCATGCATATGTCGTAGATTTGATGACCCGAGTATCCTATATTGTATGAGTTTGTGCTCATATCATTGATGTTCTGATTTGGTAAGCCAAATGCAGAATAGATATCTAGTTTGACACGAAGAATTGTTCTTCTATCTTTCGTCTATCTTCATTATCTCTCTCTAGCGAATTTCGAGGACAAAATTCTTTTTAAGGGGGGAAGTCTGTAACGACCCTAAATTTTAGAATTTATTTTAATTGATAGTTAATGTAAATATTGAATAAATTTTGGAATAAATTTAAATTTTGAATATATAATTTATATTTGAATTAGGATTTATAGTAAACAATAAATAAAATTAATAAATAAAATGCATTCGCATATAAACACTTATAAAAGATAACAAAACAAACACATAAGTACGAAAATAATTAAACAAGCAACCAAATATAAATATAAGTATGTTCAAACAAAGGCAAAAGAGAATACATAAGACAAGTATGCAACAAAGCTAAACTAATACAAAATAACACAAACAAAAGTATTACAGTACAAAGTAAATAAATAAACAAAACCAAGTATATAAACAAAATAACAATCAAAACAAAGCATATAAGCTAACAAAGTACAAACATAAAAGGGAAATACAACCTGGAACAAGCAAAAGCAAAGTAAAGAAGTATAAGCAAGTATTCAACAAAAGACAACAGCATATTGAAATTTAATATAAATAGCAATGTACAAAGCTTCAGCCGAAGTCAAGCAAACATTTAATGCGAGGTACCTTAGTACATAATATTTTATCTCTAGCAATGCAGCCTATGACTAAAATATCACTTCAGCCACCAAAGACATCTCAGCCGAAATCTTGTTTGGTTAAAGTAAGCATGGGAACAAAGCATAAGGGAAGTATCATCAACCATAAACAAAAGAAAATCTGCATAGTTAATGAATAAAAAGAAGAAAAAAAATGGTACAAAGCATTATAATATCACCCTGTTGTACTAACTACAGCTTGCAAACTTCACATATACATCCACTCCTCATTTTAATTCATTCTTGGCTAAAGAAAAAGCTGAGTAAAAATTGAAATGAGCAATAACTTGAAGCAAAATTTTCAATGATTCAGATCTGAAGCACTTCAGATCATCAGACTCTAGCTTGCAAAAGCATTTCCACTTTCAAGTTCAAATCTTAATCTCTGTAATCATCTTCCCTCAAAACCAAAACCCTGTAAACAATTTTCTATAAGCTGTAACCAGATTCCATCTTCAAACTGCAAGCCTGGAATCAAGTTGAATCATCATGTTCTTGTCTTAGCATTCCAGTTTCTAAAGTTTCAAACAAGGCAAAGTTTCAGAAATCAAATGTAGATGCAAGTTTTCAAATCCCAGTTTTTATTCAAGCCTTCCTGTTCTCAAAATATAATCTCTCTGCATTTTTTTAAGGTGAGTAACTTCCTTTTTAAAACATTTGAGATGATTGCAAGAGTTTATCTAGAAAATGTGTTGTTGCAAATCTCCTGTATATATATGTTGATGTATGTGTGCCTGTGATTGTTGTATTGCCTCATCTTTATCTTTATTTTTTTCCAAAACCCAGATTTATAAAATAAATCTCTATCTCCTTATCTACTCGTTGTTAGATCATGGAATATAAACGAAAGATGTTTGTTTGATCATGAACTAGGATTTAAAAATTTATTTAAGTTAAAACCATTTGTGTATGACTCTGGAAATAAAATTAAAGCAGGAAACTCAAGTCCCTGTAAAAATTCAAACCTGTTAATTTTACAATTCAGGTATATGAGTGGAATCATCACACTTTAATATGATTTTTAATGCAAAATTTATAATTTTTAGAGGTGGGGTTTAGGGGTAATTCGAAAATAAACAAAAAGTATACTTCGACCAATTTCCGGCGACGTATTGATCTGGGGGTGTCGCGGTCGTTCGGGGTGGTAGACGAGCCTACGGAGTTGCTAGGAAAAATGTCCGGAGGTGATGGAAGCGACGGTGGCGTCGGC
Organism: Allium cepa; assembly: GCA_030765085.1. Lineage (NCBI taxonomy): Eukaryota > Viridiplantae > Streptophyta > Magnoliopsida > Asparagales > Amaryllidaceae > Allium > Allium cepa. The sequence goes on along the minus strand of CM060937.1, from coordinate 252,780,971 downwards.
GGCAGGAGATCAAAATTTTTAAACCTAGTTTTAGATTGGTGGGATGTTTCGACTCGCGCATCTTCCTCTGGCGATCGAGTTCGTCGTGGATTGGGGAAATGGTGTAGGAGACGTCGTCGAATTCATGGCCGGAGTTTGGTGGCCTCTGGTGGTCGGAGCCTTGAACGCGAGGTGCTGCCAGGTTTTGAAGTTAGGGATGTATATGCGTTCCAGGTTTTGAAGTTAGGGATGTATATGCGTTCCAGGTTTTGTTTTTTTTTCTTTTCCCACTCGATTTCGTCACGGTGAGTTTTCGCGAGAGTTGGGTTCGTCTTCGTGTTCGAGTGAGCTTGAGTGGTCGTGGAGCATCGTCGAGGCGATCGTCAGGGGTCGGAGGCGGTGGGACACGTGCACGTGCACCTGTGCACTCGTGTTGCCTGGAAGATGATGTTATGTGGGAAGAAGAAGATTGCTTTGAATTTTTGTAAGTTGGAGTTGCTGGGGTTGTTCACCTGGGTGTTGGGCAGTTAGCATGTTTGCTGAGCATAACTACAAGTTTGAATTAACATGTTATTGTTTTTTTTAATTTAGTTTTAAAAGCAAGTTTAAAACTGAAATTAAATTATGAGTTAGATTTAAACTAGGTTTAAATCTAGTGCGAAGTAAAATTTCAATCTTGAAGTTTTAATTATGAAATTGGATTTTTAATTTAAGTTTTAAAATCAAGATTTTAAAACAAAGATAAAAATCAAAGTTAAAGCAAAATCTAAATTATGAATTCAAGTCTTTTGAATCCAAATCTAAAAAATTTAAATAAGTTTTAAACTGAATCTTAAAACAAGATGTTAATATAAATCAAGTTTTGAATTGAAAGTTAGTAGGAACAATAATAGAATTTTCAAATATTTAAATGTTTTAAATAATTTAAATGATAAAATAAATTTGTACATTGATTTGAACTTAAATGAATTTGAGCTTTTAATTCTCTTGACTTCTAGTGTAAAAATAAATAATACTTTAACTTGTTAGAAAAAAAAAGTTTTGAAACTATTTAAATCTTGTTAGAATTAATTTATTTTAAATCTAAAATTTAAAATGAAATGTTAAAGTAAAATTTGAAAGCAAATTGTTTTAGATATTTTGATTAAGTAAGAAATGTTTTAACTTAAAGATAAATAGAATTTAATGATTAGGATTCATAAAATTTTTAAGATAATTTAAAATGGATAATTAACTTATTTAATTAATTAATGTTTGAATTAATTAAATAAGAAATTAAAGGTTTAAATTCATTTATTGGGGTTTAAGATTAATTAATGAAGGGAGAATTAATTAAGCAATCAAGGATTAATTAAGTAACAGTAAACACTTAATTAATTAAATAATCAGATGTTTGTACAGTATGTGGTTAAACAATTAAAAGTTGATTAATTTATAAACGATTAAAGGATAATTAATCAAATGAATTGAAATCAATTAAAGTTAATTGACCATGATCCATGACCCATCTGATTTAAATAAATCAGGTAATTTATTGAGATCACTTATGGATGTTTTAACCCTATTGACTGTTGAACTGTTTGATATTTCTGAGATGCTATGCTTTGGGCTATGAATTGTTTTCAGTATGATCTATGATGAATGCAATTTATTTATTTATAATGCGTTCATATTTTCTATCTGTGAATCTGTGTATATAGATAAGCATTTTTGGGATATACTGCTTATCGATATTTTGTGATTGCGAATCTGTGATGATTTATGATGTTGCACTATTGTGTTAAACCCCTAGACCACACCATACACACACCAATATGGATTTCACGAGGAAATCGGTTAAGTCACAAATTTTGAAATAATTTGAATTTGAACATTTAAATTCAAATGGTTTGAAAATGAGATTGGGGTTAAAGTGAAAAGCAATTGAAATGGAATTTCAAAGATGAAATTTGTTTTGAGTAACTTGATTAAGTTTTGAAATTTAAATATTTTGATTTAAATTTGAATTCAATATTTGAAATTGAATTCTATGATTTGAAACTAGGGATTAACGATATTATACTAGTTATATACGAGTAAAACCATTTTTAAAGTATTATTTTTGGGAATTTGAATTAACCCAAAGGTTATAACCTGTATAAATGAAATTGGGTTTTCCGAAATAAGATTGTTGTTTCTAAATGATAAAAAGCTTTCGTAAAAGAAATGAATTTCAAATTGTATCAAACAGATTTCAAGTTTAAACTGAAAAAGTTTTCCCAGTTATTGATGAATATTTGAAAACAAATTTTTAAAAGTGAATATTTGGAAATAGTTTGAAATCTATAAGATAAATCTTTAATTTAAAGATTTAGTGAATTAATCAAATTGAAATGGAATTGTTTTGAAATCTGGAAATGAATATTTGTGAAACTGGGTGAATTTGGTAAAATTAATCTTTTGTTTAAAAGATTAAAATGGAAATTGGTTTAAACCATTTGAAAAGAAAGTTTTGAATTATTAAGTTGTGACTTAATTGAAATCCCATATCCATATGTTTTTAAATGTTGCGCTCACTATTCGGTTTAGCCGGGAGAGGACCTTTGTGTCATATATCCCATTCCGAATATGTGATACGTCGTTATGGATAGCATTTGAAGACCGGTGGTGAAGACCGGATATGTTCGAAAACGAAAGGGTTGCTTGTTGATTGTCTCTGCACTGGTTGATCCCCGGTATAGAGATCTCCATATGTGATGGGAAATCCGGACGTGATTAGGGATTATCCGGATTGCAAGGACTTCTTTGGAAGTGCCTTCGGTTCTGTTCGAGCCCGGAACAGACTTGTATGGATTGTGTGTCTGACATTACAATTTGAGATATAAAGCAGATTTCTTTCAAATACATTTCTGTTGGTGGCGGAGAATTTATTCTTTTAGCTTAACACCCTTCTCTGAGACGTACGAGCTCAGAGGTTATGTAGTTGAAGGTTATCAGCGATATATTCCCAATTTGGTAATGTAACATGCTAAGTGTTGCTATGTAATGATCATTGTTTGATCATTTGTGATATTGTCATTTGTTTGATCATTTATCTTTGTAATCATTACTTTGATCATTTGTTGACCCAAAGCATGGCTTTGTACCAAAGCGTGGCTTTGTGGACGTGACTTCGTCGAACCTCACACCCCGGAATGGTCAAAACAGGAAAGATGCGGCAAGGTTATTAGGGGGTAGCGTCCCTTTATGGTATGTACATCTCCTTCTGGATAGAAGTGGTATCATGGTATGGAGCCCAGATACTTACTTATGTGGACATCACAAACTTATATATATCTTGTTTTGTGATTTGATGTTGGGGCCCCAGTTAAAGGTTGTTACAACCGGGAGGTGGCATACTCGTGTCAGTAGTTACCCAGTTAGGGGTAACCCGGCCTTGTGTTGGCAGAGATCCGGTTAGGTTCTCGGGACGTCCATCCAGAGACGTTTCCATGTGGCAATGGGAAGTTCCTTGGCCTGACCATTTGTTGGAAATCCAAAGAAACAATACGAGCCTTGTACGGTATTAGTTGTAGAACCTTCCATTTAATATGGTAGCTATAGCAAGCATAATATAATGGTACCTATGCTGGCTAAGATTTATATTCTACTTTCGAAATTGTTTTCTACACCATGCACTAATAATAATATCAAAGAAATTTTCTACGTATTAAGCATCTTTGACTATCATAAGAAGAAATCTCCTCCAAGTCTGCGTTTGCATTGTGTGTGTGGCGGGAGGTCTTATGGTAGTTTCATTTTCAAAAAGCATTGCGAATTTACTTTAAAATTCTCTTGTTGATTGTTTTTAAAGATAAACTGTTTTTGTTGCTCACACCAGTCGCATGACTGATCCGGAGTTTATTGTTCCTTTCCTAAACTCTGGATGCTCATTATTTTCTACACGAGCAGTCTAGAGTTGGGTTTTTCAGATACTTAGGTTCAGTAGATTTTATCTGGAGCTAGTTCAGTCTTTGGTTCGCACCTGTCTTGCTTATCTATGGGAGTTCGAGCTATTTCTGGATTGGCGTTTGAAGATGGAGATTATTCGCTGCTTGTGTTATCTATTTCTTTTCCGCTGCTATTTTCTTGTATCTCTGTTGTATATTGATATTCATTGTAACATTCTGTTGTATCAGTGTTGTATATCAATGTATTATCCTTTTATTTCCGCTGTGTTGTTTACTTAATGTTGTTATAAGCTCCGGCGAATCGGATTTGAACGGTCGAATCTACGGCATTCGAATACGATTTGAAGTATGGATGTCGATTTTCGAGCGGGCAAAACCCGTATCATCACATCTTCGGTCTTCAACTCCAAATAAACAGCAGCAGCAATCCTCAATCTGATCCGAGTATATGCACAAACAAACACTCGAATCAGGACATATATTCTTATACAGATAATATGGTTCAAGATTTGAAATAAACAATAACTAAAAGATGAATGGAATAAACATCTTTCAGGATCCGATAAACTATCTATACATATTAGTGTACGATACATAGATAATGTCTAGAAGTAAAGTAAAATATCAAAATAGTGTTAAGGCGTTACCATTATCCCACTTAACACATTTTATACAGCATCATAGACTATACAGCACTATAAACTCCACCGTAAACTAGTGGGATATCAGGGAGTACTCCATAGGTATAATACAAAACAAAATCGTAGTGGTCGCGTATACGGGAATACAAGTATGACAAGGCACATGAGGCAATACCCAAGGTATCGAAACTACCGTTTGCCTGATCCGAACTGGTGAGAACGCATCGCCGCAACGATCGCAACACCGCGAAACAACACTCCAAGTTCAAGGGTGCGCACCAATCAATCACAAAAGTAAATGAGTAGTTTACGAAGAAGTGTGTTCGCTCAAGGTAGCTAACCCCATTTGCCCCGACACGGCTCTTGATTTTAGTCATTTCCAATTTGACACAAGTGTCAAGGCTATCCATTATCGTTCACTTCCTTCAGTCATCTCGTACGCCATTCCAACCACTTCACTCTGGATCACACTCCGCGTATAGTTATTAAGTGGTTTTCGGTTTTGACAGTGAGTATGTCCCTAACCGATTCCGATTCCTTTAATAACCTTCGTAATTAATTTACCGATTGGTCGTTTAATATATTTTAAAACCAATTCAATTTCGATTTCAATTAGAATTCGTAAATCAACATTTCGTCGGTTTTTTAAACCAATTTCCAAAATCACATTTCATAACTTCACAACTTCATTTCAAAATTTCTATATTTCAATTTTCAAAGTTTCAATTTTAAACAATTCAAACATTCATTTAATTTCGTGTATAAGATCACTCCAAAATCATTTATCGTTCAAACCGATTTAAACCCAATTACCGATTTCATTCGATATTCATTAAATCAATTTATCATTAAACAATTTCAATTAAATTTTCAATTCATTACATTACTTTCTTAAGTTCAACTTCATTATCAGAGCTTACACGTTTATTAAATTTTTAATTGGTCGAATCCAATTCTTCAAATTACAAGCATTTCATTTATTTCGATAAAGCGCATTCTATTTCTTGTTAAAGAAATCCATTTCATTCATTTATTACCTTCGTTACAAATTTCAGAACGCGCTTAAAGAAATTAGTTTCACCTATTAAAAATTTGATTTCTCTTAATAAAGAATATTCAATTCAGTTTAATTATTAAATAATTCAATCTATTCAATTTAGTTTAATCATTAACAATTCAATCTTATTCAATTTAGTTTAAATCATTAAACAATTCAATCTTATTCAATTATCAAATAATTTCAAATCTTAATTGTTATCTTTTCAAACTCATTCATTAATAATTCCAAACTTAATTATTAATACATTTTAAAACCTAGTTATTAATAATTTCAAAACTTGATTATTAATAATTTCAAACTTCGTTATTAATAACAATTCATAAAAATTTCAAAACTTAATTATTAATAATTTCAAAATTTAATTTATTCATAATTTAAAACTTAATCATTAAATTTTCAAACTTCGTTATTAATAATTTCAAAATCAAATTATCAATTAATTCTAAATTTAATTTTTACATAATTAAATTTTAACAATATTCTTTGTCAATTACGACGTTAAAATTTGTTTCAAATTCAAATATTCACATTTACCTTCATTCGAATTTAAATTCCAATGTATTCAAAACCTTATTATTAGTCAAATAAAACTTTTTTTTATTTTAAATCAAAACATTGACCAATCGGTTTAAATTTAATTTTCTATCTTAAGTCAAAGTTATTTGGGTATTTATCATTTCAACCCGATTCCATTTCAATTCAAAAATCAAAGCAAACAAAGGGAACTTGCAGTGTGATAACTGGGATGATGTCAAAGTAAATAAACAAGCAATAGCATCCATACATAACAACTCAACGATTATTCAAATAATCCCGAAATAATCGTATTAATTTACATTTGTTATTTATGTAAATTAATATAATTATTTCTAAAATCTACACTATCATTTCATGTAGATTAAAGATTATTGTATTATGGTTTTTCACTTGTCGTTCAATTCAATTTCAATTTGCATTACAACAATTTATCCAATATACGTTCAATGGTTCAAGTTTATAAATCAATTTATACATGTCAATTTACTTAACAATTTAAGGGTCAAGTTTAACTAATCAAGTTAACATATGAAGGGGCAAGTTTAACAAATCAAAGTTCGACATATATAATCCATTTAAGTTGTTAACTATCCTATATCGATTTAACTTGCAAATTATTTATCACTTCACAAACAATTAACATCCGATTCATCATCACATAGCAATCATTTATCAACCAAACTTGCATAAGAATATATGTCGTGAAAATTTATTTCACCTTTCGTGGATAAAGAAATTGGCGGCGAAGCAAGAAAAAGCACGAAAGAAGACGGTACAACATGAACAACGAACGCTGCAAATATCGATAAAAGAGACGACATTAATTTAAGTGAGCGTTCGTATATAATTTATAAATTTATATAAATGCTCTTACCGACGACGGAGAAAAGAACGAAGGCTGAGAGACTGATGCTGCTGCGAAAGAACTCAGACAGTTTCTGCAACAAACAACAGAAAATGAAAATTGGTTACGACTCTAACACAAACATCAACTTATATACACTTCGTACATAAATATGTGTCAGAAAAAATGAGTTTACAGAGGCCTGCAAAACTCGACTGTTTGCAACAGTAACCATTTATTATATATATATATATATATATATATATATATATATATTTTAAAATGGCTGTTACTTCAAGCATGCGTGTACATGATTGTACACTCTTCCCTTACTTGCAGCAAGCCCCCACTCACGTAACTCTTCCTCTTTTTTTTCTTTTTTCTTTCAAACTGACAATTCCAGCATCAAACTTCCCACTCACGTCCATGTATTAGCCCATGCACGCACTTGCCTTCAAACACACACACAACCCCTCATCACACGCAACAACTTACATGCACACACAAATCACAGCCCAGACCCATGCACGCCCAGTTCAACTTCATTTCATTTTTTTTCTTTCTTTCGGCCGAGAATTTCATGTTTGCCTTCCTTCCACTGACGTGCATTCTTTAAGTCATGCACACGCTTCTTCTTCAAACACACGCGCACGCAGGGAGGAGTGAGGGGCTGCTAGCGAGGCGTGGGCGAAGGAAATGGGGTGCGGCCATCAGCAGTGGTGGAGGTTGCTCTGATTTTGGCAGTGGGTTGAGATCTTGTGGGGTAAGCCTGGCCGAAGTGGAGTGTTGAAGTGGTGGAGTGGGAACATGGATACGACGTGAGGTGGAAGGTGGGTTGTTTCGGCCATGGAGGAGAAGTTGTGCGTGCATGAGGTGAAAGGGTTTGTGCATGGTGGAGAGTTTCGACTTGCTCTTTTGTTTTGTTCTTTTAAGAAGGAAATGAGAGGAAGGAGGAGGAGACATTTACCTGGAGATTGAATTGAAAGTAGAAACAGTGGAACTAGAATGAACGAAGTGTTTTCTTTTCAACTTTAAAACTCAGCACAGTAATAAAATTTTCTTTTAAGCTTCCAATGTCATTCCTTATTCCTAAGTTTTTCACCGAATTCCTAAGCGTCCATACTAATTCACTAGCCAACCACTCTATTGAATGCACCCAGCAATTTATTTTTCAATTTTGAATGGGTACGGGATACAAATTTTCGGCTGAAATTAGTTTAACCGGTCTGTCCGGAACCGTTAAATCAACGCGACGGATTATGCCGGACTCCGATTCGCGCATATAAATATACCGTTATGATCAGTGCGGTGATGCGCTTCCAACAGTACACAGATTATTGCGATACGATGGTTTTATAAAATTCACATTTACACCGCTTAAATTGTACGTTTTGCAAAACAATTTAAACGGGACAGGCGATGACAGTTTTTGACGAAATGAATTCCGTAATCTTGATCAGAATAATTTTTACAACATAACTATGTAAAAATATTTGGATTTGAAAGATAAATTTTACTCAGCTTTATATGGACTGATATACAGTAAAACGCGAACGAAGTTTACTGTAATATTTTACAATGAAACTTTTTCTATGCTCATATCTAACTAGACGTATCTCATAAATAAACTTTGGACTTATATTGAGATTGTTCATAAATTTTCAAAATTTTATATTAAATGATGGATTTTAAAGTTTTAAATCGGGTCGGAAATTCAAGGTCGTTACAATCTCACCCACTCAAAACTTTTCGTCCTCGAAAAGGAACGAGACGAGTGAAGTAGGAATGAAATAAGCAAAAAAGTCAAGATAGGTTTTGAGAAATTTGAATTATACCTGAAATTAGTAATTCGGGGTTTGAATTTCGAATACTATCCTCAGTCTCCCATGTGCAATCTCGCTCATCTGCACTCCATTGGAATTTTACGAGATTTACTGACTTCCTTCTGAGTTGTTTTGTCTCACGATCGACTATCCAAAGTGGCTTACTCTCAATAGTCAAATCAGGCTCGATAACTATCTCTTCCAATTGAGCAGTAGGAATGGTCATAGATGGATCGTGTACAACTTTGCGCAGATGTGAGACGTGGAACACGTTGTGTACACCAGCGAACTTCTCTGGTAATGCAACTCTATATGCCAATGTTCCAACTCTTTCCATAATCTCAAATGGACCAACAAATCTAGGAGCTGGCTTCCCTTTCCTTCCAAATCGAACAATATTCTTCAAAGGCGACACTTTCTGAAATATTTTGTCTCCTATGCTGAATTCGAGATCTCTTCTCCTTCTATCAGCGTAGCTCTTCTGTCTATCCTGTGCCGTCTTTATCTTCTTCCTGATTTCTTCGATTTTTTCGGAGGCTTCCATAATTATTTCTGGACCAGGAACTAATCGATCACCCGACTCGATCCAACAAGCTGGCGATTTGCATGGCCGTCCATATAAGGCTTCGAACGGTGCCATACCAATGCTTGCCTGGTTTATTAAAGATAAATAATTCAAATTCAAATATACTTATTCGAATTTGAAATTCAATTTCTTTACCTGGTAACTATTATTATAAGTGAATTCAACCAAATGAAGATGATCTTCCCAGGATCCACCAAAATCAATAATACAAGCTAGGAGAAGGTCTTCTAAAATATGATTCACCCTCTCAGTTTGGCCATCTATTTGAGGATGATATGCTGTGCTCAGATTCAGTTTGGTGTCCAAAGTATCCTGGAATGCTTTCCAGAATTTACTAGTGAAAATAGGATCTCGATCGCATACGATACTAGATGGTACACCATGAAGTTTAACAACTTTCTTCATATATATCTCGGCCAAACTCGAAGCGGTACGAGTGGATTTGACTGGAATAAAGTGAGCGGATTTCGTCAGTTTATCAACAATCACCCATATGCTTTCATTACCCTTTCTAGTTCATGGCAGCCCATTAATAAAGTCCATAGAAATTTGCTCCCACTTCCTTCCTGGAATCTCTAATGGTTGAAGCAAACCAGCTGTCTTTCTGTGATCAGCTTTAACTTGCTGGCAAGTTGTGCATCTGCTAACATATGTAGAGATATCGTGTTTCATCCCACTCCACCAATACAGCTTCTTCATATTCTGGTACATTTTAATGACACCGGGATGAAATGAAAGTGAAGAGTTATGGTTTTCTTTCAGCACTTCTTGTCTAAGACCATCAACATTAGGAACACAAATGCGATTATTAATCCTCAAGACTCCATTACTATCCATATGTGCACCCAATTTGTTATTAGCATTTCCAACTCTTCCGAGAACTATTTCTTTGATGCGATAAAGCACAGTGTCTTCGTATTGTTTGGCTATAATACGATCCATAAGAGCTGGGGAGACAGAAAGCTGGAATAACATTCCTTCAACAAGATTACAACATGCCATCGCTTGGTTTCTGCTCAAAGCATCGGCTATGGCATTTGCTTTCCCTGGAGTGTAATTAATATCAAGATCATATGCAGCTAAGAATTCGAGCCATCGGACTTGTCTCTGATTCAAATCCTTTTGTGAGAAGATATATCTCAATGACTTGTGGTCAGTGAATAACTCGAATTTGGTTCCCAATAGATAGTGCCTCCATAGCTTAAGAGAAAATACAACCACAAGAAGCTCTAAATCGTGAGTTGCATAATTTGCTTCATGGATCTTTAACTGTCGCCCGCATATGCAATAACCTTTCCTTTCTGCATTAAGACTGCTCCAAGACCATCACGACATGCATCTGTATAGACGGTCAATCCTTCGCTACCATCAATAACAGTAAGAACTGGGGAAGATGTCAATCTTCGCTTCATCTCATTGAAAGCTGCTTCGCACTTTTCACTCCAAAAAAATTTCACATTCTTTCTGGTCAGTGCGGTAAGTGGGGCAGCAATACGAGCAAAGTTTTCTATGAATCTGTGATAATAGCCAGCCAAGCCCAAGAAACTGCGGATATCTGTAGGAGTTTTAGGAGTCTCCCAATCCTGCAAATTCCAAGGATTCGAATTTAGATATTGATAAGTTGTTTAGATAGAATTGACAAGTAAGAATAAAACTTACATTGATTACGGCGATCTTAGCTGGATCGACCGAAATCCCATTCTCCGAAATAATATGGCCAAGAAACTGAACTTCATCTCGCCAAAAGTGGCATTTTGAAAACTTGGCTTTAAGCTGATGTTTGCGAAGAGTTTCAAGAAAAAAGCCAAATGTGATATATGCTCATTCTCATCTTTAGAGAAGACAAGAATATCGTCGATGAAAACAAGAACGAAATTGTTAAGAACATCCTGGAAAACTCTATTCATCAAGTCGACGAAATAGGCTGGAGCATTAGTGAGACCGAACGGCATAACTAGCCATTCATATAATCCATTTTCAGTGCGGAATGCTGTTTTAGGAATGCTATCCTCAGCGATTCTGAGTTGGTGAAAACCGGTAGCCAAATCAAGTTGAGGAAAGACTTTAGCTCCATGAAGCTGGTCGAATAGATCGTTGATGCAAGGCATCAGATACCTGTTCTTGTGTGTGAGCTTGTTTAGCTCTCTATAGTCCACACACATTCTGAGTGAGCCATCAGATTTGGTGACAAATACAACTGCAGCACCCTATTCTGAATGACTGCGTCGAATCAAGCCTTTAGAAAATAAGTCTTCAATCTGAACATTCAACTCTGCCTTTTCTTTAGGAGCCATTCTCCTTGGAGGAAGAACTACTGGTCGTGCACCAGAGATAAGATCAATGCGGAATTCGATTTCCCACGGAGGTGGTAGAGAATTGACTTCTCCAAACACATCAGAAAAGAATTGAACCACTGTAGTAGAGCTAAATTCATTTGGATGGGAGTCAAGAGAGAATATAAAACTCCCGGCACATTCTTGAGGTGATTTGCCTTTAACAACTAAAGGCATACTCATGTCGTCAATAAGAGAGACAGTTCAAGCTTTGCATGAGATAACGGCTTTTCGCAGCCAATCAATGCCTAATAGTATATCGAATGCCTCGAATCCAAGTACAAAGAAATCCCAAGTAAAACGATGCATGCCATACATAAGTGTGACGGATTTGCAAACCCATTTGAGGTTAGCGGGCCCTCCAATAGGGTTAGATACACATAAGGAAATAGATGCAAGAGTGGGTTTCAAACCAAGTTTATTACATAAATAAATAGATATGAAGCTGTGTGTAGCTCCGATGTCAAATAGAACTCTAACAGGCAAGGTATGTAACATAAACGTACTTTGCAAAGCACCTTGATTATCCGGAACTTACGGGGCAGGAACTTCCGGGGCAGGTGTGGAAAGAGCAAATACTCCTGATGGTGTACCTCTCTTCTGTGTTGGGCAGTCTTTCTTAAAGTGTCCAGATTGTAAGCAGACATGACACACATCCCTTCTAGTCATCTGTGCCGGTGGCGGAACAGCTGCGCTTTTTGGAGATGGGCAGCTACTAGCATAATGACCCTTTTGGTTGCAGTTGAAGCAAGTAATAGATGATATGTCAATGGGCTTCTTCTGGGAGTACCCAAGCCCTGTTTTCTGCTGCCAATTCTTCATCTGTTGTGCAAAGTTTGGCTTTCTCTTCCCTGACTTACTAGCTGATGTCTGAACAACTGGAGCTTTAGAGGTTGATGTTTCCTTTGGCTTTCCCTCATATCGAAGAGCAAAGTCCATCAACTCGGTGAAGGTTCCATGGACATGAGCGGTGAGAAGCTCGTAATACTCAGGGCATGCGCCATGTATGAACTTCTCATTCTTAAGCAGAGGTGTCGATCAGCCCGGGTCCGAACTTAGATAGTTCGTTGAACTTCCGTTCATACTCAGTGAAGGTCATATTACCTTGCTTGAGATCCATAAAAGAACGATAGAGTTGGGCCTTCCCAGCAGCTGGCATCCACTGAGCCATAAAGGAGTCCCTATTTACAAGTGATATAAGATGAGTCAAAAAAATTTGTACGAGATAGAAGGAGATTATTTGATGCAATTTAGATAGATTTCTACCTAAACTGGGCCCAAGTGATGGTTTCCTCATCGGTACGAGAAGTGACGGATTCCCACCAATCTTGTGCAGCATCCTGAAGTTGCCAAGCGGCCAACATACACTTCTGAGCATCTGTGATTTCCAAGCCAGTAAAGATCCCCTCCAAACTCTTTAGCCATTGCTATGCTTCGATGATACTCTCGGAGCCAGTAAATTTGACTCCTCCAAGATGAGTGTACTCCTTGTTAAGAGTGGAGAATCGGACTGCAGGAACTGGAGCATGTGGACCAGGAGCATTTCCACCCCTCCCACCTCTAACATTTCTTATGGTAGCCATCCTGGAATACCAAAAGTGATATAGAATCAAAGATAAGAATTTATAGAACTTAAGGAAATTCTATTCAAACGAATTCAATAAGAAGGATGAATCAAATGATGTGGATTCTGAAATGATTCTCCTCATTCTAGTGTATGGTTACCCTATCTCTAATGAGCTTTAAACTCCACGGGCTAAGGTTATCGGGAACCAAAGCTCTGATACCAACTATAACAACCCGTATATTTGGACCATTTAAATTGACAATAATCCACACATGTCAACTTAAATAGTACAAAACACGAATCATTAATGGAGTATAGATATATAAATGAGAATCATCACAGAATCACATAAATATAACATCACAGAATAGTGCAGCGGAAATACAACATAGTCATAAGAGTAGTTCATGAAGCTACCCATAAATACAACAATGTCTCAGATAAAATAAAATAGAACAACATAGATGTCCAATAGTCTGAATAGAAAGAGCAATACTGATAAGATAAGATAATGATAGACTTCGGTCTTCAGCTCCAAATAAACAGCAGCAGCAATACTCAATCTGATCCGAGTATATGCACAAAAAAACACTCGAATCAGAACATGTATTCTTATACAGATAATATGGTTCAAGATTTGAAATAAAAAATAACTCAAAGATGAATGGAATAAACATCTTTCAGGATCTGATAAACTATATATACATAGTAGTGTACAATACATAGATAATGTCTAACAGTAAAGTAAAATATCAAAATAGTGTTAAGGCGTTACCATTATCCCCCTTAACACATTTTATACAGCATCATAGACTATACAGCACTGTAAACTCCACCGTAAACTAGTGGGATATCAGGGAGTACTCCATAGGTATAATACAAAATAAAATCTTAGTGGTCGTGTATACGGGAATACAAGTATGACAAGGCACATGAGGCAATACCCAAGGTAGTGAAACTACCGTTTGCCTGATCCGGACTGGTGAGAACGCATCGCCGCAACGATCGCAACACCGCGAAACAACACTCCAAGTTCAAGGGTGCGCAACAATCAATCACAAAAGTAAATGAGTAGTTTACGAAGAAGCGTGTTCGCTCGAGGTAGCTAACCCCATTTGGCCCGGCACGGCTCCTAATTTTAGTCATTTCCAATTTGACACAAGTGTCAAGGCTATCCATTATCGTTCACTTCCTTCAGTCATCGCGTATGCCATTCCAACCACTTCATTCTGGATCACACTCCGCGTATAGTTATTAAAGTGGTTTTCGGTTTAGACAGTGAGTATGTCCCTAACCGATTCCGGTTCCTTTAATAACCTTCGTAATTAATTTACCGATTGGTCGTTTAATATATTTTAAAACCAATTCAATTTCGATTTCAATTAGAATTCGTAAATCAACATTTCGTCGGTTTTTTTAAATCAATTTCCAAAATCACATTTCATAACTTCACAACTTCATTTCAAAATTTCTATATTTCAATTTTCAAAGTTTCAATTTTAAACAATTCAAACATTCATTTAATTTCATGTATAAGATCACTCCAAAATCATTTATCGTTCAAACCGATTTAAACCCAATTACCGATTTCATTCGATATTCATTAAATCAATTTATCATTAAACAGATTCAATTAAATTTTCAATTCGTTACATTACATTCTTAAGTTCAACTTCATTATCAGAGCTTACACGCTTATTAAATTTTTAATTGGTCGAATCCAATTCTTCAAATTACAAGCATTTCATTTGTTTCGATAAAGCGCATTCTATTTCTTGTTAAAGAAATCCATTTCATTCATTTATTACCTTCGTTACAAATTTCAGAACTCGCTTAAAGAAATTAGTTTCACCTATTAAAAATTCGATTTCTCTTAATAAAGAATATTCAATTCAGTTTAATTATTAAATAATTCAATCTATTCAATTTAGTTTAATCATTAACAATTCAATCTTATTCAATTTAGTTTAAATCATTAAACAATTCAATCTTATTCAATTATCAAATAATTTCAAATCTTAATTATTATCATTTCAAACTCATTCATTAATAATTCCAAACTTAATTATTAATAATTTTAAAACCTAGTCATTAATAATTTCAAAACTTGATTATTAATAATTTTAAACTTCGTTATTAATAATAATTCATAAAAATTTCAAAACTTAATTATTAATAATTTCAAAACTTAATTTATTCATAATTTAAAACTTAATTATTAAATTTTCAAACTTCGTTATTAATAATTTCAAAATCAATTATCAATTAATTCTAAATTTAATTTTTACATAATTAAATTTTAACAATATTCTTTGTCAATTACGACGTTAAAATTTGTTTCAAATTCAAATATTCACATTTACCTTCATTCGAATTTAAATTCCAATTTATTCAAAACCTTATTATTAGTCAAATAAAACTTTATTTTATTTTAAATCAAAACATTGACCAATCAGTTTAAATTTAATTTTCTATCTTAAGTCAAAGTTATTTGGGTATTTATCATTTCAACTCGATTCCATTTCAATTCAAAAATCAAAGCATACAAAGGGAACTTGCAGTGTGATAATTGGGATGATGTCAAAGCAAATAAACAAGCAATAGCATCCATACATAACAACTCAATGATTATTCAGATAATCCCGTAATAATCGTATTAATTTACATTTGTTATTTATGTAAATTAATATAATTATTTCTAGAATCTACACTATCATTTCATGTAGATTAAAGATTATTATATTATGGTTTTTCACTTGTCGTTCAATTCAATTTCAATTTGCATTACAATATTTTATCCAATATACGTTCAATGGTTCAAGTGTTATAAATCAATTTATACATGTCAATTTACTTAACAATTTAAGGGTCAAGTTTAACTAATCAAGTTAACATATGAAGGGGCAAGTTTAACAAATCAAAGTTTGACATATATAATCCATTTAAGTTGTTAACTATCCTATATCGATTTAACTTGCAAATTATTTATCACTTCACAAACAATTAACATCCAATTCATCATCACATAGCAAATCATTTATCAACCAAACTTGCATAAGAATATATGTCGTGAAAATTTATTTCACCTTTCGTGGATAAAGAAATTGGCAGCGAAGCAAGAAAAAGCACGAAAGAAGACGGTACAACACAAAAAAAAACACTGCAAATATCGATAAAAGAGATGACATTAATTTAAGTGAGCGTTCATATATAATTTATAAATTTATATAAATGCTCTTACCGACGACGGAGAAAAGAACGAAGGCTGAGAGACTGATGCTGCTGCGAAAGAACTCAGACAGTTTCTGCAACAACAACAGAAAATGAAAATTGGTTACAACTCTAACACAAACATCAACTTATATACACTTCGTATATAAATATGTGTCAGAAAAAATGAGTTTATAGAGGCCTGCAAAACTCGACTGTTTGCAACAGTAACCATTTATTATATATATATTTTTTTTTTAAAATGGTCGTGACTTCAAGCATGCGTGTACATGATTGTACACTCTTCCCTTACTTGCAGCAAGCCCCCACTCACGTAACTCTTCCTCTTTTTTTTACAAACTGAGAATTCCAGTATCAAACTTCCCACTCACGTCTATGTATTAGCCCATGCACGCACTTGCCTTCAAACACACACACAACCCCTCATCACACGCAACAACTTACACGCACACACAAATCACAGCCCAGACCCATGCGCGCCCAGTTCAACTTCATTTCATTTTTGTTCTTTCGGCTGAGAATTTCATGTTTGCCTTCCTTCCACTGACGTGCATTCTTTAACTCATGCACACGCTTCTTCTTCAAACACACGCGCTGTGATAACCTGAAATACTGAACATCTAATAATTGGGTAATTTACTGGTTAATTTGAATGAATAAAAGGAATTCTGATAAATAAATAAAAGTAATAATATCTATAAATGATAAACCTTATGATAAATTAAAAATATGTTAGTAGACATATGCAAACTCTATTGAAAATTTAAGTATGTTTATATACAAGTGTGTATATTTATGTGTGTGTGTGTGGAGCTATTATTTTACCCGGGCCCTTGCTATGTGAATAGACTTGAATTTAAATTTAAAAATAAATGCCTTAAAAATAAACTGGACTTAAATAATATATATAGGATTTTTATTATGTATAGTTAGTATAAAATTATTTTCTTTAAATTTTATTAATATTTTATTAAAGGAAAAGAATGAATATAAATTTGATAACATATACATATTAAATATATATATATATATATATATATATATATAAAGGTTTGAATACACATATATTATAAGAATAGGACTTGTAAAACATTTGTCGAAATATGATCTTATGGAGGATAACAAGTGTTAAGATATTAACACTAAAATTTACAAGTGTCACAACAATTTTAAAACAATGAATTAACAAAATAAATCAGTTCTCATCTTCCATTTTTCTTCAAACAGAAAAAAAAAATGAAACCAGGACAAAATGTAAGCAAGAAAAAAAACTATCAATCTTTCTACCAACTCGATTCTGAAGCAAGATAGGAAAATTTAAAAGGAGATTTAACAACTCGGATCAAATTTAAGTCAATTTAAATTGCTGTTTCCAGATCAAAGCAGCTCAGTATCAAATTAAAAACAAGTTCAGGCAGCAGTTCATAATCTAACAATTTCCAGGTCTCAAGAGCTTAAGCAACTTTCAGTGTAAAAAAAAATCAGAAGAAGCTTTCTCTGTTTCTAAGAAAACAAGGTGAGTAATCTCTTGTTAAATTAAGTCTGATTTATGCTTTGATATATGTGATAAATTTTAGTAATAATGTCACAAAATTTGTTTGCCTGAAAGCATAAATCTGACATATATAGCTGGAAATACTACATGCATGTTTTTCTGAATGAATGTTTGTTCCAGGTTCTAGTGATTTTTCAAAGTTATGAAACTCAAAATCTAATCTTTGCTAAGGTTCAAGATTAAAACAACATATAGTTGAGTAAAGTACCCCTTTAAAAATGAGCCTGTTTTATGCTTTGATGAATGAGAAGAATTTAACTATAATGTTGTGAAATTGTTTTGCTTGTAAGTATAAAAGTATAAATCTGGCATATATATGAAAATACTGGATGTATGGCTGGGAGGAAAGCATGCAATTTTTTTTTATGAATAGAACAAACTTTTAAAAAAAAAATTAATCTGCTTATTTAGGAGAGTAAGTGAAGATTAAAACAGAAATTATGCAGCAACCACTGCATAAGAGGATTAATCTGTTCTCTGTCAAACATTGTCACAAAGAGAAATTAATCTAAACTGAATCTGTTAAGAATTTTTGCATGATATTAACAATTGAAGTATAAGTTGCAAGCATAAATTAAATTAGTATCTGGGTATGTAGATATGGTTTATACTTTGTTTGCTGTGAAAATGTTCATAGTTGTTCCCTGTATAAACAACAGTCACATGCATATACTAATCAGGTCAATTTCACCTCATATGTTTAGTTTTAGGGTGTGATCCTTAAAGGTAAATTGTTAATAACAACTAAGTTAGATTTCTAAAAATATTTTTAACCTTAATTATCAAATATAAGTTTGTAGAAATCAGGAAAATACAGTGGAACTTATTTCCAATCAGAAATCAGGTGTTTAGATTTCAAGAATGGATTATGTACCTGGATTCGAGTTTTGAAGAAATGAATTTTAGTGATCATATCTAGATTTTTAAGTGTGTTATCGATAGGAATTTTCTTGTTGAACGGAAATTGGGATTCTAGTGATTTCTGACGATCAGAGAATTTTGGGGTCAAGTGCTTATGGGTGAAGCGAGCTGTGTGATTGTCGATGACGGCAAAAATATTAGATGGATTTTTAGGCCCCCGTGGCGGTGTCAGTTCGTCATTGTAGGGTTAGGTTTGTATTTTGGGACGGGTCTGTTCCATGGTCGATTCTTAAGTCGTGCAAGCATCGCAATGATCCAATGATGGGAGAAGAGATGACAGAGGTAAGGCAAAGGATGCAGGGTATAAGTAAGGCATTCCTGGCGGTCAGAGGTGGTGATGGGGGGAACTTAGGCGATAGGGTCTGGAAACAAATGTGGTTCGTTTGTTCAAATTTTTATTGACGTGATGTTTCGCCAATCTGTGTTGAGAGGCAACTCGGTGGAAGAAAGTTGACTTGTCGATGATCAAAGATGGTTGTGATGTCGGCCGTTTGTTGTGTGCAGGTGCACCGTGTCTCGTGTGCAGGTGAAGGAAGCTTCAGGTAGGAGAAGGGGAGATAAGGTTCTGGAGGAAGTTTTGCTCGAATACTTTTTCGGGGTTCCTATTGTTTTGCTCGATTGGAAGCTCAAGTTTTGTTCGTGTGTTTTGTTTCAGATTTAAGTTAACGATTTTAAAACTTACTTTTTTTTCTAATTGTTTCCTCTAACTATTAATTAAGAAGTGTAGAATTTGTATGTAAGTTTATTAATTAATGGGTAAGTTTTATAAATTAATATTTAAGAGAATAATTAATCTATGATAAGAGATTAATTAATTATATATCAAAGATAATTAAAATTAATCAAATGCAAATTAAGGGTTGATTAACTGTTTAATCAACTAGTGATTAAAGACTAATTAATTTGTGATTAAGACTGTAAATTAATAACTAAAGAATAATTAATCTAATTAAAGATAAATTAATTGGTTTGTAGGGTAATTCAGAGATGAACTACCTAGATGTAATTAGTGAGATGCATATACTAATTAATTTGTTGTTTTTTTAGGGATAGTCACTTGGTAATAAATTAAGTATAATCACTTAGTGAGGTTTGTAGTATAATTACCTAGTGAAGTTTTATGATGGATAAATTACTGGATGTAATTAATATATGGATTAATTACCTGATGTAATTAATTAAAGGATTAAGATAATTAATTAAGGGATTAATTAATTAAGGTAAATAATTACATAATGGTTAATTACTGTGTATGATTGATTAAGGACTGATTAATGGAAGTAATTAATTTAGGTAATTAATGAAAATGTTCAATCTTGTTTATGCATGATTGAATGTTGATGAGTGTTTTGGACTGGATGATATCTCTGATATAAATTGCTTTGTGATATGAAATGTTGGATGGATGGCGATAATGTGATTATCTATCAATTATGAATTGATGTATTAAAATGTTATCTGGTAATTAAAGTTGAATTGTATTTAATTGGACAATTTGGGTTAGGATGACATTTGACTCGAAGAGACCGGAGTCGGGTATTAGTAAATACCCGAACCCACTTCGATTCTCTGTAAACTGATTTGTGAAATCAATAAACTGATATGGAATGATTTAAGTGAATCAGACCATAAATTTTAAGTTCTGAGACTTAGAAATTGATGAGTATAATAAGTGTCGTCTATACCAAACCTGTGGATTTGTAAAATTGATATGAGTTACCCGGGTTAATAATTGGTTACTATTTGGTATATTTCATGTTAAGATGGGTTTACTCACGCTGGTTTCCTGCCTGACCCGGGTGTTACTTTGATGTAATTGTAACGTACTCAATTTTTCGTTGCCGAAAAACCGGATAGTTATGGGTTTAAGAAAAAGAAAAAGAGAGAAGAAGAGAGAAAAGATAGAGAGGAAAGAAAATAGAAAATATAGAACAGAAAGGAAACAACAGAACAACATCAGAATCTCACAATTCGCAGCGGAACAACATATAATAATAAATGAATAATCTTTAAACAAAGAACTATATCAGTCATTACATTACATCACATTTCATTACATCATATCATCAGAGTGTACAACAACAACAAAATCAAACAGTGCAACGGAAAAAGAAATACTATATATAAATTAGTAATACGCCATGCCATCCAGCTTGCCTCCAGCAACTCCAGAATATCCTGATAAACCTTAACTCTTGACTGCCCGTGTAGAAATTGGTGGGCACCCAGAGTTTAGGAAGGAAAACAATAAACTCTGAGTCAGTCATGTGACTAGTGTGAGAACTCAAAACAGTTTATTTATCTTTAAAATCAAAATAGAAGAATATTTTTAAAGCCAATTCGCAATGCTTTTAAAAATGAGACTACCATAAGGCCTCCCGCACACACACACATGCAAACGCAGAATCGGAGGAGATTTCTCCTTATGATAGTCAAAGATGCTTGATACGCATTTAAAAGAGCATTTGATATTATTACTAGTGCATAGTGTAGAGAAAAATTTATTTCGAAAGTAGAATATAAATCTTAGCCAACATACGACCATTATCGTATGCCTACTATAGCTAACTATGTTCAATAGCAGGTTACCGCCACATTCCATAGCAGGTTATACAACTAAAACCGTACAAGTCTCGTATTGTTTCTTTGGATTTCCAACGAATGATCAGGCCAAGGAACTTCCCATTGCCACATGAGAATGCCTCTGGATGGACATCCCCGAGAACCAAACCGGATCTCTACCAACACAAGGCCGGGTTACCCCTAACTGAGTAACAACTGACCGAATATGCCATCCCCCGGTCCTTTGGGACCTTTCACCGAGCGCTCGCAATCAATTCACACAATCATAACAAAGTGTTTTCAACATGAGTAAGCATCTGGGCTCCATACCATGATACCACCCTTTTCCAGAAGGAAATGCACACATCCTAAAGGGCGCTACCCCTCATAACCTTGCTGCTTCTTTCCTGTTTTGACCATTCACGGGGTGTGAGGCTCGACAAAGTCACGTCCACAAAAACATACTTTATACAAAAGCCATGCTTTGGGTCAACAAATGATCATAGAAATGATCACCAAGATAGACGATCAAATAAACGATCCTATCACAAATAATCAACATAATGATCATTTACAGCAACACTCAGCATGTCACATTACCAAATTGGGAATATATCGCTGATAACATTCAACTACATAACCTCTAAGCTCGTACGTCTCAGAGAAGGGTGTTAAGCTAAAAGAATAAATTCTTCGCCACCAACAGAAATATATTTGAAAGAAATCGGCTTTATATCTCAATCTGTAATGTCAGACATACAATCCATACAAGTCTGTTCCGGGCTCGAACAAAACCGAAGGCACTTACAAAGAAGTCCTTGCAATCCGGATATTCACAATCCTGATCGGATTCACCATCACATATGGAGAACTCAATACCGTAGCTACTCGGTGCAGAGTCAATCGACAGGTCATCCTATCGCTCTTGCAAATACCGGGTCTTCAACACCGATCTTCAATGCAATTTATAACGACGTATCACATATTCGGAATGGGTTATACGACCCCATGGTCCTTTCCCGGTTAACCCGAATAGTGAGCGCTTATTCAAAAATAAGTGTGGCATTCAAATTCAAACAAATCACATCAAATACCCATTCAAAGGGAAATATTGATAGTCGGTTATTGAACTATCAATGGATATGCACACATCACCAGATTCCAAATAATTTTCCAAATTATTTATTTTCCAAAAATATCTTTACAAGATATATTATTTTCAATACTTCAAAAATAAATCAATATTTATTTTTCTAAACCAATCCCACTTTCTTTTATAAATTCCATAGTGAATTTATATTTCACAATATCTATGAATATATGATTTTAATTATTCATTTTCAATTTATCTTCAAAAAGATAAATTCTCAACTTATTCAATGAAATATTAGAAAACATTT
The DNA here is from genome assembly GCA_030765085.1 of Allium cepa. Classification (NCBI taxonomy): domain Eukaryota; kingdom Viridiplantae; phylum Streptophyta; class Magnoliopsida; order Asparagales; family Amaryllidaceae; genus Allium; species Allium cepa. The sequence goes on along the minus strand of CM060937.1, from coordinate 252,758,003 downwards.
CCACACTTATTTATTCATAAGTAATTCACTTTATATTATTTATTTTCAATACTTAGAAAATATTCAATATACTTAAATCGAAATTAAGTATATATTTCATTCTTTAAGGAAATCATTCTCTTAAACATATTTATTTGGGCCAAAACGAATGTTGCGTAAAACATCGTTACGACAACCCAAAATCACTAGTATAGGGATTCGAAATTTAAAATAGATATATAAATCCCAATACTATACAAAACATTTCCTTTCGGAAATCATTTACTATAACAACAGTGTTATAGTCCACTATTTCCTTCTATTTCTCGAAAGCGTCTATTTCAACAATAAATGTTGAAATCTATGGTTTCGAATCTCAACACATTTAAAACATCGTTAGATCGTTTTAATTCTATTTAAAATATCACATTCTAAACATTTTCTTTAACATATTATTCACTATTCAAAAACGTGAATATACTATGTTTAACAAATTTCATCCTTTTATTCATTTTATTTCAAAGGATTATTCACAGTCAAAAACGTGAATATAACTCCATTAATAGGTTTCAACAATTTTCTTATCAAAATAAGTCGTTTGCGAATTTATAAAACAACGTTTATAAACTCCATTTCTATTTATTTTATAACAACTTCCTTTTATAAATTCCTTTATTAATTTATTTGATTTGTAACTCAATTATCTACTAAAATTCATATTATAAGTTAAACACTTATAATTTATTTGTTTACAAGAAATCATTCTTTTGAACTTCATAATTATAAATCCTATAACTTATAAGCTTCAATTATTTATTCAAAACTATTCTTTTAATAACTTTATAAAATTTATAAATCTTACTATTTATAAATTTCATTTATAACTTCACCATTTTTAATTTTATGAATTCCATTCATTTACAAAATTCATTTTCACTTCATTCAAATACTTATAAAAACTCGTTTTATAATGTCAATATTTCAATTTATAAATATCCATTTATAAATCTCTTAATATAAGTCAATTTATATTATTCTTCAAAACATATTTAATCTCCTTTATAATTTCACCATTTTGATTTATAAAATAATTAAATTTTATAAATCCTATATTTTTAACTTTTATAATAAATTCAAAAATCCTGATTTAATCATTTTATAAAATCATTAGCATCATATTCTCAAAAATCAGTTTTTAACTATATTTCTTAAAAATCATGATTTTTATAACATTAAAAATTACACGTTTATTTATTTAAAATGGATCAATTCCAAAAATATTTTATAAACGTTTTCTTTCAAAAATCACTTTAAAAATCATTTTAAAATTCCAAATTTGGTCCAATGATGCTACATACTAAATAGTCAATCACGACAACAACGACATCATATATCAATATGATAGTCCATCAAATATCAAAATATCTGAAATCAAAAATAAATACTGTTGAGGAATCCAGTTGGATCCCTCCAACCTGTTTTCCTGCATCCACAAACATTAGCACAATACCAATTTCGCTCCAGTACGAAATTATCGCGGTATATGGGATTTAAAATATTATCCGCTTAATAGACGGCGCAATAGGGTCTCATCCGCTAAACAAATAAATGCGGGAAATCAACAACTGCAATATATACATATGCCAATATATATATATTGCTATTATATATAATACCAATTTCACTGTTTATGAAATATTCGCGGTATATGTTTTTAATAAATAACATCCGCTTACTAACGGCGTATAATGTCTATTTTAACAATCAATAGATAACAATCATCATTCAAACATGCATTCAAATATTTTAAATCTAACTAATTAAAATAAAATCGAAACTGATTCGATTGAGTGAGAAGTTCTCACCTTGGTTTTAAATTCGTTTTAGCGATTTATTTCGAATAAAATTAAACGGACGTTTAATTTTACTCAAAATTTTCACTAACTCCAAACGACTCCAATCCAATTTCATCGCGTAGTGCTCGTCCATATGATTCCAACGCAACTGGTTTCGCGCGTTTTCGACCTCGTATGAAAAAGTTATGATTTTTCAAAGTTTACTCGAATTTATATACATAAATTTATAACATAATTTATAAAATTTATAACCTAGCAAGATCATGGCCGTTAGATTCAAGCCCCCCCTCATCTCAGCCGTGCGCACCATCATCTCTCCCACGCAACATCTTCAGGTCGCAACACACGCACATGAACCCATTTATCAAATACTAGGGTTTCGATTCACCACCTCCACGTCGAGCTTGAACGCGATCAGGATACACCACCATGCGCGCCTCCCCACACTACACCTTCGGCCAAAGTGGCACAAGGCTCGGCCCCCTATGTTGCACGCAGTTCTAGGCCGAACGGCCCCTCTTTGAACTCGAATCCCCATTGATTTACTTCGAGTTTTTCAATCATAACCGTTGATCTCGTAGCTCCCATCGCCCTCTTTAATACTCTAGTTGAAAGTTTAGCCTAATTGTCGACGGATTTGGAGTAATCGAGGGAGAAACTAGGTGTTTTCTGGCCATCCATTATCAAGTGGCGGCTAGGGTTTTATCTCACTTTTTTTTTCTTTTTTTTTTTAGAATGGTGGGCTATTTATAGAGAAAAATCGAACACTATTCATCCGGAAATTCCGAACTCCGATTCACGTGCCGTAACCAGCGTTTCTAGGGTTTACCCCGCGTTCCGGACACAATGGAATAGGTTTCGGAAGCTAATTCGGACATCTGTGCGAGTTATGGCTACAAACGCTCAATTTAAATTAAACCGATTTAAACGATTTTCTAGGCGTTTTAATTTGTACCGGACAAACGGTAAATCCAATTGACACGAAATTTGAAACCATACAATAATATCACATTACGGATCCGATGAAACTGGTTTCGTCGAAATCCGAGACTTTTTGAAAAATGGCTATTTTAACTCGCCAAATTAAAATTTAAAACAATTCGATGCGTTTCGAGCTGCCACGCTCAAGCGATAATTCCGATTGACACGAAAATTGAAATCCGATAATAACTAACTATTACGGATCCAATGAAACTGGTTTCGTTCAATTCTGAGACTGTTCAAAAAATTGACTATTTTCACTAGTCGATTTAAATATTAAAATATTCAATTTTCACAAATTAACTTTTAATTCGATTTTAAAAGTTCTAAAATATCGTTCTAACTTCCATATGATAAAATAAAATTTTACAAATCATTTACAATCATATTTTACCCAATTTTCGATTATTTCCATAATTTAACATATTAAATTATCGATTTAATTATTCAATTAAATCCAATTATTCAAATAAAAATTTATTTGACTTATAAATTCACTTATTAATATTTAAAATTAATTAAATATTCAAATTTTAATTTCTAAAAATTCTGGGTCGTTACAGTAATGCTCGGGTCAGACCGAGTATTACAGATTTTTAGGTAAGGACGTTCTGGAGTTCAGGAGGCGAGCTGGATGGCAGGAACGTACGGAGTGATTTCCGCTGTGTATGTTACTGCTGATTAGCTGGGACATGTTTTCAAATTTGTCCTGTATTGTGTAATAGTTGTAACTCTGATGTATATAAATATAAATTGACAGATATAGTTTTCTTTGTATAACTGTTATTATTATTTGCTATTATATTTTATCCGCTGCGAATGTGAAATTCTGAGTTTGAGTTTTATATTTCTTCTTCTTTCTCTTTTCTTCTTTCACTAACTATCTGGAATTTCGGGATCGAAATTTTCGGGTCGTTACATTTTGTATCATAGCAGAAGGTTAAGTGAGAACCTTGGCTCTGTTGGGGATTACTCATTAAGGATAGGGTAAGTGGTACCCTAGAATGAGTTGAGTGTATATATATATATATGAGAGAGCGTACTTGTTATTTTCTTATATAAAGGTTTTTAAATGATTTCAAAAGTAAATGAATCTTATATAAGAAATAGATTATCTATTATATTAAGGAAATTGGTTGTAGTATTAATTAAACTAAAAGTAATAATAAGAATTAAGTGGTAATAGAATTACAACCAAATTGAAATTAAATTAAAGACAAGTTTGAAATGGATTCAAACTGGAATCAAATCTTGAAATTGGGAAAGGGTTCAGGATAATCAATTAATTTATGTAATTAATTAAACTTTATTTAATGAGATTAATTAATGGATAATAATTGGAAATGATAAATAAAGAGGGAGTTACTTAATGAAGTAACTAGAGTTAAGTAATTTAAGGGACAATTACTTAATGAAGATAATTAAGAAAATAAGTTAATTATCGAATGTGATTAATTAATGGTGTAACTAATTTAAAGAAATAACAAATAATATTATTTAATGCATTTTAATGAAATGGTCCTATTTCAAACAAGAGTTGTTTGAAAATTTAAAGGAAATTTGTTTTGAATTAAAACCAAAGGTGGTTTAAAATTTTAAAGTATAACTTGGTATGTAAAAGAAATTAATATGTATACATGTGGATATACATAATATCAAAGGTGATTGAAAATAAACTCTAAATGGCGAGTTTTGAATTTGGAATAAGATGTGATACCCAAGGTGATAAGTTTTTTAACTTATAAATGGAAAGATTATTAATGTGAAGTTTAGAATTTGAAATGGAAGTTCAAACTGGGTAAGGTTGACTGGATTAAGTGAATTGAGTTTAACTTGGGAAGGATTAAATAAGTTGAAATGATCAACCTGATTTGGAAATTTCAAGATGAAATTAAGATTTAACTTGGGAAGTTAAATGATTGATTATATTTGAGAGTTGAGTGATCTCAAATTTGGGTTTGAGATCCAAAAATTGGAAATGGATGGGTGTTTTGAAATAATTGGATGATATCATCCTATTGTTATTAATAATCTTTAAAATGTGAATTGGATTTGTTTAAATGAATGAGAAATGGAGTATGGTAATCCATTATTGGGATAAAAGGGAAATTAAACTTTAATTTGAAACTAAGGGTATGGAATTACCTTGAACTAAAAATTTGAGTAATTGAATTTGTAAATTTAAATTGTTTGAAAGCATTTAATAAAGGTTAACTTGGTTTAAAGGGTTAAACCAACCTTAGAAAATTTACTCGAATTTATATAATTCGAGATGGTTTAAATTTGAAATTTGAATTGGAATTAGTTCAAATTGAATTTGATTGGAATTAATTGAAATTGTGATTGAAGATGTATAAGTATAAAATTCAAATGGAAATTTTGAATTGGATTAATTTGAAATGATTTGAAATTGAAGTGGGTTCAATTTGAAATTAGTCCAGATTGATTTGAATAATTTGAAATTGTAATTAAAGTTGAATAATTTTAAATTCAAATGGAATTTGAATTGAATTTGGGAGGAAGTTAACAATAATTCAACTTAATTTGGAAATGGAGTTTGAAATTGAGATTAGTTCAAACTGGAGTTGAAATGAATTAAAACCGAACTAATTCAATTAAAATTTATTTGAAATTAGTAGAAATTTGAGATCAAAGTTGAATAAAGTTAAATTTGGAAAGAAACTAAGGTTAATTCAACTTGAATTGGGATTGAATCAATTTCAGTGGAAATTGAAGTTATTTAAATTGGAATTGGGTCAATTTAAATGGTAGAGGAAATTTAAATTGAATTGATGAAAATGAAGATTGGGAAGTGAACAGTTTTGACTCTAGACTATTTTTAATATAAACCTATTTTTCCAAGCTATTTATTATATATACAACCTTTCTTTTAAAAGCCAAACTATCTTATACTTGTTTTACAATTATTTTTGAAACTGTTTAGCAATTTTCCAACTGTTTTATAAACAAATTACTATCTTACTATTATTTTGCAATTATCTAAACTTTCTTTAATTATTTTAACTATTTTCTACCTATTTTACACCTATTTTACAAACTAGTAATTATTTCCAACTACTTATCTATTTTTAAATTTTCAAACTATTTTTTTTAAATAAACTGGTCGGAGTTCAAACTGTTATTGGTTAAATACCCAATCGAGATAAGAATAAATGTGATAATCCAAATGGATTGAGGCAATTGTGAGTAAGATAATGAAAATCAAAGTGAATGTGAATAGAAATGAAATTAATTTGGTTAATAACCAATAAAGATAAATACGTAGGGTGTACGTATGTTATTCTATTCGCATAATGATTTGTTCTAGATTCGAGCACAGAATTTCGAGATAGTTATATCGATCCGAGTTGGAATTTTCCACTCGATTTTTAAAGGCGAACCTGGATATGGATTGTTGATTGGTTCTGGATATTCTCTATCATAGTTATGACTATGCAAGGAGAATGACGATTTTTGATCAAGAAACCAGATCTGAGTCCGCACTAGGAAGTCGGGTCGACGATACTAGTTCGGAAGTGAAATTGTGTGATCGAGTGAGCAATCAGATTGGTATGGCGTACGAATGATATGTGTACATCGTATGGATTTGAATAAAATTGATATTGAAAGGAGTAATCAAATTTGAATATTTGATTTTGGAAAAATTATATATCTTGGTTATATAAAATGAAACTCCCTTTGTTGAATTTTTTGCCAAGAGAAAAGAGTTTTTGAAAATGTTTGAAGTATAAAAGGTGTTTTATACAAGTTTGAAATGATCCAAAGTTTTAAAGATTATATATATCTGTATATATATAAAGGATCTTATGAGGATTTTGGAAAAAGGTTTTGGGAACCTATGGATTTGGAAAGGCTTTTGATTTTTGGGTAAAATCAATATTGAATTCGGAAAGCCTAGTTTGAGAATTATCGATTTTGGGATAATCGATTTTATGTAAAGAAGCTTTGTATCATACTAGGTGTATGATTTGAAGATATTATGTGTGTATAGTATAAAAATGTTTTGATGATAGATTTGGGGGAAAAGGCGCTCCCTTGAAATGAACTTCTCAGGAGTACCACCGGGTGGTGCTGCCTTGAGCCCCAGGGGGGTTCTAAAGTTGATCCTGTGAGGAGTCCGGACAAAACTAATCCCTGAGGATTATGAGTAGAGTATACCATAGCGAAAGTCGTGTGTGCCGTTGAGAGCCAACAGCTGCATGGACTTTTGCTACGACGGCAACGTAACCCAGGATGTAACTGCGATCTATGGTATAACATAGGGAAAGTCGTGTGTGCCGCTGAGAGCCAACAGTCTGCGTTTGATTTTATATCGGTAGACTGCGACCTATGTAGGAGTGGAGAAGCTTCATTTTGACAGCGAAAATCAGAGGCCGCTGAGAGCCTGCAGTTACATGGACTTTTGCTGCGACAGCAACGTAACCCTGGATGTAACTGTGATCTGTTGTGTGGGTTCCATGGCGTAATCGAGAGGCCGTTGAGAGCCTGCAGTTACATGGACTTTTGCTGCGACGGCAACGTAACCCTGGAATGTAACTGTGACCATGGATGGGGGTGATGATTTCCAGAGTATTCTCACCAAAGATATATCCTCTATTTTCAAAAATGTTTTCTATATTTTCAATAAAATTATCTAAAGTATTTTCACTGGATGTTGGAAACGATTCTGCCAAGCACTTGTAGATTTTCAGTCATACGCCTGATCAACGTATGACCGAATTTCTGTGAGAACAAGGATGGACTGTTGGAAACATCGAGTTATAAAAAGTATTTTTATAAAACAATTTTATAATATAAATCGATTTTAAAGGTATTTTAAAATGATCAAAGAATATTTTAACTGGTTTTAATTATTTAATAAATTTTGTTTTCGTTCCTTTTCGAGGACGAAAAAATTCTAAGGGGGGAGGAATGTGATAACCTGAAATACCGAACATCTAATAATTGGGTAATTTACTGGTTAATTTGAATGAATAAATGGAATTCTGATAAATAAATAAAAGTAATAATATCTAGAAATGATAAACCTTATGATAAATTAAAAATATGTTAGTAGACATATGCAAACTCTATTGAAAATTTAAGTATGTTTATATACAAGTGTGTATATATGTGTGTGTGTGTGGAGCTATTATTTTACCCGGGCCCTTGCTATGTGAATAGACTTGAATTTAAATTTAAAAATAAATGCTTTAAAAATAAACTGGACTTAAATAATATATATAAGATTTTTATTTATGTATAGCTAGTATAAAATTATTTTCTTTAAATTTTATTAATATTTTATTAAAGGAAAAGAATGAATATAAATTTGATAACATATACATATTAAATATATATATATATAAAGGTTTGAATACACATATATTATAAGAATAGGACTTGTAAAACATTTGTCAAAATATGTTCTTATGAAGGATAACAAGTGTTAAGATATTAACACTAAAATTTACAAGTGTCACAACAATTTTAAAACAATGAATTAACAAAATAAATCAGTTCTCATCTTCCATTTTTCTTCAAACAGAAAAAAAAATGAAATTAGGACAAAATGTAAGCAAGACAAACAACTATCAATCTTTCTACCAACTCGATCCTGAAGCAAGATAGGCAAATTTAAAAGGAGATTTAACAACTCAGATCAAATTTAAGTCAATTTAAATTGCTGTTTCCAGATCAAAGCAGCTCAGTATCAAATTAAAAATAAGTTCAGGCAGCAGTTCATAATCTAACAATTTCCAGGTCTCAAGAGCTTAAGCAACTTTCAGTGTAAAAAAAAAAATCAGAAGAAGCTTTCTCTTTTTCTAAGAAAACAAGGTGAGTAATCTCTTGTTAAATTAAGTCTGATTTATGCTTTGATATATGTGATAAATTTTAGTAATAATGTCACAAAATTTGTTTGCCTGAAAGCATAAATCTGACATATATAGCTGGAAATACTACATGCATGTTTTTCTGAATGACTGTTTGTTCCAGGATCTAGTGATTTTTCAAAGTTATGAAACTCAAAATCTAATCTTTGCTAAGGTTCAAGATTAAAACAACATATAGTTGAGTAAAGTAACCCTTTAAAAATGAGCCTGTTTTATGCTTTGATGAATGAGATGAATTTAACTATAATGTTGTGAAATTGTTTTGCCTGTAAGTATAAAAGTATAAATCTGGCATATATATGAAAATACTGGATGTATGGCTGGGTGGAAAGCATGCAATTTTTTTTTATGAATAGAACAAACTTTTTAAAAAAAAATTTTAAATCTGCTTATTTAGGAGAGTAAGTGAAGATTAAAACAGAAATTATGCAGCAACCACTGCATAAGAGGATTAATCTGTTCTCTGTCAAACATTGTCACAAAGAGAAATTAATCTAAACTGAATCTGTTAAGAATTTTTGCATGATATTAACAATTGAAGTATAGTTTGCAAGCATAAATTAAATTAGTATCTGGGTATGTAGATATGGTTTATACTTTGTTTGCAGTGAAAATGTTTATAGTTGTTCCCTGTATAAACAACAGTCACATGCATATACTAATCAGGTCAATTTCACCTCATATGTTTGGTTTTAGGGTGTGATCCTTAAAGGTAAATTGTTAATAACAACTAAGTTAGATTTCTAAAAATATTTTTAACCTTAATTATCAAATATAAATTAGTAGAAATCAGGAAATACAGTGGAACTTATTTCCAACCAGAAATCAGGTGTTTAGATTTCAAGAATTGATTATGTACCTGGATTCGAGTTTTGAAGAAATGAATTTTAGTGATCATATCTAGATTTTTAAGTGTGTTATCGATGGGAATTTTCTTGTTGAACGGAAATTGGGATTCTAGTGATTTCTGATGATCAGCGAATTTTGGGGTCAAGTGCTTATGGGTGAAGCAAGCTGTGTGATTGTCGATGACGGCAAAAATATTAGATGGATTTTTAGGCCCCCGTGGCGGTGTCAGTTCGTCATTGTAGGGTTAGGTTTGTATTTTGGGACGGGTCTGTTCCATGGTCGATTCTTAAGACGTGCAAGCATCGCAATGATCAAATGATGGGAGAAGAGATGATAGAGGTAAGGCAAAGGATCCAGGGTATAAGTAAGGCATTCCTGGCGGTCAGAGGTGGTGATGGGGGGAACTTAGGCGATAGGGTCTGGAAACAAATGTGGTTCGTTTTTTCAAATTTTAATTGACGTGATGTTTCGCCGATCTGTGTTGAGAGGCAACTCGGTGGAAGATAGTTGACTTGTCGATGATCAGAGCTGGTTGTGATGCCGGCCGTTTGTTGTGTGCAGGTGCACCGTGTCTCGTGTGCAGGTGAAGGAAGCTTCAGGTAGGAGAAGGGGAGATAAGGTACTGGAGGAAGTTTTGCTCGAATACTTTTTCGGGGTTCCTATTGTTTTGCTCGAGTGGAAGCTCAAGTTTTGTTCGTGTGTTTTGTTTCAGATTTAAGTTAACGATTTTAGAACTTACTTTTTTTTCTAATTGTTTCCTCTAACTATTAATTAAGAAGTACAGAATTTGTATGTAAGTTTATTAATTAATGGGTAAGTTTTATAAATTAATATTTAAGAGAATAATTAATCTATAATAAGAGATAAATTAATTAAATATATATCAAAGATAATTAAAGATTAATCAAATGCAAATTAAGGGTTGATTAACTGTTTAATCAACTAGTGATTAAAGACTAATTAATTTGTGATTAAGACTGTAAATTAATAACTAAAGAATAATTAATCTAATTAAAGATAAATTAATTGGTTTGTAGGGTATTTCAGAGATGAACTACCCAGATGTAATTAGTGAGATGCATATACTAATTAATTTTTTGTTTTATTAGGGATAGTCACTTGGTAATAAATTAAGTATAATCACTTAGTGAGGTTTGTAGTATAATTACCTAGTGAAGTTTTATGATCGATAAATTAATGGATGTAATTAATATAAGGATTAATTACCTGATGTAATTAATTAAAGGATTAAGATAATTAATTAAGGGATTAATTAAGGTAAATAATTACATAATGGTTAATTACTGTGTATGATTGATTAAGGACTGATTAATGGAAGTAATTAATTTAGGTAATTAATGAAAATGTTCAATCTTGTTTATGCATGATTGAATGTTGATGAGTGTTTTGGACTGGATGATATCTCTGATATAAATTGATTTGTGATATGAAATGTTGGATGGATGGCGATAATGTGATTATCTATCAATTATGAATTGATGTATTAAAATGTTAGCTGGTAATTAAAGTTGAATTGTATTTAATTGGACAATTTGGGTTAGGATGACATTTGATTCGAAGAGACCGGAGTCGGGTATTAGTAAATACCCGAACCCACTTCGATTCTCTATAAACTAATTTGTGAAATCAATAAACTGATATGGAATGATTTAAGTGAATCAGACCATAAATTCTAAGTTCTGAGACTTAGAAATTGATGAGTATAATAAGTGTTGTCTATACCAAACCTGTGGATTTGTAAAATTGATATGAGTTACCCGGGTTAATAATTGGTTACTATTTGGTATATTTCATGTTAAGATGGGTTTACTCACGCTGGTTTCCAGCCTAACCCGGGTGTTACTTTGATGTAATGCTCGGGTCAGACCGAGTATTACAGATTTTCAGGTAAGGACGTTCTGGAGTTCAGGAGGCGAGCTGGATGGCAGGAACGTACGGAGTGATTTCCGCTGTGTATGTTACTGCTGATTAGCTGGGACATGTTTTCAAATTTGTCTTGTGTTGTGTAATAGTTGTAACTCTGATGTATATAAATATAAATTGACAGATACAGTTTTCTTTGTATAACTGTTATTATTATTTGCTATTATATTTTTTCCGCTGCGAGTGTGAAATTCTGAGTTTGAGTTTTATATTACTTCTTCTTTCTCTTTTCTTCTTTCACTAACTATCTGGAATTTCGAGATCGAAATTTCTGGGTCGTTACACGCGCACGCGGGGAGGAGTGAGGGGCTGCTAGCGAGGCGTGGGCGAAGGAAATGGGGTGAGGCCATCAGGCAGTGGTGGAGGTTGCTCTGATTTTGGCAGTGGGTTGAGATCTTGTGGGGTAAGCCTAGCCGAAGTGGAGTGTTGAAGTGGTGGAGTGGGAACATGGATACGACGTGAGGTGGAAGGTGGGTTGTTTCGGCCATGGAGGAGAAGTTGTGCGTGCATGAGGTGAAAGGGTTTGTGCATGGTGGAGAGTTTCGGCCTTGCTCTTTTTTCTTTTCTTTTTTTTAAGAAGGAAATGAGAGGAAGGAGGAGGAGACATTTACCTGGAGCTTGAATTGAAAGTAGAAACAGTGGAACTAGAATGAACGAAGTGTTTTCTTTTCAACTTTAAAACTCAGCACAGTAATAAATTTTTCTTTTAAGCTTCCAACGTCATTCCTTATTCCTTAGTTTTTCACCGAATTCCTAAGCGTCCATACTAATTCACTAGCCAACCACTCTATTGAATGCACCCAGCAATTTATTTTTCAATTTTGAATGGGTACGGGCTACAAATTTTGGGATGAAATTAGTTTAACCAGTCCGTCCGGAACCGTTAAATCAACGCGACGGATTATGCCGGACTCCGATTCGTGCAAATAAATATACCGTTATGATCAGTGCGACGATGCGCTTCCAACGGTACATAGATTATTGTGACACGATGGTTTTATAAAATTCGCATTTACGCCGCTTAAATTGTACGTTTTGCAAAACAATTTAAACGGGACAGGCGATGACAGTTTTTGACGAAACGAATTACGTAATCTTGATCAGAATAATTTTTATAACATAACTGTGTAAAAATATTTGGATTTGAAACATAAATTTTACGCAGCTTTATATGGACTGATATACAGTAAAACGCGAACGAAGTTTACTGTAATATTTTACGACGAAACTTTTTCTATGCTCATATCTAACTAGACGTATCTCATAAATAAAGTTTGGACTTATATTGAGATTGTTTATAAATTTTCAAAATTTTATATTAAACGATGGATTTTAAAGTTTTAAATCGGGTCGGAAATTCAAGGCTGTTACAGTTTTCCATTCGCAGTAGTCATACCAAATTTACTAACTAGATCCCTAGCATATTTTTCTTAACTAATAAAAATACCGTTGTCTATTTGTTTTATTTGTAAACCTAAGAAGAAAGTAAGTTCACCTATATGAATCATCTCAAACTCTTTTGTCATTATTTCAGAAAATTCTTTATTCATTTCATGATTAGTTGATCTAAAAATAATATCATCCACATAAATTTGTACTAGTTGGATATTATTTTTATTTCTTTTAATGAAAAGAGTATTATCTATTTTACCAATTTCAAAATTTGATTGTAATAAAAAAAGATCTAGTCTGTCATACCATGCTCTAGGAGTTTGTTTCAAACCATATAGAGCTTTCTTAAGTTTGAAAACATGATTTGGTAGATTTTCATCTTCAAAGAGTGGGGGTTGTTCAACATAAACTTCCTCTTTAACACATCCATTTAGAAAAGCACTTTTAACATCCATTTGAAATAATTTGAAATTATTATAATTTAGAAAGCAAGTAGAATTCTAATTGCTTCTAATCTTGCTGCGGGTGCAAAGGTTTCATCAAAATCTATTCCTTCTTTTTCACAATAACCTTGTGCGAATAATTGAGCTTTATTTCTAACGACCTCACCTAGTTCATTCATTTTAGTTTTATAAACTCATTTAGTTCCTATTATAGTTTTATCCTCTAGTCTAGGAACAAGTTCCCAAACATCACTTCTGATGAATTGATTCAATTCTTCTTACATAGCCAGAATCCACGAATCATCAGATGATGCTTCCTTTGGATTTTTAGGTTCAATAGATGATATGAAAGCTACATTACTCATGTTATTTAGTTGATTTCTAGTTCTAACAACAGATTCAATATTTCCTAGTATATTTTCTATAGGATGATCTTTTAAAAGCTTAACCTTTTTATTTGGATGAATGAGTTCATTATCTATTTCAATTGATTCATTATTTAGTGTAGCAAAATCTTCTTCATCATTAATTTTTTCAACATCTTTGAAATTTTCATCAAATGAAACATGCATTGCTTCTTTAATGGTATTAGTTTTTAAATTGAAAAATCTATATGCTTTACTTCTATTAGAATATCCGGTAAAGATTCCTTTGTCGGATTTAGGATTAAATTTATCTAAAATATCTTTTGTATTCAGAATAAAACATTTACTTCCAAAGATTCTAAAATAAGATACCTTTGGTTTCTTCATGTAAAGAAGTTCATAGGGTGTTTTATTAGTTAATTTTAATATTCTATTCAAAATGTAGCAAGCTGTAGCAACTGCTTTAGCCGAAAAATGTTTTGGTAAATTACTATCTGAAAGCATTGTTCTAGCACGCTCATGAATCGTCCTATTTTTTCATTCTACCACTCCGTTTTGTTGTGGAGTTCTGGGAAAAAAGAAATTATGAGTTATTCTCTTTTTATTGCAGAATCTCTCAAAATTATCATTTTCAAATTCTCCACAGTGATCACTACGAATAGTTATAATTTTTAAAGAGAGTTGGTTTTGAAGTCTTTTTGTAAATTTTTCAAATGAATCAAAAGTATCACTTTTACGTTTCATAAATTTTTTCCATGTAAACCTAGAATAATCATCTAAAATTACAAAGACATATTTATTGTGATTTATTGATTGAATATGAGATGGACTAAATAAATCTAAATGAAGTAACTCAAGAGGTTTTGAAGTCAAGATCATATCTTTTAATTTGAAAGAACTCTTCCTAAATTTTCCTAATTGACAAGCATCATATATACTATCTATTTTAAAATTCATTCTAGGGAGACCTCTTACTAGATCAAGTTTAGAAATTTTAGATAAGAGTCTAAAATTCAAATGTCCAAATCTTTTATGCCAAATTCAAGGGTCACTTGTATTAGCCAAAAGACATAGATTATCATTTGAGATTTTCATACTAAGAATATAAATATTTTTCTTCCTAATTCCTTCAAATATAATATTTGAATTATTATCTTCGATGTGACACTTATCTTTTTTAAATTTAATTTTGTATCTTTCATCGCAAAGTTGAATAATACTAAGTATATTGTGTTTTAGATTTTTAACTAATAAAACATTAGAAATAGTAGGAGTTTTAGAGTTACCGACATTGCCGATGTCGATCACATATCCTTTTGAGTTGTCTCCAAAATTAACCAATCATCCATCTTTGTAGATAATATTATTCAGCATATCTGGATTACCAGTCATGTGTCTTGAACATCCACTATCAAGTATCCACTTATTCTTCTTGATTCGTACAATTTGTCCATTGAGAGTTGATTCTTCAAGGGCTGTATAACATTTTTCTTCCTGCATAGAATACAAACTTGGTAGAAAATTTGATTTTATATAATAACTATATGCAAACTTATGAGACAATGATGATTTGAACAGATTTAAACTAGGGTTAACAAAATTCCCAAAAATAGCTATTTTTTAATTTTTCAAAATTCAGGTTATGAAAACTTTGAAAACCTTGCTCTAATACCAAATGTTAGAAATGCGGATTACGGATCTTAAGGCTAGAATAACACTAGAGGCGGGGGGAGGTGAATAGTGTTTTATGGATTTAATAAATCTTTTTCAAAGTTATGTAATTTAATCACCAACAAATGTAATACACAAACACAGATATCATCAAAGAATCAGACATATATGCAAATAATAAGTAAAAGCAGTAAAGGAAAGAACACACCAGGATTTTATACTGGTTCGGAGTTACCCTACATCCAGTCTAGCACAATTGTACGGATTTCTTTTCAAAATAATCTCCCAGATTACACCCTCGATTTCAAGGCCATGAGGCACACCCTTCCATATTCGAGTCCGGGGCAAACTCTTTTGATTTACCATGCCACAAGATCAACTAATCGATTTCCAGAGAAAAAATCACACCCAATTGATTTCAAGACTCAACCGCACCTTTTACTCAACAGTTTGATTAACAAATAATCCTATAACTTTGAATATCACCGAGATCTTATGGAGAGAGTGGCAGAGAATCAAACAACAGATATTCAAGTTTGATTCACTTGGTATTTCGGCAGAGTATAATTTTGCGATTCTTTGGAATGAATGTGGAAGATAAAGAGGAGAGAAAATAAGTGAAATCTAATTAAAAATTCGTTATAACTACTGGTATTTATAGAAGATCAACAGCCATATCTATTCGTGAAAGGATACGACGAATAGACACTTCTTTTGAAAATTTGAATTTGAATATTAATGGGCACCATGTCGACATAGGGGTAGGAGTATGTCGACATGCTCTAGGCAAAAATGGTGATTTTGATTTTCTTATTAAAATAGGTTTCTATAAATTTTCTAAACAATGTCTAAACTTTTATAAATATACTTGAATATAGTTTAAACATATAAAAGAGTATAGAAAGTAATTTTAATATATAATCTTAATCTACAAAGTGATTTAAAATCCGAGTATATAAATATTTAAAAGCTAAATATTGAAACAAGAGATAGTTTAAAATCAAGGATAATTTTGAAATCAAAATATTAAAAGTGATAAAGATAATTTTAAGGCTAAAGTATTTCAAACAGGACAGATGTCTTTTGAAAAGAAGGTTTTGAAAACCATTTTAAAATAAGAGATATATTTTTGAAAAGCATTTACAAAAAATTAGTGGATATCAAAATTGGACCACTATATGTTCCACTAGATATTGTCGTGGTTCCATCCTTTTAACAGGCTCGAAATGGATTTCATTCCACGAATAAATTTCGAATAAAGATGTAAGTGCTTTCAAGAAGTTTTAACATAATTCTAGACTCAATACTTATCTTGTACTTTGAGATCTTGAACTCTTAATATCTTGAAACTCATGAGTATTAAATCTTGATATCTTCGATCTTTAAATTCATCTGTCTTGTATCCCTCTACTGTACAGTCTTCGTTCTTGGTACCTGCGTGTTTATTTCCTGCATATGCATATATATCTGAACTATAATGTTGTATTTATATTTTATAATAAGCCATAAGGTTGTTGTCATCAAAACCATCCTTCTCAAGGACTAACACGTTAGGCCCACCCAGAGGGCCATCCTACAGTATCCCCACGCCCAGTTGAAGCCTCGTATTCCTTGAAGTAAAAATATACTAAGTTGGATATGCTTCTCCTTTGCTGAAATCCATGATGAACTGCTTCGTTAGACGCTTCGTCCTTTGAGTTGCTCCAAACGCATCTCAATTCTTTTATTAGACCCTAAGTTTTACATTTTAATTTGCATTTAGTTTACATTCTTATTCTATTAGCTACTTATTTACCCTAATTGGTATATTCTTGCCCCCATCTCACCTCTATCTATTGTGAGATTTCCATTTATTCAATGGGGCATTCTGTTGGTATGAGCCACATTCATTATCTTGCTTATTTAACTTAATATAAATCTTAAGTTCATTAAAATAAGTCCCTTTTAACATTCCTGCTTTATTTTCTTATTAACTTAATATAAATTATTTAAATAAGCTTCTACATTATTATTGCTCATTAATTTATTCAAAGTCTCAAAATAAGCTTTTCTATTCTTATTACTTAATTATAACCTATGTTATAATTCTACCTGTAATTGTCATTTTCTCTTCTTTTATAGTTCGTACATAATTCCAACATTTCTTTTCTGTTCTAATCCGTCTTCTTTTATTATGATATAGAATATTCTTTTATTCTCTTATATTATATAATTCACTTATCATAATAACTATCTTCTTAAATAGTCTGCGTAGTGAACGCATACTAGGTTCATTATCGTTTACACCTTCAAGCTCTTATATAATAATTTACTTGATTCTTGTCATACTTTACTTTATAACCTTCTATTTTAGGAAGTAATTCTATTTTATTTGGTTGGTTATGAAAATTGTATTTAAAAATCCATTTCCATATTTTAATATTAAATAACACTATAAACAATAATCCGTAACTGCTAGATATTTCTTTTACTATTTTGGAATAGTGTAACATAAAGTAGTTTCTCTATTTTACACTAATTCTCTTTTTCTTTCTTTTATTCTAGAAATTACGTTCATTTTTGTCTTTTAGATATTAAATTATAGAAATGTATCCTATTTTCTAAACCAACCAATTAACCATTTAGTTACTCCAAAATTCAGCTGTTGGATTAATTAACTTTTCTCATTTTAACGTAAATTATTACAGTAATTCCATTCCTCAAACTTCTATTACTTTACATCTTATTTCCTTCATTTCAGTATTCTTAATTATTTAATCCATATTCATGTTTAACATATTCTAATCCATGCGCGAAGAAAGATGAGAAAATAGAAGAAGAATGACGCCTGCATAGGCTTCCAAAACATAGAAATAGATGTAAATAAATACTATTACTGTAAATAAACTGTAAATTCCTTATAGTTCAGCATAACTTAATTAATCGGATTAATTATTAAATAAAATTATCTAAACAGGAATTTAACGATGATATATCTTAAACTTAACAGAAATATAAATAAATCCACTCACATTGTTAGCTTCCCAAATCTCCCCGTTTTTATTTTAGATCTGTCCCTAACGTCTATATTCACCTCCCTTGTAATCCCTATTTGGAATTACAAACTATATATTTACAGATCTATAATATTTGAAAGAGAAAATGAAGAGATATTGATTAGAAATAGCAAATAAAACTCAGATTTAGGGTTTTACCTTTGATATGGCCTTCTAATTTGAACCAATTCCTAATTCCCTAATTAATTCTATTCTCTTTCTATTTAAATCTAAATTCGTGTGAATCAGATCTAAAATTTTGTTACTATGAAAGTGTAGAAGGGATAGAAAAATAGCAAAGAATCTGTAGGCAAGAGAAAAATAATGAGAATAAAAATGAGGCACTGCACCTATATTTATAATAGTTCAAATAAGTGCTAGTCATTAGATATAAAACCCTAAAATCAAAAGTGTATAGTCAGTCTATGGACGTTAAATTAATATGTTTTCTCCTGTGTTTGTTTTTATTTCAATATGATTCTCCAACAATCTTTTCATTAATCACTTTCCCCTTCTCTCTCTCAATCTATGGAAACATATATTTTGAAATATGGCGTTTCTTTTAAATAAAATTCCTCTGTTAATCACCCAATTAATAGATTTCATATATACCTTGAACTAATATACTATCCAATTAATCCCTGCCTGCACTGTGATTTCTTACCAAATTAATATGTCAATCAACACCATACTAATTCGTCACATATATGCATATTAATTTATTTTATCCCATAATTATTGCATGCATATATTCTACAATTGAATTTTGAATCAAAATCTTAATTATATATGTTACCATAAGTCCCCATGTTTATTAATTGACAATTGATTACTTGTATAAATTACTCTTTCTCTATTTTATTCTCTTGCTCTAACATATATGTTTCCAATCATATCAATTAGTTGCTACAATATATGTTCCCTTTCTTGTCACTTACAGTCAGTTAATCACATCTACTAATTAATTGAATATTAATTTCCCTTTTAAACAAATACCATCAATTAAGTCAATTAATCTTCCCTATTAATTGATGTTATATAATTTCCCTCTCTAATTTATTTGTTACACAAATATATATGTATTTCAAAAAATATTAATTAGTTGCTCCATTTACAAACATTCCTTTGTTTTAAAATTTAAACGCATATAACTTAATTAAATTATTTGCATATATAACTATAATTTAACTTGGGGTGTTACATTCTCCCCTCTCCCCCTCTAGTAAATTTCATCCCCGAAATTTAATAAGGGTTCAATTATGTAATTTCTTGTATTAATCACATCCATTTTGTGTATATCCAATTTTTGCAACAACCCATGCATAGTGCAAAGTGCAATACATCATAAAATATATGCATGTACAAGAATTTCTATGTGGTATCTCCTATATGAATGATTATTTTAGAAATTCCTTTAAAACATGATGCACACATCCTAAATACTTGCAATTTCTATATGAATGCAATCTTTGAAAACTCAGAACATTTTTCATTCAATTTTTCCCACACTCCTACTGAATAGGAGCATAGTTCAACAAATTTTTACGTCTAAACATACCATATAACTTTTAAATTTTGAATTTTAGAAAATTCTAATTTTCCAAATTCGATTTCTTATGTTATAAAGAAGGTGGAAAACAGAAGAACTTCATATTTCTCTGATTTTCCTTTGCGCACATCTTCCTCTGTACTTGGGATTGAGGCTACTATTCTAAAAAATTATTGTTTACTTCCCCAATCACAAAATACACAAGAAAATATCTCTTTTTAAATTTTTTCATTGACGTTTCTGTCGCTTTCTTTAAATTTATTATTTTCCTTTTAGTTACCTTATTCTGCTTTTACTCTTTTTTTTATACAGCAACTAAACACAGCTATCATCTAGGGCAAGGAGGTCTAGGACCATGTCCACTTTGACACAGAAGGTTCTACTCTAGGAATCCAAGTAACTCATATGCTCCTCCTGCCACCTATTACTTGTTACCAACATATGTTGTATTACTCATAACAAATAACATCTATTCATCTCTTCTATTCCATGCTCAAAAAGGAATAACTAAGTCTCATTTACTACAATTGATAAGGGTTTCAATCTATGCAGTCTCTATATAAAAAGACAACTAAGCTTGGGGAAATTTTCTCTTTTCCTTTCCTTTTTCCCTAACTAAGGTCTACATATCCCAACCATGTGTGCCCTATTATCTTACTAATATCATTTCACTATTCTTCTATAGTCTACACACGTGAAGCAACATTTCTAGGTTTTCACTAATGTCCTATACACCTTATGGGAACTTTTATTATCACTAAGAATAATTACTGCTATAACCTTATACTTTTTTCGTTACGCCTGGGAAATGATTCATATCTACTCCATATTTAAAAGTCTTATTTGGTTTGGTATGTATCAATTTTTCTCCAAAAATTAAAACTTCTAAATTTTATCTTTTCAAAAACTTATTTACTTTTCCACCAAACCATCTTTTTTTATATATTTTCAAATTTACTAAAACTGGGGTAAATAATAACAATTATTTTATCAAAAATCTCTTAACTTTCATACTCTTCCAATTACTTAACCTTGAAGGAGTTACTAAATTACTACACCTAATGGTTTTATACTTTATGTATTGGAATTACTTTTTCTTATGAAAAACCATTAACGCTAAAACCTTCTATGAATCCTTTAAAGAATAATTTCATGTTTATGTGAAAGTATAAGGAATTTATTTTATATTTTATCGAAACAGGCCATACAAAATATGGTGCTTTCCATACCTTATACATCTCTTTCACATATTCCTTGTAGCTTGCACAAAACATCTTTATTTGTGATTCATAGAAAATTATATCATTATTCATTTCATTCCAATAGATTAAGGTATGTTTACTCTATATTTAGTTACATAAGATACTTCCTAATAAATTCATTAATTTATCGTACAAATATTTTCATGTGCTTATTTAAATAATAAGTGTACATACAAACCACTTTAGAGATTATCTCCAAAACTCATTTGGGTCAAAACAGATTTTGCGTAAAACACCGTTACCACAACCCAAAAATACTAATATATGGATTCAGTTAAAATAAATATTAATAAATCTGTATGCTATGTTAAAACATTTACTTTGGGAGTCACCTACTATAATAATAGTGTCATAGTCTATGCTTCCTTTATTTCTACTGAAAACATTTCTTACAACAATAAATGTTGTAACCTACGTTTTCGATACTTAAAACACACTCTAGGTTTTTATATTTAAAATCATTATTCACCTACAAAGAAACTAGTGAGCTATACATGCTCTCTGATTCTTCATAAAGAATTTCACTTTTAACAAAATTTACCAATTTAAATTTCATACCACTTATTTTTTCAAAAATCCAATATTAACTTCCTCAAATATGCTAACAATTATTTTTTCTAACTTTTTAATTCAAAATTTTTATTTTTATTTGGTTAGACATAAAGAGAATTTTTTATACTAAAACCTCTTATTCTTCCTGAAATAAAAACACTCTCTCTACCATCCTAAGGAACTTCTCTACTTCCTAATACATATGGATACAAATTTTCTCTCGAAACATGGCTATTTGTATGCTATAAACTGGTAATAACATAGGGATCTACATACTTGGATCATCCCAAATCCAACTAGCAAACTATGCGCAAATATACTTATAAAAACTTTTCATATGTTAAAATCTATGGTTTGGGACTATTTGGATTTTAGTACATAATATATTTATATTTTATTCAAAAATACAAATATGTTCACTCAATCTCTATCTAGGAATCCTAAATCTAGGCTCTAATTCCAAATGCAACAACCAGATTCTAGTGCATCCAGATATTTCATAAAAATGCTAAACTCAAAGCCCACTGAAATCCAAGTTGGGAATCTGGTGTTCTGCAAATAGACAAAGATAAATATATCAGAGCTCAATTAAATATCTCACAGCCGAATTGACCAAAATATAATAGTAGGTAAATACTCACCTAATAACACTTTCTAAACAAGTGTCTTAAAGCTGGGAAGTTTCTGCCATCTACCTAACACGTAGGATGTTATGAGGAGGGGGTCAGAACTAAAGTTTTGGTGAATGGATAAATTATATACTTCTAGGCTTAATTTTACATATATCATTTTTTTTCGTTTACTCTTATATTAGGTTCATTATGTTACAATACTCTCGCCTATATTCGCTAACCGTGCCCATCTACTCCATAGTAGATTAAAACATAATAAGTAATATATGTAGCTATATGCCTAATGACATATTGGTCCTAGGTACCTTCCATGATACCTTTCGTATCCTCCTCGAAAAGGGCTCCATCGTCTTGCTTTAAGAGCGCTCTGTAACTACATCTGTAAAGGACTGCTTCGTAAGGCTTACAATATAGATGCTCCACTACTTACTATGAAAACAAAAATCGCGTCCATAATAGTCTATGCCAATGCTCGAAAATCCATAATGTACCACCTAGTGCGTACATTGAGGACTATGTAATCATTCTGTCTACTCTCTGAATCCCGCCAATAAGGTCTACCTTATTCAGTCGGGGATTTTCTATATCTGTAAAGGAATGCTTCCTTAGGCCTACAATACAAATATTCTAGTTGGTCTGTCTCTTTTTCATCGTGGTTATGGCCCCACGCAGCCAACCTTCAACTAACCAAAAGATTTCTAAAGAGTTAAGTGGTTGTGCCTTACTACAAACAATCTAACATCCAAATGGCAGTGTCCCTCATCCAATGTCGCGATAGTGAAAGAATCATTGGACCTTTGGTTTTAATTCTGGTCTTTCCCAAACTCGCTCTTAGTTTTGATGCTGATCAATATATGCATGTGACTATCCTTCTGGGTCCTACCACTAAACTTACTTGCAAGTACTGGGACATACGAATATCCGACTCCAAACACCAACCCCTTCTGACGGCCTACATTGGTCCTACCATGCAAAAACAGTCAAGGCATACTCTCTTGATGGAATACCTATAGACCTGCCTTCAGGGATGCAGCTTCGTTAGGCCTACCCAGAGGGACATCCTAGAGTATCCTCACATCCCGTTGAAGCCTCATACTTCCTTGAAGCCCAAAAATACTGAGTTGGACGTGTTTCTCCTTTGTTGAAATCCGTGATGAACTGCTTCGTTCGACGCTTCATCCTTTGGGCTGCTCCAAACGCATCTCAATTCTTTTATTAGACCCTAAGTCTAATTTACTAATTTGCATTTAGTTTACTTTCTTATTATGTTGGCTACTTACTTATCCTAATTAGCATATTCTTGCCCTCGTCTCACCTTTATCTATTGTGAGATTTCCATTTATTTAATAGGGAATGCTGTTGGTATGAGCCGCATTCATTATCTTGCTTATTTAACTTAATATAAATCTTAAGTTCATTAAAATAAGCCTCTTTTATCATTCCCACTTTATTTGCTTATTGACTTAATATAAATTATTTAAATAAGCTTCTACTACCATTATTACTCATTAATTTATTCAAAATCTCAAAAAAAGCTTTTCTATTCGTATTACTCAATTATAACCTATGTTATAATTTTACCTGTAATTGTCGTTTTCTCTTCTTTTATAGTCCGTACATAATTCCAGCATTTCTTTTCTGTTCTAATCGGCTTTCTTTTATTATGACATAGAATATTCTTTTATTCTCTTATATTATACAAGTGTACATGCATACCCAAGTGGGCCTGCAAATCACAATGTGCATGCATTTGATTGCCAATCCATATATTTATAGCATAGGTACTAAATACAATGGTAATAAACTTAGTGCAATGATCGCTTGCAGCATTAACACATTTCAATATAACCAACCGCCTTTGAATTACTTCAAGAATTGATTCGGTGTACATGATAGTAAAGTTTAACATATAACAAACGAACGATAATTGTTTATGTACCCTTTTAGTCAAAAACAATTATTTTGTCAAACTATTTTGCACATGAGCTTATATCAAACTATTTTATCAACGCTTTATGAATTTTGATTTTATGTTAACTTTTTATGTATATAATTTAATTTCACAGATAACTTTTGAAATCCACGCATAATAAACTCAGATGGATATGCTGGTTTTCTCATGGGAATGGTATAATACAAAGGGAAATAAAACAGTAAAGGTTTTCTCTTATGCTCTAAAGGAGTCGAGAATTCAAGAGCAAGAATAAAGCTTTTACCAAATTTAAAATTAGTTACAACGGCCACGTTTACACATTATTCCTAATAATATTTTAGGCAAGAGTACTGTTCTCTAAAAATACAATACAAAGGGTTTGTCATTGATTTAGTTAATTTCACATATTTTGGTAATAGTAGTAAAACTGCATAGAAAACATGTATAATTTTTACATGCAACTACTTTTTTAGTAAATATAATAAAATGACATCAAATTAAATGCAAAGATCAATTGAAAGAGAATGTTGCGTCCATCGAAGATCCAAAAAAATAAAAATAAATATCAAGTTTAATTCATTGAAGAATAAGTATGAAAAACTCTATTGATGTGACGCTTTCCCAATGAAGATGCCAATGGAGTAGAGGATGCAGGGAAGGAGTAAGTTGTATTTATTTTTGCACTGTACATTGACATGTATTGTATTATTCAATTTATAATGTATTACTAATGTGTTTTGTTTTGATAATGTTTATTTTATATGGTGCGCATTATGCTAGATCTTTATGTTGCATGGCATAAATTTTATCATTTTAGTAAACAGTAACGTATACAATAAATAACACTGTAAAATAAGAATCATAATTTCGAAATCTTAAATGCAATACGAATGGATCCTATTGGCTACATTGCATTGATAATAAAAAGAGTGTATTGCAACATAATATCAGCCCTTTTTCTTATTGGCTACATATACATGCAAGTTCAGTGTAAATGAGAAGGGAGACCAAGGGACGTTTCTTGTCGTTAAAAAATTACAGCACTTTTTCTTATCTTCAAATGCTATAACCACTCTTTGTTCGATTTTATAACATGATTCAATTTTCTTACAAATAACTTCATAGTGATTGCTATATAAACAGACATTACATCCACATTTCAAACATCAATCAACTCATCGATGACGGACATTATTCTCTTCATCTTTTCTTCACATGTTTTTGTATTCAATAGCTGTATTATATAACATGCAATGATCAAAAAACACATGTAATACACATGGATCCACCTTCAAAACCCGCTCATTTCTTAAGCCATGAAAGTTGGCATGCTTCCATTCTTTATTCATTGCCTACACTGTTACTCATCTGCATTCATACAATCATGTTTTGAATAATTTTAGTGCTTCATTTTCATCATGATAAAATGAACATTTTTGATATATATAGAAACATATATACTTGTATGTGTGTTATATGTATGTATATGTGTGTGTACGTTATCATAAAAAGGCGTAAAATTACTATACTTTTTCTTCATGCTGAAAATTGATACCATACATAACATGTTGTAAACCAATAAAAATATTTGGCATTTTACCTTGTAATTATGAAGTTATAAGCAAATTGATCTATATTCGAATAATTAATTCAAGTATTCAGTCAACAGTCCAAGTAATAGCAAAGTAAAAAGGAATATCAAACTTTGCATTCAATATATGTCCAAAGAAATTAAAAAAAAATAGAAAGATGACAAATTCAATACGAACAATATGTGAAAGCTATAAAGAAATAACATAGTCATCTCAAGACACAATGTTATATAACTGGAACAACGGGCATAGTAAACTTTCAATAGGAAATGTGAGGAAAATCCGACTAAAGCACTTAATGCAGAATAATATAAATTTAATACCTCTACTCCACTAGGTTGTCTGAATTCACTCTATAGAGTACCGAAACTGTGAATTTGTTTTTGGTTTTTGCTCACACTTGCAATCTTAAACAAACTTAAATAAATAAATGTTAGTATGTTAAAATAAAAAAGATGACACTCATTATGCATGATGAATATGACCATTTTGAATAATATTTTTGCAATGCTATTAGAGATGGCAGTATTGATAAAAAGTTCAATTCTATGTAGTAAAATTTTCTACAAAATAAAGAAATTGATTCAGTCTCTTTTACATAAAAAAGATCAAATCAAATATAACTAACTTAAATTGCAAGTCCAACTATAAAAAAGCTTGGGCACAAAATTCATGAGCTTTATTAAAGCTTTCTTTATAAATTTATTTAAATATTATTTAAGACCAAAATAATAGTATAATTTTTTTTAAAAAGTGAAATTTAGAACTAAAATCACACAGATTGGGAGTCAACCATGAAGATATTGAACCATGGCTTATCATATTTCACATCTATTAAAAGAACCACACCATTTAAGTAATCCCTGCCATCTCCTTCTAAATTTATAACCATGCAAATCCTTTATACTCATAAAAACCCAAAATACACCTTCTAATCTCCCTTTTCTTAAAATTTTCAAAGTTATGCCTTTGAATATGGTCAAATCATACTTGTCTCCAAAATAAACTTGGAAAAACCCCTAAGAATTAATCAATTGATCTGGGCCATGGAATCTTATACTTATGTATTACCAAAATGTGTGAATTTTACTTCGTCCCCAAGTTTGAGCATAAAAGTTTGTATTCCAGTTGATACTGCATATCAAATTTGAGTATGTAATTTTGTTTTCCAATAGTTTCCAAATGAAAGGATAAACAGATGAGTTATTTAACTTATTTTACTTTGTATACAATAGAAAATATAAGCATCCTTACTTATCACCAAAATAAACTTCTATATGTCCTCAAATGATGAAAGATAATCCTATAAAAGAGAAATTTAAAAATAATTCTGTAGCAAAATTTAAAATTTCTTTAAAAATAATACCATCCCATAATATTTCTGTACCAAATACATCCACTGGATTTGCCTATATTTCTAAATTGACCAGGTCATACATAAAGAATTTGTTTTTAACCATTATCATATTTACACTTATGCTAAATTTATGTTTATCGTTATAATTGCTGACTATTTTCAAACTTTCAAATTGGTGAAATTCCTATTCCCATCTTATTTAATTTTTTCTACTTCATTTCAAACTCTTTAATGGAATGCTAAAATATTATCGTAAAATCATTATTTGCTCAATAATGAATTAAAACATTTACGTGTTTAAGTTGATATAAATGATATGATGAATCGTCAGGCGACGTTGCTGTCGGTCTCAATGGGAATTGATTTAAACAATGAATCGTCGGACGTCGTTTCTATTGCACGAAATGAAAATTGATTAAACAGATGAATCGTTCGTAACAGAGATGGAATTCCTAACCAATCTAGTTATTGAAAGTGAATGGATAATTATCTATGAGTGCAGCATAATGGATGTCACTCACTGAAAATCGATTTAGACGATGAATCGTCATTGTTGCACTCATTGGAAATCGTCGTCAGTGGTGAATTGGCAAGGAAATCGGCTTTTTTATGGTGAGAGCCAAATGAAAATTAGGCTTACGCAATATTAGGAAGAGTGGGGAAAATACCGAAAGTGAGATACGCATTGAAAAGAGAGAAGGAGAGTATATTCTAAATTTCAAAAAGGACACCAAGTAATCTATTTGGTGAATTTTCTTTATTAGTAGTAAAGATAAGCCATCTTTTGACTAAAATTAATTAATTAATATATTATTCAATATCTCCTCAAGTTAATACATTAATGAATATGTGATACAGTACGTGCATCAAAATTTTTGTAGTGACTGGATATGACAATATATGGAGCTTATAAAAGTTTAAAAGAAATTCTTTCGTGTAAATAAATTGAATAAAATTAGGTTAAGTTACCAAATCATGAACCTTACTTTTTCTTTTAACTAATCAAATATATGCTTCTTCCTCACAAATAGGCGGCTACAGTTTCTCTATCAACTGGACAATTTTATCCAGGCAAAGCAGATGGCACTCTGGCGGTAGAAACTATGTAATCAGCGGCAGGTTTCAGGCGGTGTCAAATCTTGGATCCGTCAACTTAGGTAGCTTAACCTACGCCATCCATGGCAGTTGCACAAATTTCCAATTTGACGTTCAAGCTTCTAGACTGTAGCACTACTCCACTGGGCGTTGATAATCATCCAATAATAAACCCTAGATCTCATTGTGGTAAGCTTCATGAAAGAACCTCCAAACAGCAAAGACTACAGCGGCGATGTGATTTTCAAGCAATAACGAATTAAATTGGTGGTGGAGCATCCTCAATTGCTGTGGAAATTCTTTTGGTGAAGTCGATTTTGATTAGGTCGATTTATGAGGAAGAAGGATATAATGGGAAATGATTTGGGGGTTAATGAAATTGAATAATGGGATCTAAACGAATTGGTGTATAAATCACTTTTTAGGTCATGCCAATCAAGAATAGAAACATGAGGTGCAGAATGAAATAAAAAGGGCAATGTGTGAAGTTCAAAAAGACAAAGTGCCACTTAGTTCATGGAATTTTCTTTATTAGTATTAAAGATATAATTTCTAAAGCAATTAAATATATTAGTTTCTAAAGTACAAATTTTCTTTTGTTACCTATCCTTGTTTACACGACTTAACGACTTAGATATGTAATATGCAATGTCAAATGGAGGTTTCAAAAGTACTTAAACCAAAAATTGGATTTGTAATGATCAAATCAACAAATTAGGACTTGAAACTGACCAATTGAAAAAACTACTCATATTGCCAAATGCAACTAACTATAATATTAGTAGATACTCGACCTCACAATTAATATACTGGCCGTTCGGCTCCGTTACGTTCTCGACTAGACTTCACTAATCAGTCACGTTCACTTGATGAGCCGCCCAATTAATATACTGGACTTTCTGAATGAATATTCGAGGCTCCTATTAGAGACAAGTCTGTACTAGACTAGTCTGATTTAGTACGAGTTTCGGAATAATCCTGGTATTAATAGCATCGATCTCCTAATAGAGACAATATGAAAGACGTCTCGTATGATTAATTGTCATTAACGTTGTAAAATGTCTTCCCTTTTATCTTCTTCTACTTTTGTGCATAACATAGGGTATATGTTTGAGCATAATGTCTTTGAAAACCAAAACACTTAAGTGACTGAATGTATTTACATAGATCTTTGTATTCATTACTCTGTATAACCATAAAAGAATGTTACTTAAGTGACTGAAAGTATAGCAGCACGCAAAATACGTGCTTGTATAATCACAATATATCTTTATAAAATTTTGTTAAAATTTTAAAAGAATGTTCACAACTGTTATTTGGAAATATTCTTTGAAAAAGAGATCTTAAGAGTTGATCATGAACCTTAAGAAAACTTGTTCCATTAAATGTCTGCAGAATTCCTCGTTAAAAAAATCTTGTTTGGTATGAGGAGCTAATATCGAGAAGAAAATTAGAAACAAAAAAAATCTTAGAAGCCAAGGAAATGTTCAGATGAAACTTTTTCATTGCATATATTATAGATTTGCATGCACATAGCATAGAAGAAGAGGTAAATAATGCGACGATGTATCTTGAAGAGTTGATGATATATGAAGAGAAATTAAGTACCTTTATTTCTAGCAAGTTAGTAAAACATCTTTGTAAACAACATTTTAGTGAAAGTTCCAACTTATCCAACAACGTCTCCTTTTTCTATCAGCACCTTGGTATTAGCACTTGAAACTCCTCATGAAAATGCCACATATAGTTGTCTGTGACCAAACACATGCCCAGGCAGAAAAATTCCAGTATTTTTTATCGTTTGCCCTTGTGCCTTATTTATAGTGAAGGAAAAACACAAATGAATTGGAAATTGTTTCCGTATTAACATAAATGGTAAATTCAAATTTTCAGGTGGCTTTAGTGGGATTCTTGGAATGAAAACTCTAGCACCAAACATAATGAGTGTTGATGATTTCAGCATTAATGCAATTCTTATTGAGTTGTTTACATATAAGCCTCGTTCCGTTTCATAATGCAATTTTCGGATTCAAATTTCTTAACAACATTATTGGTGCTCCAAGCTTCAATTTCAAACAATGTGGAGCAGTCCACCAGGAGCGGTTGAGTTTAGAAATTCTTGTTGGTATAAATTATAAGCACCATCTTCTACCGCATCATATGAATAGTAAATGACTTCATTTCCAAGAAATAAATTAAGTACATGTTTATTGAGCTTGTCGACATATTCATTTAATGGTGTAATTAATGCTCTATTAACTATTTACTCTTCATCGAAAGCATTTTTTGGTAAGTCTGGAAAAATTGTA
Organism: Allium cepa; assembly: GCA_030765085.1. NCBI lineage: Eukaryota > Viridiplantae > Streptophyta > Magnoliopsida > Asparagales > Amaryllidaceae > Allium > Allium cepa. The sequence goes on along the minus strand of CM060937.1, from coordinate 252,727,313 downwards.
TCTATCAACTTTGACAGTGGATGAATGTCATTTTTTGACTTTATGACCATATTCGTTGGTACTCGAATCATTTCTTCATTAGTTGAAGGTTCGGTACCATTTCCAATTTAAAGTATAAATTTTGAATATGCGATATCATTTGTCGTTCGCATGTTTTTTCTTTAAATGTAAAACTCGAAATTTTTCCCATAAAATGATTTATTAATGCATGCATTAGTTGCTTCATTTCTTCTAGCTTTAGGCACAACCAGAAATACTTGTCGAAAATCTCCTCCCATAATAAGAATTTTACCACCAAATGGTTTATCTATATCCATTATATCTCGCGTAGTTCTATCAAATGCCTCAAAAGCATAATGACGTACCGTTGTAGCTTCATTCCACATAAGAGTAGTTATTTGCTTTATAAGTTTTGCTAATTTTGATTGCTTGCTTATTGAGCATGTTCATGGTTCTTTTGGTTGTAATGGAAGTTTAAACCTTGAATGTGCAGTTCCTCCAGTAGGTAATATAGTTGCAGCGATACCAGATGTAGCTATTGCAACTGCAATAACACCGTCTTTCCTAACAATGACCAAAATAGAATGGTATAGATATGTTTTTCCCATCACTTCGGGACCATCTATAAAGAACAAACATTTCTCTTTTTTCACAATTCCACTCATAATTATATTGTAGGCTCTCAATTGGTCGTTATTCAACTTTTCAACGGCTAGTATATCATCTTCGAAAATAGGAATTTCTAGTTCGTCTTCAATTAGCTCTGAAATATCATCATATGCATTGCAATCATATGTTCTTGAGATATTTAGAAGATCATGATCAGTTATGCTTTTGTTGTGTTGGAGAAGTAACATATTTAAATCTTTCAAAAGACGATTCATTAGAATTATTTGATTAGTATTACTTGAATTTTGATAATCTTCCACCATATGATCGAAAAACTCATCCCATAAGCTTTGCACACCTGATGGATTGCAAAAAACTAAAATAGTTACAAATAACACTCTCAAAGAAATTGGCATCTTTGTGATAGAAGCTTCGACTAAACATGCCCTTATACAATCATCATTTTCCAAAAATCCTCGTTTTTCAGCAACTTCTTTAAATGTTTGATTCCTAACTCCATCAACTGTAAACAAATCATCAAAGGAAGTAGGTCCTTTAATATGATTTAAAAGTATTCTCAAGAAAAAACATTCTCCTGTTGTAGGTTGGACTGTATATATTCTACCAATCACTCTAATATTTGATTCTCTTCTTTTCCATACCATTAAGCCAATGGTAGCATTCAAGAAATTCACGATACAGAAGCTATCTTGCTTGTTCATCGATTGAATTTGTGTAGAAGAATTTGATAAGCATTGTATGTTGATTGCTTTCATCGGCTAAAACTTCATTGATCGTTTGATGGTTGTAAAACATAACACTTTGTTTACTTGGAAGATGTATTTGAAGGCGCTCAACTGATGGATATATCTTACTAAGAGAAAATCTAAAGATCCTCCATAATGCTTCCGGAGCAGAAATCCACCTTGCATCAATGAAATGTTGTATCTCATCATAGTATGGTCCGGGTCAAATTTGCATTTGAACACGATCATAACCTTTGTAAACATATTTGTAAAGATATTTAACACTTTTTATACTACTACATATCTCTATGTTGATATGACAATTATATTTACGTAGTAACCAAGGATTGTAGGGTACAACCCATTTATTATCTGTCATCAACTTTCTGCCTCTATCGATAGGAATGGATATACATGTGTCACTCCTTTTATAAATTGGATATGAACCTATGCCTTGTACAGTTGCAGTTGTAAAGATATTTAACACTTTTTATACTACTACATATCTCTATGTTGATATGACAATTATATTTACGTAGTAACCAAGGATTGTAGGGTACAACCCATTTATTATCTGTCATCAACTTTCTGCCTCTATCGATAGGAATGGATATACATGTGTCACTCCTTTTATAAATTGGATATGAACCTATGCCTTGTACAGTTGCAGTTGCAAATTGTTTTGGATATTGTCTTTTTCAATTGCCATTTTCATGCAAGGAGAAGTACGATTTTGGTTGCCACATGGTCCATGAATCATCCACTTCATTACCATTGTATATAATTTTGGTTCTTCATTAATATTTGGTATTTCTGCTCTAACAATTTCATCATATTCATCTGGAATAGTCAATTGTCTTCTTCTTCGAAAATTATTAGCATATGAACACGTGGTAAACCTCTTTTTTGAAATTCAATTATATGGACGTGAGCATCTACTTTTCCTAGTGCTCCTTCTGTGAAAATATCTTTTTTAAATTCCTCATATTTTGCACGAAAAACCCTTATTGTTAAATCTGGTCTGTCTTATGGATCTTGACCGGTTAATAATTCACTAATGATTTTATCCCAAAATGGATTGCATTTCATCGTAATGAATAAATCAGGCTTACTAAATTTATGTACTAAAGCCATGATATCGTTGATACATATCATGTGGACATCCAGTATAAGAAGAAGGTAGTATTGTTCGTGTACCAATATTTCCTACATAAGAGAATTTATCGACAACTTAGTAATATGAAGTTCAATTGTTTATATGAATATATGTACTAATTATAAAAGGTAAATTTATGTACTGAAAAAATACACACTTGCATCATTTTCTCCTGCATCCAAAGCATCTTGTAATCCTTGATACATTTTAGCTCTAATGGTGTTTAGATTACTCATATACCATCTTTGCCTGTTGGTATCTTTCTTGACATAATTATCAACAACGTATTGTTGAAACAATCGATCACCTCGAAGGAAAAGTGATTTATCATTTTCTCGGATCTATAAAAAAAATAACAGTATAAATTTACCAAGAAGTAAAATGTTTATATAAAATATAGTTGTATATACCTGTAAAATATTAGTGTAATATCACGACATGAAAATTTGTAACCATTTTCATCTTGACTATTTATATCCCATTCATAACTTCCATATGGTAGTAAAATTGGATATTGTAACGGGTCGTAATAACCAGCTATTTCAGGAACAGTTATGAGTTGTCCAGATTTTGTCTCAACTATAATATCTCTTTCATGTATTTCCTCGTTTTCGGCTCCCACCACCCAAATTCCAGCAACTTGTGAAGAAGTTGGAAGAGCATATTGTTTTGGGTTTGAAAATGGTTCTTTTATAACTAATTTGCAATGTTAGATATTTGACTTTTGTCCAAGTTGTCGAAATACAGCTACAAATTTATTATGTGTATTAAGAGCATTTTTCAACTTCTCCACAATTTCTCGTTTCAGAGTATTATTTACAAACAATCAATTTTGGATTTCATGTTCTGTATCATATATGTAAAGTTGTAGAAATCTTGGACGATCACTGGATGTAGGTAACAAACTACATATTTTATGATATATACTGCCTTGAGCACAGAATGTATATACTCCATCTCTTCCATTAGCTAAGTTCTCATCAACGTGTACTACCATTTATGTAAATGCAAACATATGGTTATAAGCTCGTATGTTTTTTCTGAAGTGTTTCCCTTTATCTGATAGGTCAGTGTACAATTCAAATATCTCGTCCGGTGATGAAATTGACTGTAAAATTATTTTTCCATTTAAGCAGCAAAAACTATTTGATTCTCAATAGAAAAGTTCTGCTTGGCAATATGTACATATCCTTGATTGTGGTAAATAGAACTTTTGAAAATCGGAATGATCTGTAAAGCTTCTAGCACAATTATGTCTTATGGTAGAATTTTGACATGGTTGACTAATTCTGTTTGTTCTTATGTTTCTATTCCAGTCATCTTTATGTTCAAAAGGTGATGTACTAATGTCTTCTTGTTCTTCATTATTCATTGGTCTACTAAGATCTTGATCTGCTTAAGAATTTTGATAAATAAATTTGTAAGTTTTTTAACATGAAGTGACTCGATAAATTATGTGGGTGATAAATTTAATATGACTTGGGCTCATAAATTATACTTTGATTATATTAATAAATATATTATTATTTGATGATAATGAAGCTACTTGCACTACTTGTTTGTGTATCATTATATGCATATGTACATAGGCAAAATAAACTTTGGTATATATATAACTTTTGTTGTTCTCATAATACAACATATCGAATTATAAGGAATAATTCTCTGAAGTAATACCTTGTATATTGTGAGAGCAAGGTATCGGAAAAGAACTGCCGGTACTTCTTGTTTGCGATGCATCATTATTGATATTCTTTTCGACTCTTCTAGACTTTCTACTACTATAAATAGTACGATATTGTTCATGTTTTCCCTCTTTGTCTTCTTCAGTCATTAACTTTTTCCTTATTTATAGAAAATACGACAGTGCTCTTATTGTTTTTCCCTTTGTCAGAACTTAATTCAGAATGACGTTGTCTTTTTCTTTCGACCTTGAGTTGAGCATCCAATAATGCTTCTTGATGAGCCCTCTCAATGATTCTAGGCTTCTATGCAGTATTGGTGGTGCTTGAGTACATTGCATTTCTTGACGTTGGTTTCTTTCAATAATTCTTGGACTTCTATAGGGCAATAAGGGTGGTATGCAGTTGGATTCAATTTGGTGACGTTGAACTTATCAATAATTTCCATCCTTTATAAGTTGGGGACTTGGTTAGCTTCCATTGTTTGATGTTGAGCTCTCTCGTTGATTCTAGGAATTTTACATGGTTTTAACTTGGAAAATTGATTGGCTTCCATGAGTTGATGATGAAATTCACAAAGTTTAAAGTGGAATTTGTTTGACCTATAATGCTAGAAAAAATACTCAATTTGTATTATAAGTGAACATCACCATTTAAGCCTTATGAGTTAAGTTGTATGTATTTGTTAGTAAAACTAAAATTCCTAACATAAGTAATAATATGTTTCATAGTAACAGTTGGAACATGCTTTGCAACATTTAGATGTAGTAGAAAATATGTAAAAGAATTTTTTACAGAATGGGAAGTAATTGTAGTTAACAAAATAATTATTTAACAAAAAATATTTAACTTATATTATCCAGTTAGTAGGTGGGGCATGTTATTATGAACAGAATATAAAAATACAAATCTTCCACAAACGTCATCGTATGCAATGTTTGAATAAGCTAAAAGAATATGAGATATCAACAAACTAAGTTGTTTTTGCTATTCAGTTTTGACCGAATTTAAATTTCCAAGGCGTACCTCTTGAGTAATAATCAAAGTTGAGCTATGAAGACGAAAAAATTCTTCTGATAATATAAACTGCAGAACAAACAAATTGAAAGTAAGACAGAAATGGAAAAATGCAAGAGAACTTATAATATAATAATGCAATAATAAGAAGAATAAGTTTTTAACAATGTAATAATAAGAAAAGTAAGGTTTTAAAAATGCAGTAATAATCAAGTGTATGCAATATCCCAGAATTTTTAATCTACACATGTATTATATAATTGAGTGTAGAAGAAGATGCACGTTAAAAATAAGCATAACCGTTTTTGGTGAATGAAAGATATTTGGTTGCCTTATTTGCTAATGTCGAAATACCTCTGTTAAAATGCATACAACTCCTCTCTTCTGTCTAAAACAAATTAAAGCATTTTGGGACTAAAAGCTTTAATTTCGACAGCACTTCACTTCTTTTTCGTCTACGCATGACCTTGCATCCAAGAGGTATATTCATATTGTGACTTCTAAAATAAATTAAAATATTTTTGGACTAAAGGCTTTAATTTGTTCTTGTTGTATTTGTTAAAATAATACTTAATGGTTAATTTCAAATAAACATTACATTCATATCTAAACTTAACATAATGCAATTTCACATGTCAACAAAAAGATAATATGTATATATATAACACTAATAATGAAATATATATTTGTTCAAATTTGGATAATATATGATTATTAAAAATTGGGTTGCACATAAATTGCATTCAAAACTTAATCTTACCTACAATATTCATAATCATATATAGAGAAACTCCTTAGCAATGTCGTTGATGAACAATACAGAGAATATGCACATCTTTTCCCTATTGAACCACAAAAGATGAAAATCAATCAACGCTATAAAGAGAGCAACGACATCAAGAAAGCTCACTACGACTTTATTATACTATGAATAAATTACACACATCCAGGTGGACATGCATCTAATCACAATGTGCCTGCATAAATTCAGCAAAATGGTTGTGTAGCATTATCATATACTATGAAGAAGAATAATGAATCTCAAATTCATGTTTTCATTATATATCAGAATGATCTTAAAAGTAATATAAACAAATGGAATAACGTCAGTATTCTAAGTAAAAGATTGTGTTTCAAGCCTCAAGTTTTGTTCTTGACCATATAAATAATTAGTTGTGTAATAGTTTATATATTATACTTATGTATATTTCAATTTTACTATTAATTGTGCAATATTATAAAGAAATTAATATAAAACTATTTCTTAATAGTTATAATATTTAAAATAAACTTTTATGAAGTAGAAGAGCAAAAATTAATCAGATTGCCTAAATAACGATTGTTATTTTTCATTCATTATGTCTCATCTTTTTTGTTAGCTAATATTATGTTTAAAAAGGTAACCATATAGCCGCCATCTTTGGACAAAAATAAAATATTTCTTATTTTGTAAAGTTAGAATTCAATTAACAATAAATTTATTAAATAAGTCATTTAATTGCTATCCTAATGATTACCACTTGGTACTATGGGATTTTCTTTTGGAACCATTAGTATTTAAAAAAAAGACACTTAGGTTCAATAAGAAGAACGTGATTCAAATGAATTCCAATAGTGTGCAACTTGCAGAAGTAATTGGTTCAATATGTACAATCTTCTACGATCTTTTTACAAATTTATTTCGATACATAGATGTATATTCTTGCTCATAATAATATGTATCTATGGTGTCCTCTCCTGAAAGACCATTTGAGAAATTTTTCTGTATTTTAGATATAACCAACAACATTAAACTAATTGAGGGAATTATTGAACTTATCTGACGTATCATATATATTAATTGTTATCGAGTCTGCTATGAGTGAATTATGTTGGAAGATTTCATTATCTTTATAACAGTCCTCTCATATATTAAGGGAAACTGAAATTAGTTCTTTAAAATTTTCGGTAAATAATGAAAAAAATATTATTATCAGTTGGAAGTTAATAAAATTAATTAGAGAAAGGTGGTTGAAATTGATGGAGATTTTCTACTCTATTCTATAAATGAAATATACATGTGTTAGATATTTATTAACAAACACACAAATAGAGAGAGAGAGAGAGGAGGGCCCTACATCCTAGTTTTTTTACACCTTTAGTTTGTGCCGAACTCAAATCTAATATCACTCGTGATTGGTATACAAAATTTTTTGCACATGTGTTGCACTTATCATTAATATTATCTTTCTAAAAAATTGCATTGTTCCAACTTTTTTCGCTTAATAGATATTAACATTTTCGAACCAACGAATAAAATTAATATTTATAATACATTATATATATATGTTGAATAATTATTTTTTATGGTTTAAAAGTATCAGAATATATAAAAAATTACAAATAAAGTTGATGAAAAGTAGATCACATATACCAAAAATATTGAATATTGATCACTGTAGATACCAAAAATTGAGTTGAACATAGATACATACAAAGACATACACATATATGCATGCATATATACATATACGCATGCATAGGCACAAACACATGTGTGTTCTCATACCCTTCAAGCAAAGATTGAACTCCAATATTCATCCAATAAATTTTTTAAGCCAAAAGTAATGGGAGCGACTATTGAAATGCAAAATGAAACACAAAATTTGGCATAATATACCGTTCACTGAATCTTATCGTATTAACATTTGAGGCTAAAATCAAACAGAGAAGTATCGACCAACGTATAGTGTGTCAAAATTTGTGTTTTATTCCATATGTCGATGAAATTCTGAAAATATACCATTATAGACTGAAATAATGTCATAACCTCAAGTTGTTACCAATTAAGTTTAAGAATTTTCGTGTGTTGAACATACCATAATCCCAAATTCAAAAGGATCACTAATATGATACTCTTACTTAAATAAGAAAATAATACTTTAATTAGGACAATATTTATATAGAAATGAGCATCAAAAGGGTGTAAATTTTATAATCTTACACGTCTCGTATTAGTTTTCTTATTTTGAAATGACGGTACTGACAATCACAACTTTTTAAACGTGTAAAAAAATTACAGCTAGAAAAAACTATCTAATAAATTGAAGTTTGCAGGTATACAATTAAATAAGGCATTTTGGTATAAGTAAAGTACATGATGTCAAAATCAATTCTTGCTGACAAATATAGTTGGCACCATCTACATTTATGTATAATAACAAAATATTAGCAAAGGTTGGTGATTACTTCTAGAAAATTTCTCCTTGTTAATTCTTTTTCAAAGAAACTTACATATTCATGAAATTTCAATGATATAGATTATTTACGACAAATTTAGCGTATAGATATTAACCATTGTATGCATTTTTTGAGACATGAAGTGTATATGATTACTTGATGAATTCTTAGTAAACATACTATAAAAATAAATTTCCTTATGCTTACTGTCATATTAAATGAATATTCGGTACCAGTATTAAATATGAAAACGATTAAGGTAAATAACAAATCATAACAAACTGACATATTTTTCATAAAAAAACCAGTATTGCAACCTTTTTTACTAACTCTGAAAATGTAGTTTTCTTATAGATTTGATTTTAAAAAATACAAAATTTCTAAATGGACATAAAAGAAAAAATATATTTGTTGATTACATGTGAACAAAAATGGTGTAAGCATCCACGTTTTAATCTTCAAAAATACTTGAGAATAAAAAGGGGATACCACCAAGTAGGCCGATAACACAAAAATTAAACATCAGACCTTAACTAATGAACCAAGCTATCAAAGTGAACAAAAAATGAAAAATAAAGCAATAAATTTATTTTGACATCAAGAATAAACCATGATTCAGTTTCACATAGTACAAACATCCAGGTATTCAAATCATATAACAAATACTACTTACTGTAATATATCTAACATAAATCAAACTTATGTCAATCCACTATTACATTTAACCAATGCTACAAATTAAAATATAAATATAAAAAAGTTCCTTGATCCATATGTACTAACAAAGTATGAGTAAACAGAGGAGAAGATATGAATCTAGAGAGGAAGAAGTTTATTGGATACTTCAATTTAATGCTGAAAAGTCAGCTTTAATAGCACAAATTGTAATGAAGAAAATACTGATTGAGATAAGGAAAATAGTAAACAAATAAACATGATGTGAAGAGCTAAAAAAATGTTAATGATACCGGCGGAGTTATTCTAAATCATGGTTCTCTAGCATGGAACAAAAATAAAGAGCAGCTAGGCTTCCATTAACATGCTATCAATAGTGCACTAAAGTTGAAAGATCTTGCTTCAGGCGACAATGAAATAGCTCCTAATAATCAACTGGTGGTAGTTAGTAATAATTTAGCAGATGAATTTCTTTATGGGTTTTGCATTGTAAAAATGCAAATAGTTAACAAGCCGATAGCAAAATCAGTTTCAATCGGATTAAACATATCAGTATTATTACTAATTTCATTAGTTCTGCGATTCTATGGTTAATTGTAGTGTGACTGTTCATACTTTGTTGTATTAGCACGATATTCGAAATTGATTTGGTGACGCTGGATGCAAAATCAATAGTATCGATATACAAATACCTAAAATTGATTTTTATTACTACTCAAAGACAAAGAAAACAGATACCTAGAATCGATCTGTATTGCCACTCGAAGATAAAATAGGAAATACCTGGAATCGATCAATCGTTAGTCGGTAGATACAGCATCGAAGTGGTCGATGGACATCAGTAATCGATAATTGGTAGATCGATTAGTTTTTTTTTTTTGGTGGATGCGAAATAGGAAACGGGGAAGGGTTTATGGTTAATAAAGGTAGAGCGGGCGAAGGATTTCTAGGTGAATAAGGCAGAGCGGGCGAAGGGTTTCTGGGTGAAATTTAGAAAAGGGGAATGGGTAGTATTGGTATTTCAAAAAGATGCTAAGTAAATTAGTTCAATGAATTTTCTTTATTAGTAGTAGAGATAACTCACTTATCATAATAACTCTCTTCTTAAATAGTCTGCGCAGTGAATGCAGACCTAGGTTCATTATCGTTTACAGCTTCAAGTTCTTATTTAATAATTTACTTGATTCATGTCATACTTTGATCTATTACCTTCTATTCTATGAAGTAATTCTATTTATTTGGTTGGTTATGAAAACTATATTTAAAAATCCATTTCCATATTTTAATATTAAATAATACTATAAACAAAATCCGTAACTGCTAGATATTTCTTTTACTTTTTAGGAATAGTGTAAAATACAGTGGTTTCTCTATTTTACACCAATTCTCTTTTTCTTTCTTTTATTCTAGAAATTACGTTGTTTGTTGTCTTTTAAATATTAAATTATAAAAACGTATCCTATTTTCTAAACCAACCAATCAACCTTTTAGTTACTCCCAAATCCAGTTATTAGATTAATTAACTTTTCTCATTTTAACGTAATTTATTACAGTAATTCCATTCCTCAAATTTTTATTACGTTACATCTTATTTCCTTCATTTCAGTATTCTTAATTATTTAATCCATATTCACGTTTAATCTATTCTAATCCATACGCGAAGAAAGAGGAGAAAATAGAAGAAGAATGACGCTTGCATAGAAATCCAAAATGTAGAAACATATGTAAATAAATACTAATACTGTAAATTCCTTATAATTCAGCATAACTTAATTAATAGGATTAATTATTGAATAAAATTATGTAAATAGGAATTTAACGATAATATATCTTAAACTTAAAAGATATATAAATAAATCCACTCATATTGCTAACTTTCCAAATCTCTCATTTTTTATTTCATATCTGTCCCAAACGTCTATATTCACCTCCCTTGTAATCCCTATTTGGAATTACAAATGATATATTTACAGATCTATAATATTTGAAAGAGAAAAGGATGAGATTTGGATTAGAAATAGCAAATAAAACTCAGATCTAGGGTTTTACCATTGACATGGCCTTCTGATTTGAACCAACTCCTAATTCCCTAATTAATTCAATTCTCTTTCTATTTAGAATTCGTGTGAAATAGATCTACAATTTTGTTATTAAGAAAGTGTAGAAGAGATAGAAAAATGGCAGAGCTTCTGTAGGCAAGAGAAAAGTAATGAGATTAAAAATGAGGCTCTGCACCTATATTTATAGTGGTTCAACTCAGTGCTAACCATTAGATATAAAAACCCTAAAATCTAATGCATACAATCAGTCTATGGACGTTAAATTAATATGTTTTCTTATGCGTTTGTTTTTATTTCAAATTGATTCTCCAACAATCATTTCATTAATCACTTTCTCCTTCTCTCGCAATCTATGGAAACATATATTTCTAAATATGGCGTTTCTTTTAAATAGGATTCTCTTATTAATCACCCAATTATTTGATTTCATATATACCTAGAATTAATTTACTATCCAATTAATCCTTACTTTCACTGTGATTTCTGACCAAATCAATATGTCAATCAACACCATATTAATTTGCCACATATATGCATATTAATTTATTTTATTCCCATAATTATTGCATGCATATATTCTACAACCGGATTTTGAGTCATAATCTTTATATATGTTACCATAAGTCTCCATGTTTATTAATTGACATTGATTACTTCAATAAATTATTTTTCCTCCATTTTATTCTCTGGCACTAACATATATGTTTCCAATCGTATCAATTAGTTGCTACAATATATGTTCCATTTCTTGTCAGTTCCTATCTATTATCCACCTCTACTAGTTAATTGAATATTAATTTTCCTTTTAAACAAACACCGACAATTAATCTTCCTTATTAATTGATTTTATATAATTTCTCTCTCTAATTTATTTGTTGCACAAATATTTATGTATTTCAAATAAAATTAATTAGTCACTCCATTTACAAACATTTCTTTATTTTAAAATTTCAAACGTATATAACTTACTTAAATTATTTGCATATATAATTGTAATTTAACATGGGTTGTTACATTCTCCCCCTATTAGGAAATTTCATCCCCTGCATTTGATAAGGGTTCAATTATGTAATTTCTCAAATTAATCACATCCATTTTGTGTACATCCAATTTTTGCAACAATCCTTGCATAGTGCAAAGTGCAATACATCATAAAATATGTACAAGAATTTATATGCAGTATCTCCTATATGAATGCTTTTTTTAGAAATTCCTTTTAAAACATGATGCACACATCCTAAATATACTTGTAATTTCTATATAAATGTAATCTTTTGAAAATTCAAAACATTTTTCATTCAGTTTTTCCCACACTCCAACTGAATAAGAGTATAGTTCAACAAATTTTTACATCCACAACTTTTAATTTTCGAATTTTAGAAGATTATAATTTTCAAAATTTGATTTCTTATGTTATAAAGAAGGTGGAAAACGGAAAAACTTCATATTTCTCTGATTTTCTTTTGTGCACATCTTCCTCCATACTTGGGATTTAGGCTACTATTCTATAAAAAAAAATACTACCCCAAGCACAGTTTACATAAGAAAATTTCTCTTTTTAAATTTTTCTGTTGACGTTTCTGTAGCTTTTTATTTTCCTTTTAGTTACCTTATTTTGCTTTTACTCTTTTTTTTATACAACAACTAAACACAGATATCAACTAGGTCAAGGAGGTCTAGGATCATGTCCACTTTGACACAGAAAGGTGCTACTCTGGGAATCCAAAATAACTCATATGCTTCTCAGGCCGCTATTACTTGTTACCAACATATGCTGTATTACTAATGACAAATAACGTCTATTCATCTCTTCTATTCCATGAGAAAAAAGGAATAACTAAATCTCATTTACTGCAATGGACAAGTGTTTCAATCTATGCAGTCTGTAACAACCCGGGATTTCGTATTGATTTATAATCGTCACTAAAGGATTAATGTGCTAGCTAATTGATAGTGAGAGTTTTAATTGGGTTAAAATTCAAAAAAAAAATTGGTTAAGTGTTTTTTGGTCCTTAAGAAAAATCTTGGCCATGGTTCCTTTTTATGTTTGGGCCGTTACCCGTTCCTCTCTACTCATTTTCACATCAAAAACCCTAAAATAAAACGAACGAAAAATGGCGGCCACAATATTTTCGTGAGATCGAAGTGGGGCTTCGTGTGAACTGGGTCGCCGCTTCATCCCGATTGCTTTGATGTTCGAGGCTACCCCAGTTCTCGATCGAGTTCAAGCTCTAGCTTCGCTCGATTGCTGGTGTGCTCGGCTTCTACTAAATTCGTCGACAAGGTGAGTGATCCTTCCCTCACTCACATCTAATTTGAATTTCAGAGATTTTATGAATTGGAGTTTTAATTGAAGGTTCGCATCCCTTTGATGTTCGTTCGTATTTATGTATATGTTGAATTTGTCTTCGGCCTTTTGATTATTTTACGAAAGTGAGTTATCTGATTTTTTTAATTCGTATACTTTCGTCACTTGATTTGCTCGGCCATTCGACTGTGTTTCGTGTTGATGTTTCTGGCATGGTTCGATTTTGTTTAACCAAGGCTTGGTGATTTTTGGGTCTGTTTGACCTTCTTTAATTGCATTCGTATATATATATTTTGCTTGAGTTCATTAGCCACCACGGTTTCGAAATGATTTTTTTGTTGTTGATGTTTGGCTATCATGATTTTTGTTTGCTGGCATTTTGATTTCGGTTCATATGATGAGGGTTACTACAACTCTGTTAATTCGATTGCTTGTTGCACTGTCCAGCTTCATTTAGTGTTCACTGGATCATATTACTATTCAGTTTTGCATTGTATATTTGTGTGCATGCCACTGATCATATGTTGATAGGTCCATTGGAGTACAATCTTCATTTTATTGCCTTTATGCACTTGTGTAGTTGTATGAACGTGGTGCATTGTTTCGAGTTGCAACACTTGAATTTTACTGTACACATAGCATATAATTTGTATCACTTAAGTCATTCAAGTGTTTATGAGCATTTGATATTTGAGTCTGCATCTCTGTTGCTTGACTCGAAGCTTGGTACTCATGAAATGGGTCTGCACTTATATACATCATCATTGTTTGCTATATTGGCTTCACTTCATCTTCATTTACCTGATGGCATTTGTTATTTTTGCTCTTTGGTCTGCATACCTGTAGTGTTGCTTTGTTGTTAGTTGTGAGCTTGTTGCTAGACTAGTTCTTTCATGTTGTTGTTTTTTCGAGTATCACTGCATACTATGTGCCACTCCGGCAATTGCAGTTCATTTACATATGCTGGACTGTTCATAGAGGTGGGGCGTCTATATGATGCTGTCTCAACACTTTCGTGTAATATAACATATACGTACACATTGGAGTTGTAAGACTTAAAAAGGCTTGGCACTATCTGTATATGCACGCTAGAAATTTTATGTCACACGTTATATATATAATGCATGACTTTAATGCACAATTGAAATGAAACATAATGACCTGACCACTATTTTTCGCACATAGCAAGCATTATATTATGCTCATAGTGTTTATCTTTGTTTAAATCATCAAATATTTCTCTATATAACCATTTGCCTACACTGTCCATATCTGAATGTTTTAGCATAAAAATGATGGCAAATACAATACATATTAATTGCTTAATGGTTCACCAAAAATAATTGTAACGGCCCGATATTTTCAACCATTCGCATCCGCACATGTCGGACTTGAATTGTTCAAAATACCGCGTCGTAAATAAATTTTTGGCAAAACTCATAATATGCAATAAATAAATCACAGAATCACAGACACATATATCAGAAATCTCGCAGCGGAATTTAAAAATACTTAGTGGTTCATGAAGCCACTTATAAACAGTCTCAAAAAAAATAAAATTACATAGACTTTAATCTCAAATATAGTTTAAGTCATCAAATAGAAAAATCCAAATATCCACTAGTCTTGATTTCAAAATAAGATAACGGGCTGAAGTTTTGCCGGTAGCTTGAAAGATCTACAGTAGTCCTAGCTCCGGAAAGAAAGCTGAACTGCAACTCAGGCTGACCCGAGCGTAAAATAAAACATAAACACTCGAGTCAGGACATACATACTTATATAGTGTAAGCTAATTCAAGTGTACTGTAATATAGAGCAAGTAACTTAAAGGATGCTTGGGACCGCCCATCCTAAGGATCCGTTAAACTATTTACTATGTAGTAATATTCGCTATTATAATAATCTCTATTAGTAAAATAAACTTACTTTTAAATAGCGTTAAGGCTTTACATTTTCCACCTTAACACGTAATAGTCCCAGCAGTCCATCCAATATCATAGTCCCTCCTGATCGGGAAGCCACCAGAGGATACCACACGGGCTACGGGAGAAAACCAAACTCGTACAAGGCTCGCTATGGTAGGTGACACGGCACAACTAGGCAATGCCAGGGTAGATATACCAATTACGCTTCCGGACCGATGGAAACGCGTAGCCGCAACTACCGCCCACCTCGAACAACACTCCCAAATCAAAGGTGCGCACCAAAACAATCACAAAAGTAATAGAATGGCATACGATGAAGTGCGTCCGATCAGAGGTGCTACCTCATTAATCCGTCGATCGCTCCTATTTTAGCCACCTTATGCCAACTCACGGGAGTCGGGTCCACATATTTACCTTACAGGAAACGCCGCCACCATCCTACTTCATTCTGGAATCTCCACCGCGTACATGGTTGGTAAAGTGGTTTTCGGTATCGACAGAGAGTATGCCAGATATCCGATCCCGGTCTCTTTAACAACCAAACGTTATTATAACCCGTGGTTACAGCTTCTAAAATGGTATTTATACTTTACAAATCAAAATATATTTCAAATACTACAATATCAAAATATTGTTTTTAAACATTGGTCATTTTATAATATACCATTTAAATCTATTCAATTTATTTAGGAATTGATTGCCTTTTTCTCACCTTTTTAAAATTAAATTCTTCCATTTAAAACCATTCAAAGTCAATTCCTTATTTTTATTAATTACATATTCACTTCCAAAATTTAAAGCCATTTCCCCAAAGATTATTTCCATAAATTTATTTTTAAATAATCAAAATCCCAGTTTCTGTAGCACTTATGAAATGCTACCTAAAGTCTATAGGTTAAAACAGTTCGTTTATAAAAGACAGCATTTAAGTGCTGTAATAGACTATTAACTTAACCATCAAGTTTTAAATTCCCAAATATAACTTTTATCAATTATTTACTTAACTGAAACCTTATTTTTAACAAAATTCGGAAATTCCCAAAATAAGTTGTATTCTAAAATTTATTTAAACATTTATTTATTTATTTAACATTTTTAACTCATTCAAAATCATTATAAATCTTATAAAAATCCTTTAAATATATTTAAACCAAAATATTATCAACTTCCATTTTAAAATAAATTTAAAATATTTCAGAAAAACATTATATAAACCGCGGGTCTGTATATAGTTTTCTAGCCTAGGTCAAGTGATACAGATTTATATCATTTCAATCCGCAATTTACAAAACCCCGGGTTCTATCATTTCAAACCCGCAATCCCAAGTTAACAAATCAAATTTAAACAATTAAATAAATATATGGATAATAATTGTCGTTCAGGCCTATCATTTCAGCCTATAATGATCTCAATTTACAGGGAACTTGCAGTGATGATTTAACAGTAAATAAGCATTAAATAATATAACTGCAACTATATTACAACAGATAAACAACTGATGAGGTGTCAATTTAAAATGGGGTTTAACATCATACGTTATATTACAGACAAATGACATTTAATAAATAATTTACAAATACACTTGCGATAATTCACAGAAATATAGGTATGTTTGTCTGGTGAGAAATACTCACCTTAAAGCTGCAGAAAAATAGATTCAAACAATTGTATCACTTGATAAAGAAACGTACAAACGGCACGATCGGATTTCCGCGGATGCAACGTCTTGGTTCAAATCTATAACAAGATCCAAATAAACCAAATACGCGACTTTAAAATTATGGTCAAAGCAAAAATTTCGAAACAACTGGAACGAATGGAGTTCACTTGACTCGACCACTCCACCACACAGCTAGACTACGTTCTCATGGTTCGGTTCAAAATTGCACGTTACTTACTTTCACCCTTTTTTTTCTACAAGTGGCGAAAACACTTAAAATCTTAATCTAATTTCTCGGCATCATAAAAGAATTTTATGCGCATAACGTTGATAATACATATACACTCACAATACTAATTAAATGAACACTTCTTCACTAGTACAAAAACCCTCCTATAGCCGATTCTTATATTTGCTTATTCAACTATTATTATTAAATTTTTTTTTCCTTCTCTAACTACTGTTGCAATCCTAGCTTATTACAAAATCCAACTACATGCTCGCCTCACTGTGTTTTCATACTTCAAAATACAAAGTGAATTTGCAACCTAATTTGGACATTTATGACCCACACGCGTACTTTCTCCTCCATTCACATATATATATTTTTTGTATTCTATTATATTTTGGGTAAAGTTTAAATTTTATTTCTAAAATAAATTGGTCAAATTCACTACTGAAAATCTTTAAGGACGGCTTGATGACATAAAACTTTAGTTATCAGTTTATGAAAAATTTTCATGCAATTTATTTGGAGGAGAGGCCGACATCAGTGGTAAAAGAGGAGGGTAAGGATCTAGTGGTGAAGGAGGAGTCATAGCCTAAGGTGGTGGAGTTTTAAGCCTTTGCGTGAACAAGAAAAGGAAATAAAGAAGAAGAAAGCAAAGGAGTAAGAAGGAAAAATATAAACATAGGCCATACCTGATGAAGCTTTGCACGCAAGCAACCGGAGAAAAAAAAAATGAAGAAATTTTTCATGAATGAATTTATGGTGTGGGTTTTGGTTTATATAAGGGACGGGTTGCGTGAATTTAGATAGGCACGAAATCAATTTGTTTTGATTGAAATTAAAAAAAAAACGACAAGTAGATATTTTTTTCAAATTTTCTTCTCTCATTTACTTGCGTACGTGCACTAGAATTGTGGAGATAAACTTGTGGTATTTAGGAAAGTATTTAATTCCTTTGATTGAAATTAAGAAAATGGTAATCAATTTATTCTTGCACTTGGAATTAGAAATCTGGACGTGCTTATAAATGGGAAGAACTAACTGTTGATATTTAATAAACGACAATGATATTTATTTGCTTGGATGCTACTTCAATAAAAGATTTTATACTAAATATTAGTTGCATGCTATATTTTTTTGCAAGAAATCTTATTTGCCTATAAACGGCAAATCTAGGGACGCGCATAGTTTTTAGGAGCTATATATTTTCGTTGCTTTGTACGCAAGGAAAAACTAAGATGCGAAATCAAAGCATGCGAATTTTATGGTCAAGGAATCGTTTGTTTGCAAATCAATATGTAGAGAAAACGGCAAGTGATGAATAGATGACATTGATTTAAAAAGAAACGCCCATATTTTATACCAAATTTAAAAAGTTTGAATGCGTTGATTTTATCCTTTTTGTTTGAACGTGTTATAAAATAGGAAGCTGCATGATTTATTTCTTTTGAGATTAAATAAAATTTTCTCTACAGGTAAGAAATAAATTTTGCTTTCCTTGAATGTTTATTACAAGAAGAATGCGTTGAATTACAGGGAAAGACCCAAAAGTTGGAAGCAGCTAATTTAGCAGTGAGTTGCAATATTTTTGCATGCGGAGATCAATGAAAAAGAAAAGGGTAAGCAATAACTTTCATTCGAAAAGTAAAACGGCAAGTGGATCTTGAAATAAATGATGTCAATGCATAATAAAAGGATGCGTGGGTTTTATCACTTGAATTACGGTAGAAAAATAATTGAACGCTCCAAACGTGTTGCATAAATCAAGGAGGTAAACTGGTTAAGAAATATTAAAACCAACTGAAGGTTACAAAATTTTTGGGAACAAAATAGGTAGACACTACTTTCGAATGAACAGGGAATTGCATGGTTTAATTCTTTGAGTTTAAGTAATATGTTTTTAAAGGCAAGTAAGATTTTTTTTTTTTTTGTAATATGTGGATAAGGCTTTAATTTCAATAAATGGAATATGGAAAAATATTTTATACGTTACATAATTTAGCAGAAAATAAATCTTGCGTTACTAACTGAGGAGAAATAAAACGGCATGCATCATCAAGTGTAAATGGCAAGAAATATAAATTGAAATTTAGCGCGTTATTATAAGGGAAGGACGAGCGAGATTAAATGTGAATGTAAATTTGCATGAGATCCTATTTGATTTTGTTCATGAATTATAAGCGAAATCTAAGGTGTAGAAACGGTCAAGCAAATATTAAGGAAATAAATATTTTACCCACTGCATTGCTTCAAACGTGCTTTATATATATATATATATATATATATATATATATATATATATATATATATATATGATTTTTAAACAAAAAGAATCTTGCAAAAATTTAGGCACAAGAATAAGCAAATAAATTAATTGTTGTTGATTTATAAAGAAACAGCAAAATACAATTGGTAAAGATTTTATACCAAACTTAAAAACCAATGAAGGCTATGAAAATGTAACGTTGGCTATAGAAATCCTCTACTGATTTTATTTACTCATATATATATATTCCGGTATGAATTTTAAAATGCGTAGAATCCACGCAATAATATACCCCCAAAGTAATGCTTTTAAATTAATGCGTTTCTCTATTATATCTGTTATTTTATACCATTAAATATCATACCCTTTTAAGAGCGAAATTTAGCAGTCTATAAATACACTGAATTCTTAAAAGTTATAACCTAACTAAAATTTTATTCGTTTCCATTCTTCGTATTTACTTATTATTATTTCTACGAATTCATAAATAAATCTTACTATACAAAATTCAATTTTTATTAAAATCCCAATTTGGAGTTATCCTTTAACACGGTTAAAAATTTCAGAAACCTTCATTTATTCTTAGCAATTTGGGAAATGATTTAAACCAATTAAAAATATTAATTAAAATAAGTATATTAAAATAAATTTCAAGGTTTTAAATAAATAAAAGAAATAAATGCTAGTTAAAAACTAGGGCTGTTACAATAATTCAAAGAAGGTATCATATATATCCCTCACCTAATAGTTAGATTAATTAGAAAATGATGTTTGCATCAGACAGTAGTAATTAACGCAGATATGATGTATCATTCAAAATGGTTGTGTATCTGTAATTTGCAAGATTTTTGCACAAAATGAAGTAATAATTAAATTAGCCATGTGAGTTTATTGCTGTATATGTTGATGTTGCTTTTGGTTTCCTTTGACTCCGGTCAGTAGCTCATGGCTACAACTTGTTTTGATATTATCAGACTCTGACCTGATTTTATCACTTGATTTCGAATTTGGTAAATCTGTTGCTTATGGCCTTAACTTGTGAACTGATGCTTGCACTTGCACATTTGGGTTTCACCTGTACACTTGTGTGCATGTCATTCTGCTTTCTGTTTGATACACTTGTCTTTGTAATAGTTGTTGCACAGATATTGTTGTTGCACCATGCAGTTGCCTTGTTTGTGCAATTATGTTCTGTGATGACACTGACCAGTCGAGTTTGAGTCGTGTAACTCAAACTTGATCTCGAGTTGGTGCCAGTTGCTTTTGATACGCTGATCTTTAGTGTATTCACTTTAGTGGCGAGGCAGTACATGCGTGCGTGTACCGCAGCCATACAGAATTGATGTTTAAGTGATATTTCAATTGCTGAATTGTTTTCTGTATCCAATTCAATATTTTGAAATTATCTTTGATTTGACTTGATTCGATCATTTTGTTGTTGTCTAATTATCTATTTGATAATTAGATTATGAGTTTCTAATTATTTATTCAATAATTGGATTTTGTTGTTAATTGCCGTTTAGGCAATCCTGTTGTTTTCTAAATTTTCTTCATTGATATTCTTTTCACTTATCTTTGTTGATGATTTGAATTTGCTGATTTGTACTATTACGTGTTATATTTACCGTTATCCGATTTCTTATTAAAGGGTCGGATAGACAAGAATTATTGTGACTGTCGTCTATTCATTATTTAATTATTATTGCTTCTGTGCACTAATAACTGAGTTTGAATTAGACTGACCCGTGTATTATTTTCTTTTGAATTTAATACTCGGGTCAGACCGAGTATTTACAGGTTGTTGATATCTTACTTTGGGTTGCTGCTAGAGCTATGAAGTCTTTTCCTACTTTTTGGAGTAGTCGTTGTCTTAGTATAAGATGTTGTATATTCATGTATATTATTTACGATAATGTACTTGTATATGTAACTTCCAGAGTCGACAGTTGTAGTTGTATCATATTTATTGTATCACATGTATTGTAACTGACATCAGTTATTATATATATGTGACTTTCTATGTTATCTGTGTTATTATTATATTTATTGTCCTAAACTATTATGAACCATCGTAGTTCGTTTTATATTGGAATTGGGTATGTTGATGGGAGTAAATAAATAAGAGATGAAAAATTAAAAATATTTACCACTCCTATCGAAATAACCAATACTAATGTAAGGCCTAATTACGGATGGCCTCTCCTAACCAGCCTTATTCTACGTAATAACAGACAGTATTTCTTTTAATACCCTTTGTTATTGTGAGCATAGAGGTGGGGCGTAACAGTTGGTATCATGCCGCTCCTAACCAGCCTTATTCTTCGTAATAACAGACAGTATTTCTTTTAATACCCTTTGTTATTGTGAGCATAGAGGTGGGGCGTCACAGTTGGTATCAGTGCTCGGGGTTTATGGACATAATATAAAACATAACTTAGATGGAACATGTGCTACAACTATTTGTCGATGTTTTATTTGTGTTTTGAGTCAAAACTAAAGTTTTGAAATTTTGATGAAATTTTTAAATATCTTTATTTAAAAATAAAAGTGAATTGGTGTTTTGATGATTTGATTGGATTGTGTTTTGTTTATCAAAATGCGCAGCGGAAACAGTGAGACTGCTTCGCTGAGTACAGTTGATAATTATTTTGATTTAAAAATCAAAATATGAAATTTAAATAAATTTCATTTGTTGTTTACATAACTGTGTTTATTTTTTTTTCTTTGAAAATTTCGAATCCGATTTGAGGATTCGAAGCGATTGCAGTTATGTGAATTTGTTGAGATTTTTGCTGTTTTAGAATTATCTTCATTGAAGATATATTTGAATGATTTCTTTGTTCATTTTGTGGTGTACGTGCAAATTTGAGTTGCACGATATTGCATTAATTTTACGTTGAACCGGTTTTTGGTTTTAACGTATTTTGTTGCCGTTATTTTTATAACGGGATTTTTACATCGGTGCTAAATTTTTGAAGCACGGTGTTTTGTTGACATTCTAATGAATGAAAATTCACTGATATTATATTTTGATGCAAATTATTTTGATGAGATTTTGGCGTTTAAAAATTACTGTCGCATTGACTTCAGTAACCGTCAAATTTTAAAGTGGATTTTCAAGCGGTTATCCCGCAATGTTGATTTTGAGATCCGTTTCTACGATGTTTTGAGAAGTGCAATTTCCTTGTCGAAATTGTCACTAATGTTGCTGTTTTTATCACGGATTTGAAAATCGTTTTAAAAAATAAAAAAAATCAAATTTTTATAGTTTACGTTTTCAAAAGAATGAGAAAGCGATTTAAACGTTTCAGTAAAATCGAGGACTATGACCCCTTTCTTTTACTGATTCGCTTAATTCCGGACTTGTTCGTTTGAGAATGTAAATTATTACTTTTATAAAATAAATGAAATTGTTTTCAGAAGTTTTGCAGTTTGCATTTTCAAAAGAATGAGAAAGCGATTTACACGTTTCAGCAAAATCGAGGACTATAACCCCTTTCTTTTACTGATTCGCTTAATTCCGGACTTGTCCGTTTGAGAATGTGAAATGTTATTTTTGAAATACACGATTTTGCACTTCCAAGAAAACGATGAAGAGAATTAAACGATTTAGTAAAACTCGTGGTTATAGGACATGTGCGTTTTCTATTTTGGTTAATTTCGGACTCGTTAATTGAAATATTTGCTGTTTTGATGATTTTGATAATTTTCGTGTGCTTTCGAGCCACTATGTTGGACCTTCGGGTCATATGTTGGACCTTCGGGTCAATACCAGTACCAGACCTTCGGGTCATTTGTTGGACGCCAAAATTATGTTGGGCACTTGGTAGGCTTCGGTCATATGTTGATGCACGTGCGGCGTAGCTAAAACTCGCCATTTATTGGGATCGATCCACCTTTTATGTTGATTTTCTAGATCATCTTAATTGATTTATAGATATTTGTTGTTTCCAATTATCTGCAGGTAATTGGATATTTGTTGATATGAGTTCTGATTATCGTTTTTGATAATCGAATATTTGTTGATGTTGATTATCGTTTTTGATAATCGAATACTTGTTGTTTCTGATTATCGTTTTTGATAATCGGATATTTGTTGATTTTGATTATCGTTTTTGATAATCGAATATTTGTTGTTTCTGATTATCGTTTTTGATAATCGGATATTTGTTGATTTTGATTATCGTTTTTGATAATCGAATATTTGTTGTTTCTGATTATCGTTTTTGATAATCGGATATTTGTTGATTTTGATTATCGTTTTTGATTATCGAATATTAGTTGTTTCTGATTATCGTTTTTGATGATTGGATATTATTTGATATGAGTTCTGATTATCGTTTTTGATAATCGGATATTTGTTGATTTTGATTATCGTTTTTGATAATCGAATATTTGTTGTTTCTAATTATCGTTTTTGATAATCGGATATTTGTTGATTTTGATTATCGTTTTTGATAATCGAATTTTTGTTGTTTCTGATTATCGTTTTTGATAATCGGATATTTGTTGATTTTGATTATCGTTTTTGATAATCGAATATTTGTTGTTTCTGATTTTCGTTTTTGATAATCGGATATTTGTTGATTTTGATTATCGTTTTTGATAATCGAGTATTAGTTGTTTCTGATTATCGTTTTTGATAATTGGATATTTGTTGATATGAGTTCTGATTATCGTTTTTGATGATCGGATATTTGTTGATTTTGATTATCGTTTTTGATAATCGAATATTTGTTGTTTCTGATTATCGTTTTTGATAATCGGATATTTGTTGATTTTGATTATCGTTTTTGATAATCGAATATTTGTTGTTTCTGATTATCGTTTTTGATAATCGGATAATTGTTGATTTTGATTATCGTTTTTAATAATCGAATCTTAGTTGTTTCTGATTATCGTTTTTGATAATCAGATATTTGTTGATATGAGTTCTGATTATCGTTTTTGGTAATCGGATATTTGTTGGTTTTGATTATTATTTGTGATAATTGAATATTGCTGATAATTGTATTTATTCAGTTTTGTTGCTTTCTGATTATCTTTTTGATAATCAGATTTGGTTGAAAATTTGTGAATTTCTTTTATGAAATTAAAAGATCTCTTTGGTGTTTATATTCTCGACTTTTATTTTTTTCTAGCTTAACCAGTTTATGTTAGAAAAAATGATTGTTATTGACACCTTTAATTATGAAAATTGTGGGGACGCAATTTTTATAAGGAGGGGAGTCTGTAACAACCCGGGATTTCGTATTGATTTATAATCGTCATTAAACGATTAACGTGCTAGCTAATTAATAGTGAGAGTTTTAATTGGGTTAAAATTCAAAAAAAAAATTGGTTAAGTGTTGTTTTGGTCCTTAAGAAAAACCTTGGCCATGGTTCCTTTTTATGTTTGGGCCGTTACCCGTTCCTCTCTACTCATTTTCACATCAAAAACCCTAAAATGAACGAACGAAAAATGGCGGCCACAATATTTTCGTGAGATCGAAGTGGGGCTTCGTATGAACTGGGTCGCCGCTTCATCCCGATTGCTTTGATGTTCGAGGCTACCCCAGTTCTCGATCGAGTTCAAGCTCTGGCTTCGCTCGATTGCTGGTGTGCTCGGCTTCTTCTAAATTCGTTGACAAGGTGAGTGATCCTTCCCTCACTCACATCTAATTTGAATTTCAGAGATTTTATGAATTGGAGTTTTAATTGAAGGTTCGAATCCCTTTGATGTTCGTTCGTATTTATGTATATGTTGAATTTGTCTTCGGCCTTTTGATTATTTTACGAAAGTGAGTTATCTGATTTTTTTTAATTCGTATACTTTCGTCACTTGATTTACTCGGCCATTCGACTGTGTTTCGTGTTGATGTTTCTGGCATGGTTCGATTTTGTTTAACCATGGCTTGGTGATTTTTGGGCCTGTTTGACCTCCTCTAATTGCATTCGTATATATATATTTTGCTTGAGTTCATTAGCCACCACGGTTTCGAAATGATTTTTTTTGTGGTTGATGTTTGGCTATCACGATTTTTGTTTGCTGGCATTTTGATTTCGGTTCATATGATGAGGGTTACTACAACTCTGTTAATTCGATTGCTTGTTGCACTGTCCAGCTTCATTTAGTGTTCACTGGATCATATTACTATTCAATTTTGCATTGTATATTTGTATGCATGCCACTAATCATATGTTGATAGGTCCATTAGAGTACAATCTTCATTTTATTACCCTTATGCACTTGTGTAGTTGTATGAACATGGTGCATTGTTTCGAGTTGCAACACTTGAATTTTACTGTACGCATAGCATATAATTTGTATCACTTAAGTCATTCAAGTGTTTATGACCATTTGATATTTGAGTCTACATCTCTATTGCTTGACTCGAAGCTTGGTACTCATGAAATGGGTCTGCACTTATATACTTCATCATTGTTTGCTATATTGGCTTCACTTCATCTTCATTTACCTGATGGCATTTGTTATTTTTGCTCTTTGGTCTGCATACCTGTAGTGTTGCTTTGTTGTTAGCTGTGAGCTTGTTGCTAGACTAGTTCTTTCATGTTGTTTTTTTTTTCGAGTATCACTGCATACTATGTGCCTCTCCGACAATTGCAGTTCATTTACATATGCTGGACTATTCATAGAGGTGGGGCATCTATATGCTGCTGTCTCAACACTTTCGTGTAATATAACATATACGTACACATTGGAGTTGTAAGACTTAAAAAGGCTTGGCACTATCTCTATATGCATGCTAGAAATTTTATGTCACACGTTATATATATAATGCATGACTTTCATGCACAATTGAAATGAAACATAATGACCTGACCGCTATTTTTCGCACACAACAAGCATTATATTATGCTCATAGTGTTTATCTTTGTTTAAATCGTCAAATATTTCTCTATATAACCATTTGCCTACATTGTCCATATCTGAATGTTTTAGCATAAAAATGATGGCAAATACAATACATATTAATTGCTTAATGACTCACCAAAAATAATTCAAAGAAGGTATCATATATATCCCTCACCTAATAGTTAGATTAATTAGAAAATGATGTTTGCATCAGGCAGTAGTAATTAACGCAGATATGATGTATCATTCAAAATGGTTGTGTATCTGTAATTTGCAAGATTTTTGCACAAAATGAAGTAATAATTAAATTAGCCATGTGAGTTTATTGCTGTATATGTTGATGTTTCTTTTGGTTTCCTTTGACTCCGGTCAGTAGCTCATGGCTACAACTTGTTTTGATATTATCAGACTCTGACCTGATTTTATCACTTGATTTCGAATTTGGTAAATCTGTTGCTTATGGCCTTAACTTGTGAACTGATGCTTGCACTTGCACATTTGGGTTTCACCTGTACACTTGTGTGCATGTCATTCTACTTTCTGTTTGATACACTTGTCTTTGTAATAGTTGTTGCATAGATATTGTTGTTGCACCATGCAGTTGCCTTGTTTGTGCAATTATGTTTTGTGATGACACTGACCAGTCGAGTTTGAGTCGTGTAACTCAAACTTGATCTCGAGTTGGTGCCAGTTTCTTTTGATACGCTGATCTTTAGTGTATTCACTTTAGTGGCGAGGCAATACACGCGTGCGTGTACCGCAGCCATACAGAATTGATGTTTAAGTGATATTTCAATTGCTGAATTGTTTTCTGTGTCCAATTCAATATTTTGAAATTATCTTTGATTTGATTTGATTCGATCATTTTGTTGTTGTCTAATAATCTATTTGATAATTAGATTATGAGTTTCTAATTATTTATTCAATAATTGGATTTTGTTGTTAATTGCCGTTTAGGCAATTCTGTTGTTTTCTAAATTTTCTTCATTGATATTCTTTTCACTTATCTTTGTTGATGATTTGAATTTGCTGATTTGTTGTTTAACACTATTACGTGTTATATTTACCGTTATCCGATTTCTTATTAAAGGGTCGGATAGACGAGAATTATTGTGACTGTCGTCTATTCATTATTTAATTATTATTGCTTCTATGCACTAATAACTAAGTTTGAATTAGACTGACCCGTGTATTATTTTCTTTTGAATTTAATACTCGGGTCAGACTGAGTATTTACAGGTTGTTGATATCTTACTTTGGGTTGCTGCTAGAGCTATGAAGTCTTTTCATACTTTTTGGAGTAGTCGTTGTCTTAGTATAGGATGTTGTATATTCATGTATATTATTTACGATAATGTACTTATATATGTAACTTCCAGAGTCGACAGTTGTAGTTGTATCATATGTATTGTATCACATGTATTGTAACTGACATAAGTTATTATATATATATGAGACTTTCTGTGTTATCTGTGTTATTATTATATTTATTGTCCTAAACTATTATGAACCATCGTAGTTCGTTTTATATTGGAATTGGGTATGTTGATGGGAGTAAATAAATAAGAGATGAAAAATTAAAAATATTTACCACTCCTATCGAAATAACCAATACTAATGTAAGGCCTAACTACGGATGGCCTCCCTAACCAGCCTTATTCTACGTAATAACAGACAGTATTTCTTTTAATACCCTTTGTTATTGTGAGCATAGAGGTGGGGCGTCACAGTTGGTATCATGCCGCTCCTAACCAGCCTTATTCTTCGTAATAACAGACAATATTTCTTTTAATACCCTTTGTTATTGTGAGCATAGAGGTGGGGCGTCACAGATGGTATCAGTGCTTGGGGTTTATGGACATAATATAAAATATAACTTAGATGGAACATATGCTACAACTATTTGTCGATGTTTTATTTGTGTTTTGAGTCAAAACCAAAGTTTTGAAATTTTGATGAAATTTTTAAATATCTTTATTTAAAAATAAAAGTGAATTGGTGTTTTGATGATTTGATTGAATTGTGTTTTGTTTATCAAAATGCGCAGCGGAAACAGTGAGACTGCTTCGCTGAGTACAGTTGATAATTATTTTGATTTAAAAATCAAAATATGAAATTTAAATAAATTTCATTTGTTGTTTACATAACTGTGTTTATTTTGTTTTCTTTGAAAATTTCGAATCCGATTTGAGGATTCGAAGCGATTGCAGTTATGTGAATTTGTTGAGATTTTTGCTGTTTTAGAATTATCTTCATTGAAGATATATTTGAATGATTTCTTTGTTCATTTTGTGGTGTACGTGCAAATTTGAGTTGCACGATATTGCATTAATTTTACGTTGAACCGATTTTTGGTTTTAACGTATTTTGTTGCCGTTATTTTTATAACGGGATTTTTACATCGGTGATAAATTTTTGAAGCACGGTGTTTTGTTGACATTCTAATGAATGAAAATTCACTGATATTATATTTTGATGCAAATTATTTTGATGAGATTTTGGCGTTTAAAAATTACTGTCGCATTGACTTCAGTAACCGTCAAATTTTAAAGTGGATTTTCAAGCGGTTATCCCGCAATGTTGATTTTGAGATCCGTTTCTACGATGTTTTGAGAAGTGCAATTTCCTTGTCGAAATTGTCACTAATGTTGCTGTTTTTATCACGGATTTGAAAATCGTTTTAAAAAATAAAAAAAATCAAATTTTTATAGTTTACGTTTTCAAAAGAATGAGAAAGCGATTTAAACGTTTCAGTAAAATCGAGGACTATGACCCTTTTCTTTTACTGATTCGCTTAATTCCGGACTTGTTCGTTTGAGAATGTAAATTATTACTTTTATAAAATAAATGAAATTGTTTTCAGAAGTTTTGCAGTTTGCATTTTCAAAAGAATGAGAAAGCGATTTAAACGTTTCAGCAAAATCGAGGACTATAACCCCTTTCTTTTACTGATTAGCTTAATTCCGGACTTGTCCGTTTGAGAATGTGAAATGTTATTTTTGAAATACACGATTTTGCACTTCCAAGGAAACGATGAAGAGAATTAAACGATTTAGTAAAACTCGTGGTTATGGGACATGTGCGTTTTCTATTTTGGTTAATTTCGGACTCGTTAATTGAAATATTTGCTGTTTTGATGATTTTGATGATTTTCGTGTGCTTTCGAGCCACTATGTTGGACCTTCGGGTCATGTGTTGGACCTTCGGGTCAATACCAGTACCAGACCTTCGGGTCATATGTTGGACCTTCGGGTCATTTGTTGGGAGCCAAAATTATGTTGGGTACTTGGTAGGCTTCGGCCATATGTTGATGCACGTGCGGCGTAGCTAAAACTCGCCATTTATTGGGATCGATCCACCTTTTATGTTGATTTTCTAGATCATCTTAATTGATTTCTAGATATTTGTTGTTTCCAATTATCTGCAGGTAATTGGATATTTGTTGATATGAGTTCTGATTATTGTTTTTGATAATCGAATATTTGTTGATGTTGATTATCGTTTTTGATAATCGAATACTTGTTGTTTCTGATTATCGTTTTTGATAATCGGATATTTGTTGATTTTGATTATCGTTTTTGATAATCGAATATTTGTTGTTTCTGATTATCGTTTTTGATAATCGGATATTTGTTGATTTTGATTATCGTTTTTGATTATCGAATATTAGTTGTTTCTGATTATCGTTTTTGATGATTGGATATTTGTTGATATGAGTTCTGATTATCGTTTTTGATAATCGGATATTTGTTGATTTTGATTATCGTTTTTGATAATCGAATATTTGTTGTTTCTAATTATCGTTTTTGATAATCGGATATTTGTTGATTTTGATTATCGTTTTTGATAATCGAATTTTTGTTGTTTCTGATTATCGTTTTTGATAATCGGATATTTGTTGATTTTGATTATCGTTTTTGATAATCGAATATTTGTTGTTTCTGATTATCGTTTTTGATAATCGGATATTTGTTGATTTTGATTATCGTTTTTGATAATCGAATATTTGTTGTTTCTGATTATCGTTTTTGATAATCGGATATTTGTTGATTTTGATTATCGTTTTTGATAATCGAGTATTAGTTGTTTCTGATTATCATTTTTGATAATTGGATATTTGTTGATATGAGTTCTGATTATCGTTTTTGATGATCGGATATTTGTTGATTTTGATTATCGTTTTTGATAATCAAATATTTATTGTTTCTGATTATCGTTTTTGATAATCAGATATTTGTTGATTTTGATTATCGTTTTTGATAATCGAATATTTGTTGTTTCTGATTATCGTTTTTGATAATCGGATAATTGTTGAATTTGATTATCGTTTTTAATAATCGAATCTTAGTTGTTTCTGATTATCGTTTTTGATAATCAGATATTTGTTGATATGAGTTCTGATTATCGTTTTTGGTAATCGGATATTTGTTGGTTTTGATTATCATTTGTGATAATTGAATATTGCTGATAATTGTATTTATTCAGTTTTGTTGCTTTCTGATTATCTTTTTGATAGTTAGATTTGGTTGAAAATTTGTGAATTTCTTTTATGAAATTAAAAGATCTCTTTGATGTTTATATTCTCGACTTTTATTTTTTTCTAGCTTAACCAGTTTATGTTAGAAAAAATGATTGTTATTGACACCTTTAATTATGAAAATTGTGAGGACGCAATTTTTATAAGGAGGGGAGTCTGTAACAACCCGGGATTTCGTATTGATTTATAATCGTCATTAAACGATTAACGTGCTAGCTAATTAATAGTGAGAGTTTTAATTGGGTTAAAATTCAAAAAAAAAAATTGGTTAAGTGTTGTTTTGGTCCTTAAGAAAAACCTTGGCCATGGTTCCTTTTTATGTTTGGGCCGTTACCCGTTCCTCTCTACTCATTTTCACATCAAAAACCCTAAAATGAACAAACGAAAAATGGCGGCCACAATATTTTCGTGAGATCGAAGTGGGGCTTCGTATGAACTGGGTCGCCGCTTCATCCCGATTGCTTTGATGTTCGAGGCTACCCCAGTTCTCGATCGAGTTCAAGCTCTGGCTTCGCTCGATTGCTGGTGTGCTCAGCTTCTTCTAAATTCGTTGACAAGGTGAGTGATCCTTCCCTCACTCACATCTAATTTGAATTTCAGAGATTTTATGAATTGGAGTTTTAATTGAAGATTCGAATCCCTTTGATGTTCGTTCGTATTTATGTATATGTTGAATTTGTCTTCGGCCTTTTGATTATTTTACGAAAGTGAGTTATCTGATTTTTTTTAATTCGTATACTTTCGTCACTTGATTTACTCGGCCATTCGACTGTGTTTCGTGTTGATGTTTCTGGCATGGTTCGATTTTGTTTAACCATGGCTTGGTGATTTTTGGGTCTGTTTGACCTCCTTTAATTGCATTCTTATATATATATTTTGCTTGAGTTCATTAGCCACCCCGGTTTCGAAATGATTTTTTTTGTGGTTGATGTTTGGCTATCACGATTTTTGTTTGCTGGCATTTTGATTTCGGTTCATATGATGAGGGTTACTACAACTCTGTTAATTCGATTGCTTGTTGCACTGTCCAGCTTCATTTAGTGTTCACTGGATCATATTACTATTCAATTTTGCATTGTATATTTGTATGCATGCCACTAATCATATGTTGATAGGTCCATTGGAGTACAATCTTCATTTTATTGCCCTTATGCACTTGTGTAGTTGTATGAACATGGTACATTGTTTCGAGTTGCAACACTTGAATTTTACTGTACGCATAGCATATAATTTGTATCACTTAAGTCATTCAAGTGTTTATGACCATTTGATATTTGAGTATGCATCTCCATTGCTTGACTCGAAGCTTGGTACTCATGAAATGGGTCTGCACTTATATACTTCATCATTGTTTGCTATATTGGCTTCACTTCATCTTCATTTACCTGATGGCATTTGTTATTTTTGCTCTTTGGTCTGCATACCTGTAGTGTTGCTTTATTGTTAGCTGTGAGCTTGTTGCTAGACTAGTTCTTTCATGTTGTTTTTTTTTCGAGTATCACTGCATACTATGTGCCTCTCCGACAATTGCAGTTCATTTACATATGCTGGACTGTTCATAGAGGTGGGGCGTCTATATGCTGCTGTCTCAACACTTTCGTGTAATATAACATATACGTACACATTGGAGTTGTAAGACTTAAAAAGGCTTGGCACTATCTGTATATGCATGCTAGAAATTTTATGTCACACGTTATATATATAATGCATGACTTTCATGCACAATTGAAATGAAACATAATGACCTGACCGCTATTTTTCGCACACAACAAGCATTATATTATGCTCATAGTGTTTATCTTTGTTTAAATCGTCAAATATTTCTCTATATAACCATTTGCCTACACTGTCCATATCTGAATGTTTTAGCATAAAAATGATGGCAAATACAATACATATTAATTGCTTAATGACTCACCAAAAATAATTCAAAGAAGGTATCATATATATCCCTCACCTAATAGTTAGATTAATTAGAAAATGATGTTTGCATCAGGCAGTAGTAATTAACGCAGATATGATGTATCATTCAAAATGGTTGTGTATCTGTAATTTGCAAGATTTTTGCACAAAATGAAGTAATAATTAAATTAGCCATGTGAGTTTATTGCTGTATATGTTGATGTTTCTTTTGGTTTCCTTTTACTCCGGTCAGTAGCTCATGGCTACAACTTGTTTTGATATTATCAGACTCTGACCTGATTTTATCACTTGATTTCGAATTTGGTAAATCTGTTGCTTATGGCCTTAACTTGTGAACTGATGCTTGCACTTGCACATTTGGGTTTCACCTGTACACTTGTGTGCATGTCATTCTGCTTTCTGTTTGATACACTTGTCTTTGTAATAGTTGTTGCACAGATATTGTTGTTGCACCATGCAGTTGCCTTGTTTGTGCAATTATGTTTTGTGATGACACTGACCAGTCGAGTTTGAGTCGTGTAACTCAAACTTGATCTCGAGTTGGTGCCAGTTTCTTTTGATACGCTGATCTTTAGTGTATTCACTTTAGTGGCGAGGCAATACACGCGTGCGTGTACCGCAGCCATACAGAATTGATGTTTAAGTGATATTTCAATTGCTGAATTGTTTTCTGTATCCAATTCAATATTTTGAAATTATCTTTGATTTGATTTGATTCGATCATTTTGTTGTTGTCTAATAATCTATTTGATAATTAGATTATGAGTTTCTAATTATTTATTCAATAATTGGATTTTGTTTTTAATTGCCGTTTAGGCAATTCTGTTGTTTTCTAAATTTTCTTCATTGATATTCTTTTCACTTATCTTTGTTGATGATTTGAATTTGTTGATTTGTTGTTTAACACTATTACGTGTTATATTTACCGTTATCCGATTTCTTATTAAAAGGTCGGATAGACGAGAATTATTGTGACTGTCGTCTATTCATTATTTAATTATTATTGCTTCTGTGCACTAATAACTAAGTTTGAATTAGACTGACCCGTGTATTATTTTCTTTTGAATTTAATACTCGGGTCAGACCAAGTATTTACAGGTTGTTGATATCTTACTTTGGGTTGCTGCTAGAGCTATGAAGTCTTTTCATACTTTTTGGAGTAGTCGTTGTCTTAGTATAGGATGTTGTATATTCATGTATATTATTTACGATAATGTACTTATATATGTAACTTCCAGAGTCGACAGTTGTAGTTGTATCATATGTATTGTATCACATGTATTGTAACTGACATAAGTTATTATATATATATGAGACTTTCTGTGTTATCTGTGTTATTATTATATTTATTGTCCTAAACTATTATGAACCATCGTAGTTCGTTTTATATTGGAATTGGGGCGTCACACAGTCTCTATTTAAAAAGACATCTAAGCTTGGAGAAATTTTCTCTTTACCTTTCATTTTTCCCCATCTAAGGTCTACATATCCCAACCACGTGTGCCTTGTCATCTTACTAATATCATTTCACTATAATTTAATAGTCTGCACAC
Organism: Allium cepa; assembly: GCA_030765085.1. Classification (NCBI taxonomy): domain Eukaryota; kingdom Viridiplantae; phylum Streptophyta; class Magnoliopsida; order Asparagales; family Amaryllidaceae; genus Allium; species Allium cepa. The sequence continues at coordinate 252,692,891 of CM060937.1, read as the reverse complement.
ATGAAGCAACATTTTTAGGTTTTCACTAGTGTCCTATACACCTTACGGGAACTTTTATTATTACTAAGGGTAATTACTGCTATAAGCTTATACTTTTCTTGTTACACCTAGGAAATAATTCATATCTACTCCATATTTAAAAGTCCGATTTGGCTTTGTATTTATCATTTTTCTTCATAAACTAAAACTTCTAAATTTTATCTTTTCAAAAACTTATTTACTTTTCCACCAAACTATCTTTTGTATATGGATTTTCAAATTTACTAAAATTGGGGTAAATAAGAATAATTATTTTATCAAAAATCTCTTAACTTTCCTACTATTCCAATTACTTAACCTTGAAGGAGTTACTAACTTACTACACTTAATGGTTTTATACCTTAATGTATTGGAATTACTTTCTCTTATGAGAAACCATTAATGCTAAAACCTTCTATGAATCCTTTAAAGGAGAATTTCATGTTTATGAAAAATTATGAGGAGTTTATTTTATATTTTATCAAAATATACTATACAAAACATGGTGCTTTCCATACCTTATACATCTCTTTCACGTATTCCTTCTAAATTGCACAAAATATCTTTATTTGTGATTCATAGAAAATTATATCGTTATTCATTTCATTCCAATAGATTAAGGTATGTTGACTCTATATTTACTTACATAAGATATTTCCTATTAAATTCATTAATTTATCGTACATTATTTTTCGAAAGAACTCGTTTTTAAAACTTCTTTATGACTAGAAAATATTTTCATGTTCTTATTTGAATGATAAGTGTACATACAAACCACTTTAGAAATTATCCCAAAAACTCATTTGGATCAAAACAGATGTTGCGTAAAACATCATTACTGCAACCCAAAAATACTAATATACGGATTCAATTAAAATAAATATTAATAAATCCTGTATGCTATGTAAAAGCATTTACTTTGGGAGTCACCTACTATAACAATAGTGTCATAGTGTATGCTTTCTTTATTTTTACTGAAAGCATTTATTACAACAATAAATGTTCTAGTCTACGTTTTTGATACTTAACACATCTAGGTTTTTATATTTAAAATCATTGTTTACCTACAAGGAAACTAGCGAGCTATACATGCTCTCTAATTCTTCAAATTGAATTTCACTTTTAACAAAATATCAATTTAAATCTCATACCACTTATTTTTTCAAAAACCGAATATTTACTTCCTCAAATATATTAACAATTATATTTTTCAACTTTTTTAATTCAAAAGTTTCATTTTTATTGGGTTAGACATAAAGTGGATTTTCTTCATACTAAAACCACTTATTCTTCCCGAAATGAAAACACTCTCCCTACTATCCCTAAGAAATTTCCCTACTTCCTAAAACATATGGATATAAATTTTCTCTCAACACATGGCTTATTTGTATGCTATAAAGCGGTAATAGCATAGGGCTCTACGTACTTGGGTCATCCCAAACCCAACTAGCAAACTATGCACAAATATACTTCTATAAACTATCCATATGTTAAAATCTATGGTTGGGGACTATTTGAATTTTAGTACATAATATATTTATATTTTATTCAAAAATAAAAATATGTGCACTCACTATCTACCTAGGAATCCTAAACCTAGGCCCTGATACCAAATGTAACAACCCGAATTCCAATGGATCTGGATTTTTCGCAAAAATGCTAAAACCCAAGCGCACTGAAACCCGAGCTGGGAATCTGGTACCCTACAAATAGGCAAAGACAAATATATCAGAGCTCAATTAAATATCTCACAGTGGAATTGACTAAAATATAATAGTAAGTAAATACTCACCAATATAATAACACTTTCTAAACAAGTGTCTTAAAGCTGGGAAGTCTCCGCCATCTACAAAACCTGAAGGATGTTATGAGGAAGGGGTCAGAACTAAAGTTTTGGTGAATGCATAAATTATATACTTCTAGGCTTAATTCTACATATGTCATTTTATTTCCTTTTACTCCTATATTAGGTTCATTAGGTTACAATATTCTCGCCTCTGTTTGTGAACCGTGCCCATCTACTCCAGAGTAGATTAAAACCTAATAACTAATATATAAATATATGTAGCTATATGCCCAATGACCATATTGTTCCTAGGTACCACCCACGGTACCTTCCATATCCTCCTCGAAAAGGGCTCCATCGTCTTGCTTCGAGAGCATTCCGTAACTACATGTGTAACTTTCCGTTGAAGTCTTGTGCTTCCTTAAAGCCTAAAAATACTAAGTTAAATGTGCTTCTCCTTTGCTAAAATCCGTGATGAACTGCCTCGTTAGATGCTTTATCCTTTGGGCTTCTCCAAACGCATTTTAATTCTTTTATTTGACCCTAAGTCTAATCTTTTAATTTGCATTTAGTTTACTTTCATATTCTGTTGGCTACTTATTTACGCTAATTAGCATATTCTTGCCCTCATCTCACTTCTATCTATTGTGAGATTTCCATTTGTTTAATAGGGAATGCTGCTGGTATAATCCACATTCATTATCTTGCTTATTTAACTTAATATAAATCTTAAGTTCATTAAAATAAGCCTCTATTATCATTCCTGCTTTATTTGCTTATTGACTTAATATAAATTATTTAAATAAGCTTCTACTATTATTATTGCTCATTAACTTATTCAAAGTCTCAAAATGATCTTTTCTGTTCTTATTACTTAATTATAACTTATATTATAATTTTACCTGTAATTGTCATTTTCTATTCTTTCATAGTTCGTACATAATTCCAGCATTTCTTTTCTGTTCTAATCTGCCTTCATCTATTATGATATAGAATATTATTGTATTCTCTTATATTATATAATTCACTTATCATTATAACTATCTTCTTAAATAGTCCGTGCAGTGAATGCATACCTAGGTTCATTATCGTTTACAGCTTCAAGTTTTTATCTAATAATTTACTTAATTCATGTCAAACTTTGCTTTATTACCTTCTGTTCTACGAAGTAATTCTATTTTATTTAGTTGGTTATGAAAACAGTATTTAAAAATCCATTTCCATATTTTAATATTAAATAATATTATAAACAATAATCCCTAACTGCTAGATATTTCTTTTACTATTTTGGAATAGTGTAAAATGCAGTGGTTTCTCAATTTTTCACTAACTCTCTTTTTCTTTCTTTTATTCTAGAAATTACATTCATTGTTGTATTTTAAATATTAAATTATAGAAATGTATTCTATTTTCTAAACCAACCAATTAACCCTTAATTTACTCCTAAATCCAGCTATTGGATTAATTAACTTTTCTCATTTTAACATAATTTATTACGGTAATTCCATTCCTCAAACTTTTATTGCTTTACATCTTATTTCCTTCATTTCAGTATTCTTAATTATTTAATCCATATTCATGTTTAATCTATTCTAATCCATATGAGCATAAAGAGGAGAAAATAGAAGAAGAATGATGCTTGCATAGAAATTCAAAACGTAGAAACATATGTAAATAAATACTGTAAAATAAACTGTAAATTCCTTATAGTTCAGCATAACTTAATTAATAGGATTAATTATTGTATAAAATTATCTAAATGGGAATTTAACAATAATATACCTTAAACTTAAAAGGTATTTTAATAAATCCACCCACATTGCTAGCTTTCCAATTCTCCCTTTTTTATTTCAGATATGTCCCTAACACTATAATCACCTCCCTTGTAATCCCTATTTGGAATTACAAAAGATATATTTACATATCTATTATATTTGAAATAGAAAAGGAAGAGAATTGGATTAAATATAGCAAATAAAACTCAGATCTAGGGTTTTACCTTTGACATAGCCTTCTGATTTGAATCAATTCCTAATTCCCTAATTAATTCTGTTCTCTTTCTATTTAGATCTAAATTCGTGTGAATTAGATCTAAGATTTTGTTATTAAGAAAGTGTAGAAGAGATAAAAAAGGCAGAGCATCTACAAGAAAGAGAAAAATAATGAGAATAAAAATGAGACTCTGCACCTATATTTATAGTGGCTCAAATGCTAACCATTAGACATAAAACCCTAAAATCTAAAGTGTACTGTTAAGACCCGGAATTTTCAACGTTTAATTTGGAGTATTTAAATGGTTTTAAATATTGAATTTGAATTATAGGTTGATTTTCGAATATGAAAAGTTTGATTTTTATTTATAAAATAAATTCAGAATTTAAATATAGCGATTTATTGGATAATTTAATTATTGAATATTGGTTAAATTATTGAATCTTGAGTTTTAAGCTTGTTAAAAATAATTTAAAGGCTTATAAAATTTATATTAATAATACTGAAGATAATAAAACTTTTAAAAGTGAATTGAAATGTGGTTTGTTCAGTTTTAAAAATATATCGTTTAATTTGACATTTAAAAACGGCCTTCCGAGGCACAATCTTGGATTTCGACAAAACCAGTTCCATGGATCTGTAATAGTGTATTATTATCGAATTTCAAATTTTGTAACGTTTGGAGTTACCGCTTGGCCGTACGGTTACAAACCCGCTGGAATTTATATTAAAAGTTTCAATATAATAATTGGGTCCAAAATCTATCTTCTCCACACGATCGAATTAGGGCTCGAAACCTTTTCCATTGCGTTCGGAATAGGGGTATAACATTATAAACACCTAGTGGTATGCCTCGATAGAAGTTCGAGATTTTAAGTTGCGAATTCGAGACGATTTAAAATTTATATATATATGTACATATATATATATATATATATATATATATATATATATATATATATATATATATTCATGGATTTGACAAAATAATCCATATCAGAACTTTTTCCTTTCTCTTCAAATCATTGTAGTAAGCTGATTCAAACATGCTTCCCTTCTTTTCATATCACATCCCCTCTTTTTATTTTCACAGCCAAACAGAGAAATGGAAAAAAAAAAGCAAAGGAACAAAAACATTTCGAAAAAATATATATAATATGTGCCCTGTAATAAAATCGTCGGGCCCTCCTCACTTACTTTCTCTTCCCAGTTGGAATTAAACCATGGCCTAAATCGAATTAAAAATTCTTTTTCCCTTACTTCATTTCCAGTTCAATCGTTCGAAGAAAAAAATCTCGCCTTCACATTCATGTTGCGCTTGAATCGGTCGCGATTCCATTCTATCGTGCGCAATGGCTGAGGGAAGGGGGAACTTTGAATTGCGGTGGCGAGTTTTTCATGAGCAGAGGCGATGTAATGGTCAACAAATTCATTGTCGCGAGGTGGAGAGTCGATAGGAGGTGTGGCTGATGTCATTCAACTCGTCTTTGGAGGGACGTGTGAATCAGTGCAGATTGAAGGGGGAGGGGATTTGCTGTGTCGCGTTTTGTTGACTATTTCATTCAGCATTTGCAGTGAAGGAGAAGGTCAGGCGGCTACGTTGGGCGATGGCAACGATGTCTGGGTGAGTTATCTCACATGATCTAAGTTATCTCACACGATCTATATATATGCATATCGAATTGTGGCTTTCAATTTTGATTTAAACTATCGATTCGCTGGGTGAACGAATGGTTGAAAACAAGAAGAAAAAAACGAAAAATAGGTTATTGGAGTTAATTTTAAACATATAAAATTAAACATTGAATGACTTTGTTGAATTGATATATTTTTATCAGTTAGATGTGATATTATATATGGTAGTATGTGTGTGTGTGTATGTGTGTATATTGGACTGATTGATATCCCCGCATATATATAGCGGATGAGACCCTATTCACCCTGTGTAATAGCGGATGACGCTATATACCACGATATCACGCCTCGAAGCGGGATTGGTATTTTATACTGTATTAACATTTGAGGATGCAGGGAAACGGGTTGGAGGGATCCAACTAGATTGCTCAAAAATGTTGAAATTACTTTCATATTAAATGATATGATTTATTTGAATAATCTATGATAGATTATATTGGAAATTGATTTATTAGATCCTATGCTATTGCTGGGAATATTTTTGGCGTTTTAAAAATAATATAAATATTGAATTTTTAAAGGAAGATAAAATGGAATTTTTAAATAAAATATTTATAGTGAAGTTGGATAAATTAAAAGAATGAATTTGGGAAAAATAAATAGTCTGATTTTAAAAATACTATTTAACAAATTTCGGAATATCGAAGAAAAAATATTTTTGGATAAATGTGAATAAAAGAGTTTTAAAAAAATTTAAGCGATATTGTTTACATATAAAAGAATATTTTTAAGATTTAGGATTTAAATAGTTTGGGAAAAATAAAAGGGCTATTTTGAAATAAAATATGAAATTGATGCTTGAGATGTAAATAAGACATTAAATTATAAAAGGAAGTGAGATCTGAAATTTGAGGGACTTGGAATATTTGAGGCATTTAAGGAATTAATTAGAAAATGGAATTTAGTTTAGAATGGATTTATAATCAATTAAGTGTTGTGAAACCGTTATAAACGGGAAATGGGACTATGTAATTTATAAACGAAGTTTATAAATAAACAAAGTAAATTATGAGTGGATAAGTGGGAATTATGAATTCACGATGAGGATTTATAAGGGAATGGGTAAATTAGTTTAAAAATAAATAGTAGATTTATTTTTAGAAATGTGAAAAAGTAATTTACGGAGTTAGGACGTAAATAATATTAGAAATAAATCGAGAAGGATTTATTAATATTGGAATGGCTATATGAAGTTAAAACTTTTTTTTCAGAGAAATTAAGTTATTTAAAAGGAAATATTAAAGTATTAACTAGAAAATTAAAGTGTTTAAAGAATAATTCAGAAATTAATTCTTTAGTTGTTTTAAAATGGGTTTAAGTATATTTAAAATTATGAATTAAGAAAGTTATATTAAATTTATCATTATTTAAGAAGTAATCGGTATTATCATTTCAAAGGAATAAAGGATTTCATATTATATTATTTTTATTAACTTTTGTTTTAAAAAGTAGTTAAGACTTGGATTTCTCTGGGATAGAGATTTAACCATTGAACTATGATCCATGGTTTGATACCGTAGTGGTACTTTCCACATCATTTTTGAAAGGGTTTTCAAATATTTTTGAAAGACAGTTTGCAATTTTCTAAATTCGATAAGATAAGTATGTATAATTTGGATAAGGAGATCTAAATTATTAAAATTTAATTTAAAATGAGATTTAGTGTTTTCGGTGGAAAATGGAATATTTAATTGAATTGATTGTTCATTAGATAGTTAAATAACCGACTATCAAATCTGGACCCAAATATAACTTTGGAAATATCTAGAAGAGGTACGGGGATTATATGGTACAGTTATCGTTCGAGGTGCTATACTATGTGTATAACCCGTTGTGTTCTTCTAGGACGTTGGTAAGGAAATCTGTGACGACCCGGAATTTTGGGAAATATCAATTTAATAATCTTTATTAATAATTAAATTGGATTGATAATTTTCCTTTATAATTTTAATTTAAATTGGTAAATTTGAACTTTGAAAGGCTAATAAATATTTAATTAGGCAATATTTAATTAGGCCTTTTCTAACAATTTAAAATAGGTAAGATTTATCTTTCAAAGTTAAAAATATGTTCTACTTATAATGTATATATTGGTATATATATTGTGAATAGAAAGTCTTTTGTTTAAAAAAGATGTATTTTCAAATTGTAATATATATGTATGTATATGTTATGATTTGAAGTTGTTTTAAAATCTAATATAATAATTCTCAAACTAATGTTAAAAATATTTTCTATTTAAAATGTATTTGTATATATTGAAGTTTGGTTTGAATTTAATTAAAGTGTTTCAAATTTTAATATATATATATATTGTAGTTTGGAAAGAATAATACATATAATACTTTTTCAAAGGATATTTGGTATTTAATTTATATCTCTTAAACAATAAAAATAATTACTTTGGATTTTAAAAATACGTGTATAAGTATTTATTTGTATTATAATTGGTTTTATAATATTTTCTTTAAAAGTAATTTATATATACATATATTAAGATAAATGTTTATTAGTTAACAAATTAAGTATGAAAAATTTATATTAACATTTAATTTAAATAAAAAATTATTTTAAAATACTTAGGACATGTGTTAATACCATAAGACATGTTAGTAACATGTGTAGAGAGATTAAGTGGCATAGTTGACAAATGTAGGTTTAAAAAAAACAAGTGGCAAGGTTTTATTTTCTCTAAAAATTAAATAAACAAAATGTTGTAAAAGATAAGATATGAGTTCATTCTTTTCAGTTCTAAAAATTTACCTTTCTTCTTCAAAACAAAACCTGTAAACTATTTTCCAAAAACAAAATCAAAGTCTGTAAAATTCTCAAAGCAAATTTTCAAAAACCTGAAGCAAAATCAAACCGGGAAAGCTAATTCAACTCATCAACTAAATCAAACACTGATTCAACTTCAATCTGCAAGAATTTAAAATGCAAACAGCAAAGAAGATCAAGCATCAACAATTAAGCTTCAGATCAAAAATGCAATTCCAGGAAACAAGTTTAAAGCCTGGGAGTCTCTCTGTTCTTCTGAAAATGGTGAGTAAACATTTTAAAAAAAAAACAGTTTTAATCTGGTTTTACTAAAATGCATGTGATGATATTGGTTTGTATTGAAGTTCTTTAGCTCGAATTTATCTAAATTTGTGTATATATATATGTATGTGAGTATGTCTGTTTATATATATATATATATATATCCTGTTCTTTGTTGTATCAGCCTATGATTTGCTTTCAAAAATTCAAATCTCTCAATCAAACCAATATTAGATTCTGATATATAAATGAAATTTGTTTGTTGATGTATAATGAAGATTTTAAAAATAGTTTCAGGATTTAAATTTCAATAAATTATTTTTGAAATTGAAATAACAATGAGATTCATAAATTATGATAAAATCAACTATCTTTATTACAAATTTGAATTACAGGGATGACATCGTGATTGAAAATCACGAATTTTGATATGCTTTTCATAATTTTTAGACTGTTGATTCTTGTGAATTCTCTTGTTATTCGAATTGGGTATTTTGGGAGATTGCCGATGATCAGCACGGTGGAGTTGGTCGAGCTTTGGGTTGGAGGAGGCCGAAGTGTTGTCGGTCTTAGGAAAAATAACGGAGTATTTTTCTAGTGATTGTGGTGGCCAGGGAGGATCGAAGTAGGGTTTCAGGTCAGTTTTATTAGTCGATGGGTTCGTGAGTTTTACGTTGCCGTGGAGATGACGGAGGGGATCGCGATGGTGGGAATGGTTGTTGGAAGGTGTGACGTAGCTTGGGTGAAGTGTGCCAGTGATCTCGTGGTCGGAGGCCATGGGAAGACGAGGATTTCCAGCCATGGTGGTTTCCTGTTTAGGTCGAGAGAGTCTCGTTTCGATTCGATTGGTTTTCGTTCGATCTGGGAGTTCTAGTGTGGTCGCGTGAATTCGTGTGATGGTCGAGCATCGCCGCGACGATCACCGAAGGTGGAAAGCACCGGTGTACATGCACCACGTGCATGTTGTATCTGGGAACGATGAAGTTTGGAGAAATGATGTTCGACTCGGAGTTGTGCTCGTGTATTTTAGTATGCGACTCGAAGTGGTGAGCTTGGCAGTTGACTCGAAGGCGGCTCTAGTTCTTTTGTGATTGTCTCGAGTATTGGCCGAGATGAATTTTTGGTATAAATCTGTAGCAAATGTTTTAATAATAAATCAAAGTTTTATAATTTTAAAACAAAGTAAGTTGAGTTTTAAAAATTATAGATATTTTTCTAGTTTTTTAAAGAAATGTTTAACAAGAATTTTAAATGTCTAATAAAATAAATTAGTTTTTGAAGACATGATAATCAAGTTTAAAATAACTATATGTATTAAAAGTTTATTAAATATATTTGAAAGGTTTTCGCAGATTTAAAGGTTAAAATTTAATGTCTAAATTGCTTTTAACTATAATTGATTTTTAAAATAAGGTTTAATGATATAATTATCAAAAATCAATTATAATAAAAAGTTTACCTTTAAGTAATTAAGATTTTGATTAATTTAAAATAATTAATTTGTGTAGGTAATAAAGGTTAATAAATTAATATTATTGATTTATGAGTAGTTAATTAATGTAAGTGATTTATTAATAAGTAAAAATTTAATTAAGATAAATGATTTTATTAATTAATTAAGGATTTTCAAATATAAGGAGTTAACTAATTATTTAATTAATTTTAAATGATTAGTTAATTATTTGGTTAATTTAAATTAACACTTAATTATGAATTAATTAAGTATACTTACTTGATAAAGTAATTAATGGATTACCGAATGTAATTAAGAAAAGAGAAATTACTTATGGAAGTAATTAGTGGAAATTACTTATGAAAGTAATTGAAAGGAAGTGATTAAGTGTAAATCACTTTGTGTTATTAATTAAAGGATTAATTAATATAATTGATTAAAGAGTTAATTAATTAATTAAAGAGTAATTAATTAATTAAAGGATTAAGGTTAATTGATGATATGATTAATTACTTGTTAAGGTAATTAATTAAGAGAGTAATTAACTAATGGAAGTAATTAAGGGTTAATTACTTAGTTAATTTGGTTAATTAATTAATATGATTAATTAATTAATGAATGTGATTAATTCAAGATTAATTACTAAATGTAATTAATTAAAGTGTGATTAATTATTAAAGTAATTAATTAAGGATTATTAATTAATGTAATTAATTAATAATTATTTAATGAATAATTAATGTAATTATTTAAAGGATTAATACAATTAATTAAGGAGTTAATTAATTAGGTAAGTAATCATAAAATGGTTAATTACTGTTTATGATTAATTAAGACTAATTAATGAAGGTGGTTAATTAAAGATTAATTATTTAATTAATTAAAAAGTTAATTAATTAATGAAATAATTAGAGGATCATTAATTAATATAATTAATGAAATTAATCAAGGCTGATTAATGAAGTGATTAGTTAAAGTATAATTAATTAATTATAATTAATCAAGGATTAATGTAATTAATTATAGTTAATTAATTAATGGAAGAAAATGGAGGATCATTAATTAATGTAATTAATGATAGTAATTAAAGGTTAACTACTGTAACTGGTTAAGGATAATTAATTTGTGTAATTAATTAAAAGGATAATTACTTAATGTAATTAAAAGATAATTACTTAGTGCAATTAAAGGATAATTAATCAAGGAAGATCATTAAGAGATGGTTAATTAATTAATTTGTAATTAATTACTGTTAGTAAGAAGGATTATGGTAATCCAAGTGATTGAAGGTTAGTAATTAATTTAATTAGTGGTTAATTAAATTGATTTAGAGTGAATCAAACCTGCTTATGGATGATTGATTAATATTGGGTGATTGATTGATATTGGATGATTTGGATGTGATATCTCTGATTTGAGTTCTGTGATGCTTTATGAGATGTTTGGTTGATATGAATTATCTATCTGTGATAATGTGAATCATCTATCTGTATATGTTATTCTGAATATAAGTTTAAACCCTTAAACAACTTGGACATTAAGATGGCGTTTTGGATTTCGGTGAGACAGGGATCGGGTTTCCAAATTTGGATATTCGAAAACCACATCGATCCAAATTAAACATCAGGTCATGAATCCAAGTGAAGATCAAAGTGAAGACTCGAAGTGTAAGAACTATTCGTCAGTATAACTCTGAGGGTGATTTCGAGATGAGTTTGACGGAGATAGTACTTTCAGATTCGAGATGGTGATTCAGAGTGCAAGGGCTATAGTCGTTGACTCTGAGGGTTATTCCAAAATGAGTGCAACGAGATAGTGCATTCGGTTTCATTCGAACCCGGAATGAACTTGTATGGATTGAATGCTTTTAGAACATCGTCAAGTGGACGATGAGCATTCTAAGATAGATGTGCTCCATAAAGGTAATCGTAGCCTCAAGCCTCATCAATCGGGAATGGCTAAAACAGGAGAGGTGCGGTAAGGTTAAGTGGGTAGCACCCAAGTAGGACGAGATTTACCCCTGTCTAGAGGCCCCTTCCTATTTCGGCTTAGTGTGTGGTTGGTCGCTCCAACCACGGGGTGGTCTTGTTCGGGACTATCCAGTAAGGGATGGTTCCGGCCTTGTGTTGTCGAGGATTGAGAGTAATCCTCGGTACGGTGATCTAGTCCCCATACTGTGACGGGCAATACCCCAGTGGACCTGCCATTGTACGGAATTCAAACTCCAATAAGTGCCGTACGTTTTGATTATGCCAAACTATGTTGGAACGTGAGATGTAAGCATTCCAGCTATTTCTGTATTTTACTCAAAAACCCTAGACACTATTATAATATCTCTTGATTTCCTATCAAATGTTTTGGTTAACGTAAGGTAGTTTTTTTCCATGTTTATGTATGGGAAGTCTTATGTGATACCTTTCTTTTCAAAGGATGTTTAAAGTTAAGCAAATTTAACCCGTTTACTCTTGGGTACTCATAATATGTATGAGTAGTCGAGGGATTCAGGTTAGCTTTGACGAATCCTGGAGAAGATTTGGAGCAGGAGGCTTCAACGAGTAGATATATAGTGGTTCCGCTGTGTTTGAGTTGTGTCTGTATCTCTGTGATATCTTGAGTTGTATAGTTATACAGGTGTTTATACCTGTCTAATTTGTGATGAATAAGTTGTGTAAGTCTGGTGTATATGATATTATGTAATATTTTATGTAATATATTATATTTCATTCGTTCTACTGTGAGAATCTAATGTTGTTGAGTTTCTTCTTTCCTATCTTTTCTTCTTCTATCCCTTTCTTTCTTAATTCATGATGCATCTTTCTAGTAGGTGGAAGACGGGTCATGACAGTTGGTATCAGAGCGCTAGGTTGAGTGAATACTAGGCTTTGGAATGATTTCTTTCTTGAGAGAGCGTACTTGTAATTTATATATATATATATATATATATATATATGATTTGTTGGGTTACCTGTTCGGGTTTTTCAATATGAGTTCTAAAAGTAGATAGGGTAGTAGTGTGTGTAGCACGACTGCTACCAACGGAACTAGTCTGAGTATTGAGGTTGGAGGTGTATCCGTTGAGACTGTAGACCCAATACCGTCTCGAGTGAGCTTTGTAGCTTGGAGTAAGGATTTCTCTGATCTCTGAAGGAAATCTTTTAAAGATTCGGATTCCATCTTTGAAGTGTAAGTTTGGTTGCGCTCGGGTGAGCGGATTTTCTAGGGTTTGGATCCGTCGAATGTGCAGAGGCAAGTGATGGTATCTTGGCAGCTGCATGGTGAGATGCAGTATTTATAGATGTTCCCTAAGGTGATTTCTCTGGATATCAAGTATGGGAGTTTTATCTGTATTGGAGGTTGAGACTAAGGTCTATAAGTTGCTTCGCTACGGCATGGTCTCATTTTCACTTCTTAAGAAGAGTAAGTTGTTGGTGCTTGGTTTGGAACCTGAGTTTCTTTTGAGGGTGTCTGCCCATCTGGAAGGGTCTTTTGAGATGTTCTTTGGTTAGCTATGGTAGCAGTGCAGCTTAGAGGTGTTTGTGTGCTGACAAGAAGGTCTCTTAGCCTAGCAGTGTCCTAGAGTTGGAGCTTGGAAGTAGCAGTGTGGTCCGATCCTTCGATGATTCGGAAATCTTTGTAGTTCTCTTCCAACAGTCCAGGAAGATGGTGAAGGCTTTCTTGAAGAGTTAATCTGGTTTGGAGAAGCTTAAAGCTATTCTAATTGGTAGTTTCTCTGGAATCCGAACTAGGTAGGATCGCAAAAGTGACTTGCAATTAGTTTGGGAGTTCATTTTGGATAATCTTTTGTTTGAGATTGAGGATTCTCATGAGGAAGTAAGAGCTATTGGAGTAGTTAGTGATTTTTATGGATATCATCATGGAAGTTAGAAGTTTGCCTGCATCTCGAGATTGAGTACCGTATCGACTTGGTTCCAGAAGGAATACCGGTGGTTAGCCTGGTAGTGGGATGGTTCTTGGAGAGAAGAGTTGGTGTAGCAGCTCAGGAATTTTTGGAAATAGATTTGTCAGATCTAGTTTCAAGTTTGGATTCTACAGTAAGGTTGTGTGACCGAGTCAGATGGTTCACTAAGATTTTATGGATCTAATGGATCGTGTCTCCAGGATATTGGATAAGTTTGTACTCGAGTTCCTCATCGGTATTCTCATTTATTCCAGAATCAGAGTTGTGCAGCGGAAGCGAGGTAGCAGCTGTGCGAGGAAGGGAGCAAGTTTAGTTTTCTGATGCTTGAGAAGTAGAGCTTGTGTTCTAGATATCGCCGGATCTTGGGGGCCATTTTGTTGAATGGGATCCAGAAACTGGTTTGCTTTAGTCCAGTTGTTTCTGGAAGCATCAGCATAGGTTGAGCTGATCAGGAAGAAGATAGGCAGCCCAGGATCGTCAGAAGGAGTTATGGGGATAAGATGAATAAATCCAGGATCGTCAGAAGGAGTTATGGGGATAAGATGAATAAATCTGGAAATCGAAGTTGGAGACTTCGTTGTTGTTAAGGTTTCTCTGGTTAAGAGAGAAGTATGAATGGGTAAGATTGGAAGGCTAGCTCTTAAGTATTTAGGATATCTTATCTGTGTTCTTAATAGGATAAGTTCTTTTGTCTATAGGATTGAATTTCCAGTTTGGATGGCTGGGATTCAATGTATTTCACGTATCTCTGAGGGAGTACGTGTATGGTCTATCTCTGGTTGTAGAATCAGTAGTTCAGAGGATCTGGTAGTTGAGCTAGACTTGAGTTTGGTCTGATGTTTTGTTCAGATTGGTGGATCTAGAAGAGAGAGTACTCTGGATCATAGTGATATTGTTAGTTTAGATTCTGTAAAGCGAATCTTCCAATAATTTATACTTGGGAAACTCTAAATAGTGTTAGTAAGATCTATCCTGATTTGTGTCAGGATAATTAGTTAGGTTTGTTTGTTTGATTGGTTGCTATGGTTGTTAGTAACTGGATGATAGGTATGTTTTGCTGCTTGAAATTAAAATCTTAACTGGGTTACTAAATTATCTTTTCTTTTAAATTTCGGGGACGAAATTCTTTTAAGGGGGGAGGAATGTGACGACACGGAATTTTGGGCAATATCAATTTAATAATCTTTATTAATAATTAAATTGGATTGATAATTTCCCCTTATAATTTTAATTTAAATTGGTATATTTGAATTTTAAAAGGCTAATAAATATTTAATTAGGCAATATTTAATTAGATCTTTTCTAACAATTTAAATCTTATTGATAAGATTTATCTTTCAAAGTTAAAAATATGTTCTATTTATAATGTATATATTGGTATATACATATTGTGAATAGAAAGTTTTTTGTTTAAGAAAAGATTTATTTTCAAATTGTAATATATATGTATGTATATGTTATGATTTGAAGTTGTTTTAAAATCTAATATAATAATTCTCAAACCAATGTCAAAAATATTTTCTATTTAAAATGTATATGTATATTTGTATATATTGAAGTTTGGTTTGAATTTAATTAAATGTTTCAAATTTACATATATATATATATATATATATATATATATTGTAATTTGGAAAGTATAATACATATAATACTTTTTCAAAGGATATTTGGTATTTAATTTATATCTCTTAAACAATAAAAATAATTATTTTGGATTTTAAAAGTATGTGTATAAGAATTTATTTGATTATAATTGGTTTTATAATATTTTCTTTAAAAGTAATTTATATATACATATATTAAGATAAATGTTTATTAATTAACAAATTAAGCATGAAAATTTTATGTTAACATTTAATTTAAATAAAAATTTATTTTAAAATACTTAGGACATGTGTTAATACCTTAAGAGATGTTAGTAACATGTGTAGAGAGATTAAGTGGCATAGTTGACAAATGTAAGTTTTAAAAAAAAAATAAGTGGCAAGGTTTTATTTTCTCTAAAAATTAAATAAACAAAATGTTGTAAAAGAGAAGATCTGAGTTCATTCTTTTCAGTTCTAAAAATTTTACCTTTCTTCTTCAAAACAAAACCTGTAAACTATTTCCAAAAACAAAATCAAAGCCTGTAAAATTCTCAAAGCAAATTTTCAAAAACCTAAAGCAAAATCAAACCTGGAAAGCAAATTCAACTCAGCAACTAAATCAAACACTAATTCAACTTCAATCTGCAAGAATTTAAAACGCAAACAGCAAAGAAGATCAAGCATCAACAATTAAGCTTCAGATCAAAAATGTAATTCCAGGAAACAAGTTTAAAGCATGGGAATCTCTCTGTTCTTTTTGAAAATGGTGAGCAAATTTTTTTTTTAAAATAGTTTTAATCTAGTTTTAACTAAAATGTATGTGATGATATTGGTTTGTATTGAAGTTCTTCAGCTCGAATTTATCTGGATTTGTATATAAATGTATGTACGTATGTCTATTTATGTATATCCTCTTCTCTTTGTATCAGCCTATGATTTGCTTTCAAAAATTCAAATCTCTCAATCAAATCAATATTAGACTGATATATAAATGAAATTTGTTTGTTGATGTATAATGAAGATTTTAAAAATAATTTTAGGATTTAAATTTCAATAAATTATTTTTAAAATTTAAATAACAGTGAGATTCATAAATTATGATAAAATCAACTATCTAAATTACAAATTTGAATTACAGGGATGAATTCGTGATTGAAAATCACGAATTTTGATTTGCTTTTCATAATTTTTAAACTGTTAATTCTTGTGAATTCCCGTGTTATTCGAATTGGGTATTTTGGGAAATTACCGATGATCAGCATGGTGGAGTTGGTCGAGCTTTGGATTGGAGGAGGCCGTAGAGTTGTTGGTCTCGGGAAAAATAAGGAGTATTTTTCAGGTGATGGTGGTGGCCAGGGAGGATCGAAGTAGGGTTTCAGGTCAGTTTGGTTAGTCGATGGGTTCGTGAGTTTTGCGTTGCCATGGAGATGACGGAGGGGATCGCGATGGTGGGAATGGTTGCTGGAAGGTGTGACGTAGCTTGGGTTAAGTGTGCCAGTGATCTCGTGGTCGGAGGCATTGGGAAGACGAGGATTTTCGACCATGGTGATTTCCTGTTTGGGTCGAGAGAGTCTCGTTTCGATTCGATTGGTTTTCGTTCGATCTGGGTGTTCGAGTGTGGTCGCATGAGTTCGTGTGATGGTCGAGCATAACCGCGACGATCACCGGAGGTGGGAAGCGTCGGTGTACGTGCACCACAGCACGTTGTATTTGGGAATGATGAAGTTTGGAGAAATGATGTTCGACTCGGAGTTGTGCTCATGAATTTTGGTATGCGACTCGAAGTGGTAAGCTTGGCAGTTGACTCGAAGGCGGCTCAAGTTCTTTTGTGATTATCTTGGGTATTGGCCGAGATGAATTTATGGTTTAATTATCTAGCAAATGTTTTAATAAGAAATCAAAGTTTTATAATTTTTAAAACAAAGTAAGTTGAGTTTAAAAATTATAGATATTTTTCTTGTTTTTTAAACAAATGTTTAACAAGAATTTTAAATGTGTAATAAAATAAATTAGTTTTTGAAGACATGATAATCAAGTATAAAATAACTATATGTATTAAAAGTTTATTAAATATATTTGAAAGGTTCTCAAAGATTTAAAGGTTAAAATTTAATGTCTAAATTGCTTTTAATTATAATCGGTTTTTAAATGTGTTATTTTTAAAATAAGGTTTAATGATATAATTATGAAAAATCAATTATAATTAAAAGTTTACCTTTAAGTAATTAATATTTTGATTAATTTAAAATAATTAATTTGTGTAGATAATAAAGGTTAATAAATTATTATTATTGATTTAAGAATAGTTAATTAATGTAAGTGATTTATTAATAAGTAAAAGTTTAATTAAGATAAATGATTTTCTTAATTAATTAAGGATTTTTAAATATAAGGAGTTAACTAATTATTTAATTAAATTTAAATGATTAGTTAACTGTTTGGTTAATTTAAATTAACACTTAATTATGAACTAATTAAGTATAATTACTTGATAAAGTAATTAATGGATAATTACTGAATGTAATTAAGAAAAGAGAAATTACTTATGGAAGTAATTAGTGGAAATTACTTATGAAAGTAATTGAAAGGAAGTGATTAAGTGTAAATCACTTGGTGTTATTAATTAAAGGATTAATTAATATAATTGATTAAAGAGTTAATTAATTAATTAATTAAAGAGTAATTAATTAATTAAAGGATTAAGGTTATTAATGATATGAGTAATTACTTGTTAAGGTAATTAATTAAGAGAGTAATTAACTAATGGAAGTAATTAAGGGTTAATTACTCAGTTAATGTGGTTAATTAATTAATGTGATTAATTAATGAATGAAAGTGATTAATTTAAGATTAATTACTAAATGTAATTAATTAAGGATTATTAATTAATGTAATTTATTAAGGATTATTAATTAATGTAATTAATTAATAATTATTTAATGAAATAATTAAAGATTAATTAAGTAATGTAATTAATTAAAGGATTGATGTAATTAATTAAGGAGTTAATTAATTAGGTAAGTAATTACAAAATGATTAATTACTGTTTATGATTAATTAAGACTAATTAATAATGGTGGTTAATTAAAGATTAATTATTTAATTAATTAAAAGGTTAATTAATTAATGAAATAATTAGAGGATCATTAATTAATATAATTAATGAAATTAATCAAGGTTGATTAATGAAAGTGATTAATTAAAGTATAATTAATTAATTATAATTCATTAAGGATTAATGTAATTGATTATAGTTAATTAATAAATGGAAGTAAATGGAGGATCATTAATTAATGTAATTAATGATAGTAATTAAAGGTTAATTACTGTAATTGGTTAAGGATAATTAATTTGTGTAATTAATTAAAAGGATAATTACTTAATGTAATTAAAGGATAATTACTTAATGCAATTAAAGGATAATTAATCAAGGAAGATTAATTAAGGAAGATCGTTAAGAGATGATTAATAAATTAATTTGTAATTAATTAATGTTAGTAAGCAGGATTATGGTAATCCAAGTGATTAAAGGTTAGTAATTAATTTAATTAGAGGTTAATTAAATTGATTTAGAGTGAATCAAACCTGCTTATGGATAATTGATTAATATTGGGTGATTGATTGATATTGGATGGTTGATATTGGATGATTTGGATGTGATATCTCTGATATGAGTTATGTGCTACTTTGTGAGATTTTTGGTTGATATGAATTATCTATTTGTGATAATGTGAATCATCTGTTTGTATATGTTATTCTGGATATAAGTTTAAACCCTTAAACAACTTGGACATTAAAATGGCATTTTGGATTTCAGTGAGACCGGGATCGGGTTTCCAAATTTGGATATCTGAAAACCACATCGATCCAAATTAAACGTTAGGTCATGAATTCAAGTGAAGACTCGAAGTGTAAGAACTATTCATTAGTATAACTATGAGGGTGATTCCGAGATGAGTTTGACGGAGATAGTACTTTCAGATTCGAGATGGTGATTCAGTGTGCAAGGGCTATGGTCGTTGACTCTGAGGGTGATTCCAAAATGAGTGCAACGAGATAGTGCCTTCGGTTTCGTTCGAACCCAAAACGAACTTGTATGGATTGAATGCTTTCAGAACATTGTCAGGTGGACGATGAGCATTCTAAGATAGATGTGTTCTATAAAGGTAATCGTAGCCTCAAGCCTCATCAACCGGGAATGGCTAAAACAGGGGAGGTGTAGCAAGGTTAAGTGGGTAGCACCCAAGTAGGATGAGATTTACCCTTGTCTAGAGGTCCCTTTCTATTTTGGCTTACTGTGTGGTTGGTCGCGCCAACCACGGGGTGGTCTTATTCGGGACTATCTAGTAAGGGATGGTTCCGACCTTGTATTGCAGAGGATTGGGAGTAATCCTCGGTACGGTGATCTAGACCCCGTAGTATGACGGGCGGTACCCCAGTAGCCCTGCCATTTTATGGAATTCAAACTCCAATAAGTGCCGTACGTTTTGATTGTGCCCAACTATGTTGGAACATGAGATGTAAGCATTCCAGCTATTTCTGTATTTTACTAGAAAACCCTAGAAACTATTATAATATCATTGGATTTCCTATCAAATGTTTTGGTTGGCATAAGGTAAAAACTTTTTCATGTTTATGTGTGGGAAGTCTAACGTGATACCTTTCTTTTCAAAGGATTTTTAAAATTAAGCAACTTTAACCCGTTTACTCACACCAGACCCATGTCCGACCCAAGTGTTTATGTTCTGTTTTATTAAACTCTTGGGTCCTCATATTATGTATGAGTAGTCGAGGGATTCAGGTTAGCTTTGACGAATTCTGGAGGAGATTTGGAGCAGGAGGCTTCAACGAGTAGATATATAGTGGTTCCGCTGTGTTTTAGTTGTGTCTGTATCTCTGTGATATCTTGTGTTGTATAGTTAGACATGTGTTTATAACTGTATAATTTGTGATGAATAAGTTGTGTAAGTCTGATGTATATGATACTATGTAATATTTTATGTGATATATTATATTTCATTCGTTCCGCTGTGAGAATCTAATGTTGTTGAGTTTCTTCTTTCCTATCTTTTCTTCTTCTATCCCTTTCTTTCTTAATTCATGATGCGTCTTTCTGGTAGGTGGAAGACGGGTCATGATAAAATCCATCCACAAACGGTTAGGAGGTGATCTCCGATCTTATTTCGTCAGTTTATTTCCTAGAGAACCGGGGTTGAGTTTACCGAGAAATATCGAACGTTGTTTCGAAGATACCGGGATCGATAAATTATCCAAAAACCACTTCGACCAACAAGTACGTTTTTGGAAGAAAAACAAGAGTATGGAGTCGAATATAGAGCAGTGAAGTACAAGGGATAATCGCTACTAATCCTCAAGGTGATTCCACAATGGATGTGGTAGGAATAGTGCTTTCAGTTCCGTTCGGACCGGGAATGGACTTGTATGGATGAATGTATCAGAACATTGTCATTGAAAGACAATGAGCATTCTAAGTGAATATTCTAAAAAGGTAATCGTAGCCTCTAGCCTCATCAACCAGGAATGGCTGAAAAGCAAGGGAGATGCAGCAAGGCTAAGTGGGTAGCACCCAAGTAGGGTATGTCTATCACCTTTCTAGATAACCTCCGATATTATCACTACATGTGAAAGGAGCTCGGAAAGGTTGGGAACACTTGGGGTGATAAAATATTCGGTTTATCCAAGTCAGGGATAGTCCGGTCTTGTGTTGGCAGGGATCGATAGGTTTGATCTCGGTTTAGTGTTTCTAGACGTGTACCGTGACAGATGGTACCCCAATGCCTAGTCATTCAGTTGGAATCCATTCTCCAGCATGCGCTGTATGGTTTTGATTTTGCCCAACTATGCTAAAACGTGAGATACAAGCATTTCGGCTATTTGAATAAGTATTTGTACTTAGACACTATTATAATATCTCAGGATTTAATATGAAATATTTTGGTTATCATAAGATAAAAACCCGCCGTGTTTATTTGTGGCATGGTCTTACGAGATACCTTTGATTTTCAAAGGATTTTGAACTTTAATAATTCAAATTGAGTGTGTTTTCACACGTTGGTTTTCCAGACTGACTTGGATGTTATTTTATTATAATTCTTGGGTCAGACTAAGTATTACAGATTCAGGATTGGATGCTATGGAGTTCAGGAGACAAGCTAGATTGCGAAGACGTATTTCACGTATCTGATTTATATTCCACTATGTATTGTAGGCTGTATATTCAGTTTTGGAGAGGACAAGTTATTATAAATGCCAGTATTGTACTATTGATTTGTATTGCACTTTGATGATGTAATGTATAAAAACAGTATAGTTCTTTTGATGTAAAGATCAGTTGTTATCCACTATATATTGTTTCGCTGCAATTGTGAGATTCTGTGGTGTTATTTTTATTTTCTTCTTCTACCTCTTTCTTCTTTTCCCTAACGATCTGGTATTTCCGGCATTCAATTGCTCGGCATTCTATACAGTGGATGTATGGATGTCAATTTCGCGCGTCGAAAATCTAGTTCGTGACACTTGGTATCAGAGCAGAAGGTTAAGCGAGAACCTAGGCTCTGGTGGGGATTACTCATTAGGGATAGAGTCAGTAGTACTCTAAAATGGGTTTGAGCGTATAAATAGATATGAGCGTGTATTTGTTAGTGAATATAAATTGTTTTATATTGTGTTGACTTATTGATTGAGTGGAATATAATTTTTGATCGAGTAGTGGGATGCCGCTAATTTGATGGGAATTTCAAAACACTTGAACACGATAAACTGACACAGTATGGTTTTAAAAGCGGGTAAATGAAATGATTTTACCCAAAAATATATTTTGATATAAAGAAATGATTTTATAGAAACTATTAAAGCATATTAGAGCGTTGGATGATAATACTATGGCCAAAACGAGATTATAAAATTTAAAATGGTTTATATAACCAAATGGGAATTGTATAAGAATAAATTATGCAAATGAATTATAAATTAAAAAGGATTTCAACCAGAATTTGGAAATTTATCCCGGAGATTTTTGGAAATATTTTCCAATGTATTTTGAAATAAATAATAGTAATATTATTTTGGAAATATTTTTGAAAAGAAAATAGTTTTAAATGGATTTTGGAAGTAAAATAGCACTGAACTCACTTCGGCCGCTGAAAAATAATTTGGTGATGACTGCAGCGTCATCAGTATTCATTTTCGAGTTTCTACGTGGCGGAATGCTAGGGTAATCAATTTGTTCGGATTTGTTGGGAAGAACAAGTTTGTTTTGAAATTCCGAAGGGAATTTATTTTAGATAAAAACCAGGTTTGGTTTAAAAATTTAACAGATGTGATTTTGAAATATTCGAGGTTTCAAAATGACTTGAAATAAATAATGGATATTTGAATTCTGAAATCCTTATTTAAATGTCATAGAAAATATCGGAAAATAAATTATGGAAGTAAAAATGATGAATGATTTTAAAGAAGAAAAAAAATGAGAATTGGATTTCGAAAATAAATTTTTAACTTAAGGAAAGTTAAAATGGAACTTAACTTAGATTAAGTTGAAAGAATTAAATTTTAGAAATTTAATTGACTGTGATTTGAATGTAATAAATTAGTGAAGTAGACTAGTTAAACGGATTAAATTAGGATGTGAATGAGTTGAATTGGAAAAATAAAACTTAAATTGAATTGAGAAATAAAATTAAATTGAATTTAACTTAAAGTAAATGAAATTGAGTTGAATTTGGACTGAATTGAAATAAAATTCAATTGAGTTAGAGATAATATTGAATGGAATTAAATTCATACTTAAATAAATTTAAAAGAATGGTATAGAGTTAGATTTAACTGAAGATAGGATAAATAAAAATTTAATTGGAATAAATAAACTTCGATAGCTTTTAAAAGAATTTAAATTCATGAAATAAAAATATGCTTGGGCTATAAATAAGTGTAAATCTCGAGTTGAAATAGAATGTGAATATATTCGAGTATAAAATTGATGGAAAAGTGAAACATTAAGTTGCGTGACTTATAAAAAAATGGAAAATGGAATAGAAAACCTAGAAATAAAAATGGTTTGGCATTGTGGTAATGAAATAAAAATCCAAACTTGAGTTATAAAATGAGTCTGGACTCAAAAGAAATTTAATAAAGTGATTTATGAAATAAAAATCAAATATTGAATTGCTAAGTAAAAGTGTACTAATTAGCTAAATAAATTAATAAATTGAATATGTTAATAAAATTTAACTTAGTTAAATAAAATTGGATCGCCAATTAAAAATGGATTTTTGAAATGAAATTTGAGTTATAAATAAAATTCAACTTAGATTGTTAGTAAATTAAATATAATTGAAATGTTGTCGAATGAAATGAAATTGGATTAAAATAGAAATAGTTTGAGTAGCAAATAAATCCAATTTAAGTATAAATAAATTTTAAATGGCCTAAAAAATAGAATGAATTAAATATAAATTGATTTGGAATCAATTTAAAATAGTTACAAACTAAAGTGGATATTTTATTAAGCGAATATCATCGAATTTGCATGGAAAAATTGTCATTTGACATAAACGGAAGTAAATAAAAGTTCTATGAATTAATAGAAGTGAATGAATTGATTTTCAATCAATTTGAAATGAATGTGAGTTTGTTTGGTTTAAAAATAAAGTATATGCATCAAAAGTTAGTTGTAAATCATTCGAATTGAATGAAATGGTATATGGATTTGTTGAAAGCAATTAAAATTTGTATCGAAGCCATATAATTGCTTATTATTATTGTTTAGCATGCATGGCTTATGAAACATATGTGTTTAAGCCTTTCCAATAAGTGAAATGCTATTAATTTCATATATTTGGTACTTACTTGTTTAAATTGAGTAAATACAGGTACCTGGAGGCTGTTTGGCTAGACTTTGGTCACGCTAATTGCAAAATAAATAAGCCGCTTACTTAAAAACGCTAAATAAAGGTACGCCTATGCAATAAAAGAATGAAAATATAAAATATTATTATATATTCTTGTTTTCCGACCGTGTGGGTCGATGTACATGTATCTATCTCTCTTGTCAGATTGTAAAAGGACCTATGCAAAAGGGAGACTTTACCGAAAAATTTCAGAAATTTGGGAAGTTAGAAAATTTTGGCAAATATTTGGAAATTTTTTGTTAACGACGAATCGATTTCAAATTTGAATTGAAATAAAGGATTTTAGAATTTGAATTGAAACTACTTGTTTAGTTTGGATCTAAAGGATTAGAAAAGTGAATATTGAGTTTTCACTAAATGGGGTTTTGATAAATTAATGGGTTTGGAGCATTCTTTCTGCCTTAGCAATTTCGGGGACGAAATTCTTTAAGGAGGAGGAATGTAACGACCCGGATTTTTCAACATTTAATTTGGATATTTAAATGGACTTAAATATTGAATTTGAATTATAGGTTGATTTTTGAATATGAAAAGTTTGGTTTTTTTACAAAATAAATTCAAAATTTAAATATAGCGATTTACTGGATAATTTAATTATTGAATTTTGAAATTGAATATTGACTAAATTATTGAATCTTGAGTTTTAAGCTTGTTAAAAATAATTTAAAGGCTTATAAAATTTATATTAATAATACCGAAGATAATAAAACTTTTAAAAGTGAATTTAAAAGTGGTTTGCTCAGTTTTAAAATATATTGTTTAAATTGACATTTAAAAATAGCCTTCCGAGGCACAGTCTTGGATTTTGACGAAACCAGTTCCATTAGATTCGTAATACTGTACTATTATCGGATTTTAAATTTCATAACGTTTGGAGTTATCGTTTGGCCGATATAAACGTGCTAGAATTTATAGCGAAAATTTCAATATAATAATTGGGTCCAAAAGCTATCATTTCCATACGATCGAATCAGGGCTCGAACCCTTTTTCATTGCGCTCGAAATAGGGGTATAACATTACAAACGCCTAGCGGCATGCCTCGACAGGAGGTCGAGATTTTAAGTTGCGAATTCGAGATGATTTAACACTAAATAATATATGTATATGTATATGTCTATGTATGTATGTATGTATGTATGTATATTCATGGATTTGACAAAATAATCCACATCAGAACTTTTTCCTTTCTCTTCAAATTACTGTAGCAAGCTAATTCAAATATGCTTTCCTCCTTTTCATATCACGTCGCCTCCTTTTATTTCCACAGCTGAATAAAGAAATGGATAAAAGAAAAGAAATAAAAACATTTTGAAAATATATATATAATATGTGCCCTACAATAAAATCATCTGCCCTTCTCACTTTTTTCTCCTCCCAGTTGGAATTAAACCATGGTCGAAATCGAATCACAAATTATTTTCCCCTTCCTTCTTTTCCAATTCAATCGTTCAAAGAAAAAAAAATCTCGCTTTCACATTCATGATGCGATCGAATCGGTCACGATTCCATTTTGTCGTGCGCAATGGATGAGTGGAGGGGGGAGCTTTGAATTGCGGCGGCGATTTTTTCGCGAGCGGAGGTGATGTAGTGGTCGACAAATTCATTGTCACGAGGTGGAGAGTCGATAGGAGGTGTGGCGGATGTCGTTCAACTCGGCTTTGTAGGGTCGTGTGAATCATTACAGATCGAAAGAGGAGGGGATTTGTTGTGTCGCGTTTTGTTAGCTATTTCGTTCAACATTTGCAGTGAAGGAGGAGGTCAGGCGTCCACGTTGGATGATGGCAGCGATGTCTGGGTGAGTTATCTCACACGATCTAAGTTATCTCACATGCTCTATATATGTGTGTGTATATATATATATACATATGCCTATCGAATTGTGGCTTTCAATTTTGATTTAAACTGTTGATTCGCTGGGTGAATGAATCGTTGAAAAAAAATGGTTTATTGGAATTAATTTTAAACAGACAAAATTAAATGTTGACTGACTTTGTTGAATTGATATATTTTTATCAGTTGGATGTGATATTATATATGGAAGTATGTATATATATATATATATATATATATATATATATATATATATATTAGAGTGATTGATATCCCCGTATATATATAGCGGATGAGACCCTATGCACCCTGTATAATAGCGGATGACCCTATATACTGTAATATCCCGCCTGGAAGCGGGAATGGTATTTTTATACTTTATTAACATTTGTGGATGCAGGGAAACATGTTGAAGGGATCCAACTGGATTCCTCAAAAATATTGAGATTACGTTCATATTTAGTGATATGATTTATTTCAATAATCTATGGTAGGTTATATTAGAAATTGATTTATTGGATGCTATGGTATTGTTGGGAATATTTTTGGCATTTTAAAATATCAAAAATATAAATATTGAATTTTTAAAGGAAAATAATAGAGAATTTTTAAGTAAAATATTTGTAGTGAAGTTGGATAAATTAAAAGAATGAATTTGGGAAAAATAAATAGTCTGATTTTAAAATCCTATTTAATAAATTCTGAAAATGGAAGAAAAGAGATTTTTGGATAAATTTGAATAAAAGAGATTTGAAAAAATAGAAGTTAAGCGATATTGTTTAAGTATAAAAGAATGTATTTTTAAAATTTAGGATTAAATATTTTGGGAAAAACAAAAGGGGGATTTTGAAATAAAATATGAAATTGATGCTTTAGATGTAAATGAGACCTTAAATTATAAAAGGAAGCGAGATCTTAAATTTAAGGGCCTTGGAATATTTGGGGCATTTAAGGAATTAATTTGAAAATAGAATTTAATTTATAATCTATTTATAATCAATTAAGTGTTGTGAAACCCATATAAATGGGAAATGAGACTATGGAATTTATAAACGAAGTTTATAAATAAAGTAAATTATCATAGTTAAATGGGAATTATGAATTCACGATGAGGATTTATAAGGGAATGGGTAAATCGGTTTATAAATAAATGGTAGATTTATTTTTAGAAATGTGAAAAAGGAATTTACGGAGTTGGGACATAAATAAAATTAGAAATAAATCGAGAAGGATTTATTAATATTGGATTGGCTATATGGAAGTTGAAAATATATTTTTTAGGGAGATTAAGTTATTTAAAAGGAAATTTGAAATATTAACTGGAAAATTTAAAGTGTTTAAAGAATATTTCAGAAATTAATTCTTTAGTTGTTTTAAAATAGGCTTAAGCATATTTTAAATTATGAATTAAGATAATTAAATTTACTTTATTATTATTTAAGAAGTAATCAGTATTATCATTTCAAAGGAATAAATGATCTAATATCAATATTATTTTTAATAACTTTTATTTAATAAGTGGTTTTGTTTAAAGTTAACTTGAAATTTATTTTAGAATTTACAAGAATTATTTTGAGAAATTTTTTAAAATAAGGTTTCTGGAAGTAATGGTATACTCGCGTGGCGTAAATCGAAGGCAGTGAGTGCCTATAGTTAAGACTTGGATTTCTCTGGTATAGAGACGTAACCATTGAACTATGATCCATGGTCTAATACCGCGGTGGTACTTTTCACATTATTTTTAAAAGGGTTTTCAAATATTTTTGAAAGACAGTTTGTAAATTTACTAAATTCGGTAAGATAAGTATGTATAATTTGGGTAACGAGATTTAAATTATTAAAATTTAATTTGAAAAGAGATTTAGTTTTTAGTGGAAAATGGAATATTTGGTAGAATTGATTATTTATTTTGATAGTTAAATAACCGACTATCAACTCTGGACCCAAATATGACTTTGGAAATATCTGAAAGAGATACAGGGATTATATGGTACAGTTACAGCTCGAGGTGTTATACTGTGCGTATAAACCCGTTGTGTTCTTCTAGGACGTTGATAAGGAAATCCGTCCACAAACTAGGAGGTGATCTCCGATCTTATTTTCGTCTGTTTATTTCCTAGCGAACCGGGGTTGAGATCCGGAAATATCTAACGTTGTTTCGAAGTGATCGGGATCGGAAAAGTATCCAAAAACCACTTCGATCCAACGAGTCATTTTAAAAAGGAAAACAAGAGCATGGATTTGAAGATGGAGCAGTGAAGTGCAAGGGCTAATCGCTACTAATCCTGAGGGTGATTCCAAAATGAATATGGTAGGAATAGTGCCTTCGGTTCCGTTCGGACCGGGAACAGACTTGTATGGATGAATGTTATCATTGTCATTGGAGGACAATGAGCATTCTAAGTGAATATTTCTAAAAAGGTAATCGTAGCCTCTAGCCTCATCAACCGAGAATGACTGAAAGGCAAGGGAGATGCAGCAAGGCTAAGTGGGTAGCACTCAAGTAGGGTATGCCTATCACCTTTCTAGATAACCTTGGATATTATCACTACATGTGAAAGGAGCTCGAAAAGGGTGGGAACACCCGGGGTAATAGCATATTCGGTATGTCCAGGTCAAGGATAGTCCGATCTTGTATTGGCAGGGATCAATAGGTTCGATCTTGGTACAGTGTTTCTAGACATGTACAGTGACAGGTGGTACCCCAGTACCTGGTCATTCAATTGGAATCCATTCCCCAATAAGCTCTGTATGGTTTTGGTTGTGCGCAACTATGCTAAAACATGGGATGCAAGCATTTCAGTTATTTGAATAAGTTTGTACTTAGACACTATTAAAATATCAGAGGATTTGATATGAAATGTTGGTTATCGTAAGGTAAAAACCCGCCGTGTTTATTTATGGCGTGGTCTTACGAGATACCTTTGATTTCCAAAGGATTTTGAACTTTAATAATTCAAATTGAGTGTGTTTTCTCACGTTAGTTTTCTAGACTGACTCGGTGTTATTTTATTACAATGCTCGGGTCAGACTGAGTATTACAGATTCAGGATAGGATGCTATGGAGCTCAAGAGACGAGCTGGATGGCGAAGACTTATTTCACGTATCTGATTTATATTCCGCTTTGTATTGTAGGGTGTATATTCAGTTTTGGCGAGGATAAGTTAATATAACTGCCAGTAATGTACTATTGATTTGTGTTGTACTCTGATGATGTAATGTATAAGAACAGTATAGTTCTTTTTGTATAAAGATTGGTTGTTTTCTATTATATATTGTTCCGCTGCGATTGTAAGATTCTGTTTTGTTGTTTCTATTTTCTTCTTCCACCTCTTTCTTCTTTTTCCTAATGATCTGGTATTTCTGGCATTCGATTGCTCGGTATTCTATACAGTGGACTTATTGATGTCGATTTTCGAGTGTCGAAAATCTAGTTCGTGATAGGTACACTCAGTCTATGGACATTAAATTAATATGTTTTCTTTTACGATTGTTTTTATTTCAAATTGATTCTCCAACAATCTTTTCATTAATCACTTTCCCCTTCTCTCTCGCAATCTATGAAAACAAATATTTTTAAATATGGCGTTTCTTTTAAATAAGATTCCTCTATTAATGACCTGATTAATAGATTTCATATATACCTATAATTAATTTACTATCCAATTAATCCATGCCTGCACTGTGATTTCTTACCAAATTAATATGCCAATCAACACCATATTAATTCGTCATATATATGCATATTAATTTATTTTATTTCTATAATTATTGCATGCGTATGTTCTATAATTAAATTTTGAATCACAATTTTAATTATATATGTTACCATATGTCCCCATGTTCATTAATTGACAATTGATTACTTGCATAAATTACTCTTTCTCCATTTTTTTCTCTTGCACTAACATATATGTTTCTAATCATATGAATTAGTTGTTACAATATATGTTCCTTTTTTTATCGGTTTCTATCAATTAGTCACCTCTAATAATTAATTGAATATTAATTTCCCTTTTAAACAAACACCGCCAATTAATCTTCCCTATTAATTGATTTTATATATTTTCTCCGTCTAATTTATTTGTTACACAAATATATATGTATTCTAACTAATATTAATTTGTTGCCCCATTTATAAACAATTCTTTGTTTTATAATTTCAAACGTATATAACTTAATTAAATTATTTGCATATATAATTTTAATTTAGCACGGGGTGTTACACATCTAACGACTATCATTCTGAAAGTTCTCTTGGGACAATTGAAACAAGATATCTTACATACAATTATTACGTGCAGTTTATCGACTTTCATAACCCGCCAACACCTTGGCCGATATGTGGGATTTCTTATAAACCCTTATCTTATATGGTTTTGTAAACTATTCTTTGGATGATATTAATTTTAACCTTATGTACTACTCCTAAGTTCACACCTTATAGAAAGAATTTAACATAACGTCACTCATCATTTATCGTACATTGTCCAACAAAATTTGATTACTCCTTATTAATACTTCATTATGTACTATAGGGAGGAGTGACCTTTGAGATAGAATCTTTATTTATACGATTACATATGCACGTCCAGGTGGGCCTGCATTTAATCACTACGTGCATGCATTTTTAGTTGTACCCGTGAAAGTAAATTTGACAGTAACATCTCCATATTTGAACTCCGCCTAGGTCAAGCTGCTATTTTTTTGTTTAGACTGCAGTAATCAGCTAAACATACTAAAATAGCTCCAAGATAAAATACAAACAAAACGGCTTGTGCATCAATATTCCAATATACTAAAACAACATCGAGACTCATAAAAATACACTATGCCTTACCAACATTTTTTTCTTTGTACGCTGGCCAAATTCCACCATATGATTCCCATAGCTTAATAAACTCAGCTAAACATAAAACCGAGCCCAATACACATACTAACAAACGATATACACATCTTCCAAGTTCCACAACATTATATTGATTCAGCATAACATAACATTTTTCAGCATCGTCGACAATAAAATAAGATAAACGGATCCTACATGATATTTTTCCCTTGGTCACTACACGACGCTCTATTCGGAAACTTCAGCTAACCCTTGCATCAACCTAACAATCTCTGCAGTATCATCAAAGTAGTACTTAACTTTGCTAGGCTTTATACCAATGGTGTAAGCAAAAACTTCTGATGTTGGGGACAGAGATGTATTGGCACCCATCACTGCTGAGCTTATTGCCTCAAACATATCTTCGTTTAATCGATTGTCTCCTACGCATAGTATGAAATCTGGCATTAATCCTCAAACATGATATTTTATTAATCTGGAGTCTAGAAAATAAAAACTATACGTCAACATTAAGTGCTGGAAATAGGAATACAAAAATAATTTCCTTGTTTTCCTTTGAGAAGATCAGCAAGATGAAAATTGATCACTGCCCAATAAATTAGTTGACTATAATACATTTTCTTTAAATATGAAAATGTTTTCAAATTCTATCATGATGATATATTCATATGTACCCTAGGATGTTATATTCAACATTTTAAGAGTGTCAAAAGGTAATAGCTTTTGAAAATTTTGCTTTGTAGCTTGAAATTGATCTCTTTCAATGGCTTTGAGTTAAAAAGATAATTATCTTATGTATTATTCAACAGTAGCTATAGTTGAAATAGTTAGGCTCATAGATGAGATCTAAAACGGAAAGCTAGCTATAATGCAAATAGCTTTAAAAAAATCATGATCGTTTAATGGCTCCCCAATTCCTTGCAGTTAACATAAGCATTGAACTTATTTCTTTTATCTAACAATCAGCAGATATGTATAAGTTTCTTATTCTAGAACTAAACCTAAAATCTTGGATTGAAACCAAATTATATAACCCAAAAATGTTACCAATTTTAGACATTTTTTCCTCCTCCTCAAGCTCAATCTATCAAAAAGCACATTGTAGAGGTAAACATTGGAGACCTCCATCAAAGCACTGGCTCTTTCGATTTTCTACTGCAACTTTTGACATGCTGAGATAAATTTTCATCGTAGCAGACTTATGCATTAGCATGCTTATGTAGTATCATTGAGTATCATAGAGGTTAATTTAACACTGCTATGTAGCATCATTAACAATGAGTTGGTGTTGCATTAATATCCATTTGAAATCTATTCCAAAATTGAATCTCTACTCATTTAAGTATTTTCATCGTCTAGCTGTTAAATCTCAAAAAAATGATTAGTGATATGAGAATATGACAAATTAATCAAGTAAAAATTTAAAGTAAACTACTAATATATTAATTAAAGAAAGCTTTAACAACTTAATGTGATAAGTAATATAATAATTGACGGATTAACTATTTAACTTAGAAGAAGCATGAAGATAAAAAGTACGTATGAAGGCATCAAGATGAAGCAGAACCCAATTCATCTTTTCTTAGTGTATCAATTAGCCTATTAAAAAATTTAAAAGGTCTGTTAGACAAAAACAAATGTAAGTAACCGGCGATAGATTGATAAAAATTTAAAGCAAGTAGTGAAAATAATAATTGAAGTAAGCTATGACATAATAATTATGTTGCCTTTTATATAACTATGAAATTTTTTCCTATTTTTCTTAAGGGAAGTAGAAATATAAAGTTTGCAGGTGTTATGAAGAAGCAAATTCTGATTTAACTCTTTTCATCATTAGCATTCGAAAAGTTCTAACTCATCCTTGTTTAGTATATCATTAAAAACAATGAAAACACCCAACAAAATATTGAATTTAAGATATTCTAAAAATGAATTGTACCTTGAGATAAGGGGACTGCAAAATCACTAATTTTTGAAAGTAGTATGCCAAAACAATTCAAAATAACTTGATTGTAGCGTTAGATACAGTGATGTACGAATGACGTTATTCACGATGCAAGAAATGGTTGTGTCATCATAATAAAAGGTATTGTGAAAATAAAGCAACTTGTAAAGATAAATTAAAAATTTTCCCAAAGATATCAATACTTATTAAGAGAGTAAGATCTAACCCTGAATTAAGTTATAGCACATGAATCATTAAGGAACGTAGATAATACTTAAAACATGAAGGAATTAAAATAAATTAGCGAATGATTACCTAAAATTGATGTGTGATGGATATCAGATTAATGATGATTGAGCTTTACTATTTATCTGCATTGAACCAACAAACTCAAATTAATTATATGAATTAAATTATTGAATCAATTTAAGCAGTATCCAATTAAAACAAGAAATGCTACCATTCTATAATCTAGTACAATATGATAATATGTGAATCACTCAAACATTGAAGAGCATCACTTGAACAAATAAGAAAAAGAGTGATGTTATATCCACATCCAAATGGGCCTGCTCTAATAACAATGTGCATGCACGGATAACTTTCTTAACATCATTCGATTATGGAAGCATGAGTTATAGTGCATTAATGCAAAAATAGGCAAGCTAAAAATCAGTTCGTAATTGGAAAAATGAAAAATACAGAAGATCTCAAATATATGTTAATTGTTACTTTACTAATAGATTTAAATAGACTACATCTTATGAGTTTTGGTTTTGGAGAAAGCTTGTATGTCATAAAAATTGGATGAGGGGTGTATGTGGGCATACACACACATACATTCATACATAAGCAAACACACACACACAGATATATATATATATATAATGGGTTTTTTGTTTCTTTTACTTGAACACAAATGCTCTGCCTTTTTTGTCTTTAGCATGTATAAAATGGGTACTATTATGCAGGTTATAAAATGATTGATATATATGAGCCTGCTGCTAACAGGAATCTAGATATGAGCTACAAATAAGCTTTTAGGTTTTAGTTAATATCCACATGGCATGAAGACATTATAGTTTAATTTAACCTATGTTTTGTAATGATGAACTAATAGTCAATATTGGAAGGTTTGAAAAGATATTCCATTTATCTCTCTAGTTTTAAAATTTTGAGCGTAATAAAACGTATGGATAAATAATCAATTAAAACATACTTCTAAGTAATATCAACAATTCAACAGTTCATTCATTTAACATTTTCTGTTTGGAATAAAATATAAATTTCAAAATGTAACTCTTATTGGTATGGGGGTAGCAAATTTGAGAATAGATAAAAGAACCTGTTGAGAATAGTTAAAAGAACTTGATCGGTAGATTTTAGCAAAATGGTAAATCAACATTGGTTAACAGAGTTGGAAATGAGATAAAAGCTCACACTTTTGAAATGAATATATAACATTTAATACACACACACATACATATCCTTAATTTCCCATTCATCAACTGTATTTTAACAACATTTGAAGTTACAAACACATAAACATATTGATCAAAACCTCTATTAAATATCATACGCACCCCATTACATATTATCGCATGTAGTTCTCTATAAAAATTACGTGAACCTGACATGCCCGGTCCTTGTCAAAACAACCCATGCCTTGAGAGACTTCACTACATTATCAGCCACGGTGGTTTCTTCACATTCAGATTTTGTACTATGGTACTCATTTGCTGAATCCAAAAGTCATGATGTGCCAATGTCATCCTCCAATAGACTATGGAAGCTTAACGTAATTTTTTCTCACTTTTCTCACTTATATCTTTTGATATCATGAGATGACATATGGAAACATACAAAAATGTAGACATTAATTTACAGATATGTTTCTCTTACCAAATAAGAAGGTTACTTAGTTATAGGGAGTCTCGGTAATGTTGTAACTGATGATCTGCATAATTATTCAGTACTACTGCCATGCAATGGAAGCAAACATTCTTTGGCTTCTCATATCTGAAGAGACATATCAAGAATTTTTAACTTAATTTTCATTTTCTTATTGTCATATTATGTATTTAGTTTTAATAACAAAATCAAGATCCAGATCTAGATCTGCTCTTATCTCCCTTCCGCAACATGTTTTTGTTTAAACCAAACTATGATAGTTAATGCATTTTCAAATATTATCCAACGTCAAATATTTTATTTATCTTATGTAATAAAATTCATTTGAATGTAAAAAAAGTAAAATCTTTGACAAAAACTATTCACTTATGTCAACTGAACATGTAGTTGTTAGAGGTACTATTTAAGTTGAAAATTCAAAAACAAAAAAGTACACATATGTATTTTTATTTTCTGATTTTGATTGTTTCTTCATTTTTTTATTATAACAAAATGCATAATCTATGCAATTTCTTTTCAAGTGTTACATGTTAAAATATACTATTACCCCCTGCATGTGGAAGTTAGTATATTTTCTTTTTGTTCTACATACATAATCAGCTACTTTTAGTTTGATTTTGCACCTTAACATACCATGGACACGATTGCATTAAGTAATTTCTTTGTAATGATAATGAAAGGCAAAGAATCAACCATAGTTCAAGGGATCTCAAACATTTCTATTTAAAGATAAAATTATAAACATTTTCCAAAGTAATAATTATTGCAATGAAAACAAAAGAAAAGAAAAATTATAAGCATCTACGTAGTTTCAATAAAGAGTAAATCACTATTCACATGAATATTTGTCTTATGATCCACCTTTTTGTTTACCCTAGCTAATGTATTGAAGACATGTAAATAATCAAGCGTATTAATTATTATAATAAATTTTATAGTTTAATGAATTTTCTCCTAAAAAGCAATATTATTCAAAATATTTAATGTTCAACAATTTATCTTTTCATTTCTAAGCATAAACTATTGAAACATATATCATATATAGACTTCTGAGCTCTAGCTATATGTTTGCATACATAAGATGCAAAGACTTTGTCTACGCATGTGTACATAGGCACATTTTAGTTTTACCTTAATCCAATTGTTAATGTATAAATCTCATGATGTCAGGTTGCTACAAATTTAGAAAACTTTATGCAAAATGGAATTATATCTGTGAATATTTGTTTAACAAAATATATCGAAAACATCCTACCACCAAGCTCATACAGAATACGCAGATCGGAAATAGGAGAAAGCAAATGACTATCCAAAGAAGTAAATTCAAAACTGCTCGCACTTATTAATCTACATGAAGGTCGGCACAATTCGTTATGTCATAAAATTAAATCATTAACACAATTTCTTTCAAATTTACCGAATGCTTATGGAGCAGTGAATGCACCTTAGTCGATCATTGATCGATCCGTAAGCATTAATCGTAGGGCGAAGTTGGAGAAGACGTTGGATTTGGATTTGCGGCGAAGTAACCCTAGTTTTTGCAACTTGTTGGAGAATACATGGAATCGCGTTCGATCTGAAATCGCCCTTAAGTGTGCTTAGTTTATGCAGTTCATTGGATTGGACCGTTAGAGTTTTTAGTCTTGCGTAAGTAGATAGAGGCGTCGGAGAGATGTTGGGTGTGGAATCGTCTTAGATCTGGAATCGTCTCTGTTAGGCTTTTTTAGTCCTGCATAAGCAAACAGAGGTGAGATAGGGGAGAAATGAAGACTGAAAGAATAGAAGGTAAAATTGGAATTTCAAAAAGACATGGTTGATTTTAAGTTAATTGAACTATCATTATTAATAGTAGAGATAGAGACGTTATTTTATAATCACATTTTCAACAATTTAATTTACTTATCTGTTAACTTTGTAGTGCTAGAAGTGCAATGTTTAAACTGAAATGTCGCAAAAATTATGTTGAATAAACAGGTCGCATGCTTCTCTGTAGGGCTGGCAATGAGTACCCGAAAAATCCGGTATCCGTCCGAATCCGTATCCGAAAATATGAAAAATATCCGTTATCCGAAAAGCGGATACGGATATCCGGTATCCGAAAAGCTTTCCGGATACGGATATGGTTATTGTGGTATTCGTATCCGAAAAATATCCGTCCGATTAACTGATGCATATATATATTTAATTAAAATTATATTTAATTAATATATGATTTTCCAACTATTTCTTAACTATTAGATGTTACTACGATATGGTTTTTTTGCTCATTTTTAGTGAAAACGTACAGTTTTAGTGTTTAATTTTCAAATATTTTTGGATACACATACTTTACATGGTATAAAACAATGTTTTATCATCGCATTTTTTTATTTCTTAGTTTTTTTATGAACATTAGTACAAAAACTTTTTTATGTTGATCCAAACCTTTTCATTTATACTTTTAAATTTATTGATTATGGACGGAGCGGATAAATATCCGATGTCCGTCCGTATCCGAAAATTAAACGGATACGGATATTCGAAATCCGAAAATTAAGCGGATACGGATATCCGATATCCGAAAATGATTTCGGATACGGATACGGATATGGTACTATCCGTATCCGAAAGTATCCGTTGACAGCCCTACTTCTCTGTGTATGGGAAGGGCCGTACGGAGATAGTCACAACCATCCTTCATTGCAGAGTCATCTCAGCCATGGACCATGGTAGCCTCAGAGGCCCAGAATTATGACTGTTTTTTGCCTTCATCTTCATTATTATAAAGCTTTCTAAAGTGAAGGTATTTTCAGTTGGCTTATATTTACCACTGTAGTTTATAACCGATTTGTTTGCACCAATATCCAGAACTTAAGATAATGTAGTTCAAATCTGTTGAGTCCAAAAGGTTGTGATCCAATTTTGGTGATATAACCTCCTAGATTTAATAGTGGCTCAAATGGGTTGTGTAAAGGATCATTTTCTGTACAAATAGTTCTACCAATGTTGTTTTCAATAAAAGAAGAAATTTCCATAAATTCTAAAATTGTGATTGTTTTTTGTACAAAGGTACTGTTCAAGTATCAAAATTTGTTATCAATATTACGCCCATGTTTGATCTTATTCCATGAAACTTTCATTAAACAGTGAGTTGGACACCATTAAAAAAACAGGATCCGATTTCTTTTTATTTAAATATATCCATTACCAAATCAATGATTTACCATGCTAAAAATTATATGCCTCTTTATTGCTTATTAAGTTGCATTGAATTTAATCTATTTATTTCAGTAAAATTTAATCTATTTATCTCTGTAAAATTGTAAAGAAGTTATTTATGTTTACCATTATTTGTGAGAAAATATTACATACTATATATACATGCCTACCTTTTTTGAGGTTAAAGCAAACATACAATACCCACTACATCCCAAAAACATAAATAATGAAACACAAAAACACGGTTACACATTATAACACTGCCTATGCTTACATATAACCATACGTTTTGTGACTGCATTGAGGAGTAATAAATTATAGTAACTGAAATTGACGATGATTTTGTTTTTAACGACTGGTCATTACCAGTTTTAGAATTAACCATACCCAATACCTTTAATTCTGAAGCGTGCTACTGCTATTCAGTTTTTTAAAGAATATGCTATAGGGCCTGAATATTTTGTACGAAATTAGGCCCGAAGTAGCAGAAACCATTGGACTAAAGGAAAAAGTAAAAAAATCTCAGCCCTCTACTTCCTCTCGCACACAGTTCCCTACTGCACTATCGGGCCTCCTATCACTATCCGTTATTTAATACAACATGGTCATGTTCAGCAGTCGTACACAAACTACTGCATATCTATGTATACATTAGTCGTTCCATCTCCACTTCTGTACCACCTGAGTTAATTACAAGTCGATTGGTATGTCTAGTGTTCATCGATAGGAAAGATGGAAGGGAAATTAGGGTTTTTTAGTTTCAGGATTAGCGGTGGGTAACGAAAGAATGAGACATGCGAAAGTAAAGAGGAGGGCATATTTGGTATTTCAAAAAGACACGGTTGAAATGTATTCAACGAATTCTCTTTATTAGTGGTAGAGAATAGACACGTATGGAATTCCATTCAATATACTCACACATTCGATCATATCGAATCGGTTCTATCGCATGTTATATTATTTACTTCCACTTTATACTATATGAACTTAGCTTACACTTATACATGTGTATCAAATACACATGTCCATGTCTGTGATGAATCATCGGTGAATATGACAAAGTATGTGGAATTTTTTTTGGTATTCACAGACTTACGATAACATATCTATAGTATCAATTCAAAGAGTTCATCAACTCCTATAATACTCCCAATAAATGGGTGCATTGCCCTTGAATGTTTGAGATCTAATTAACTAGTACCATATGATTCATAATCATATAATAAAAATTATTTCTCAAAACTACTACTTAGTCAATAATTCTAAAATAATTGTAAATAATTTTAGATACTTTGGTATTTTCAATGCATCACTTTTGTTGTGAAAACAAATACCATATTACAAATTTATTTCCTATAACGACCAAAAAAATTTGGTTGTTTGAAATTGTTTATTTAATTGATCTTAAATACTGAAAAGTAAATTTCATAGATAAAATGACTTGAATTTCAATTATAATGATTTAGTGGATAATTTCATTGTTTAATTTAATAATTGAAAATCGTTTAAAGATTGAAAATTGGGTTTTAAGCTGAGCAAAAATGATTTGAAGGCCTATTAAATTTTATTTATAAGAATGAAGGTAAATATAATTTTAAATTGAATTTAAAAGTTATTTAATCGATGTTAAAAAAAGCTCGTTTTAAATTAACGAGCAAAAATAGCCTTCCGGAGCACAGTCTTGGATTTCGACGAAACTAGTTCCATTATATCCATAATAGTGTGTTATTATCGGATTCCAAATTTCGTTGCATTTGGAGCTATCGTTTGGTTGTTCAGGATAGAAATGCATTGAAATTAATATCGAAAATTGAATATAATAAATGGGATCAAAAAGTTATCTTCTCCATACGATCGAATTAGGACTTGAAACTTGTTCCATTGCGTTCAGAATAGGGGTATAATATTATGAACACCTAGCAGCACGCATCGATAGGAGTTCAAAATTTTAAGTTACTTAAATCGAGATATTTTGAAAATTTAATTAATATATTTTTTGAGTCAACCCTTCAAATCAACCTTCATTCTTTCATTTCAGCCGCCCTAATCTTTTCGCCGAGTAATTGTTGTGTTCAAGCGTGCATGCACGAGTGATGTTGGGTTTACTGTTCGTGTTAATGTGCAGGGAGGGAGGAGCTCTTTTGGGAAGAAGGAGCGTGGTTGGGCCTTGGGCCATGAGAAAAAAAAGAAAGAAAAAAAAAGAATAAAAAGGAAAGAAGGAAAGGGGGAAAGTTGGGCTGCACTTTGGTTCTCAGGTCAGGTTTTGGCTTCGTGGGCTGGGCTGGGTTGTGATTAGTGGGTAATCATTTTTATTAAGACTGAAATTAGTTTAGTAATTAAAATATAAATATCATGAATTTCTAAATATCATAACTTTCATATACGAGGTCGAAATTGGACAATACAAGTGGTGTAGGAGTCGTATCGACGAAGGCTTTGGCGTGGAACCGAAGTGGCATTTAATTGAAGCTGAAAAAATTTAGTTTCAAATAAAAGGTGAGTGTTTTATAACGCTGATGAAGTACTAGAATATTTTTATGCTAGTTAAATTTGAAATTATGAAGTGATATAAATTTATTGATCGTTCTTTGATAAACTTAATTTTCATCTAAATTGTCATTCGAATTAATGGTTAGAAATTACAATGGACAGCTAAATTTGAAATTGGAATTTAATTGCCGGTAAACCTGATATTAATAACTATGAAATTATCGCGAACTATTCTGACTGTTTGGATGATTGATTGTGATGGATGCCGATTGATTGATATTTGGATGATTGGATGTTTATTTATTTTTATATATCCTATTATCACTGGTAAATTATCTACAGTGTATAAAAATGTAAATTGAATTATTTTGAATAAATTAAAAAATAAGTTGAAATGATATATACCTGTGACACTATGATTTGGATTAAAATGATATATATCCATCCCTGAAATTAAATGGAAATAACTGATCACTTGGCCATAAGATAGAAAATTATATACGGACACCGGATTGGTTAAATTAAATGATTTTCAAATTTTTGATTTGAAACTATTTAAATGATTTTGGATTTAAAGAAATAAAAATCAAATTTATAAAAAATTGAGTTATTTTTGAACGTGAGCTCAAAATATTGAAATTTAAATTCGTTAACAAGAATGGTTTAAATAATCGAAGTTTGAGATTTTGAGTTATATTTGATATGATTTGAATTTTGGAAATTGAGTTGTTTTAAAGGTTTGGACTTTATTCGAACTTCGAAATATTGCTAAGTAAAAGTAATTTAAATCGATATTTCAATAATCGAGCTTGAATTGAATTATTTTAAAATTTTGAATCTTAAATTGAGTATTAAAGGTAAATTTAATTTAAGTGATTAAATCGATATTTTGAAAATTGAACTTGAATTTATATAAATCGAAATGGTTTAAATTTAAAAATTGAATTGATATTTATTCAAGTTGGAATTGAAATTAAAATCAATTGGAATTGGAAGTGAAATTGACTATTGAAATCAGATTTATTTAAATTGAAATTGAATCGGTTTGACTTTGAAACTATTTTCAAAAAATATATTTTAATACATTTAAAAATCTATTTTTTTATTCAATTATTTTGATTTTCCAAACTATTTTACCTAATAAAACAACTTAAAAACTTAAATCATTTTTGTGTCAAATTATTTTAATTATTTAAACTAGTTTTAAGCAATTTAAATTTTAAAACTATTTTTCTAAAATTCAAATTGGTCAAAAGGATGGAGTGTTTATATTTAAATCTTGGATCTAAATACAAATTGGGTTAAAATGAAGTTATAACCTAAATTGAAATTCGAAAGGATTTTGGAAGAGAAATCAAAATATTAAGGCGAAAATTATTTTTGAAGTGTAATAGTATATTTTGAGTAAATATGATGATTTTGAAATGGATTTGATTTTGAAGCAAATATGATATTTTGATATCAAGTGTGAACTATTTTCGAAATGTAAAAGCATCAACCGGTGTGTACAACGACGTTTGGTTCTTAAAGAGACCGATGTCGGATATGGCCATACTCTCTATCGATACCGGAACCACTTTAACAACTGTATACATGGTGTGATGATCCAGAATTAAGCGGTTTGATCTGGCGTGTTGGATTTGAAGAAAGAGAACAATGATTGATTAGCCTTGCACTTGTGCCAATATGAAATGACTAAAATAAGTGCCGTATCGATCATGCGGGCTAGCTACCTCGAGCGGATATACTTCTTCATATTACCATCATTTACATTGTGATTGATCGGTGCGCACCCTTGGATTTCAGGAGTGTTGGACGCGGTGGTCGATTGTGGCTATGATACGATACCACAAGCCGGGAAGGGTAAAATGGTAGTACCCTACCTTGGGCATTTCCTCACGTGCCTTGTCATACTTTTATCCCTATACGAGACTCCTATGATTTTGGTTTAGTGTTGTCGTATCACGGCGTATCACTGACTACCGACGTGCTACTGGTGGTGTCAAATGCAAACTGTACGCCAATGCTTAAAAACGCGTTAAGGGGGATAATGTAAGGCCTTAACGCTAAGAAAAATATTAATTTTATTAATTAGACATTACATATATAGCGTATTATACTATAATAAATATTATGACGGATCCTTAAGAGATGGAAAATCCCGTAATATTTCTTGAGTTATTGCACATACGTTATACACTGGATAGGAGATATGAAATCTCATAAACATCTCTAACGCTATTACACTCATGTTATATGCGATATTGATTTGACTTACATAAGGATATTTTAGTCCCGACTCGAGTGTTTTGTATTTTCATTACGCTCTGGTCAGCCCTGAGTTTTCAGCTTATCGAAGATTTTCTCTAGAGGACGAAAACGAGGGTTTGGTATATTATTATTACTAAAATTATACCTAGCTTCATGTTGTTTTGCTGCATTATATTTTGTTTCTGTTGTATATATATAACTCTAATAAATGTTGTATAAATTATAATCAAAATTATAATAAACAACTTCATGAACTATTTATTTGATTATTATATTTTATTGTTCCGCTACAAGATTCTGTGTTTGTTTTCTTCTTCTTTTCTTATTTTTATTAATTAACCTCATTGATTAACTATGTTCTGGATTTTTTAAGTTGGTCATGTGTGGATTATTGTCGATTCAAACCTTCCGAAATGTCGATCATCACAGTTGGTATCAGAGCTTTGGTTTAGCGATACCTTGGCTTTGAGGGGTAACTCATTAGAGATAAGGTCAGTAGCACCCTAAAATGAGTTTGAGTGTATTAATATATATAAGCGCATATTTTTTAGTGAATATAATTTTTTTTATTGTGTTGGTTGATTTATTGAGTGGCTTATGGATTCTGGTCAATACGAGTAACTAATGTTATTGATAGGGATCTCTAAACACTTGAATAGAACAATTCGACATAGTATTTTTTGAAATTGGGTAAATGAAATAATTTTACCCTGATTATTTTTTGTATATAAAGGAATAATTTTTAGAAATTATTATATTATATATAGTGTGAATTGGTTGTTAGAAATGATAATATTAATCGTCATCGTTTATTGTTTGATTAGTCAATATTCCTAAACTATTAGCTATAATATAGTTATAAGAAAATGAAACTATATAAATGTGATTTATAAAAGTATAATTTGCAAGTAAAATGAATATAAAATTTAGAATTTAAGAAATTTAAATTCCTTGTTTTTGAAAAAGTTTTTCAAGGTTTGGAAAATAATATCGGTATTGTTTAAAAGTATGTACAAATACAAATTGTTTTCAAATAAATATTCAAAGGAATGAATTCAGAACTTCCCTCTTCTGTTGGTGGAAAATAATTTCTGTGATGACTGCGCAGCATCATCGACGTTCATTTTCGAGTCTCAAAGTGAGGCAGACTTTTGAGAAGCTTTGCTATGAAATTATTTTGATAAACAGATTTTGGTTCAAACTCCAAAAGTATGATTTGATATACAAAATATATAAGTATATATACTTATTTCAAATGATTTGAAGTGAACTCGATATTTAAAAGTTTTAAGTTCTGTTAATTAATAATCTTCGAATTATTTGAATGAAATGAATATTTGAATAACCAGAGCTCATAAAATTAGAGAATTAGGAAATCTAAGCAAAATGCTTTGAGAAACTTTACGATTGAAGTTTGCAACTCTTAAATTGAAAGTAAAGAAAATTTAAACAAGTTAAAATAGTGATCACTTTAATTAAGTAAAATGAATCAAATTAATTTGTATAGTACAAAATTACATTCTGATAACATATAATAAGACTTACCAAATGTTAAAAGTTAAAATGATGATTTGGATATGTAATAGGATATTATATAAGTAAACAAAACTTAAAAGTAATTTAAATGTATATAAATGGAAATCAAGTTGTAATAATAAATGTTATACTTAATTTGTA
This sequence comes from Allium cepa, assembly GCA_030765085.1. Classification (NCBI taxonomy): domain Eukaryota; kingdom Viridiplantae; phylum Streptophyta; class Magnoliopsida; order Asparagales; family Amaryllidaceae; genus Allium; species Allium cepa. Next base: position 252,648,297 of record CM060937.1, on the reverse strand, counting down.
TATTAGGAAATGATTAAATGGAATAAGTAAGTGGAACTTAAGAAAGTGGACAAATGAATTAAATAATATCTTTATAAATTGGTTATAGAATTAAATATAAATTTGCAAAGAAATTTTGTTGTAAAATTTGAGATAAGTATAAACTTAGATAAAGTCATATATAATAGGTTAGACTTTTATAGAATGATTATGAACTAAAGTGATGATTAATAAAATGTTTCACAAATAAATTTGTTATTAAATGAAATTGTGAAAATAAATGTGGATTAGGTCATAAAGAAACTTAAGTAAGGATATAAGAAATAATTCATTAACAATGTTGATACTAAAAATAGAGATATGAATATTATAATTCAAATATTTCGTGAAAATGTAAAGTAAAGTTTATAACTTTGATAAATGTTAGTTAAATAAGATATTAAGCTTGAAGATGGATGTTAGAGGAAGGAAGCTCATACTGAATTATGGAATGAACTTTAACTTATGAAAAGCTAACTGAAATGAATAAATGGAAGAAGTTACTGAATTATATTAATAAAATGAGTAAGTGAAACAACATTGATTTAAAATGAAAATGACTTAAGTGTAGAATGAATGTGAATAAATGAATTGATAAGAGATGTTGCTAAACGAAAAATGAAATTTAACAAATGAAATTGAATAAAATTGAATTTTGAATAAATTGGAAGTAAATCAATTAAATGTTGATGAAATTTGGTGTTATTAAGAAATGAAGTGTATAAATTGAGATATTGACATTGGATAATGGAAATTCATATCACTGTGAATTAAATGGATGAATACAAATAATTAAATGGTTTCTTTTGTTTTAAAATAAGAAAACAAGTCACAAAGTTTCAAATGCACAAGAGCCTGCATATACACATGTGCACTTCTCAGCATCTCGAATTTTAGCCATGAGACATCAGTACACATGAATAATAAAACCAGATTCAATATTAAACCAGACCTAGGAATGAGTTTAGTTGTAGCTTAAGACAAGTGAGCACATGAATTATCTTAAGTATGACTCAAAGCAATGAGCCTTTACAACATGATGCCAGAGAACAATACATGGCTTGAGAACAAGCCAGTGCAAAGCAACCAGACATAATGCATGCATTCAGGTTTTCATATGAAGGTGGAACAGACCATACCAAACAAGACTATCAATGGTACAAGAAACTGAACCAGACTTCAAAACCATGCACAATGCAAACATTCAAAGGTAAATAGTTCAGAACTAAACTGCATCAGACCAGACCACATGTTCAAAGTGCTCAAATGTACACATGACTTCAGAAGGAAACCAAACTGGAAATGTGCAACAGCAAGTTCACATACATACAACACTGCAAAAAAAGAAAAGCCTCAACATAAATATATACATGCATGTACACATGTGACAAACTAATGCATCAGAGATGTATGCATGTACTTGAAACCAAATTACAAGAAATAGTCCAGACTGCAAATGTACAAATTCATCAACAACATATGGAACCAGATGTGAAGCCATGATTAAACAGTGCAGACCAGAACATTCGAAGACCAACCAGACTCAATTGCAACAGAGACCAGAGAATCACACAAACAATATAACCAAGACTGCAACTCAAGAGGAGACCACCGAACCAGACATGTAAAAGTTTATATGCAAAACTTCAACAGATACAACATAAACTAGTATCAAGGGGCATGACAGAACCATGTTCATAAAATTTAAGTTATATGTACAATGGAACTCAAGTGCAAAGCACAATGCCAGAGAACCAAACAAATATGCAGTGACAAAGTTTTCAGGTACAAAGGCATGTACAAATATGTACAGCCAAACCTCAAATGCAAACATATCATGAAGCCGGAGAATCAGAAAGAAAACAAAGCAATCACACACACACATACATACATACATATGTGTGGATACTATCGAAACAATCAAAAGCAGCAGGAACCAAAATAGCGTAGACTCAAAAATATGAATTTAATGAAGAAATGAATGAGCAAACGTAGACAACATCAATTGGCACAAGTACATGGAAGTAACAGAGTCAGAACCACAAACAAGACTCAAGAGGAACCACACAGCAACAAGTTCTCTTGGATAGGCACAACAATTATACATATATATACATACATATATGTATGTATATACATGTTTATATGTGTAGAGTTATTTACAGCAGCAATGTGAATATAGTTGTAGAGAAAATCAAGTCATAGTTCAAAGAGAAATGATATGTAGCAGTTCAAACAAAATAATATAAAGGGGAGTTCAAAATAAAAATTTAAGTTTATCACAAAAATTCAAAATGCCAAAGTCAAGAGGATGGCGTGAATTGAAGAAGTCATAGTGCCAGCGAAGATTGGAATAGAGGTAATAACACATATTAACAAGTTACTCTCCGAAGTCATAAAGGAAAAGAACGAGAAATGCATCCAAATGCCAACGAGTCAATAACATGAACAAGTTAAGAATTCATTGCATCGTTCAAGAAAATTCGAACGGCGAAGCAAATAAAGTGAAGAATTCAAAGCAAATTATATGAACATAAATATAAGAGCTTTAATCCTTATAAAACCCAATTTACATCGTCGGCAAAAAGATCGTGATTCTAGTTCAAGCAAAACTATAGCAAGATAAAAATTCAATCACAAATCAGTAACTCGAATCGAGTTCGAAAATAAGCAACTTCAACAGAAAAATTATATGGCAAAAATTACTTACCAAATTCACAGTTTCGAACTCAATCCTGAAAGCCACCGAGAGCAAATCATAATCACTAAATTGTTTGATGAAGCAACCAGAAGCAAAGCTTAATTCAATTCGAACGTCAAATTCAAGCGACGGCCTCAGTCGAATGAAACCCTAATTGCTCTTTAAAGAGAAACAAAGAAAGAACGGCCGAAGGCATTAACAAGAGAAAAAGGGACTAGACTTATTTTTATCACAGTGTTATTTTTTTTTGGGCCGGTCTTCTACTGTTATATTAGGCTTTAGTTGAAAACAATAGGGTTTTGTTTTTTATTTGTTTTAGTCTATTTTTATTTGTGTAATTTTCTTTTTTAAACCATGTAAATTTCTAGTCATGTGACGAAGTTACGAACTACAATAGTGTAGTTCGAGAATTCGCAACTAAAGAGCTGAGTTGTGGCAGAGTTTTGAGTATAGAATTAGGTTATTCATTAGCGGGTGTCGTAAGTTTACGTATGTAAGCATCACTACTTAATTTCTAGTAGTAACCTTAGGGGCAGCAGGTAGGAAGGTTATTGCCAAAGCTGGGTAAATTTGTGTTATTCTATTTCTACTTTATTATTTTTCTATTATCCATGCTGTGATTATTATATATATATTTCCACGTTAATTTTTATAATTATTAGTATCTCCCTATTCAACCTCCTCCATGGTGAAATCAATCCTACAAGTGGTATTAGAGCTAGGAACAAAAACCATTTTTTGTTTCAAAAAAATTGATTTTTCAAAAACCAATTTTTGTTTTAAAATTTGATTTTTTAAATGGCTTTTTTTAATAATGCTTTTGTTGTGGGTCAGTCCATAGCTAGGCCACCCTGTTCAATGGTGAATATGCATATTGGAAAAATAGAATGAATTTTTTTCTAAAAACCATTGACGCTTGGAATATTATCGAAATGAGATATAGGACACCGATAGTTATGGTAGATAATCAAGAAGTTGAAAAACCTATGGATCAATGGACATATCTAGAAAATAAATTGCAAAATGATAATGCTAAAGCTATGAATTCTATTATTTGTTCATTAGATCAAATTGAATTTAATCGTCTCTAACATTGTCTAACTGCGCAGGAAATTTGGCACACATGTGAAGTGACTCACGAAGGAACCTCCCAAGTCAATGAATCTCGTATTGCCATGCTTAGTAGCGAATACGAGAACTTCACAATGGCGAAGGATGAAAATGTCAAAATGATGTGTGGACGACTTTCTAATCTTGTGTATAAATAAAATGCTCTCGGAAAACCATACACAGAATTGGAAATTGTCCGAAAAATCCTCAGAGTCCTTCCACGAAATTTTGAAGAAAAAATTACTGCCATTCAAGAATAAAAGGATTTTAAATAAGTTAAAGTTGAAGAACTCATTGGAAATCTCACCACTTACGAGCTAAAAAATAAAATTCAAGGAAGAACGTGAAGGAGGTGATACTCGGAAGAAATCAATAGCTCTCAAAGGAACAAATGAAAGTGAGGATGATGATGTTGGTGCAGCAGAACTGGCGCTGATAATAAAGAAATTCAATAGGTGGAATCACAAGTATAGAAATCCAGCTCTAAATCAACAACTGAAAAGAAGAATAGTCAAAGTTTTAGACAACTCAGAAGAGCAGGAGATCATCTGTCACAAGTGCAATAAATCCGATCATATCAAGCCAAATTGTCCTCAGAATCGACTCAGCTAAGGAAAGAAACCAAAAAGGAGAAGTTTTGCAACTACTTGGGATGAAACTGACGAAGCTGATAAAAGCACTAACAGTGAGAGTGAAAACGAAAATTTGTTACTTAAAGGAGAAAAAATGACGGTGATGATGATGAGCCAAGCGAGGTATCAAAACTTACTCACTCAGAATTACTTATATACTTTCATGAAGTAAATGGCTGTTTTGAAAAACTTAGGGAGAAATACGCTAAACTTGAATCACAAAAAGATAATTTGATAGAACTAAATAAATAGCTTGATCAATTGGTTAAAAACTATCGAAACAAGATTTCTAAGAGTGATGAGTGTCCATCATTTGAAGAAGAAATAAAAAAATTAGAAATTAAAATTAAATTGCTTGAAAATGAAATTCTTATTTTAATAGAAAGTGAAAGTACAAGGAGAGAAAATTCTATTAAAAAGTGCACTCTATTATTGAATGAAAATGAATCTCCCAAAACACAAGTCCAACAATTGTCTACAACTTTAGTAAAAATTTCCAAAGGAGAAAGATCGCTAAATATGTTATTAGGGAAACAAACTGTTAATACTGTTAGACAAGGACTTGAGTACACTCAATCTGAAAAGGTTAGAAGTAAAACTAAACGTGCTAAATCTGATTGAACAATTTGTAGAAAAATTAGACACAATAAAAACAATTGTTGGTATGGATCCAAACACGTAAAAACCATACCAATTTAGGTTCCTAAAGGCACAAATGTAAAATCCCTTAAAGTCAAACAAATTTAGGTGCCAAAAGGAACATTTATAGACTGTATTGGGTCTACATAAACATATTTTTCAAAATTTTCTGTCACTAACAACCATGGACCTATAAAAACAAATAGGTCATAAAAATCTTTCCACGTGTAGGTGTGGTGGCAGGCAAAGGAACAACAACAATGTTAGCTGTATTCTGGCTATTCCAGGCACATGACGAGTGACAAATCAGAGTCCTTTAGCCTAGTACAAAGGTGGAAGATTCACAATGGGAAACAATGAAAATTATCGGTAAACGTAAAATAGGTAACTGTACATTTATTTTGAACGATATATTTAATGTTGAAAATCTACACCATAACCTGATTTAAATTCAGCCAGTTATGTGATAAGGGAACGAATGTTGATTTTGATTCTGATTTATGCAAAATGTTGGCCAATTAACTTTTTATGCCGAGAAAACTTTAATTACCTCTAGAGTCTTTGAACTAATTCATATAGATACGTTTGGAGTAATGATATTGAAAGTTTAGGTGGTAAGAGATAGTGTTGGTTGATAATTACTCTAGGTATACGTGGATATATTTATTTATCTTAGTGCTTCTAGATATGACACTATGTTCACTAGTTTTTTATGTACACGTTTTCAACCAAATCCTTAAGGAATCACATTTTAAAGGCTGTAAAATGATTATAAGGTATTTATTGCATACTTCACGATTTGGTCTATGATATATATTTAATGATAACTTTGAATTAAAAAGGAATTCAAATGCAGTTTACACTGGTAGCCTAGTTGATAGAAAATATACTAGTGGAATGTGTTTTATGTTGAGACATTCATTAGTTGCATCACTATCACAAAGAAAATATCTATATAAATTTCATTTCAATTGATTTTCTATTGGATGACAGTTTTACAAAACCCCTTCCGAAAATTAGTCTTTGTTGACTTCGTCTCAGATTAGGCATTTTAGAAATTTGATTTTATATTTTTGGATTTGATCTTAAATGACTACATTAACTAATCTGACTCCCTACTAATTATCAAAAGGAAAAATAGTTACTGAAAAATGTGATCAGTGTTGAAATTAATCATACATTATGACTTGAGAAAGTATATTTAGTAAATTTCTTTAAAATTTAAACAAAATTTATAATAACTTTTGTTGGTAAAACTTCCATGACCATCTCTATTTCTATCATATTTTTAACGATCATCACTCAACAAAATCCAATATAGTATGTCAAATTATGGTATTTTAAATGGGAAATTATTCATTTTTTGGAATTAATTAACAATAAAAACATCCAAAGTATTCACTCTTATTTAAAAGTCCTCATGGTTATGCATGGGTGAATTACTTGGAATATTTAATTATGTGATTTCATGATCATTTAAAAGTTCTCATGGTTATGCATGTACGGAACTCATACCAAAATTGATTATTAAATAGACGAGTTGATTCTAATCCCATTTAAAAGTCCTCACGGTTATGCTGGCTATAAGATACTTGAAATTCATTTTTTTTTAATTGAGAATACTACTAATCTCATTTAAAAGTCCTAACGGCTATGCATGGTTAGTAAATATTCAAATTCCTATCATAAACATATACAAATAGATACAACTGTATGGTTTTATATATCGACATCACCCTTATCACTATAAAGTAGAATATGCATCTAATGGAGTAATTATGATTTTTGTTTGATTTTTTATTGAAATTTTATATCTATACTCGATTTGGTATTAATGTTGTATTAATGTATATTGCTTTATCACTTTTCTCTATTACTATTATTCTTTTGCTGATAACAAAAGGGGAAGAGAAAGTTAAGATTTTGATAAATAAGTTCTAATTTTATATTTGCATATTCCTATCTAGGTTCGTTGCACATTTTATTATTTTATTTGCATTTTTTTCATGCATACATTAAGGGGGAGCTTTGTTGTGGGGCAGCATTCAAGTAGTGGGGGCAAATGGAATTCATCAAAATTAAATATATTTAATAGAGTCAAACACTTAATATATGTTTGTTATCATCAAAAGGGGGAGATTGTAGAATATGCTAGTATATGCTTTTTGTTTGATAATAATAAACATATATATTCGTTTAAATGCATTTGTTATTGTACTATTTTACTTTTCAATTTGAGCTCTCACTACATTTTCACATTTTCAATTATAATACAATTTCAAGTTACAACACAATTTTCACTATACAATTTTTACATACATTTTCACCTTACTACATTCACTCATCACTCTTATTTGACCTTCAACTCTATTCCAGCTTGTACCCTGCATCTGAATTGTCTGCAAATAAAACACTGACGTGGTAAATTTGAAAAAGAAAATAATTTGCAATGCAAATTAAACTGTGTGTTTTGAAAATGTTATTTGCCTCAGTTATTTGGGTTGTTCTTCATTTATTTCTTTTGAATTCATCTACACAAACAGCTTGTGACATGCATGGTGTATCACTGTACATGCCATAAGGCCGTGCACACCGATATACACTTGCTTGTTAAAATTGAAGGGACAGGTGAGCACAAGGTCAAACCTGAGCCTAGGCTGGATTCAACTCAGGTGCAATATGAAAACAAGTCACAAAGTTTCAAATGCATAAGAGCCTGCATATACACATGTGTACACGTACACATGTGCACTGCCTCAACATCTCGAATTTCAGCCAAGAGACATCAGTATACATGAATATGAATAAAACCAGATTCAATATTAAACTAAACCAAAGGAATAAGTTCAATTGTAACTTAAGACAAGTGAGCACGTGAATTATCTCAAGTATGACTCAAAGCAATGAGCTAGTACAACATGATGCCAGAGAACCATACATGGCTTAAGAACAAGCCAGTGCAAAGCAACCAGACATAATGCATGCATTCAGGTTTTAACATGAAGGTGGAACAGACCATACCAAAAAAGACTATCAATGGCACAAGAAACTGAACCAGACTTCAAACCATGCACAATGCAAACATTCAGAGGTAAACAGTTCAGAACTAGACTGAACCAGACCAGATCACATGTTCAAAGTACTCAAATGTACATATGACTTCAAAAGGAAACCAGACTGGAAATGTGCAACAGCAAGTTCACATACACACAACTCTGCATAAATAAAAAAGCCTCAACATACCTATATACATTCATGTATACATGTGACAAACTAATGCAATAGAGATGCATGCATGCATATGATACCAGATTACAAGGAATAGTCTGGTCTACAAATGTACAAAGTCATCAACAACATATGGAACCGACGTGAAGCCTAGAATACACAGTGTAAACTAGAACATTCGAAGACCAACCAGACTCAATTGCAACAGAGACCAGAGAATCACACAAACAATATAACCAAGACTACAACTCAAGAGGAGACCACAAAACCATACATGTACAAGTTTATATGTAAACTTCAACAAGTACAACATAAACCAGTTTCAAGAGGCATGACGGAACCATGTATACAAAATTCAAGTTATATGTACAATGGAACTCTAGTGCAAAGCACAATGCCAGAGAACCAAAAAAATATGCAGTGATAAAGTTTTCAGGTACAAAGGCATGTATAAATATGTACAACCAAACCTCAAATGCAAACTATCATGAAGCCAGAGAATCAGAAATCAAAATACGCAATCACACACACATACATACATACATATATGTATACGTGTATATATATATATATATATATATATATATGTATGTATGGATACTATCAACACAATTAAAAGCAGCAGGAAGCAAAATAGTGCACACTCAAAAATATGAACTTAATGAAGAAATGAATGAGCAAACGCAGACAACATCAAATGGCACAAGTATACGAAAGTAAAAGTCAGAACCACAGACCAGACTCAAGAGAAACCACACATCAACAAATTCACGTGGATAGGCACAACAATTATACATCTACATACATACATATATGTATGTATATACATGTTTATATGTGTAGAGTTATTAACAGCAGCAATGTGAATATAGTCGCAGGGAAAATCAAGTCATGATTCAAAGAGAAATGATATGTAGCGGTTCAAACAAAATAATGTCAAGGGGAGTTCAAAATAAAAATAAAAATTTATCACAAAAATTCAAAATGCCAAAGTCAAGCCGATAGCATGAGTTGTAGAAGTCATAGTGCCAGCGAAGATTGGAACAGAGGTAATAGCATGTATTAACAAGTTACTCTCCGAAGTCATAGAGGAAAAGAACGAGAAAAATTCCAAAGGCAAACAAGTCAAGAATTTATCGCATCGTTCAAGCAAAATCGAATGACGAAGCAAATAAAGTGAAGAATTCAAATCAAATTATATGAACATAAATATAAGTGCTTTAATCCCTGTAATACCCAATTTACATCATCGGTATAAAGTTCGTGATTCGAGTTCAAGCAAAACCAGAGCAAGATATAAATTCAATCACAAATCAATAACTCGAATCGAGTTCGAAAACAAGCAACTGTAATAGAAAAATTATACGACAAAAATCACATACCAAATTCACAGTTTCGAACTCAATCCTGAAAGCCACCGAGAGCAAATCATAGAAAATGAATCGTTTGACGAAGCAAAGCTTAATTCAATTCGAACATCAAATTCAAGCGGCAGCCTCAGTCGAATGAAACTATAATTCCTCTTTGAAGAGAAGTAAAGAAAGAAGGCCCAAGGCATTAACAAGAGAAAAAGGGGATAAACTTATTTTTATCATAATATTATTTTTTGTAGGCCGGTCTTCTACTGTTATATTGGGCTTTAGTTGAAAACAATAGGGTTATGTATTTTATTTGTTTTAGTCTATTTTTATGTGTGTAACTCTCTTTTTTAAACTGTGTAACTTTTTATTCGTGCGACTAGGTTACGAACTACGACGGGTGGTGTAGTTCGAGAATTCGTAACTCAGGAGCTGAATTGTAGCAGGGTTTTGAGTATAGAGGTAGGTTAGTCATTAGCGGGTGTCGTAGGTTTACGTGTGTAAGCGTCTGACTATATAATTTCTAGTAGAAACCTTGTAGGCAGCACGTAGGTAGGTTATTGCCAAAGCTGGGTAAATCTGTTTTGTTCTATTTCTAATTTTATTATTTTACTATTATCTGCACTGTGATTATTATATATGTTTCCGCATTAATTATTATTATTAGTATCACCATATTCACTCCCCCCTCTAGGGTGAAATCAATCATACACATTAATGCTTATGTTATGGTTTGAATTTAAAATTCATGTTATATGCTTCTATAAAACTCATATATGCTTTCTATATCTCGTATAAATGACTAATATTCTAAATTGAGTTGAGATAAGTACATACGAAGACCGTTTGGACGTATACGCGGGTTTTTATATGGTTTTGCTTGCTTAATACGAGCGAATTCATTCGTATTAATATAATAAGGTACGTATCTCGGATTAAATACCGTGCTTTTAAATTCTCCCTATGGGATGCCTTATTATTGAGATGAGATGTATATTTGGTATCTATTTGGTATATTTGGGTTGTATATTGTATTGGAAATTTTTTCCGATCAAGCCACAAAAAGGAGACGCTGCCGAAATTTCTGTAAATTCAGGCGTTAGAAAAAATTTAAGGTTTTAAAATTTTTATAACTTGTTTTCTTAAATAAATTGTAAATTCCGTAAGCCGATTGGGGGTAGCGTAGTAAAGACGTAGTAAAAGTTTTGTAATGGATTTTATGTTTTATAAGTTGATTTTTTTAAAATATAACAAATGTTAAATTCTTTACTTAACGTCTTTTTGGGGATGAAAAGTTTTGAGTGGTGGAGAATGTAATAACCCAAATTTTTTGTTTATTTGAATTTTTTTATTTAATTGATCCTAAATACTGAAAAGTAAATTTCATAGTTTAAATGACTTGAATTTCAATTATAATGAATTAGTCGATAATTTAATTGTATAATTTAATAATTGAAAATCGTTTAAATGATTGAATATTGGGTTTTAAGCTAGGTAAAAATGATTTGAAGGCTTATTAAATTCTATTTGTAAGAATGAAGGTAAATAAAATTTTAAATTGAATTTAAAGTTATTTACTCGATGTTAAAAAATAGCCTTCTAGGGCATAGTCTCGGAATTTGACAAAACAAGTTCCATTGGTTTCGTAATAGTGTCTTATTATCGGATTTTCAAGTTCATAGCATTTGAAGTTATCGTTTGGTCGAACGGGATAGAAATGCGTTGAAATTAATATCGAAAATTGAAGATGATAATTGAGATCAAAAAGCTATCTTCTCCATACGATCGAATTAGGACTTGAAACTTGTTTCATTACATTCGAAATAGGGGTATGATATTATGAACGCTAGGCGGCACACCTCGATAGTAGTTCGAAATTTTAAGTTACTTAAATCGAGATATTTTGAAAATTTAATTAATATATTTTTTTGAGTTAACCCATCATATCAGCCTCCATTCCTTCATTTCAGCCGCCCTATTCTTTTCAAATCCAGTCACCCTATTGTTCTATAAGCCTACGACTTGTTCACCTATTTAAAAATTGCATCCCTCTCTTCCCTTTTGTACACGCAGGTTACAGAGAAAAAAAATACAAAGGAAATCAACTTCTTAAAATTTCAAAAATCCACAACTCGAATTATACTCAATTAAAAATCGTCAAATGCAAATTAAAATTCATGTTACGAGAGGATCTTCCCACTGGCACGTTTTTGAGGGCATTCGATCGAGTTTTGGAGTGCTCGACTGTGATGTCGTGAGTGGGGCATGTGCTAGGGTTCCGTTTTTCTTCAATTGTAGGCGGTGTTGGGTAAATTGGAGATGGAAGGTGCATTCTCGATGTCGAGGCGCATGTGTGACCAGGAGGTGGGGAAGCTCGGTTGTGTATTGGGGGTTGCGTCACTGTAGTAAATGGGGAGGAGGCGAGACGGTCGCATTTTGATAGGTGGCGATGGAGTTGTGATGGATGGGTGGAATCGAGAGCCTGCGTTTTGAGAGACATATTGGTGCCTAATGGAGTCGAAGGTTGAATTCGTCGAGTAATTGCTGTGTTCAAGCATACATGCACGAGTGGATGTGGGTTTACTGTTCGCGTTAGCGTGCAGGGAGGGAGGAGCTCGTTTGGGAAGGAGCGTGGTTGGCCTTGGGCCGTGAGAAAAAAAGAAAGAACAAAAAGGGAAAAAAAAGGAAAGAAGGAAAGCGGGAAAGTTGGGCGGCAGTTTGTTTCTTGGGTCTGGTTTTGGCATCGAGGGCTGGGCTGGGTTGTGATTAGTGGGTAATTATTTTTATTAAAATTGAAATTAGTTTAATAATTAAAATATAAATATCATCAACTTCTAAATATCATAACTTTCATATACGAGGTTGAAATTGGATGATACAAGCGGTGTTGGAATCGTATCGATGAAGGCTTTGGTGTGGAATCGAAGTGGCATTTATTTGAAGCTAATTTTTTTTCCAGTTTCAAATAAACGTTGAATGTTTTATAATGCTCACAAACTATTAGAATACTTTTATGCTAGTTAAATTTGACATTATGAAGCGATATAAATTTATTGATGGTTGTTTGATAAACTTAATTTTCGTCTGAATTGTCATTGATTTAACGGTTCGAAATTAAAGTTGATAGTTAAATTTGAAATTGCAATTTAATTGCCAATAAAATACCTAATATTAATAAGGGGGAATTAATTTAAAGGACAAAAATTTCTATATTTTTTGCATCAAGGACACGACCTCCATATTTTTGGCACAAGGACAAACATTTTCCAAAATTATTTATAAGGACAACAAAACTGATACCGAGCTAAAAACTGATACCTAAAAACTGCTACCGATAACTACAAACTGATACCTAAAAACTGATATCAATAACTAAAAACTGATACCGACAGAAAGTTGTCCTTCAGGATAAAATATTGAAGGTCTGTCCTTGAGGCTAAAAAGCTGGGAAATTTTGTCCTTGACAATAATTTCCTGTATTAATAACTATGAAATTGTTGCAAATTATTTTGACTATTTAGAGGGTTGATTGTGATGGATGCCGTTTGATTGATATTTGGATGCTTGGATGTTTATTTATTTTTTTATATCATGTTATCACCTAGTAAATTATTTATAGTGTATAAAACTATAAATTGAATTATTTCGAATAAATTAAGAAATAGGTTGAAATGATATATACCTATGACACTATGATTTGGATTGAAATGATATATATCTATCCCTGAAAGTAAATGGAAATAACTAATCACTTGGCCATAGGATAGAAAATTATATACGGACACAGGATTGGTTAAATTAAATGGTTTCAAAATTTTTGATTTGAAATTATTTAAATGATTTTGGATTTAAAGAAATAAAAATCAAATTTATAGAAAATTGAATTATTTTCGAACGTGTGCTCGAAATGTTGAAATTCAAATTTGTTAACAGAATTGGTTTAAATAATCGAAGTTGAGATTTTGAAGTTATATTTGAAACATGATTTGAATTTCGGAAATTTGGTTGTTTTAAAGGTTTGGACTTTATTCGAACTTCGAAATATTGCTAAGTAAAAGTAATTCTAATCGATATTTCAATAATTGAGATCAGAATTAAATTATTTTAAAGATTTGAATCTTAAATTAAGTATTAATTTAAGTGATTAAATCGATATTTTGAAAATCGAACTCGAATTTATATAAACTGAAATGGTTTAAATTTGATAATTGAATTGAGATTTATTCAAGTTGGAATTGAAATTGAAATCAACTGAAATTGGAAGTGAAATTGAATTAATTCTAAATTGAAATTGGATTTATTTGAATTGAAATTGAATCGGTTTGAGTTTGAAACTATTTTCAAACAAATCATTTTAATATAAACTATTTAAAATTCTATTTTTTATTCAATTATTTTGATTTTCCAAACTATTTTACCTAACAAAACATCTGAAAAATTTAAATCATTTTTATATCAAACTATTTAAACTATTTTTAAACAATTTAAATTTTCAAAATATTTTTCTAAAATTCAAACTGGTCAAAAGTGTGGAGTGATTATATTTAAATCTCGAATTTAAATACGAATCGGGTAAAAATAAAGTTATAACCTAAATTGAAATTCGAAACGATTTTGGAAGCGAAATCGAAATATTTTGTCGAAATTGACTTTGAAGTGAAATGATATATTTTGGGTAAATATGATGATTTCTAAATGGATTTGATTTTGAAGCGAATATGATATTTTGACATCAAGTGTGAACTGTTTTCGAAATGTAAAACTACCAACCGGTGTGTAAAATGACGTTTGGTAGTTAAAGAGACCGGGGCCGGATATGGGCATACTCTCTATCGATACCATAACCACTTTAACAACTATGTACGTGGAGTGATGATCCAAAATGAAGTTGTTGAATTTGGCGTACATTTGCTGGATTTGAAGAAAGAGAGCGATGATGGATTAGCCTGGCACTTATGTCAATTTGAAATGACTAAAACAGGAGTCGTACCGGTCAATCAGGCTAGATACCTTGAGCGGACACACTTCTACATATTAGCATCATTTACATTGTGATTGATCGGTGTGCACCCTCGGATTTTAGGAGTGTTGGACATGGTGGGCGATCATGGCTATGATGTGTTACCACCAGCCGAGAAGGGTAAACTGGTAGTATCCTACCTTGGGCATTGCCTCACATGCCTTGTCATACTTTTATCCCAATACGAGACTCCTACGATATTGGTTTAGTGTTGACGTATCATGGCACATCATTGACCACCGACGTGCTACTGGTGGTGTCAAATGCAAACTGTACGCCAATGCTTAAAAATGCATTAAGGAGGATTAATGTAAAGTCTTAACACTAAGAAACTTTTTTACTTTATTGATTATACATTACATATATAGCGTATTCCACTACATATAAACATTTTGACGGATCCTTAAGAGATGGAAAATCCCGTAACATCTCTTGATTTATTACACGCACGTTATACACTGGATAGGAGATGTGGAATCCCGTAAATATCTCTGACGCTATTACACTCATGTTATATGTGATATTGATTTGACTTACATAAGGATATTTTAGTCCTGACTCTAGTGTTTTGTCTTTTCATTATGCTCAGGTCGACCCTGAATTTTCAGCTTATCGGAGATTTTCTCTGGAGGACGAAGACGAAGATTTGCTATATTATTATTACTAATATTATTCCCAACATCATGTTGCTCTACTAGATTATATTTTATTTCTGTTGTATATATATATATAACTCTGATAAATATTGTATAAATTATAATCAAAAGTATAGTAAACAGCTTCATGAATTGTTTATTTTATTATTATATTTTATCATTCCGGTGCAAGAATCTATGTTTATTTTCTTCGTCTTTTCTTATTTTTCTTAATTAACCCCAATGATTATCTAGATTTCGGATTGTTTAAGTTGGACATGTGTAGATTACCGTCGATTTAAATCTTCCGAAATGTGGGTCGTCACAATAACGAATATTCGTAGTATTCACATTGAAATATAACTATGTCTATTTTTCAGTCGACATTGAAAAATAGTCATAATTTCTTAAATAATGTTTGGTATGTTTTATGAAAATGATTTTTGTAATGTGAAGCAATCAATAAGTGCTATATGGCATGCTACCATTATTTCCATCATTACTATAATAATATGCTTAATTCGAAGGTCCATCGTTCACTTAATATAGATTTTTATTTCGTATACCATAACTATTTACAACGGCGAGTTCTTTGTTCAAATATCTTGAACTCAGAGAAATAAATCTCATAAAAACAATTTTCTATATGAAAATACATTTTGAAATAGAAACCGTATTCCGCATTTCAACTTTAAGTATCAATTATTATTATTATTAGAATTCTCGTTTTGATGTTTCTTTATGAAGCATAAATGACAATTCACTCTTTTCATCCCAATTGTACCTTAAATCACATCTACTCTTGTATATTTGTTTTTGTTTCTAAATGGTTGAACCATTCAAAAGAAAACCCTGACTACAACATCATAACGAACTCTTAACAAACATGCATTTGATCACCCTCAACATTTAAGGACATCAAATATGACGCACTTACGTAAACTGATCAAATCAACATTTCAGTGATCGTATTCTTATTTCTCTCTTGTATGTTTAGTATAGTGTTACATTTAACACAATATAATCCTTTTGTAATCAATCAAATTGAATACTCGATCCCACAACATTGTTTATTGACTTATTTCCTATGCAATAACTTCATTGAAGTATCATACATTACGAACTATGATCATTCTCCGTATAACACTTATATGCGATAGTATGTGAATCAAATATCCATGGTCGCGTATTGCTTTAGTGTTCAAAACTGATAGAATGCAATGCATGGTCTCGACCAAATAAACGTGTAAGCAACCAATTACAAATGCATTTTTTAGCAGTAAAATTAGGTGCTTGCATGGGTATTGAAATGTTAACATCCAAGAAGCATGTATTGGTAAGTATATGTTATATTTATATTTGTCAATCTTTGATTCAAATCATTTGTATATCTTAACTGATAAACATTTTACCAATCGTATTAAATGCAAAAATTTATCATTGTAGATTATCATAACATTACATAGTATATGTTCTTACAATATTAGAAATGCCAAATATTATATAAAAAATTCTTATAAGGCTCTCACTAGTCTTTATGTTTCACCAAACCCTAAGCGAAGCATAAAAGGCTTTCGATTCACCAGTGGGTGTTAGGGCTTGTATATCTAGGGATTTTGGCCTTGAGGAAAGCTCAACAAATCATGTTTCCATATACGATGGATAACTCCCTATCGGTTATATTACATATAACTCCTAACCCGTGGTTCCTTATCCTAATCTCACCTTTACCTTGAGGAAAGCTCAATAAGTAAAATGGGACTATTTACTCGGACCTATCATTTCACGACGGCCTAAGTATAATGCACATACCTTGAGGAAAACACAATAAACATATGCAATTATCTTACCTCATTTATACAATACATTAGTAGTACTATCATAACGTCCTTAGCTTAAGGAAAGCTCAACAGCTAAAGAGTATGCGGGTAGTATATTAATTATAAATAATAGAGGGCAACTTTATATCAAAGATATATAATCTTCAATATACTATATTGAGTGATATCAACTTATGGAATGATGTGTTTCTTATGAAATACCCTTGTGATTCTAGTATCGAACACATTAGATATCACGGTATACGTACATATACATATGTATTTATTCCTTAAGTCTATTTAGGATTTATTTAATGTTCCACATTTAGTTATACGTTCATATTATATAAGTTTTATTGCCATATAATTTTTATATTAATATTACTTATGTAATAGTCTTATGTATAATATTATATTATTTAAATCTTGTTTAATTAATTTTAATTAACTAACATTTTAATTAGTTTTATATTATCATAATATAAAATTTATATTAAAATATTTATCATATACTATAGCCTTTATTGTATGACACTTATATCATATATATGTGTATATTATTTAATTAATTAACTTTTTAATTTATATATTTAACTAATGAACATTTAATTAAATTATGTAATTAACTAACCTTTAATTGGTTTATTTAATTAAACAATTTTAATTAAATTATATTAATTTCAAAATTCAATTCAGACACACACACATGTATACTTATGTTATTTTAAACATTTTAAAACAACATAATATAGATCATAATATATAATACATGTATACATTTATTAATTAATTTAATTAATTTATTTTATTAATATTATTAATAAATTTTATAAATTCGAAATAAATTTTCAAATATTTTAAATTTTTTATTATATTATAACATTTATAATATGTATATATTTTATTTTACATTTAACTTTTAAATTTAAAATCTTATATTTTTAAATTTTCAAACAATTTGAAAATTTTATATTATAACATTTATAATATTTTTCTTATTTAGATTAACCTTTTAAATTTAAAACTTATATTTTAATTTTCATATAATTTCAAAAACTAGCCCAAGACCCAACTTAAATTGGGCTTTTTTTATTACGAGCAACCTTTTGGGCTCACATATCTGTTCGGGCCAGGTTAGTAGTCAAGTAGGACAAAGTACTAGATTACCCTACTAATCCCTTAACACTACCTTTCTAGACACCCTACTATTTGGGTTGTAAGCTTAATTAATTAACCCTGACATAACTAACTATGTCACATAGGCTATTGTAATCTGATACCTTTATTGGAACCGAGTTAGCCCGTAGTGGAAGATGTGGATGAATTTAAAAAATTCCCTTATAGGATCTATATTTGGCCTATGAAATTTATTTAGAACATTTCGAAATTTAATTTAATTTAAATATCTTATTTCATTTAAATTTATAAATTATAGATAGAATTTTATTTTATTTATATTTGAATATAAAAGTACACAAATGTATCAAATACATATATGTATGCATATATAACATAATAATTCATGCATGGTATAACATGCTTGTACATAAATGTTGGGACTTACATCGCAATGGATATGTTAGCTCATTCTATATGTATTATATGTTGTCCAAATATATATATGTGGGGGGGGGGGGGGGAGGGGGAAATTTGTGTTATGTATGTGTATATATATGTGTGTGTATGTGGGTATATATATATATATATGTATGTATTATAAACTATGTAAAGTTATATATATATATATATAAAAATATTACTTATATACAAAATATTAATGATTTATAAACATATATTATAGTATTAAATTTTAATATATATAATATATGCATAATAGATAATATATTTTTTGAATTAATATACAAACATACATATATATATACACACAGTTTATAAATATACATATATACATATTTTAAAAAAAAATATTTATACATACAACAATAATTTCTTTTTAAATATATATATATATATATATATGCATGTATAAATATATTTAAAATATCTAAATATATGTATGTATATATGTATTTATATATTTAATATATATATATATATATTAATTACGAAATTAAAAAAAATTAAACTCTTCCAAATCAAATGCACAACAACTAAAATTTTAGCTATAATTTTATTATGCTAATATATATATATATATATATATATATATATATATATATATATATATGAATTAATTAGTCTAAAGTTAATAAAATAACAATAAAAGTTAATTTCATAATATATAATTTGTATTTGAAATTTTAGAAAATCAAGCATGCTATTTTAAAGTTGGGAAAATTTTCCAAAATTTGCTTGGTAAAAATATAATTTTTAATTTATTTATTTATTATGGCCGTTTGATAAAGTGACTAAAAAAATGATTGTTATATTCTAATTGTTTGGCCAAGAATTTATATGATGGTAAAATAATTTTATAAAATTTAAATTTAATTTTCAAAATATGTTTAATTTTATATGAATTATTTAATTAGTATAATGATTTAAATAATATAAATAGTAGTAAATAACTATTGAAAGTTAATCCGTAGTCACTAAAAATTATAATCTATGTAAATATGCATTTATAAAATATAAGTTCCGTTATTAACATTATATGATATAATTAAATACAAGTTATACAATTAAAATTAAGCAACATATATTAACATATATATTAACATACATATTAATTAATAAAATGATTATAATTAAAATAAAATTTATTTAGCTGTGCACTTCAAATCAATATGAAAAAATGTATGTTTTTTAAAATACATACACAATCTAATATGTGACAACATTAATGATAGATATAAGAACCGTCACCAAACTAACGATATAATAATAATGTAGATGAATAATCTAATGATATACATAAATTATAATCATATAGTATAGTAAATAAATACCTAAAGCTAATGCCTTGGAGCATACCTATGATGACACGGAATTTTGGGCAATATCAATTTAATAATCTGCATTAAAAATTAAATTGATTTGATAATTGTCTTTTATAATTTTGAATTCAAATTGGCAAATTGTTCTTTTAAAGCAAATAATTATTTAATTGGTAATTTTTATCTTTTAAAACTAATAAATGTTTTCTATTATAATGTATATATATTTGTATATATTGTAAATAGAAAAGCTTTGGTTGAAATTTAATAAATAAGATCTTGTTTTCAAATTCTAAATTATATTTGCAATTAGGAAATTCTGATTTATTTAATATAAAGCTTTTCAAAAGTTATTTAAATAAATAACTATATAGTTTTAAAATACTTAAGGTAAATATTAATAGTTTAAAATAGATTTTAGCCTAAGTATAAATTTAAATAAAATTAACAAAAAGGTTTATTTTACATTCTTTTTAAATATTGCTTAATAAATATGGTTTGTAATTAGATATGAAAGTTTAAAATACAATTAATACATGATAAATTAATTCATTTAATAATGTAAGTAATTTATAAACAATGAGATAATCTCTTTTATAAATTATTTTAAAATTGTTATTTTAAACAATATTAATAATGTGTTCAATTTAAATAAATTTTAAGGAATATAGAATTTGTTATTTTCAGAATTAAATATGTAGTTATGTAACTTGATTTTTAAATTGGATTTTAGAATTTAATGTGAATTTGAATTTAAAGTTTTGAAATTCAAAAGATAAATATATAAAATGATTTAGATTTTAAAGATATTTGTATAAGTTTTTATTTTTAAATATAATTGATTTATTTTCTTTAAAGTTATATATATATATATAAATAAAAATAAGTATTTATAAACTAATAAATATATATAAAAGCTTTCATTTAACATTTAATATAAATAGAAGTTACTTAAAAAGACAAGTGTTAATTCCTTAAGACACCTAAATAACAAGTGTTAAGTAATTAAAAATACTAATGACAAGTGTCATATTTTGTTTTCGATTTTTTTTAAAATAAATCATTTTTACTTACAGAATATGTTTTCCTCCTCTTCCTTTCTTTTCTAATCTTCATTTCAAAATTTGAAAACTCAAACCATTTCTTAAAGCAAAATCAATGAATTCAAACTCCTCAAACCAAAATTTTGTTTCACTTCATCAAAACTTGAAGCAATCAAAAGCCTGTGCATTTCTTTTCAAACCTCAAGTCTACATTTTCCAAATCTAAGAACAACAAAAGCCTGGACTAAATTCTTAAACCTGATAATTTCAAAGAAAATAAACCTGTAATCAATTGCAACTCAAAGCATGCAAACTATTTTCAAGTTCAAATCAAACCTGTCATCCTCGAAATCAATGCCTGCATTTTTTCGAAATCTGGAAATTGTCAGCAGCAAGTTCAAGATCCAGTAACAACAGCAAGCATGCAAGATTCTGTAATAAGCATTCAAGTTTAAGGTTCTCAAAAGCAAAGGGCAATGCAAGTTTCCCAGTTTTAAAACAATTTAAGTTTTAGAAGTCTAAAGTTTTTTTCAAAACAAAGAAAAGCTCTGTTCATCATCTTTCTCTATGAGTAACATCTTTTCTAAAGCTTAAATATGATTCTGGTTGCAAGTTAAGATCTGGAATGAATGTTTTTTTTGTGTGAATATATATTATGAAGTTCATGCATATATATATGAATGAATAAATGTGTGTGCATGCTGCTGTGTATCATTGCTTCTCTGTTTTTAGTTTTCCAGACCCAAGATTTGTTCATAATTCATTATCACTTGAATCAATCTTTGTTAGGGTTTAAGTTTCAAACATAAATTGTTTGATTTATCATTGATTAAAGATTAAAATTATATTTAAGTAATTCAAATTGGATATTGCTCTAGGAAACTAAAGAACAGTCAAGCTTGTGGTTTATTTCAAAATTCAAACTTCTTAATTCATGGATTCAGTAATTAAATCTGATTACTTAACCAAAATTTTGATTTTTAGTAGTAATATCAAAATTTTTAGTACTAGGATATGGATGTAATTCTGGATTGACTGGAAAATGGGAATTTGGTGATTTCTGATGACCTCGATGGCCTGGAGGGTCAGCGTCTTCTCTGATGATGCAGTGATGATCAGAGACTTGAGGAAAAATGTCTGGGAGATGATCAAAGCATGGTGGCGACGGTGATTGATCAGGGAAGGTTGTAAATCTGGTTTTGACTAGGTCAGGGTTTTTGATCGGTATGACTTCTCTGGATGGTCGAGTTTTACGGAATTCAAGGAGATGATGGCTGGAGTGTTGGTGAAGGCGAGGCGGGGATTTCAAAATATCGGATGGTCGGAGTATCGTGGACGAGGTGCTTTCGGTTTTGTGACTTTGATTCTAGGATTTGGGTCGAACACTCGAATTCGATTTCGAGTTTGTTATCAGTGTTATGATGATCAAGTTAGGGTGCGAAGTCGATTGCCAATGTGAAGAGGTTATCGTTGATGAGAGGAAGTGGTCGGCGACACTGTGCATGTACACGGTGCATATCTGGGTTCTGATGAAGTTGGGTTGGGCAATGAATATTTACTGGAGTTTTTACTCGTGTCGATTAGTAAATTGCTCGAAGTATTATAGGTTTTGGCTCGGGGGTTTTTAGTGTGGGCTCGGGTCAATTGTTAGTTACAGGTTTTCAAAACATGTTAGTGTTTTTGAATTTAAATGAGTTTAAAATTTGGAAACAAGATTTAAATGAAGTTTTAAACAAGTTCTAAGTATGGATTCAAATCTAAACTTGTCTTCTAGTTTTAAATAAATATGGTTTTATAAAAATAAAATGTATTAAACAACTTTGAATGTTTAAAGTGTATTTTAAAAATAATTTGAATTTAAAATGGATTTGGTTTAAATTCTTTTAAATTTCTTTTATAAGATAAGTATATCTTTAACATGTGATTTAAAAGGTTTTTAAATTGTGTTAAAATTTTGTTAAAGATTAATTTGTATTAATTTGAATGTTAATTTAAAATGGAATTAAAAGGTAGATTCAAAAGTAAAATGTTTTCAAATGCATTTGAAAATGATAACTAAGCCATTAGTAAGAATAATGTTTTATCTTAAAGATTAATTAAGATTTAATGATTTGTGATTAATTATTATTAAGGTAATTAAAGAATAATTAATTAAATTAATTTACTAAAGATTTGGATTAATTTATTTAGTAATTAAGGGTTTAAATTAATTAAGGTTTACGTTAATTAATTAAGGAATAATTAATTTGTAATTAAGGATCATTAAATAGATAATTATAGATTATTAATTTGTGATTAGGAATTAGTTAATCAAGTAATTATGATTAATTAAGTTACAGTTAAGCACTTAATTAATTAAATAATTAGAGATTAATTAATTGGTTATTAAAGATTAATTAAATTGTAATTAATAATGATTAATCTAAGTTTAATTACTTAAGGAAAATAATTAAAGAATTGTTAATAATTAATGTTGATCATTAACTTGGGGTTATTAAATAATTAATTAATGTGATTAATTTTAATAATTAATTAGATTAATTAATTAAAAATAATCATTTGTGAAATTGTTTAAGTGTAATTACTTAATAGAAGTAATTAAGGAATTAATTACTCAATGTAATTAATTAAGTTTAATATGATTAGTTTAAGTTAATTAATTATGTTTAATTGATTCAAGATAATCACTGTTTGATTTGTTAAGTATAATTACTTAATGTAATTAAAGAAGGATGATTACTTATTGAAGTAATTAAGATGAGTAATTACTGGATGTAATTAATTGAAGTATGGAAGAGATTTAGGATTAATTACTTTGTGTAATTAATAAAAGGACAATTACTTAGTAAAAGTAATTAATAATTAATTACTTAGTGTAATTAATTGATTAATAAAGTTATTTGAAGATAATTAAGTGATGTAATTAATTAAGGGTAATTAATTACTGAATGAGATTAATCAAGGGTGATTAATAAATATAATTAATTAAAGATTAATTATTAAATGTAATTAATAAAGGAGTAATTAATTTATTTAATGAAGTAATTAATTAAGGATAATTGATTACTTAGTGGAATTAATCAATATTGATTAATGAATAAAGATTAATAAAAAATTAATTATTAAATATGATTAATGATTAATGATTAATTAAGGAGTAATTAATGATCATTAATTAATATAATTAATGATGTAATTAAGGGTTAATTTATTAAGATTAATTAATCAATAATAAGTAATTATAGAGTAATTAATTAATGCAATTAATTAAGGATTAATGTAATTAATTATAATTAATTAATGAAGTAACTAAAGGTTAATTATAGTATTTGGTTAAGGATAATTAATTTGTGAAATTAATTAAAGGCTAATTACTTAAAGTAATTAGAGAGTAATTAATCAAGGATGATTAATTAAAATGAATAATTAGAGGATGATTAATTAATTGATCTGTAATTAATTAATGGTTATGTAAGCAATATTTATGTGATGAAAGAAATTAATTTAATTTATTTTAAATTAATTAGAGATAAAGTAATTAATTTAGTTCATTTTAAATTAATTATAGATGGTGATTAATAAATCATTGCTTATGTATGGATGAATGATATTGATTGCCTTGAATGGTTTAAGATCTCAGATATGAGATAAGTGATGCTGTGTGATATGGATGCTTTGGTTAAATTGTGATGATAATATGAATTATCTATTTGTGATGATAATGTGAATTATCTATTTGTGATGATAATGTGAGCTATATATTTGTGAGATGTGAATTATCTATCTGTGTGTATATAGATAATGAGTTGAATTGTTTTAACTTTAAAACAAATTGGACCTAAAAGATGGCATGTTGGATTTCGATGAGACCGGGATCGGGTTTTCAGATTTGGATATCCGAAAACCACATCGATCCAAATTAACGATAGGTCGTGAATCTCAAGTGAAGATGAAGATTCAGAGTGCAAGGTTATTGTTATTAACTCTGAGGGTGATTCCAAAATGAGTGTAACGATATAATGGCTTCGGTTTCCTTCGAACCCGGAAGGAACTTGTATTGATTGAATGCTTTCAGAATATTGTCAGGTGGGTGATAAGCATTCTAAGAGATGTGTTCTCTAAAGGTAATCATAGCCTCAAGCCTCATCAACAGGGAATGGCTAAAACAGAGGAGGTGCAGCAAGGCTAAGTGGGTAGCACCCAAGTAGGATGAGATTTACCCCTGTCTAGAACTCTCTTTATATTCGGCTGTGTTGGGCATTTGATTGCAACAACTGCCTGGATTTTCTTGTTCGGGACTGTCCAGTAAGGGATGGTTCCGGCCTTGTATTGCAGGGGATTTAGGGTGGATCCTCGGTACGGTGATCTAGGCTACGTACTATGACGGGCGATACACCAGTAGCCCTGCCATTATATGGAATCCAAACTCCAATAAGTGTCGTACGTTTTAGTTGTGCCTAACTATGTTGGAACGTGAGATGTAAGCATTCCAGCTATTTCTGTATTTTATTTGAAAACCCTAGACCCTACTGTAATATCATTGGATTTTCTATCAAATGTTTTGGTTAGCGTAAGGTAAAAACTTACCTATGTTTATTTGTGGGGAGTCTTACGTTTAAGCAACCTTAACCTGTTACTCACACCAGACCCATGTTTGACCTAGAGTTTATCTTCTGTTTACTTAAACTCTTGGGTACTCAAATTTTTACGAGTAGCCAAGGGATTCAGGTTAGCTTTAACGAATTGTGAAGGAGCAATGTAGCAGGAGGCTTCAGCGTTTGTAGATATATATAGTGTTCCGCTGTGTGATCTCTGAGTCGATGTTGTGTTGTATTGAGTTGTAATAACTAGACAGGTGTTTATAACTGTCTAGTATATGATGTATAATCTGTGTAACTCTGATTGATGTTGTATATTATGTAAATACTTAGGTGATTAATATAATTTATTCATTCCGCTGTTGAGATTCTGATGTTGTTTCTTTCTTTTCTTCTATATCTTTCTCTTTTCTATCCCTTTCTTTCTTAAAGATGATGTGTCTTTCTGGGGGAGAAAGACGGTCGTCACAGTTGGTATCAGAGTGCTAGGTTGAGTGAATACCTAGGCTTTGGAGAGTTTTCTTTCTTGAGAGAGCGTACTTGTATTTATATATATATATATATGTATATATAATTATTTCTACCTATTCGTTGGATTACCTGTTCAGGTTTTCCAATATAAGTTCTAAAGGTAGATAGGGTAGTGGCGTGTGTAACACTACTACCAATGGATGGAGTCTGAGTGTTGAGGTTGGAGGTGTATCTGTCAAGATTGTAGACCCAATACCGTATTGAGTAAAACTTTTCTATGGTGAAGGATTTCATCAATTTCTAAAGAAAACTTTTAAAAGGTTCGGAGTCCATCTTTGAAGTTGGTTGAGTAGAGTTTGGATCTGTCGATTGAGCAGAAGCATGTGATGGTAACTTGGCAACCTTAGGAAGTAATAGCTACGAGATGAGACACAGAGATTATGGAAGTGTCCGAAGATGTTTCTTTGGAACAAGAGTAAGGAAGTGTGTCTGCTTCGGTGATGTGGCTGAGTCTAGCAGGATGTTTGTGTTGAGGTCCGGGTTTCTCGAGGAGCTTCTGGAGAGGAAGTCTTTGGTATCTGTGGCAGCAGTGCAGCTCGGAGTGTTCTGTGTGCCGGTGAGAGGATCATCTGCTAAGCAGTTTTCTAGAGGTGGAGTTCTAAAGCAGCTGAGTGGATCCATTTCTTTGATGGATTGGTTAGATAAGTATAAACTGTTCTGATTGGTAAAGAGAGAACAGTTTTCTATGGATATTAGACTGGTTTGATCGTAAAAGTGACTTGTGATGGATGAGTGTTCTCTTGGTTTGTTAGAACTTTTTTTGGATGTCTTCATAGATGTCGAGGTTTTCCATAGCATCCGGAGGTTGATTTTTTGTATCGACTAGAATTTAGGAATGATACTGGTGGTTCAGCTTGTAGAAGGATGGTTTCTAGAGAGAGGGTTTGGTGAGGTAGCTCAGGACTTGGTGGAACTTCTGAGTTTTCTCTTTATGGATCTGTTGAACCGTATTTCTGTGATGGGTTGTCCAGCCTGTGCTTGTGATTTTCATCAGCATTCTCATCTTCTTCAAATCAGAGTTGTGCAACGGAAGCAATTTGGGAGTGCATCTGTCTATCCTTTCCAGATAGGAGAAATAAGTTCATCTTCTGATGTTTATGGGGTAGAGTTTGTGTTCTTGGTTTTGGTTGATCTTGAAAGGATCATTTTGTTGGATTGTTTGGTCCAGTTTGTTTTGAGAGGCATCAGTGAAGGTTGAGCTGATTAGGAAGGATGTTGGCTACCCAAGATCGTTAGAAGAGTTTTGTGGATAGGAGACGGAGATTTGGTTTTGGATAAGGTTTTCTCCGGATCAAAGGATCTATAAGATTTGGTAAGACTGAGAAGTCAGCTCCAAGGTATATTGGATCTCTTCTGTGTTCTGTTTAGGATGACTTCTTGGGTCTTCTAGGTTGAATTGCCAGTTTGGAATACTGGGATTCCATGTGTTTCACGTATCTCTGAGGGAGTACGTGTATGATCCATCTATGGTTGTGGAACCAGCAGTTCTGGAGGATTTGGTTGTTGAGCAGGACTTGATTTTGGTCTGATATCCTGTTCAGTTTTGTAGATCTAGATGAGTTATAGCTCTGTAGCTTAGTAGTGTAAACTGTTTGGATTCTGTAGAGCGAGTATCTCTGTATTTATACTTGGAAACTCTAGGAAGTTCTATCTAGAATTTTGTCTGGATAGTAAGATTTGTTTGATTGAGTGAATTGGTTGCTATGGTTGTTAGCATATGGTTGATAATATATTCTTGCGGTTTGAAATTAAAATCTTTAATAGGTTATTAAATTACCTTTGCTTTTAAATTTCAAGGACGAAATTCTTTTAAGGGGGGAGGAATGTGATGACCTGGAATTTTGGACAATATCAATTTAATAATCTGTATTAGAAATTAAATTGATTTGATAATAGTCTTTTATAATTTTAAATTCAAATTGGCAAATTATTCTTTTAAAAGCAAATAATTATTTAATTGGTAAATTTTATCTTTTAAAACTAATAAATGTTTTCTATTTATAATGTGTGTATATATATATATATATTTATATATATTGTAAATAGAAAAGCTTTGGTTGAAATTTAATAAATAAGATCTTGTTTTCAAATTCTAAATTATATTTGCAATTTGGAAATTCTGATTTATTTAATATAAAGCTTTTCAAAAGTCATTTAAATAAATAACTGTATAGTTTTAAAATACTTAAGGTAAATTTAATATTTTAAAATAGATTTAAGCCTAAGTTTAAATTTAAATAAAATTAACAAAAAGGTTTATTTTACATTCTTTTTAAATATTGCTTAATAAATTTGATTTGTAATTAGATATGAAAGTTTAAAATACAATTGACATATGATAAATTAATTCATTTAATAATGTAAGTAATTTATAAACAATGAGATTATCTCTTTTACAAATTATTTTTAAATTGTTATTTTAAACAATATTAGTAATGTGTTAAATTTAAATAAATTTTAAGGAATATAGAATTTTTTATTTTCAAAATTAAATATGTAGTTATATAACTTGATTTTTAAATTGGATTTTAGAATTAATTTAATTTGAATTTGAATTTAAAGTTTTGAAGTCAAAAGATAAATATTTAAAATGATTTGGATTTTAAAGATATTTGTATAAGTTTTTATTTTTAAACATAATTGATTTTATTTTCTTTAAAATTATTTATATATATAAAAATAAGTATTTATAAACTAATAAATATATAAAATGCTTTCATTTAACATTCAACATAAATAGAAATTACTTAAAAAGATAAGTGTTAATTCCTTAAGACACCTAAATAACAAGTGTTAAATAATTAGAAATACTAATGACAAGTGTCATATTTTGTTTTTGATTTTTTTAAAATAAATCATTTTTACTTATAAAACATGTTTTCCTCCTCTTCCTTTCTTTTCTAATCTTCATTTCAAAATCTGAAAACTCAAACCATTTCTCAAAACAAAATCAGTGAATTCAAACTCCTCAAACCAAAAATTTGTTTCACTTCATCAAAACTTTAAGCAATCAAAAGCCTGTGCATTTCTTTTCAAACCTCAAGTCTGCATTTTCCAAATCTAAGAACAACAAAAGCCTGGACTAAATTCTTAAACCTGAGAATTTCAAAGAACATAAATCTGTAATCAATTGCAAATCAAAGCATGCAAACTATTTTCAAGTCTCAAATCAAACCTGTCATCCTCAAAATCAAAGCCTGCATTTTTTTTCAAATCTGGAAATTGTCTGAAGCATGTTCAAGATCCAGTAACATCTGCAACCATGCAAGATTCTGTAACAAGCATTCAAGTTTACGGTTCTCAAAGGCAAAGGACAATGCAAGTTTCCCAGTTTTAAAACAATTCAAGTTTTAAAAGTCTATAGTTTTTTTCAAAATAAAGAAATGCTTTGTTCATCATCTTTCTCTATGAGTAACATCTTTTCTAAAGCTTAAATATGATTCTGGTTGCAAGTTAAGATCTGGAATGAATGTGTTTTTGTGTGAATATATATTGTGAATTTCATGCATATATATATGAATGAATAAATGTGTGCATGCTGCTGTGTATCATTGCTTCTCTGTTTTTAGTTTTCCAGACCCAAGATTTGTTCATAATTCATTATCCCTTGAACCAATCTTTGTTAGGGATTAAGTTTCAAACATAAATTGTTTGTTTTATCATTGATTAAAGATTAAAATTATATTTAAGTAATTTAAATTGGATATTGCTCTGGGAAACTAAAGAACAGTCAAGCTTGTGGTTTATTTCAAAATTGGAACTTCTTAATTCGTGGATTCGGTAATCAAATCTGAGTACTTAACCAAAATTTTGATTTTTAGTAGTAATATCAAAAAATTTAGTAATAGGATATGGGCGTAGTTCTGGATTGACTGGAAAATAGGAATTTGGTGATTTCTGATGACCTCGATGGTCTGGAAGGTCAGCGTCTTCTTTGGTGATGCAGTGATGATCAGAGACTTGAGGAAAAATGTCTGAGAGATGACCAAAGCACGGTGGTGAAGGTGATTGATCAGGGAAGGTTGTAAACCTAGTTTTGACTAGGTCAGGATTTTTGATCGGCGTGACTTCTCTGGATGATCGAGTTCTACGGAATTCAAGGAGATGATGGCTGGAGTGTTGTCGAAGGCAAGGCCGGGATTTCAGACTCTTCGATGGTCGGAGAATCGTGGATGAGGTGGTTCCAGTTTTGTGACTTTGGTTCCAGGATTTGGGTTGAACACTCGAATTCGATTTCGAGTTTGTTATCGTGATCTGATGATCAAGGTAGGTTGCGAAGTCGATTGCCAATGTGAAGAGGTTATCGTAGATGAGCGGAGGTGGTCGGCGGCACCGTGTATGTGCACGATGCATATCTGGGTTCTGATGAAGTTCAGTTGGGCAGTGAATATTTACTCAAGTTTTTACTTGAGTCGATTAGTAAATTGCTCGAAGTATTATAGGTTTTGGCTCGAGAGTTTTTAGTGTGGGCTCGGGTCAATTGTTAGTTACAGATTTTCAAAACCTATCAGTGTTTTTAAATTTAAATGAGTTTAAAATTTGGAAACAAGATTTAAATAAAGTTTTAAACAAGTCTAAGTATGGATTCAAATTTGAACTTGTCTTCTAGTTTTAAATAAATAAGTTTTCATAAAAATAAAATGTTTTAAACAACTTTGAATGTTTAAAGTGTATTTTAAAAATAATTTGAATTTAAAATGGAATTGGTTTAAATTCTTTTAAATTTCTTTTATAAGATAAGTATTTCTTTAACATGTGATTTAAAAGGTTTTTAAATTGTTTTAAATTTTTGTTAAAGATTAATTTGTATTTATTTGAATCTTAATTTAAAATGGAATTTAAAGGTAGATTCAAAAGTAACATGTTTTCAAATGCATTTGAAAATCATAACTAAGCCATTAATGAGAATAATGTTTTATCTTAAAGATTAATTAATATGTAATGATTTGTGATTAATCAAATTATTAAGGTAATTAAAGAATAATTAATTAAATTAATTTATTAATGATTTGGATTAATTAATTTAGTAATTAAGGGTTTAAATTAATTAAGGTTTAAGTAATTACTCAAGGAATAATTAATTAGTAATTAAGGATCATTAAATAGATAATTATAGATTATTAATTTATGATTAGGAATTAATTAATCAAGTAATTATGATTAATTAAGTTACAGTTAAGCACTTAATTAATTAAATAATTAGAGATTAATTAATTGGTTATTAAAGATTAATTAAATTGTAATTAATAATGATTAATCTAAGTTTAATTACTTAAGGAAAGTAATTAAGGAATTGATAATAGTTAATGAAGATCATTAACTTGGGGTTATTAAATAATTAGTTAATATGATTAATTTTAATAATTACTTAGATTAATTAATTAAAGATAATTATTTGTGAAATTGTTTAAGTGTAATTACTTAATGGAAGTAATTAAGGAATTAATTACTTAATGTAATTAATTAAGTTTAATATGATTAGTTTAAGTTAATTAATTAAGTTTAATTAATTCAAGATAATCACTGGTTGATTTGTTAAGGATGATTACTTAATGTAAACAATAAAGGATAATTACATAGTGAAGTAATTAAGACGAGTAATTACTGGATGTAATTAATTGAAGTATGGAAGAGATTTAGGATTAATTACTTTGTGTAATTAATATGAAGGACAATTACTTAGTAAAATTAATTAATAATTAATTACTTAGTGTAATTAATTGATTAATAAAGTTATTTGAAGATAATTAAGTGATGTAATTAATTAAAGATAATTAATTACTTAATGAGATTAATCAAGGGTGATTAATAAATATAATTAATTAAAGATTAATTATTAAATGTAATTAATTAAGGAGTAATTTATTTATTTAATGAAGTAATTAATTAAGGATAATTAATTACTTAATGGAATTAATCAAGATTGATTAATAAATAAAGATTAATAAAAAATTAATTATTAAATATGATTAATAATTAATTAAGGAGTAATTAATGATCATTAATTAATATAATTAATGATGTAATTAAGGGTTAATTAATTAAGATTAATTAATCAATAATAAGTAATTATAGAGTAATTAAATAATATGATTAATTAAGGATTAATGTAATTAATTACAATTAATTAATTAATGAAGTAACTAAAGGTTAATTACGGTATTTGGTTAAGGATAATTAATTTGTGAAATTAATTAAAGGCTAATTACTTAAAGTAATTAGAGAGTAATTAATCAAGGATGATTAATTAAAATGAATAATTAGAGGATGATTAATTAATTGATGTGTAATTAATTAATGGTTATGTAAGCAAGATTTATGTGATGAAAGAAATTAATTTAATTTATTTTAAATTAATTAGAGATGAAGTAATTAATTTAATTCATTTTAAATTAATTATATATGGTGATTAATAAATCATTGCTTATGTATGGATGAATGATATTGATTGTCATGAATGGTTTGAGATCTCAGGTATGAGATAAGTGATGCTGTGTGATATGGATGCTTTGGTTGAATTGTGATGATAATATGAATTATCTATTTGTGATGATAATGTGAATTATCTATTTGTGATGATAATGTGAGTTATCTATTTGTAAGATGTGAATTATCTATCTGTGTGTATATAGATAATGAGTTGAACTATTTTAACTTTAAAACAACTTGGACCTAAAAGATGGCGTTTTGGATTTCGATGAGACCGGGATCGGTTTCCAGATTTGGACATCCGAAAACCACATCGATCCAAATCAACGATTGGTCATGAATCTCAAGTGAAGATGAAGATTTAGAGTGCAAGGATTATTGTCGTTAACTCTGAGGGTGATTCCAAAATGAGTGTAACGGGATAATGCCTTCGGTTTCGTTCGAACCCGGAACGAACTTGTATGGATTAAATGCTTTCAGAACATCGTCAGGTGGGCGATGAGTATTCTAAGAGATGTTTTCTCTAAAGGTAATCGTAGCCTCAAGCCTCATCAATCGAAAATGGCTAAAATAAGGGAGGTGCGGCAAGGCTAAGTGGGTAGCACCCAAGTAGGACGAGATTTACCCCTGTCTAGAAGTCCCTTTATATTCGGTTGTGTGGGGCAGTTGATTGCAACAACTGCCGAGTTTGTCTTATTCAGGACAGTCCAGTAAGGGATGATTCCGGCCTTGTGTTGCAGGGGATTTAGGGTGGATCCTCGGTACGGTGATCTAGGCCACGTACTGTGACGGGTGGTACCCCAGTAACACTGCCATTATATGGAATCCAAACTCCAATAAGTGCCGTACATTTTAGTTGTGCCCAACTGTGTTGAAATGTGAGATGTGAGCATTCCAGCTATTTCTGTATTTTACTTGAAAACCCTAGACCCTATTATAATATCACTGGATTTCCTATCAAATGTTTTGGTTATCGTAAGTTAAAAACTTACCTATGTTTATTTGTGGGGAGTCTTACGTGATACCTTTTCTTTTCAAAGGTTTTCAAAAGTTAAGCAACCTTAACCTATTACTCACACCAGACCCATGTCTGACTCGGAGTTTATCTTCTGTTTTCTTAAACTCTTAGGTACTCAATTTTTTATGAGTAGCCAAGAGATTCAGGTTAGCTTTTAAGAATTCTGGAGGAGCAATGGAGCAGGAGGCTTCAGCATTTGTAGATATATATATATAGTGTTCCGCTATGTGATCTCTGAGTCAATGTTGCATTGTATTGAGTTGTAATAACTCGATAAGTGTTTATAACTGTCTAGTATATGATGTATAATCTGTCTAACTTTGATTGATGTTGTATATTATGTAAATACTTAGGTGATTAATATAATTTATTCGTTCCGCTATTGAGATTCTGATGTTATTTCTTTCTTTTCTTCTCTATCTTTCTCTTTTCTATCCCTTTCTTTCTTAAAGATGATGCGTCTTTTTGGGGAGAGAAAGACGGGTCGTCACAGCACCTATTAATGATGAATTCTCTCTCCTTGGAAAACCTTGGCAGACTAATAATCCTTGAACCGTATACCTTTGACTATCCAATAGTTGTCATCTTTTGAATTGATTTGGTTTTAATTTGTTAGAGCTCCTTGATGATGAGATCAACCAGCAAATGAACAAATAGTGGCAGCCAAAAGCTTTTTCAAGCAATTAGGGTTAAGGGTCTTTATATAGTGGATGAAATAGAGAAATATATGGATCATATCTCATACCAACTCTCACTAGATCTGGGCCATCCATCTCAAAACCCTCTAGCCATTTTAGCCGCCCTTTATCAAACATGGTGCTATCAAAATTAACATCTTAACATCATGGGCAAACAGCCCACTTAACCCCAAATAAATATTATTAATTAAATCTAATTTAATTGCTTGTTGATATCGCATAGCGATCAGTATATTTATAACTATTATAAGTATATATAACAGGTAAATAGGCACAAGGAAGAAGTTGCAAAAAAATTTAGTCTAAGGGACAACAAGTTTGCCTTTTAGCCTAAATGACACTTTTTAGTGTAAACTGAAAATGATAGTTACAACTATCATTCTGTGATTTACACCAAAAAGCGTCCTTCAGCCTAAAAAACAAACTTCCTGTCCCTGAAACTAATTTTTTTTATAACTTTTTCCTTTAGCCTAAAAACCCCTATATATAATAATATTTATTTCTCAAATCATGTTCAAAATTTTAAAATTAATATTTCATAAATATTTGGTCTAACAAGAATTCGCCATTTCGGTTGTGTTACTCGTTGGGTGCAAACTTAGTCAGCGATTAATATCAAACTATTCAAATGTTAATGTTCACACATTACTTAGTAGGTGGTGTGACATTTTGGCTAAATTTATCATTTAGTTTCAGTTAAATCCAATCTTACTTTATTAAGCGATACCCAATTGTGACATTCATTTACACCAATTCTCTTCGTCAGAATTATATCACTTTGGACTTATTGAATTTGGTAGTTGTCAAAATTCTAATATCATCCATATTCGAATCTATAGTCCAAATACAAAGTCCTAAGTTCAATAATAACAATCATTATTAACTTAAATGCTTTGGCCGAAGATTTTGACTTTGAGTTGACTATGATATTAACCCTATATAATCGAGGAAACGAATCATCTCTTGAATGGTGATTCACTTCCAATACTTCCACTCGACCCAACTAGTCATTCGATGGACGTCGCGCTATGATTTGACTATAATCAAAGTGGAGCTTTCATATTGAAGATGCATAGTATTCTCAAGTTGAGAGAACTATGTAAATCAGTCACATCTATATTTTTTGTCTGATCTTAGTTATATTAACCAATAGAAAACTATCGAGTGAGTCATTCTATAGTTATCCAATAACTATGAGTATGTAACCCCTAGGTGCCCCTAGCAGTCATGAGTAATACACTACCCAACATTTGGAGAACGTTATATACTCTAGTCTTAACGGATACATCGGTATTCAGTCTATACATCTTGACTAGGAACATTTAAAATGATATATCTGATTTCGTTATGATAAATTATTCACAGTCACACTACTTTGTAATTACTATCACAAAAACGCATCATTTATGATTTTTCTATTAAATATACTTTTAAGTAAATTAATTAATATAATAATTATAACAAGTATATAATAGAAAGAAAACACTCTTATTTCGAACACGATTGGTCAGCGAGATAGATATATGTAACAAATTACATAATTGACTTAGGGCATACCCCTAACTCTATCACAATCCTGTTCAAAATAATAAGTATTTTCTTTCTATTATATATTTGTTATATCATGATATAAATATTTAAGTAATTAATTAAAGTATATTTAATAGAAAATCCATAAATGATATGTTTTGTGATAGTAGTTACAAAGTGTTGTGACCATGAGTAATTTATCATAATGAAACCAAACGTATTATTTTAAATATTCCTAGTCAAGATGTGTTGGCACCGGATATTGATACATCTATTGAGACTATAGTATGCAACACACTGCAAATGTTAGGTAATATATTACTCATGACTATAAGGGGCACCAAGGGGTTATGTATTGATGGTTATTGGATAATTATGGAATGTGTAAAGGCCCGCAAATCTGCACCCCTTTTTAGCTGGCAAAATTCCATAATAATTCAGCCCAAAGAGGAACAAGTGTACAAGTCTTTAGGGTTAAAGAAGAAAGAGGTAGAAGAAGAAGAAAATAGAACAATAATAGAATCTCACATATCGCAGCGAAACAAATATAATAGATAAACGAATATCTTTAAAACAAAGAACTATATCAGTTATTACATTACATCACATTACATTATCAGAGTGTACAACAGCAAACAGCGGAAAGAGATATTACATATATAAGTGATACGCCTCGCCATCCAGCTCCAACTCCTGATTTCCACGGCAACTTCTTGACTTTGCTCCCGAATAATGATAACCTGACTCTAGGCTGCTCGTGTGGAAAATTGAGGGCACCCAGAGTTTAGAAAGGGAACAATAAACTCCAGGTCAGTCGTGAGACTGGTGTGAGATCTTAAAAATAGTTATTTTCACAAAGAAAATAAAACGAAATCCGCTATGCTTTTGGAAAATGAAACTACCATAAGGCCTCCCGCCACACACACAATGCAAACGCAGAATTGGAGGAGATTTCTCCTTATGATAGTCAAACATGCTTAATATGCAAAATCCATTTATATTATTATTAGTGCATAGTGCAGAAAACATTTCGAAATTATAATATTAATCTTAGCCAGCATAGACATTCCGAACTATGCCTACTATAGCTACCATCTAAACAGTGGTAACCACCATAAGTAAATGGCAGGTTATACAACTAAAACCGTACAAGGCGCGTATTGGAGTTTGGATTTCCAACAAATGGTCAGGCTAAGGAACTTCCTACTGCCACATGGGTATGCCTCTGGAGGGACGTCTCGTGAACCTATCCGGATCTCTGCCAACACAAGGCCGGGTTACCTCTGTAACTAGGTAACTACTACTCGAGTATGCCATTCCCCGGTCCTTTGGGACCTTTAACAGAGGATCCTCAACCACACAGCAACAACCACAAAGTATAAGAAATTTGCGGCAACAACATAGGTAAAATATCTGGGCTCCATACCATGATACTACCCTTTTCCAAAAGGAAATGACATACCCTAAAGGGCACGCCCCTCGTAACCTTGCCGCATCTTTCCTGTTTCGACCATTTCCGGGGTGTGAGGTTCGACGAAGTCTTGTCCACAAAGCTACACTTTTCACAAATCATGCTTTGATCAACAAATGATTACCAGCACTTCGTATGCCACGTTACTAATTTGGGAATATATCACTAGCAACCATCAACTACATAACCTTTGAGCTCGTACGTCTCAGAGAAGGGTGTTAAGCTAAAAGAATAAATTCTCCGCCACCAACGAAAATATATTTGGTAGAAACCAGCTTTACATCTCAAAGTATACTGTCAGACACACATCCATACAAGTCCGTTCCGGGATCGAACGGAACCGAAGGCACTACAAAAGAAGCCTTTGCAAATCTGGATATTTGCAAATCACGTCCGGAATCCCCATCACAAAGGTGATAAAATCTCTATACCAGAGCAACCCGATGCAGAGACATTCGATATGCAATCCTTTTGCTTTCGAAAATACCCGGTCTTCAACACCATCTTCAAATACAACCCCATTTCGTTGTATCGTTATTCGGAATGAGTTTTATGACACAAGGTCCTCTCCCGGCTAATCCGAATAACGGACGCTTATTTTTAAAAATAAACGTTCATTCAGTTTTCAACAAATTACAACAATTTCACTTTGATCTTTTAAATAAAAGATCTATCACAAATCACAAAGGTTCGATGTGGTTTTCGGATATCCACTTGGAATCCGACCCCCGATCGCATCGAAATTCAAATGCCATAAAAAGGCCATTATTGATAGTCGGTTATTTAACTATCAATCAACATCCACAACAATTGCCGGATTTAAATAAATTTCCCAAATTATTTATTTTCAAAATATTTCCACAAGATATATTTCACTTCAACCATTTGAAAACAAATTTCAAATTAGTTTTCACCTTTCAATCCTTTGAATACAAATTTCAAATCACTTTCCACATTTCAATACCTTGAAAACAAGTTTCAAATCCTTTTTTCCTTACGCGAAACACATTTCCATTTATTTATTTGTTTCCACTGAAAATCTGCCGAGTTCAAATAATTTAAAATACTTATCCAAAATATACTTGGAAATATTTAAAATAAAACTATTTTTAAATACTTGCTTAAATATTAGTTATGAAAACATCATACTAATTATCACATATAAGATTTCAAGTCCCAACTAATTTTAAAATAAAATTAGTAGATAAGGTATAACTATTTAAATAATCGTTTCCTAAAACAAATATCAATTTTAATCTTTAAAATAATCCCTTCTATAAGTAATTAAATAAATCCATGCTTTAAAGATTTGGAACCAGTTAAGAAAATAATTTATTCAAAGTGTCCTTTCTGAAACCATCCTTAAAAAATTTCATTTTATATTTATAGTCTACTTCGAAATTATACTCAGCTTTTCAGGGAAAATACATTTTCCATTTCAAAATGGTTCATTCAAATCAATTAATAAATCTTTCTTGATTTATTTTAAATTTATGTTCCGAATCCGTAAATTCCTTTCACATTTTAAAAAAAATACCAAATGTTTATTTTTTAAAACAAATTTCCCTTTCCTTTATAAATTCCCATTGCGAATTTAAACTTCTAAATATCCATTGATATACGATTTTCAAATCGATTTCCAAATATTCATTTTCAACGACGAATTAAATTCTAAATTGATTTCCAAATTTATTTTCGAATACCAAATCAATTTCCAAATCTGATTTCTAAATTGATTTCAACACCAAATTTATTATCCTTTAGAACAAATTCCTTCTTTAAATTTATTCAATTTTCTAAAATTAATCTACTATAAATTTTCTACTAAATTACAAAAATCAAATTTTATTTATTTCTGGTATCCTACGATACCAAAAATATATTTGGCTAAATTTTTAGCCTTCAACAGTTTCAATCACAAATAGCCACACACATTATAAATAATCAACATACAATATTGAAACAAATTCAATTATTTGAGGAATCCATTTGGATCCCTCCAACCTGTTTTCCCTGCATCCACAGATGTTAGCACAACAATTAAATACCAATTCCACTTCGAGGTGGAATATCACGATATATGGGATTTATAAAATATCATCTGCTATTATGCGGCGCATAGGGTCTCATCCGCTATATAATGCAGGAATCAACAACTCCAAATACATATATAATACCAATTCCACTTCGAGGTAGAATATCGCGATACATGGGTTTAATATAATAACCTCCGCTATTATGCGGCGCATAGGGTCTAAACTAATATAACTGATAATAAATTAATCATCCCAGCACACAATCAACAATTAAATTTAACTATCAAAATTCAACCATCAATTAATAACTGAAATTTTCAATTATTATAATTTGAGTGAGAAGATCTCACCTTTGCTTTTGTTTCGCAATCCATTCCCATTCTGACTTGTTTCTTCACAGTTTTAGACCTTGTATAACCATTAGATAATTTTTATTAATATTCGAATAAATCAAACAATTAAATCCTCATTTATGAATTCAGTTACCAATGATTTTATTTCAAACCAATATTTAAATTTTAAACTGATTTCTTTTTCTATCCTTTTTTTTAAATATATACATTTTCTGTTTTAAACCTTGTACAAATATATCTATAAAGTTAAATAAAAATGCAATTTCCTTTACTGCATATATATACTTAAATAAGAAAAATTCTACGTAGATTTAAAAACAAATTCACATAAATCCTTATATTTTCCTATCTGCATTGCACAAGTTTATCACAGCGACCCATTCTATGAAAATTTTGTTTCCTTTTTAATTTAAAATACAAATTCAAATTTAATTATCGAAACGCAGGAGGAACCCCTACCTAAATGTTGGATCCGACTCTGCTACCAAATTTCCAATCACCGTGCTCCCAGATCGACTTTGCCAATCGTTTCGCCACCGCCACCAGAAAAATCACGACTCCTTCATCGTCACTGCCATGAACGAACACTTCGTCTCCCTCTAAATCGCGAGCATCACTGCTTCGTGCTCGAGTAACGGCGCCGCTCCTTGCTCCCTGATTTTCGATTTCGGTTGATTCATCTCGGCTTGGAACAGGAAGGGGACGATTACGAATTGACTTCGCCAATAACCCACTCTCGTGAGCTTAACGTTGCCGACGTGACCCCCTTGCCTTACAATGGAGATTCTTTTTTGATTCGCGAGAGGAGAAATGGATTTCAGTTTGCTGAATGAATTTGAGGGGGGGGAGGAGACGGGATTTTGATTTTATCAGGCTGGAGATGATTCGCAGCCATTATTTGATTTCTTATCGCTTATTATTTAGAACCCGATGGAGGCATACGAATATCAGAAGAAAAAGGTTACGCGTACGCTACTAGGTCTGCACTAGGGTGGCTAATAGCTGATGGAATGTAATAGGGTTTGACTTAGGAAATTATAATATTATTTAATACCAAAATATCTCGTTTACTTATCTCTAAATTTCGAATCCCTATTGAGGTATGCTGCCCGGTGTTTATATGGTTTTATCCGCATTCCGAACACAATGGAACGTGTTTCGGAGGCTAATTCGCTCATATGCACAAGTTACGGAAATAAATGACCAATTTTAAATAAAATCGATTAAAGTAGTTTCTATGCGTTTTAAGCTGCCAGGGTCAAACGACAACTCCGATTGCTACGAAAATTGAAATCCGATAATAATACCATATTGCAG
The DNA here is from genome assembly GCA_030765085.1 of Allium cepa. Lineage (NCBI taxonomy): Eukaryota > Viridiplantae > Streptophyta > Magnoliopsida > Asparagales > Amaryllidaceae > Allium > Allium cepa. The sequence continues at coordinate 252,607,215 of CM060937.1, read as the reverse complement.
ATCCAATGGAACTGGTCTCGTTGAATTCCGAGACTGCGCCTCGGAAGACTATTTTTAATTATCGATTTAAACGATATAATTTTCAAAATTGAATAAAGTATTTCCAAATCAAATTCTGAAGCTTCCATTAACCTCAGTATTATCAATATAAATTTTATAAGCCTTGAAAATATTTTTAACAAGCTTAAAGCTGAAGATTCAAATTTTCACCCAACTTCGATAAATTAAATTCAATGATTTAAATTGCAAATTTCATAGTTATATTTGAAATTCAGGCTAAACAATCATTCACATATTAAAATCAATTAAATATTTCCAATTTCAAATGTTGAAAATTTCCGGGTCGTCGCATCTTTCCCCTTTAAAAGAATTTCGTCCCGAAATTACTAGTGAGGAAGAATGATCCTTAACCCGTTTACTATTTACCCAAAACCAAATAGTTTTATCAACTTTCCCAAATAAATCTTTTTATTTAAGACCCATCATTAATTCAACTAACTTTCCAACTTCAATTATAAGTTCCAAACAACATTGTTTTCTCAATAATTCAAATTTAAATTTAAATTCAAATTTCAAATTTTCTCAAAATTTTTCGAAATGGCACCACAGCCCCAGATTTCAAAAAGAAGACAAAAAACCAAGTGGCTAGACAAGAAAATCACCAAATTTCATATAGAAATTTAAATACATACCTTTTTGTCTAGCAATTCAAATTTATCTTCGAAAATAAAATCTCAATTCCTTTTGCATAAATTACCTGTATATTCTGATATCCATAATATTCAATAACATTCATATATCATTTTTGCACATTCCTTTACCAAATTTTCAATATATACTTCTTATACCATTTTTACTTCACTATTGAAGTTATATATTCATTTTCATTCAATCTTGCATTTACGATTTCATTTGGATTCAATTCACAATTTCAATTCTATTTGAATTCAACTTATCTTCTGAATATTGAATTTTATCAATTATCTTTCATTCACAACTGATTCATATCACTATTTTAAATTAGTTTCATTTACTAATTCATTACATATTCAAATTCGTATTATCTCAAACCATTTTTTTAATATTTTCACCTTTAATATCTTTAGTTCATTTCGAACTAATTTTACAACTTCAATTTATTTTACACAATTCAAATTGGTTTTCAATATTCAGTTTCAATTCCCATTTTATTCTTTTGTACATTCTCAAGAATTTATTTTCAATTCACTATTACCATTCCGCGATTTTCAATTTGACCTTCACTTAATGATTAACCTGGTATATTCCCAATACAAATTTTACTTAAGAATTTCACACTTCATTTCTTAAGTTCAACGCAAATATTCTATACACTCCTTATATTTATTTTTAATTCATCACTTTGGTTACCTATATTAAACTGGATTTCCAATTCCATATGAATTTAATTTATCTCAGACCATAATTAGTTTTACTTACTAATTTTATTTTAATACTTCACTTTGTTTATCACAAATCAAATCCAATTCCAATTCAATTCTATTTGCTTACAAATTCGAAATGAATTTCAACATTCAATCTCATTTTCATTGACTTGCAATTGTAATTTATTTATTCATTCACAATTTATTTTCCACCTTAATAAATTTTATTCCAATCATTTAGTCTATAAGACCTCTCAAATTTACCTTTATTCAAATTAACTCATTTCAGTTTAATCTGAATTTTCTAAGTTACCAACTTATTAATTATTCCAAAACAATCTTTAATAAGATTCCAGAGTCTTTCCATCTTTTCAAAAACCATTTTTTGAAATCAATTCAAATTATCCTTTGAATTCAAAAATCCAAACCAGTTTTGCAAACAACTTTCATTCAAAACAATTTGGCAGCAATCCTCCCTTGAAAACTCGAAAATGAATACCAATGATGTCGCGATCATCACGGAAATTATTTTCCAATGATCGAAAAGAATTTTGTGCTTTTATCCTTTTAAAACATTTTTTCAAAACCTTTGAAAATCACCTTCAACATCAAAAGGGGTTTAAATTTCCAAAATTTTCAAATTCTTTTCAAAACATTTCCAAATACTTCTCTGGAATTCCGTTTCAAATTACAAATCACATTTAAAATTTATATTTATAAATTTCATTTGTATATGGTTTTTATTGCTCAGCTTTTGAGTTGCGATTTCAATTTCTTATTCAACAATCAATGATAATAGTTTAATATTATCACTTCCTAACAACCAAGCAACCATCTATTATAATAATTCACAGAAAATTTATTTCTTTTATATACGGAAATAGTTTGGGTAAAATTATTTCATTTACCCTATTTTAAAATGATATCATGTCGAATTTGATATGTACAAGTGTTTAGAGATCCCTATTAATAACGTTAATTACTCGTATTGACCAGAATCCATATACCACTCAACAAACCAATCAACGCAATATGAAACAATTTTATATTCACTAACAAATACACGCTCATATCTATTATTACACTCACACTCATTCTAGAGTACTACTAACTCTATCTCTAATGAGTAACACCCAACAGAGCCAAGGTTGTCGCTTAACCAAATGCTCTGATACCACTTGTAAAGGCCCGCAAATCCGCACCCCTTTTTAGCTGGCAAAATTCCACAACAATTCAGCCCAAAGAGGAACAAATGTACGAGTCTTTAGGGTTAAAAAAGAAAGAGGTAGTAGAAGAAGAAAATAGAACAATAACAAAATCTCACATATCGCAGCGGAAAAAATATAATAGATAAATGAATATCTTTAAAACAAAGAACTATATCAGTTATTACATTACATCACATTACATTATCAGAGTGTACAACAACAAACAGCGGAAAGAGATATTACATATATAAGTGATATGCCTCGCCATCTAGCTCCAACTCCTAATTTCCATGGCAACTTCTTGACTTTGCTCCCGAATAATGATAACCTGACTCTAGGCTGCCCGTGTGGAAAATTGTGGGCACCCAGAGTTTAGAAAGGGAACAATAAACTCCAGGCCGGTCGTGGGACTGGTGTGAGATCTTAAAAAAAGTTATTTTCACAAAGAAAATAAAAAGAAATCCTCTATGCTTTTGGAAAATGAAACTACCATTAGGCCTCCCGTCACACACACAATGCAAACGCAGAATTGGAGGAGATTTCTCTTTATGATAGTCAAACATGCTTAATACGCAAAATCCTTTGATATTATTATTAGTGCATAGTGCAGAAAACATTTTGAAAGTATAATATTAATCTTAGCCAACATAGACATTCCGAACTATGCCTACTATAGCTACCATCTAAATAGTGGTGACCACCATAAGTAAATGGCAGGTTACACAACTAAAACCGTACAAGGCACGTGTTGGAGTTTGGATTTCCAACAAATGGTCAGGCTAAGGAACTTCCCACTGCCACATGGGTACGCCTCTAGAGGGACGTCCCGAGAACCTACCCGGATCTCTGCCAACACAAGGCCGGGTTACCTCTGCAACTAGGTAACTACTACTCGAGTATGCTATTCCCCGGTCCTTTGGGACCTTTATCCGAGGATCCTCAACCACAAAGCAACAACCACAAAGTATAAGAAATTTGTGGCAACAACATAGGTAAAATATCTGGGCTGCATACCATGATACTACCCTTTTCAAGAAGGAAATGACATACCGTAAATGGCGCGACCCTCATAACCTTGCCGCATCTTTTCTGTTTCGACCATTTCCGGGGTGTGAGGTCTGACCAAGTCTCGTCCACAAAGCTACACTTTTCACAAAGTCATACTTTGATCAACAAATGATCAGCAGCACTTCGTATGCCACGTTACCAATTTGGGAATATATCACTAGCAACCATCAACTACATAACCTCTGAGCTCGTACGTCTCAGAGAAGGGTGTTAAGCTAAGAAAATAAATTCTCCGCCACCAGCAGAAATGTATTTGATAGAAACCAGCTTTACATCTCAAAGTGTAATGTCGGACACACATCCATATAAGTCCGTTCCGGGATCGAACGGAACCGAAGGCACTTCAAAAGAAGCCCTTGAAAATTCGGATATTTGCAAATCACGTCCGGAATCCCCATCACAAAAGTGATAAAATCTCTATACCGGAGCAACCCGATGTAGAGACATTCGACAGGTAATCCTTTCGCTTTCGAAAATACTCGGTCTTCAACACCGTCTTCAAATACAATCCCATTTCGTCGTATCGTTATTCGGAACGGGTTTTGTGACACAAGGTCCTCTCCCGGCTAATCCGAAAAACGAGCGCTTATTTGTAAAAATAAGGGTTCATTCAGTTTTCTTATACAATATATATCAGAGTTGCACATACCAACGAATTAAATCGATGCAGTGGAATACAGTGTAGTGGAATATAATATAATAATAATAATGAAATCTCGTCTTCATCCTCCAGAATAAAATCTTCAAATCCTAAAACGCTCGGACTGACCCGAGCGAATTGAAAAGACAAAACATCGAGTCAGAACTAAAAGATCTTATGTGAGTTAAATCAACAGAAATAAATATGAGAGCAGCAACTTAAGAGATGATCGGGATTCACATCTCCTAAGGATCCGTTAAACTATTTACTATGTAGTAATATTTCGCTATTATAATAATGTCTATTAGTAAAATAAACTTACTTTTAAATAGCATTAAGGGGTTACCCATATAGCCCTTAACACATAATATATTCTCGTAGTCTATACAGTACCGTAATCTCCCCCGCACTGGGCGTCGTCAGAGGGCACTCCATAGGAATGGTACAAAACAAAATCATATAAGGCGCGCTAGGGTAGGTGACACGGCACAACTAGGCAATGCCAGGGTAGATATACCAATTGCTATCCGGGCTGGTGGTAATGCATAGCCGCAGCTACCGCCCACCTCGAGTCACACCCTCAAATAAAAAATTCAAAAGTGACCACCGAATCAATCCAAAAGTCAAAGTATAAATCGAAGGGATGTGTCCGATCAAAGGTGCTACCTCAATTGGCCCGAGAATCGCTCCTATTTTAGCCACCTTATGCCAACTCACGGGAGTCGGGTCCACGTATTTACCTCAATGGAAACGCCGCCGCCATCCTACTTCATTCTGGAATCTCCACCGCGTACACGGTTGTTAAAGCGGTTTTCGGAGTTGGTAGAGAGTATGACAACTTCCGATCCCGGTCTCTTCAACAACCGAAAGTTATTATAACACCATGGACTTTTCAAAATAGTTTATAATTTAAAACCAGAATAAAATATTCATTTCAAAACCATATAAATACGATATCATTTCTATTTTAAAACCCAAATCAATATGATATCATTTTTATTTCAAATATATCCTTTTTTCAAAAATCATAATACTTTCAAATATATATACTTCAAACCCATAGCTTCGAAACATATTTTTCAATACTTAAATGGTTTAATACTAAATTACTTTATAAAGTAAATTAGCCTTTTAATTTCTTAAATCAATTCCAAATACAGATTTGAATTCCCAAATAAACCATTTAAATTTCCATATATTTCAAAGTTTCTAATATTCCACCATTTCAAAACTAAATTTTTTAATTCATATATATATGTCAAATTCCCTTTACTATTATTTAGTTTTGAAATACTTGCTTAATAAATCCAGTATCCTTTATATAAAAACTTCCAAATTCAATAATTGAATATTCCTCAATTTATTTAGACTAGATATATTCACTTAAATCATCTTAAACCCGAATTTAGTTATAACACCATATTCCTTTTAAATCTAAATTTCAATAAGATCTTAATTAAATAAAATCTCAAATCAATTTCAAAACTATCTTCTCAACTTTGATTTATAAAAATCAATATAAACTCTATATTGGAATATAATTTTAGTAAATACTTATTCATAATATATTTTAATAAAATCCACTTTATTATTAAACTTGTTTCATACTTTAAAACAATTTTATACATAGTTTAAAACCAAGAATTTAACCATATATAAAATAACCTTTATCAGATATCCGAAATCAATATCTCATAAACCATATATATATTTCTTTACAAAACATAGAAAATCATTTCAAAATATTTTTATATATATACCGCGGTGTCTGTATAAAATTTTCTATTCTATGGTCAAGTGATACGAATATTTATAATTTCAATCCATAATTTAAAAATAAAATTTACAGTTATATATCATTTCAAACCGCAATCCCGAATGAGATGAAAAATGCATAACAACTTTTAGTTTATAACAATATAAAATACAGCATCCATTCATCCAATATCAACCATCAACCATTTATCGCAATCATCATCAAACTCAAACAGTAGCATCAATATAGAACGAATAATAAACAACAGGTATTAAATAGAAGTTTATATTCAATAATAAATTAAATAACTATTTAGCTGACAGTTTATATGCAATGAATAATTAATTAACAATTTAACTGGCAGTTCAAATGCAATGAATAAATTAAATAGAAATTTAATTTAAATAAATGAAATTAATGGAGATGATGATTAAAAATATGCCAAACAACCACAAATAAATTTTAAATCACATTATATATCAATTTAACAAGCATAAGAAATTTTAGAAGTTGTGAGTGGGTTAAAACACTCACCTTTTGAATTTAAATTGAATTTAAATCCAGTTTAAACCCAAAAATTGACCAGTCTTAGAATTCATCCAAACCAGCGCTATAAAGTCCAAAATTTCAATACGATCATAGCAAAAAAATCACGCGTAAAACGGATATCGTAAGTGGAATTTATACGCGTTTGAACGATTGAAATTTAAATTAAAATAAAATAAAATAAAACAACAAACTCACCCCCCCAAGTTTCTTTGCCACGTCACGCAGCTAACAGACAACACGCGCTCATCTTTCCTGCACACGCAACAGAAACTCCAGGAACCCCAACGCACGAAAACAACCCACTGAACGCACACAACACAGCCTCAGCCGCCTCCAAAAGATCGCCGCGACCATCCATCGCACCGCCGCGTCCAAGATCGCACGCCCCTCACTTCTCCTCCTCGACCACGCGCCGACCTCAAAGAGCCACGCGGCACCCCCTTTGCACGCAGCCGCCACAAACCTTATAACCCTAGTCGAATTTTATAGCACGATCTAGCCATTAACTCCACGAACAAACTGCACAGATCGACTCCCCTCGGTCCCCTCTACAATACCATGAAACGATTCGTCGATCCGACGAGTTTGATTTCGACGTGATGAACGGTCGAGACTTCTTCGATTTTTACCGGTCAAACGACAATTCAAAATGAAAAACGAATTTTACTAGAAGATTACGCACTTCGAGAGCTTCAACATATATTTTTTCTGAATTTTTCTTAAGATTTTGGATTTTTGACGTAGATTTTGAAATGGAATTGGCTTTGGAATTTTGTTTTCTGCCATTGAGGAGGAGAGATAGCTGAATTGCATACCGACAAATGAGAATGAGGGGAATTAGGGTTTATAACCGGGTTTATATAGGTAGGTCATAAATTAGAATGGATGGATAAGGTTGGATATACGCGCTAACGCCAAAGTGGCCCAAAAAGCCCGTTCTGACTCCGGAACGAAATTGGGTCAACCCATATGTCAAAATAGGTGTTTAAAAATATTTTAAACGTGATGGAAAAAGTTTCACGTCCAAATTCCGTCGTATGAAGAAGTTATGCTAAAATCAATATTTTTCAAATTGATTTCAATTTATCGATTTTAAGGCGTTTCGCATTCGTACGATCAGACGACAAGTCTGATCGTTACGAAACTCGAAACCCTACAATAATTCACCGTTACAGATCCAATGAAATCGGTTTCATCGAAATCTGAGTCAGTGGCCAAGATGTCTATTTTTCCACTAATTAAATAAATTTATATTAATTGATTACATCTAATTTTAAATTTCAATTCTAAAATTGACAATTTTATCACCTTTATATTTCTCAAACATTTACAACGATTTAAACAAATTTAAAATGTCAATTTAGAGAAGATTAATTTATGAATTTCAATATGAATCCTCAATTTCATTAAATTCAAAAGTATAAATAAAATTTCCAATTATTCTATTAAATTCACTTTTCATCCTATTATTTAATTCATCGTTATCAAAAGGATGCAATTTACATTGGTTCATGATTGTTTATATTTATATTCTTAAATTTTATCTAAATTTCCATTTGCAATCTTCTAAGTATTTACTTTTCATTGAATTGCAATTAATCCTATTGTAACAACCTGCATATTTAACGATTATGTATTTAAATGTTTTATTTAAATATAGCGTCGTTAGTCGGATTTAGGTCCGAAATGTTACTTTTTGCAAACGACCGAATTGGGACTCGAAACCACTTCCATTGAGTCCAAAATGCCGTTTGTGATCTTTTTGAGTATAAACTTTGATATGTTTGGAGTAAGTTGAATTTTGCTACTTTTTCTAGTTGGGTTTTGGGTTTGGGTTCAGCCCACTAGCTAACTAAATAACCTAACTCAGCCCCCTCTCCTTCCATTCACTCATTTTCACTTCTAAACTCAAGCTAAAACTGGAAATGGGGGAAAGGAAGAGGAATTAGAAATTCCAATCCCTAGTTCTTCTTTGCAAACTTGAATTCTTGCTCCAAAATCAAAGTGAAGATATTGGTAAGCCTCCTCTTCATCTTCTCCAACTCTTTCTCCTTCAATTTCAGAAAGTTTCCTAAACCTAACTTAGGAAATACTTGTTTTGATCTTAGATTGAAGCTAGTACAGTTGAAGTGGAGAGTGGTTGGTCTTCTCCTTGCAATTGAGCTTCTTCTTCTTCTTCTTTGTCTTTGGGTTAAAGGTGAGATTTTTATCTCACATCTTTGTCTATAACTATCGTTGATTGTTGGGTATGAATTCCTAACACTAATTCATGTGCACTTGCTTTTGGTTTGGATTTAATTGGTGAATATCCCAATTCTTAGTGTTTTGGGTTCAAATCTTTAAAGATCCTAACTTTGATGTGTGAACATGTTTTTGGTGATGCATCGAGGAGCCAATAGGACTGGGTAGCCGATGGGCGTAATCCCCTAGCGTACGTGCTCGTCCGGTTGCAAATTGAGTAAGTTGCACTTCAATAGTAGGGAAGAAAAATGCAGGATTTGGGGTTCGGCCGACCGACCTCTCTGAGCCGGTCGACTGAAGCAGTAGCCGAAACATTTCTGGGTTATTTCGGTCGACCGAACTCATAGTTCAGCCGACCGACCTGCTCCTGTTTCCTGTTTTGCCTAATGTGCCTATTTGTTTGGGATTCCAACTTTTATCGACCTAAGTTGATTCCAATTAGTTGTTTATGCATATTTGACCTTGATGATTCCTTTTTGACTTCAACCACGGGTTTTTGTAAAATAATCTTTTAAATTGTATTAAAAATTTGCTTCTCCAATTTATAAATCTTATTTTAAAAACGCACACACACAATTTCGCACTTCGAGCAGAGTGGAAGGGAGATTAAATGGTTAGGTAAAGCACGGACCATGAATCCATGCGTTTATCTTTCCGATTAATCCCGCCCTATTCGATTGATCGTTTTGGCCTTTTGGTCTGGTGTATCGATGAGATGAGGTAAACTTTGTACTGCTTTGAGTGTGAAATTAACTAACGGATGGTAAACCGTTTAGTGCGAACAAGTGGTTATGGGACTCACGTTACCACTTTTCGGATTCCTTTTTGAGAGTTATGACACATTCTACCAGTTATTGGTGTCCAGTACTGGGCCTCCGGACCTTCACCACTACGTTTTGTTGCCTTTGGGATAGTGTCTTCGGACTGTCTCTTTCAGGTTTGTTGCCTTCGGGTTTGTACCTTCGGGTTTGTTGCCCTATTGTATCGCTTTCGGAGTTGGTCATTCGTCACCGCTCGAGTGATATTGGGTTTGGAGTCTTCGGGCTCATGGATCCTTGTTTATACAGTACTGAACACGTGTAAATTTTCTGATGTTTCATTGATATGTATATTCCCTAGGTATCGCCCTTCGGTGTTGGTCTTTTTGAGCCGCACGATATATAGCGGTTACCTTGTGGAACCTGTGTTACCTTCATTGGTATTTGTTATTGCCTTTTGGCTTGTTTTGGGATATTCATATCCTTTGTTTATTTGTGTTGCCGATGATATGAGGCTTATCTTGTTATGATCCATCTTTTATTAGATGATTGTCGTATCTCTTTTAGAGATATTTGTTATACTTTGTGACCTTGCAGGTTATTGTTGTTCAATTCATCTAACTGATTTGTTTAGCTAGACTATACTCGGGTCAGACCGAGATGTTTCAGGTTAGGTGCTTTTGGACCTAGCCTATTTTGCTTCCGCATGGACTATTCAGCTTGTTCCTTTTTGTTAAGGCTTTTTGTGTAGTCCTTTTTGTTGTAACTCTGATATATGTATTCTTTTGGATTCGCCTGTATATTGTGGTTTGCTATACCACTTAACCTGTTTCAGTTTGTATACTCTGTTATGTATCAAGTATATGTGTATATGATGATCTACTATTCTGTGATGTATATTACATTTGAGTTGTTATATTATGTTCTGATAGATCCTCCAACCACCTATGGTTTAGTTTTAAGTATTCATTGGATATGTCGATCTTCTTGGTATGACTATTGTCGATGTATTCAATAGATAGTTAGAGCAGGGCTATAGATGGTTGCTCCTAACCAGCCTTATTCTCCATGTTAGTTGACGGCATTACCCTGTAGTGTCCTTGGCTAGCGTGGGTATAGAGGTGGGGCGTCACGGCTTGGTATAAGAGCTGAGTTCAGAAAAAAATATGATAAACACGGAATAGATGCACATATTCCGGTACATCAAAGTGTATAAGTGATACAAATCTTTGAACCATCGTGTCTCTATATTCCTTCTATGCCTTTGGTGGTAGATAGAATGTGGGAATATGTCTAGGAATGCAATTTGTTTCGTAGTATTCCACATTTGAATTAATGACATCTACCTTGTGAATAATCTTGTTCTTATCTTACTTTCAGCGTATGGCTGGAAGAGGAAGGGGACGACGTTCGGATGCTGGGCAATCCAGTGGCTCACATCCGGATGGCGTTTATATGTCTGCCGATCAGTTTTTGAAGTTATTTAGGAGAAATCAGCCTCCAGTTCCTCCTTGAGTATCTCCACCTCGCAAGTCTGCCTTTGCACGTATGTGCAGTGATTTTTCTCATCTTGGAGGAAAGCCGTTTAAAGGCTCCGAGTCTGTTCTTGAAGTGCAAGCTTGGCTTCGCACGTGCGAGTGTATCTTCTCTCGTATGGATCTTTCGGATCATGATAGAGTTCTTGTAACTTCTAGTTTATTGCAAGAGCGTGCCCTTGATTGGTACGAGCTTCTTGTATCCGAAATTGATGAGTCTACTCTTTCTTGGACTCAGTTTCGGGGACGATTCGAACTCAAGCTCGTTCCTGAATCTGAAAACGTTTTATTGACCCATCGCTTTCTTGAGTTGAAGCAAGGGAAATCTTCTGTTTCTGAGTATGTTGCATCATTTGAGGCTTTATCTAAGTATGGTCTTGAATTGATTAGCACTTCTTATAAGAAGAATCTGAAGTTTGTTTTTGGTCTTAAGAAATATCTTAAGAAGTCTTTGTTGCTCCAGCTTAAACTTTCTTTTGAGGAGTTGGTAGATTCTGCACTTCATCTCGAAGCTATTGAGAAGGAGTGTGATAGTGGTGAGGATGTTGAGGTTTCTGAGAACCCCAACAAGAAGCAGTTTCTATTTCAGAAGTCCAGGTCTTTTCCTTCCAAGAAGAAGAAGACTGGTGGTTCTGGTTCTCAGCCTCAATCTGTTGGAACACCTTTCATTTGGAAGTGTTTCAATTGTGGTTCTCCTGATCGTATGATTCGAGCTTGTTCTAAGCCTCTCTTCTGCCGTTATTGCGAGAAGGAAAGACATCATGTTTCCACTTGCCCTACTGTTCCGGCTGGTGCTAAGTCTAGCAAGCTTTATGCTGCTAAGGCTTCTGAAGGTCCTTATCAGCCCAAAGGTATATCTCCATCTATTTTGGAAGGTTCTATTTTATTTCATGATCATAGTATTCGAGTTCTTTTCGATACGGGTGCATCATATTCTTTCGTATCGAAAAAGCTCGTTGATGATTTATCTTTGGATGTTTCTTGTTTGGTTACTTCTTTAAGGATTGTGAATCCTATTGGGGGATCCGCGACCCTTAGCATGCTTTGTGATGATGTTGAGATTTTTTTATGTGGCTTTTCCTTTCGTGCGAATCTGCATGTTATTTCTTGTCTGGGATTTGGTATGATTTTGGGTATGGACTGGCTAGTGAGATATGATGCCAGGATTATTTTTCTGAGAGGATTTTGTATCTTCGACATCCGGATTCGCCTACACAGCTATTACTTGTTCTTCGAAATGTGAATAATTTCGAAATGGCTTTACATTCTCTTGATTCTCGACATGATGATGATATATCTCGTATTCCTATTGCTTATGACTTTTCTGATGTTTTTGAACCTGTTTCGGGTTTGCCACCCAAGCGGGCAATTGAGTTCCGCATTGATCTCATTCCAGGCGCGCAGCCAGTTAGTCGTCCTTCCATGAGGATGTCTACAAAGGAAAATGAGGAACTCAAGAAGCAACTTTTAGAGCTTGAGTCCAAGCAGTTGATTCGGTCCAATTTTTCTCCGTAGGGATCCGCGGCCGTCTTCGTAAAGAAGTCCGATGGAACTCTTAGGCTTTGCATTGAGTATCGCAAGCTTAACGAGTTAACCATCAGGAATAGGTATCTGTTGCCTAGGATCGATGATATGTTCGATCTATTGAGTGGTGCTAAGGTCTTTTCTCAGCTCGACCTTGGCACAGGTTTTCATCAGTTACGAGTCGCGGAGGATAGCATACCTCTTACAGCTTTCCGCACTCGTTATGGTTCTTCTGAGTGGCTCGTTATGCCGTTCGGTTTGACGAACGCTCCTTCTTTCTTTATTGATCTCATGAATCGTGTATTCCGAAAATATCTCGATAAGTTCGTCCTTGTGTTCATCGATGATATCCTTATTTATTCTAAGTCTGAAGCTGGGCATGCTAATCACTTGAAAATTGTCTTAAGTACTCTTCGTCACCATCAGCTTAGAGACAAATTATCCAAGTGCCATTTTTGGGAGAATAAGGTTAAGTTCTTAGGCCATGTTGTATCTTTCGATGGCATTTCTGTCGATCCCTCAAAGATCGAAGTCATGCAGAATTGGAAGAGGCCTGAGAATGTGCATGAGATTCGTAGTTTCCTTGGATTGGCAGGTTATTACCGTCGGTTCATTAAGGATTTTTCCCGTGTTGTGCTTCCTCTCACCAGCCTTATTCGAAAAGGCATTCGTTTTATTTGGTCCGACAAGTGTGAAGCTTCCTTTCAGACATTAAAGGAACTTCTCACTAGTGCTCCTATTCTTGTGGTTCCCGGAGGGAATCATGATCTTGATGTTTACACCGATGCTTATGGTAGTGGTCTCGGTGTTGTTCTTATGCAGAAGGATCGGGTAGTTGCTTATGCTTCTAGGCAACTACGTCTGAATGAAGTTCGCTATGCCACTCATGATCTTGAGTTAGCCGCCATTGTCTTTGCCTTGAAGATTTGGCGACACTACTTATTGGGCGAGCGCTTTATTCTCTATACCGATCATAAATCCTTAAAGTATTTGTTCACTCAGAAGGAACTTAATATGAGACAACAGCATTGGCTCGAGTTTCTTGCTTCCTATGACTTTGATATCCAGTATACCCCTAGAAAGGGTAATCGTGTTGCTGATGCGCTTAGTCGCAAACATTCGGCTGTTATTTCTATGATGCTTGCCGAATGGGATATTCTTGAGACTCTATCTTTTTGTGAAATTCGTAATCAAGGTTCATCTTCTGATTCTCCTATTCTGTTGTTTAGTTTGGGAGCTCGACCCATTTTATTGGATCGTATTGCCGAAGCTCAGCGGCGTGATCCTGATTTGTTGCATCTTATTTAGCTTTGTGAGTCTAGATCCTGTGATGAGGCGTTGCGGGATTTCAGCATTGATTCTCATGGGTGTCTTCGCAAGAAAAACCGTCTTTTTGTGCCTTCTGATTTTGCACTTAGGCATGACATTCTTGATGACTGTCACCGTTCTAAGTATACCATTCATCCTGGTAGTAGTAAGATGTATGCCGATATGCGTCGTCTTTATTATTGGGAAGGCATGAAGCGCGATGTGGCGAGTTATGTGAGTAATTGCATAACTTGCCAGCGTATTAAGGCCGAACATCAGCGTCCTTCGGGTCTTCTTCAGCCTCTAGAGATCCCATTGTGGAAATGGGATCAGATTTCTATGGATTTCATTGACGGCTTACCTCATTCAAGATCGGACCATTCTAGCATTTGGGTTATTGTTGATTTGCCTCACCAAGTCTTCTCATTTTATTCCTATTAAGTCTAATAGGACTGCTTCACATTTGGCTAAGTTGTATGTCAAGGAAATCATGAGACTTCACAGTGTTCCTAGTTCTATTGTGAGTGACCGTGATCCTTTGTTCACGAGTCATTTTTGGCAGAGTCTTCAGCAAGCTTTGGGAGCAAAGCTTAATTTTAGCATAGCTTATCATCCGCAGTCTGACGAACAGACTGAACGGGTGAATCGTATCTTGGAAGACCTTCTCCGTATTTGTATTTTTGATTTCAGAAGTAGTTGGGAGGATCACCTACCTCTTGTACAGTTCTCCTAAAACAATAGTTTTCAGTCCAGTATCGGTATGGCTCCTTTCGAAGCCTTATACGGAAGGCCATGTCGATCACTTTCTTGTTGGTTGGAATATGGGGAGAAGCTTATTCTTGGCCCAGATTTTGTTCGCGACTCTTCTAAGAAGATTGATTTGATTCGTTTGAGAATAAAAGAGGCACAGGGCCGCCAGAAATCCTACGTGGACAACCGTAGGAAGCCTCTCGAGTTCTTGATTGGTAATCTTGTCTTTATTCGTGTTTCTCCTTTGAAAGGGGTGACGCGTTTCAGTATGACTGGGAAATTGGCTCCTCGCTTTATAGGACCATTTTTTATTACTGAACGTATTGGCCCTATGGCTTATAGAGTTTTACTTTCTGCTCATTTATCTGGCATTCACGACGTGTTTCACGTCTCTCAACTTCGGAAGTGTCTTCGGGAGTCGGATTCTGTTATCGATTCTCCTGATTTGCAAGAGCTTGAGATCTTACCGGACTTATCTATTGTACATCAGCCTATTCGCGTGCTTGACACGGAGGTGCGACACCTTCGGAACAAGGACGTGCTGCTCATTAAAGTTCAATGGTCTGCTAACCCCAATGACAGTACTTGGGAAACCAGAGAGTTTATCGAGCGATCTTATCCGGGTTTTCTGTCTTTGCTTGGCAACGGTGAGAATATCTTTTCATCTCAAGCTTATTTCCTTTTCTTTTGAATGTTGTATATATGTGGTTGTTACAAATATTGTCTCTGGGAATTGCGAGGATGCAATTTTGTAAGGAGGGGAGATCTGTAGCAACCCGCGTATTTAACGATTATATATTTAAATGTTTTATTTAAATATAGCGTCATTAGTCGGATTTAGGTCCGAAATGTTACTTTTTGCAAACGTCTGAATTGGGACTCGAAACCACTTCCATTGAGTCCAAAATGGCGTTTGCGATCTTTTTGAGTATAAACTTTGATATGTTTGGAGTAAGTTGAATTTTTCTACTTTTTCTAGTTGGGTTTTGGGTTTGGGGTTTGGGTTCAGCCCACTAGCTAACTAAATAACCTAACTCAGCCCCCTCTCATTCCATTCACTCATTTTCACTTCTAAACTCAAGCTAAAACTGAAAATGGGAGAAAGGAAGAGGAATTAGAAATTCCAAGCCCTAGTTCTTCTTTGCAAACTTGAATTCTTGCTCCAAAATCAAAGTGAAGCTATTGGTAAGCCTCCTCTTCATCTTCTTCAACTCTTTCTCCTTCAATTTCAGAAAGTTTCCTAAACCTAACTTAGGAAATACTTGTTTTGATCTTAGATTGAAGCTAGTAGAGTTGAAGTGGAGAGTGGTTGGTCTTCTCCTTGCAATTGAGCTTCTTCTTCTTTGTCTTTGGGTTAAAGGTGAGATTTTTATCTCACATCTTTGTCTATAACTATCTTTGATTGTTGGGTATGAATTCCTAACACTTATTCATGTGCACTTGCTTTTGGTTTGGATTGAATTGGTGAATATCCCAATTCTTAGTGTTTTAGGTTCAGATCTTTAAAGATCATAACTTTGATGTCTGAACATGTTTTTGGTGATGCATCGAGGAGCCAATAGGACCGGATTGCCGATGGGCGTAATCCCCTAGCGTCTGTGCTCGTCCGATTGCAAATTGAGTGAGTTGCACTTCAATTAATAGGGCAGAAAAATGCAGGATTTGGGGTTCGACCAACCGACCTCTCTGAGCCGGTCGACCGAAGCTGTAGCCGAAACATTCTTGGGCTATTTCGATCGACCGAACTCAGAGTTCAGCGGACCGACCTGCTCATGTTTCCCTGTTTTGCCTAGTGTGCCTATTTGTTTGTGATTCCAACTTTATCGACCAAAGTTGATTCCAATTAGTTGTTTATGCATATATGACCTTGATGATTCCTTTTTGACTTCATCCATGGGTTTTTATAAAATAATCTTTTAAATTGTATTAAAAGCTTGCTTCTCCAATTTATAAATCTTATTTTAAAAACGCATACACACAATTTCGCACTTCGAGTGGAGTGGAAGGGAGATTAAATGGTTAGGTAAAACACGGACCATGAATCCATGCGTTTATCTTTCCGATTAATCCCCGCCCTATTCGATTGATCGTTTTGGCCTTTTGGTCTGGTTTACCGATGAGATGAGGTAAACTTTGTACTGCTTTGAGTGTGAAATTAACGGATAGTAAACCGTTTAGTGCGAACGAGTGGTTATTGGACTCACGTTACCACTTTTCGGATTCCTTTTTGAGAGTTATGACACATTCTGCCAGTTAGTGGTGTCCAGTACTGGGCCTTCGGACCTTCACCACTACTGTTTTTTGCCTTTGGGATAGTGTCTTCGGACTGTCTCCTTCAGGTTTGTTGCCTTCGGGTATGTTGCCTTCGGGTTTGTACCTTCGGGTTTGTGCCTTCAAGTTTGTTGCCCTATTGTATCGCTTTCGGAGTTGGTCATTCGTCACCGCTCGAGTGATATTGGGTTTGGAGTCTTCGGGCTCATGAATCCTTGTTTATACAGTACTGAGTACGTGCAAATTTTCTGATGTTTCATTGATATGTATATTCCCTAGGTATCGCCCTTCGGTGTTGGTCTTTTTGAGCCACACGATATATAGCGGTTACCTTGTGGAACTTGTGTTACCTTCATTGGTATTTGTTATTGCCTTTTTGGCTTGTTTTGGGATATTCATATCCTTTGTTTACTTGTGTTGCCGATGTTATGAGGCTTGTCTTGTTATGATTCATCTTTTGTTAGATGATTGTTGTATCTCTTTTAGAGATATTTGTTATACTTTGTGACCTTGCAGGTTATTGTTGTTCAGTTTATCTAACTGATTTGTTTAGCAAGACTGATCCGTGTATTTATACTCAGGTCAGACCGAGATGTTTCAGGTTAGGTGCTTTTGGACCTAGCCTATTTTACTTCCGCATGGACTATTCAGCTTGTTCCTTTTTGTTAAAGCTTTTTGTGTAGTCCTTTTTGTTGTAACTCTGGTATATGTATTCTTTTGGATTCTCCTGTATATTGTGGTTTGCTATACCACTTAACCTGTTTCAGTTTGTATACTCTGTTATGTATCAAGTATATATGTATATGATGATCTACTGTTCTGTGATGTATATTACATTTGAGTTGTTATATTCTGTTCTGATAGATCCTCCAACCACCTATGGTTTTGTTTTAAGTATTCATTGGATATGTCGATCTGCTTGGTATGACTATTGTCGATGTATTCAATAGATAGTTAGAGCAAGGCTATAGATGGTCGCTCCTAACTAGCCTTATTCTCCGTGTTAGTTGACGGCATTACCCTGTAGTGTCCTTGGCTAGCGTGGGTATAGAGGTGGGGCGTCACACCTATTATTGTATATTAAATTCCAATATATTGATACTTTATTTCCATCCCTTTATTCAACCAATAGTCATTATTTCAAATTATTAATTACAATCAGTTAAGATCTTACCATTGGTTCCATAAATTTATTTGCACTAAATTAGTTATTGCATTAATTGTCATAAATATAACATTAAGGTTCATTTAACTCTAATTTATTTCAAATTTTATTATTAAACCAAATAAACAGGTAAATTATAACAAGTACTACTATGCCTTTAATTACACTCATGCATTCCCTATTATCAAGCCCCCGCTACAGTTCTTAAATACTTCTGCTATTATTTAATTACATTAACTATATTATTATTATTATTATTTCATTAGCAATTTAGTATTTACGTTCGTTTCTTACAATTCAAATCTCATAACCAATTACAACAAGTTTCAATATCTAACCTGACCTTCCATTTCAATTTATCCATTTATTAAGTTTTACATTAATGAATCTTTATTTCCAAATATACTCTAGTTTAACAACTTCTAAACATGGTATTACTTCTCATATTAATGTAACTTTTATTTATTGTATTAACATTTATTTCAAATTCTAATTCCATCAACTAATTAAACAGGTAACTTATAATATATGCTTACAAGCCAAATATTACACCAATTGTCATATTCTGAATGGAGTTAGCATTAATTTCAAAAATTATCTAAATTGTACATTAAGATAATATTTAATTACCATTAATGAAATTAAATTCCCAATTTATTTAATGCAATCAATTTTTGACCTTTCAGTTATTTCAATTAATTGGGGTTGCGCAAGATTAATTATTTATTAACATACATTAACATAATTGCATTAATTTACATTCAGTTACAAATAAATTAATACACTGATTTCATTTTTAATTAAATGCTTACCTTTATAAGTTTTCATTCCCAAACAATATTTCAATTACTACAGGACATTGATTTAATTAAATTTACTATTTAATATTACTAATTCATTAAATAAATTCACTATTTACCTTTGTTTTCTAATTTTCAATTTTTATCCTAGTATAACAATTTACACCACTTCAATTTATTCGTAATTTTATTTCAACTGTTAATACAACTTAAATTTCCATGGTTTCATTTCATTTTCAACATTTGCTTCATTATTAATTATAAAACTTTTATTTCTTTAGAAATTAAAATACATAAATTTATTTACAAATCTAACAAATTTAACCAATTTTAATTATCGAAATTTACGGGTCGTTACACTCTCCTCCACTCAAAACTTTTCGTCCCCGAAAAGGAAAAGAAGGGAAAAGAATTATTAGGAAATCAATATATCTTATTCAAAATATTAACTTTATAAACAAATAATTTACAAAATTTATTACTTTAAATAAAATATACCTATTTTATAACCATTAAATCTTTTTATACTCAAATTAATAAAGTTTGGAAAACATTTTCAAAAATTTCTAAGTCCAAAATTTACGGAAAATTTTGGCAGAGTCTCCTATGTACGAGGAGGCTCGGGGGAAAATATAATATCAAAAAATAACAATATACAACATATAATTTCCAAAATAATATATATATCCCAACACGGAAAAAACAATATAATAGCGCTATAAACCGAAATCCGAAAACATACCTATTCGTCGGGCAATTAACGCTTAATTATGAAACCAAAAGCAGTAGCAATTGCTTCCATAATATTTGTTCCACTTATATAATCTGATAAGAGTTAGCAATTATATGGAATGAAATATTTAAGTTGTTTAACCCCAAATAAACAATCAATTCAACAACCAATTGCAACAAACAGCATACAACCTTCATACATAATCAACACAATTCAATCATTCATTCAAACAAAACAAACAGTTGTTTGGGTTCAAAACTTCAAATTGTACAGAATGAAAAATAGCACCATTTACTCAATAGTCTTTGATGAAGCTAAATAGATTTATTTATTCATCCAGACACTTTTAAAGTATCCTTACCCAAACAACCATAAACCAAAACAAACAACAACAATTTCAAACAATAAATCAAGTTTATTTTATTTTATTTTATTATTATTACTATTTTTAATCATTTTTTTCTTCATTTTCATTAATTTCACTTCATCCATTTGTTGTTTGATTCTTTTTCATTTATATAATGGTTTATCTTTTTTTTTCATTTATTTCTTACAGTTTCGTTTATTTATTTATTTGCATTTCATGCATTCATTTCTCAATTTCGTTTACTTAGCATCTCAATGCATTACTTTAGTCTAAAATCATATATTTAATGCATTCATCTTTTCTACTTATTTTATTTATAATAGCTTCAACCGTTTACTTAAGTTTATAATTACAACATCAATTCTTATAAATAAAAACAATTTATTGAATACTTCATTACATACTCTTACTTGTACACTTTCCATTACATTTTCTTATTTGGTAAGTTATATATATGCTTTTTAAGAATGTAATTGAAAGTTATACAAGTTTATTCTATTTCTTTTAACTAAATTAATATTCAATAATCCTATCCTTTGTTTTATAGATTACAATTTCAAATTTCCTTTAATTTCATTTATAACCAAGCATTTAATCTCTTTTGTTATTTAAAGATTCCAATTATTAATTAACTACCATTTCACTACCCTAATTAAAACTATTAATTATCGGAAACTTAAGAATTAAATGCCGGGTTTAATTTCAAATCATTCAAAAATAATAAATAAATGCATACTCATAACTTATATCCGATTATATTTAAACAATTTAAAATTTATATTTGTTTATCAGAAGAAATCTGCAGTAACTACCATAGTGGCCTTCCCACTTCGAAACTCGAAAATAAATGTCGATGATGCGTGCACTCATCACCGAAATTATTTTCCAACGACGAAGAGGGTAGTACAGAAATTTTCTTTTCGAAATTCCTTTTTTTTCAAATCATATCAAAATATTTATATCAGAAAATACTTCTAAATAATATCACTATTATATTCCAAAATCATTCAAAAGAAATTTTCAAAACCCCGAAACTTAAGTTCTAAATTCCCAATTTTCATTTATTTTATTTTCAATCTTATTTCAACTATTATTTATAAATTTCATTACCTAACAACCAATATATTGCAACCAAATATAACCTTTATAAAAATTCATTTTATATATAGAAAATATAATAGGCAAAATTATTTCATTCGCCTATATTAAAAACAAATATTGTGTCGGTCTGTCCTATTAAATGTTTAGAAATTCTTATTGATGTCATAGCGTCCCATGCACCAACCAGAATTTACAAATACAAAACGGAACAGATTAACACAATTTTAAAACCTTTTCATAACACTAACAAATACGCTCTCTCATATATATACACTCAGAGACTCCCATAGGGTATTACTACCCTATTAATAAAGAGTCAAACCCAACAAAGCTAAGGTTTATCGCTAAACCAAAGCTCTAATACTAGATGTAACGTCCCGCCTTTTCGCATGCTTTAAATCGACACACGTGACAATTCAAACCATACGTAAGGGAGGATTATTATGGGGTAAATAAGAAAAAACGAGAAAGAATATATAAAAAAAACAGAAACTCACAACGGAAGGATAAAATATAATAATCAAACATACAGTTCATGAAGCTGTTGACAAAATATTTAATTTTTCTTATACAATATATATCAGAGTTGCACATACCAACGAATAAAATCGATGCAGCGGAATACAGTGTAGTGGAATATAATATAATATAATAATGAAGTCTTCGTCTTCGTCCTTCAGAATAAAATCTTCAAATCCTGAAACACTCGGACTGACCCGAGCGAATTGAAAAGACAAAACACTCGAGTCAGAACTAAAAGGTCTTATGTGAGTTTAATCAACAGAAATAAATATGAGAGCAGTAGCTTAAGAGATGCTCGGGATTCACATCTCCTAAGGATCCGTTAAACTATTTACTATGTAGTAATATTTCGCTATTATAATAATGTCTATTAGTAAAATAAACTTACTTTTAAATAGCGTTAAGGGGTTACCCATATAGCCCTCAATACATAATATATTCCCATAGTCTATACGGTACCGTAATCTCCCCCGTACTGGGCGTCGTCAGAGGGCACTCCATAGGTATGGTGCAAAACAAAATCGTATAAGGCGCGCTAGGGTAGGTGACACGGCACAACTAAGCAATGCCAGGGTAGATATACCAATTGCTATCTGGGCTGGAGGTAACGCATAGCCGCAGCTACCGCCCACCTCGAGCCACACCCCCAAATAAAAAAATCAAAAGTGGCCACCGAATCAATGCAAAAGTCAAAGTATAAAATCGAAGGGATGTGTCCGATCAAAGGTGCTACCTCAATTGGCCCGAGAATCGCTTCTGTTTTAGCCACCTTATGCCAACTCACGGGAGTCGGGTCCACGTATTTACCTCAAAG
Source organism: Allium cepa (assembly GCA_030765085.1). Taxonomy (NCBI): domain Eukaryota; kingdom Viridiplantae; phylum Streptophyta; class Magnoliopsida; order Asparagales; family Amaryllidaceae; genus Allium; species Allium cepa. The sequence goes on along the minus strand of CM060937.1, from coordinate 252,584,702 downwards.
GAAACGCCGCCACCATCCTACTTCATTCTGGAATCTCCACCGCGTACACGGTTATTAAAGTGGTTTTCGTAGTTGGCAGAGAGTATGACAACTTCCGATCCCGGTCTCTTCAACAACCAAACGTTATTATAACACCGCAGTCTTTTCAAAATAGTTTATACTTTAAAACCAGAATAAAATATTCATTTCAAAACCATATAAATACGATTTCATTTCTATTTTAAAACCCAAATCAATATGATATCATTTTTATTTCAAATATATCCTTTTTCAAAAATCATAATACTTTCAAATATATATACTTTAAACCCCTAGCTTCGAAACATAATTTTCAATACTTAAATGGTTTCATACTAAATTACTTTATAAAGTAAATTAGCTTTTTAATTTCTTAAACCAATTCCAAATACAGATTTGAATTCCCAAATAAACCATTTAAATTTTCATATATTTCAAAGTTTCTAATATTCCACCATTTCAAAACTATTTTTTTTAATTCATATATATATGTCAAATTCCCTTTACTATTATTTAGTTTTGAAATACTTGCTTAATAAATCCAGTATCCTTTATATAAAAACTTCCAAATTCAATAATTGAATATTCCTCAATTTATCTAGACTAGATATATTCACTTAAATCATCTTAAACCCGAATTTAATTATAACACCATATTCTTTTTAAATCTAAATTTCAATAAGATCTTAATTAAGTAAAATATCAAATCAATTTCAAAACTATCTTCTCAACTTTGAGTTATAAAAATCAATATAAACTCTATATTGGAATATAATTTTAGTAAATACTTATCCATAATATATTTTAATAAAATCCACTTTATTATTAAACTTACTTCATACTTTAAAACAATTTTATACATAGTTTAAAACCAAGAATTTAACTATATATAAAATAACCTTTATCAAGTATTCGAAATCAATATCTAATAAACCATATATATTTCTTTACAAAACATAGAAAATCATTTCAAAATATTTTTATATATATACCGCGGTGTCTGTATAAAATTTTCTATCCTATGGTCAAGTGATACGGATATTTATCATTTCAATCCTTAATTTAAAAATAAAATTTACGGTTATATATCATTTCAAACCGCAATCCCGAATGAGATGAAAAATGCATAACAACTTGTTGTTTATAACAATATAAAATACAGCATCCATTCATCCAATATCAACCATTTATCGCAATCATCATCAAACTCAAACAATAGCATCAATATAGAACGGATAATAAACAACAGGTATTAAATAGCAGTTCATATTCAATAATAAATTAAATAACTGTTTAACTGACAGTTTATATGCAATAAATAATTAATTAACAATTCAACTGGCAGTTTAAATGCAATGAATAAATTAAATAGAAATTTAATTTAAATAAATGAAATTAATGGAGATGATGATTAAAAATATGCCAAACAACCACAAATAAATTTTAAATCACATCATATATCAATTTAACAAGCATAAGAAATTTTAGAAGTTGTGAGTGGGTTAAAGCATTCACCTTTTGAATTTAAATCCTATTTAAACCCAAAAATTGAACAGTCTCAGAATTCGCCCAAACCACTGCCAAAAAGTCCAAAATTTCAATACGATCCTAGCAAAAAAAATCGTGCATAAAACAGATATCGTAAGTGAAAGTTATATGCATTTGAACGATTGAAATTTAAATTAAAATAAAATAAAATAAAACAACAAACTCACCCCCCTCCCCCCCAAGTTTCTTCGCCACGTCACGCAACTAACAGACAACACGCGCTCAACTTCCCTGCACACGCAACAGAAACTCCAGGAACCCCAACACATGAAAACAACCCACTGATTGCACGCAACGCAGCCTCAGCCGCCTCCAAAAGATCGCCGCGACCATCCACCGCACCGCCGCGTCCAAGATCGCGTGCCCCTCACTTCTCCCCCTCGACCACGCGCCGACCTCAAAGAGCCACGCGGCACCCCCTTTGCACGCAGCCGCCATAAACCTTATAACCCTAGTCGATTTTTATAGCACGATCTAGCCGTTAACTCCATGAACAAACTGCACAGATCGACTCCCCTCGGTCCCCTCTACAATACCCAAAAATTATTCGTCGATCCGACGAGTTTGATTTCGACGTGATGAACGATCGAGACTTCTTCGATTTTTACCAGTCAAACAACAATCCAAAACGAAAAACGAATTTCACTAGAAGATTACGCACTTCGAGAGCTTCAACATATATTTTTTCTGAATTTTTCTGAGGAGTTTGGATTTTTGACTTTGATTTTGAAATGGAATTGGCTCTGGAATTTTGTTGTCTGCCATTGAGGAGGAGCGATAGCTGAATTGCGTACAAACAAATGAGAATGAGGGGAATTAGGGTTTATAACCGGGTTTATATAGGTAGGTCAGAAATTAGAATGGATGGATAAGATTTGATATACGCGCTAACGCCAAAGCGGCCCAAAAAGACCGTTCTGACTCCGGAACGAAATTGGGTCAACCCATATATCAAAATAGGTGTTTAAAAATATTTTAAACGCGTTGGAAAAAGTTTCACGTCCAAATTTCATCGTATGAAGAAGTTATGCTAAAATCAATATTTTTCAAATTGATTTCAATTGATTTCAAAGCATTTCACGTTCGTACGATCAAACGACAAGTCTGATCGTTACGAAACTTGAAACCCTACAATAATTCACCGTTACGGATTTGATGAAACTGGTTTCATCGAAATCCGAGTTAGTGGCCAAAATAGCTATTTTTCCACTAATTAAATAAATTTATAATTAATTGATTAAATCAAATTTAAATTTCAATTCTAAAATTGACAATTTTATCACCTTTATATTTCTCAAATATTTACAATGACTTAAACAAATTTAAAATGTCAATTTAGAGAAGATTAATTTATGAATTTCAATATAAATCATCAATTTCATTAAATTCAAAATTATAAATAAAATTTCCAATTATTCTATTAAATTCACTTTTCATCCTATTATTTAATTCATCGGTATCAAAAGGATGCAATTTACATTGGTTCATGATTGTTTATATTTATATTCTTAAATTTTATCTAAATTTCCATTTGCAATCTTCTAAGCATTTACTTTTCATTGAATTGCAATTAATCCTATTATCGTACATTAAATTCCAATATATTGATAAAACTTTATTTCCATCCCTTTATTTAACCAATAGTCATTATTTCAAATTATTAATTACAATCAGTTAAGATCTTACCATTGGTTCCATAAATTTATTTGCACTAAATTAGTTATTGGATTAATTCTCATAAATATAACATTAAGGTTCATTTAACTCTAATTGATTTCAAATTTTATTATTAAACCAAATAAATAGGTAAATTATAACAAGTACTACTATGCCTTTAATTACACTCATGCATTTCCTATTATCAAGTCCCCGTTACAGTTCTTAAATACTTCTGCTATTATTTAATTACATTAACTATATTATTATTTCATTAGCAATTTAGTATTTACATTCGTTTCTTACAATTCAAATCTCATAACCAATTACAACAAATTTCAATATCTAACTTGACCTTCCATTTCAATTTATCCATTTATTAAGTTTTACATTAATGAATCTTTTTTTCCAAATATACTCTAGTTTAACAACTTCTAAACATGGTATTACTTCTCGTATTAATGTAACTTTTATTTATTGTGTTAACATTTATTTCAAATTCTAATTCCATCAGATAATTAAACAGGAAGCTTATAATATATGCTTACAAGCCAAATATTACACCAATTGTCATATTCTGAATGGAGTTAGCATTAATTTCAAAAATTATCTAAATTTTACATTAAGATAATATTTAATTACCTTTAATGAAATTAAATTCCCAATTTATTTAATGCAATCAATTTTTGACCTTTCAGTTATTTCAATTAATTGGGATTGCGCAAGATTAATTATTTATTAACATACAATAACATAATTGCATTAATTTACATTCAGTTACAAACAAATTAATACACTGATTTCATTTGTAAATTAAATGCTTACCTTCATAAGTTTTCATTCCCAAACAATATTTCAATTACTATGGGACATTGATTTAATTAAATTTACTATTTAATATCATTAATTCATTAAATAAATTCACTATTTACCTTTGTTTTATTATATTCAATTTTTAGCCTAGTATAACAATTTACATCACTTCAATTTATTCGTAATTTTATTTCAACTGTTAATACTTAGCTTAAATTTCCTTGGTTTCATTTCATTTTCAACATTTGCTTCATTATTAATTATAAATTTTTTATTTCTTTCTAAATTAAATTACATAAATTTATTTACAAATTTAACCAATTTTAATTATCGAAATCTACGGGTCGTTATACTCTCCCCCACTCAAAACTTTTCGTCCCCGAAAAGGAAAAGAAGGGAAAAGAAGAATTAGGAAATCAATATATCTTATTCAAAACATTAACTTTATAAACAAATAATTTACAAAATTTATTACTTTAAATAAAATATATCCATTTTATAACCATTAAATCTTTTTATACTCAAATTAATAAAGTTTGGAAAACATTTTCAAAAATTTCTAAGTCCAAAATTTACAGAAATTTTTGGTAGAGTCTCCTTTGTACGAGGAGGCTCAGGAGAAAATATAATATCAAAAAATAACAATATACAACATATAATTTCCAAAATAATATATATATCCCAACACGGGAAAAACAATATAATAGCGCTATAAACCGAAATCCGAAAACGTACCTATTCGTCGGGCAATTAACGCTTAATTATGAAACCAAAAGCAGTAGCAATTGCTTCCATAACCTGTATTCCACTTATATAATCTGATAAGAGTTAGCAATTATATATAATGAAATATTTAAGTTGTTCAACCCCAAACAAACAATCAATTCAACAACCAATTGCAACAAACAGCATGCAACCTTTATACAGAATCAACACAATTCAACCATTCATTCAAACAAAACAAACAGTTGTTTGGGTTCAAAACTTCAAATTGTACAGAATTAAAAATAAACTACAAAGTGCACCATTTACTCAATAGTCTTTGATGAAGCTAAATAGATTTATTTATTCATCCGGACACTTTTAAAGTATCCTTACCCAAACAACCATAAACCAAAACAAACAACAACAATTTCAAACAATAAATCAAGTTTATTTTATATTATTATTATTATTTTTAATCATTTTTTTTCTTTTTTTTTCATCAATTTCACTTCATCCATTTTTTGTTTGATTCTTTTTCATTTATATAATGGTTTATCTTTTTATTTTCATTTATTTCTTACAGTTTCATTTATTTATTTATTTGCATTTCATGCATTCATTTCTCAATTTCGTTTACTTAGCATCTCAATGCATTACTTTAGTCTACAATCATGTATTTAATGCATTCATCTTTTCTACTTATTTTATTTATAATAGTTCAACCGTTTACTTAGGTTTATAATTACAACATCAATTCTTATAAATAAAAACAATTTATTGAACACTTCATTACATACTCTTACATGTACAATTTCCATTACATTTTCTTATTAAACATTTCAACTTTTAATATTTGGTAAGTTATATATATATGCTTTTTAAGAATGTAATTGAAAGTTAGACAAGTTTATTCTATTTCTTTTAACTAAATTAATATTCAATAATCCTATCCTTTGTTTTATAGATTACAATTTCAAATTTCCTTTAATTTCATTTATAACCAGACATTTAATCTCTTATTTTATTTAAAGATTCCAATTATTAATTAACTACCATTTCACTACCTTAATTAAAACTATTAATTATCGGAAATTTAAGAATTAAATACCGGGTTTAATTTCAAATCATTTAAAAATAATAAATAAATGTATACTCACAACTTATATCCAATTATATTTAAACAATTTAAAATTTATATTTGTCCATCAGAAGAAATCTGCAGTAACTACCACAGTGGCCTTCCCACTTCGAAACTCGAAAATGAATGTCGATGATACGTTCACTCATCACCGAAATTGTTTTCCAATGACGAAGAGGGTAGTACAGAAATTTTCTTTTCGAAATTCCTTTTTTTTCAAATCATATCAAAATATTTGTATCAGAAAATACTTCTAAATAATATCACTATTATATTCCAAAATCATTCAAAAGAAATTTTCAAAACCCCGGAACTTAAGTTCTAAATTCCCAATTTTCATTTATTTTATTTTCAATTTATTTCAACTATTATTTATAAATTTCATTACCTAACAACCAATATATTGCAACCAAATATAACCTTTATAAAAATTCATTTTATATATAGAAAATATAATAAGTAAAATTATTTCATTCGCCTATATTAAAAACAAATATTGTGTCGGTCTGTCCTATTAAATGTTTAGAAAACCTTATTGATGTCATAGCGTCCCATGCACCAAGCAGAACTTATAAATACAAAACGGAACAGATTAACACAATATTAAAACCTTTTCATAACACTAACAAATACGTTCTCTCATATATATACACTCAGAGACTCCCATAGGGTATTACTACCCTATTAGTAAAGAGTCAAACCCCACAAATCTAAGGTTTATCGCTAAACCAAAGCTCTAATACTAGATGTAACGTCCCGCCTTTTCGCACGCTTTAAATCGACACACGTGACAATTCAAACCATATGGAAGGGAGGATTGTTATGGGGTAAATAATAAAAAACGAGAAAGAATATATAAAACAAAACAGAATCTCACAACGAAGGGATAAAATATAATAATCAAACATACAGTTCATGAAGCTGTTTACAAAATATTTAATTTTTCTTATACAATATATATCAGAGTTGCACATACCAACGAATAAAATCGATGCAGCGGAATACAGTGTAGTGGAATATAATATAATAATAATAATGAAATCTTTGTCTTCGTCCTTCAGAATAAAATCTTCAAATCCTGAAACACTCGGACTGACCCGAGCGAATTGAAAAGACAAAACACTCGAGTCTCAACTAAAAGATCTTATGTGAGTTTAATCAACAGAAATAAATATGAGAGCAGTAACTTAAGAGATGCTTGGGATTCACATCTCCTAAGGATCCGTTAAACTATTTACTATGTAGTAATATTTCGCTATTATAATAATGTCTATTAGTAAAATAAACTTACTTTTAAAAAGCGTTAAGGGGTTACCCATATAGCCCTTAACACATAATATATTCTCATAGTCTATACGGTATCGTAATCTCACCCGTACTGGGCGTCGTCAGAGGGCACTCCATAGGTATGGTACAAAACAAAATCGTATAAGGCGCGCTAGGGTAGGTGACACGGCACAACTAGGCAATGCCAGGGTAGATATGCCAATTGCTATTTGGGCTGGTGGTAACGCATAGCCGCAGCTACCTCCCACCTCGAACCACACCCCCAAATAAAAAAATCAAAAGTGGCCACCGAATCAATCCAAAAGTCAAAGTATAAAATCGAAGGGATGTGTCCGATCAAAGGTGCTACCTCAATTGGCCCGAGAATCGCTCCTATTTTAGCCACCTTTTGCCAACTCACGAGAGTCGGGTCCACGTATTTACCTCAAAGGAAATGCCGCCACCATCCTACTTCATTCTGGAATCTCCACCGCGTACATGGTTGTTAAATTGGTTTTCGGAGTTGCGGAGAGTATGACAACTTCCGATCCTGGTCTCTTCAAGAACCAAACGTTATTATAACACCGCGGTCTTTTCAAAATAGTATATACTTTAAAACCAGAATAAAATATTCATTTCAAAACCATATAAATACGATTTCATTTCTATTTTAAAACCCAAATCAATATGATATCATTTTTATTTCAAATATATCCTTTTTCAAAAATCATAATACTTTCAAATATATATACTTTAAACCCATAGCTTCGAAACATAATTTTCAATACTTAAATGGTTTAATACTAAATTACTTTATAAAGTAAATTAGCTTTTTACTTTCTTAAATCAATTCCAAATACAGATTTGAATTCCCAAATAAACCATTTAAATTTCCATATATTTCAAAGTTTCTAATATTCCACCATTTCAAAACTATTTTTTTTAATTCATATATATATGTAAAATTCCCTTTACTATTATTTAGTTTTGAAATACTTGCTTAATAAATCCAGTATCCTTTATATAAAAACTTCCAAATTCAATAATTGAATATTCCTCAATTTATTTAGACTAGATATATTCACTTAAATCATCTTAAACCCGAATTTAGTTATAACACCATATTCTTTTTAAATCTAAATTTCAATAAGATCTTAATTAAATAAAATCTCAAATCAATTTCAAAACTATCTTCTCAACTTTGATTTATAAAAATCAATATAAACTCTATATTGGAATATAATTTTAGTAAATACTTATCCATAATATATTTTAATAAAATCCACTTTATTATTAAACTTACTTCATGCTTTAAAACAATTTTATACATAGTTTAAAACCAAGAATTTAACTATATATAAAATACCCTTTATCAAATATCTGAAATCAATATCTCATAAACCATATATATATTTCTTTACAAAACATAGAAAATCATTTCAAAATATTTATATATATATATACCGCGGTGTCTGTATAAATTTTATATCCTATGGTCAAGTGATACGGATATTTATCATTTCAATCCTCAATTTAAAAATAAAATTTACGGTTATATATCATTTCAAACCGCAATCCCGAATGAGATGAAAAATGCATAACAACTTGCTGTTTATAACAATATAAAATACCGCATCCATTCATTCAATATCAACCATCAACCATTTATCGCAATCATCATCAAACTCAAACAATAGCATCAATATAGAACGGATAATGAACAACAGGTATTAAATAGCGGTTTATATTCAATAATAAATTAAATAACTGTTTAACTGACAGTTTATATGCAATGAATAATTAATTAACAATTCAACTGGCAGTTTAAATGCAATGAATAAATTAAATAAAAATTTAATTTAAATAAATGAAATTAATGGAGATGATGATTAAAAATATGCCAAACAACCACAAATAAATTTTAAATCACATCATATATCAATTTAACAAACATAAGAAATTTTAGAAGTTGTGAGTGGGTTAAAACACTCACCTTTTGAACTTAAATTGAATTTAAATCCAATTTAAACCTAAAAATTAACCAGTCTCAGAATTAATCCAAAGCAGTGCCGAAAAGTCCGGAATTTCAATACGATCCTAGCAAAAAAAATCACGCGTAAAACGGATATCGTAAGTGGAAGTTATACGCGTTTGAACGATTGAAATTTAAAATAAAATAAAATAAAATAAAACAACAAACTCACCCCTCCCCCCCAAAGTTTCTTTGCCACGTCACGCGACTAACAGACAACACGTACTCATCCTCCCTGCACACGCAACAGAAACTCCAGAACCCCAACGCACGAAAACAACCCACTGAACGCACGCAACACAGCCTCAGCCGCCTCCAAAAGATCATCGCGACCATCCATCGCGCCGTCGCGTCCAAGATCGCGCGCCCCTCACTTCTCCCCCTCGACCACGCGCCGACCTCAAAGAGCCACGCGGCACCCCCTTTGCACGCAGCTGCCACAAACCTTATAACCCTAGTCGAATTTTATAGCATGATCTAGCCGTTCACTCCACGAACAAACAGCACAGATCGACTCCCCTCGGTCCCCTCTACAATACCCCGAAACGATTCGTCGATCCGACGAGTTTGATTTCGACGTGATGAACAGTCGAGCCTTCTTTGATTTTTACTGGTCAAACAACAATCCAAAATGAAAAACGAATTTCACCAGAAGATTACGTACTTCGAGAGCTTCATATATTTTTTCTGAATTTTTTTGAGGAGTTTGGATTTTTGACTTTGATTTTGAAATGGAATTGGATCTGGAATTTTGTTGTCTGCCATTGAGGAGGAGAGATAACTAAATTGCATACAGACAAATGAGAATGAGGATAATTAGGGTTTATAACTGGGTTTATATAGGTAGGTCAGAAATTAGAATGGATGGCTAAGGTTCGATATACGCGCTAACGCCAAAGTGGCCCAAAAAGCCCGTTCTGACTCCGAAACGAAATTGGGTCAACCCATATGTCACAATAGGGGTTTCAAAATATTTTAAACGCGATGGAAAAAGTTTCACGTCCAAATTCCATCGTATGAAGAAGTTATGCTAAAATCAATATTTTTCAAATTAATTTCAATTGATTTCAATTTATCGATTTAAAGGCGTTTCGCGTTAGTCCGATCAAACGAAAAGTCCGATCGTTACGAAATTTGAAACCTTACAATAATTCACCATTACAGATCCGATGAAACTTGTTTCGTCGAAATCCGAGTCAGTGGCCAAAATGGCTATTTTTCCATTAATTTAATAAATTTATAATTAATAGATTAAATTAAATTTTAAATTTCAATTCTAAAATTGAAAATTTTATCACCTTTATATTTCTCAAACAATTACAATGATTTAAAAAAAATTTAAATGTCAATTTAGAGAAGATTAATTTACAAATTTCAATATAAATCCTCAATTTCATTAAATTCAAAATTATGAATAAAATTTCCAATTATTCTATTATATTCACTTTTCATCCTATTATTTAATTCATCGTTATCAAAAGGATGCAATTTACATTGGTTCACGATTGTTTATATTTATATTCTTAAATTTTATCTAAATTTCCATTTGCAATCTTCTAAGTATTTACTTTTCATTGAATTGCAATTAATCCTATTATCGTATATTAAATTCCAATATATTTTTGGCAAGGCAAATTCCAATATATTGATAAAACTTTATTTCCATCCCTTTATTCAACCAATAGTCATTATTTCAAATTATTAATTACAATCAGTCAAGATCTTACCATTGGTTCCATAAATTTATTTGCACTAAATTAGTTATTGCATTAATTCTCATAAATATAACATTAAGGTTCATTTAACTCTAATTGATTTCAAATTTTATTATTAAACCAAATAAATAGGTAAATTATAACAAGTACTACTATGCCTTTAATTACACTCATGCATTTCCTATTATCAAGTCCCCGTTACAGTTCTTAAATACTTCTGCTATTATTTAATTACATTAACTATATTATTATTTCATTAGCAATTTAGTATTTACATTCGTTTCTTACAATTCAAATCTCATAACCAATTACAACAAATTTCAATATCTAACTTGACCTTCCATTTCAATTTATCCATTTATTAAGTTTTACATTAATGAATCTTTTTTTCCAAATATACTCTAGTTTAACAACTTCTAAACATGGTATTACTTCTCGTATTAATGTAACTTTTATTTATTGTGTTAACATTTATTTCAAATTCTAATTCCATCAGATAATTAAACAGGAAGCTTATAATATATGCTTACAAGCCAAATATTACACCAATTGTCATATTCTGAATGGAGTTAGCATTAATTTCAAAAATTATCTAAATTTTACATTAAGATAATATTTAATTACCTTTAATGAAATTAAATTCCCAATTTATTTAATGCAATCAATTTTTGACCTTTCAGTTATTTCAATTAATTGGGGTTGCGCAAGATTAATTATTTATTAACATACATTAACATAATTGCATTAATTTACATTCAGTTACAAATAAATTAATACACTGATTTCATTTGTAAATTAAATGCTTACCTTTATAAGTTTTCATTCCCAAACAATATTTCAATTACCCCAGGACGTTGATTTAATTAAATTTACTATTTAATATTATTAATTCATTAAATAAAATCACTATTTACCTTTGTTTTCTTATATTCAATTTTTATCCTAGTATAACAATTTACATCACTTCAATTTATTCGTAATTTTATTTCAACTGTTAATACTTAGCTTAAATTTCCATTGTTTCATTTCATTTTCAACATTTGCTTCATTATTAATTATAAATTTTTTATTTCTTTCTAAATTAAATTACATAAATTTATTTACAAATCTTACAAATTTAACCAATTTTAATTATCGAAATTTACGGGTCGTTACAACAAATCACAAAGGTTCGATGTGGTTTTCGGATATCCACTTGGAATCCGACCCCCGGTCGCATCGAAATTCAAATGCCATAAAAAGGCCAATATTGATAGTTGGTTATTTAACTATCAATCAACATCTACAACAATTGCCGGATTTAAATCAATTTCCCAAATTATTTATTTTCAAAATATTTCCACAAGATATATTTCACTTCAACCATTTGAAAACAAATTTCAAATTAATTTTCACCTTTCAATCCTTTGAAAACAAATTTCAAATCACTATCCACATTTCAATACCTTGAAAACAAGTTTCAAATCTTTTTTTACTTACACGGAAAACATTTCCATTTATTTATTTGTTTCCACTGAAAATCTGCCGAGTTCAAATAATTTAAAATACATATCGAAAATATACTTGGAAATATTTAAAATAAAACAATTTTTAAATACTTGCTTAAATATTAGTTATGAAAACATCATACTAATTATCACATATAAGATTTCATGTCCCAACTAATTTTAAAATAAAATTAGTAGATAAGGTATAACTATTTAAATAATCGTTTCCTAAAAAAATATCAATTTTAATCTTTAAAATAATCCCTTCTACAAGTAATTAAATAAATCCATACTTTAAAGATTTGGAACCAGTTAAGAAAATAATTTATTAAAAGTATCCTTTCTAAAACCATCCATAAAAAATTTCAGTTTCTATTTATAGTCTACTTCGAAATTATACTCAGCTTTCCAGGGAAAATACTTTTTCCATTTCAAAATGGTTCGTCCAAATCAATTAATAAATCTTTCTTGATTTATTTTAAATTTACGTTCCGAATCCATAAATTCCTTTCACATTTTTAAAAAAATACCAAATGTTTATTTTTTAAAACAAATTTCCCTTTCCTTTATAAATTCCCATTACGAATTTAAACTTCCAAATATCCATTGATATACGATTTTCAAATTGATTTCCAAATATTCATTTTCAGCACCGAATTAAATTCTAAATTGATTTCCAAATTTATTTTCGAATACCAAATCAATTCCAAAATTGATTTCTAAATTTATGTCCACACCAAATTTATTATCCTTTAGAACAAATTCCTTCATAAATTTATTCAATTTTATAAAATTAATCTACTATAAATTTTCTACTAAATTTCAAAAATAAATTTTTATTTATTTCTGGTATCCTACGATACCAAAAATATATTTGGCTAAGTTTTTAGCCTTCAATAGTTTTAATCACAAATAGTCACACACAGATTATAAATAATCAACATACGATATTGAAACAAATTCAATTATTCGAGGAATCCAGTTGGATCCCTGCAACCTGTTTTCCCTGCATCCACATATGTTAGCACAACAATTAAATACCAATTCCACTTCGAGGTGGAATATCGCGGTATATGGGATTTATAAAATATCATCCGCTATTATGTGGCGCATAGGACATCCGCTATATAATGCAGGAAATCAATAAACCCAAATACATATATAATACCAATTCCACTTCGAGGTGGAATATCGCGGTATATGGGTTTAATATAATAACCTCCGCTATTATGCGGTGAATAGGGTCTAAACTAATATAACTGATAATAAATTAATCATCCCAGCACACAATCAACAATTAAATTTAACTATCACAATTCAACCATCAATTAATAACTGAAATTTTCAATTATTATAATTTGAGTGAGAAGATCTCACCTTTGCTTTTGTTTCGCAATCCATTCCCAATCTGACTTGTTTCTTCACAGTTTTAGACCTTGTATAACCATTAGATGATTTTTATTAATATTCGAATAAATTGAACAATTAAATCCTCATTTATGAATTCAATCACCAATGATTTATTTCAAACCAATAATTAAATTTTAAACTAATTTCTTTTTCTTTCCTTCTTTTGTTTAAATATATATATATATATATTTACTGTTTTAAACCTTGTACAAATATATCTATAAAGTTAAATAAAAATGCAATTTCCTTTACTGCATATATATACTTAAATAAAAAATTCTACCTAGATTTAAAAACAAATTCACATAAATCCTTTTATTTTCCTATCTGCATTACACAAGGTTTATCACAGCGACCCCATTCTATAAAAAAATTGTTTCCTTTTTAAATTTAAAATACAAATTCAAATTTAATTATCGAAACGCAGGAGGAACCCATACCTAAATGTTGGATCTGATTCTGCTACCAAATTTCCAATCACCGTGCTCCCCGATCGACTTTGCCAATCGTATCGCCACTGCCATAAAAAAAATCACAACTCCTCCATCGTCACTGCCATGAATGAACACTTCGTCTCCCTCTAACTCGTGAGCATCACTACCTCATGCTCGAGTAACGGCGCCGCTCCTTGCTCCTTGATTTTCGATTTCGGATGATTCATCTCGGCTTGGAATAGGAAGGGGACGATTACGAATTGACTTCGCCAATAACCCACTCTCGTGAGCTTGACGTTGCCGACGCGACCCCCTTGCCTTACGATGGAGATTCGTTTTCGATTCGCGAGAGGAGAAATGGGTTTCAGTTTGCTGAATGAATTTGAGGGGAGGGAGGTGATGGGATTTCGATTTTATCAAGCTGGAGATGATTCGCAGCCATTATTTGATCTCTTTTCGTTTATTATGTAGAACCTGATGGAGGCATACGAATATCGAAAGAAAATGGCTACGCGTACGCTACTAGGTCTGCACTAGGGTGGCTAATAGCTGATGGAATGTAATAGGGTTTGAGTTAGGAATTTATAATATTATTTAATTCTAAAATATCTCATTTACATATCTTAAAATTCTGAATCCCTATTGAGGTATGCTGCCAGGCGTTTATCCGCATTCCGAACACAATGGAACGTGTTTCGGAGGCTAATTCGCTCATATGCACAAGTTACGGAAATAAACGACCAATTTTAAATAAAATCGATTAAAATAGTTTCTATGCATTTTAAGCTGCAGGGTCAAACGACAATTCTGATTGCTACGAAAATTAAAATCCGATAATAATACCATATTACGAATCCAATGGAACTGGTCTCGTTGAATTACAAGACTGCACATCGGAAGACTATTTTTAATTATCGATTTAAACGATATAATTTTCAAAACTGAATAAAGTATTTCCAAATCAAATTCTGAAGCTTCCATTAACCTCGGTATTATCAATATAAATTTTCTAAGCCTTGAAAATATTTTTAACAAGCTTAAAACTGAAGATTCAAATTTTCACCCGACTTCAATAAATTAAATTCAATGATTTAAATTGCAAATTTCATAGTTATATTTGAAATTCAGGCTAAACAATCATTCACATACTAAAATCAATTAAATATTTCTAATTTCAAATGTTAAAAATTTCCGAGTCGTCACAGAATGACTCAATCAATTATTTTATGTTGGTTAATATAACTAAGATAAAATAGAAAATATCAATGTGATAAAATTACATAGTTTTCTTGACTTGAGAATACCACTAATCTTCGATGTGGAAGTTCCGCTTTGATCATACTTAAGTCGTGGCATGATGTCCATTGAAGGACTATAGTTAGGTCGAATGGAAGCATTCAAAGTGAAACATCATCTCCTCGGTTATACGTGGTTACTATCACAGTTAACCGGAGTCAACTCAAAGTCAAAGTCTCTGGTCAGGGTGATACGGTTAATAATAATTGTTATTATTGAACCAAAGACTTCGTGTTTAGGTTAGAAAGTTGAACGTGGATGATAGTGGAATTTTGACCATTATCAATTTTCATAAGTTCTGATGTGATATAGTTTTGACGAAGATAATCGGTGTAAATAATTGTCACTACTAGGTAACACTTAATAAAGAAAAATTGGATTTTACCAATGGTAAGTGAGCAATAAATTTGATCATAATGTCATACCACCTACTAAGTGATGTGTGAGCATTAATATTTGAATGGTTCGATATTAATCATTGACCAAATCTATACCTAAGAGTCAAATAATCAAAACACTGAATACTTCTGTTACCACAGATTGAGTTAAATTATAATTGTTATAAATTAATTAAATTAATTAATATTTATGAAATATTAATTATAATTTCTTTATTTGATATGTGTTGATCAATATTTGATGCGCATTTAAATTAGATTTAAGTGTGTTAAATATTGGTCAAGCCTAAAAAATAATTTTAAGGTCCATATGGGGCTTATAATAGCTGGCCATATATAGGATAAATGGGACTGACAATGAGATGGCTAAAGGGGTTAGGTTTTGGATCAAAATATGAAGAATTAGTTAGAGAAGAATAAGAATCTAGATCTTTGTTTTTCTCCTTGAGATCTCATTTATTTAATGACCTCTAACCCTACATTTCTTTCTTGACTTTGGCCTCTCCTCCAGACCTGATTATGTCAGCTATATCCCCTCTCCATACCTCAAATTACCAAGCTTTAAGACATCAAATTAAACACATTTCGAATATCGGTGGCAGCTTTATTAGAGAAGCTAGCAACTTCTGGATATGGTTTTTGATTCAAGGGGTTTTGTTCTTCATTTCAAGATGTAACCACTAGGCTTTGGTGAAAGGTAAAATTCCTTATTCAAAATTGCATGTAAATGTTTATTATATTTATCATATTGTATATTTAATTAGTTAGTCGATTATTATAACAATCTGTATATGCTGGTGTTGTCACATTAGATGAACTGTATAAATGTGTGCATAAATTAAAAATATCTATGCAGTCTTATATGCTTATAGGAATGATAAAAAAAAACTATTTTTGAAATTAATTTAATAACAAATGGTTAATTAAGTATTGATTTCAAATATTAATAAATAGTGTAAGATTTAAATTTGCAAAACATTTATTTACACTTATAATATTTTTGGATTTAAAAAAATCATGTTTATATACATATGTTCATACATACATATATATGTGTGTATATATATTTATATATAAGTGTATATTTTGTATTTTAATAATTTAAATTTAGTTAAGCAATTACTATATATATAATTAATTAACATAAAATATTTGACATGAAATTTCAATACAAAAGTATATTGATAACTTTGCTTTTGGAAATTTAAAATATTTATATATAAAGGGATTTCCCTACAAATTTAAATTAAAAAATAAATGTTAAATAGACATTGAGCCGGAAAAAAAATTAATTTTTGACTGTGAGCATCAAAGGAGGTGTGCGTGTAATTTTGTTTTAAGTATTATTTATATTATAATATTTATTTACACGTATATATACACTTATATATTTTATATATAATAACTTTAAAGTTATTTAAATATAAATGTTAAAATCTTATATATATATATCATTATACTAAAGTTTGTTAAAATTAATTTATTAAATTAAATTTCAAAATATTTGAAAGACGTAATTATGCTTTATTTTACTTGTATAAATAAATGCATTATATGAATTTTATTTATGAACTATATTTCATATCATACATAAGTTTATTCAAATATATATGTATATATATTTATATTATTTGTATGTACACGTATATATAAATTAAGGGCACATATGTAAACGGAGGGTTTATCATATTCATCATGGTGTAAATCCCAACATTTATATACATGCATGTCAAACCACATACATTTTACTATGTTGCATGCACATGTACACACATATGTGTGTATGACACACAAACACACACACATATTATATAATATACAATATAAATTATACAATAAAAAATATTATTTATAAAATGAATAAAATATTGATTTGTATTCAAAATATAATTTGGATAAGATCTAAATAAATTTAGACTTTATATGCCCAATAAAGATTCAAATGGTAAAAAAAATGCAACTTATCCATTTACCCTGCTACATGCTGGTCCATATCCAGCAATGATATCAAAGCCCACTAGCTTATGCAATCTAATTAGGGCTAATTAATTAGGCTTACAACTGAGTTAGTAGAGTGTCTAGAAAGGTAGCGTCTAGGCTAAATTGTTAGGTAATCAAGTACAATGTCTTACCTGGCTACGGGCCTGTTTCGAACAATTATGTAAGCCCAAAGGTTCCCCCTAATAGAAAAAACCCAATTTGAATTAAGTCTTAAATAATTGAAATTAAAATAAAATTTTAATTTAAAAGTTAAATTCAAAATAGGACACATACTATAAAAGTTATAATATAATTGCTCAAAATATTTTAAAATGTTATAAAATTAGTTTTGAAAATATTGTTTATTAATAAGATTAACAAAATAAACAAATTAATTAAATAATTTGATCAATTAAATGTATGTAAATGTATAATATATAATGATATATGTAAATTTTGTCTTGAATTATTTAAGATAATATAAATATACATATATGTATAAAATAACTTTTATAACAAAAAACATTTAATTAAAATTGTTTAATTAAATAAATTAATTAAAAGTTAATTAGTAAATAAAAATACATACATATATATAAGATATAAGTGTATTACCATAAAGGTTATAGTATATGTATTAAATATAATATGTTATAATTGGATAATATAATAATTAATTAAAGTGTTAATTAATTGAATTAATTAAATAATTTTTAATTAATATAATGTTATAAATAAAATATTATATAAGTTAAATAAAGTATAAAAGTTATATAATAATAAAACTTATACAATTTAAATGTACACACTAAAGATGGAACATTAAAGAAACTCTAAATAGACTTAAGGAATAAATATATATGTAAAGTATATATATCATGATTTTTGATGTGTCCGACACTTGAATCATAAGGCTATTTCACAAGAAATACAATATGTTATAAGTCGATATCACTCAACATAATATACTAAAGACTATGAATCTTTAATATAATTGTCTTCTACCATTTTTACATTACAAAATTACTTGCATACTCTTTAGTTGTTGACCAAACTCAAGCTAGAGATGTTATGTGTAGTATTAACATATTAAATACACTAGGTAAGATTACTATATGTATTTGTTGTGGAAACTTCATTTATGTATAGTATACTTAAGCCCTCGTGAAATGGTATGTATGAATGAATAACCTCTTTCGATTTGTTGAGTAAAATCAAGGTCGAAATGAGATTAGGAGAAGGAACCATGGGTTAGGAGTTGTATGTAATACAACCGATAGAAAGTTACCCATTATTTATGGGGCTATGACTTGTTGAGAAAACTCAAGGTTAGAATCCCAAAATAGACCAGTCCTAGCACTCATTAGTGAAATCAAAGACTTTTATGTTTCAATTTAGGGTTTGGAAAAACACAAAGTACTAGTGAGAGCCTTATTAGAAAAATGAAACTGTAAAGTTTAGCCTTTCTAATATTGTAATTAACATATGCTATATAAGGTTATAATAATCTACATCAACAAATTTGTACAATTTATATAATTGATGAAATGTTTATCAACTAAGATATACAAACGAATTGAATTAAAGACTATTAAGTAGAAATACAAATATACTTACTAATGAATATATTTTTGCATGTTATCGTTTCAATGCTCATGCAACCGCCTAATTTTGCAACTACTGAATACATTCATAAGTTGGTCGCGTATGAGTTTACATGCCCGAGACCATGTATTGTATACTATGAGGTCTAAATTCTAAAGACGGTATAAGAAGGTGGATATTTGATCCATATATGATCATATATAAATGTTATATAGTGAATGGTCACAGTTCGTAATGTACAAAATCGAAATAAAATTGGTTCACTCAAAAATAAGTAAATAATCAATGGTGTAAGATCGAATATTCAATATGGCTAATTATATTTAATCTTGTTATGTTAAATGTAACATTAGACCAAAAGCAATAAGATAGGCATAAGAATTTGACCACTGAAATGTCAGTTTGACCAGTCTACGTAAAATGCAGTATATTTGATATAACGACCCGTAAAATTTTGATAAATAAATTGGTTAATTTAATTAAAATTTAGTAGTTAAATTTAGATGAAACCAAAAACTTTATAAGTTAATATTGAAATGAACGCTGAAATGAAATATAGCAAGGGTGATTAAAAACTAAGTATTAGTATATGGAATAAAATCCTAATAAAGGTAGTAGTGAAATTGTTATACTTGGGAAAAATTTATATATATATTAAAGGTAAGCATTTAATTATCCAAGGCAATAATTTATTTATTAAAAGTAACTTCATGTAAATTTAGGCAATAAAGTTAGTCAAAGTTGAATTTGCATAAATTGAATGAAATTGCAATAAATGAAGTAATGTAAAATGGCCTAACTTGGTTTTAAGTTGAATGCAAGCAACAAATGTAAATGATGATTTATTAATATAAATCTGCGTAATAGATAGGAACCAAAATTATTAATAAATGTGATAAAGTGAATTAATTGGAATTTGATGCTTGAATATTTCGTAAATAAGAATTGAGTTGAAATGTGGAAAGTATTAATGCATCAAAATATAACCAAGGCTAATTTAAGGTTAATAATTAATGGGTTGAATGAAATGGGTTTAATGTCAATGTTATATTAGGCTATAAATCAAATGGAAGAAAACAAGCGTAAATATTGACTTAATTTATGAATTAAAATACATTGAATAGTAATTGAATGTAAATCAATGTGATAAGGTTAATGCAAGTTGATAAGTAACGATATTTGTGCAATACCTATTAATTGGAAACAAATTGTAAAAGTTATAATTGAGTGAAATCTGTGAATTTGTAGTTAAGTAATAATGGACATAGTAAAGATGGCAATCAAATCAAATCTATTTGGGAATCAATTTTTATTTAATTGGAAGGTAATCAATAATTGATGAATTTAATGGTAAGTAATTAGAATTAAATTCTATATTAATTGAAACTGGGTGTAATTTAATGCAATAAGGTTAGTGCAATACCAATTTATTGAAATAACTGTAAGGTTGAAATTGATTGGAATTCAATTTATAATAAATATTACATTAATGTGAAATTTAATACAAATGGTTAGGGGTTTTAAAATTTGGTAAACTAAGGTAATTATTAATAAGTTGAATGAATTTGAATTCAATGGAAATAATGTAAATATATACTTAGCTACAAATTGAATATATGAAAACAAATGTAAGCATTGAATTAAATTAATAAATTTAAATTATAATAAACGGTCATTGAATAAAATCAATGTTCTGGGAGTAATTATAATATTTGTTTGAGGGAAATAAACTTAGTTATTGGTAATTAAAGTTTAATGGTTATAATTGTTATAAATTACCTATTTGTTTAGTTCATAGAATTTAATTTGAAAGAAATTGTAGTAATTGACTTAATTAGTGCAATCCCAATTTATTAAAGGAATTAGTAGGATAAGAAGATTGGAAATCAAAACTTTATTTATTTAAGTGAAAAGGAAAATTAAATAATTGGATTTAATGGCAATTAAACGAAACTGAAATAGTTAAATAATACGTTATTTGAAATAAAGATAATATGAGAAATTTATGTAATAGTTTTGAATCCAATATTTAATCCATCTATTTGACAGGAATGAATGGAATAATAATTAATTAATTTAATTAAACGGAATTTTGGGAATTTTATTTATAATTTGCGAATTTAATGAAATCGAGGTTAATATTGAAATTTATAAATTAATCATCTCTACATTGACATTTAATTTTTTTTAAATCATTGTAAATGATTGAGGAATCATAAGGGATGAAATTTGTCAATTTTCAAATTGAAATTGGAAATTTGATTTAATCAATTAATTTTTAATTTATTTAATTAATATAAAAATAGCCATTTTGGCTACTGACTCGGATTTCGACGAAACAAGTTTCATCGGATCCGTAACGGTGAATTATTGTAGGATTTCAAGTTTCGTAGCGATCGGACATGTCGTTTGATCGTACGGACTCGAAACGCCTTGAAATCGTTGAAATTGAAATCAATTTGAATAATATTGATTTGAGCATAACTTCTTCATACGATGGAATTTGGACTTGAAACTTGTTCCACCACGTTTACAATATTTGAAAACATCTATTTTTATATATGGGTTGACCCAATTTCATTCCGGAGTCGAAACGGGTTTTTTGGGCCACTTTGTCGTTAGCGCGTATATCCAACCTTATCCATCCATTCTAATTTATGACATACTTATATAAACCCCGTTATAAACCCTAGTCTCCCTAATTCTCATTTGTCTGCACGTGTAAATTCCTGCTCAGCTCCTCCTTTCAATGGCTGAACCCTAAAACTCCTCAACCCAATCTCAATTCAAAATTCAACTTCAAAATTCAAACGGACCAACCTATATCGAATTATATATGAATTTGAAGCTCCCGACGAGCGCAAGTCAGAAATACAATTCGTTTTTCAATTTGATTTTCGATGTGGCCAGAAATCGAGAAACAAATTACTCCCGTTCATTGTGCCGAAATCAATGTAGCCCGATCGACAAATCGATGGTGCAGTCGTGTAGAGAGGACAGAGGGGATCAAATCCACGTATGCTAGGCGAGGAGTTAACGGCCAGATCGTCGGGATAAATTCAACTAGGGTTACGGTTTATAGGCGGCGGCTGGGTTCATGGGTTGCGCGCGGCCTCCTTGGGGTTGGCCAGTGATGGAGACGTGTTCGGCACGTCGTTCTAGGGGGGTCGAAAGTGGAGCGGCGGCGCGGTGAGCCTCCACGCGGCGGCGGCTTTGATGTCGTGTTTCGATGTGCACTTAGGGTTTCTGAAGGTGGGAGTTACGTGGGAAGAAGGGGCGTGATGACGTGGATGTACAGAAGGTATAAATTCTTTTTATTTTTATTTTTATAATTTTAAAATCGTGTAACTTCAAAACTTAATAACGTTCTCATACGATGCCCGATTTGCATGCGGTTTTTTTGTTAGGATCGTATTGGAATTCCGAACACTTTGGCACTAGTTTGGACGAATTCTGAGACTATCAAATTTTTGGGTTTAAATTGAATTTAAATTCAATTTAAATTCAAAAGGTGAGTGTTTTAACCCACTCACAACTTCTAAAATTTCTTATGTTTGTTAAATATTATTTATGGTATGATTTGATATTTATTTACAACTGTTTGGCATATATTTAATCATCATCTCAATTAAATTGCATTTATTTGAATTAAATTGCTATTCAATTTATTATTGCATATAAACAACCAGTTAAATTAATTTATTATTGAATAATAAACTGCAAGTAATTAATTGTTATTTGTTGATGTTATTGTTTGTTTTGGATGATGATTGTGACGGATGTATGATCTGTTGATGGATGAATGGATGTTGTATTATATATTATTTTAAACTGCAAGTTATTATGCATTTTTATTTCATTCGGGGTTGCGATTTGAAATGATATATAACCGTAATTTTATTTTAAATTATGGATTGAAATGATAAATATCTGTATCACTTGACCATAGGATAGAGAATTATATACAAGCACCGCGGTTTGTTTTGGAATGGAATATACGGTTTAATATGTATAAATTGTTGATGTTATATTAACATTATTTTATATATATATATATAGATAGTTAAATTCTTGAATTTAAGCTATGTATAAAATTGATTTAATAAAATGAGTTTAATAATGGAGTTTGATTGTTTTATATTATATGGTTTGGTACCTATTTAAGATATTGTATATATAGAGTTTTTAAATGACTTAAATGAAATTTAAGTTGGAATGTAAATATGGAATTGGTTTAAATTGAATTATTTAATAATTGTACTTGAATAAATTTGATTTGAAATTTAATAAAAATGGAGATTTTTAAGGGTATGATTCTTATAACTTGAATTGGTATAAAGTAATTTAAATGAATATAAAGTTGAGATAAATGAATTTACCAAGTTAATTAAATTGAAAGAATATCCGGTTGTTGGGAGTTAAAGGTTTTCTTAAATTATATTGAATTTATTAAGTAAACATCTCAAATCTAAATAATAGAAATTGAATTTGATATATATGGAATTATCAAAGAATTAGTTTAGAAATGGTGGAATATTTAAAGCTTTGAAATATATGGAAATTGAAATGTTTATTTGGGATTTAAATCTATATTTGGAATTGATTTGTGAAGGCGAAGAAACTATTTTTTTATATAAAGTAATTTATATTTTAACAATTTAAGTGGTGTGGTTATATTTCAAAGTTATGTAATTCAAAGTTTTGTGTTTTGGAAGGCTATACTTCAAGCGTTTGGTTTCGAAATATTATAACTTTGAAAATGTTATGATTTTGGAAAAAGGATATATTTGAAATAAATGATATCATATTGTTTGGGTTTTAAAATAGAAATGATATCGTATTTATATGGTTTTGAAATGGATATTATATTCTGGTTTTGAAATATAATTATTTTAAATGACCGTGGTGTTATAATAACGTTTGGTTGTTAAAGAGACCTGGATCGGAAGTTGTCATACTCTCTGCCAACCCTGAAAACCACTTTAACAACAGTGTACGCGGTGGAGATTCCAGAATGAAGTAGGATGGTGGCAGCGTTTCCTTTGAGGTAAATACGTGGACCTGACTCCCGTGAGTTGGCATAAGGTGGCTAAAACAGGAGCGATTCTCGGGCCAATGAGGTAGCACCTTTGATCGGACACATCCCTTCGATTTTATACTTTGACTTTTGGATTGATTCGGTGGCCACTTTTGTTTTTATTTAGGGGTGTGGCTCGAGGTGGGCGGTAGCTGCGACTATGCGTTACCACCAGCTCGGATGCGTAATTGGTATATCTACCCTGGCATTGCCTAGTTGTGCCGTGTCACCTACCCTAGCACGCCTTGTACGAGTTTCTATTTGTGTCGTACCCATGGAGTATCCTCTGGTAGCCTCCCGATCAGGAGGTATTACAGTACTGTATAGACTATTGGCATTATTTGTGTTAAGGGCTATATGGGTAACCCCTTAACGCTATTAAAAACTAAGTTTACTTTACCATTAGACATTATTATAATAGCGAAATATACTACATAGTAAATAGTTTAACGGATCCTTAGGAGATGTGAATCCCGAGCATCTCTTGAGGTACCGCACTCACGTTAGACATTGGATAGGAGATGTCAAATCAAACATCTCCGACGCCGTTACACTCGTATTTATTTCTGTTGATTTAACTCACATAAGATCTTTTAGTTCCGACTCGAGTGTTTTGTCTTTTCAATTCGCTCGGGTCAGTCCGAGCGTTTTAGGATCGAAGATTTTATTCTGGAGGACGATATCTACTATATTATTCCACTACACCGTTAAATTCCGCTGCATTAATTATTATTCTCTGGTATGTGTACTCTGATATGTATTGTATAAATATAATCAAGGGTTTTGTAAAATAGCTTCATGAACTGTATATTTGATTATTATATTTTATCGTTCCGCTGCAAGATTCTATTTTGTTTTTCTTTCCCTGCTTTTACTTATTTACCCCATAATAATCCGCCCTTCCGTATGGTTTGTATTGGCACGTGTGTCGATTTAAAGCATGTGAAAAGGCGGGATGTTGCATCTGGTATCAGAGCGAGGTTTAGCGATAAACCTTAGCTTTGTGGGGTTTGACTCTTTACTAATAGGGTAGTAATACCCTAGGATGAGTCACTGAGAGTATATATGAGAGAGCGTATTTGTTAGTGTTATAAAAAGGTTTTAATATTGTGTTAATTTGTTCCGTTTTGTATTTATAAATTCTGGTTGGTGCATGGGACGCTGTGACATCAATAGGGATTTCTAAACACTTAATTGGACAGACCGACACAATATTTGTTTTTAATATAGGTGAATGAAATAATTTTTCCTATTATATTTTCTATATATAAATAATTTTTTTTGTAAAGATTATATTTGGTTGCAATATGTTGGTTGTTAGGTAATGAAATTTATAAATAATACTCGAAATAAGATTGAAAATAAAATAAATGAAATTGGAAATTTAGAACTTAAGTTCTGGGCTTTTGAAAATTTCTTTCGAATAATTTTGGAATATAATAGTATGGTTCATTAGTATTTTCTGATATAAATATTTCAATATGATTTGAAAGAATTGTTTTGAAGAAACTTTGGAAAAATAAGTTCTATACTTCCCCCTTTGTCGCTGGAAAATAGTTTCGGTGATGGCGGCCGCATCATCGACATTCATTTTCGAGTTTCGAAGTGGGAAGACCACTGTAGTAGTTTACTGCAGATTTGTTTTGGTAAACCAAATATAAAATTTTAAATTGTTTTAATTATAATTGGATATATAAATTATAAGTATATATTTATCTGTTATTTTAAAATGATTTGAAATTAAACCTGGTAATTAATTCTTAAGTTTTCGCTAATTAATAGTTTTAATTAGGGTAGTGAAATGGAAGTTAACTAATAATTGGAAACTTTAAATAAATTAAGAGATTAAGTGCCTGGTTATAAATGAAATTAAAGGAAGTTTGAAATTGTAATATATGAAACAAAAGATTAAATTATTGAACGTTTAATTAATTAAATGAAATAAGAGAAACTTGTATGATTTTACTTACATTCTTAAAAAGCATATATATAATTTACCAAATTTTAAAAGTTGAAATGCTTAATAAGAAAATGTAATGAAAATTGTACAAGTAAAAGTATGAAATGAAATGTTCAATAAATTGCTTTTATTAATGAGAATTGAGGTTATAATTGTTATATACTTAAGTAGGTAATTATAGACTTAAGTTACTTAAGTAAATGATTGAAGTTATTTATTTTGAAAATAAGCAGAAAGATGAATACTGTAATAAATGAATGTAATATAATAAAAAGAAAATTTCATGATATGAATAAGTGAAAATGGGACTTTGCTAGAAATGAATAAAAGTAAATGAAACTATAAGAAATAAAAGGCAAATTAAATAGATAAAAATAAATTGAATAAAAAGGAAATCAAACCACAAATGTATGAAAAGAAATGGTTAAGAATGAATTTAATCTATTTTCTGAATTGGTTGGTTGTTGTTTTGGTTTATGATTGTTTGGGCAAGGATACTTTAAAGTTATTGGGATGAATAAATAATCTATTTAGTTTCATCTAAGACTGTTGAGTAAATGATGCGGTAAGTAGTTTATTTTCCACTCTGTACAATTTAATGTTGAACCCGAACAACTATTTGTTTTGTTTGTTATGGATGAAAAATTGATTTGTATGGATTCTATGTGATGGTTGTATGCCTTGCTGCAAGTGATTGTTGATTGTATTGAATTGTTTGTTTGTAGTTGAAATAACCTTATATATTTCATTTTTATAATTGTTAACCTTTTTTGGATTATATAAGTGAAATACAGGTTATGGAAGCAATTGCTACTGCTTTTGGTTTCATAATTAAGCGTTAATTGCCCGACAAATAGGTATGTTTTCGGATTACGGTTTTATAGCGCAATTATATTGCTCCTGTGTTGGGATATATTATTTTGGAAAATATATGTTGTACATTGTTATATTTAATATTATATTTTCTCCCGAGCCTCTCTGTACAGAGGAGACTCTGTCGAAATTTTCCGTAAATTTTGGGCTTATAAAATATTTTGAAAATGTTTTCCAAACATTATTAATTTAAGTATAAAAAGGTTTAATGATTATATATTGGTATATTTTATTTAAATTAATTAATTTTGTAAATTTTATTGTTTATAAATTTAATATCTTAAGTAAGATATATTGATTTCTTAATTCTTCGTTTCCCTTCTTTTTCCTTTTCGGGGACGAAAAGTTTTGAGTGGGGGAGAGTGTAACGACCCGTAAAATTTTGATAAATAAATTGGTTAATTTAATAAAAATTTAGTAATTAAATTTCGATGAAACCATAAACTTTATAAGTTAATTTGAAATGAACGCTGAAATGAAATATAGCAAGGGTGATTCAAAACTAAGTATAGCATATGGAATAAAATCCTAATAAAGGTAGTAGTGAAATTGTTATACTTGGGAAAAAAATTATATATATTAAGAGTAAGCATTTAATTATCCAATGCAATAATTTATTTATTAAAAGTAACTGCATGTAAATTTAGACAATAAAGTTAGTCAAAACTGAATTTGCATAAATTGAATGAAATTGCAATAAATGAAGTAATGTAAAATGGCCTAACTTGGTTTTAAGTTGAATGCAAGCAACAAATGTAAATGATGATTTATTAATATAAATCTGCGTAATAGATAGGAACCAAAATTATTAATAAATGTGATAAAGTGAATTAATTGGAATTTGATGCTTGAATATTTCGTAAATAAGAATTGAGTTGAAATGTGGAAAGTATTAATGCATCAAAATATAACCAAGGCTAATTTAAGGTTAATAATTAATGGGTTGAATGAAATGGGTTTAATGTCAATGTTATATTAGGCTATAAATCAAATGGAAGAAAACAAGCGTAAATATTGACTTAATTTATGAATTAAAATACATTGAATAATAATTGAATGTAAATCAATGTGATAAGGTTAATGCAAGTTGATAAGTAACGATATTTGTGCAATACCTATTAATTGGAAACAAATTGTAAAAGTTATAATTGAGTGAAATCTGTGAATTTGTAGTTAAGTAATAATGGACATAGTAAAGATGGCAATCAAATCAAATCAATTTGGGAATCAATTTTTATTTAATTGGAAGGCAATCAATAATTAATGAATTTAATGGTAAGTAATTAGAATTAAATTCTATATTAATTGAAACTGAATGTAATTTAATGTAATAAGGTTAGTGCAATACCAATTTATTGAAATAACTGTAAGGTTGAAATTAATTGGAATTCAATTTATAATAAATATTACATTAATGTGAAATGTAATACAAATGGTTAGGGGTTGTCAAATTTGGTAAACTAAGGTAATTATTAATAATTTGAATGAATTTGAATTCAATGGAAATAATGTAAATATACACTTAGCTACAAATTGAATATATGAAAACAAATGTAAGCATTAAATTAGATTAATGAATTTAAATTATAATAAACGGTCATTGAATAAAATCAATGTTCTGGGAGTAATTATAATATTTGTTTGAAGGAAATAAACTTAGTTATTGGTAATTAAAGTTTAATGGTTACAATTGTTATAAATTACCTATTTGTTTAGTTCATAGAATCTAATTTGAAAGAAATTGTAGTAATTGACTTAATTAGTGCAATCCCAATTTATTAAAGCAATTAGTAGGATAATAAGAATGGAAATCAAAACTTTATTTATTTAAGTGAAATCGAAAATTCAATAATTGGATTTAATGGCAATTAAATGAAATTGAAATAGTTAAATAATACGTTATTTGAAATAAAGATAATATGAGAAATTTATGTAATAGTTTTGAATCCAATATTTAATCCATCTATTTGATAGGAACGAATGGCATAATAATTTATTTATTTAATTAAACGGAATTTTGGGAATTTTATTTATAATTTGCGAATTTAATGAAATTGGGGTTAATATTGAAATTTATAAATTAATCATCTCTAAATTGACATTTAAATTTGTTTAAATCATTGTAAATGATTAAGGAATCATAAGGGATGATTTTTGTCAATTTTCGAATTGAGATTGGAAATTTGATTTAATCAATTAATTTTTAATTTATTTAATTAATATAAAAATAGCCATTTTGGCCGTTGACTCGGATTTCAACGAAACAAGTTTCATCGGATCCGTAACGATGAATTATTGTAGGATTTCAAGTTTCGTAGCGATCAGACCTGTCGTTTGATCGTACGGACTCGAAACGCCTTGAAATCGTTGAAAGTGAAATCAATTGAAATCAATTTGAATAATATTGATTTTAGAATAACTTCTTCATACGATAGAATTTAGACTTGAAACTTGTTCCATCGCGTTTAAAATATTTAAAAACATCTATTTTGATATATGGGTTGACCCAGTTTCATTCCGGAGTCGAAACAGGTTTTTTGGGCCACTTTGTCGTTAGCGCGTATATCCAACCTTATCCATCCATTCAAATTTCCGACCTACTTATATAAACCCGGTTATAAACCCTAGTCTCCCTAATTCTAATTTGTCTGCACGTGTAAATTCTTGCTCAGCTCCTCCTTTCAATGGCTGAAACCCTAAAACTCCTCAACCCAATCTCAATTCAAAATTCAACTTCAAAATTCAAACTAACCAACCTATATCGAATTATATATGGATTTGAAGCTCTCGACGAGCGCAAGTCAGAAATATAGATCGTTTTTCGATTTGATTTTTGATGTGGCCAGAAATCGAGTAACAAATTACGGTCGTTTATCGTGCCGAAATCAATGTCGTCCGATCGACAAATCGATGGTGCAGTCGTGTAGAGACGACGGAGGGGATCACATCCACGTATGCTAGGCGAGGAGTTAATGGCCAGATCGTCGGGATAAATTCAACTAGGGTTACGGTTTATAGGCGGTGGCTGGGTTCATGGGTTGCGTGCGGCCTACTTGGGGTTGGCCAGTGATGGAGACGTGTTCGACACGTCGTTCTAGGGGGGTCGAAAGTGGAGCGGTGGCGCGGTGAGCCTCCATGCGGCGGCGGCGGCTGTGATGTCGCGTTTCACTGTGTGCTTAGGGTTTTTGAAGGAGGGAATTATGTGGGAAGAAGGGGAGTGATGACGTGGATGTACAGAAGGTATAAGTTTGTTTTATTTTTATTTTTATAATTTTTAAATCGTGTAACTTCAAAACTTAATAACGTTCTCATACGATGCCCGATTTGCACGCGGTTTTTTGTTAGGATCGTATTGGAATTCCGAACACTTTGGCGCTGGTTTGGACAAATTTCGAGACTGCCAAATTTTTGGGTTTAAATTCAATTTAAATTCAAAAGGTGAGTGTTTTAACCCACTCACAACTTCTAAAATTTCTTATGTTTGTTAAATATTATTTATGGTATGATTTGATATTTATTTACAACTGTTTGGCATATATTTAATCATCATCTCAATTAAATTGCATTTATTTGAATTAAATTGTTATTCAATTTATTATTGCATATAAACTGTCAGTTAAATTAATTTATTATTGAATAATAAACTGCCAGTAATTAATTGTTATTTATTGATGTTATTGTTTGTTTTGGATGATGATTGTGATGGATGTATGATCTGTCGGTGGATGAATGGATGTTGTATTATATATTATTTTAAACTGCAAGTTATTATGCATTTTTATTTTATTCGGGGTTGCGGTTTGAAATGATATATAACCGTAATTTTATTTTAAATTACGGATTAAAATGATAAATATTCGTATCACTTTACCATAGGATAGAGAATTATATACATGCATCGCGGTGTGTGTGTGTGTGTGTGTATTGAAATGATTTTCTATGGTTTTGAAAAGGAATATACGGTTTAATAAGTATAAATTTTTGATGTTATATTAATATTATTTTATATATATATAGTTAAATTTTTGAATTTAAGCTATGTAAAAAATTGATTTAATAAAATGAGTTTAATAATGGAGTTTGATTGTTTTATATTATATGGTTTAGTACCTATTTAAGATATGTATATATAGAGTTTTTAAATGACTTAAATGAAATTTAATTTGGAATATAAATATGGAATTGGTTTAAATTGAATTATTTAAGAATTGTACTTGAATAAATTTGATTTGAAATTTAATAAAAATGGAGACTTTTAAGGGTATGATTCTTATAACTTGAATTGGTATAAAGTAATTTAAATGAATATAAAGTTGAGATAAATGAATTTATCAAGTTAATTAAATTGAAATAATATCCGATTGGTGGGAGTTAAAGGTTTTCTTAAATTATATTGAATTTATTAAGTAAACATCTCAAATCTAAATAATAAAAATTGAATTTGATATATATGAAATTATCAAAGAATAGTTTTGAAATGGTGGAATATTTAAAGCTTTGAAATATATGGAAATTGAAATGTTTATTTGAGATTTAAATCTATATTTGGAATTGGTTTGTGAAGGTGAAGGAACTATTTTTTTATATAAAGTAATTTATATTTTAACCATTTAAGTGGTGTGGTTATATTTCAAAGTTATGTAATTCAAAGTTTATGTTTTGGAATGCTATATTTCAAGCGTTTGGTTTCGAAATATTATAACTTTAAAAATGTTATGATTTTGGAAAAATGATATATTTGAAATAAATGATATCACACTGTTTGGGTTTTAAAATAGAAATGATGTCATATTTATATGCTTTTGAAATGGATATTATATTCTGGTTTTGAAGTAGAATTATTTTAAATGACCGCGGCGTTATAATAACGTTTGGTTGTTAAAGAGACCGGGATCTAAAGTTGTCATACTCTCTGCCAATCCCGAAAACCATTTTAACAACCGTGTACGCGGTGGAGATTCCAGAATGAAGTAGGATGGTGGCGGCGTTTCCTTTGAGGTAAATACGGAGACCCGACTCCCGTGAGTTGGCATAAGGTGGCTAAAACAGGAGCGATTCTCGGGCCAATGAGGTAGCACCTTTGATCGGACACATCCCTTCGATTTTATACTTTGACTTTTGCATTGATTCGGTGGCCACTTTTGTTTTTATTTAGGGGTATGGCTCGAGGTACGCGGTAGCTGCGGCTATGCGTTACCACCAGCCCGGATGCGTAATTGGTATATCTACCTTGGCATTGCCTAGTTGTGCCGTGTCACCTACCCTAGCGCGCCTTGTACGACTTTTATTTGTGTCGTACCTATGGGGTATCCTCTGGTAGCCTCCCGATCAGGAGGCTTTACGGTACTGTATAGACTATTGGCATTATTTGTGTTAAGGGCTATATGGGTAACCCCTTAACGCTATTAAAAAGTAAGTTTACTTTACTATTAGACATTATTATAATAGCGAAATATACTACATAGTAAATAGTTTAACAGATCCTTAGGAGATGTGAATCCCGAGCAGCTCTTGAGCTACGGCACTCACGTTAGACACTGGATAGGAGATGTCAAATCCCGTAAACATCTTCGACGCCGTTACACTCATATTTATTTCTATTGATTTAACTCACATAAGATGTTTTAGTTCTGACTCGAGTATTTTGTCTTTTCAATTCGCTCGAGTCAGTCCGAGCATTTCAGGGTCGAAGATTTTATTCTGAAGGACGAAGATGAAGATTTGTAGTACTATTATCTACTATATTATTCCACTACACCATTAGATTCCGCTGCATTAATTATTATTCTCTGGTATGTGTGCTCTGATATGTATTGTATAAATATAATCAAGGGTTTTGTAAAACAGCTTCATGAATTGTATATTTGACTATTATATTTTATCGTTTCGCTGCAAGATTCTATTTTGTTTTTCTTTCCCCACTTTTTCTTATTTACCCCATAACAATCCGCCCTTCCATATGGTTTGAATTGGCACGTGTGTCGGTTAAAAGCGTGTGAAAAGGCGGGATGTTACATTTGATATCCTTGAATGTTAAGTATGATCAAATGCACTTCTGTAAAGAGTTCATTACGATATTGTAGTAGGGTTTCCTTTTTTGACCATTTGGAAAAGAAAATGAATGTACGAAAGTGGATGTAAACTTAAGACACGATTAGGATAAGGAGAGTGAATGGTCACTTTTGCTTCATAAAGAAACAACGGAAATGAAAGTTGTAAAATGATAATAAATACTTGATATTGAAATGAGAAATATAATTTCTATTCCAAAATGTGTTTTCGTATAGAAGATGGGTTTTTATGAGATTTATTCCTTTGAGATCAAGATATTTGATCTGAAAACTTTCAACTTCAAATAGCTACAGTAGATGGAATAATTAGCCCATATTAAGTGGTTGAATAGACCGTCGTGTTTCATATAATATTATAGTAATGGCAAAAATAATGGGAGCTTGCCATATAGCACTCATTAGTCGCATCAAGCTACACAAATTGTTTCTATAAAACATACCAAACATTATTTATGAATAATAACTATTTTTTAGTTTGGACTAAAATATAGCCATAGTTTTATTTTAATATGAATATTATGAATTTCATTATAAAATAAAATTATAGCAGTGATATTTGTTTTCATAACAAAAGTGATGCATTTGAAAATACAGAATTGTCTAAAATTATTTTCAATCATTTTGGAATTATAGACCAAGCCATAGTTTTGAGAAATAATTTTTGATTATATGGTTATGAATCATACGGTACTAGTTAACTATATCTAAAACAATCAAGGGAAAGAATTGAACTCTTTGGATTGATACATATAGATATATGCAATCATAAGTCTATTAATACCAAAATGGTTCCATATACTTCGTTGTATTCACTCATGAGTTATCACCAACCTAAACATGTGTATTTGATACACATATAGTTTGTCTATGATAAGCTCATAGAATATAAAATGGAAGTAAATAAAATAACATGCAATAAAAAATAAAATTGATTCGATTTTATCAAATATGTGAGTATATTGGAAAGAGTTCCAAACGTACCTTATGTGACTCCCTATGATACATAATCCATAAGGATTAATCGAGCTTTATTAAACCGAGTATGATTAATGGTGAGTGAAGTTGAGTTAACTTCTATCTATAAGGTCATGTACTTAAGAGTAGTACGCAAGGTTGAAATTAGTTTTATCTAAAAAATAGTTTATAAAATCATACAAGGTAAAGGTTTACAAGAAACCCCAATATATCCCAGGCCAAGTAGTTGTCAGGTCGTGCGAGTCGAAAGACTATACATAATAATTGTACTTTAGTGATCTTGTTTGAATCACCCTAAAAGAATTTTAGAAATAATAGTCATTAGATGGCCAATTTATGTTTTGAACATAAGTATAGTAAACTAAAAACCAAATTTGTTATATATATAAGCCAGTTCATAAAATGTTTATGAATACATATTCTATGAACTGAGAAACAATTGTTATTTCAAGAAATACCAACTTCATAGTGAAGGAATTTATTTTAAAAATTACCAGTGGGAAAATGGATTTGGATATGCTCCAAGGATAAAACTGACTACGAGGAATGAAATGAAATTAACCAAACCTAAAATGAACACAATGCTTTAGAATGTCTAATAAGTATTTTTGCATACCAAAGAAAAACTATGAGTTTTTTTATCAATGCCAAGAATAGATAATCCTCAGTTGTCAATTAAACCACTAAGAGTATTATTTCTAAGATATGGCATGATGGCCAAATCTAAAATGGATTCCAAGTACATTATCAAAATTTGATTTTGATACATTTACCCAAAGCGATGATCCATCGGCTGCAATGTATTTTCAAGAGAAAAATAAATGCAATTGAGATACAGTGAGCAATGTTTAATAAGAATAACATCGTAAATTTCAGTTGTTGAAATTACCGTAAAGATTCACAACTCGATGTGCTCAAGTTGATTCGGATTTTACTCACAAAGTTGTCGTCTAATATGACTTTATGTTTTGATACATATGTATTGAAATGGAAAACTCTAAATAATGATTTATAAAAGATTATTTGCACAAAACAACCAAAAGGCCTTGAAGATGGTGGAGCGATATAGAGTTTGTGGGTTTTTAGATATGATCCAAGAATAGATATGAAAGTATCATTTGACAAGCTAAAAAGTTGAACAAGTGTTTTGATAGCAATATCAAAT
Organism: Allium cepa; assembly: GCA_030765085.1. Classification (NCBI taxonomy): domain Eukaryota; kingdom Viridiplantae; phylum Streptophyta; class Magnoliopsida; order Asparagales; family Amaryllidaceae; genus Allium; species Allium cepa. The sequence continues at coordinate 252,549,080 of CM060937.1, read as the reverse complement.
AGTTTGATTTTCACTAAAAATGCAGAGGAAGCATGTGTCCATAGGAAAGACATTAGAAGGTATATAGGTAGAATTATAATTAAACAACATATTGCTTAATTTTAACACGTGCTTGTGTTAGAATCATCTTTAGTTTAGTTGTTTGATACTTAACATCAGATTTGTAAATAATATCTTTTATAATAAGTATAAAGGATATTAGAAGTGTTTCATACGATATGCAATGGCATGTTGTTAAAATGTTTAATATGGTACATGTAAGTTCCTTGTGCATTAGAAATAGGAATGATTATATATGTTGTATTATCTACAATATCGTAGTTTGCTTATGTATTTGATACATGAAGTGAATATCAAATACAAATTAAGATAACCAAATTGCATTATATAATGTTCTCAAGTATTTATGAAATACTAGAGAATTGTTTACAAAAACAATGAACTCCCTGTGAAGAAGTGTTCAGAATCAAACTACATAAGCGATATTGAGTATAATATGTCAATATCAACTTCATGTTCAAACCTTAATTAAGAAGCTTTAATTTGTAAATGTTCTAAACAAAAGGTTATGGTTAATTCAAAGAAAAGGCTAAGTACATCGCCTTGAATAGCACCACAACAAAAACTATGTATAAACATAAATGCATAAATTCATAACTAAGCTAATGATGATTCGAAATGTTGAGAATCCCATGACATTGTTATATGATGACTATGTCATGATATAATTCGTAAAGAATCTAAAGCTCGCTGAAGGTCAACAGACATACTCTAATAGTTCCACATGATAAAGGTAGTTTATCGGTGTTGAAGAGAGTTAATCAACATAGTAGATAATTAAAATAAAATAGCATACTTGTTCACTAGGAGAATGACCCAATTAGTTTAAGAAAACTGGTCGAAGAAGTTGGAATATGAAATCAAATATACCGTCTTAAATATTACTTGTCAAGATGTATCAATGTTGGATATCGATACATCCATTGAGACTAGAGTACATAACACTCTAGAAATGTTGGGCACCATATTAGTCATGACGGGTAGAGACACCAAGAAGTTACATACTGATAATTTTTGGATAATTTTGGAATGACTCACTCAATAGTTTGGTGTTGATTAATATAACGGTCAAATAGAAAATATTAATGTGACAAAATTACACATATCTATGACTTGAGAATATTGTAAATCTTTAGTGGAAGTTCCATTTTAATTATAGTTAAATCATGGCATATCGTCCGTCGAACGACTATAATTGGGTCGAGTGAAAGAACTGGAAGTGAAACACTATTCAAGGGAGGATTCATCTCCTTGGTTATATGAGGTAAGTCAACTCAAAATCAAAGTCTTTTATTAGAGCAGTATAGTCAATAATAATTGTTATTATTAAACCAAGAACTTTGTGTTTGGACTATAAAGTCGAATGTGGATGATACTGAAATTTTGACCATTATGAAATTCCATAAGTCCTAAAGTGATATAATGTTAAAGAAGAGAATTATTGTAAATAATTATCACTACCTGGTAATGCTTATTAAAATAAAATTGGATTTTATCAGTGCCAAGTAAGCGATAAATTTGATCATAGCATCGCACCACATGTTATGTGACTTGTGAACGTTAATATTTTAATTATTCGATATTAGTCACTAACCATATTTACGCCTAGGAGTCACACAACCTTAACATTGCAAAACTACTATTACCACCCGATTTAATTAAATTACAGTTATTGTAAATTAACAAATATTTATAAAATATTAATTATAAATTTTTTAATTGATATATGTTGATCAATAATAAATAGCATGTATATAATAGTTATAAATACACTTATCGATACGATATCAATACGCATTTAAATTGGATTTAAGTGTGTTAAATATTGATCGGGGTAGAAATGATCTTGTAGTCCATTTAGGGCTTGTGATAGCCCATAATACATAGGCTAGAAGGGAACATCAATTAGATGGCTAAAGTGGTTATATTTTGAGTTAAAAAATGGATAATTGGTAAGAGAAGAAAAAGGATATAGATCCTTGTTTTTCTCCTTGAGATCTCCTTTATTTAATGAACTCTAACCCTACATTTCTTTTTTGACTTTGGCTTCTCCTTTAAACCTAATTAGGAAGGTTATATCCCCTCTTCATACCTTAAATTATCAAGCTTTAAAACATCAAATTAAACACAATTTGATTGTCGATGGTAGGTAAGTTCGAGAAGCTAGCAACTTCTGGATACAAGTTTCGATTCAGGGAGTTTTGTTTTTCATTTCAAGGTGTAACAACTAGGTTTTGGTGTAAGGTATAATTCCTTATTCATATCACACACAAATGTTTATAATATTTATCATATTGTGTAGTTGATTATTTAGTCGGTTATTATAATGAATATGTGAATGTTGGCGTCGTCGCATTGGATGAATTGTAAAAATGCGTACATAAATTAATTTTTTATATCTATGCTTGCTTATATGCTCAAGATAATGATGAAATAAAATAATTTTTGAAAATTAGGTTAATAATAAATGATTTTAAGTATTGATTTTAAATAATAATTATGAAATATTTGTATGCAAAATATTTGTTTACACTTATAATGTTCATGGATTTTTTTAAAAATTCATGTATATATAAGTAATATGTAAATATAAGTATGTATTTGAAGTATTTTATTAATTCTAATTTATTTATACAATAATTAAATACATAATTAACACAAATATTAATAATCTTGCTTCGAAAACTTAAGATACGTACATACATATAAAAGGATTTTCACCCATGATTTAAAAAATATTAAATGTTAAACAAACATTATGCCAAAAAAATTAATCTTTTAACTGTGGGCATGAAAGTATGTGTGTGTAATTTTTCGAATTATTTATATTATTATAATATATATTTACATGAATATATACACTTATACATTTACTTTTTGATTTCAATATATATATATATATATATATATATCATTATATTGAAGTTTATTAAAAATTAGTTTATACAATTAAATTTCAAAATAATTTGATATATGCAATTATACTTATTTTATCTATACAAATGTATTACATGTGTTTTATTTGTAAAATATATTTTAAAATTATATTCAGATATGTTTGTGTATATATATATATATTTATAATATTTATACGTACGCATATGTATACACTGATGACATACATGTATACAGAGGGGCTAACATGTCTGTTGCAATATAAATCTTAGTATCTATATACGGGCAAGTCAAATCAGATGTACTTTACTATGTTGCAAGCGCACATGCACATATGTTTATATGATACACACACATATAATACAAATTAAGCAATAAATAAAACCTATTTACATAATAAATAAAAGAATGATTTTATTTAAAATAAATTTAGATAACATCTAAGTGTATTTAGACTTCATGGGCTCGATAAAGATCCAATTGGTAAACAAAATTGCAATTTACTCATTTACCCCGTTGTATGCTGGCCCAGATCCAACAATGTGACATTGTCGCATTTATTGGCATATTATCTTTAGCACTAGAAAATTCTACTGAAGATTCCACGTTAGCTCTGCCATTTTGCATTTTTCTCTTCTCATCCTGTGGGCTTCATATAAAATACATACGATTAATATCATATCCTTTACAAGAGTTGACTTGAATTCGAGTCTCATGCCCAACCATTTTATTATATCAGAAATATCATGATTTGTTTGAGACAGTTGAGGCATTACTATGTTTTTGAAGCATATGACAAAGGAGCAGTTTCGTTCATTTGTCAACCAACTTTTGGTCTTTGAAGGATTATGGGACTTTAGAATTGCTATGCATTCCTCCAATTAAGGATGAACCTCACTAAGGTATTGTAAAATAATTAGGTGGGCTTCATGAAACATTACATCACTAATTGAATAAATTTTAACTCAGTTTTGCCTTGACCATCAAGTCGCCCTTCATGCCGAGACTTGCAAAACCCAGTAGGTTCAACACCAGTTGAATATTGAGTGACAAATTCAATAACCTCCCCAGCTATAGTACCTTCTATGATACTAGCTCCAATTCAATATATGTTCTTTGTTTTCCTTTTTAAAGTTCTCATGTGCATTACGAATTGATGCATATATCTCATAAATGCAAGACCACAAATCTTGGTTTTTCTTACCGAATGAACAACCAAATGCGCCATAATGTCAAAAAATAAAGAGGAAAAATACATCCCAAATTTGCATAAGGTAATAATAACCTCAGCTTGCTGATCATCTAACATATTAGAATCAATCACGTTGCTACGCATTCGTAATAACATGTCTAACATGTTTTGACAATATACCTCGAATTGTAACTGATAACAAATGTTGCATCAACACATGGCTGTCATGGGACTTCATGCTGGTCAATTTCAAATCCTTCATTGATACATAACTACTATTGTTTAAGCAATAACCTGCTGGTACCTTGGCACCACGAAGATACTCATACAAACTAGTTTATTGGACAATGTGTAACATGTAGATGGCAAATAGGTACGATTACATTTCTCCAATGGTGCTAACTCCTTTCAAATACCCGTTTTCAGCATATTTTGCTTAGCTTTCTTAATATCCTTTGTCTTACCAGGTATATTCAAGAGTGTCCCAATAATATTATCACAAATATTTTTTCTGTATACACTGCATCTAGATAATGCCTAACATGTAAGTGTTTCGGATATGGAAGTTCCTAAAATGTAGATTTCTTCTCCCATGAGCCTTTCAGAAGAGGAAAGGCTTTGCCAAATACATTTTCAATATCCTTGACCCATTCATAAACATCATTCTCCGTTAATGGAAAATGAGCAACTCCACTCTCTATCTCCCTATCGAAAGGCTTCGCCTTTTTATAATAAGGATGATTGGAAGGGAGAAATCTACAGTGATGCATATACACATTTTTCTTGTAAAAATGCAAGCACTCAACAACCATATCGTCTTGATAAATTGGCATGCTTTGACACCTTTTGTACTATTGCCAGACAAATTTCCTTACATGAGAAAATCATTTATGGTACAAAAAATCATGGCACTCAATGTGAAATCATTTTTACTATATGCATCAAACACATGCATACCTTTAAACCATGAAAATTTTAGATCATCAATAAGAGGAGCTAGGTAAACATCAATGTTGTTTCCTGATCATCATGGTCTCAAGATTAGAAGAGACAACATGGTGTACTTGTGCTTCATACTCAAATGAGGTGGAAGATTGTAAATCACCAAAAGAACCGGCCAAGTACTATGTTGACTACTAAGGTTTCCAAATGGGTTTATGTCATTTGTACAAAGACCAAGTTTGAGATTCCTAGTTCCTTCACAGAACCTAGAATACACTGTATCAATGTTTCCCCACTACGGAGAATTGGTCGGATGTCTTAGTAACCATCATCTTTCCTCATATATGCATGCCATTTCAAGGCTTTTGTGTTTTCTTTATTTTCAAGTAAGCATTTAAATCTTGGTATGATGGAAAATACCATAACCCCTTTTTGAAGGCCATTTCTTATTTGAGTCATCACAAACATTCCCCGCAGCTCATATTGGGATAATTCTCACTTAGACACTTAAGCGATCTCTCGTATTCATTTTAAAATAACATATAATCATTTGGACATATATGTATCTTTTTGTACCCTATACCAATTGGATACATAATTTTTGGTCTCGTAGTTAAAAGTAGGAAGCTCATTAAAGCATATCCTTCAAAAATTCCATTTAACGACCCAGCATTTTTGACATCTCAAGTTGTGAATATTAATTTATAATATTCAATACAATATTCCCAATAATCAATGATTAATAATTATATACAATTTTCTAAAACCAATATAATTTGAATTTTCAGATCTATATTAAAATACAGATTGATTTAAATGGAATTTCTTGTATATGTATATTTTGTTTTAAAGGTAAAATATGTATATATTGTTTTAGATTAAATATGTGTATTTTGTTTTAGAGATAAATATGTATATTTTATTCTAAAGATAAAATATAATAGACAATTAAATTAATTGGAAAAATCAAATGCATATATTTTTACACATAGGAATAATAAATTTATATGTATATAAAACTTTGGATAGAAATTAATAATGAAGCAAAAAAGAATATTTTTGATTTTGGGTATATAACAATATTGTTCATATTAAATAAAAAGAGTTTTAAGTTGAAAGTTTCTAAATTGATATATATATATATACATTGAATAAGAAAATTATATATATATATATATATACTGATAAGTTAAAAAGGGAAAGTTTATAATATTTAAATAGATAAAAATGTTACAAATTAAAGGATGTGTATAATAATCACATAAATATTTATAGGAGAAAACATATATATATATATATATATAACTAATGAATTTAGTTTATTTGAAAGTAATATATTTCTATATTATAAATAAAGAGATAAGCATGAAAAGATGTATATATGGATACATATATACTTAAATGCTTAAAAATAGTTTTTAACATCTTATAGTCCTTATAATACATATGTATGTAGGATGTTTAATATTGAATGTTATTTATATTATTAACAATATACATATAAAAAGGTATATTAATCAAGAAGAGTGTTATTTTAATTTATTAGTTCTCACCTTTATTTTAAAATGTATAAGAGTACATATATATACCTTAAGTACTATTTTAATCTAGTTTCTTATTTTGTTTTAAAATATATAAAGTATGTTGAAATAAATGAAAACATTAATATATATATAGGCCATTTATCTTCATAAGTGTGCTAACATATACTTTAAAATATGTTATGATTTATATAACAATATAATAATAAAAGACTTTAAGTCATGATCTGTTAAGGTAAAATAGTTAACAAAAACTGTTTTTAATTAAGTAAAACAATAGGAAATTAAGTGATAAATTTCAAATTAGCAAACGTATTTACATTTGGCAGTAAAATAACTGGAAACACATTGTAATAATTTTCTCTTCTTCTCAAAATTCCACTCAACAGAGACAATATCATTTCCAGCCTCCAACAGTCTCTTCCTAAATCTAAGCAGATATTTCAAAGCTTGTGTATATATATTTATGGTCTTGGATCTGGATTGTTGTTTGAGAATTAAAATAAGTAACTTAAAAAAATATAGCTTCTGTTCAAATTTTTAAGCAACAGCAAACAATTAAAAAGAAGAAAGTAAGTACTCTGTAAAACTAGCCTGGAAGTTTAAGAAGACAGGAAGCATTCTCTGTTTATAAAATTCAAAACACCAGGAGGATTCAAAAGCAAGTTTAGATTCAGTTTTAAAGATTTCAAGTTTTCAAATTAAAGATTTCAACTTCAAAGTTCTGGAACCAAAATGTTTAAGGTGAGAAACATTTATTTTCAAATTTGAAAATGAAAATGATTGCTCTGTTGACAGTAAAAATATTGTTCATCCCACTTTCAAAAACCATTATCTCTTTATCTAGTTCATTTTTCATGATGACGTAAACTAGGGAAATATTCATTTGCTAGTATAGTTTAAGTTAAAATTAGTTTGTGAATATATTTTGCTGTGTAGTTCAGTTATGATAGGTTTTACAATGAATAACATATTTGAGTGAAAAATCGGTATTTTTAAATCAAGATTTCAAGCATGCAATCGGGTTTCTTGTATGGAAATATGAATTGTAGTGGTAAAATTATAAATTATAGTGTTTTATATCTCGAGAAATTGATAGATGAACGGTTTTCGTTTAAAAATAAATTTCCGTCATCTTCGTCGTCGAGAGGTGACGCGGCCTTGACTGGGAGGAGTAGGTAGGCCTAGGGGAGGTAGCTACCGTGGCTGTTTGATGGATTTGAGCTTGGATTGGGTAGAGCAATGGAATGTAGGGTTTTGGGAAGGTTGGCGAATGTGACGAAACTGGGTGATGGTGGAGCGATCGGAATTCGATGGGGTTGGCTCGGTGATAGCTGCATGGGAGGGCTTTCATCTGAGGTAGGTAGTGTGCAAGACGGTGGTCGATGGTGAGAGCTGTTCGTCGAGGTTGGGCTTCGGGTTTGTTCGATGGTTCATTTAAGGGTTGATTTTCGATAAGGGTGAGAATTCATCGAGGTGGTGATGGTAACCAGTGGAAGAAGGAGCGTCGACTCTGATGTTCGCGATGTCGGAATTGGCGTCGGAGCTATAGTGCACGTGCACCGTGTGCTCATAGTGCTTGGCCATGGCAGATTTGGGTTAAGTGAGAAGAAAGGGGCTCGATGTAGGGCCGGATTTCGTTCGTGATCTATTCATTTTCGAGAGGGCTGTTTGTGTATTGGTCGGAGATGTTTTTCGGTTCGTGGCAAGGGATTTCATGTGGTCTTGGGAGTGTTAATGTTAGTCTGGGAGTAGAGAGTGTCAAGGGGAGAAGGAAATAAGGTTTTTGGGTTTGTTTCCTAGCTGATGGGTTAGGGCTTCGGCCCGTGTGCATTGTGTTGTGTTAATTAAATAGGTTCGGTTGTTTTGTTCGCTTTGGGTTATGGGCCTTGGGCCGATGGGTCTTTGTTTTAATTTAAACAAGCTTTATTAATAAAGAAAATTGGTTATAAAGTTAAAATAAAATCCATAACAAATTTCCTTTCCAAAAGTTTAAAATCAGGCATGTTGATTTAAAGTAAATATTTTAAAACCAATTTTCTTTAATGTTAAATGTTTATTTAAGTTTATTATAGACAAGGAATTTAAAAAAAATATAAAATCGTTTTACTTTAAGTCTATTTAATTTAGGTCATTTAAATAAGTTATTTTATTATAATTTAGTCAAGTTTTTAAAAATATTTTTTTTACTATTGATACTCGAGTTTATTGAATAAATTAAAGTATATTTAAGATAATTAAGGAAAAATAAACGTTTATACTTTTAAATCAATTCAAGTTCTTAGATGATTTTATATTTATAATAATTATTTAATTTCACATATAATAAAGTGTTATTAAGAAGATGGTTCGTAACAACGGATGTTATGCCGTCGTACGATTTGTTGTGAAGTTAAATAAGTAAAATTTTATGAGCTTGTACAGATAGAATTTAATTATCAATTGGAAATGGAAATGAACGCCGTTGTACAATTTTATAAGGCCTGTCTGTTAAGATGTTACGAAACTAAATAGTTATGTTAATTGTAGATTATTCAAACTGTTTGACATCTGGTCAGCGGAAACAGACACCATTCCGCTAAATAGTTAATTTAACTTCTATGGATGGTATAAGCCATCTATCTGATATTATCTGTGTAATTGTTACTAGCAATGAGAATCTCTTATCTGCTTATTCAGGCATATATATGTTTATTTACCTGTTAGTTATATTTGAGTATTAATGTGAATCGATCTATGGAAGCTGATTGCCATTGAATGTCTATATTGACATGCTTGACTGTGAATCGTAGCTTGATAAGTACCGTTGAGACCGCTAAGTCTTATTCTGTTTGGATTGATTTCGAACCTAGTTTTGTTTTAAAAATGAATATTATCTTTAATGATGTTTTTAAAAAAAAAGAATTGATAAATATTTTGGAAATATCAAAAAGTAGTTTATTTATTATTTTTTGAATTCTTTATAAAGGTATAATTTTATAATAAGTATTATTTAAACTATTTAAAGTATAAAACTATTTTTGTGATGATCATTTAAAGGTTAATTCTTATTAAATTAGTATTTAAGTATATTTTCTTCAATATAGTCTATTAAATATAAGTGTTGTTTTAAGTGATATTGTATAGTAAACTTTTAGAAAGAGTATTTTTATTTAATAAACTTGAGAAATGTATTTGGAAGTTTTTATAAGTATGATTTGGAAAGAAGTAGTTTTAAATATATATTTACCCAATGAAATAAGCTTACTTAGTAAATTCTAATCTATTGGGATTTTAATAGTGAACAAGGCTTAATGGTTGCAATGGGAAATAACTTGGTTGAATTGGTTGATTATTTTGATAGTTATATAACCGACTATCAAATCTGGACAAAAACTTAACTTTGGAAATATTTAAAGGTAACTCAAGAATTATATGGTACGGTTACCTTTCGAGGTGCTATACCATACGTATAAACTCGTTTATTCTCTGGGACGAATTATAAGGAGACCCGTCCACTAACGGTTAGGAGGTGAACTCCGATCTTATATTTTGTCAGTGTATTTCCTAAAGTACAGGGGTTGAGTTTACTGGGAAATAACGAATGTTGTTTCGAAGTGATCGGGATTGGATTTGTAATCCGAAAACCACTTCGATCCAATGTGTATGTTTTTGTGATGAAGACAAGAGCTTGGAGTCGAAGATGGAGCAGTGAAGTGCAAGGGATAATCGCTACTAATCCTGAGGGTGATTCCAAAATGGATGTAGTAGGAATAGTGCCTTCGGTTCCATTCGAACCCAGAACGGACTCGTATGGATGAATGCTTTCAGAACATCGTCGAGAGGACGGTGAGCATTCTAAGTGAAATATTTTAAAAGGTAACGATGAGCCTCGAACCTCATCAACTGGGAATGATTGAAAATCAGGGGATATGCAGCAAGGCTAAGTGGGTAGCACCTAAGTAGGGCAAGGTCATCCCTGTCTAGAGGTCCCTTTTTATTTCGGCTGTGTGGGCGGTTGCTGATCCCAACCACAGGGTGATCTTACTCGGGCTATCCAGTAAGGGGTAGTTCGGTCTTGTGTTATAGGGGAACGGAGGGTTGCTCGGTATGCTGATCTAGACCAGGTACCGTGACAGGTGGTACCCCAGTGCCTATTCATTCGTTGGAAATCCATTCTCCCTACGTGCCTTTACGGTTTTGATTGTAGAACCCAGTTTATGGCTAGTATTACTGGAATTTAATGAATGTAACAATTTCGGCTATTTGAATAAGTATTTATATATAGACACTATTATAATATCAGAGGATTTATAAGAAATGTTTTGGTTATTGTAAGGTAAAAACCCGATATGTTTATTTGTGGCATGGTCTTACGAGATACCTTCGATTTCAAAAGGATTCTAAACTTTAATAAATGAAATTGAGTGTTTTTCTCACGCTGGTTTACCAGACTGACCCGGACTTGGTGTTTTTCTTATATGCTCGGGTCAGATGAACATATTTCCAGGTTTAGCTGGAAGAGTAGAAGCTTCAGGAGAGGCGCTGGAATCAGGAGACGTATTCACGTAGATGCTTATATTCAGTCTGTATTTGGATGCATGTCAACTAGTTGTAAGGACAGGTTGTTATAAACTGTCCGAGTTGAATGGTTGTAATTATGATTTAAAGTCTGTATATGTGATTAAAGTAACAGTTTTGGTTTCATGCAAAGATTTGTTTATATTATAGTTTATTCGTTCCGCTGTGAGATTCTGATTGTTTTTTCTTCCATCTTCTTTCTATTTCTCTTCTTTCTTTCTTTCACTATTTGTCTTTCCATGCAGTTTGGCTGACAAGTGTGGTTAAAATCAGTTTAAATCAGTACGGCAAAATGGGTCGTGACATTGTGGTATCAGAGCCTAGGTTGAGTGAATACCTAGGTTTGGGTGGGTTGCTCATTAGGAATAGAGTCTGTAGCAACCTGTTTGAGTGTATATATATACGAGAGTGCATATTTGTTAGTTATATAAAATGGTTTTATATATTGTATTAATTGATCGGTTGAGTGGCATATGGATTCTGGTCAATACGAGTAGCTAACGTTATTGATAGAGATCTCTAAACACTTGAACCAGGCCAACGGATACGTTATTGTTTTAAGAGGTAGATGAAATAACTTTACCCAGATATATTTTCTGTATAAAAGATATAATTTTTAAGTATATGGTATTAAAATGATTGGTTGTGATGATAATAATTTATCATCTAGGATTTGAGTGGTCTTAGCCGTCAACCTTGGGTATTTTCATTGGTTGCCCTTTTTGACTTGAGCATACCCTTAGAGATCTGAATCCTTTAGGATTTGAATCTTGGGAAAATGGATTTTTATTGAGTTTTATTTACTAGAGGAATTTGGAAAACTTTTAAACTAATATTTTGGAAAAAAATTCCACCCTTTAAGATAATTTCATAACAATGGATTTCTATATAAAAAAAAGATATTTGAGAATTTAAACCTTATAACACTTTACTTTATTGTATATAAATATATATAGGTCTATAAATTGAAGGAATAAATTGTTTATAAACTTACTGTATTATTGTATATTCTTCTCTACCTTATAACCATTTTCAAATATATGCTAAAATTATTTTTGAAAATATAATTCTATAAAATTTTGAGTAATGGAAATTTTAAGGAGGAGTAAATTTTGAAGTGTAAACCTTGATGTACTCTTTAGCCTATAGAAGTCTAAACCTTAGGATCTCACCTTTAGGTTTTGGTATTGATTATAGAGAACCCGTAGCATCAGTCGAGGTGGAGCTTTGGCTAGGCTAGGAAGAATGGTGATTTTGACCGGGTCAGGAGAATTCAGGTGGATCTTAACGAGTCGTCATTATATGAAGAAGAGCCAGAGGAGCCGATAGAGCCTGTTGAGCAACCTCAGCCTCAGCGTCAGGAAGAAACCCCCGTGGAGGAATTCGACAGTTAAGAAGAGTTTGAAGTTGAGGGTAAAGATGAGGAGTTTGACGATGAGGAAGAGTTCGAAGTAGAGGAGGATCTTGAATCAGAAAATGATGATGCAGTCATTTGGGAGATATGGGAAGTTGTTGAGGAGCCAGCTGCTGGTGTAGATTTCCTTCCGAGAGAGCCTAGTCTAGAGATTTTTTGGGTTCCGGACAGTGACGTGGAGTCCAGGGAACTGTCGGGACCCGAAGGGGAGGTCTCTGGTAGCAAGAGTACATAGTTAGTGTTAGGTTGCTTTCTCTTGGTAGTGTGTGCCTTTTGTATGTGTCTATGACCCTTGGACGTCATGGATATTAGGTGTTAAATGTTTGGTAGGGTAATATATATATTTGTATATATATGTATGTTTGTATGGATGATGAAAACATTTGTAGGAATATTTTGGCTGGTACTAGATGTAATGTATATTTTGATATACTAGGGTGAAATCTATGTATTTACTGGTGTAGTTTGGGTTGTTATTAACCAGTTCAAATGTGTATAGATAGTTTTTCTAACCTAGCTATGTAATTTCGGGGACAAAATTCTTTTAAGGGGAGGAATGTAACGACCCAGGATTTTTGACATACCGAGTTGTGAATATTAATTTATAATATTCAATAATATTGTATTTTAATATACAATATTCCTAATAATCAATGATTAATAATTATATACCATTTTCTAAAACCAATATAATTTGAATTTTCAGATCTATATTAAAATACAGATTGACTTAAATGGAATTTCTTATATATGTATATTTTGTTTTAAAGGTAAAATATGTATATATTGTTTTAGATTAAATATGTGTATTTTGTTTTAGAGATAAATATGTATATTTTATTCTAAAGATAAAATATAATAGAGAATTTAATTAATTGGAAAAATCAAATGCATATATTTTTACATATAGGAATAATAAATTTATATGTATATAAAATTTTGGATAGAAATTAATAATGAAGTAAAAAAGAATATTTTTGATTTGAGGTATATAAACAATATTGTTTATATTAAATAAAAAGAGTTTTAAGTTGAAATTTTCTAAAATAATACATATACATTGAATAAGAAAATTATATGTATATATATATATATATAATGATAAGTTAAAAAGGGAAAGTTTATAATATTTAAATAGATAAAAATGTTTCAAATTAAAGGATGTGTATAATAATCACATAAATATTTATAGGAGAAACTATATATATATAACTAATGAATTTAGTTTATTTGAAAGTAATATGTTTCAATATTATCAACAAAGAGATAAGCATGAAAAGATGTTTATATGGATATATATATATATATATAGACACACACACACGTGAATGCTTAAAAATAGTTTTTAACATCTTATAGTCCTTATAATACATATGTATATAGGATGTTTAATATTGAATGTTACTTATTTTACTAACAATATATATATATATATATATATATATATATATATATATAAAGATATATTAATCAAGAAGAGTGTTATTTTAATTTTTTTAGAAAAATGTGTGATCCTCTAATAAAAGAGGAGAGCACACATGTAGCGCTATATATAAAACAAATAATAAGGAGCCGCCAACATGCCTGGCAGGTGGCACAACAAAAAAAACTAGAAAAAATAAAGAAATAGAAACCCCTCAAATGAGCTCCGGCAAAGCCACCGCCCATTTCACCCTAATACAAAGCTCCGGCAAGGCCACCGCCCAATACTAGGGTGTTAGAGGTATCTAAAAACCGAAAGCAAAAGTACAAAACACAAAGAATTAATCCAGAAGAGTGTTATTTTAATTTACTAGTTCTCACCTTTATTTTAAAATGTATAAGAGTACAAATATATACCTTAAGTATTATTTTAATCTAGTTTGTTATTTTGTTCTAAAATATATAAAGCGTGTTGAAACAAATGCAAACACTAATATATATATATATATACACATATATATATATATATATGCAATCTATCTTCATAAGTGTGCTAGCATATACTTTAAAATATGTTATGGTTTATATAAACTATATAATAATAAAAGACTTTAAGTCATGATCTATTAAAGTAAAACTGTTGACAAAAACTGTTTTTTAATTAAGTTAAACAATGGGAAATTAAGCGATAAATTTCAAATCAGCAAACATATTTACATTTGGCAGTAAAATAACTGGAAACACATTGTAATAAATTTCTTTTCTTTTCAAAATTCCACCCAGCAGAGACAATATGATTTCCAGCCTCCAATAGTCTCTTTCCAAATCTAAGTAGATATTTCAAAGCTTGTGTATATATATTTATGGTCTTAGATTTGAATTGTTATTTGAGATTTAAAACAAGTAACTTAAAAAAATAGCCTCTATTCAAATTTTTAAGTAACAGTGTAACGACCCGGAATTTTTGACTCCGAAAATTCCAAATTGTTAGAGAAAAGAAGAAGGAGATAGAAGAAGAAACAGAAAAGAACAAGTCACGGAATCTCACATTCACAGCGGATAAAATATAATATCAAATAATAACAGTTATACAAAGGAAAACTATAACTACTTATTTACATCAATATATCAGAGTTAAAACCATTACACAAACACTGGACAATTAAAATCAACTTGTCCCAAAAACACAACAAGAATACTCAACGGGTTACACTCCATACGTTCCTGCCATCAGGCTCGCCTCCTGAGCTCCAGAACGTCCTAACCTAAAAATCTGTAATACTCGGCTTAGTCCGAGCATTACATCAAAGTAACTTCCGGGTCAGGCTGGAAACCGGCGTGAGTAAACCCATATAATATGAAATACCAAGCTATATAACTTAGGTGAATTACCAAGGTAACTCGTACTTTTCTATGAGTTCTAATCTTATTTAAGTCAATCATTTATCTCAGAACAATTATCCAAGAATCGTTATCTAGTTCAAACATCCATGATACTTAAATTATTTCATTCCAGCCTATTTTCTTCTAAACTCAAAATTATAAAGAATCGAAGTTGTGAATGTCATTGATTATCATAGAGTATCATTCAATAGATATCAATCAATCCAGACAATCTACATAAACAATTATCCACAAGCAAGAATTGTTAATCCATATCATAATTAATTTAATTAACTTAACTTAAATTAATTACTTAAGAATTAACCACCTAATCCTGCTAAATCAATCATTAATTAATTACAATCAATAATTAATCGATCACTCCTTAATTTCCTCATAAACCAATCAATAATTATCACCACTGGTAGGGCTGTTGCCTTAGTCAGTGAGGTTGAATGGGATCTCATATACAAGGCCACGAGATGGAAATGTGAATCTTCTTATGTTCTTCTGTTTACCCTTAAAATTTTCATCTCGATGATCTGGGAAGAGAGAAATGCAATTATTTTCAGTGCAAAAAGGAAAATATTCATGCAAATGAAAGGAAGTAATATGGAGGGATTGAGGTTTGGTATTTCTGCTTCTAAGCACGTGTTTGATCCTGCATTTCGGAATGCTCTATCCTGAATCATGCGTGTCTGGTTTCGTTATGTTCCAGTGTTGTTGTTTTTTTCTTTTTTTCTTTTTGATATGCCTGTCCTTCTTTGTTTTCTTGTTCCTTTGTATCTTGCTTGCCTATTTATTTAGGTAGCTTTGTTTCCTCCAGCTTTGTATTTCTTTCTTGGTAAGTCAATAAAATGGTAGGGGTCCACTTTTTAACCCCGCTGGCCTTGCCAAATAATTAATTAATCTTTTAATTACAGATAAATTATTCTTTAACTATTAATAATAAACCTTAATTATTAATTAACAAAACTTAATTACAAATTAAGTACTTCTTAATTACCAGTTAGTTAACCCTTAATTAACAGTTAATTAATCCTTAATTACTTTCATAGTCAATTAATTAATCTTAATTAACTAATTAATCATTCCTTAATTATTAGCTAATAAACCTTAATTACAAATTAGTTGATCCTAATTTACTTAATTAATTTCAAATTATAAATTAATTAATCTTAATTACTTAATTAATTATTCCTTAATTACAATTTAATTAACTTATCTCTAATTATCTAATTAATAATCCTTAATTACAAATTAGTTAATCCTTTAATTAATTAACTTCTAACCCTTAATTATTAATTTATAAATCCTTAATTAATAAATAATTAAATCAATTAATTATACTTAAATTACTTTATTAACTTAATTAATTTCGAGACAATAAAACCTTAGTTAACCTTAAGATAAAACATGATCTTTATTAATGACTTAATTATTATTAACATGTGTTTTAAAACATTATACTGTTAAATTTACTTTTACATTTCATTTCCAATTTAAGATTTAAAATGATTACGACTTTAACTTAACAAAATTCAAGTTAAACAAATTACAAATCTCTTAATCAAATATTAAAGAAAACTTATTTTATATAAAAGAAATTTATATAAGAAGGGTTTTAAACTAAATTTATTTAAATTCAAAACCTTGCTTTTTTAAAAAAACTTTTTTTTAAAACTGTTTTATATATGCTTCGGGTTCAACCCAATGGCTACTCAAGCTTTGTCCGGAGAAATCACTTCTTTTTTTCTTAAAAATTTGTTTAAGTTTTAAAGTTTAAATCTGGAAACAATTTTCACTCACGAACAACCCGTGTCCTCACTCGAGTCAATACCCCACTAACCCGAGTCTTCCTTCGGGAATTCCACTACCCAAAACTACAGACACAACCATCACTGCCGTGTACATGCAGTGGCGAACCAGCCTCTTTCGACCATCCATGACTCCTCTAGCCTATCGACGATCATCTCTACACCAGATTTCGATCATCAAAACTTCGACATTAACTCAAAATCAAGATCGAACAATCCTGAGCAAACCTGGAACAAAACCACAACACCAAAAACCTCCTCGAACCCACGCCTCCGACCATCGGAATGACCGAGCTTCCAGCCACGCCTTTGCCAGCTACCCCGCTACCATTTCCTAAAGTCTGGTGGAACACGATCCACAGAGACGCCGAGATAAATAAATTCCCGACCTTGACCAAAAACTAGGGTTACAAACTATTTTGACCACCCGCCACCGCCGCCACGGTGGTTTATATACCCAACTGGCATTTTTGCCAAGCTCACCGAACTCCCCTCTACATCCAGTGAGTCCACGACCTACCCGATCTCCTTGATCATTAGAAACCACCCAAAACTCACATGCATATCAAACACGAAATGCTCACTCAAACCAAAACTAAAAATTGTGATTTCGCTTCTAAAAATCATGTTTTTAGATAAGGATTTAGATTATATGCCTGAATTGATGAATTAAGATGTTTGAATTTTTAACATAACTCAAGCTTGCACTGTTCTTCTTGGTTTTCCAGAGAATTCCAAATTTATTACTTAAATAAAATTTTAAATCTTAATCTATGATTAAACAAACAGATTTTGTTTGAAACATAAGTCCTAACAAAGATTAGTTTAGAAGATAATGAATTTTGATTAAAATCTTGAGCTTGAAAACTAAGAACAGAGATGTCACAGGTATAACAGGCATGCACACATCTATACATTCATATATATACCAAAAATTCACTTATACACACACACACACAACATACTTTATTTCCAGAAATTCACATGCAACCAGATTTCTATTTATTTAAGCTTTTAAAAAGAATGTTACTCACCATTTGTTTTTGAAAATAGAGAAGAAGCCTGGGTTTTGAAATTTGAAATCTACTTTGATCTTGATCCTAGATTTAAAACTAGATGTTGATCTTGATACTTTTATTACTGAGTTGAATCTGGAGCTTTATTATTGAAGAATTTGAATTTGTGAACTAGTTTGCCTTGCTTTGATTTTTTTCTGGTTTCTTTGAATTTGAGAGTGCAGAATAAAAGAGAATGAGAGGGAATAGAAATTATATGACCTGATTTTTATTAATTTTAAAACTAATGACACTTGTTAAAATTCATTACACTTGTTGATTTCCATAATAAAAAACGCACACTTGTCTTTGTGTACGTAAATGATTTACACTTGTATTTTCTTCATGAGAATATGGTTTAGATAGATAGTTATATTATTATTCTTTTGTTTATATTTGCATATATATGTTTTAATACATCTTTATTAAATATATTACCTTATATTACATTTATGTTTATATATATATATATATCTATGTATTATTAATTTATATAAAATGTATACATTATATTTTCCTTAAATTTATATTCATATATCCTTAAAGAAATAATTTGAAACTAATAAAAAAATCATATATATATTATTAAATCATATATATATTATTTTAAGTCCAATTTATTTTTATGACATTTTATTTTTGAATTTCAAACTCAAATACAAATTACAACCTATTCACACACACATACACATATATAACACTTATTTATTTTGAAATTTTCAATTTAAACAATTAAATTTCCAAATAAAATCAGTTAATTATCCTCTTGACCTATGTCCAAAAATCCGAGTTATCACATTCCTCCCCCCTTTGAATCTTTTCGTCTTCGAAAAGGAACGAAGCAAGAATTTATTCAGTAACTTAAAACCAGATAAATTATTCTCAGATCAGTTTTAAAATACTTTTAAAATCCACATAATATTATAAAATATTTTTTATAAAAATACTTTTTTAACTCGATGCCTCAACCAATCCATCCTTGTTCTCACAGAAATTCGGTAATACGTTGATCAGGCGTAGGACTGAAAATCTATAAGTACTTAGCAGATCGATTTTCAACACCCAGTGAAAATACTTGGAAAACATTTTATGGAAAATATAGAAAACCTTTTTTGAAAATGGAGGAAACATCTTTGGTGAGAATGCTTTGGAAATCATCACCCCCTCCATGGTCGCAGTTAACCCGATGGTTACGTTGACATCCCGACAAAATCCATAGATAACTGTAGGCACTCTGCTCCCCTCGATTACGTCATGAAACCCGCCACGGATCGCAGTTACATCCTGGGTTACGTTGCCATCACAGCAAAAGTCCATGTAACTGTAGGCATCAATGCCCTCGATTTTCGCTGCGAAATGAAACTTCACCACTTCCACATAGGTCGCAGACTACATCAGTTAAGTCCCAATGTAGCCTTAGGCTCTCACGGCCTCTCGACTTTCGCTACATCTTCATAGATCGCAGTCTACCGATATTATGTTGCCATTACGGTAAAATCAAACATAGACTGTTGGCTTTTAGCAGCACACACGACTTCCGCTATGGTCCACAATAGATTGCAGTGACATCGAGTTACATTGCCGTCATAGCATAACCCAAATGTCTCTGTAGGAATCAGCGCCCTCGACTTTCGCTACCCACTACACAAAATTCTCAGGAACTTTAGTTTGTCTGGACTTCCTCACAGGATCAACTTTAGAACCCCTCTTAGGGTTCAAGGTAGTACCATCCCGTGGCACTCCTATGAAGTTCATTTCAATGGGAGTGCCTTTTTCCCCAGAGCCAATCTCAAAACACTTTATACTACATACTTATAGTATCTTTAAAATCATACCCTTTATGATTTACATCAAAATCTTCTTTACACAAAATCGATAACTCAAATTGATAGTTCCAAACTTGGCTTTCTAAATTTCCAAAATTTGATTTTCCCAAAAATCAAAAAGCCTTTCCAAAATCCATATGTTCCAAAACCTTTTTCCAAAATCATTCTCATAAATCCATCTATATATATATAAAATCTTGAAAAAAGCTTTGCATCACTTCATATTTGTATAAATTCCCTTTTTATACTTCAAATACTTTTAAAACCCCTTTTCTTCTGGCTATAGATTCAACAAGGAGAGTTTATCATATATAAAAAAGATATATAACTTGTTTATTCCAAATCAAATATTCAAATTTGATTACTCTTTTATAAAGTTATTCATTTACATTACATTTAATAAAATAAGTTCTAATCATAGAAATATCAATCTCTCATTTTATTTCATCATTCATTTTTCAAAATATACCTTCCTATTTCAAAAATCATTTTACAGTTCTTATCCAAAAAAATTCAATCTCTATTTCATTCAAACTCGTACTATGTACATATATCATCCGTATGCAATATCAAATCTGATAACTCGCTCCATCAATTTCACTTCCAAACTAGTATCGTCCACGCGACTTCCTAGTGCGGGCTCAGATCTGGTTTCTTAATCAAAAACTGTCATTCTCCTTGGATAGCCATAACTATGATAGATAATTTCCAAAATCAATCAAAAATCCATATTCAGGGTTCACCGTCGAAAATCGAGTGAAAAATCCAAACTCGGATCGATATACTATCTCGGAATTTTGATCTCGAATCTAGATCAAATCATTATACGAATAGAACAATATACGTACATCCTGTTGAATATACGAGTATATGATTTTTGTTTGATGATAATAAACATATATATATATATATTCATTTAAATGTATTTGTTAATGTACTATTTTTTTCACAGATTAAATAAATATTTGCTGAATAAAATAAATAACACAGAATTTAAATTCAAATAGATTTTTTATTCAAACGAATATTTATTACAATTTTGAATAGTACAAATTTGAGCTCTCACTATATTTACATAATTTACAATTACAATACATTTCGATTTACATAACCATCCTCACTACATATCGCTCATTTACTCGTATTTATCTCAACTTCATTCCAGATTGAATCTAGCATTTGAGCAATCTGCAAAATAAACACTAACGCAGTAAAATTGAAAAGAAAATATTTTGCAGTGTAAAATAAAATGTATTTTTGAAAATATTATTTGCCTCGGTTATTTGGGTTGTTCGTCATCATTTAATTTTGAATTCATCATACACGAACAACTTGTGAATTGCATAGTGTATCATTGTACATGCCACAAGGCCGTGCTTACCGATATACACTTGATAATCTGTAGGGACAGGTGAGCACAAGTCAAACCCAAATCAAAAGACGGGTTTAACTCAAGTGAAAGTCACGATATCGGCACAATTCAAACCCAAATCAAAAGCCGGGTTCAACTCAAGTGAAAGTCACGATATCAGCACAAGGTCAAACCCGAGCTTTAAGCTGGATTCAACACAGGTGCAAGTTAAATAAAATGGTCACGAATCCAAAAACAACATATAAGCCTCGGCAAAAATTTAGTGAGAAACCAATGAACTGGTCACTACAACCCAAATCAATGAAGGTTTAGACATGAACCATAAATCAATATCAAACCAAACTGCACTAGTGCTCAATGCAATAAATGCCACCAGACCAGATACAAGAAAGATAGGCCAGAATATCAAGGAACAACAATATGATGAAGTTCCAAATCAATATAAGTTCAGAGAAGCATGTACAAGCAACTCACTACATAATGAACACAATGAGGCAGAGCTGAAGTCACTGAAACAAAGAAGCAACCAGACCAATGGCACACATGAAGACCAACATCAATGCATATGAACTCAGGCACAAAAAATAAAAGATAGATACAAGTGAACAAGAGGAACAAACACT
This sequence comes from Allium cepa, assembly GCA_030765085.1. Taxonomy (NCBI): domain Eukaryota; kingdom Viridiplantae; phylum Streptophyta; class Magnoliopsida; order Asparagales; family Amaryllidaceae; genus Allium; species Allium cepa. Next base: position 252,526,978 of record CM060937.1, on the reverse strand, counting down.
CATGTGCACATGTATACCAGACTAGGCATCATATACACAAATGTGCTTGAGAAAACCGAGCTATATATGCTAAACAAAATATATATATCACAGACTTAAGTCAGTGCACCAGTGATGTCAACAAGACTCGGCATGTACATGAAGGCAGCAAAAACAGGTACAACATAATGCAACAGTGGACACAGTCGAGGCTACAACCCAATTCATATGCAAACACACATATACATTGAAAACAAACAACAAGTAACTGGTTCAAAACAACGCTGCACACATACAGAAAGTCAATAAAGATTCAGTCAAGTCAGAAATTCACATAGCAGCATCAAGTGACCGAAATCAACAAAGTATCAGAGAATCAAATGGTGATAGGAAGTTCGAACAAAGCAAAATCAAGAAACCATTGTCATCAGAAAAGTGAAAGTAAAATTCTCATCTCAAAATAGTTTTCACAAAATCAAGTTTGCAGTCGAAGACAACTGCAGGTCAAAGCATAACCAAAGTCACCAACATATAAAACTGTGGACAATGCAATGTCGAACATTTCTTTATAGTGTCAATGTCAAGCCAGGGTTCAAAATCAAGTCAGAGCCATGAGTACCAAGAAAGCAAAATATATACGAATTGAACAAGTCAGAAATCGAAGCCGTGGTGGCAACGAAAGAGATCAACACCGTGATTATCAAGTAACCAAATATACAAAATTGACAAAGTCAGAAATCATCGTCAACATTCAATCAAAATCATATGGCCAAGGAATTAGCAGAACGAACGAAAATCATGGGGTTCGAACCCTATATAAACCCATTCACCATCGGCCGAGAAATTCATTCGACTAAGAACAATAATTCAATAACTCGAATCATCGATCGAGTTCATGCAAGATAATAAGTAAAGCAGAAAAGAGCATAAAATCACATACCAATTTTAATTCGAACTCGATCGAATTGAAATAGCCGAAAGCAATCACTGATAGAAGAAAGAATTCGAAGAAACAACAGTTAATTCAAGCGGCAACTTCAATTTTACAGAAACCCTAAAAGTTGTGGAAAGGGGAACGAAAGAAGGCGAACGAGCAAAAAGGAAGCAGATGTTATCTTTCATAGCGGCCTATGTTACGAAACGAAAAAGGGGACTACTTTTAAATTGGGCCGATGTTTTGGGCTTAAATATTAAAATAGGATTTCTAATTGTTTTATTGTTTTAAATTTGTATTTTTCCTTTTAAACATTGAAATTTCTAGTCATGTGACTAGGTGACGAGCATGGTGATGTAGTTCGAGATTTCGCAACTCAGTGGATGAGTTGTGGAAGGATTTTGAGCGTAGAGTTAAGGCTCGTCGATAGCGGGTGTCGCGAGTTTATGTGTGTAAGTTTCTGACTTCTTAATTTCTAGTAGAAACCTTGGGTGCAGCACGTAGGCAGGCTTTTGCCGAAACTGGGTAAATTCTGTGTCGTTCTATTTCTGCTTTTTTATTATTCTGCTATTATCTACGCTGCTGACTATTATCTGTGCTGAAATTATTTTATATACTTTTGGGATAATTTTTAATAATTTATAGTATCACCCTATTCACCCCCCTCTAGGGTGAAATCGATCCTACAAGTGGTATCAAAGCTAGGAACAAAAGCCTTTTTTTTAAAAGTTTGATTTTTCAAAGACCAATTTCTTTTTACAAATTTAAAATTTTAAAATAGCTACTTTTGCTGAGGGTCGATCAAGTATTATTCCTTCTATTTTTGATGGAACAGATTTTTTGAATTGGAAATTGAAAATGGAATTTTATTTGAAATCTGTTAATATTAAATGTTGGAATATTATTGAAAACGGGTGTGATATAACAGACGAGAAAATTATCTCGATTAATGCTCTTGCTATGCATATAATATATTCTTATATTAATCAAGATAATTTTAACTTTATCTCTCAATGTCAAAATGCACAGGAAATCTGGAATACTTTGATGCAATATATAGTGCAAAAGTAAACAACAATGAGAAATCCTCCACAACCGACTCAGTTAAAGAAATGTGCTTAACAGGATTGGTAAAAGGCAATTGTGATAAGGAGGATGATGATGGAGCAGCTGAGCTGGCGTTACTAATGAAGAGATTCAAAAAGTGGAACTGCAAATATAGAAATCCAGCTCTAAATTAGAAATTGAAAAGCAGAATAGCCAAAGTACTAGACAACCCAGAAGAACGGGTGATCATCTGTCACAAGTGCAACAAACCCGGACACATCAAGCCAAATTGTCCTCGAATTCAACTCGACAAAGAAATGAAATCAAAAGGAAGAATTTTTGCAGCCAGGTGGAATAAAAGCGATAGTAGTGAGAGTGAGAAAGCTGATCTGTGCCTTCGAAGTGATATAATTGATAGCGATGATGACGAGCCAAGCAAGGTATCAAAACTTACTCACTCAGAATTATTCGTATATTTCCACGAAGTAGATGGTTGTTTCGAAAGACCTAGGGAGAAATACGCTAAACTTGAATCACGAAGAGATACTTTGATAAATTTAAATAAACAGCTTGATCAATTAGTAAAAAACTATCAATGTAAGATCCCTAAGTGTGATAAGTGTCCATCACTCGAAGAAGAGATTAAAAAATCTGAAATTAAAATTAAATCGCTTGAAAATGAAATTCTGTTTTTGAAAGAGAGTGAAAATACTAGAAGAGAAAATTCTATTAAAAAGTGCACACAATTATTGAACGAAATGAATCACTAAAAACACAAGTCCAACAATTGTCAACGGCTTTGGGAAAATTTTCCAAAAGTGAAAGATCGTTGAATATATTATTAGGGAAACAAACTATTAATACAGTTAGACAAGGACTTGGATATAATCAATCTAAAATTGTTGGAAATGAAATTAATCAAGTCAATTCAATGTGCACAATTTGAAGAAAATTTGGACACAATCAAAATAATTATTGACATAGATCCAAACACATGAAAACTATACCAATTTGGGTTCCAAAAGGCACAAATATAAAATCCCTCAAAGTCAAACAAATCTGGATGTCGAAAGGAACATATATAAATAGTTTTGGATCTCCACGAACATATTTATCAGAATCATTTGCCACTAACAAACATGGACCTATAAAAACAAGGAGGTCACAAAAATCTTTCATCGTGTAGGTGCGGTGGTAGGCTAAGGAACTAAAATAGTGTTACTTGGATTCTGGCTGCTCCAGGGATACAACGAGCGACAAAGCAAAGTTCCTTAGCCTAGTATCAAGGTGGCATAATCATAATGGGCAACAAGGAAATATTATCGGCAAAGGTAAAATAGGTAATGACATATTGAACGATTTACTAAATGTGATAATCTACACCTTAATTCAACCAGTAATGTGATAATAAAATAAAAGCTGACTTTGATTTTAAAAATGTTGATTATGATTCTGACTTTTTCAAAATTGTTGGCCAAATTATTCTTTTATGCCGAGAACACTTTAAAAATATCTAGAGTCTCTGAACTACTTCATATGGATTTAATTGATGATAATACATCGCTGACTAATGATAATCTCGAGTGGAAGAAAAATTCAGATGCAGATTACACTGGTAATCTAGTTGATAGAAAAATTACTAATGGAACATCATTTATGTTGAGACATTCTGTAGCTGCATCGTTTTTCAAAGAAAAAATCTGCATAGTTTTCATTTCAAATAACTTTTAAATAGCAGACATTTTTCTCTTAAAACCCCTTCAGAGAATAGTTGACCTTGTTTTCAAATTAGTCATTTTTTAGAAAAATTGATTTTATAATTATTTTTGGATTTGATTTTAAATGACTATATTGACTAATCCGACTCCCTAATGATTATCGAAAAGATAAATAGTGATTGAAAAAGTGAAGAGTGTTGATATTAATCATATATTATAACTTGAGACGGTATATGTAGTAAATTTCTTTAGAAATTTGAACAAGAGTTATAAAAACTTTTTGTTGGTAAAAATTCCATGGCCATCTCTATTTCTATCATATTTCTAACGACCATCACTCATCAAAATTCAATATAGTTTGTCAATATGTGGTATTTTAAACAGGAAAACATTAGTTTTTCATTTTTTTTAAAAGATCCAAAGTATTCACTCTCATTTAAAAGTCCTCACGATTATGCATGGGCGAATTACTTGGAATTTTTGATTATGTGCTTCCATGCTCATTTAAAAGTCCTCAAGGTTATGCATGTATGGAACGCATATCAAAATTGATTTATTAAATAGACAAGTTGATTCTAATTCCATTTAAAAGTCCTCACGGTTATGCGTGTTTAGAAGATACTTGAATTTATTTATTTTTAAAACAAAAATTTGGAATACTACTAATCTCATTTAAAAGTCCTAACGGTTGTGCGTGGTTAGTAGACATTCAAATTCCTGAAATAAATATACCATAAATAGATACAATTGTATGGTTTTATATGATGACATCATCCCTATCATTCTGAAAGTGGAATATACGTCAAACAGAGTATTTATGATTTTTGTTTGATTTTTTATTGAAAATTAATATTTATATTCGATTGAGTTTTAATGTTGTATTAATGTTTATCACTTTATCTCTATTTTTCTAACACTATTACTCTTTTGCTGATAACAAAATGAGGAGAGAAAAGTTAAGATTTTGATAAATAAAGGTCAAATATTTTCTATTTGCATCTAGGCTCATTTGCATATTTTTATATACATGCATATATGAAGGGGAAGCTTTATGTAGAGAGGGAGCATTTAAACAGGGGGAGCAAATAGAGTCTATCAATGATCAAATACACTTAATAAAATTCAAAATCTTAAATATATGTTTATTATCATCAAAAGAGGGAGATTGTTGAGCGTATATGATTTTTGTTTGATGATAATAAACATATATATATATATATATTCATTTAAATGTATTTGTTAATGTACTATTTTATTTTCATAGATTAAATAAATATTTGTTGAATAAAATAAATAACATAGAATCTAAATTCAAATAGATATTTTATTCAAACAAATATTTATTACAATTTTGAATAGTACAAATTTGAGCTCTCACTATATTTATACAATTTGCAATTACAATACATTTCAATTTGCATGACTGTCTTCACTACATATCGCTCATTCACTCGTATTTATCTTCAACTTCATTCCAGATTAAATCCAGCATCTGAGCAATCTGCAAAATAAACACTAACGCAGTAAAATTTAAAAGAAAATATTTTGCAGTGTAAAATAAAATGTATTTTTGAAAATATTATTTGCCTCGATTATTTGGGTTGTTCGTCATCATTTAATTTTGAATTCATCATACACGAACAACTTGTGACATGCAGTGTATCACTGTACATGCCACAAGGCTGTGCACACCGATATACACTTGATAATCTGCAGGGACAGCTGAGCACAAGGTCAAACCCAAATCAAAAGCCGGGTTCAACTCAAGTGAAAGTCATGATATCATCACAAGGTCAAACCCGAGCTTTAAGCTATATTCAACACAGGTGCAAGTTAAATAAAATGGTCAAGAATCCAAAAACAACATACAAGCCTCGACAAAAATTCAGTGAGAAAATAATGAACTAGTCGCTCCAACCCAAATCAATGAAGGTTCAGACATGAACCATAAATCAATATCAAACCAAACTGTACTAGAGCTCAATGCAATAAATGCCACCAGACCAGATATAAGAAAGATAGGCCAGAATATCAAGGAACAACAATATGATGAAGTTCCAAATCAACATAAGTTCAGAGAAGCATGTACAAGCAACTCACTACATAATGAACACAATGAGGCAGAGCTGAAGTCACTGAAACAAAGAAGCAACCAAACCAATGGCATACATGAGGACCAACATCAATGCATATGAACTGAGGCACAAAAATTAAAAGATAAATACAAGTGAACAAGATGAACAAACACACATGTGCATATTTATAGGGAGTGCACATGTATACCAGACTAGGCATCATATACACAAATATGCTCGAGGCAACCGAGCTAAATATGTTAAACAAAATATATATAACATAGACTCAAGTCAGTGCACCAGTGATGTCAACAAGACTCGGCATGTACACGAAGGCAGCAAAAACAGGTACAACATAATGCAACAGTGGACAAAGTCGAGGCTACAACCCAATTCCTATGCAAACACGCATATACATTGAAACCAAACAGCAAGTAACAGGTTCAAAACAACACTGCACATATACAGAAAGTCAATGAAGATTCAGTTAAGTCAGAAATTAACATAGCAGCATCAAATGACCAAAATCAACAAAGTATCAGAGAATCATAAGGTGGTAGCAAGTTCGAACAAAGCAAAATCAAGAAACCATTATCATCGGAAAAATGAAAGTAAAATTCTCATCTCAAAATAGTTTTCACAAAATCAAGTTTGCAGTCGAAGACAACTGCAGGTCAAAGCATAACCGAAGTCACCAACATATAAAACTATGGACAATGCAATGTCGAACATTTCTTTGCAGAGTCAATGTCAAGCCACAGTTCAAAATCAAGTCAGAGCCATGAGTACCAAGAAAGCAAAATATATATGAATCAAAAAAGTCAAAAATCGAAGCCATGGTGGCCATGAAAGAAATCAACACCGTGATTATCAAGTAACCAAATATACAAAATTGACAACGTCAGAAATCATCGTCAACATTCAATCAAAATCATACAGCGAAGGAATTATCAGAACGAACGAAAATCAAGGGGTTCGAACCCTATATAAACCCATTCATCATCGGCCGAGAAATTCATTCGAGTTCGAGCAAAACTAAGAACAATAATTCAATAACTTGAATCATCGATCGAGTTCAAGCAAGCTAACAAGTAAAGCAGAAAAGAGCATAAAATCACATACCAATTTTAATTCGAACTCGATCGAATTGAAGTAGTTGAAATCAATCACTGATAGAAGAAAGAATTCGAAGCAACAACAGTTAATTCAAGCGGCAACTTCAATTTTACAGAAACCTAAAAAGTTGTGGAAAGAGGAACGAACGAAGACGGATGAGCAAAAAGGAAGCAAGCGTTATCTTTCATACCGGCCTATTGTACAAAATGAAAAAGGGGCTACTTTTAAATTGGGCCAGTGTTTTTATTTCGGCTTAAATATTAAAATAGGGTTTCTAATTATTTAATTGTTTTAAATTTGTATTTTTCCTTTTAAACATTGTAATTTCTAGCCGTGTGACTAGGGGATGAGCTACGGTGGTGTAGTTCGAGAATTCGCAACTCAGTGGCTAAGTTGTGGTAGGGTTTTGAGCATAGAGTTAAGGCTAGTGGATAGCGGGTGTTGCTAGTTTACGTATGTAAACGTCTGACTGCTTAATTTCTAGTAGAAACCTTGGGGCAGCACGTAGGCAGGGTTTTGCCGAAGCTGGGTAAATTCTGTGTTGTTCTATTTCTGCATTTTTATTATTCTGTTATTATCTGTGCTGCCGACTATTATCTGTGCTAAAATTATTTTATATACTTCCACGATAATTTTTAATAATTTATAGTATCACCCTATTCACCCCCCTCTAGGGTGAAATCGATCCTATAAATCCTACGTATTTATTTTCATTGATCATTGGCTAAATCGGTTCTCTTTTCTAGTCACCTTCATTTTGATTTTGTTCACTTATTCACAATTACTTCCAATTTCCATTTGGGTTAATACTTCAATTCTTTATCTCAATTGGTATTTAATTATAGACATTAGCACTCTGACCAACTTGTATTAAGAAAATAGCTTGAATTTTTTTAAAATAGATAAGTAGCTGTAAAATAGTTATTAGTTGCAAAATAGTTGTAAAATAGTTAAGTAATTATAAAATAGTTGTAAAATAGTTATATAATTTCAAAATAATTGTAAAATAGTAATTAGTTATAAAGTAGTTATAAAATAGTGATTAGTTTGTAAAACTGATGTAAAATAGTAATTAGTTTTCTAAATAATTGTAAAATAAGTATAAGATAGTTTGGGGTTTAAAAAGAAAGGTTGTATACTAAATAGCTAGGAAAATAGATTTAAAAATGGTTTATATTAAAACATTTTATGTGGCAAAATAGTTCAGAGGCAAACTGTTCACCTTCCCAATCTTCATTTCCAATCAATTTCCAATTTCCACTTCCCTTAAATTGATTTAATTCTGATTCAATTTAAATTAGCTTCAATCCTATCCCAAATTCAAATCAATTCACATTTGAATTTAAACTTATTCAACTTCAATTTCACTTCAAATCAATTCAATTCAAATTTTCATTTGAATTTTATGCATATCCATCTTTAATCACAATTTCAATTAATTCAAATCGAATTCAGTTTGAACTAATTCAATTCAAATCTCAACTTTAAACCATCTTGAATTATATAAATTCGAGTTAAATTTTAAATGTTGATTTAACTCTTTAAATCAAGTTAACCTCAACTTAAATTTTTTTAAACCATTTAATTCTGAGTCCAAATTTCAAAATTCCGTTTTAAATTAACTTTACTTAACTTTTTGCAAAGTTCAAATAAGAGTTCAAGAAACAACTTAGTCTACAGAATCCAATTTATTACCCAATTTTAACTTCAAACTAGAAACTGATTCTTAAACAATTTTAGTTTGCAAATTCAATTCTTAGGTTCAAAGTGATTCCATTCTATAATTACAATTTCATTTCATAAATCAATTTCATGTAAATAATTTCAAATTAAAGTTTAATTCCATTTACTTTATGTAATGGATGTATATTACCTAAATCCATTTCTTAATTCAATTAAAATAATCTAATTCATAGTTTCATGGATTATTAAATCAATAAGATGATATCAGGATAACCTAATGTAAATAAACATCCAAATTATTTTAAACATTCACCAAAAGAATCCATCAATAGCACACATACCCATTTCTAGATCTTAATTCCGTTTGAGATCACACATAACTCCCATCTCAAATCAACCCATTTAACTTCCCTAAGTTAAATTTTAATTTCATCTTGAAATTTTCAATTTAGGTTGTTTTTATCTAACCTTGATTTTATTCCCAATTAATTTAATTCAATTTCAAATCTCAATTAATTCTTTACAATTCCACCTTTGAATTAATTCCAATTCTGTCTTCAAATAAATAAAGATAATTTTATATTAGATTGTACTGCCACAAAATAATCCATACATTGATAGACTACACACTAGTAGTTCAAACATTACATCCATTTATCCAAAATAAGAGTCTTACAGAAGTCATAAATCTAGATGCCTTTCCTATTACCTAGGGGTTTGGAAAAGAACAAAGCCTTAGTATTCTTACAAGAATCCCTTCTATGGACTTCCTTCCAAAGGGAAAAGATCGAACACACACTTCTCAACATGATGTCCCCACTTATAACATTTACCACAAAATGTTTCTATCCTCCCATCAATTTGGATAAGCTTCACGCCTCCTACAGGTTCCACAGCCTTATTCTTCTTCTATCTCTCGGGACAATTCCTAGCGATGTGTCCCATCTTCTTACAATGATAACAAATAGTCGTCTCATTGACCAGTTCAACTAGTTTACACTACACCTCTCTCACTTCAGGGCAATGGTTTAGGAAATGTCCTTTCTTATGACTCTTAAAGCATAAGATCTCAGAGCGAAACCGTTGGAATGTACCCTTCAATTCCTCCCTTGTTTTATTGCACTTGGCTGCGTAATGACCCTTATTGAAACATCTGTAGAAGGTGACATTATCATAAGGCCCTGGTCCAGCCCTTTCCTTAACCTATTTTTCATATTCCTGAATCTCTTCTTCTCGATCCTTACGTGCAGCTGCTCTTCGCTCTCTGCGTCTAGCCTTCCATTCTTCACTCTCAGCCATCTCTCTCTAAGACTGGATATAGTAGGACTTTCTAACCTATATTAGACTTAATTAGTAGAATTCCATCTATATTCTTATTAGTCTATGCAATTTCCTTAATATATTTAATAATTAGAAAAATTGTGTCTTTACATATCAAAAGATAAACTTATATAAAAAATTATTTTTAAAATCATTTTATAAGAAAATAACAAATACGCTCTCATACACTCAACTTATTTAGGGTACTACTTACCCTATCCGTAATGAGTAAACCCACCAGAGCCAAGGTTCTTGCTTAACCTTCAGCTCTGATACCAAATGTAACCAGTCGGAATTTTTGACTCCGAAAATTCAGATTGTTACAGAAAAGAAGAAGGAAATAGAAGAAGAAAAAGAAAAAAACAATTCATAGAATCTCATATTCGCAGCGGATAAAATATACAAATAATAGCAGTTATACAAAGGAAAACTGTATCTGTTTATTTACATCAATATATCAGAGTTATAACCAAAACACAAATACTGGATAGTTAAAATCAACTTGTCCCAGAAATACAACAAGAATACTCAGCGGGTTACACTCCATACTTCCTGCCAGCAGGCTCGCCTTCTGAGCTCCAAAATATCCTAACCTGAAAATCTGTAATAGTCGGTCTGACCCGAGCTTTACATTAAAGTAACACCCGGGTCTGGAAACCAGCATGAGAAAACCTATATAATATGGAATACCAAGCTATATAACTTAAGTGAATTACCAGGGTAACTCGTACTTTTCTACGAGTTCTAATCTTATTTAAGTCAATAATTTATCACAAAAAAATTATCCAAGAATCGTTGTCCAGTTCAAATATCCATGCTACTTAACTTATTTCATTCCAGCCTGTTTGCTTCTAAACTCAAGATTATAAAGAATCAAAGTTGTGAATATCATTGATTATCACAGATTATCATTCAATAGATATCAATCAATCCAGACAATCTACACAAACAATCATCCATAAGTAAGAATTATTAATCCATATCATAGTTAATTTAATTAACTTAAAATAAATTAATTACTTAAGAATTAATCAACTAATCCTACTAAATCAATCATTAATTAATTGCAATTAATAATTAATCAATCACTCCTTAATTTCCTTATAAACTAATTAATTAATCTTTTAATTACAGATTAATTATTCTTTAACTATTAAATAATAAACCTTAATTATTAATTAACAAAATTTAATTACAAATTAAGTACTTCTTAATTACCAGTTAATTAACCCTTAATTAACAGTTAATTAATCCTCAATTACTTTCATAATCAATTAATTAATCTTAGTTAACTAATTAATCATTCCTTAATTGTTAATTAATAAACCTTAATTACAAATTAATTAATCCTAAATTACTTAATTAATCTCAAATTATAAATTAATTAATCTTAATTACTTAATTAATTATTCCTTAATTACAACTTAATTACTTATTAATTAATCTCTAATCATCTAATTAATAATCCTTAATTACAAATTAATTAATCCTTTAATTAATTAACTTCTAACCCTTAATTATTAATTTATAAATCCTTAATCAATAAATAATTAAATCAATTAATTATACTTAAATTACTTTATTAACTTAATTAATCTCAAGACAATAAAACCTTAGTTAACCTTAAGATAAAACATTATCTTTATTAATGATTTAATTATTATTAACACATGTTTTAAAACAATATACTTTTAAATTTACTTTTACATTTCATTTAAAATTTAAGATTTAAAATGATTACAAATTTAACTTAACAAAATTCAAGTTAAACAAATTACAAACCTCTTAATCAAGTATTAAAGAAAACTTATTTTATATAATAGAAATTTATATAAGAAGGGTTTTAAACTAAATTTATTTAAACTCAAAACCTTGCTTAAACTTTTTTTTTAAACTGTTTTAAAAATGCTTCGGGCTCAACCCGATGGCTACTCGAGCTTTGACCTGACTTCTTCTCTTTTTCTTTAAAATTTGTTTAAGTTTTAAAGTTTAAATCTGGAAACAATTTTCACTCACGAACAACCGTGTCCCACTCGAGTCAATACCCCCACTAACCTGAGTCTTCCTTTGATAATTCCACTACCCAAAACTACGGACACAACCATCACTGCGGTGCACATGCACTGGCAATCCAGCCTCCTTCGACCATCCACGACTCCTCTAGCCTATCGACGGTCATCTCTACACCAGATTCCGATCATCAAAACTTCGACACTAACTCAAAATCAGGATCGAACAATCCTGAGCAAACTTGGAACAAAACCACAACACCAAAAACCTCCTTGAACTCATGCCTCCGACCATCGGAACGCTTGAGCTTCCAGCCCCGCCTTTGCCAGCTTCCCCGCTACCATTTCCCAAAGTCTGGTGGAACTCGATCCACCAGAGATGCTGAGATAAACAAATTCCCGTCGTTGACCAAAAACTAGGGTTACAAACTATTCCATCCACCCGCCGCTGCCACGGTGGCTTATACACCTAACCGGCATTTTTGTCGAGCTCACCGAACTCCCCTCTACCTCCAGTGAAGTCCTCGAGCTCCTCGATTTCCTTAATCATCAGAAACCACCCAAAACTCACATGCAGATCAAACCCGAAATGTTCACTCAAACCAAAACTAAAAATTGTGATTTCGCTTCAAAAATCATGTTTTTAGATAAGGATTCAGATTATATGCCTGAATTGATGAATTAAGATGTTTGAATTTTTAACATAACTCAAGCTTGCACTGTTCTTCTTGGTTTTCCAAAGCATTTTAAATTTAATTTAGTTAAATAAAGTTTTAAATCTTAATCTTTGATTAAACAAACAGATTTAGTTTGAAACTTAAGTCGTAATAAAGATTATATTAAGAGATAATGAATTTTGATTAAAATCTTGAGCTTGAAAACTAAGAACAGAGATGTCACAGGTATAACAGGCATGCACACATCTATACATTCATATCTATACAGAAAATTCACTTATATATACACGCACAACATACTTTATTTCCAGAAATTCACATGCAACCAGATTTCTATTTACCTAAGCTTTTAAAAAGAATGTTTCTCACCGTTTGTTTTTGAAAACAGAAAAGAAGCCTGGGTTTTTAAATTTGAAATCTACTTTGATCTTGATCCTGGATTTAAAACTTGATGTTGATTTTGATACTTTGATTACTGAGTTGAATCTGGAGCTTTATTATTGAAGAAGTTAAATTTGTGAAATAGTTTGCCTTGCTTTGATTTTCTTCTGGTTTCTTTGTGTACAGGTTTTTCCTTTTTTTTCTTTGAATTTGAGAATGCAGAATAAAAGAGAATGAGAGGGAGAGGGAATAGAAATTATATGACCTGATTTTTATTAATTTTAAAACTAATGACACTTGTTAAAATTCATTACACTTGTTGATTTCCATGATAAAATACTCACACTTGTCTTTGTATACGTAAATGATTTACACTTGTGAATATGGTTTAAATAGATATTTATATTATTATTCTTTTGTTTATATTTGCATATATATGTTTTAACACATCTTTATTAAATATATTACCTTATATTACATTTATGTTTATATATACGAGTCAAAAGGCAAATTCAAATGTTCAAATGAATTCAACTTGAAACATGAAAGTATCCTGTAACAAAACATTATTTATCAGTAGAAAGTATACAGAGAGATTAACAAAAATGATCATTATCAACCCCTAAAATGAGATAAAAACATGAATAGACTATTTAGATTGAAAATGGTGAATATCAATTAAATAACCGAAAAATAAGGAATTTGATGTACCTGAGGACCTCATTGTCCCTCTCGACTTCGCTAACTTCAGCCATGAAGCTCTTGAGGAAAAGATTCTCTTCGCTGAGGTTCGCCATGGATTATAAGGGTTTCTTTTTCAGTTTGCACCCTCGATTATTTTTTCGATCTGGAAGTTTTGATTTCAATGGAAGAGGAAACTTTTAAGAAAATATAAATTTGATAATATGTTCTCTGGTTGGGCTGAAAGATATAAGCCAATGTTTGTTTTATACAAAAAGAAGAAGTAGCCATTGAAGTGCAGAGAGAGGGCTTAACATCAGTGCATAAAACCGAAATTCAGTAGAGTAGTATTAGCTGTATTATGCAGCACGACGCAGCTTTCCATACACGAAAGCAAGGGCATTTTTGGAATTTCAAAAAGACACCGAGTAAATTAGTTTAAAGAATTTTCTTTATTAGTAATAAATATATATATGTATTATTAATTTATATAAAATGTATACATTATATTTTCCTTCAATTTATATTCATATATCCTTAAAGAAATAATTTGGAACTAATTAAAAAAATCATATATATATTATTTTAAGTCCAATTTATTTTTAGGGCATTTTATTTTTGAATTTCAAACTCAAATTAAAATTACAAACTATTGACATATATATATATATGTGTGTGTGTGTGTGTGTGTGTGTGTGTGTGTGTGTATAAAATCAAACCTTTATCTTATTTATTTTGAAATTTTCAATTTAATTCACAATTAAATTTCCAAATAAAATCAGTTAATAATCCTCTTGAATGATGTCCAAAAATCCGGATTATCACAAATAGCAAACAATTAAAAAGAAGAAAGAAAGTACTTTGTAAAACTAGCCTAGAGGTTTAAGAAAATATGAAGCATTCTCTGTTTTTAAAATTCAAACCACCAGGAGGATTCAAAAGAAATTTTCGATTTAATTTTAAAGATTTCAAGTTTTCAAATTAAAGATTTCAACTTCAAAATTCTGGAACCAAAATGTTTAAGGTGAGAAACATTTATTTTCGAATTTGAAAATGAAAATGATTGCTTTGTTGACAGTAAAAATATTATTCATCCCAGTTTCAAAAACCAATATCTCTTTATCTTGTTCATTTTTGATGATGATGTAAACTAGGGAAATATTCATTTGCTAGTATAGTTTAAGTTAAAATTAGTTTGTGAATATATTTTGCTGTTTATTTCATTTATGATAGGTTTTATAGTGAATAACATATTTTAGTGAAAAATTAGTATTTTAAATCAAGATTTCAAGCATGCAATCGGGTTGCTTGTATGGAAATTTGAATTTTAGTGTTTTATATCTCGAGAAATTGATAGATGAACGGTTTTCGTTCAAAAATAAATTTCCGTCGTCTTCATCGTCGAGAGGTGACGCGACCTTGACTGGAAGGAGTAGGTGGGACTAGGGGAGGTGACTACCGTGGTCGTTTGATGGATTTGAGCTTGAATTGGGTAGAGCAATGGAATGTAGGGTTTTGGGAAGGTTTTTGGAATGTCGACGAATGCGATGGAACTGGGTGATGGTGGAGCTATGGGAATTCGAAGGGGTTGGCTCGGTGATAGCTGCATAGGAGGGCTTTCATCTGAGGTAGGTGGTGTGCGAGACAGTTGTCGGTGGTGAGAGCAGTTCGTCGAGGTTGGGCTTCGGGTTTGTTCGATGGTTCATTTGAGGGTTGATTTTCGATAAGGTTGAGTTCGAGAATTCATCGGGGTAGCGATTGTAACAATCTTGGGTTTTAGCTAAAAATAATTAGATAATTAATTTAACCTTTGGAATTAAGCTTTGGAATATTTGATAATTAATATAAAATTTTGGGAATAAAATATATATATATATTGTATTTGTATTTTCCAAATTAAATAAGATGTATGTTTATTTATATAAATGGATTATAATTTGAAATTTGATTTTGAAATTAAATAAATATATTGGAAATAAAAAAATTAATTTAAT
This sequence comes from Allium cepa, assembly GCA_030765085.1. NCBI lineage: Eukaryota > Viridiplantae > Streptophyta > Magnoliopsida > Asparagales > Amaryllidaceae > Allium > Allium cepa. Next base: position 252,511,364 of record CM060937.1, on the reverse strand, counting down.
AAATAAATTAGATTTAAAAATCTTTATAAAATTAAGAAATATATATGTATGATTATTTATTAAAGTGTAATTTAGTTTCAAACATTTTTCTTTAAGGATGTATAAGTATAAATAAAGGTAGTTTAAATATAAATAATAAAAGTATGATTTGAATTAGATATAAATAAATTTAAATTTTAATATATACATATCTTTCGAAAATAAATAAGAAAACATACGTATGTTAAGATATGAAAATATAAATGCATAAAAGGGTTAAAATAAAACTTATAAAATAATTTAAATCAAGGATATAAACATAAATTTGTTCACATAGGACATTTGTAAGTTAAAATGTGTAATTACAAGTGTTAAAACTAAGTGTACAAGTGGCAAGATAATTTTTTTCTTTTAAAATTTAATTTAAAAAAACATGCGTAGAATGAAAAAAACGGAAACTACTATTCTTAGTTCTCAGACCTAAAAACTTCAAAACAGAAAAAAAAATCAAAACAAAAGGAATCAAACAATGAATCAAAACTGGATTCAAGCATATCAACCTGTATTAAGTTTTCAGCAAACCTGGGATCAGAATCAAGAAGCAAACTACAAATCAGATTCAACTTCAACAAATTCAAAGTTTTCAAAACACTGGAACAAATCAAAGTGAAATGCAAAGAAATTAAAGAAAAAAAACTCAAAAAACCTGGAAATGAAGCCATTAGATAAACTTCAACAAGCTTCAAAGATGCAGATTTAAAACTAAAATCAAGATCAGATTCAAACAACTTCAACAGGCTAAAAATCAAATACAAGTTCAAAGAACAATTCAAAGATCCAGATTTTAAAAGGAAAATCCAGAACCTGTCCTCTGTCTAGTTCTCTGCTTTCAAACTGCCAAGTAAGCAAGCTCACTTATATTGACCTATATTCTTTGATATTGTGATTGATGCTTAAATTATGTTCTGGAAATGTTGTCTGATATGTCTGTGTGCTTGAATATATTAGTCCATGTCTGTTATACAGATATATGTATACCTGTTCCTATGTTTACAGGCTAGAAACAAGAGTAAAAATCAAAATCTCTGTAATCAATCATTTATAAGCTTAGTTGTATAAATAAAAGATGTTTGAAATCACAAGGTAATTGTTTTTAAAAATGGTTTCCAATAAAAACATTTGGTAATATTTTGGAAATTGCTAAATAGCAGTAGAAAATAAAAATCGGTACAAAATTACACATCTGGAATTTAAGTTTTAATCAGATGAATGGGTTTGTGTTGCAAATCCATGAATTTAGATGTAAGTTTCAAGATTTTTAAGAATGAAATTAGCAATTAGTTTTGAGTTGATCAGAATAGATGTTAATGTTGATTACCGCCGATCGGCAAGACCAGGTGGGTCGAGATTTCTGTTGAAGGTTGCCTGGGTGATAGGGATACACGGAAAAATACAAATGGAATTTATAAATGATCAAGGCAATGGAACGATGTGGATTTAGGGTTTGAACTGGATTTTTGGTCGAACAAGATCTTGAGGAAATTGCGATGTCGTCGAAGCTATATAGTTGATCGGACCTGGGGGAAACGGTGTGTTGGGATATGGTGTAGCCTTGGACGTAATCGAGTGATCTCTGATGGACTAGATCATCAGCGTCGAGGGAGTTTTTGGATGGTGGTTGGGTTACAGTGGATACTCGAACTGGCTAAATTTAGATTTCCAGTTTAATTCGACAATATAGATGTTCGTGATGATGGAGAGAACGATCGGCGATATACTAAAGCCAGCGTCGATGATCGGAGTGGTTCTGATTGTATGTGCACGTGCACCGTGCCCATTGATGTATATGGATTTCTTTCGTGTTTGGGGAAGATTCTTATGCTCGAGTACGACTCGAGATTATTGGAGTTTTTTTCTTGAAGTAGAGAGGGTTTGCGAGTGAGTGAGATTGGCTTGGGGAAAGTTTGAGTTGGCTCGAGTATTCTGTAGTTTAGACTCGGGTTGATTTTAACCTTGTAAAATTACTTCTAGATTTTTAAAATATAAATTTTAATAAGAACAGATGTTTTTAAATGGAAGACCAAGTTTAAAGTAAAGAAAAATATGAAATAGTTTTATGAAAGTATAAGTTTAAAAGCAAACAAAGGAAGTTTTCTAGTATTATCAGATTTCATAGTATATGTTAATAAGTTTTAAAGATTTTTTATAAAATAAGGTTTGAATTTAAATGAATTTGGTTTTATAAGATAAGATTTCTTTAACATTTGATTTAAAAGGTTTTCAAATTGTTTTGAATTTTTGTTGAAGTTAAATTTGTAATTATTTTAAATCTTTATTTTGAAATGAATTTAAAGGTAAATTTAAAAGTAAGAAGTTTCAAAGGCTTTTGTAATGATAATTAAGTAGGATTAAAGTAAAAGTTTTTAACTTTAATAATCAAAGAATGATGATTTTAATAAATCAAATTCAAAATTTAACTTGTTTTAAAATGGAAGTTAAGAGTTTAATGTAATATATGATTTATCTTAATTTAATCATGTTTGACTAGCTAAAGTAATTAAAGTATGATTTCTTAATTAACTAAAATGATTAATTTGGGTAATTAAATTAAGATAAATAAATTTGTGTAATTAATTAAGAGTAGTTGATTACTTAATTAAGGATTGATTAATCAACGTTAATCAATTAAGAAATAATTAAGTAACAAAAAATTAAGAGGTTAATTACTTAATGATAAGAAGGATTATTAATTAAGTGATTAGTGATTAATTAATTAATAATTAAAAATAATTTAGTTAAGTAATTAGGGTTAATTAATTAAGATAAATTAATATATAATTTGAATTAATTAGTTAAGTAATTAAGATTAATTAATTGTAAATTAAGGATTAATTAATTAATTAAGGATAATCACATATCGTAATTTAATTAATTAAATGGTAATTAATTAAGAATTAATTAATGAAATTATACAAGGATAATTAATTTAAAGGATAACTAAATAATTAAAGCTTAATTATTTAATGATTAAAGGTTAATTGATTTATTTAATTAAGGTTGATTAATTAATAAAGGATTAATTAATTTATTAATTAAGGTTAATTAATAGATAATTAAGGGATAATTAATGCTAAATGATTTGTAATTAATGAATCAGGATTGAGTAATTAATTCACGCGTAATTAATTTAATTGAAAATTTAATTGAATTAATTTAGGATTAAATAATTAATTAATCCTGCTTATAAATGATTATTGTATGCTTGGATTGCTTATGAATGTTTGTATTGTATGAAATGCCTTGAATTGATTGCTATCTCTGGATTGTAATATTCTATTCTATGAATTGAGCTGTGTGTAATTTATTTATTTATTCTTTTTATCTGTAATACATTTATCTGTGAGTCTGTGAATAAAGATAAGCGTTATAGGAATATACCGCTTATCGATATTGATATGTGATGATTGATGTTGTTGCACTAATGTGCAAAACCCCTAAACTACACCATACACACACAAATATGGATGGCACGAGAAAATCGGTTAATTCATAGTTTTTATTGATTTTAAAGATTGAATTTTTGAATCCAAAATAGTTTTGGAATTGGAATTGAAAGCTTTTGAAAAGGTGTTTCGAAAATAAAAGTTATTTTGAATAACTTGATTGTGTTCTGAAATTTAATAATTTGTTATAAATTTGAATTCAAAATTTGAAATTGAATTCTTTGTTTGTAAACTATGGTTTAAAGATGTTATACAAGTTATATATGGGTTAAACCATTTTAAAGGTATTAATTTGGGATTTGAATTTAACTCAAGGGCATTAACTCGTGCAAATATAATTGGATTTTTCCGAAACGAAAACTATTTGTTTTCAAATAACAATAGCTTTCATATAAAGAAAGGATTTCCAATTTGTATCGAAAGATTTCAAGTTTGAAATGAAATTGTGAATTATTTTTGAAAGCTATGAATGAACCTTTGTGAAAGATTATTAAACCTTGTTTTGAAATCGAATAGAATTTTAAATGTTGTATCTTTTATATAAAAGATTTGAATTGGAAATGGTTTGAAAGTTATGAATTAAATCTATGATTAAAAGATTGGATGAGTTAATACAATTTGAAAGGAAAATTGTTTTGGAAAGCTATGAAATAATCTTTGTGAAAGATGGGTGAACTTTGTGAAGTGAATCTTTTTGTTTAAAAAGATTTAAAATGGTAATTTATTTGAACCATTTAAAAGAAAAGTTTTGGGTTTTAAGCTGTGAATTAGTTGAAATCCCAATATCCATATGTTTTTAAATGTTGCGCTCATTATTCGGTTTAGCAGGGAGAGGACCCTGTGTCATATAACCCATTCCGAATAATGATACGACGTTATGGATAACATTTGAAGACCGGTGGTGAAGACCGGGTATTTTCAAAAACGAAAGGATAACCCGTCGATTGTCTCTGCACTGAGTCGCGCCGGTATAGAGATCTCCATATGTGATGGGGAGTCCGATCAGGATTGTGAATATCCGGATTGCAAGGGCTTCTTTGGTAGTGCCTTCGGTTCTATCTATCAAATACATTTCTGTTTGGTGGTGTTCTCTTAGCTTAACACCCTTCTTTGAGACGTATGAGCTCAGAGGTTATGTAGTTGATGGTTACTAGTGATATATTTTCAATTTGGTAATGTGGCATATGAAGTGCTGTTGATCATTTGTTGATCGAAGCATGACTTTGTGAAAAAGCGTAGCTTTGTGGACGAGACTGCATCGGGACCTCACTCCCTGGAAATGGTCGAAACAGGAAAGATGCGGCAAGGTTGCAGGGGTCGTGCCCTTAGGGTATGTCCATTCCTTATGGAAAAGAGTGGTATCATGGTATGGAGCCCAGATACTTACTCATGTGGACATTGTAACTTTATTACTGTGTGATGTTGCTTTGTGGTTGAGGATCCTTGGATAAAGGTCGCAAACGACCGGGGGTGACATATCTTAGGTTTTACCTCCCGAAAGGGAGTAAACTGGCCTTGTGTTGGCAGAGAGTTGGGTAAGTTCTTGGGGCGTCCCTCCAGAGGCGTACCCATGTAGCAATGGAAAGTTCCTTGGCCTGACCATTTGTTGGAAAATCCAAAGAAACAATACGCGCCTTGTACGGTTTTAGTTGTATAACCTGCCATGGAATGTGGCGGTAACCTGCTATTAAACATGGTAGCTATAGTAGGCATATGACGAAATGTTGTATGCTGGCTAAAATTAATGTTATACTTTCGAAATGTTTTCCATTATGCACTAATAATAATATCAAAATGGTTTTCGCATATCAAGCATTTTTAACTATCACAAGGAGAAATCTCCTCCAATTCTGCGTTTGCATGGTGTGTGCAGTGGGAGGCCTTATGGTAGTTTTATTTTCCATAAAGCATTGCGGATTTCAATGTTTTAAAATCTTTTGTTGTTTGTTTTAAAGACAAACTATTTTTGTTTGCTCATACCAGTCCCATGACTGACCTGGAGTTTATTGTTCCCTTCCTAAACTCTGGGTGCCCACAATTTTCCACACGGGCAGTCTAGAGTTGGGTTTTTCAAATACTCAAATAATAGGTGTAGATTCGATAGCCTTCGAAGTCTTTGGAAATCTTCTTCAGTCTTTGGCATTTGAAGTTTTCGAATATTGGCAAATCACATTGGGATCGGATTTGGTTCAGTCATCGTGATGGTTGTTCGAGTTTGAAGCTTAGAGCTTTGGCTTTGGAGATTTGGTTTGGAGTTGCAGATTTTGGATTCACTCTTCATCGAAGATCATATTTGAGTTATCTCTTCCGTTGTTATCATATTCCGCCGTGTATATTTGTCTCTGATATTGTTGTATTATATTGTATCAGATATTGTATACATTGTTGTATCAATGATATATTAATCATTTCTTCCGCTGTATTGTTGTACTTAATGTGTTATAAGCTCCGACGAACCAGATTTGACGTTTGGATCTGTGGCATTTGAATACGGGTGACGTATTCAGTGCTGATTTTCAAAGGTCGAGTCAGGGTTGTTAGAATTGGTATCAGAGCTGAAGGTTGAAACTTTAGCCCAGGAGTATAACACATTAGGTAGCTCAATAGAGATAGGGTAAAGTATACCCTAGAATGAGTATATCCCTAAGATATCAGTTTATGTGTCTCAGTAAATTCTCTTACTATCCACTAATAGTGAGTATGAGTGCAAGAAGAGGACGAGATACGGGACAGGGAAATACGAGTACAAATGGTCAATGCCTTGCAACAATAAGGAAACTTTCTCTATTAATCTCCTTTAATTTGTCTTTCCAATTCTTTGATTGCTTCGTGGCAGCTCCAGAAAGAAGTTTTGGGGCGATGGTGGCCCTGCAAATCATGTAGATAAGTTTCTATCTCGTATTCTCTTCGTCAAATTTCTATCAGCTTTCCGTTTTTAACTTTAACGAAATTAAAATTTTATTTGAATAAATTGGTAAATTAAATATGAAGTTAAATATGAAAATTTGTATTGACAAAACAATTTCGATTAAAACCCAATTTGAAATTCTATTGTAATCCCTTGTGTGGATCAAAGTCCGAAGAGGGACAAGTTGATGTATATTTCTAGATTGAGTATCCATTGTCCATTGTTTGGGACTTAGATATATTCTACGAACGGTTAGTTATCCCTTCGGACTAACCAGTGCCCTACTTATTTCGTAGATTGGATGACCCGAGTATCTTGTGTAGTATCAAATGAGTTCGTTCTCATATTGATGATACTCTGATTTGGTGAGACAAATATAGAATAGATATTCAGTTTGACCTGGAAAGATATTTCTCTACCTTTCATCTGTTCTTGGTTGTCTCCCTGGCAAATTTCGAGGATGAAATTTTCTTAAGGAAGGAATCTGTAACATTCCTGGGTTTTAGCTAAAAATAATTTGACAATTAATTTGACCTTTGGAATTAAGCTTTGGAATATTTGGTAATTAATATAAAATTTTGGGAATAATATATATATATATATATATATTGTATTTGTATTTTCCAAATTAAATAAGATGTATGTTTATTTATATAAATGGATTATAATTTGAAATTTGATTTTGAAATTAAATAAATATATTGGAAATGAAAATTTAATTTAATAAGTAAATTAGATTTAAAAAGCTTTATAAAATTAAGAAATATATATGTATGATTATTTGTTAAAGTGCAATTTAGTTTCAAACATTTTTCTTTAAGGATGTATAAGTATAAATAAAGGTATTTTAAATATAAACTAATAAAAATATGATTTGAATTAGATATAAATAAATTTAAATTTTAATATATAAATATATTTTGAAAATAAATAATAAAACATACATATGTTAAGATGTGAAAATATAAATGCATAAAAGGGTTAAAATAAAATTTATAAAATATTTAAATTAAGGATATAAACATAAATTTGTTCACATAGGACATATGTAAGGAAATTAAAATGTGCAATTACAAGTGTTAAAACTAAGTGTACAAGTGGCAAGATAATTTTTTTTCTTTTAAAATTTAATTTAAAAAACATGCATAGAAAGAAAAAAAAGGAAACTACTACTCTCAGTTCTCAGACCTGAAAACTTCAAAACAGAAAAAAAATTAAATCAAAACAAAAGGAATCAAATAATGAATCAAAACTGGATTCAAGCATATCAACCTTTATTAAGTTTTCAGCAAACCTGGGATCAGAATCAAGAAGCAAACTACAAATCAGATTCAACTTCAACAAATTCAAAGTTTTCAAAACACTGGAACAAATCAAAGTGAAATGCAAAGCAATCAAAGAAAAAAACTCAAAAAACCTGGAAATGAAGCCATCAGATCAACTTCAACAAGCTTCAAAGATGCAGATTTAAAACTAATATCAAGATCAGATTCAAACAACTTCAACAGGCTAAAAATCAAATACAAGTTTAAAGAACAATTCAAAGATCCAGATTTTAAAAGGAAAATCCAGAACCTCTCCTCTGCCTGGTTCTCTGCTTTCAAACTGCCAGGTGAGCAAACTCACTTATATTGACCTATATTCTTTGATATTGTGATTGATGCTTAAATTATGTTCTAGAAATGTTGTCTGATATGTCTGTGTGCTTGAATATATTAGTGCACGTCTGTTATACTGATATATGTATACCTGTTCCTATGTTTACAGGCTAGAAACAAGAGTAAAAATCAAAATCTCTATAATCAATCATTTATAAGCTTAGTTGTATAAATAAAAGATGTTTGAAATCACAAGGTAATTGTTTTTAAAAATGGTTTCCAATAAAAACATTTGGTAATATTTTGGAAATTGCTAAATAGCAGTAGAAAATAAAAATCGGTACAAAATTACACATCTGGAATTTAAGTTTTAATCAGATGAATGGGTTTGTGTTGCAAATCCATGAATTTAGATGTAAGTTTCAAGATGAATCAAAAACCAATATCTCTTTATCTTGTTCATTTTTGATGATGATGTAAACTAGGGAAATATTCATTTGCTAGTATAGTTTAAGTTAAAATTAGTTTGTGAATATATTTTGCTGTTTATTTCATTTATGATAGGTTTTATAGTGAATAACATATTTTAGTGAAAAATTAGTATTTTAAATCAAGGTTTCAAGCATGCAATCGGGTTGCTTGTATGGAAATTTGAATTTTAGTGTTTTATATCTCGAGAAATTGATAGATGAACGGTTTTCGTTCAAAAATAAATTTCCGTCGTCTTCATCGTCGAGAGGTGACGCGACCTTGACTGGAAGGAGTAGGTGGAACTAGGGGAGGTGACTACTGTGGTCGTTTGATGGATTTGAGCTTGAATTGGGTAGAGCGATGGAATGTAGGGTTTTGGGAAGGTTTTTGGAATGTCGACGAACGCGATGGAACTGGGTGATGGTGGAGCTATGGGAATTCGAAGGGGTTGGCTCGGTGATAGCTGCATAGGAGGGCTTTCATCTGAGGTAGGTGGTGTGCGAGACAGTTGTCGGTGGTGAGAGCAGTTCGTCGAGGTTGGGCTTCGGGTTTGTTCGATGGTTCATTTGAGGGTTGATTTTCGATAAGGTTGAGTTCGAGAATTCATCGGGGTAGCGATTGTAACAATCTTGGGTTTTAGCTAAAAATAATTAGATAATTAATTTAACCTTTGGAATTAAGCTTTGGAATATTTGATAATTAATATAAAATTTTGGGAATAAAATATATATATATATATTGTATTTGTATTTTCCAAATTAAATAAGATGTATGTTTATTTATATAAATGGATTATAATTTGAAATTTGATTTTGAAATTAAATAAATATATTGGAAATAAAAAAATTAATTTAATAAATAAATTAGATTTAAAAATCTTTATAAAATTAAGAAATATATATGTATGATTATTTATTAAAGTGTAATTTAGTTTCAAACATTTTTCTTTAAGGATGTATAAGTATAAATAAAGGTAGTTTAAATATAAATAATAAAAGTATGATTTGAATTAGATATAAATAAATTTAAATTTTAATATATACATATCTTTCGAAAATAAATAAGAAAACATACATATGTTAAGATATGAAAATATAAATGCATAAAAGGGTTAAAATAAAACTTATAAAATAATTTAAATCAAGGATATAAACATAAATTTGTTCACATAGGACATTTGTAAGTTAAAATGTGTAATTACAAGTGTTAAAACTAAGTGTACAAGTGGCAAGATAATTTTTTTCTTTTAAAATTTAATTTAAAAAAACATGCGTAGAATGAAAAAAACGGAAACTACTATTCTTAGTTCTCAGACCTAAAAACTTCAAAACAGAAAAAAAAAATCAAAACAAAAGGAATCAAACAATGAATCAAAACTGGATTCAAGCATATCAACCTGTATTAAGTTTTCAGCAAACCTGGGATCAGAATCAAGAAGCAAACTACAAATCAGATTCAACTTCAACAAATTCAAAGTTTTCAAAACACTAGAACAAATCAAAGTGAAATGCAAAGAAATTAAAGAAAAAAAACTCAAAAAACCTGGAAATGAAGCCATCAGATAAACTTCAACAAGCTTCAAAGATGCAGATTTAAAACTAAAATCAAGATCAGATTCAAACAACTTCAACAGGCTAAAAATCAAATACAAGTTCAAAGAACAATTCAAAGATCCAGATTTTAAAAGGAAAATCCAGAACCTGTCCTCTGTCTGGTTCTCTGCTTTCAAACTGCCAAGTAAGCAAACTCACTTATATTGACCTATATTCTTTGATATTGTGATTGATGCTTAAATTATGTTCTGGAAATGTTGTCTGATATGTATGTGTGCTTGAATATATTAGTCCATGTCTGTTATACAGATATATGTATACCTGTTCCTATGTTTACAGGCTAGAAACAAGAGTAAAAATCAAAATCTCTGTAATCAATCATTTATAAGCTTAGTTGTATAAATAAAAGATGTTTGAAATCACAAGGTAATTGTTTTTAAAAATGGTTTCCAATAAAAACATTTGGTAATATTTTGGAAATTGCTAAATAGCAGTAGAAAATAAAAATCGGTACAAAATTACACATCTGGAATTTAAGTTTTAATCAGATGAATGGGTTTGTGTTGCAAATCCATGAATTTAGATGTAAGTTTCAAGATTTTTAAGAATGAAATTAGCAAGCAGTTTTGAGTTGATCAGAATAGATGTTAATGTTGATTGCCGCCGATTGGCAAGACCAGGTGGGTCGAGATTTCTGTTGAAGGTTGCCTGGGTGATAGGGATACACGGAAAAATACAAATAGAATTTATAAATGATCAAGGCAATGGAACGATGTGGATTTAGGGTTTGAACTAGATTTTTGGTCGAACAAGATCTTGAGGAAATTGCGATGTCGTCGAAGCTATATAGTTGATCGGACCTGGGGGAACCGGTGTGTTGGGATATGATGTAACCTTGGACGTAATCGGGTGATCTCTGATAAACTAGATCATCAGCGTCGAGGGAGTTGTTGGATGGTGGTTGGGTTACAGTGGATACTCGAACTGGCTAAATTTAGATTTCCAGTTTAATTCAACAATATAGATGTTCGTGATGATGGTGGGAACGATCGGCGATACTGAAGCCAACATCGATGATCGGAGTCGTTCTGATCGTATGTGCACGTGCATCGTGCCCATTGATGTGCCTGGATTGTTTTTGTGCTTGGGGAAGATGTTTGTGCTCGAGTACGACTCGAGATTATTGGAGTTTTTTTCTTGAAGTAAAGGGGGTTTGCGAGTGAGTGAGATTGGTTCGGGGAAAGTTTGAGTTGGCTCGAGTATTCTTTAGTTTAGACTCGGGTTGATTTTAACCTTGTAAAATTGCTTCCAGATTTTTAAAATATAAGGTTTAATAAGAACATATGTTTTTAAAATGGAAGATCAAGTTTAAAGTAAAGAAAAATATGAAATAGTTTTATGAAAGTATAGGTTTAAAAGCAAACAAAGGAAGTTTTCTAGTATTATCAGATTTCATAGTATATGTTAATAAGTTTTCAAGATTTTTTATAAAACAAGGTTTGAATTTAAGTGAATTTGGTTTTATTAGATAAGTTTTCTTAACATTTGATTTAAAAGGTTTTCAAATTGTTTTAAATTTTTGTTAAAGTTAAATTTGTAATTATTTTAAATCTTTAATTTGAAATGAATTTAAAGGTAAATTTAAAAGTAAGAAGTTTCAAAGGCTTTTGTAATGATAATTAAGTAGGATTAAAGTAATAGTTTTTAACTTTAATAATCAAAGAATGATGATTTTAATAAATCAAATTCAAAATTTAATTTATTTTAGAAGTTAAGAGTTTAATGTAATATATGATTTGTCTTAATTTAATCATGTTTTATTAACTAAAGTAATTAAAGTATAATTTCTTAATTAACTAAAATGATTAATTTGGGTAATTAAATTAAGATAAATAAATTTGTGTAATTAATTAAGAGTAGTTGATTACTTAATTAAGGATTGATTAATCATGGTTAATCAATTAAGAAATAATTAAGTAATAAATAATTAAGAGGTCAATTACTTAATGATAAGAAGGATTATTAATTAAGTGAGCAGCGATTAATTAATTAATAATTAAGAATAATTTAGTCAATTAATTAGGGTTAATTAATTAGGATAAATTAATTTATAATTTGAAATTAATTAGTTAAGTAATTAAGATTAATTAATTGTAAATTAAGGATTAATTGATTAACTAAGGATAATCACATATCGTAATTTAATTAATTAAATGGTAATTAATTAAGAATTAATTAATGAAATTAATTAGGGATAATTAAATTAATTAGGGATAATTAAATTAAAGGATAATTAAATAATTAAAGGTTAATTATTTGATGATTAAATGTTAATTGATTTATTTAATTACGGTTGGTTAATTAATAAAGGATTAATTAATTTATTAATTAAGGTTAATTAATAGATAATTAAGGGATAATTAATACTAAATAATTTGTCATTAATGAATCAGGATTGAGTAATTAATTCATGTGTAATTAATTTAATTGAAAATTTAATCGAATTAATTTAGGGTCAAACAATTAATTAATCCTGCTCATAAATGATTATTGTATGCTTGGATTGCTTATGAATGTTTGTATTGTATGAAATGCCTTGAATTGATTGTTATCTCTGGATTGTAATATTCTGTTCTGTGAATTGAGCTGTGTGTAATTTATTTATTTATTCTTTTTATATGTGATACATTTATATGTGAATCTGTGAATAAAGATAAGCGTTATAGGAATATACCGCTTATCGATATTGATATGCTTGAATCTATGATGATTGATGTTGTTGCACTACTGTGTAAAACCCCTGGACTACACCATACACACACAAATATGGATTGCATGTGGAAATCGGTTAAGTTACAGATTTTTATTGATTTTAAAGATTGAATTTTTGAATCCAAAATAGTTTTGGAATTGGAATTGAAAGCTTTTGAAAAGGAGTTTCAAAAATAAAAGTTATTTTGAATAACTTAATTGAGTTTTGAAATTTAAATAATTTAATTTAAATTTGAATTAAAAATTTGAAATGAATTCTTTGTTTGTAAACTATGGTTTAAAGATGTTATACAAGTTATATGGGTTAAACCATTTTAAAGGTATTGATTTGGGAATTTGAATTTAACTCAAGGGCTTTAACTCGTGCAAATATAATTGGATTTTTTCGAAACGAAAACTATTTGTTTTCAAATAATAATAGCTTTCATATAAAGAAAGGATTTCCAATTTGTATCGAAAGATTTCAAGTTTGAAATGAAATTGTGAATTATTTTTGAAAGCTATGAATGAACCTTTGTGAAAGATTATTAAACCTTGTTTTGAAATCGAAGAGAATTTTAAATGGTGTATCTTTTATATAAAAGATTTGAAATGGAAATGGTTTGAAAGTTATCTTTGATTTAAAGGTTGGATGAGTTAATCCAATTTGAAAGGAAAATTGTTTTGGAAAGCTATGAAATAATCTTTGTGAAAGATGGGTGAACTTTGTGAAGTGAATCTTTTTGTTTAAAAAGATTTAAAATGGTAATTTGTTTAAACCATTTAAAAGAAAAGTTTTGGGTTTTAAGCTGTGACTTAATTGAAATCCAAATATCCATATGTTTTTAAATGTGCGCTCATTATTCGGTTTAGCCGGGAGACGATCTTGTGTCATATAACCCATTTCGAATAATGATACGATGTTATGGATGGCATTTGAAGATTGGTGGTGAAGACCGGGTATTTTCGAGAACGAAAGGATAACCCGTCGAATGTCTCTACACTGAGTCGTGCCGGTATAGAGATCTCCATATGTGATGGGGAGTCCAATCGGGATTGTGAATACCCGGATTGCAAGGGCTTCTTTGGAAGTGCCTTTGGTTCTGTTCGAACCCGGAACAGACTTGTATAGATGTGTGTCTGACATTACACTTTGAGATGTAAAACTAGTTTCTATCAAATACATTTATGTTTGGTGGCGGAGAATTTATTCTCTTAGCTTAACACCCTTCTCTGAGACGTACGAGCTCAGAGGTTATGTAGTTGATGATTACTAGTGATACATTCCCAATTTGGTAATGTGGCATATGAAGTGCTGCTGATCATTTGTTGATCGAAGCATGGCTTTGTGAAAAAGCGTAGCATTGTGGACGAGACTGAATCAGGACCTCACTCCATGGAAATGGTCGAAACAGGAAAGATGCGGCAAGGTTGCAGGGGTCGCGCCCTTAGGGTATGTCCATTCCTTATGGAAAAGGGAGGTATCATGGTATGGAGCCCAGATACTTACTCATGTGGGCACTATAAATTTATTACTGTGTGATGTTGCTTTGTCGTTGAGGATCCTCGGATAAAGGTCGCAAACGACTGGGGGTGGCATATCTTAGGTTTTACTCCCGGGAAGGGAGTAAACCAGTCTTGTGTTGGCAAAGAGTTGGGTAAATTCTCGAGGCATCCCTCCAGAGGCGTACCCATGTGGCAATGGGAAGTTCCTTGGCCTGACCATTTGTTGGAAAATCCAAAGAAACAATACGCGCCCTGTACGGTTTTAGTTGTATAACCTGCCATGGAATGTGGCGGTAACCTGTTATTGAATATGGTAGCTATAGTAGGCATACGACGAAATGTTGTATGCTGGATAAGATTAATATTATACTCTTGAAATGTTTTCCACTATGCACTAATAATAATATCAAAATGGTTTTCGTGTATCAAGCATTTTTTACTATCATAAGGAGAAATCTCCTCAAATTATGCGTTTGCATGGTGTGTGCGGTGGGAGGCCTTATGGTAGTTTTATTTTTCAAAAAGCATTGCGGATTTCAATGTTTTAAAATCTTTTGTTGTTTGTATTAAAGATAAAATATTTTTGTTTGCTCATACCAGTCGCATGACTGACCTGGAGTTTATTGTTCCCTTCCTAAACTTTGGGTGCCCATAATTTTCCACACGGGCAGTCTGGAGTTGGGTTTTTCAGATACTCAAATAAAAGGTGTAGATTCGATAGCCTTCAAAGTCTTTGGAAATCTTCTTCAGTCTTTGGCCTTTGAAGATTTCGGATATTAGCAAATCGCATTGGGATCGGATTTGGTTCGGTCATCGTGATAGTGGTTCGAGTTTGAAGCTTAGAGCTTTGGCTTTGGAGATTTGGTTTGGAGTTGCAGATTTTGGATTCACTCTTCATCGAAGATCATAGTTGAGTTATCTCTTCCGTTGTTATCATATTCCGCTGTGTATATTGGTCTCTGATATTGTTGTATCATATCGTATCAGATATTGTATTCGTTGTTGTATCAATGATATTGTAACGCCCCTCCTTTTCACACGATTTAAACAGACACCCATGCCGATTCAAAACCATACGGAAAAGTGGATTGTTATGGGGTAAATAAGAAAAACGAGAAAGAAATAAAAGAAAACAGAATCTTGCAGCGGAAAGATAAAATATAATAATAAAATATATAGTTATAAATATGTTTACAAAACATTTATATAATACATATTAGAGTTACACATACCAATAACAATGCAGCGGAACAGTGTGTAGTGCACTAGTATAAATAATAATAGTAATACTACAAATCTTCGTCTTCGTCCTCCAGAGCTAAAACTTCAAATCCTGAAACGCACGGACTGACCAGAGCGAATTGAAAAGACAAAACACTCGAGTCAGAACTAAAAGATCTTATGTGAGTTAAATTAACAGAAATAAATATGAGTACAGTAACTCAAGAGATGCTCGGGATTTACATCTCCTAAGGATCCGTTAAACTATTTACTAGGTAGTATATTGCGCTATTATAATAGTGTCTATTTATAAAATAAACTTACTTTTAAATAGCGTTAAGGGGTTACCCATATAGCCCTTAACACAAAATATATTCCCATAGTCTATACAGTACCGTAATCTCCCCCGTACTGGGCGTCGTCAGAGGGCACTCCATAGGTATGGTACAAAGCCAAAATCGTATAAGGCGCGCTAGGGTATGTGACACGGCACAACTAGGCAATGCCAGGGTAGATATACCAATTACGTTTCCGGGTCGGTGGTAACGCATAGCCGCAGCTACCGCCCACCTCGAGCCACACCCCCAAATCAAAGAAATCAAAAGTGGCCACCGAATCAATCCAAAAGTCAAAGTATAATATCGAAGGGATGTGTCCGATCAAAGGTGCTACCTTATTAACCCGTCAATCGCTCCTGTTTTAGCCACCTTATGCCAACTCACGGGAGTTGGGTCCACGTATTTACCTTACAGGAAACGCCGCCACCAACCTACTTCATTCTGGAATCTCCACCGCGTACACGGTTAGTCAAAGTGGTTTTCAGGGTTGGCAGAGAGTATGACAACTTCCGATCCCAGTCTCTTCAACAACCAAACGTTATTATAACACCGCGGTCATTTAAAATAATTATACTTTAAAACCAGAATAAATTATCCATTTCAAAACCATATAAATATGATATCATTTCCTTTTAAAACCCGAATTAATACGATATCATTTTATTCCAATATATATACTTTCCAAAATCATAGGGTTTTCAAAGCAAATATTTAGAGGTCAAAACTCTTGAATATAAAATTTCAAATTATACTACCTTGAAAATCATAACTTTGAGACAAGTTTCCATCTCTTAAATGGTCAAATATTAGATTACTTTTATAAAACAAAATAGCTTCTTTACATTTCACAAATCAATTCCAAATATCGATTTAAACTTCCAAATACCATTTTAATTCTTATGTTTCAAAGCTTTAAATATTTCACCATTTCAAAAACAACTCATTTGACAAACCCATATATATCAAATTCAATTACTTATTATTTAGACTTGAAATGTTTACTTAATGAATTCAATATAATCTAGGTAAAACCTTTATCTTCACATAACTGGATATTCTTTCAATTTATTATATATTCATTTAAATCAACCTGACATTCATTTAAATCACTCTACACAAAATTCAGTTGTAAATCATATCGTTTAAAATTCTAACTTTTTATTAAATTCCAATTTAACTTAATATTCATCTTCAACCTTATTCTCTTTTAAGTCATTAGAACTCTAGAATTTAAATTTCAAATAAATGCTTGATCTCAAAAAATCAAACTTTATTTTATACTTCAAATCCATTTTATATAAAGTTTAAAACCTGGAATCTACTATATATAAATAACCTTTATTAATAACCAAATCAAAACCCATAAACCATATATATATATAGCTTTACAACCATAAAAAACATTTCAAAAATAATTATATATATATACAGCGGTGCCTGTATAAAATTTTCTACCCTATGGTCAAGTGATACGGATGTTTATCATTTCAATCCGCAATTTAAAATAAAAATGCGGTTGTATATCATTTCAAACCGCAATCTCGAATGAAATAAAAATGCATAGCAACTTGCAATTAATAAAATTAATCATCCATTCATCCATCAAATTATACATCCATTTATCACAGCCATCATCCAATTTCAAACAATCATCAATACATAACAGGTGATAAATAATGGTATCAATTATCAGTTTTATACTCAAAATAAATTTGATAATTGTTAAATGGAAGTTTATATGCAAAAATAAACGTAAATTTAACTGGAAGTTAATATGAAATAAAAATTTAACATAACTATGACTGGCAGTTAATATGCAAATAAATAAATTCAACTGTCAAATTTATGCAATAAATTAAATAAATTAACAGTTAAATTAAATAAATGCAATTTAATAGAGATAATGAATAAAACATGTTAAACAGTCATAAATAAATTTCTACTCATATCTAAAATTAATTTAACAGACATATGAAGTTTTAGAAGTTGTGAGTGGGTTAAAACACTCACATTTTGAATTTAAATCGAATTTAAGTCCGATTTAAACCCAAAATTTTGCAGTCTCCAAATTCATCCAAACCAGCGTCAACAGATCTGGAATTTTATTACGATCCTAACAAAAAAAAATCTCGCGTGAAAACGAGGTCGTATGAGAAAGTTATGTGATTTAAACGTTTTGAAAACAAAATTAAATTAAACCAAAACTTACCAAAAATTAAATTTTTCCACGTCACTATCGTCTCTCCCCAAATTCACGCGGCCAGGCTAACAACCGAAAATCGCGTAAAGGAACCGAACCCAATCTTAGCACGTTGACCCCCCCCTTTGACCACGCATTCCTTCCACCTCCGGCCTCCGTTGAACTCGTCACCACCACCACTCTCTTCGTCCAGGCGAGGCGCACCCAGCCCCCCATAACCGGTCCTCCATCGATTCCTCCGGCCGCCACCAAAAACCGAAGCTTCGAAACCCTAATCACGATTACGCGATGATCCAACCGTCGATTCGACCCACAAACCATATGGATCTATTCCACTCCGCTTCCTCTCCAAAACCCAGAAAGCAATTCTCGATCTGACGAAGTTCGTTGCGGCGATGATGAACGGCCGAAAAACTTCACTGATTTTTGCTGTACAAACGACAAATCGGAAAGAAAAACGAACCACACCAGGAGATTACGTATTTTGAGAACTTCAACATATAATCTTTCTGGAATTTATAGAGAAGATTGAATTTTGACCTTTATTTTGGACTGTAATTGGATCTAGAAATTTTACTGCCATTGGAAGAGGAGAAGTTGAAGAAAGAACACACAGATGAATGAAGATGGAGGCTAGGGTTTCACCGCCTATTTAGGTAGATCGCAATAGAATAGGTGTGCATGAAATTTAGCGTGCAAACGGAAGTGGTCCCAAAAGGATACAAATATTAATTACACACATTACGGATTTAGGAAATAAATAAATTCCTTATTATTTACATTTTATTTTAAACGTATTTACAAATTTAAATCTAGACGTTTCGTTTACGTTTCAAAATATATCCACAATTTTATTAATTTCCCAATTGATCTAAACAATTTAGATGTAAATTAAAAGCTGATAAGTCTATCCATTACAGTGTTAATTTCTCCACTTCCTTATATTTAGAAATTATAAATTAAGTTTTCAAAAACCTATTTTTGATTTTCAAACTTTTATATACTCATCTTTTACCAGTAATAAGGATGCACTAACATTTGTTCATGGTTTCACCTTATTATCATCAAATTCCATTTTAATTTTCAATAATTACAAATGTTGAATGTTGATACTTTAATCAAATTTATACATCTTGCTTTCTATAATCTATATCAACAAATGGTCCAATTATAAATAGAATTAGCATTAACTTCATCTTATAGAATTAACTACTCCAATTACAAAACAAATCTACGCTAACTGCACGATTTAAGTCAATTAATTGTAATTGAGTCTACACTAAATGTTATAAATTATAAATTGGAACCTCAATAAATTCGCTTATTGATTTAAAATCTTTCTATTCAGTAAATAGACATTTTATGGGTATAAATAACATTTGAATTATAATGCATTTCATTAGTTCATGCTTCATTTCTTATAAACTCCCCTTTATTAACTAGAACACATTAACCAAAACAAAATAATTAATCTAGATTTTTTTCAATCGATTGCCATTCTTAACTTAACATACTCAAAATGGTTAACCTAAATAATTGTTACCCTTTTACATTCAAATTCACTTACAACCATCATTACAACAATGTTGCCATAGATTTAGATTTAATTAAATAAATTAGATGAATGGGTAAAATTTTGTAATTATCACTAATGCCAAATATATATGCATTAATTACTACTTATTATTTTGAATTTATTTATTAATTTACTAGTTGCCTTTGTCTTCTTATATCCTATTTAGTACCAAACTTTCTATTTAGTTATAGTTTATCAATATATATATACCTAGGCAAATCAAGTTCTTGTCTTTTCTGTTATTTCAATTAAATCAGGTATGCACAAATAAATTGTTTATTAACTTATTCTTACAAAATTTTTTACATGCATCCAGTTACACCTAATTTAATGCATTGATTTTCATTTATAAATTAAAGGTTTTTCCTTTAAAAGCTTTTATTACTAACCATACTCCAACCTCTACAGGACATTGATTTAATTCAATGTACTATCTAATATTATTAATCCATTAAATAAATTCACAACTTACCCTTTGTTTTCCTATATTCTCTTCTTAGCCTAGTATAACCATTTACATCATTTCAATTTATTCGTCATTTTATATCAACCGATAATACTTAGCTTAAATTCCTATGGTTTCATTTCCTTTTCAACATATGCTTCATTATAAATTATAAATCTTTACTTCTTTCTAAAGTTAAATTATCTAATCTTATTAAAATGACAAAATTAACTGACGAAAATTTACGGGTCGTTACACTCTCCCCCACTCAAAACTTTTCGTCCCCGAAAAGGAAAAAGAAAAGAGAAGGAAGAATTTAATAACAGTACATCTTATTTCAAAAATTAACTTATAAATAATAATTTACTAAATTTATTGCCTTAAATAAAATATTTCCGTTTTATAATCATTATATCTTCTGATACTTAAATTATTAAAGTCTGTAAAACATTTTCAAAGTTTTTCTAAGTCCAAAATTTACGGAAAATTTTTGGCAGAGTCTCCTTTGTACGGGGAGGCTCGGGAAAAATATAATACCAAAATATAACAAAGTATCATATAGAATATTCAAAATAGTATATCCCAACATGGGAAATATATAAAAATATCGCTACAAAACGTAATCCGGAAACGTACCTATTTGTCGGGCAAATTACGCTTAATTTATGGAACCAAAATCAGTAGCAAATGCTTCCATACCTGCATTTCCCTTATATAATCTAAAAGGTTAACTATTTATATTAAAGTGAAATATTTTCATAGTTTCAACTACTAACAATAATCAATACACAATCATCGATTTCAACAAACAGCATACACAACAAACAAAACAACCATTCAGTCAAACAAGCAAATAGTTGTTCGGATTCAAAACTTGAAATGGTATGGAATGAAAAATAACCATCCAGTGCATCATTTACTCAACAGTCTTAGATGGGACAGAATTAGATTATTTATTCATCCAACAACTTCAAATTTCCTTACCCAGCCAACCATAAAGCAAACAATATCGATTTAAACCAACAAATCAATTTAACTTATTATAAATTTATATTTCATACATTAACAGTTTGATCTTTTCATTCATATAACAGTTTATCTTTTATTTTCATTTATTTCTTTAAATTATCCTTTTATAATTTACATTTATTTCCAACAACTTTTAATTTTATTTACTCATTAAATGTTTGCTTCATTTATTTTCACTTATTACTTCCAATTATTCATTTTCATTTATTTAGGTCATGAAAGTTTCTTTTATTTGTATTATATTTAATGCACTCCTCAATTTCAATCATTTATTTAATGCTTACATTTCTATTATATATAATTATAGTAACCCTTTTTAATTTCACTTAAATTCTTAACCTTATAACATCCATTCTTATAAATAAAGAATTTTATTAACTCATTACCAAGGGTTTGCAGTCATCTATTTATATTACCTACTTTTATTATATTAAACTAGTAGCATTAAATCATTCTTAAGTTTAAAATCCTACACATCAATCCTTATTTATTAAAGAATTTCATTTTATTTACTTAAGCTTAAAATCACCTATTAATAATACTTACCTTTAATTTTAGTAAAATTTCAATTATAACTTAAGTTTATACCACTAACTTCTTATTTATAATAGCAATTCATTGAATACTTCATTATCTCCAAAATTTCTACTTGTATAATATTCTATTCCAATCTCTTATTTAACATTTCAACTTTTCATATTTGGTAAGTTATTTATGTTAAAGAAAATGCAAAAGAACTTATACAAGTTTTATCTCATCTTTTAATTAATTTAATGTTCAATAAATCTTAAATTTTCCCTTATAAGTTAAAAATTTAACTTCCTTTATAGCTTAGTATTTTAGTCTCTTATTTTATTTAGGGTTTCAATTATTAATTTTTTTCTGTTTCACTACCATAATTGAAACAATTAATTAATGGAAATTAAGAATTAAATACCGGGTTAAATTTCAATAGATAAGTATATTCTTATAACTTATATACCTCTAATTATATTTAAACAATTAAAATTTAGATATTTCAAAATAAATCTGCAGTAGAATTACTACAGTGGCCTTTCCCCTTCAAAACTCGAAAATAGAAGTCGATGATGCGGCCGCCATCACCGAAATTATTTTCCAGCGACAGAGAGGAAAGTACATAACTTATTTTCTCCAAAATCTTCTTTAAAACAATTCTTCCGAATTATAATGAAATATTTATATCGGAAAATATTTATAAACAATATTATTATATTTCAAAATCCTTTGAAAGCAAATTTTCAAAAATCCCGGACTTAAGTCCTAAAATTTCCAACTTTCATTGATTTTAATTTCAATCTCATTTTACCTATTATTTAAAATTTTATTCCTAACAACCAATCTATTGGAACCAAAAATATATATATATATATTTAAAAATTTATTTTATATATAGAAAATATAATAGGCAAAATTATTTCATTCACCTATATTAAAAACAAATATTATGTCGGTCTGTCCTATTAAGTGTTTAGAAATCCCTATTGATGTCATAGCGTCCCATGCACCAATCAGAATTTATAAATACAAAACGGAACAGATTAACACAATATCAAAATCTTTTTATAACACTAACAAATACGCTCTCTCATATATATACACTCAGCGACTCCCATAGGGTATTACTACCCTATTTAGTAAAGAGTAAAACCCTACAAAGCTAAGGTTTATCGCTAAACCAAAGCTCTGATACCAGATGTAACGCCCCTCCTTTTCGCACGATTTAAACAGACACCCATGCCGATTCAAACCATACGGAAGGGTGGATTGTTATGGGGTAAATAAGAAAAACGAGAAAGAAATAAAAGAAAACAGAATATCACAGCGGAAAGATAAAATATAATAATAAAATATATAGTTTATAAATCTGTTTACAAAACATTTATATAATACATATTAGAGTTACACATACCAATAACAATGCAGGGAACAGTGTGTAGTGCACTAGTATAAATAATAATAGTAATACTACAAATCTTCGTCTTCGTCCTCCAGAGCTAAAACTTCAAATCCTGAAACGCTCGGACTGACCCGAGCGAATTGAAAAGACAAAACACTTGAGTCAGAACTAAAAGATCTTATGCGAGTTAAATTAACCGAAATAAATATGAGTACAGTAACTCAAGAGATGCTCGGGATTTACATCTCCTGAGGATCCGTTAAACTATTTACTAGGTAGTATATTGCGCTATTATAATAGTGTCTATTTATAAAATAAACTTACTTTTAAATAGCGTTAAGGGGTTACCCATATAGCCCTTAACACAAAATATATTCCCATAGTCTATACAGTACCGTAATCTCCCCCGTACTGGGCATCGTCAGAGGGCACTCCATAGGTATGGTACAAAGCCAAAATCGTATAAGGCGCGCTAGGGTAGGTGACACGGCACAACTAGGCAATGCCAGGGTAGATATACCAATTACGCTTCCGGGTCGGTGGTAACGCATAGCCGCAGCTACCGCCCACCTCGAGCCACACCCCCAAATCAAAGAAACCAAAAGTGGCCACCGAATCAATCCAAAAGTCAAAATATAATATCGAAGGGATGTGTCCGATCAAAGGTGCTACCTTATTAACCCGTCAATCGCTCCTGTTTTAGCCACCTTATGCCAACTCATGGGAGTTGGGTCCACGTATTTACCTTACAGGAAACGCCGCCACCAACCTACTTCATTCTGGAATCTCCACCGCGTACACGGTTAGTCAAAGTGGTTTTCGGGGTTGGCAGAGAGTATGACAACTTCCGATCCCGGTCTCTTCAACAACCAAACGTTATTATAACACCGCGGTCATTTAAAATAATTATACTTTAAAAACAGAATAAATAATCCATTTCAAAACCATATAAATATGATATCATTTCCTTTTAAAACCCGAATTAATACGATATCATTTTATTCCAATATATATACTTTCCAAAATCATAGGGTTTTCAAAGTAAATATTTAGAGGTCAAAACTCTTGAATATAAAATTTCAAATTATACTACCTTGAAAATCATAACTTTGAAACAAGTTTCCATCTCTTAAATGGTCAAATATTAGATTACTTTTATAAAACAAAATAGCTTCTTTACATTTCACAAATCAATTCCAAATATCGATTTAAACTTCCAAATACCATTTTAATTCTTATGTTTCAAAGCTTTAAATATTTCACCATTTCAAAAACAACTCATTTGACAAACCCATATATATCAAATTCAATTACTTATTATTTAGACTTGAAATGTTTACTTAATGAATTCAATATAATCTAGGTAAAACCTTTATCTTCACATAACTGGATATTCTTTCAATTTATTATATATTCATTTAAATCAACCTGACATTCATTTAAATCACTCTACACAAAATTCAGTTGTAAATCATATCCTTTAAAATTCTAACTTTTTATTAAATTCCAATTTAACTTAATATTCATCTTCAACCTTATTCTCTTTTAAGTCATTAAAACTCTAGAATTTAAATTTCAAATAAATGCTTAATCTCAAAAAATCAAACTTTATTTTATACTTCAAATCCATTTTATACAAAGTTTAAAACCTGGAATCTACTATATATAAATAACCTTTATTAATAACCAAATCAAAACCCATAAACCATATATATATATATAGCTTTACAACCATAGAAAACATTTCAAAAATAATTTTATATATATACCGCGGTGCCTGTATAAAATTTTCTACCCTATGGTCAAGTGATACGGATGTTTATCATTTCAATCCGCAATTTAAAATAAAAATGCGGTTGTATATCATTTCAAACCATAATCCCGAATGAAATAAAAATGCATAGCAACTTGCAATTAATAAAATTAATCATCCATTCATCCATAAAATTATACATCCATTTATCACAACCATCATCCAATTTCAAACAATCATTAATACATAACAGGTGATAAATAATGGTATCAATTATCAGTTTTATACTCAAAATAAATTTGATAATTGTTAATTGGCAGTTTATATGCAAAAATAAACGTAAATTTAACTGGAAGTTAATATGAAATAAAAATTTAACATAACTATGACTGGCAGTTAATATGCAAATAAATAAATTCAACTGTCAAATTTATGCAATAAATTAAATAAATTAATAGTTAAATTAAATAAATGCAATTTAACAGAGATAATGAATAAAACATGCTAAACAGTCATAAATAAATTTCTACTCATATCTAAAATTAATTAAACAGACATATGAAGTTCTAGAAGTTGTGAGTGGGTTAAAACACTCACCTTTTGAATTTAAATCGAATTTAAATCCGATTTAAACCCAAAATTTCACAGTCTCCAAATTCATCCAAACCAGCGTCAACAGATCTGGAATTTTATTATGATCCTAACAAAAAAATCTCGCATGAAAACGAGGTCGTATGAGAAAGTTATGCGATTTAAACGTTTTGAAAACAAAATTAAATTAAACCAAAACTTACCAAAAATTAAATTTTTCCACGTCACTATCGTCTCTCCCCAAACTCACGCGGCCAGGCTAACAACCAAAAATCGCGTAATGGAACCGAACCCAATCTCAACCCGTTGACCCCCCTTTGACCACGCATTCCTGCCACCTCCGGCCTCTGTTGAACTCGTCACCACCACCACTCTCTTCGTCCAGGCGAGGCGCACCAAGCCCTCCACAACCGGTCCTCCATCGATTCCTCCGGCCGCTACCAAAAACCGAAGCTTCGAAACGCTAATCACGATTACGCGACGATCCAACCGTCGATTCGACCCACAAACCGTATGGATCTATTCCACTCCGCTTCCTCTCCAAAACCCAGAAAGCAATTCTCGATCTGACGAAGTTCATTGCGGCGATGATGAACGGCCGATAAACTTCACTGATTTTTACTGTACAAACGACAAATCGGAAAGAAAAACGAACCACACCAGGAGATTACGTATCTTGAGAACTTCAACATATAATCTTTTTGGAATTTATAGAGGAGTTTGAATTTTGACCTTTATTTTGGACTGTAATTGAATCTAGAAATTTTGCTGCCATTGGAAGAGGAGAAGTTGAAGAAAGAACACACAGAGGAATGAAGATGGAGGCTAGGGTTTCACTGCATATTTAGGTAGATCGCAATAGAATAGGTGTGCACGAAATTTAGCGTGCAAACGGAAGTGGTCCTAAAAGGATACAAATATTAATTACACACGTTACGGATTTAGGAAATAAATAAATTCCTTATCATTTACATTTTATTTTAAACATATTTACAAATGTAAATCTAGACGTTTCGTTTACGTTTCAAAATATATCCACAATTTTATTAATTTCCCAATTGATCTAAACAATTTAGATGTAAATTAAAAGCTGATAAGTCTATCCATTGCAGTGTTAATTTCTCCACTTCCTTATATTTAGAAATTATAAATTAAGTTTTCAAAAACCTATTTTTGATTTTCAAACTTTTATATACTCATCTTTTACCAGTAATAAGGATGCACTAACATTTGTTCATGGTTTCACCTTATTATCCTCAAATTCCATTTCAATTTTCAATAATTACAATTGTTGAATATTGATACTTTAATCAAATTTATACATCTTGTTTTCTATAATCTATATCAACAAATGGTCCAATTATAAATAGAATTAGCATTAACTTCATCTTATAGAATTAACTACTCCAATTACAAAACAAATCTACGCTAACTGCACGATTTAAGTCAATTAATTGTAACTGAGTCTACACTAAATGTTATAAATTATAAATTGGAACCTCAATAAATTCGCTTATTGATTTAAAATCTTTCTATTCAGTAAATAGACATTTTATGGGTATAAATAACATTTGAATTATAATACATTTCATTAGTGCATGCTTCATTTCTTATAAACTCCCCTTTATTAACTAGAACACATTAACCAAAACAAAATAATTAATCTAGATTTTTTTCAATCGATTGTCATTCTTAACTTGACATACTCAAAATGGTTAACCTAAATAATTGTTACCCTTTTACATTCAAATTCACTTACAACCATCATTACAACAATGTTGCCATAGATTTAGATTTAATTAAATAAATTAGATGAATGGGTAAAATTTTGTAATTATCACTAATGCCAAATATATATGCATTAATTACTACTTATTATTTTGAATTTATTTATTAATTTACTAGTTGCCTTTGTCTTCTTATATCCTATTTACTACCAAACTTTCTATTTAGTTATAGTTTATCAATATATATATACCTAGGCAAATCAAGTTCTTGTCTTTTCTGTTATTTCAATTAAATCGGGTATGCACAAATAAATTGTTTATTAACTTATTCTTACAAAATTATTTACATGCATTCAGTTACACCTAATTTAATGCATTTATTTTCATTTATAAATTAAAGGTTTTTCCTTTAAAAGCTTTTATTACTAACCATACTCCAACCTCTACAGGACATTGATTTAATTCAATGTACTATCTAATATTATTAATCCATTAAATAAATTCACAACTTACCCTTTGTTTTCCTATATTCTCTTCTTAGCCTAGTATAACCATTTACATCATTTCAATTTATTCGTCATTTTATATCAACCGATAATACTTAGCTTAAATTCCTATGGTTTCATTTCCTTTTCAACATATGCTTCATTATAAATTATAAATCTTTACTTCTTTCTAAAGTTAAATTATCTAATCTTATTAAAATGACAAAATTAACTGACGAAAATTTACGGGTCGTTACAGATATATTATTCATTTCTTCCGCTGTGTTGTTGTACTTAATGTGTTATAAGCTCCGACGAACCCAATTTGACGTTTGGATCTGCGGCATTTGAATACGGGTGACGTATTCGGTGCCAATTTTCGAAGGTTGAGTCAGGGTCGTTAGGGCGATGGTAACCAGTGGAAGAAGGAGTGTCGACTCCGAGGTTCGCGATGTTGGAATTGGCGTCGGAGCTATGGTGCACGTGCACCGTGTGCACGTGTTGCTTGGCCATGGCAGATTTGGGTTAAGTGAGAAGAAAGGGGTTCGATGCAGGACCGAGTTTCGTTCGTGATCTTCATTTTCGAGAGGGCTGTTGGCGTGTTGGTCGGAGACGTTTTTCGGTTCGTGGTGAGGGATTTCAGGTGATCTTGGGAGTGTTAATGTTAGTCTGGGAGTAGAGAGTATTGAGGGGAGAAGGAAATAAGGTTTTAGGGTTTGTTTCCTAGCTGATGGGTTTGGGCTTCAGCCCGTGTGCAATGTGTTGTGTTAATTAAATAGGTTCAGTTGTTTTATTGTCTTTGGGTTATATGCCTTGGGCCGATGGGTCTTTGTTTTATATTAAACAAGCTTTATTAATAAAGAAAATTGGTTATAAAGTTAAAATAAAATCCATAACAAATTGCCTTTCCAAAAGTTTAAAATCAAGAATGTTGATTTAAATTAAATATTTTAAAACCAATTTTCTTTAATGTTAAATGTTTATTTAAGTTTATTATAGACAAGGAATTTAAAAAAAAATCGTTTTACTTTAAGTCTATTTAATTTAGGTCATTTAAATAAGTTATTGTATTATAGTTTAGTCAAGTTTTTAAAAATAATTTTTTATTATTATTGATACTTGAGTTTATTGAATAAATTGAAGTATATTAAAGATAACTAAGGGAAAATAAATGTTTATACTTTTAAATTAGTTCAAGTTCTTAGGTGATTTTATATTTATAATAATTATTTAATTTCACATATAATAAAGTGTTATTAAGAAGATGGTTCGTAACAACGGACGTTACGCCGTCGTACGATTTGTTGTGAAGTTAAATAAGTAAAATTTTATAAGCTTGTACAGATAGAATTTAATTATCAATTGGAAATGAATGATGTTGTATAATTTTATACGGCATGTCTGTTAAGATGTTCCCAAACTAAATGGTTATGTTAATTGTAGATTATTCAAACTGTTTGACATCTGGTCAGTGGAAACAGACACCATTCCGCTAAATAGTTAATTTAACTTCTGTGGATGGTATAAGCCATCTATCTGATATTATCTGTGTAATTGTTACTAGCAATGATAATCTCTGATCTGATTATTCAGGCATATATCTGTTTATTTACCTGTTAGTTATATTTGAGTATTAATGTGAATCGATCTATAGAAGCTGATTGCCATTGAATGTTTATATTGACATGCTTGACTGTGAATCGTAGCTTGATAAGTACCGTTGAGACTGATAAGCCTTATTCTGTTTGGATTGATTTTGAACCTAGGTTTGCTTTAAAAATGAATATTATCTTTAATGATGTTTTTAAAAAAAAAGAATTGATAAATATTTTGGAAATATCAAAAAGTAGTTTATTTATTATTTTTTGAATTCTTTATAAAGGTATAATTTTATAATAAGTATTATTTAAACTATTTAAAGTATAAAACTATTTTTGTGATGATCATTTAAAGGTTAATTTTTATTAAATTAGCATTTAAGTATATTTTCTTCAATATAGTCTATTAAATATAAGTGTTGTTTTAAGTGATATTGTATAGTAAACTTTTATAAAGAGTATTTTTATTTAATAAACTTGAGAAATGTATTTGGAAATTTTTATAAGTATGATTTCGAAAGAAGTTGTTTTAAATATATATTTACCCAATGAAATAAGCTTACTTAGTAAATTTTAATCTATTGGGATTTTAAATGTGAACAAGGCTTAATGGTTGCAATGGGAAATAACTTGGTTGAATTGGTTGATTATTTTGATAGTTAAATAACCGACTATCGAATTTGGACAAAAACTTAACTTTGGAAATATCTAGAGGAAACTTGGGAATCATATGGTACGGTAACCGTTCGAGGTGCTATACCGTACGTATAAACTCGTTTATTCTCTGGGACGAATTATAACGAGACCCATCCACTAACGGTTAGGAAGTGAACTCCGACCTTATATTTCGTCAGTGTATTTCCTAAAGAACCAGGGTTGAGTTTAGTGAACATTGTTTCGAAGAGACCGAGATCGGATTTGTAATCCGAAAACCACTTCGATCCAACGAGTATGTTTTCGTAATGAAGACAAGGGCTTGGAGTCGTAGATGGAGCAGTGAAGTGCAAGGGCTAATCGCTACTAATTCTAAGGGTGATTTCAAAATGGACGTAGTAGGAATAGTGCATTTGGTTCCGTTCGAGCCCGGAACGGACTTATATGGATGAACGCTTTCAGAACATCGTCAGGAGGAAGGTGAGCATTCTAAGTGAAATGTTCTAAAAAGGTAACGCTGAGCCTCGAACCTCATCAATCGGTAATGACTGAAATTCAGGGGATATGCAGCAAGACTAAGTGGGTAGCACCCAGGTAGGGTAAGGTCATCCCTGTCTAGAGGTCCCTTTTTATTTCGGCTCTGTGGGCGGTTGCTGATCCCAACAGCGGGGTGATCTTACTCGGGCTATCCAGTAAGGGGAAGTCCGGTCTTGTGTTGCAGGGGAACGGAGGGGTCCTAGGTATGCTGATCTACACCAGGTACCGTGATAGGTGGTACCCCAGTGCCTAGTCATTCGTTGGAAATCCGTTCTCCATACGTGCTTTTACGGTTTTGATTGTAGAACCCACTTTGTGGCTAGTATTGCTGGAAGTTAATGAATGTAATAATTTCGGCTATTTGAATAAGTATTTGTATATAAACACTGTTATAATATCAGAGGATTTTATAAGAAATATTTTGGTTATCGTAAGGAAAAACCCAACATGTTTATTTGTGGCGTGGTCTTACGAGATACATTTGATTTCAAAATGATTTTAAACTTTAATAAATCAAGTTGAGTGTGTTTCTCATGCTGGTTTACACTGACCCGGGCTTGATGTTTTTCCTATATGCTCGGGTCAGACCGAGCATATTTCTAGGTTTAGCTGGAAGAGTGGAAGCTTCAGGAGAGGAGTTGGAATCAGGAGACGTATTCACGTAGATGCTTATATTCAGTCTGTATTTGGATGTGTGTCAACTAGTTTGTAGGGACATGTTGTTATAAACTGTCCGAGTTGAATGGTTGTAACTCTGATTTAAAGTCTGTATATGTTATTAAAGTAACAGTTTTGGTTTCATGCAAAGATTTGTTTATATTATAGTTTATCGTTCCACTGTGAGATTCTGATTGTTTTTTTCTTCCATCTTCTTTTTATTTCTACCTTCTTTCTTTCTTTCACTATTCATCTTTCCGTGCGATTTGGCTAACAAGTGTGGTTAAAATCAGTTTAAATCGGTACGGTAAAATGGGTCATGACATTCTAGTAGATATAAAACTTTTATCACTCCATCTATGCTTTGTTTTTAAATTGAAAATCTTGAGCATGGCAGACAATAATATGAACTTAGCATAACTTGGAAACAAAGGCTTCTCGGCATCGATTAATATTCTTTCATACGACTTTGGCTCTTCCATCAAATGTTCTTCGGCATCAGTAAACATCTCATGAGCACAATCATTCTCATCATTTGCCTCGTTACTCACGTTATCTCCTTAGTCATTCTCATCATTCCCATGATTATTAGAACTAGTTATACTAAGTATAATTTCACCATGCCATAACCACCATGTACAATTTTGCTTAAACTTATTATGAATTTTGTGTTCTCTAATCTGATCTATGTTATAGAATCTCCTTTTATTTTTGTTCTGTGTACAAGAACAAAAATTGTTTCTTCACTTCTTCTTAATGGGTCATTCAACGTACGATTGATGAACTCTTCAATTTTATTTAGGAACTCATCATCGCTATGTTTCATGTTGTACATCCAACTATAATCCATGTGCAAATGCTAGAGAAACACTGCCCAAGCAAGAGAAAATATTCTATTTTATTTATTTATTTTTACTCCTTTGTTCTCATCGGAATAATGGGATATAAACGTAATACAAACTCCAACGTTAAGGTTAAATTTGAGATTAGCTTAAGTTTGACTCATATATTTTGCTTTGGTCAGTTCATTTAAAAGCTAAATACGCACAATTTTCAGGTTTGGCTACTTCAGCCACTGTGATCAGCTAGTTAATAGTAAGTTAACAATTATTGCCCAGGTATAATATAGTTAAGTTTGTCTGCAACTTCAGCCCATTTTAATCTCAATCAATAAAACACAAGCCTCATCAGAACTAAGATCTACGTGTTGTCTAAATGTATTTCTAAACAAGTTAAAGACAAAAGTCATTGTTTATCATTAAAGATTAACCTGAAAGTGCAAAAATCATGTTTAGACATAAGACAGACTGCTTCAAAGACCGTTCCATAACAATATCATAGTTTCACAATATAAATTTAAATAGACAGCGCTCTATGTTAATTCTACATATGATCTAGTGATAAATGATATCCAACACAATCAGTTTCCAAGAATTCAAGAGAACATGCTACCATTAATGCAAGAGACCAATAAAAATCCCTTCTATATTATTTAGACAGATAAATATAATCAAAGCAGCCATAAGTGGGGAGCCATATAACATGCATCTCAGAACTAAGAGCTGTCTATAATTTATATATCTACAAAGTAGCAAAATTTGATCTACCAATGGCATGCTAAATGACTAAAAAACCCTAAGGCAACTACACACTTTACTTTGGCTGGCAATAAAGTTAGCATCAATCTAACTATTTGAAAATCTCAGTTGTTATTTTTTTCTGATTTTCGTAGTACATTATTCCTTCTGATGTTGTGCAAAAGCTGCTAATATTTTTAAGGAGGAAACAAAATAACTAATACTTGTCCTTATATGTACTATTCATTGCATCTCAAGTGATAAGTCAATCAAAAAAACTTCTTACGTGGTTTTAGAATTAAAGGACTCGCTTGGGATCTCTATGAGGGATTAAAAGTAAGCATGATTCGCTTGCATAAAAGACTGGCTTGCATAAAAAATAGAGTGTGCATGTCCTATTTTGTAATGGTTTCTACTGGTTGAAAAAGAATTCAAAAGATATATGCTGATCATCTTTCTACGGCTTCTCAATTGGTACACAAAGCTCCATAATCTAGTTAGGTGTTAAATAAAGAAGCAAAATGGGTGAATTTTTTTACCTTCATATATGTTAGATGTAAAAGAATTATGTTCTCTAAATTGGCGTGCATACGCAATAAATATAGTTTCCATCTCCTTGACTCGAAGAGAATTGTTTTCTTATAGAATGTTTTACAGCTTAATTACATATGGTGATTTTAGAAAATAATTAGGTAGTTAGCAGTTGATAGATATTAAACACGTCTTCCGAAAGAAAACTATAGTGAAAAGTATAATAAAAGAAGCGCATTTCAAAATAATTTAGCAACCAAACATACTACTTTTCTGATAGCTTCCAGAATCTTGTTGATATCTTTTTAGATAAGAATAGGGTGATGTGAAGACTTGACTTTTAAAGTATTACATGTATTGTAACTTGCCAAATGAATTTATAAATCGACCAATTGCCCAACACCTTTCAGTGTACTGCATTAAGTCATATCATTACCCACATTTTAAATAGCTAAATAGAAAACATTGATAGGAATCAGTCTATTCGTTAATGAAAACTACTTTGCTAAACATATATAAGATAATATGTATAAAAAATTAGAGGCACAAGTATTGAATATGGATGAAAACAATTTTTGAAGTGTAATAATAAATAAAATTTAACATATTTTGTGCATATGTACAACTATAACGTATAAATATTTCACTTTAACACAAACAACACAAAACAATAAAAAAAGTATCTATCATACTGATCGTTTTTGCTTTCAATAATCAAAACTAATGAACACTCTTGCGCTAAGAGCATAACAAACTACTTACTGGTGTGAAGAGCATTCAAACTAACTTGGTTATTTCCACCTCAAGAAGTTATTACAATGTCAAACAAACCCAATCAAAATTGAATAAAAACCTCTTTTTTAACAACCTGTCTTTTCGACGCTCAAAAGTCGACACTAATACATTTACGGTGTTAATGTGCCGAGCATTCAAGTGCTGTAAAGACAGATTGCTAGAGGAGAAGAAAGGAAAGACAAAATAGAATTTCACACGTAACGAGTAAACTATAATGTACACAATAATCTTTACAAACAAAACTGTAGTGTATACACATCATCAGAGTACTAATCTATCATCAGCATGGACAATTATAACAGTCCGTCATTACAATTACTGATAAATACAAAACCAGACAATGCAGTGGAAATAAAAAGATATGCAAATATGACTCGGGGCATCCAGCTCGTCTTTTGAAGCTTCAAAGCATCCATAACTAAATCTGAAACATACTCGAGCTGACCTGAGCATTGTAAGAAAATAACGTCTGGATCAGTCTGATAAACCAATGTGAGAAAACTCTATCAAATCATATTGATTTTTATATTTGTAAAACCTTTTGAAAAATAAATGTATCACGTAAGATCATTTGCATATAAATACGGACGAGTTTTTATCTTACGATAACCAAAATATTTATGTAGGAAATCTTCTTATATTATCATAGTGTCTAGGATTTAAAATTGTAATGACTCGCCTTTTCGACCACAAAAAATCGACACCGAATACATTCATGGTATTCAAATGTCGAACATTCAATTGTCGGAAAGACAGATTATTAAGATAAAATAAAAAGAAAAAACAAAGAACAAGGAAATCAGAATCTTACAGCGGAATCGACAATATATAATATAACAAAGACGATAAGAACTATCTCCAAAATACAGAGTACATCAGAGTTAAAAACAAACCTTATCAGTTGGGCAGTTATAAATTTCTAACCTTACAACTGCTGATAAGTATATAATATAATACAATGGAAATAAAACACTGCAGTAGGTAAACATCCAGCTCTTCTATAATAACCTCATATCACCAAAGACAACCTAGAAAAAACTCGGTCTGACTCGAGCATTATAATAAAATAATATCCGGGTCAGTTTGGAAAACCAGCGTGAGAAAACTCTAGTAATATGCTAAACATGTAAAAATTCTACGAGACTACGCCATAAATGCAAAACGGGTTTTTACCTCATAAGAATAACATCCATAGATGAGGAAATGGAAAAAAATCAGACAAACAATCCACTCATCAATGAATGGAAATAAACAATAGAAACAATCCAAATAAAGGGTGAGTACTAGCAAGAATAAATACCATGCTGAATGATTGAGCATAATAATAACAAATTCCAGACTTGAAAGAATGGACATAAATAGTTAAACATAGAGAAGAGCGTCAGGAAATTCTCAATGCAATTAAGGAAACAATTCAAAGATTTGAATTAACAACAATGGAAAAGAGAATTTTTTTTTCCAACAAATAACTAGGAAGGTGCGCCTCCTTGCCGAAAGCATACCTCTATAAATATACTTG
Source organism: Allium cepa (assembly GCA_030765085.1). Classification (NCBI taxonomy): domain Eukaryota; kingdom Viridiplantae; phylum Streptophyta; class Magnoliopsida; order Asparagales; family Amaryllidaceae; genus Allium; species Allium cepa. Next base: position 252,475,944 of record CM060937.1, on the reverse strand, counting down.
AGAACTCCGATGGCTCTCGAAAACCTTCAAGCCAGACCCCACCAATTGTTACCGAGTATCTGAGTATTTCACATCTCAATGGGCAATACCTAATCCAATCTAGAGTGGATGTGAAAATACCCTAATGGAAGCAACTCTACATAGCTTGGCCCTCACTCGCTCTTTGGGTTTAGTCATTTCCGACAAAGGATAACAAAGCTTAGATGGGCAACACATCATCATAGAGTGCCAAAATAAAAAGAAGGAAGTAGAGTCAAAGTTGATAGTCGATAAATCAACTATCGGGAATGTTAAGATAGGTGTTTTCGCTTGAATTCCACATCACAGTACTTCTAAAGACACTTCGAAAACATTCTTTTTAAAATAGTCCTTTTAAAAGAGCAAATTATATTTTCTAAGTGTATTAAAACCAAGGTCAAAACGAATATCAAAACATTGTTTATTATAACCCAAAACAATTTACACTTAGCTTTAATTGAAACAATTCATTTAAGATCTTTTTTATAAACTATTATTTATAAATTTTAAATCAATATTTGTTATCCCAAAAGATGATAATCAACTAACTTACTTTTATAAATTTTTAAATCAAAGGTTTACCATCTCGAAGGATAATTTAAATAACCTTTTTATAACTTTTTAAAACACATAAATTTTTCCAAACAAAATAAATTAACTAAAATATCTTTAGAAATTTAAGCTAGCACAATTATCCTAAAGGATAATTAATCACCTTATACTCATATAATTTTTTAAAACAATATTGCTTATCTCAAAAGATAATTAATCAAATTTATATTCTCTTTAACAAATCAATTCATTATCTTTTCTTTTAAACGGTTAATTATCTCAAAAATACCTTGATTTAATCAGTAATTTAACTTTTAAAACTTATTAAATTGGTTCATTAACTTTATATACTAAATCAATTGATTAACTTTTAAACACTTTTATTAAATCAATTAATTTAACTTAAACTCTTAAATTTAGTTAATTAATTAATTTTTTAAACCCCATTAATTAAAAAATTTAACAAAATTCAAATATCATTAATTAGAATGATAAATTGGATTCAAACATCGTTAATTAAAACGATTGACAGAATTTAAAACATCTTTAGTTAATAATTAATTAAACTCAAACATCATTATTTAAAATGATTGATTACTTTTAAACATCGTTAACTAAAATGATTTATTAAACTCAAATATCATTAGTTAAAATGATTAATTCATTTTATATCATTAATCAAAATGATTAATTAAATTTAAGCATCTTTAATTAAAATAATTTATTAAATTCAACTAATCATAAATTAGAATGATTGATTAAATCCAAATATCATTAAGTAGACGGATTAATTAAATTCAAACATCATTAGTTAAAATGATTTGTCAAATTTTAAATATCGTTAATTAAAATAATTAATTAATTTAAATATCATTAATAAAATGATTAAATGTTAAATATCTATTTTGTGAAAATCCAAGCTCAAGACAACACATACAAAGGGTTTAGTAGATGATAATCAATAATTGACGTTATAGAAAAAACTATTATAACGATATTTGAACAAAATAGAATATCACGATTAATTACAACTAGAAATCAATATTAGCGGATACGGAAATAAATAACAAATTATTGGCAAGAAACTCCTTAGGGTCTCATTACAAATATTCTCTGCAAAACAATGGTTACAGACAATATATATAATCATATGGGTTCACAACAATTAAGTTAATATGTCCTCCGTTATTCAAACGGGATTTTCAACCAAACAGTCAATCAAATAACACAACAATACCTATACTATTAGCCAAGCATTCAACAATCAATTTATAGTAACGTAGATTTTATATAGCATATTTAAAGGTGAGTAAACTGATACAAATTCCAGTTTAGTGCCTAAGCGTTCTGGTTTGGGCTAACATTCAATTTTAGCATAAATTTTTACAAGCTTTAAATTCCATCAATCAAATTCCAAAACGTAGATCTTGTTGTTATGAATCCAACATGACTAATCGCGTTTGATTTGAACCTAATATGATCAAGATGTGAATTAATTACTGAATTGAATATTAATTAACCAACTTAATTTAATTAATTCATTTATATTTATTCCTTAACTCAATAAAACATAACCCAAAGCCCAACAAATTTCAACCTATTGTTGCACGCCTTGTTCCCTCTTCAGTAACCCCCTTTGCCTGCTCCTATTCATTTATACCAACGTGCACGATCACCGATGATACGGTGCATCCCTCGGTTATTCGACGAATGGATTTCACCATCATTCTCCTTGACGCGAGCCTAATTGACCTAACCCCTCAATCCCAAGCTCAGCCCCTCCTCAATCGTCGTGACAACCACGCTCCTCCACGTCTAGGCGAAGGCCACGACCCACCAAACCGCAATTGCACTCCACCAAGTCACGTCCCCAACTGCACCTCGTCATGACCAAGCCAGATACACTCACAACCAAACCTTTCTTCTCCTCCATCATCTGAAATCCCAAACCCTAGGCTATCGGTTGTACGCCCAAAAGTGTTTAGTTATTTAAATCGAAAACGCTCGCTGTAGGCAGGAATGGTATAGCTTCTCGTACAATCCTAATGAAGCTCGTTTGGTATTTTTGGCTGAGAGGATGATTTGATCTCAATTTTTGAATAAATGGCCATTTACTTTGTTACTGCAAATGTAAAGTGATGAAGAAGAGTAGGGGAAAGGGAATAAATAAAGAGGTGTTAACTTTAGATTTTTATAAACAAAATAAATAAATAAATAATCATGTTTACCTTTTCCATATCAAAAGGACTCCTCGAGCCGTCCAAAATGACCACACCATCAAATATTTATTTAAAATTTGAATTTTGTTTTCATTTTACAATGGTTTTTAAATGAGATATTTGTGGTGCCCTACTACGTAATATTTCATTCGATTTCGAACCATGAGTGATCGAAATAAAAATATACCGTGCACTGAAATGTGACACTATCATAAATCAACAGTGAATTACATAGATTATTTTATTTTGTGAAATTCCTCAAATATCATCATTTTTCGATAAATTGTCAAACGAATAATTTCAGTATTTTTCAAATTAGAAAATATGTAAAAATCAAATAAATTAAATTCGAAATACGTCAATAGAAATCGAGTCGTAAAACTAAAATTATATTTTCCGATTTATTATTCGAACTCTTTATTACTGATAAATTTATAATTGGATCCACCAATATTATTCATTAATTTGAAAAGGAGTTAAATGAAATTGTTAATCCATTTAGTTAAGATTTAATTCTCAATTCAAATATTTTAATCAATACCTATATTTGAATTCAAACTATTAAATTCCAAAAATCCAATTATTTAAAAAATTAAATTACCTAAACATTTAAAATCAAATGACCAGAATTTTGGGTTGTTGCATCAATAAATATTGAATACAGTCAAAAAATTTATATTAATTAAATTCCAGCATAATGGGTATACAATCAAGTCCAAAGGCTCATATTGGAATATGGATTCCAACTATGAAATGGTAAGGGTCTATCCACCGAATCAGTACACCTCTACATAATATGTACTGGAGGCTACAATACATTGCACCTCTATTACCCAGGACTGATCTACCCCTTAACGGATAGTACCGAATAAGATCATCCTTTCGTCAGCAACCACATTGAGCCCCGAAGCATACATAGATATCGACTCTAGCATAGGATGATCATACCCTAATGGGAGTAACCCATAGAGTCCTGCTGCACATCTCTTCTTTAGTCATTTACTAGTTGTGTGGCTTGAGGCAACGATTTACCTTTTTTTGCACTTCCCACTTGGAATGCTAACACTGCCATTCAGGCAGAAATACAATGCCAGCATTCATATATATAAGTTCGTTCCCGGTCTGAACGAAACCAAAGGCAATACTTCTACTACATCCATTTTGGAATCATCCTCACGACAAATAGTAAGTAGCCCTTGCATTTCAAAAAACTCCATCTTAGATTACCCTCAAGATGTCTTCCATTTGAACATTTATGTTGGTTCAAAGTGGTTTTCATATAACATATCCGATCTTGGTCTCCTCTATAACGACCTGGATATTTTAACGGTTTAAATAACGTAATTAACTAAAAAATTCTTCAAAATAAACAATTAAATTTTAGAAATGAAAATTTGATATTTGGTATGCGTCCATAGAAGCATAACAAGTGGAAAATTTTCATTTGAAAATATGAAAGTTTTTTTGGTTGTGAAATTTCAAATTTTAAATCAGTTTAAAATTTGATGGAAATAAATATTTTTGAAATCTGAATATTTTTTAAAGAAAATGTAAACCATTTTCTAAGTGAGACGTCATAATTCCTTTCACAAATTTGGACTACTCTAGCTTCATTTATATTATTTACAATGACTTAGTAGAAGTTTTGGCAGCGAATATCGAATTTTGATAGGAAGGTTGTATCGTTAATATGTGTGTACTATTCTGATCGTCTCGTCACCTCCATAGTATATTCATTTATGTAATTTGGTGTCCGGTGCATGGCGAAATCTGCAAAATGGTTAGCCGTTTCGGTACCCGTTTTAAGCTTTTGGTTTTCCTTGTGTCCTTTTGTTGTCCTGTAACGACCTGATATTTTCAACCATTCGCATCCACACATGCCGGATTTGAATTACTCAAAATACCAGATTGTTAATTTATATTTGGCAAAACTCAACATATACAGCAAATAAATACATCACAGAATCATAGACACAGAGTAATATACAATATGCAGCGGAAACAAAATGAATAGTAGTTTATGAAGTCACTATATATATATCAGAGTTTAATAAGTTACAATAGAAGTTTCAAATACAATAGTCAAATACAAGATCAGAATACGTCACTGGAATCAACTGAATAACTCCAAGTTGAAAGATGTAGATGGATCTCCAAACGAAGCTCCAACTCCAAATGTGAGCCTCAAAAGCTGCATCACTCAGTCTGACCCGAGCGTAAAGCAAAACACAAGACACTTGAGTCGGGATTAACATTCTTTTATCAATAAATCCAACTCAAGTGAAATAACAGCTTAAATATAAGTAACTCAAAGGATGTTTGGGATAACCATCCTCTAAGGATCCGTTAAACTATCTGATATGTAGTAATATACGCTATTAAAATAATGTCTAAAGTAAACTATAATATATTTAAAAATAGCATTAAGGCGTTACCTATATCCCCCTTAAAACATTTTATAGTGCCAATAGTCCATACAGTACCGTACTCCCTCTTGATCGGAAGGCCACCAGAGGATACTCCATAGGTACGACACAAATCAAACTCGCAGTAAAGCACGCTAGGGTAAGTGACACGGCATAACTAGGCAATGCCAAGGTAGATATACCAATTACACTTTTGGATCGGTGGTAACGCATAACCGCAGCTACCGCCCACCTCGAGCCACACTCCCAAAAAATCAAAAGGTGCACTCAATCAATCACAAAATAATAGAATGGTATTCGAAGGAGTGTGTCCAATCAGAGGAGCTACCTCATTAGCCCGTCGATTGCTCCTATTTTAGCCGCCTTATGCCAACTCATGGGAGAGGGTCCACGTATACCTCAATAGGACGTCGCCACCATCTTACTTCATTCCGAAATCTCCATCGCGTACACAGTTGTTAAAGTGGTTTTTTGGATTTGGAAGAGAGTATGACAACTTCCAATCCTAGTCTCTTTAACAACCAACTGTTATTATAACACCGCGGTCATTTCAAAATAGTTTATATTTCAAAACCAAAATATCATTGCCATTTCAAAACCATATCAATACGATATCATTTCCATTTCGAAACCAAATACAATATCATTTCCATTTCAAATATATCCATTTCCAAAATCATAGCACATTCAAAGTTATAATACTCTCGGAACCAAACACTTGAAATTATAATACTTTCAAAAACATAATGTCTTGAGATTCATAACTTTGAAAACATAACTTCCACCACTTAAATAGTCTAGTATACAATAATGTATATAATAAAATAGTTTATAAAGTAAAATAGTTTATAAAAAGAGTTATAAGTTATAATAGTTTATATTAAAATGATTTATATTAAAAATAACTTATAAAGTAAAATATATAAATAGTTTTTAGATATAATATAAAATACTTATATAATAAAATAGCTTCCTTAAATTCCACAAGTCAATTCCAAATCAACTCGAATTCCAAAATTCAAATTTAAATCAAATCTCAAATCATCAATTTCAATTTCAATTCAAATAACCCATTTCAAATCATATCGATTTCAAATACTGATTTGAACCACAATAAACCATTTTAATTTCAATATATTTCAAAGCTTTAAATATTCCACATTTTCAAAACTAAATTTGGTAACTTCATATATACCTCAAATTCACTTTAATATTATTTAGCTTTGAAAATATTCACTTAATAAATCAAATATCCTTTAAATAAAACTCAAACTTGAAATATTCATTAACTACTTTAAACCAACCTCAAGTTATAAAAACATATCCTTTAAAAATCTCAAATTCACTAAGTTCCAAATTGATTTTAATTAAATATAATTCTAAATTAAACACAATTTCAAATCAATTTCAAAATCCATCTTCTCAACCTTAATTTACTAAAATCATTTTAAACTCTATATTAAAATATAATTTAAATAAATACATAACCATAATATATTTTAATAAAATCAAACTTTTATTATTAAACTTATACTACAAAACAAATTTATACATAGCTTAAAATCAAGAATTTGACTATATATAAAATAACATTCATATAATATCTAAATCAATATTTATATAAAACCATATATTTCTTTCCAAAAACCATAGAAACCATTTTCAAAATATTTATATATAGACCAACGGTGTCCGTATATAATTTTCTATCCTATGGTCAAGTGGTACGGATATTTATCATTTCAATCTGCAATTTAAATATATAAGGGTATATATCACTTCAACCCACAATCCTAAATTCAATTCAATTGAAAATCGCTTGGGTTTATCATTTCAACCCATAACGATTTCTCCTATTCTACATATCGTTCGGGTATGTATCATTTCAATCCTATACTAACAGGGAACTTCCAGAGTGATAACAGATATGAAAGTAATATAACATTCATATATCATCAATATAAATTACAGATAACTGTGTAAGATGTCACAGGTGAACAGATAGCATATATATAGCAATGTAAATGACTAACATCAGCATATTTCAATTGTCATTTCAATTGAAATCAAATTTAATAAATATAAGAACGTTAATCGTGAGTGATTACTCACCTTTATAGATTAGAGACGAACGAGAATGAGATGGGTTACGAATTCAAGCATGAATTTCCAAGCAAAGGAGGATTGGCACGAATTCAACGATCAAAGCTGGTAACAGGCATAGATTGAAAGATTAGAATTGGCCGATATAAATTAAACTAAATATACATACATATTTTTATTTTAAAATCACTATCAAATCCCAACCCAGAAAAATAAATTCTCTATATATACAAAATTTCAAATTAGCATCAAATTTTAAACATCTAAAAATAAACTTCTATAGGTATACGAAACTAGACTCATGCATACATAGAGTAGTGTATAAACTTTCACACCTATTATTCAAGTCAATATCTATTATGAAAATCATCATAACTTAGATCAATATAATATATATTTAAGCATTTTAGTGCTATAGGGAGGGGTATAATCAATGCATATATAAAAATCAAACAAATCGTATATAACCAATATCAAAACAAAATATCTTTTTAAACAAAATTTTGAAATAGATGATAAAACATATTAACATAAAGTCTACATATATATTATGTTACGAAATCACTCAAAGACATACATTTTAAATCAAAACAAATATATATATATATATATATATATATATATATATATTACATGTAAAACAATATCAGCATTCCTAAGATCTGTACATAGATGATACAATATATATAAAATGTTTCATATAAAATTAGAGAAAGGAAAAGCAAAGTTCCAGCCAAAATCAAATTCCAAAACAAGATCTATGATCCCTGTTTTTAAATAAGCTTATGCTGTAACAGTATGTATATATATATAATATAACTGCAAATCAATGTATACAATCTATAAACACAAAATATAGATATAAACTACAGCCTATGCACAGCAGCTTGTATATAACGCAAACTATTATAACTTTATAAGTTAAAACTCAACAGACAACAAATTTAAAATAGAATATAACTTAATATAACAAAATATATAATACAATATATATAAACATTCATAGAAACTATTTTATATTTACACAAATGTAACTTGCGTAAACGGGCATATCATATTAGTACATACATAAGTTTTAAACCAATACAGTTTCCTATGTATACTTATATAATACTTAGGCTTTATGCATAAACTAAATGTGAAAAATATAAAACTCAAGCATAAGTATATAATGATTTAAAACAATATTTAAATAAACAAATAATACGTACGACATAGTATATAGAAACTGGACTGTAAACAGTCATATTATAACTAAAATATAAAACGAAACTTGTTAAATAAATATTTATATACCGCACTTGTAACACACTGTAAATATCCAAACTATAATAATGATTTCTTATAAACATATAGACATACAGAACTGGAAGGTTTGAAATATTATGGAAAAAAAATAAGAAAACTCGAAACTGTTGTAAATAAGTAGATCAACAACCATTGTAACTGAAATATGAATGTTTATATGCAAGACTAAATATACCACTGCATGTTATAGTTTATATATATATATATATATATATATATATATATACGAGAGTTATAAATCTTATACCTATATATATAACCAGAGAAGAAGGCACGGCTAAGGTTGTGGAAGTAGGCGACAGTTGAAATGATGATCGGGGAAGGATAGATGGAAGTGGCTGTGGTAGTGGGATGCTCGGCCATTCGTTAGAAGAAGAAGGGGAGGCGAATGGCGCAGCCTTGGGAAAAGGTCCGATGATGGAGAAATTTTTATGGCTACAAGTGCGAGGCCGAAGAGAGTGGCGAGTGGATGAGGAGAGTGGTCGAGTGAGGCTTCGGTCCTGTGGTCATTATTTCGGCGTTGGGTTGGCTGAGATGCTTGAGTGACAGAGGCCATAAAGGGGAGGAAGCTTGCATGAATGGTTCCAAGCAACACACATATATATTTTTTTATATAAGAGAAGAAAGAAGAGAAAATGAGTGGAGGATGGAACCATTTTTACAGGATTACTGGTCTCAAGCTTAACTACGCCAAGTCAAGCATTTTATTCTCAGGCATATCTAGCCTCCAGGAAACCAACCTCACGGCTGTGGCTGGTATGCGGTCCATGGTAACTGATATGTCTTACCTGGGGTTGCCGCTGTGCTCCTCTCGTGTCACTCATGCTAACTGCTTGCCATTGTATGAAAAAATAACTGGTACCATGGATTGCTGGGCTAACAATTACTTGACTCAAGCGGGTAGGTTGGTTCTTATTCAATCAGTGAGCTTCTCTGTCATGGTTTATTGGGCTAGGGTTTACATGCTTCCAACAAGGCTTTTGAAAATGATAAGACGTGCGATGTTAATATTTTTTTGGTTTGGCACTATTCACACGAGGAAATTACTGCCTTGTTCGTACTCCTCCATCGAGAAGCCGAAGTGCAAAGGTGGGTTGGGGTTGCTTAATATTGAGAGTTGGAACAAGGCCGCGTTCAGTCAACACTTCAATGCGTTGTTAAACAAGCATGACTCTTTATGGGTGAAATGGACCATCAGGTACAATATTGGGACCAATAACTTTTGCAGTATGGAGATACCCAATTCATGCAGTTGGATTTGAAGGAGTATCTTAAAGCTCAGACACATTTTCTTACCTCTTGTTCGTATTAAACTGTCTGTTGCGAGTCAATGTAAGTTTTGGTCAGTGCCTTGGATTGGTAATGGAGTCGTGCTTGATCATCTCTTCTCATTTCAGCAGAAGCAGCAATCCGGAATTGGTTTTAATGCACTAGCTATGGATCATGTGGTTGATGGTAAGCTTGTTGTTCCTTTCACTAGCAATCAACAAGTCAGAGCATATTGGAAGCTTCATGAACCATGTACTTTTGACCACCCTGAACATGACACCGTGCTGTGGTCTGATCGTGCACATTCTGTTGGTGGTGTGTACAATGACTTGCGGGGTATTGATGCATTGCCTGATTCCAAGTGGAATCAGATCACTTGGTCTCCTATCTCATCTTCTAGTGATAATCTTGTATTCTGGAAGGTTACTAGCAATGCCCTGATGACAAAAGATAAACTGGTTCGATTATGTATGCCAGTTCTTCCAACTTGTGTGCTGTGTGATCAACATTGTGAAAGTGTCGAACACTTATTCTTCGGCTGTTCATATGTGCTTCACTTATGGAACAGGCTGCTTTGTTGTGTGCAAGGGTTGTTGCCTACTCATAGAAACATGAACCATTGGTTGCTGATTGAGCATGCGACTGGATGGAAGGAAGACTGTAGATTATACTTTTTCTTCTTGTTGAAAAAGCTTCTTAAAGCTATATGGTCTAAAAGAAATCAGAGGGTATTTGAAAGCAAGTGCAGAAGTAGGGAAATGGTGTGGGCAATGTTGAAGATTGAAATAGTTAAGGGGATGCATGACAGTAAGCACTCTTTTCACGTCAATCAGTTTAATCCCTGGATTCCGTAGTTTACCTTCTTTCTTTCTTTTTTGGTTTTTTCTCTCAGTCATGTTTGTTTCCCACTGTTGTTGTGTTTTTGCACTTTTTTCCTTGTCATTTAGTTCTCCTCCCTGTACGTCTGTTTCATTAATAAACCTGGTAGGGGCCCAGTTTAACCCCACTTAACTTGCAAAAAAAAAGTCCAAATTTCGAGAAAAGAATTATGTGTCTCACTCAGAAGATGATTTACAAATTTTCTATATAAAAATATTTAGGTTTGGAAAACATTTTATTATCGTCTATTTTAGCTGATTTGAATTGAAATAAAATTACACAGAAAATAAACTTCAATATTATCAGATGAAAATTTACCAATTTCTATGTTAAACTAAAGGTAGTCCAAATATTAAATTTTTATTTCCAAATTTTATTATTTAAAATTTCACAAAATTCAATTAATTAGATTGATAAACCACTAGAATTTACGGGTCGTTACACTCTCCCCCACTCAAAACTTTTCGTCCTCGAAAAGGAAGGAGGTAGGAGAATAGAAACAACCAGAAGAAAATAGATTGAAAACCAAAATATAACAATTAATTTAAACCATATAAATTTCAATATAAATTAATTAATATACAACAATTGATTTTTGAATTCAAGGTATTTCACTAAGTTGGTTTAATTTCAATTTATAAATTCCTTAAACAAAATTTATTTTATTTATTATTCAATTAACTTATTTTTTCTACTTATCTCTATAAATATATATTTTTTATAATTAAAATTTAAGTGTATAACATTTGTCATAATCACTCAAATTTTATTTATAAAATCATTAATCATCATTTTACATTGTAAATTATTAAATTACATATTCAACTTTCGAATGGTTTAGGTAAGTTATATTAGAATGTAATTGAGTATTATACAAGTAAATTTTTCCCAATTCAATTATTTCAAGTTTAAATATTTATTCAAAAATTTTGACTTCATTTTATAACTGAAAACATCCTTTAACATAAATTTAAAAATTAAATTTCCGATTTCACTTCAAACCATTGGAGATAAATATACAAATATATATATAGTTCAAATCAAATCTATAAATATATACCTATATTATAAATCAAGTCATACTTCAGTAATTCAAATCAATTTAATCTCCAACATAATAGTGTAGCAAGACTACATAATGGTCTCTCCACTTCGAAACTCGAAAATAAATGTCGATGATGCGGCCGATCACTGAAATTACTTTCCAGCGACAAAAAAGGAGAGTACTGATTTAAAATTCTTTGGAAACAAATTTTTATTCGAAAATACTTCAAATAATAGGCATTTTAAAACTTTAAAACCATAGTTCGAAATTATCAAAAATTAAACTCTCAAATTCTAAATCTAAATTCAATTAAATTTTCAAATCTGGATGTTGAAATAGTCAATGGTTCACAAAATAATAAATGAAAATCAAATATTATTATTTTCAACAACCAATTCATTAACTATTTAATTTCAAAAAACTTATACTTATATATATATAATATAATCATACAAAAATTTATTTCACTTACCAAATTTGAAAATAATATTGTGTCAGTTTGCTCTGCTCAAGTGTTTTTGAAATCCTATCGATAGCGTTGATTAGAAGAATCGATCGAAAACCCAAATCAACATTAACAACTCAAACAACATTGTATATATATAACATTTTTAATATTAATTTACAAATACACTCCCCCGCTCGACGATACAAGAATGGATTTCAAAACAAGGATAGAAATTCAAATTTGATGGACTCAAATCAAAGAAAATTTTGATTCGAAGATAGACTCGAAACAAAGATAAGATGATTAAATAACAAAATAGGGAGATGGACAAGTTTATATAAATCGCGGGCAACCTTAACCGGGTCGATCGTGATTTCAAGAATAAGATCGATGCAGAATTCTGAGGCAAATTGACATTCGATCGCAAAAGATAGAATTCAGGCATAGCAGGAGATAGATAGCATCGTAAACCGAGGATACATAAATCTTCTGTAAATCAATTCCTATTGTAAAGGAGTTTCACCCCTTTACAAATCATTCAAAAATTGGAGAAAACCGCTGATTTATTATAGAGATTGTTTGAGGTGGAGTTATGGGATACTCCAGAATACGAATAGGGAGAGATAAGGATAGATTTTGGAACCGAGGGAAACGTTCTAAAATTCAAAGGAAACCAAGTCAAAGAGGAAAGGATTCAAGCTCGATCGAAAGTGATTCCGTAATTAAATTTACTCTACATGTTGAGTTTGCCTAAAACCAAAGCTCTGATACCAAATGTAACGACTTGATATTTTCAACCATTCGCATCCACACATGCCAGATTTGAATTGCTCAAAATACCATATTGTTAATTTATATTTGGCAAAACTCAACATATATAGTAAATAAATACATCACAGAATCACAAACACGGAGTAATATACAATACGCAGCGGAAACAAAATGAATAGTAGTTCATGAAGCTGCTATATATATATATATCAGAGTTAAATAAGTTACAATAGAAGTTTCAAATAAATAGTCAAATACAAGATCAGAATACATTACTGGAATCAACTGAATAACTCCAAGCTGAAAGATGTAAATGGATCTCCAAACGAAGCTCCAACTCCAAAGGTGAGTCTCAAAAGCTGTATCACTCAGTCTGACCCGAGCGTAAAGCAAAACACAAAACACTCGAGTCAGGATTAGCATTCTTATATCAATAAATCCAACTCAATTGAAATAACAACTGAAATACAAGTAACTCAAAGGATGTTTGGGATAACCATCCTCTAAGGATCCGCCAAACTATCTACTATGTAGTAATATACGGTATTATAATAATGTCTAAAGTAAATTACAATATATTTAAAAATAGCATTAAGGCGTTACCCATATCCCCCTTAACACATTTTACAGTGCCAATAGTCTATACAGTGCCGTAGTCCCTCCTGGTCAGGAGGCCACCAGAGGATACTCCATAGGTACGACACAAATCAAACTCGTAGTATGGCACGCTACGGTAGATGACACGACAGAACTATGCAATGCCAGGATAGATATACCATTTACACTTCCGGACCGATGGTAACACATAACCGCAGCTACCGCCCACCTTGAGCCATACTCCTAAAAAATCAAAATGTGCACCCAATCAATCATAAAGTAATAGAAAGGTATCGAAGGAGTGTGTCTGATCAGAGGAGCTACCTCATTAGCCCGTCGATTTCTTCTGTTTTAGCCACCTTATGCCAACTCACGAAAGTCGGGTCCATGTATATACCTCAATTGAACGTCGCCACCATCTTACTTCATTTTGGAATCTTCACCATGTACACAGTTGTTAAAGTGGTTTTCGAAGTTGGCAGAGAGTATGACAACTTTCGATCCCGGTCTCTTTAACAACCAACCATTATTATAACACCGCGATCATTTCAAAATAGTTTATATTTCAAAACTAAAATATCATTGCCATTTCAAAAGCATTTCAATACGATATCATTTCCATTTCGAAACCAAATACGATATCATTTCCAATTCAAAAATCATAGCACTTTCGAAACCAACACTTGTAATTATAACACTTCCAAAAACATAATACATTGAAATTCATAACTTTGAAAACATAACTTCCACCACTTAAATAGTTTCGATATTAAATAGTATATATAATAAAATAGTTATAAAGTAAAATAGTTTATAAAAAGAGTTATAAGTTATAATAGTTTATATTAAAATGGTTTGTATTAAAATGATTTAGATTAAAAATAATTTATAAAGTAAAATATATAAATAGTTTTTAAATATAATATAAAAATACTTATATAATAAAATAGCTTCCTTAAATTTCACAAGTCAATTCCAAATTAACTCGAATTCCAAAATTCAAATTTGAATCAAATCTCAAATCATCAATTTCAACTTCAATTCAAATAACCCATTTCAAATCATATCGATTTCAAATACTGATTTGAACTACAATAAACCATTTTAATTTCAATATATTTCAATGCTTTAAATATTCCATATTTGCAAAACTAGATTTGATAACTTCATATATACCTCAAATTCACTTTAGTATTATTTAGCTTTGAAAATATTCACTTAATAAATCCAATATCCTTTAAATAAAACTAAAACTTGAAATATTCATTAATCACTTTAAACCAACCTCAAGTTATAAAATCATATCCTTTAAAAATCTCAAGTTCAATAAGTTCCAAATTGATTTTAATTAAATATAATTCTAAATTAAACACAATTTCAAATCAATTTCAAAATCCATCTTCTCAACCTTAATTTATTAAAATCATTTTTAAACTCTGTATTAAAATATAATTTAAATAAATACATAACCACATTATATTTTAATAAAATCAAATTTTTATTATTAAACTTATTCTATAATAAAAAAAATTATACATAGCTTAACATCAAGAATTTTACTATATATAAAATAACATTTATAGAATATCTAAATCAATATTTATATAAAACCATATATTTCTTTTCAAAAACCATAGAAATCATTTTCAAAATATTTATATATAGACCACCGTTGTCCGTATATAATTTTCTATCCTATGGTCAAGTGATATGAATATTTATCATTTCAATCTGCAATTTAAATATATACGTGCATATCATTTCAACCCGCAAACCCAAATTCAATTCATTTGAAAATCGCTTGGGTTTATCATTTCAACCCATAACGATTTTCTCCTATTCTACAGATCGTTCGGGTACGTATCATTTCAACCCATAGTGAATTCTATACTAACAGAGAACTTCCAGAGTGATAACAGATATAAAAATAATATAACATGCATATATCATCAATATAAATAACAGATAATGGTGTCAGATGCCATAGGTGAACAGATAGCGTATGTATAGCAATGTAAATGACTAACAACGGCATATTTCAATTGTCGTTTCAATTGAAATCAAATTTATTAAATATAAGAACATTAATCATGAGTGATTGCTCACCTTTGGAGGTTAGAGACGAACGGGAATGAGATGAATTACGAATCCAAGCATGAATTCCAAGCAAAGCAGGATTAGCATGAATTCAACGATCAAAGCTGATAACAGACAAAGATGGAAACGATCAGAATTAGTTGATATAAATTGAACCAAATATACATATATATTTTTATTTTAAAATCACTATCAAATCCCAACCCAAAAAAATAAATTATATATATAATTTCAAATTAGTATCAAATTGTAAACATCTAAAAATAAACTTCTATAAGTATACGAAACTAGACTCAAGCATACATAAAGTAGTGTATAAACTTTCACACCTATTATTCAAGTCAATATTTATTATGAAAATCATCATAACTTAGATTAATATAATATATATTTAAGCATTTTAGTGCTATAGGGAGGGGTATAATCAATGCATATATAAAAATCAAACAAATCGTATATAACCAATATCAAAACAAATCCTTTTAAACAAAATTTTGAAATAGATGGAAACATATTAATATAAAGTCTACATATATATTATGTTACGAAACCACTCGAAGGCATACATTTTAAATCAATATATATATATATATATATTACATGTAAAACAATATCAGCATTCCTAAGATTTGTACATAGATGATAAAATTTATGTAAAATGTTTCATATAAAATTAGAGAAAGGAAAAGCAAAGTTCCAACCAAAATCAAATTCCAAAACAAGATCTATGATCCCAGATTTTAAATAAGCTTATGTTGTAACTGTATATATATAATATAACTGAAAATCAATATATACAATCTATAAACACAAAATATAGATATAAACTACAGCCTATGTACAACAGCTTGTATATAACGCAAACTATTATAACTTTATACATCAAAACTCAACAGACAACAAATTTAAAATAGAATATAACTTAATATAATAAAATATATAATACAATATATATAAACATTCATAGAAACTATTTTATATTTACACAAATGTAACCTGCGTAAACAGGCATATCATATTAGTACATACATAAGTTTTAAACCAATATAGTTTCCTATATATACTTATATAATACTCAGGCTTTATGCATAAACTAAATGTGAAAAATATAAAAATCAAGCATAAGTATATAACGATTTAAAACAATATTTAAATAAACAATACGTACGACATAGTATATAGAAACTGGACTGTAAACAGACATATTATAACTAAAATATAAAATGAAACTTGTTAAATAAATATTTATATACCACACTTATAACAGACTGTAAATAACCAAACTATAATAACGATTTCTTATAAAAGTATAGACTTACAGAACTAGAAGGTTTGAAATATTACAGAAAAAATAAGAAAACTCAAAACTGTTGTAAATAAGTAGATCAACAACCTTTATAACTGAAATATGAATGTTTATATGCAAAACTAAATATACCACTGCAAGTCATAGTTTATATATATATACGAGAGTTATAAATCTTATACCTATATATATAACCAAAGAAGAAGGCACGGCTAAGGCGTGTGGAAGCAGGCGGCGGTTGAAATGATGATCGGGGAAGGAGAGATGGAAGTGGCTATAGTAATGGGATGCTCGGTCACGCAACCTTGGGAAAAGGTCCGATGGTGGAGAAATTTTTCTCTGCTACAAGTGCGAGGCCGAAGAGAATAGGCAAGTGGATGAGGAGAGTGGTTGAGTGAGGCTTCGGTCCTGTGGTCATCATTTTGGCATTGGGTTGGCTGAGATGCTTGAGCGACAGAGGCATAAAGGGGTGGAAGCTTATGTGAATGGTTCCAGGCAACACGTACATTTTTTGTGTATCAGAGCAGAAAGAAGAGAAAATAAGTGGAGGATGGAACCAGTAAATAATATATCGAAGTGATGGTATAACCAAAAGTCAAGAACGTTGGTTTCAAGAAAAAAATTTAATTACTAGTGGCTGACATCTATGCACGGTGGAAAGGAATAGACAAAGGAAACGAAAGGACACAAAATGGAACCGATACAATAACTGTTCATGGTTTTCGCGGTGTACCGGATCTCAAAACACAGAATTAAATATACCGTAGATCAGCACGACCAGATGATCAAAATAATATAATTCCAAATTTCGAGAAACGAATTATGACAACTCACTGAGAAGATGATTTACAAATTTTCTATATAAAATATTCAGGTTTGGAAAACATTTTATTATCGTCTATTTTAACTGATTTGACTTGAAATAAAATTACACAGAAAATAAACTTCAATATTATTAGATGAAATTTTTTGCAAATTTCTATGTTAAACTAGACGTATTCCAAATATTAAATTTTTACTTCCAAATTTTATTATTTAAAATTTTACAAAATTCAATTAATTAGATTAATAAACCACTAGAATTTACGGGTCGTTACAATCTCCCACACTTAAAACTTTTCGTCCTCGAAAAGGAAGGAGGTAGGAGAATAGAAACAACCAGAAGAAAATAGATTGAAAAACAAAATAGAACAAATAATTTAAACCATATAAATTTCAATTCAAATTAATTAATATACAACAATTGATTTTTAAATTCAAGGTGTTTCATTAAGTTGGTATAATTTCAATTTATAAATTCCTTAAAACAAAATTTATTTATTTATTTCATTTATTATTCAATTAACTTATTTTTTATTTATCCCTATTAATTATTTTTTATAAAAATTTAAGTGTATCATAATCGCTCAAATTTCATTTATAAAATCATTAACCATCATTTTACATTGTAAATTATTCAATTACATATTCAACTTCCGAATGGTTTAGGTAAGTTATATTGGAATGTAATTGAGTATTATACAAGTAAATTTTTCCCAATTCAATTATTTCCAATTCAATTATTTCAAGTTTATATATTTATTCAAAAATTTTGACTTCATTTTATAATTGAAAACATCCTTTAACATAAATTTAAGAATTAAATTTCCGATTTCACTTCAAACCATTGGAGATAAATATACAAATATATATAAGTCAAATCAAATTAATAAATATATACCTTATTATAAATCAAGTCATACTTCAGCAATTCAAATCAATTTAATCTCCAACATAATAGTGTAGCAAGGCTACAGAATGGTCTCTCCACTTCGAAACTCGAAAATGAATGACGATGATGCGGCTATCATTACCAAAATTATTTTCCAACGACAAAAGAGGAGAGTACAAATTTAAAATTCTTTGGAAACAAATTTCTATTCAGAAATACTTCAAATAATAGGCATTTTAAAACTTTAAAACCATAGTTCGAAATTATGAAAAATTAAATTCTCAAATTCTAAATTTAAATTCAATTAAATTTTCAAATCTGGATGTTGAAATAGTCAATGGTTTACAAAATAATAAATGAAAATCAAATATTATTATTTCCAACAACCAATCATTAACTATTTAATTTCAGAAAACTTATACTTATATATATAATATAATCATACAAAAATTTATTTCGTTTACCAAATTTGAAAATAAAATTGTATCAATTTGCTCTGCTCAAGTGTTTTGGAAATCCTATCGATAGTGTTGATCAGACGAATCGATCGAAAACCCAAATCAACATCAACAACTCAAACAACATTATATATATAAAAAACATTTTTAATATTAATTTACAAATACGCTCCCTCGCTCAACGATATAAGAATGGATTTCAAAATAAGGATAGAGATTTAAATTTGATGGACTCAAATTAAAGAGAATTTTGATTCGAAAATAGATTCGAAACAAAGATAAGATGATTATATAACAAAATAGGGAGATGGATAAGTTTATATAAATCGCATGCAACCTTAGCCGAGTCGACCGTGACTTCAAGAATAAGATCGATGCAAAATTCCGAGACAAATCGACATTCGATCGCAAAAGATAGAATTCGGGCATAGCAGGAGATAGATAGCATCATAAACCGAGGATACTAAAATCTCCAGAAAATCAATGCCTATTGTAAAGAAATTTCACCACTTTACAAATCATTTGAAAATTGGCGAGACCGCTGATTTATTATAGAGTTTGTTTGAAGTGGAGTTATGGGATATTCTATAATATGAATAGGGATAGATAAGGATGGATTTTGGAACCGAGGAGAACGTTCCAAAATTCAAAGGAAACCGAGTCAAAGAGGAAGGGATACAAGCTCAATCGAAAGTGATTCTGTAATTAAATTTACCTTATATGTTGAGTTTGCCTAAAACCAAAGCTCTGATACCAAGTGTAACGACCTGATATTTTCAACCATTCGCATCCACACATGCCGGATTTGAATTTCTCAAAATATCATGTTGTTAATTTATATTTGGCAAAACTCAACATATGCAGTAAATAAATACATCACAGAATCACAGACACGGAGTAATATACAATATGCAGCGGAAACAAAATGAATAGTAGTTCATGAAGCTGCTATATATATATCAGAGTTAAATAAGTTAGAATAGAAATTTCAAATACAATAGTCAAATACAAGATCAGAATACATCACTGGAATTAATTGAATAACTCCAAGCTGAAAGATGTAGATGGATCTTCAAACGAAACTCCAACTCCAAAGTTGAGTCTCAAAAGCTGTATCACTCAGTCTGACCCGAGTGTAAAGCAAAACACAAAACACTCGAGTCAGGATTAACATTCTTATTCAATAAATCTAACTCAAGTGAAATAACAACCGAAATACAAGTAACTCAAAGGATGCTTGGGATAACCATCCTCTAAGGATCTGTTAAACTATCTACTATGTAGTAATATACGTTGTTATAATAATGTCTAAAGTAAAGTTAATATATTTAAAAATAAAGTTAAGGTGTTACCCATATCCCTCTTAACACATTTTATAGTGCCAATAGTCTATATAGTATCGTAGTTCCTCCTGATCCGGAGGCCACCAGAGGATACTCCATAGGTACGACACAAATCAAACTCATAGTAAAGCATGCTAGGGTAGGTGACACGACGCAATTAGGTAATACCAGGGCAGATATACCAATTATACTTCTGGAGGGCAGATATACCAATTATACTTCTGGACCGGTGGTAACGCATAACCACAACTACCTCCCACCTCGAGCCACACTCCAAAAAAATCAAAAGGTGCACCCAATCAATCACAAAGTAATAGAATGGTATCGAAGGAGTGTGTCCGACCAGAGCAGCTATCTCATTCGCCCGTCGATTGCACCTATTTTAGCCACCTTATGATAACTCACGGGAGTCGAGTCCACGTATATACCTCAATAGGACGTCGCCACCATCCTACTTCATTCTAGAATCTCCACCACATACACAGTTGCTAAAGTGGTTTTCGGAGTTGGCAGAGAGTATGACAACTTTCGATCCCGATCTGTTTAACAACCAACCATTATTATAACAGCACGGTCATTTCAAAATAGTTTATATTTCAAAACAAAAATATCATTGGATTTCAAAACCATATCAATACGATATCATTTCCATTTCGAAACCAAATACGATATCATTTCCATTTCAAATATATCCATTCCAAAATCATACCACTTTCAAAGTTATAACACTTTCGAAACCAAACACTTGAAATTATAACACTTTCAAAAACATAATACCTTGAAATTCATAACTTTGAAAACATAACTTCCACCACTTAAATAGTTTAGATATTAAATAGTATATATAATAAAATAGTTTATAAAGTAAAATAGTTCATAAAAAGAGTTATTAGTTATAAAAGTTTATATTAAAATGGTTTATATTAAAATGATTTATATTAAAAATAAGTTATAAGTAAAATATATAAATAATTTTTAAATATAATATAAAAATACTTATATAATAAAATAGCTTCCTTAAATTTCACAGGTCAATTCCAAATCAACTCGAATTCCAAAATTCAAATTTAAGTCAAATCTCAAATCATCAATTTCAATTTCAATTTAAATAACCCATTTTAAATCATATCGATTTCAAATACTGATTTCAACCACAATAAACCATTTCAATTTCAGTATATTTCAAAGCTTTAAATATTCCACATTTTCAAAACTAAATTTGACAACTTCATATATACCTCAAATTCACTTTAATAGTATTTAGCTTTGAAAATATTCACATAATAAATCCAATATCCTTTAAATAAAACTCGAACTTGATATATTCATTAACCACTTTAAACCAACCTCATGTTATAAAATCATATCCTTTAAAAATCTCAAATTCAATAAGTTCCAAATTGATTTTAATTAAACACAATTCTAAATTAAAAACAATTTCAAATCAAGTTCAAAATCCATCTTCTCAACCTTAATTTATTAAAATCATTTTAAACTCTATATTAAAATATAATTTAAATAAATACATAACCATATTATATTTTAATAAGATCAAACAATTATTATTAAACTTATTCTATATTAAAACAAATTTATACATAGCTTAAAATCAAGAATTTTACTATATATAAAATAACATTCATATAATATCTAAATCAATATTTATATAAAACCATATATTTCTTTCCAAAAACCATAGAAATCATTTTCAAAATATTTATATATAGATCAACGGTGTCCGCATATAATTTTCTATCCTATGGTCAAGTGATACGATATTTATCATTTCAATCCACAATTCAAATATATAAGGGTATATATCATTTCAACCAACAATCCCAAATTCAATTCAATTGAAAATCGCTTGGAATTTTCATTTCAACCCATAACGATTTTCTCCTATTCTGCAGATCATTCAGGTATGTATCATTTCAATGCATAGTGAATTCTATACTAACAGGGAACTCACAGAGTGATAACAGATATGAAAATAATATAATATGCATATATCATCAATATAAATAACATATAATGGTGTCAGATGCCATAGGTGAATAGATAGCGTATGTATAGCAATGTAAATGACTAGCGGCAGCATATTTCAATTGTCGTTTCAATTGAAATCAAATTTAATAAATATAAGAACATTAATTGTGAGTGATTGCTCACCTTTGGAGGTTAGAGACAAATGAGAATGAGATGAGTTACGAATCCAAGCACGAATTTCCAAGCAAAGCAGGATTGGCACGAGTTCAGCGATCATAGCTGATAATAGGCATAGATGGAAACGATCTGAATCAGTTGATATAAATTGAACATACATACATATTTTAATTTTAAAATCACTATCAAATCCCAACCCAAAAAAATATATTCTATACATATATGTATGTATATATGTATGTATGTATGTATGTATGTATGTATAAAGACTCAAATTAGTATCAAATTTTAAACATCTAAAAATAAACTTCTATAAGTATACGAAACTAGACTCAACCATACATAAAGAAGTGTATAAACTTTCACACCTATTATTCATGTCAATGTTTATTATGAAAATCATCATAACTTAGATTAATATAATATATATTTATGCATTTGGGTATAATCAATGCATACATAAAAATCAAACAAATCGTATATAACAAATATCAAAACAAAACCTTTTAAACAAAATTCTGAAATGGATGATAAAACAATATTAACATAAAGTCTACATGTATATTTTGTTACGAAACCACTCAAAGACATACATTTTAAATCAAAACAAATACGTGTATATTACATGTAAAACAATATCAGCATTCCTAAGATCTGTACATAGATGATACAATATATATAAAATGTTTTATATAAAATTAAAGAAAAGAAAAGCAAAATTCCAGCCAAAATCAAATTCCAAAACAAGATCTATGATCCCAGATTTTAAATAAGCTTATGCTGTAACAGTGTATATATAATATAACTGCAAATCAATGTATACAATCTATAAACATAAAATATAGATATAAACTACATCCTATGTACAGCAGCTTGTACATAATGCAAACTATTATAACTTTATACGTCAAAACTCAATAGACAAAAAATTTAAAATAGAATATAACTTAATAAAATAAAATATATAATACAATATATATAAACATTCATAGAAACTATTTTATATTTACACAAATGTAACCTGCGTAAACAGGCATATCATATTAGTACATATATAGGTTTTAAACCAATACAGTTTCCTATATATACTTATATAATACTCAGGCTTGATGCATAAACTAAATGTGAAAAATATAAAACTCAAGCCTAAGTACATAATGATTTAAAACAATATTTAAATAAACAATACGTACGACATAGTATATAGAAAATGGACTGTAAACAGTCATATTATAATTAAAATATAAAACGAAATTTGGTAAATAAATATTTATATACCACACTATAAATAACCAAACTATAATAACGATTTCTTATAAAAGTATAGACTTACAGAACTGGATGGTTTGAAATATTACAGAAAAATAAGAAAACTCGAAACTATTGTAATTATGTAGACCAACAACCTTTATAAGTGAAATATGAATGTTTATATGCAAAACTAAATATACCACTGCAAGTTATATTTTTTATATATATACGAGAGTTATAAATCTTATACTTATCTATATAACCAGAGAAGAAGGCACGGCTAAGGCGTATGGAAGCAGGCGGCATTTGAAATGATGATCGGGGAAGGTGAGATGGAAGTGGCTAAGGTAGGGGGATGCTCGGCCAGTCGCTAGAAGAAGAAGAAGGGGAGGCGAATGGCGCGGCCTTGGGAAAAGGTCTGATGGTGGAGAAATTTTCTTGGCTACAAGTGTGAGGCCGAAGAGAATGGGCGAGTGGATGTGGAGAGTGGTCGAGTGAGGCTTCGGTCCTATGGTCATCATTTTGGCGTTGGGTTGGCTGAGATGCTTGAGTGCAGAGGCCATAAAGGGAAGGAGGCTCGCATGAATGGTTCTAAGCAACACATATATTTTTTATATAAATATATAAGAGCAGAAAGAAGAGAAAATGAGTGGAGGATGGAACCAGTAAATAATATATCGAAGTGATGGTATAACCAAAAGTCAAGAACGCTGGTTTCAAGAAAAAATAAAATAATTACTAGTGGCGGACAGCTATGCACGGTGGAAATGAATAGACGAAGGAAATGGAAGGACACAAAACGGGACCGATATGATAACTATTCGTGGTTTCCACGGGATATTGGACCTCGAACACAGAATTGAATATACCATAGAGATCAGTAGAACGAGATGATCAAAACGGTATACATATATCAATGGTATGATCATCGTATCAAATGTCGATAATCGGTACCGAAAATGCTGCTAATTTGCTAGAAACAAGATAAATGAACCAATAGAATTCCAAATTTCGAGGAATGAATTATGATGTCTCACTTGGAAGATGATTTATAAATTTTCTATCTAAAAATATTCAGCTTTGGAAAACATTTTATTATCGTCTATTTTAACTGATTCGAATTGAAATAAAATTACATAAAAAATAAACTTCAATATTATCAGATGAAAACTTACCTATTTTTATGTTAAACTAGCTGTATTTCAAATATTAAATTTTTATTTTCAAATTTTATTATTTAAAATTTCAAAAAATTCAATTAATTAGATTAATAAACCACTATAATTTACGTCGTTACATGTCCACCGTGTAAAACAAATAGCCATAAGCCGTAAATATTATCAGCTTTTGGCTTTTATAATTCCCACTGCCTTGAATATAAACTGGTTCATGCTTTCACTCTACTCCTTTCTAGTCTTTGTTCTGCTTCTTTTCGTTCTTGTTATATAAAAGCTTATATTTGTTTTAGTGGAAACTATGACCTGCACTTGATTCATCACCCTTCATCCGCTTATTCCTTCGACCTACCGCCTCTTCGTCCTTTTCACTAGACCCACCACAACACACCAACCAGACCCTCTCCCCCCTCTCTGTCTTCCGACACTGAACAGCGTGACAGCCCTCTCGTCTCACCTGATATGTTAGCCAATCCAAGTTCTGCTCCTTATGCTAGCGTGCGAGAATTCGCATATATATTGTTGCATTTGAAACTGCTCCGAACCCAAATAGTTCACCTCCCATCCGCCTTATTTTCCTCTTGCCGCAGCCAAGCTTCTCCAGTCACTAGACCCTAGCCACCTTATCTCTAACAGACCCAAAACCCAGCCTCCGTCCTTCCACGCACAGCATAACCAAGACCAACAATCCCCTTACTCTTCTTACTCCAACCCTTCGCTTCCCACCCCTCCACATCATTCCCAAACATGCAACTGAACCACCCTCTGACCTTGTTCCTAGTCAAACCAAAAGGCAGCCTCCTCTGCCGTCCATTCACCAAGTGAGACCTCTCCGCCCATCCTCTCACAACCTGGCCTAACTCCCCAACCTGTATCGACCAAGCTCACCCTCCAAAGCAAGATGAGCAGCCACCCGTGCTCTACCCGAGGCAATCTTAAACCCTTTGTCGCAGCTGCCATATACCACCCGACCATCCTCCTTGACTGCCTTGCTTCATTGACCCGACCAAAGGTATATATATTGTATTTAAATTATTTATTCAATGTGTTTAAAGTATTTATTCAATGTGTTTAAAGTATATGTACCTTACGTTTAAATATTTATTTGAATTTATGTTAATATTTTAAAATAGATTTTTGGTAATAACTTTAAAACATATATATATATATACATATTATGTTTAAATATTTATTCGAAGAATTTTAAAAAATATGGGTTTCAGTAATTATTGATTTAAAAAATATATAATATGAAGATTATTTTTAAATATGTGCTCCGAATTGAATATTGATTTTTAAGAATAAAATATAATATATATTTCTATTTATATAAAGCTAGTTTTGATTTGTTTTCATTGATTCTTAGTTACCAGCTTTGCTTTGTTCATCGAATTCGTGTTCATCGTGCTATGCTTTGGAATTTGTGCTTGGATTCGTAGCTTGTTGTGTGTCTAATTTCTCTGGCCTCGAAAGGTGAGCGATCTCTCACGATTAACATTCTTAAGTTTAATAAGTTGATTTCACATGAAATGACAATTGAAATATGTTGTTAGATTGAATTGGTTAGAAATTTAATTGTTGAATATGTTATATTAATATTTAAATTGTTCACTTATAATTAATCGACATATGATACCACAATCCTATTATATATATATATATATATATATATATATATATATATATTATATTTGAATTTTTAATTATGATCATATTTTCCATTGATATGCTATGTCATTTTATGCTATTATTTTATTGTTCTCACTCTGTAAGTTCTTTGACAGTTTAGGAAATCACTATGGGTTGAGACGATACGTACCCGAACGATATTATAAATTTGGGAAAATCGTTATGGGTTGAAATGATAAACCCAAGCGATTTTATTGATTTTGAAATTTAGGATTGCGGGTTGAAATGATATATACCCGTAAATATTAAATTATTGCGGATTGAAATGATAAATACCCGTATCACTTGACCATAGAATAGAAAATTATATACGGACACAGTTGGTCTATTTTTGAAAATGATTTCCAAAGTTTTGAAAGGAAATTTATAAGTTTATTAAATATTGGTTTTAAAATATTATATATATATATATATATATATAAATATATTGTTTTAATATATGTGAAATTTTTTAGATATTTAAATTATATATTTGGAAATTTCAAATTTATAAGTTAAGTTTGAAAATATAAATTTTAAGATTTCACTTATAGCTTTATTATTTTTAAATATTTAATTAAGATTTAAAATAGATTTAATAATAGAATTTAATATAATAAATTAAGTAAAAATTTAAATTAACTAATATGTATAATATGTATAATATGTTTAAATATTTATATAAAATTTATATCAATATTTTTTAATAGATTTTTGAATAACTCTAATAAATAGAGGTTGGAGAGATAAATTAAAGTTGAGTTCAAATTTAAATTAGTCAATATTTGGAAAAAAAAGATTGATTTGGAACTTACTAATTTTGAGATTTTAAAGATATGATTTATAACTTGATTTTGATTAAAAAGGATTAAATGAATATTTTTAAATTTAAATAAAATCGAATTTGAATATTTAAATTTGATTTAAATTTGTAATTTTAAGATTTTTATTTAAATGTTATTAAAGATGATGATTAAGTGAATATTTTCAAATTAAAATTGAATTTTGAAATATAAATGAAATTTATCAAATTGAGTTATTGTAAATGTTTGGATATTTAAACTTTGAAACCTATTAAATTGGAAGTGGTTTAAATTTGGTATTCAAACCTAGATTTGAAATTGATATAAATTGTAATGGTTTTAATGAGAAATTTAACTGAACCTTCAACCTTTTAATTTGAAATTGATGAATCGAGGTTGATTTAAATTGAATTTTGGAACTAAAGTTGATTTGAATTGATTTGTGAAATTGGAAGGAACTATTCTAATTTGAAACTATTTTCGGTATAAACTTTTTTTAATGTATAAACTATTTTTTTAAATTATTTTAATCCACAGCCTATTTTTCTACATAAATTATTTTAATGTATAACTATTCTAATATATATATATATACCACTTTCAAATATTCAAAATGTTATGTTGGAACCGATATGTTTCACATTTAATGGAGTTAAATGCTAATACTTAGATATAATGGTTTAACCCATTTGGTGGTCATGATTTGGGAAGTGAATATGATTTCGAAAGTGAATATGATTTCAAAAGTGATATGATTTTGAAATGAATATGATATTTTGATATGAAGTATGAACTGTTTGAAATATTCATAAAGGTGACTTTATAAAATGATCGCGGTGTGAAATAAGCGGTTGGTTGTTAAGGAGACCGAGATCGATTTTTGTCATACTCTCTGCCAATATCGAAAACCACTTTACAACTATGCATGTGGTGGAGAATTCAGAACGAAGTAGGATGGTTTGGCCACGTCTATATAAGGTATGAATGCAGCCCTAACTCCCGTGAGTCAGCTTGATGTGATTAAATCAAGAGCTATACTTAGGCCAAGTGAGGTCGCACCTCCGATCGAGCATGCTTCTCGGATGCCATTCTATTACTTGGTGATTTGATTGGGTGCACCTTCGATTTTTGGAGTGTGTCTCGAGGTGGGCGGTAGTAGTTGCTATGCGTTGCCACAAGCCCGGTTCTGCAAACGATAGTATCTTACCCTGGTCATTGCCTCGCGTGCCTTGTCATATGCCTTATCGCGCCCACTACAAGTTTGGTTTATGTCATACCTATGGAGTGCTCCTCGATAGCCCACCGGTTTGGTGGAGTTTACAATACTGTATAAACTAGGGCATTTATAAATAATGTGCTAATGGGATATGGGTAACGCCTTAAAGCTATTTTAATAGTTTACTTTACTATATATGTAGCATATTGTACTATGTATGTAGATAGTTTTACGGATCCTTAAGGGATGGAATCCCAACATCCTTTAAGTTATATTGCATTTCACTTGAACATTTCACTTGAGTTGATTTACTTGCATAAGAATGTTAATCCTGACTCGAGTGTTTTGTGTTTTGCATTATGCTTGGGTCAGAGTGAGTACCATAGCATTTGAGACCCACCTTAGGAGTTTGGAGGTTTTCTTAAAGATCTATCTTATTTCTATTCAGCTTTCAATTATTTCTAGTTTTATGTTCAGACTTGTCAGTTGCTTTTGTGCTAGTGGCTTCTATGTACTTGGAATTTCTATTGTATTTATTTCAGACTCTTATGTTCTGTAGTAGCTTTATGAATTACTATTTATCTATTTCCACTGCTTATTGTTGTATTACTCTATGTCTGTGATTCTATAATTGATTTATTTATTATTTATGCTAAGTTTTGCTAAATATAAACTAACGATCTGTTGTTTTAAGCAATTCAAGTCCGACATGAGTGGATGTTTGTCGATTTGAATGGTTCGAAATGTCAGGTCCTTAGATGTGGTATCAATGTTTTGGTTTAGGAAAAACTTAGCATATGGAGTAAAAACTCATCAGAGATAGGCTAGTAATACCCAAGAATGAGTAAAATTAATTACAGAATCATCTTCGTTCGAGCTTGAAATTCTTTGTTAAGGTCCTCTTTGATTTGAATTTCTTTTGAATTTTGGAACTATCCCTTTGTTCTAAAATCTACTTTTTTCTTTCCTATTCGTGTTCTTCTTGATACTGGAGCATCCCATAACTTATTTTTGTTGATCCCTGTTATAAATTTGAGCACAGCTTGCAATCTCAACTGGCAACTTCATCCTTATGTGTGACTAATCCCATCGCCGGTCCCGCCAACCTTAGTATGATTTGTAAAGCGATGAAACTCCTTTACAACAGGTATCGATTCACTATAGATTTCTATGTCCTCGATTTTGATGCTGTTATTTTTTGCAAATCCTGAACCGTTTCTTTAGTTGACAACCAGGGTAATTCTCTTGTAATCGAATGTCGATTGCGTTAGGAGTATGTGGGTAGTTTTATCTTTCGCTTGTTTCTCAGCCTAGTGATCTTGACTCCACCTCAATAATAAGGGATTATCATGATGTTTTGGTAAAGTCACATCTCTTCCACACAAGTGGGAAATTGAATTCTGCATCGATCTTATTCCTAGAGCTCGATCTTGCTACTGATTTTCACCAGCTTTGTGTAGCCGAGGAAAGCGTTCCCAAGACAGCTTTTCGAACGGAGAATGGTTTCTATGAAAGATTAGTCATGCCCTTTGGATTAACCAATGCTCATGCCTTCTTCGTCGATCACATGAACTGCATTTTCCGTGATGTTCTCAACAAGTTTGTCTCCATTTTCTTTGATGATATTCTCATCTTTTTTGGTCTCTGTTAACCCGGTTAAGGTCGCTGCGATTGATATAAGCCTATCCACTTTTCCGCTTTTGTAATTTAATTATCTTATCTTCCTTTCGAGCCTATCTTCTTAGTTGAAGTTCTCTTTGATTAGGGTCCCTTTAAATTTAAATCTATATCCTTGTTTTAAATCCATTCTTAAATCATCCTATGAGAGAACGTATTTTTAATTGATATAAAATGTTTTATATTGTGTTGTTTGAGTGTTAAGTTTGAATTTTAGGTTTCGATCGATTCGTCTGACCAACACTATCAATAGCAATTCCAAAACACTTAAATGGAGCAAACTGACACAATTTTGTTTTTGAAATTGGTAAACAAAATGATTTTATGATTATATTTTATATATAAAAGTATAATTTTCTAAAAATTAGATGGTTAAATGAATTGGTTGTTAGAAATGATAGTACTAGATTATCATTTGTTGTTTTGTCAACATTCCCAGACCATTAACTATTGTTGTATTTTATAAGGAGATGAAATTTTTAAACATGATTTATAAATCTGATTCGCAAATGGAATGAATTTAAATTAAGGATTTGACTTAATTTCTAGTGCTTTCCAAAATTTGGTTTTCAAAGCTTTGAAAATATATTATTTGAAAGTATTTTCGAGTAGAAATTGTTTCCAAAGAATTTTAAAAGAAGTAAGTTAGTACTCTTCTCTTATGTCGATGGAATATAATTCCGAAGATGAGTGCAGCATCATCGACATTCATTTTCGAGTCTCAAAGTGGGGAGACCACTTAGTAGCTTTGCTACACTTTTGTTTTGAAAAATGGATTTTGATTTGAATTTCTTATTTATGATTTGATGTATATATATGTATATATTTATTTCAGAATGGTTTGAAGTGAAACCAAAAATTTAACTCTTGAGTTTTATGTTAAGTGATGATTTTCAATTATTGACATGAAGCAAAAAATTTAAATAATTGGAGTGTCTAAAATGAGAAATGAAATTTGAAATGGCTTGAAACAGTTGAACTAGGATAAAATTAATTTGTATAATACTCAGTTGAATCTTAAAACATATATAACTTACCTGAAATATTCAAAAAGTTAAAATGTTATAGGAATATGCAATTGAAGATTATATAAGAGAAAACTTAAGTAATAAAAGGGTTCAAACTAAAAAAATGGCTTAATAGAAGTGTTATAAATGAAAGGTAAATTTGTATCGTGCTCAATTACACTCGGTTACATCAGTAAAACTTACTTGGAAAAAGTTTGAATGTAATGAGAACATGTAATTGAATAGCATACAATATAAAAAGTAATAAGATGTCCAAAATGAAATTTTGTTAAGGGAATTTTAAGTAAAAATTTGAGTGGTTATAATAAATGTTTATACGCTTGATATATGTTGCAAGATGTGTTAAGTGAAATAAATTGAATAATAAAAGAGAATGTTATTTATGTAAATATGGAATGTTAATATTAAACCTAAATAATTTGTTGAAGGGTTAATTAAGTGATATTAACATCAAAGAAAATATACTATGTGAATGAAATGAAATAAATGAAATTTATATGGTTTTGAATTAATTATTGTATCGGTGTTATGTATTTCAAATCTATCTTTCCTGTTCGTTGCTTCTATTCTCTTATTCATTCCTATTCGGGGATGAAAAGTTTTGAATAGAGGAGAGTGAAATGACTTAGAAATTTTAACGGTTTAAATAACATAATTAACTAAAAAATTTCTTGAAAATAAACAACTAAACTTTAGAAATGAAAATTTGATATTTTGGCAATAGAAATTTCTTATTTGATTATATGATACTAGATTCTACGAGAATAAATTCTTCATTTATTTATTATTTCATAGTATTTATTATTTCATAGTATAGGAAGAAACAGCTATTTATCTTTTCGATGATAATTTTTTTTGTACATGACATGAGAGAAACTTGTCTCTGCGTCTATTGAAGCATAGCAAGTGGCAGATTTTCATTTGAAAATATGAAAGTTTGTTTGGTTGTGAAATTTCAAATTTTAATCAGCTAAAATTTGATGGAAATAAATATTTTTGAAATCTGAATATATTTTTTTAAGAAAAAATGTAAACCATTTTCTACGTGAGACGTCGTAATTCGATTCGCCGAATTTGGACTGCTCTATCTCCATTTATATTATTTTCGACGATTTAGCGGCAGTTTTGGCAGCAAATATCAACTTTTGATAGATGGTCATATCGTTGATATATATGTACCATTCTGTTCGTCTCGGTACCCGTTTTAAGCTTTCGATTTTCCTTGTGTCCTTTTGTTGTCCACCGTGTAAAACAAATAGCCATAAGCCATAAATATTTTTAGCTTTTGGCTTTTACAACTCCCATTGTCTTGAATATAAACTGGCTCATCCTTTTACTCTACTTCTTTCTCTTTTTGTTCTTCTTCTTTAGGTTCTTATTATATATAAAAAAATTATATATAAAAGCATATATTTGTTTCAGTGGAAACAATAACCTGCTTTTGATTCATCACCCTTCTTTCGCTTATTCCTTCGACCTGTCGCCTCTCCATCCTTTCCACCAGACCCACCACAACACACCGACCAGAGCCGCTCCCCATTCTCTGTTCTCCAGCACCGAACAACATGGCAGCCCACTCAACTCACTTGATATGTTAGCTGATCCCAGTTTTTCTCCTTTTTCTAACATGCTAACATGCGAGCATTCGTATATATATTGTTGCATTTGAAACTGCTCCGAACCCAAACAGTTCACCTCCCCTCCGCCTAATTTTCCTCTTGCCGCAGCTAAGCCTCACCGGTCACCAAACCCATAGCCACCCTAACTCCAACAGACCCAAAACCCATCCCCTGTCCTTCCACGCACAGCCTATCCGAGACCAGCAAGTCCCTTGCTCTTCCCACTCCAGTCCTTCGCTTGCCACCCCTCCACATCATTCCCAAACATGCAACTGAACCACCCTTCGGCCTTGTTCCCAGTCAAACCAACAGGCAACCCCCTCTGCCTTCCAGTCACCAAGTGAGACCTCTCCGCCCATCCCCTCGCAACCTGACCTAACTGTCCCACCTGTGTCGACCAAGCTCACCGATCCTACTCACCGTCCAAAGCAACATGAGAAGCCACCCATGATCTACCCAAGGCAGCCTTAAACCCTTTGTCGCAGCCGCCATCTGCCACCCGACCATCCTCCCTGACTACCTTACTTCACTGACCCGACCAAAGGTATATATATATTGTGTCTAAAGTATTTATTCAATGTGTTTGAAGTATATGTATGTTACATTTAAATATTTATTTAAATTTATGTTAATATTTTAAAGTATATTTTGGCAATAACTTTAATATATATATATATATATATTATGTTTAAATATTTATTTGAAGAATTTTAAAAAATATGGGTTTCAATAGTTATTGATTTAAAAAATATAATATGAAGATTTTTTTTAAAATATGTGTTCTAAATTGAATATTGATTTTTAAGAATAAAACATAATATATATTTTGTTTCCATTTACATCAAGCTAATTTTGATCTGTTCTCATCGATTCATAGTTATCAGCTTTGCCTTGTTCGTCGAATTCGTGTTCATTGGGCTATGCTTTGGAATTTATGCTTGGATTCGTAGCTTGTTGTGTGTCTAATTTCTCTAGCCTCGAAAGGTGAATGATCACTCATGATTAACATTCTTAAGTTTAGTAAATTGATTTCACATGAAACAACAATTGAAATATGTTATTAAATTGAATTGATTGGAAATTTAATTGTTGAAATTCACTTATGATTAATCGACATATGATACCACAATCCTATTGTATATATATTATATTTGAATTGTTAATTATGACCATATATTCCATTGATATGCTATGTCATTTTATGCTATTATTTTATTGTTCTCACTCTGCAAGTACCCCGATAGTTTAGGAAATCACTATGGATTGAAATGATACTTACCCTTACGATATTTTAGATTAGGAAAAATCGTTACGGGTTAAAATGATAAACCCAAGCAATTTTATTGATTTTGAAATTTGGGATTGCCGGTTGAAATGATATATACCCGTAAATATTAAATTATTACGGATTGAAATGATAAATATATGTATACTTAACCATAGAATAGAATTATTGTGGAGTGCTTATTATTGTATTACTCTGTGCCTGTGATTCTATGATTGATTTATTTACTGTATATGCTAAGTTTTGCCAAATATAAATTAACATTCTTTTGTTTGAGCAATTCAAGTCTGACGTGTGTGGATGATTGTCGATTTGAATGGTTCAACATGCCAGGTCGTTACATCCCCGAACCAACAACCGATAATTTAAACTGGCCAAATTTGATAGTGGGTTATTTAACTACCAAAAAAACAACAATCAAATCAGGGATTTAATTCCATAGGGAAACTAACATTGGTTAAGCATATAAGAAACACTAACCTTTTAATTAATCCTTTCATTGATTAAAATCACCTTGTAAATACTTGAATCAAAATACTTTAACAAAGGTATACTCATAAACCCTTTTTATTCCTTTCAATACTTGGAAGAATATCCATATACTTATCTCAACATTATAAGTATATTCACAAAAACACCACACTTTCGCTACTTAAAAAATGTATTTATATACTTATCTCAAGATATAAGTATATTCATAAAAATATTACACCTTCACTACTTAGTAAATGCATTTATATATTTATCTCAACGGGATAAGTATATTCACAAACACTGAGAAAGATATCCTATTTGATGTAAAGTATGGAAAGGTGTTTACATACTACAATAATTATTTAAGGATCATTTTTGGGAATTAATCTCGTCTTCTATTATAAATTCCCATTTTATGCAACTCTAAAATCATTAATAAAACTCCTTATATAAATCTCTAAAATAATTTATTGATCTCTTTTATAAATCTTTAAAATAATTATAAAAGCCTTTTATAAGTCTATAAAACCATTCATGAAACTTTACTCTTTATAAAACACCTTAACAAAATCCTTTATAAAAATTCTCTATAAAGCCTTTATAAAATCTTTTATAAACCCAAAACTCCATTTTCATTTATGAACTCTTTTATTAAAGGAGATTCCTTTTATAAATTCATTATCTATTTATAAATGAAATTAATGAGATAAATTAATTAACTTTCATAACATTATTGATAAATAATGATTATTAATTCCAAAACATTATTGATAAATAATGGTTATTAATTTCAAAACATTATCAATAATTAATAATTATTAATTCCAAAATGTTATTAATAAATAACAATTATTACCTTCCAACAATATTAATTATCCAATAAATAACTTTTTACAATATAAATATTGATAAATAATTTTAAGAACATTATTAAATATAAATAACTAAGTATTGAAACATTATAAATTGATATTAAAAAAACCTTAAAAAATTATTATATAATAATTAAACAACTTTGAAACATTATTATACAGTAATTAAACACCAAACATTATTATATCAAATAATAATTAAACCCCAAAACATTATTATATAGAATAGTAATTAAATTTCAAAACATTATTATATAATAAAACCATTACTGTATAAATATTAGAAATACTAATAAAAAGGTGGAAGTGAAATAGAGAAGTTCAAAATCCATTTCAAATAAAATATCACAGCAAACCCCAACAGTCGGATTTAAAATCATTCTCTGAATCAAAAACCATTTAAAATACTAAATTGAGGTCAATGATCACCAAAGCAACCAATGTTGTTATTGATTTTTTTTTACTATAGGGGTTAATTTTTTTAACATATATCAATGTCATAACTAATAGTGCTAAATAATCAAGGTTCAGCAATTAACGATCTATATAACAGGGTTACAATTGAAATAGAATCAACATGTATATAACAGAAAATTAAAATCACTATGGTGAGAAATTCGGATTTCTCTGCAAAATTCTTTGTGTTTCATTTTTAAATGGAAATCACTTTTAAAAGCGGATATTTAACCAAATCAACCAATAATTTTAACCAAGCAAAAATAGTAAAATTTAATCAGTTTATATTTTACTAATTAATCGAAAAGGTGAGTTATACTTAACAAAATTCTAGTTGGCATCAAAGCGTTCTGGTTTGAACTAAAATCGAACAACGTTCGAATTTTGCCGAAATTTCAACTTGCTTCAAATTCAACCAAATCAGTTCCGTCGTATAGCCTTCTTCATTTCGAGCACAACACAAAAAGTTTCATCTTAATTGGGCCTCATATGAGAGAGACACACATTACATAAGTTTTTTAACTATATATATATACATATATACATATTAATCATTAACTAAAAAATTTAAAACCTAATTACCCATTAACGGTATTGATCCATCTTCCACAAAACATTTCATGCCATCGCTTGCTATTCCTTTTTGCCATAGCCGATCCTTCTTTCCTCCTCTTGCTTCATAGTCGACGGAATCAGAAACCGACGAATCCTTTGAACTTCTCTGCGCGAATGCCACCCAACCTCCCCATCTCATCACATCAGCGTCCCCCTCCAAGATGCGACTATGGTTGCTTTATGCCATGACCACAAATGTCGTACCTCCTCATAAGGCGCCGCTACACCCAAATTTTGGCACCTAGGTGCCAGTCTCCACCATAACCAAAATCCAAGCTTCGTTTCCTCGAATTCCACCTATTAACAAGAAAACTTGTCAACATCCCCAAAGCTACGTGGTTAGCAAATAAGTTTACTTACTATGCTAAAAAGAATTATTAAAAGAGACTACTCCCTTCATAAACCCTCTTTCGATTGGGTTAAATTTATCTAATTAACCTCTCTAAGATGAAGACTAATAATAGAGTACCTCATTCAAAACCCCTCTTTTAAATGAGTCGAAAGCAACCATCTATGTTAAATATTCATCCCTTTTGACCATGTCGAAAGGTCTAGTCATCCCTTTCGATCATGTCAAAAAGTCTGCTTCGCCTTTAAAAAGAAGAAACTACTTTTGACATCCTTGGTTTCGCTCCTTTAGGAGGAACCCCTTCGAAAGGTCGTAGGTATTGTAAAGTGCATATACCTTTCAAAAGAACTCATTTCATACGACATTGCTTTACATTTATACATCTGGACTTCCTCGAAACGTCCCTTTTGACCAAGTCAAAAAGGATCTGGCTCTTTCGAAGTGGATCAAATGAATAATATGCAAAGCCTTATTTAATATATATAATGGTAAATCATCTTAGACAACACAAGTTCTATGAACTTGTTAAGATCGAAACATCATCATCATCTTTATTTGTCATAATGTATCGTTAATCACAATGATAATGAGTTTCGCATGCACAGTGTCCGAGTCGTTTCCATGACATTGTATAAGACAAAAAGGAGTTAAGAAGATAAGGTAGCATCATGTGAAATTGATCATTAGTCTAGCTAATGATCGAAGTGATCTCTCTCATGATCAAAATCTTTATTGAATTCATGCTCTTCTTCTTTTTCCCATTAATCCAAAATGAGTTACAAGTTTGAGAGCTTTTTCCCCAAATCAATCTAGCGCTACAAATATTTGGTTTTAGCTAAGAAGTAAAAGAATGAGTTTTGGATTCCAAAATCCGGTCTCTAAAATCGGATCCGTAGGGTCTTATTTATCGATGCAGATCGGCCCCCTTTCACGTCGCTTCTTTTCGACTCGGTCGGAATGTCCTCCTATCTTCCGCATCCATCCTTTCAACTGGTTTGAAAGGCTTGATTATTCTTTCAAAAGGGTTTTTCTGAGCAAGGCATCTTTCTAAGTAATTTGAATGAAGGCAAAACCTTTGTTTCAAAAGGTTTGGCGCATACATGAATGATTGTTGTACATTGCCTTCGAAGGGGGGTTTTGAACCCACTCCTGCTTTTTCTTATATATGTAAATCCATCTACATAAAAGGGTTTAAAAGAGGTGGAAGGGTAGCCCTGTTTTCTTTTTCATCCTTTTGTAATATTTATCATGTGTAATGACACCTGGTGCTTGCGGCTCCTTCGAAAGCCATCTCAATGCCTTCGAAATACCCTTTCGTGAACCTTGATGAAACCAACATTTTCAACTTTAGTAGAGCCTAGCACTTTTCTTAACCTTCTTTCATACCCTTGTTCTTAAGTGGATTTTATGGTTAACATTTTGCCTCCCCCCCCCCCCCCGGTATAAAAGAAGCTTTTGTTCTTTAGGACAAAATTTTCACAACTTCTTCGTTTTAATAACCTTATTTTTCTGCAAAGTTCAAAGCAAGTAACATTTTCTAATTTTAACTCATTATTTTTTTAAATATATGGTTTGTGATTTAGAAAAATCTTGAGCTAATGAAGGATATTAAATCCCCAATTGTAAATGACTGACGATTAACAACTTTTGCCCAGCAATATTATGAGTACCCGTTCAAATTTTGTGGTTCAAAATGAAGCTCATAGTTGAACTTCCACACAATTCCATGCATATAATACTTGAAGTCCAAGAACTTTCTGCTGCAGACAACCAATGTTGGGAAATAGGAGGTCATAAGCTATCATCTAGAAACAAGTCATTATGATCCATAAATCTTTTATTTGGGGGAATAAGTAATATGTATTTAGAAACTCCTCTTGGGAATAAGAATGAACCTGGGGCCTAAATCAGATGTTAGTGAACATCGTTTAGAGTTGCAAACTAATAACCTTGATTTTGGTATTAAGAAGACGAACTCGAAGTTTTTGGTTGAAGATTTAGATGTCCATCGTAATTCCAATACCATTACTTTAAAACCCAGATTCGAAAATTGATAGATGGATTCCAAAATCAATGATAAAAGAACCAAAATTTAAATTTATGTATTAGAAAGTCAAGAAATCTAAAACCCATATTAGGGCATCAATAAGTGAAGTTCAGAAGTTAATAGTAAGATGTTCAGAACCCAAATTCAAGTTCAATAAGTGAAATTCAGAAATAGTCTTTATAATATAATCCTCAAACTCAGATTCGAGTATTAATGGTGGATAATTAGAAATCCATAATAATTATCTTCATGATAGAATTCTTAAGCCCAGATTTGGGCACAATGTTGGATAATCAGAAATCCATAATAATGATCTTTATAATGGAAATCTCAAGCCTAGATTAGGGCATTAATAAGCGAAGTCTGGTAATAGTTTTAAAATCCGGATTTGGGTGTTATAAGATCATAAATTATTTGTAAAGACCTAAAACCCATATTCGGGTATTAAAAGATAAAGTTCAGAAATGAGAGACCCGAAACCCATATTCAGGTATTAATAGGCAAAGTTCTGTTTTACTCTGATCCTGTCTTCTTTGACATTTGCAAACCCTTTAGGCCTTGTATGTAGTTGCGGTTTTGTTAGCTGCTTCTTGAGCTTGGACATCTTAGTTTATCACTTGATTTGCCACTTCTTGTGCTTGGACTTCTTAGTCCATTGTTGATATGCCGCTTCTTGGGCTTGGACATCTTAGTCCATTGTTGATATGCCACTTCTTAGGCTTGGATGTCTTAGTCCATTGTTGTCCGGTGCGTATGGTTTGCTTATTCTTAAGTTGAAACCAAGGACTTACCCAACCTCCCTCTAGGAGGAGCCTTGACCTGGCCATAGCGTGACGCGGCCAAGGGATTGTCAATGCTTTAACATAGGCAAAGCGTGGCACAGATAAAGGCTTACACTCCTCACTCCAGGAGGTGTCTTGCCCTGGCCATAGCATGGCGCGGACAAGGGTTTGTCGATGCTTTAACTTGGCCATAGTATGGCGCGAATAAAGGCTTACACTCCTCCCTCCAAGAGGTGCTCTGCCCTGGCCATAGCGTGGCATGGACAGAGGCTTGTCAATGCTTTACCCTAGCCATAGCATGTCGCGGATAAAGGCTTACACTCATCCCTCAAGGAGGTGCTCTACCCTGGCTATCTCGACGTGTACAGAGGCTTTGACCGTTAAAGGTAGTGTCCAAATGCAAGGAGAATTCCACTCCCAACCTTGTAGACTTTTCTTTTGCAGAAAGAGATACTTTATCCATTCACTGTAGGAAAATATGGTCTCAGATGTTCTATGTTCCATGTTCTAGGAACCATATTGTCGTTTGGCTGGCATAACTTGTAAGCTTCTGGGGGAAGTACTTTGCATATGATTAGGGGACCTTCCTAATTTGGTCCTAGTGGTCCATCTACTGGATTTCTCATGTTTTCCATTACCCTTTGGAGTACTAGGTCCCATTCTTGAAATGACCTTTTTCTTACTTCTAAGTTGTAATATTTCGAAATTCTTCTTTGATAGTCTATTGTTTGAATTGTTGCTTCATCTCTCAACTCATGTATTAAATTTAGTGAATCTCTCCTTAGTTCCTGGTTTAAGTCGAATGCATATGTGATCCTTCAATGTGATGGTATTTCAATCTCAATTAGTAACATCGCCTCACATCCATATGTTAATGAATAGGGAGTACGTCTCGTTATTGTTCCAGTAGATTTTCAATAAGCCCACCGTACAAGTGGCAACTCTTCTACCCAATTCCCTTTGGCTTTGTTCAGTCACTTTTTCAGAATAATCTTTATAGTCTTATTTGCAGCTTCAACAGCCTCATTTGCCTTTGGATGTGCCATAGAGGAAAGCCCCATAATAATCCCATTATTATGACAAAATCGAGAGAATTCTTCACTTTCAACTTGCGTTCTGTTGTTTGAGATAATCTTATAGGGAATTTCGAATCTTGTTATAACGTTTTTAATGATAAATCTACGTACTTTTTCAGAGGTGATCTTGGGGATCAGTTCTGCTTCTTCCCACTTTGTAAAGTAGTCTATGGAGAACACAACATATTTTGCATCCCCTTAAGAAATTATCGATGGGACGATTAAGTCAATTCCTCATACATTAAAGGGCCATGGACTCGAAATTGGTGTCAAATGACTCGGTGGTAAGCGAGGAATCTTCGAGTATTTCTGGCATTTCTCGCATCTCCTTACATGTTCAATGACTTGGCTTACCATATGAGGTCGATAATAACCCTATCTCATTATCTTTTTTGCTAATTTTGTCCCGTTAGAGTGGTCTCCATAGAATCCTTCATGTGCTTCCACTAGCAATTTCATCCCATCCTCCAAGCTTACACATTTTAAATAAGGTAGTGCATATCCTTTCATGTAAAGGATTCCATCCACTATCATGAAAGTTAGAGCCTGTCGCTTGATTTTCCTAGCTTCCCCTTGTCAGATGGCAATTTCTCCTCTGAAAGATATTCGACAATAGGTGACATCCAAGGTTATCATAGTAGTCATCCGCCCTCGGCTGGTTAACCCTCTCATTCAGGATTTCTCTATTAATTTCCTTTTCTTTCCTTTCCCATGACATGGCCTGAAATCTAGTTAAGACTACAGCTCGTTTCTTTGTTCAGATGTCCCCTCTTTTATACTCAGATTTGCTTGATATGCCACTGGCACAATCTGAGTTTTTGGGACTCCCGTTGAACTGGCCAATTTTGCTAATGAATCTGCCTGTGAGTTTTCTCCTTACGAAACTTAATGTATAGAAAAATCTACAAATAAAGCTAGCATCTTCAATATCTTCTTTACATATAAAGATAACTTGGTCTCTTTAGTCTGATACACTTACTCCACTTGATTCACCATTAACTTCGAATCATTAAAGATTTGAATCCATGGGATTTTGAGCTCCAATGCCAAAGTCAACCCCGCCACCATTGATTCATATTCAGCTACATTATCTGTTGCTGGAAATCCTAACTTCATAGTGTGACGACCCGCCCTTCTGCTACTAGAAAGACGTATCATCATTAAGAAAGAAATGGATAGAAATAGACAAGAAAGAGAAAGAAAGAACAACAACATCAGAATCTCATAGCGGAACGAAACAAATATAATATATCATATAACTGTTACATAGTTACAATATCAAT
The DNA here is from genome assembly GCA_030765085.1 of Allium cepa. Taxonomy (NCBI): domain Eukaryota; kingdom Viridiplantae; phylum Streptophyta; class Magnoliopsida; order Asparagales; family Amaryllidaceae; genus Allium; species Allium cepa. Next base: position 252,433,555 of record CM060937.1, on the reverse strand, counting down.
ACATATGACAGCCATACATACACCTATCACTATATACATCAGAGGTACAGTACATATCATTTAACACAGCGGAACTACATAAATAGCTATATATGTCTGGAATCTCCTGCACCAAGCTCCTCCAGAAATCAAAGTCCAAAACCTATCACATGGCTACTCATAAAAATTTGAGTACTCAAGAGTTTATGAAAACACAAAATATAAACTCCGGGTCAGACATGGGTCTGGTATGAGTAAACGGTTTAAAGTTGTTTAACTTCGAAAACATTTGAAAATAAAGGTATCACGTAAGACTCCCCACAAATAAGCACGGGTAAGTTTTTACCTTACGCTAAACAAAACATTTCATAGGAAATCCAGTGATATTATAATAGTGTCTAGGGTTTTCAAGTAAATATAAAATAGCCGAAATTGTTACATCTATTAAATTCCAGCTACTAGCCACAAAAGTGAGTAATACAAATCAAAGTCGTAGGGTCTCATAGGGAAAATGGATTTCCAACAATGGCAGGGCTACTGGGGTACCGCCTGTCACAGTACGGGGCCTAGATCACCGTACCAAGGATCACTCCCGACCCCCTACAACACAAGGCCGGAACCATTCCTTACTGAACAGTGCCGAATTAAGATAAACCCCGCAGTTGTAGCTAGCAACCGCCCACACAGCCAAAATAAAAAGGGACATCTAGACAGGGGAAATATCTTGTCCTGCTTGGGCATGACCCACCTAACCTTGCTGCATCTCCCCTGTTTTAGCCATTCCCGGTTGATGAGGCTTGAGGCTGCGATTACCTTTACAGAACATATTACTTAGAATGCTCATCGTCCACCTAACGATGTGCTGAAAGCATTCAATCCATACAAGTTCGTTCCGGGTTCGAACGAAACCGAAGGTACTATCTCGTCACACTCATTTTGGAATCACCCTCAGAGTCAACGACGATAACCCTTGCATTCTGACAACACCATCTTGACCTTCATCTCAGGATTCACGACCTAACGTTTAAATTGGATCGATGTGGTTTTCGAAGAATCAAAATTTGGTTCTTCCGATCCCGGTCTCATCGGAATCCAAACGCCATTTTAAGGGCCAAGTTGTCTAATTAACTTAAATAGTTTAAATAATTTAACTTCAACAATTGAATTAACATAGCATTTATGTCCAATAAAACATATACAAGCATCATATATATAACATAACATGTCACATAGCATCACAGATATTCTACTCATACAATCCATAAGCAGTCATCTTCAAGTCTTATTTGTAATTAATTCTGTTTAGAATTAATTACCTGAGAGTTAAACACTTAACTCTGTTTAATTTATTATTAATTAACGATTAATTACCTATTTCAGTTCAAATCATCTAATTAATGATTTCTTAATTTATTATTAGTCTTAATTTTATTTCACACTATTAATTAATTACTTCCTTAATCACGTTATTTAACTTTAATTAACCATTCCTCAATCATTAATCAATAACCTTAATTGTTATTTAATAAACTTAAATTGCCCATTTATTAATTACTAATTTCTAAATTAATCATTATTAATTCTTAATTAAATCACTTGATTTATTAACTGTCACCCATTCATAAATTAACTTAAATAGTTGATTACAAATTCCTTTATTAATTATAATCCATCACTAATTATAATCAAAATTCATTATTCTTAATTACTTCCTGAAAATAATCAATTTATATTAATTACTCAACTTAATTGAAATTTTAAAAGAAATCTTCTTAAGTTTGAAATCAATTTGCCTCAAATTACAAGCTTGTATTAATAAGGTTTAAACTTATCTTACATTACTTACCTAATTTGAATAATAATTATGAGCTTAAAACACATTAAAGTATTAGCTAAAGTAATTAATTTGTATCTGAGTTTTAGCTTAAACTGTTATCTACTACCAAGTTTTGCAGTGTTTAAAATTAGATGAAAATTTGTTTGCTTACATTACCCTTAAAATACAATACTGTAGTTAACAAACCCGAGGCTTCCCCATGTTATCTCGAGTGTGATTCCGAGCCTCATCTGATTTGCACTATATCACCTCTCTCCCTCTCGTGTTCTTCTTCCTCTCTTTCTTTTTTTTCCAGTAAGTTAAAATTAATAACTTAAATCAAACATCAGTACCAACCCACCACGAAGGAAAGCCCACAACCACGCGAGCACGACCCGAAGCATTCGACTCTCTTCCTCGTACACAGTGTGCGACCCACGTAACTGTGTCAGAGAAACGTATCGCCGCCGCCATACACGTGCACGGTGGCATGGCTTGACTTCGACGAACGCCCACTATCCCAGCAAGTCGCAAATCACCTCAAGATCAAATTTCAAACTCAAATTACCCATAAAAATCGAATTCAAAAAAAAGAGCCCTACAGCTAGAACAGCCTATAAACACGACATCAATATGACATCTCGCGATCGCCGTAGAGATCACCAGAGACGCCCAAAGTTATCCCACCCCACAACAACACGACTAGCTCCCACCCTCCTGATTCACGTGAAGTCGAACACACAGAGATGACGAACTCGTCACGTTACTGCCAAGTTCAAAACTTGATATAAAACCCTAACTCGATCTAGTTCCTTAAATTTACTCAATGAAAAATTTATCTAATAATTTTCGCAACATTCTCAATGTTTATACTGGCTTCAATTTAAATCTCAAACTTTTAAATTGATTCAGAAATCTTAAATTTGTAAAAATGCAAATTTTATTCAATTACTAACTGCTCCTAGATTACCCATCTATAAATCTTCATTCTTGTATTAAAAATCATCATTTGTCGTAGGCCTTCATGTTATCATCTTGAATTAGCATTCTGTAACAACTGAATTTATCATTTAATTCCTTGTTTTCCTGTAAACCAACCTTCCAGTGGTACTTATTCACTAATCAAGTTCAATCTACTTCGAAAACCTTGTTTGATGTTTTAACCTCTTGTTTGATTAAAAATAAATGAAAACTTTACAAGGGTTTAGATGAAATCACTTGAAATTGAATAATACTCAACTCTGATCAATATACAGAGTAACAGTATATATACACAGAATCATGTTCCAAAAAAAAAAACAAGTACAAATACCCTATAATAAAGAAATCATTTTTACTGATTTTAATTTAAACATAAAACTTAAAAATTTGTTTACTTACCTGAATCATGCCTAAACAAAGAATAACTTGATGTTGATTATCTGGAACTTGTACTGTTTGAAACTGCATATTTGAATCTGTTTTGCTGTTGAACTTAAATGGGGTTACAAAAGCAAGATGCTGCTAAATTTTTTTCGTGTTTCCAGGTTTACTAATATATTTGACTGAACGAACTAAAGAAAGATGTATGTATATATATACAAAAGAAACAGTAGGTGAATGAAGGAAGGTGTTTTCTGGTGTAGTTATTTGTTTTGATATGGGCAGACTTCTATCTCAGAGATGTACAGATTTGTAATGTTTGTTTTGAACAAAAGAGTGGCTGAGTTGATGACATTTAGTACTTGGGTTTTTAAAGATGTCTACATAATTATTTGTTTTGCTGGCATATTGCAGGTCAAAGGCTTGTGAGTGAAGGTATTGTGTGTATTAAAATGTTTGTAGTTGGTTTGTAAACTTTGACTCCTCTGCACACAAGATTACACAACAACACTTGATCAAATATGTATGAAGATATTTTGAACTTCGGCTGAAAGATCTCTTCTTGACAAATAGTTGTGCTAATAAATGCATGTGTTCAGATTTGTTTACATATATTAAATGTTTGCTGATTCTTGTATTTTGAATCAAAGATATTTGGTTTGTTATGTACTTCCAGTTTGAATCATGTGCAGGTTATAATCATGGTTTACTATCTATAAAAATGTTTATTTGTTGATTATCACTTTGCAGGCTAACACTTGGTCTTGCTTGAACAACAAAATATTTGTTTTAGAGATATTTTTGTCTGGTTTACTTTTATATTTGACTAATTTCCAATTTTCTTTTCTACTTTGCTCTTATTTTGCTTTGTGTTGTACTTAATTCTTGTTTGTACTTACAGTTACATTTTATATTTTGACAATCAATAATTATATGGTTTATTTACTTATATTTATTCTTCATATCTAACTATCCATATTTAAATGTTATTCAATTGCTTACTTATTTATATTTATATTTATATTTTATGTTTTGATTATCTATATTTATATTATACACTTAAGTTTTACTTATATTTAATATTTATATTTTATTGATAAACTTTGGTTTTATGTTGAACATTATCATTCATATGTATTTATCTCTCAAATGTTAACAATGTAAAATATTTTAATTTAATTATATAGGGTAAATTTTATCAAGATATTGTTAAGAATATTTTATTTTAGAATTTTCAAACATTATTATCTATATATATTATTTCATACTAAATATAAACAAAGTAAACATTTTAATTAAATTATATAAGATAAATTTTATTATAAATTTATTGAGATACTTATTTCAAATTTCCAAATCAAATCTCCTTTTTAAAATACAGTTTATATAAATAGATGGTAAATATTTCCAAAATCATATTCATTTTAATATGATCAGTTTACTTTCATCTAATTAGATTAAATATTTATTAAAATAACCGGGGCCAATATCCAGGGTCGTTACATTCCTCCCCCCTTAAAAGAATTTCGTCCCCGAAATTTAAAACAAAGATAATTTTAAAAGTTGTTATACCAACCATTCAAATATACATATCATTTATATATTAGAAAACAATCAAACAGTCTATCATAACTAACAACACTAGTTATCCGAACACAAATCCGGATAAACTTCTCTAACTTTATCGAGAGTTTGTTTCTCGATGATTAACAATCCAAACTGGATTCCTGACCACAGTTAAATTTGTTCAATTTCCAATTTCTTGAATTACTAGTTTAACAACTAATGACGAATCATGAACAAATTTCTAAGATGGAATATATGGAATACACAATGAATTCCAGACATCCATTCTGGCAATTCAATTCTGAAAGCTACAGTAATAACTCTGTCCAAATTTTATTGACCTCTTTATAGAATTTTAAAATCTATTTAAATCAAGCCCGTACGATGTACATATATCATTCGTACGCAATATCAAATCCGATCGTTCGCTCGATCACACAATTTCACTTTCGAACTAGTATTGTTCACTTGACTTCCTAGTACGGACTCAGATCTGGTTTCTTGATTAGAAACCGTCATTCTCCTTGCATAGTCATAACTATGATAGAAAAATTCCAGAATCAATCAAAATCAATATCCATAGTTCGTCGTCGAAAATCGAGTGAAAAATCCTAACTCAGATCGATATATAATTATCTCGAAATTCTGTGCTCGAATCTGGATCAAATTGTTATGCGAATAAAATAATATACATACATCCTACGTATTTATATCCATTGATTATCAACTATATCAATTTCCCTTTATTCACATTATTTTGATTTCTATCCACTTAGAAATTTTCTCAATACCAAATTTACTTAAGAATTTCAATCTTCATTGCTTAAGTTTAATATGAGCATTATATATCTCTCACATCATTACTCTACCACCTTAACCTTTATATCTTCTTATTTCCAATTTGAATTTCTAATTCCATGTGAATTCAGTTTATCTTCAACTCTGAATATTTAATTTTATTGGCTATCTTTCATTAATGACTGATTCTTATCATTATTTTTAAATTAGTTTCATCCACTAATTTACCTTCAATTTTCAATTTGAAATTGTTTTGTTGCTAAAGATTTAATTTAATTTTTTTTTATAGTTTTCAAATTTTGAAAAGTTTTGATAGAGTCTCCATTACATATTTTCATAAGCACATATGTATAGTTTCAATCCTTATCATAATCAATTTAACCAATTCTCAAATCATTCTCTTCAGTTTAAGTGATTTATAACTTACTTGCTTAAGAAAAACAAACTCATATTCAAAATCATCCTATTTTGCTTCCAAGAATTCATAGAATTTTATCTAATCTTGTTTACTTCAAAACACTCATTTCTATATGCAGTTTGACAATACTATTGTGAATAAATAATTACTTAAGCTTTATGACAAATCTTAAATTGATTCCAACTCAATTTACACTTGATCCCATCACAATTAATTTATTCACAATCCTTTCATTGCATTTTCTTTCCTTTCAAAAAGTTTGATTCCAAGCCATTTTATTAAACTTGACAATCCATATTTTAAATTAACCATCTCATAATTTACTTAAGTTATTTATTTTCTTCAAACTGTTCCACCTAATAACTTAGGTTTATTTTATTTCACCAATTTCCATTCAAATCTTTGATTTGATATTCCTTTAATCAAATCCCAATTATTTATTGATTGGTTTATTCTTTGATCCATTCTTAAATTTACATGAACAATTTATTATTGAGTTTATAATAAGGTCATTTAATTTATGCTTGAATTAGATTTGTTTACAACTTACTCCAATTTTATTTTAATCCAATTCAATACTTACTTTGGTTTACATTTACTTATTTACATAAGAATTTCATTTCATTCAATATTACCTGTAACTTGATTGAATTTATTTAAATTCAGTTTTATTCCAACTCAACTTCAGTTAAATTTGGCTACTTACCATTCTTTAAATATTACTCATATATGAGTTCCAAACTTATTTATTTACTTAAAAGCATATATTTCTCATGTGAGCCATTTCATCTTATAACCACAATTTCAGATTATATATATAGCACTTACTGTCTTAAGGTATAAATTTCCACCTCACAATTACAATCATTTTACCTTCAAATTTTATATCCAATTAAGTTCATTTTGAACTTCAATTCCATTTAACTTATCTTAGGTTAAGCTCCAATATGTTTTCCTATTTTCATTTACTTAAGCTAAATTTTAATTCCGGGATTAAAATTCCTGATTTCTTCTTATTAATATCAACTTTACTTTATAAGTTCAATAGTTGATTCATTTAAACCTTCACATTATCTAAATAGAATTTCTTAGAATTCAATTGCCCGGTTTTCATTTCCAAAACCATTTTGAAATGATAACTACTCATACTCACTTGGTATGTCAAATCAAATTTTCAAATTTCAAACACTTGTTTTCACCAAAAAAAAATTCTCTTTGAAATTTTTAAAACAACTTGTATACCCAACAAGTCCGAACAATATCCTAATAGCAATCCATCACTTTAGAAACTCGAAAATGAATACTGATGATGTGGCCATCATCATCAGGATTATTTTCGAGCGACCGAAGTGAGTTCAGTGCTTTCTTATTTTCACAAATTCTTCCTAAAACAATTTCCATTCAACAATATTTTTCAAAACAATATTCCATTATTACCTTCAAATCTTTGGAAAAACATTTCAAACATTCCCAAGATTTTTAAATTCCCAAATCCTTTTGTTTAAATTCATTTAAACACCTTCAAAGTTCCGGGACTTAAATTCTAGTTTAGTCAAGTTTTAGTTATATTCCTTTTAAGCCATACTTAGACAATTTTACTTAGTTATAAACCACTCAAATTTTAAATTTTATTCAATTATGGTATTAACAACCAAACATCCAAATATACATAATAATTTCAGAAAAATATTTCTTTTATGTCAAAATATAATTTTGGGTAAAATTATTTCATTTACCCTACTTTAAAAACAATACTGTGTCGTTCTACCTTGTTTAAAAGTTTAGGAATCCCTATCGATGAAATGGCGTCCCACACATCGACCAGAATCCATAAACACTCAACAGATAAATCAACACAATATAAAAACAATTTTATATTCACTAACAAATACGCGCTTATATCTATTAATACACTCAAACTCATTTTAGAGTACTATTGACTCTATTCTATGAGTAATCACTACCAGAGCCAAGGTTATCACCAACCTATGCTCTGATACCAAGTGTGACGACCCGCCCTTCTGCTACCAGAAAGACGTATCATCATTAAGAAAGAAAGGGATAGAAATAGACAAGAAAGAGAAAGAAAGAACAACAACATCAGAATCTCACAGCGGAACGAAACAAATATAATATATCATATAACTGTTACATAGTTTTTCAAATATCAGAGTTATACAATATCAATACATATGACAGCCATACATACACCTATCACTATATACATCAGAGATACAGTACATATCATTTAACACAGCGGAACTACATAAATAGCTATATACGTCTGGAATCTCCTGCTCCAAGCTCCTCCAGAAATCAAAGTCCAAAACCTATTGGCTACTCATAAAAATTTGAGTACCCAAGAGTTTATGAAAACACAAAATATAAACTCCGGGTCAGACATGGGTCTGGTATGAGTAAACAGTTTAAAGTTGTTTAACTTTGAAAACATTTTAAAATAAAGGTATCACGTAAGACTCCCCACAAATAAATACGGGTAAGTTTTTACCTTACGCTAACCAAAACATTTCATAGGAAATCCAATGATATTATAATAGTGTCTAGAGTTTTCAAGTAAATAGAAAATAGCCGAAATTGTTACATCTATTAAATTCCAGCTACTAGCCACAAAAGTGGGTAATACAAATCAAAACCGTAGGATCTCGTAGGGAAAATGGATTTCCAACAATGGCAGGGCTACTGGGGTACCGCCCGTCACAATACGGGGACTAGATCACCGTATCGAGGATCACTCCCGACCCCCTACAACACAAGGCCGGAACCATTCCTTACTGAACAGTCCCGAACAAGATAAACCCCGCGGTTGTAGCTAGCAACCGCCCACACAGCCGAAATAAAAAGGGACATCTAGACAGGGGAAATATCTTGTCCTGCTTGGGCATGACCCACCTAACCTTGCTGCATCTCCCCTGTTTTAGCCATTCCCGGTTGATGAGGCTTGAGGCTGCGATTACCTTTACAGAACATATTACTTAGTATGCTCATCGTCCGCCTGACGATGTGCTGAAAGCATTCAATCCATACAAGTTCGTTCCGAGTTCGAACGAAACCGAAGGTATTATCTCGTCACACTCATTTTGGAATCACCCTCAGAGTCAACGACGATAACCCTTGCATTCTGAAAACACCATCTTGACCTTCATCTCAGGATTTATGACCTAACGTTTAAATTGGATCGATGTGGTTTTCGGAGAATCAAATTTTGATTCTTTCGATCCCGGTCTCATCGGAATCCAAACGCCATTTTAAGGGCCAAGTTGTCTAATTAACTTAAACAGTTTAAATAATTTAACTTCAACAATTGAATTAACATAGCATTTATCTCCAATAAAACATATACAAGCATCATATATATAACATAACATGTCACAGAGCATCACAGAACATCATCATTAGATATCACAAACAGATATTCTACTTATACAATCCATAAGCAGCCATTTTCAAGTCTTATTTGTAATTAATTCTGTTTAGAATTAATTACCTGAGAGTTAAACACTTAACTCTGTTTAATTTATTATTAATTAACGATTAATTACCTATTTCAGTTCAAATCATCTAAGTAATGATTTCTTAATTTATTATTAAGTCTTAATTTTATTTCACACTATTAATTAATTACTTCCTTAATCACGTTATTTAACTTTAATTAACCATTCCTTAATCATTAATCAATAACCTTAATTGTTATTTAATAAACTTAATTGCCCATTTATTAATTACTAATTTCTAAATTAATCATTATTAATTCTTAATTAAATCACTTGATTTATTAACTTTTACCCATTCATAAATTAACTTAAATAGTTGATTAAAAATTCCTTTATTAATTATAATCCATCACTAATTATAATCAAAATTCATTATTCTTAATTACTTCCTGAAAATAATCAATTTATATTAACTACTCAACTTAATTGACATTTTAAAAGAAATCTTCTTAAGTTTGAAATCAATTTGCCTCTAATTACAAGCTTGTATTAATAAGATTTAAACTTATCTTATATTACTTACCTAATTTGAATAATAATTATGAGCTTAAAACACATTAAAGTATTAGCTAAAGTAATTAACTTGTATCTGAGTTTTAGCTTAAACTGTTATCTACTACTACCAAGTCTTGCAGTATTTAAAATTAGATGAAAATTTGTTTGCTTACATTACCCTTAAAATACAATACTGTAGTTAACAAACCCGAGGCTTCCCCATGTTATCTCGAGTGTGATTCCGAGCCTCATCTAATTTGCACTATATCACCTCTCTCCCTCTCGTGTTCTTCTTCCTCTCTTTCGTTTTTTTCCAGTAAGTTAAAATTAATAACTCAAATCAAACATCAGTACCAACCCACACTCGAACGAAAACAACACGAAGGAAAGTCCACAACCACGCGAGCACGACCCGAAGCATTCGACTCTCTTCCTCGTACACAGTGTGCGACCCACGTAACTGTGTCAGAGAAACGTATCACCGCCGCCGTGCACGACGGCATGGCTTGACTTCACGAACGCCCACTATCCCAACAAGTCGCAAATCACCTCAAGATCAAATTTCAAACTCAAATTACCCATAAAAATCAAATTCGAAAAAAGAGCCCTACAGCTAGAACAACCTGTAAACATGACATCAATATAACATCTCGCGATCGCCGTAGAGATCACCAGAGACGCCCAAATTTATCCCACCCCACGACAACACGACTAGCTCCCACCCTCCTGATTCACGTGAAGCTCGAACACACAGAGATGACGAAATCGTCACGTTACTGCCAAGTTCAAAACTTGATATAAAACCCTAAATCAATCTAGTTCCTTAAATTTACTCAATGAAAAATTTATCTAATAATTTTCGCAACATTCTCAATGTTTATACTGGCTTCAATTTAAATCTCAAAATTTTAAATTGATTCAGAAATCTTAAATTTGTAAAAATGCATATTTTATTCAATTACTAACTGCTCCTAAATTACCCATCTATAAATCTTCATTCTTGTATTAAAAATCATCATTTGCAGTAGGCCTTCATGTTTTCATCTTGAATTAGCATTCTGTAACAACTGAATTTATCATTTAATTCCTTGTTTTCCTGTAAACCAACCTTCCAGCAGTACTTATTCACTAATCAAGTTCAATCTACTTCGAAAACCTTATTTGATGTTTTAACCTCTTGTTTGATTAAAAATAAATAAAAACTTTACAAGGGTTTAGATGAAATCACTTGAAATTGAATAATACTCAACTCTGATCAATATACAGAGTAACAATATATATACACAGAATCATGTTCCAAAAAAAAAACAAGTACAAATACCCTATAATAAAGAAATCATTTTTACTGATTTTAATTTAAACATAAAACTTAAAAATTTGTTTACTCACCTGAATCATGCCTAAATAAAGAATAACTTGATGTTGATTATCTGGAACTTGTACTGTTTGAAACTGCATATTTGAATCTGTTTTTCTTTTGAACTTAAATGGGGTTTCAAAAGCAAGATGCTGCTAATTTTTTTTTTCTTGTTTTCAGGTTTACTAATATATTTGACTGAACGAACTAAAGAAAGATGTATGTATATATATACAAAAGAAACAGTAGGTGAATGAAGGAACGTGTTTTCTGGTGTAGTTATTTGTTTTGATATGGGCAGACTTCTATCTCAGAGATGTACAGATTTGTAATATTTGTTTCGAACAAAAGAGTGGCTGAGTTGATGACATTTAGTACTTGGGTTTTTAAAGATGTCTACATAATTATTTGTTTTGCTGACATATTGCAGGTCAAAGGCTTGTGAGTGAAGGTATTATGTATATTAAAATGTTTGTAGTTGGTTTGAAAACTTTGACTCCTTTGCACACAAGATTACACAGCAACACTTGATCAAATATGTATGAAGATATTTTGAACTTCGGCTGAAAGATCTCTTCTTGACAAATAGTTGTGCTAATAAATGCATGTGTTCAGATTTATTTACATATATTAAATGTTTGCTGATTCTTGTATTTTGAATCAAAGATATTTGGTTTGTTATGTACTTCCTGTTTGAATCATGTGCAGGTTATAATCATGGTTTACTATCTATAAAAATGTTTATTTGTTGATTATCACTTTGCAGGCTAACACTTGGTCTTGCTTGAACAACAAAATATTTGTTTTAGAGATATTTTTGTCAGGTTTACTTTCATATTTGACTAATTTCCAATTTTCTTTTCTGCTTTGCTCTTATTTTGCTTTGTGTTGTACTTAATTCTTGTTTGTACTTAAAGTTATATTTTATATTTTGACAATCAATAATTATATGATTTATTTACTTATATTTATATTTATTCTTCATATTTAACTATCCATATTTAAATGTTATTCAATTGTTTACTTATTTATATTTATATTTATATTTATATTTTGATTATCAATATTTATATTATACCCTTAAGTTTTACTTATATTTAATATTTATATTTTATTGATAAACTTTGGTTTTATGTTGAACATTATCATTGATATGTATTTATTTCTCAAATGTTAACAATGTAAAATATTTTAATTTAATTATATAGGGTAAATTTTATCAAGATATTGTTAAGAATCTTTTATTTTAGAATTTTCAAACATTATTATCTATATATATTATTTCATACTAAATATAAACAAAGTAAACATTTTAATTAAATTATATAAGATAAATTTTATTATAAATTTATTGAGATACTTATTTCAAATTTCCAAATCAAATCTCCTTTTTAAAATACAGTTTATATAAATAGATGGTAAATATTTCCAAAATCATATTCATTTCAATATGATCAGTTTACTTTCATCTAATTAGATTAAATATTTATTAAAATAACTGGGGCCAAAATCCAGGGTCGTTACACGTAGCATAGTGTAGACGGTGTCCGTCTAGTGTTATTATAACGTCTAGTGTTATTATAACATACCCCGCACCAGCCCTTGTTCATTTGATGCACTGTCGACGAATAACTGCCACATGGTTTTTGATCCCTTTCCCTTTCTGATTGTTCCTTAATGAAGTTGGTACATTCATTGATAAAATCAGCTTATGCTTGTCCTTTGATAGTTACCCATGGCTGAAACTCAATATCATACTGACTAAACTCACTTCCCCATTTCACTAGCCTACCTGAAGTTTCCGGCTTACTGAAAACTTGTTTGAGGGGAAAATTGGTCAATACCCTGATGTGATGTGCTTGAAAGTATGCTCTAACCTTTCATGTTGTGAGCATCAAACAATAAGCTAATTTTCCTATTATGGGATACCAAACCTCTGCATCCTTTAACCGTCTGCTTACATAATAAACAGGAAGTTGAGTCCCCCTTCCTTCTCTGATCAATACCGAACTCACTGCATGTTCTGAAACAACCATGTAGAGGTACAAGATTTCACCATTATCGAGACTAGATAGTATTGGTAGTTTTTCAAATGATTTTTCAACTCTTGAAAAGCTTTCCTACAATATTCTCCTCATTCAAAGTTTTTCTTTATCTTAATTACATCGAAAAAGGGGATACACTTAACGGTCGCCTTGGAAATGAATCTACTTAGAGCGGCTATCCTTCCATTCAAACTCATTACTTCTTTGCTAGTTTTGGGCTCAACCACATCCTTGATAGCTTGAATCCTGTCTGGGATAGCTTCATTTCCTTGATCACTTACAAGAGAGCCTAAAAATTTCCCAGAATGAACTCCAAAAGAGCGTTTTTGGGGATTCAGTTTCATCTGATATTTCCATAGTATCTTGAGCATCTCCTCTAGATCTTCAAGATGATTTTTAGCTTCGTAAGACTTCACCGGCATGTCATCCACGTAAACTCCATATTTCGGCCAATCTGTTCTTTAAACATCCTGTTGACTAGTCTTTGATATGTAGCCCCTACATTCTTTAGTCCAAAAGGCATTGCTTTGTAACAATATATTCCCCAATCAGTAATGAAACTTGTATGTTCCTCATCTTGCTTGAACACGGGTATCTGATTATATCCTAAGTATGCGTCCATGAGAGATAACAATCTGTGCCCACTAGTTGCATCAACCAGTTGATCAATTCATGGCAACGGAAAACAATCTTTTGGATAGGCCTTGTTCAAGTCAGTATAATCGACGCAAGTTCTCCACTTTGCGTTCAACATCTTTACTAACACTGAGTTTGCTAGACATTTTAGGTAACATATTTCCCAAATAAATCCATTTTAAAGCAGCCTTTTAACTTTTTATTTCAAGGCGTCAGACCGTACTTTATCTAGTTATCTCTTTTTCTATCTAATGGGAGTTGTTTCTGCATTGATGTTTAGCATGTGACACACACCGATGGATCAATACCCACCATATCTAAATGAGACCAAGCAAAAACGTCTTTATTGGTTTTAAGAAGATAGATTAAATCCTTCTTCAAGTTGTTGTCCAATTCCTTTCCCACTTTGACTTCTTTAGTGGAATCATCTGAATCTATCCGTGCCTCCTCAAGATCTTCTATGGGTTTTATTCTTTCCACTTCCCCTAGGCAATCAAATTCTATGATGATTGGGCTTTCCTCAACAGAATTAGCATTGACTCTGTTCCTCTTGCCTCCAAGGGGAATGTACCTTTCATACATACGTTTGTTAGTTTTATTAGATCTAATTTTTGCTTCGAATGTTGGATGTAAAAATCCATCATCCGAAAGCTAAAAAACAGTGAAGAATCAAAGTAAGTAGAAGGCTCCCTTTTGTATTGATCAATTATAGCAAAATATGTTTCACGATATCTGAATTTCTCTCCGCGGACTATGCCCCATCCTCTCTTCGTCAAGAATTTCACTGTCACATACTTTGGTGAGACAAAAGCATCTACCTCATCAAGTGTGGATCTGTCAAAGAAAGTATTGTAATAGGATGGCTGGTTAATTATCACAAAGAGAATTTTTAAAGTCCAGCAACATAGTGGCACCTCCATTTGTACTAGCAGTTTTACCTGTCCCACAGGAGTTGACCCTTTATTGTTGAACCCAAAGATGAGTTCAATGTTGGGCTCTAGTTTGTCCTTAGGGATGTTCATCTGATCAAAGGCATGCTTGGAGATGACATTAACAGCG
This sequence comes from Allium cepa, assembly GCA_030765085.1. Taxonomy (NCBI): domain Eukaryota; kingdom Viridiplantae; phylum Streptophyta; class Magnoliopsida; order Asparagales; family Amaryllidaceae; genus Allium; species Allium cepa. Next base: position 252,418,512 of record CM060937.1, on the reverse strand, counting down.
CTATCATATCCACAAGAATCTTGGAAACGATAGACAATCCAATCTGATTTGTAATCATTAGATGATCATTAAGTAGGTGATGAAATTCTTTCCTCGGCTCTTGAGGAGTAATGGCAAGATTTGGCATAGGAATGTTGAGTCGCGGACCTTTTAGCGGGGGCTCTTCTTAGACTAAGAACACATATTCTCTAGCCTCCTTAATATACCTATTCCTTGGCCCTTTGTTGGTCCCCACTGGATGTGGACCACCATGAATTACGTCGATCATATTCAATGGCGGACATAAGCTCGAAGGATCTTTCTCTTCCAGAATATCAACAGCATTAGTAGGGAGCTTATGCGAACCATCCCTAGTTCATGGAACTTTCTGTTTGTCCTAGATGAACTCTTTCAAATGACCTTCACGAATCAATTTTTGAATTACTCCCGCCAAGACTCTGCATTCGTCAGTCTTGTAGCCATTTGCTTTTGGTAGACACAATAGTCATCTCCTTTTCTTTGTTTTGGATGATTTTAGGCCTAAAAGGAAGTTAGGAAATTGACTCTCTCCTTCGCCATTTCATAGATGTAAGATAATGGCTTGTTCAAAGTGATTGAATCAACAATATGCTCTTGCTCTTTTATGCCCATGATCCAATCTGAATCTTCTAACTTCCTTTTTAGGGATTTCTATTTTCTTAGCGTGATACATCCCATCTATTCAAATGAATTTATCAGCCTGAAAATGGAAGTCCTAAAGATTCTTGCATCATTAATAAAGAATTATTGTCAGAATGGTGCACTCTCTATTAATCTAGAATGTACCGCAGCGAGCTTATCACGGTCATTCATGTCCTTAGCCTTTAATGCTTTGATATTGAATCTTTTGAGGTAATCTGCCAAAGATTCTCCTTATCTCTGTTTAATGTTAGCCAAAACTTTATAGTCCATGGTTTGGTCTTTGCATATGCAAAATTAAGCAGAGAATCCATAAGAAAATTGCTTCCATGAGTAGATTGTCTTTTCACGGTACTGTCGATGCCATTTAGCTTCAGCTCCTTGGAGAGTTACTAGAAACAACCTGCACCGACTGGCTCTAGATGCATTATATATATCCATTTGGCTATCGAAAGTCATCAAGTGGTCGTCTGGATCTGTAGTTCCATGGTACTTCATAGTCATGTACATAAGATGGGATAGTTGTTGCCATGATTTCAACTGTAAAAGGTGGTACCTGTTCGTTATCATTCGCATTCTCATCTAAGGTCCTCTTCCTTTTAGCATTTAGCACATCTTTAATTGCTTTTTTTGCCACGTCTTTTAAATAGGCTTCAGCATCATGATAATTTTTCTAGTTTGGATAATATTCTTTCGATGTCGAACTACCAAACTGTTCAAGAGATTTAACAAGCACTCTTCCCTAATGATTAACTTTAGTTGGAGGACACTCTTTCTTTTTTGAAGAAGTTAAATCAATTTTGCTCTCATCTTCGTTTGCATAAGACTTCGAATTCCTTCTCAGAGAGATCACCTCATCTCCATTTGTAGGCTTTGCTGTCTTAGATGATTTTTGGGACAATGCCATTGCATCTCTAGCAATTTCTATTCTAGATGTTTTATTTTGGTGGCGTTATCATCTTGTTGAGCTAATGTCGATGGTTGCCCTGGTACAACCCTCTCCAAGTTTAAGGTTAGAGCGATGTTTTCTTCTAAGGTTGTAGTGTGAACAAACGCCTCGTTCATTTTTCTAAGTCTCTTCGATTTCATTTTCCTACGCCAAGTTAAACAACCCATAATTAGTCTGTAAGATAATCATAAGGGCGGAGGTTTGAACCCCCTTCTAGCGCCAAAAACGTTAACAAGAAAACTTGTCAACATCCCCAAAGCTTTATGGTTAGCAAATAAGTTTACTTACTATGCTACAAAGAATTATTAATAAAGATTACTCCCTTCATAAACCCTCTTTCGATTGGATTAAATTTATCCAATTAACCTCTCTAAGATGAAGATTAAGAAGAGAGCACCTCATTCGAAACCCCTCTTCTGAATGAGTCAAAAACAGCCATCTATGTTAAGTATTCATCGCTTTCGACCATGTTGAAAGGTCTACTTCGCCTTTAAAAAGAAGAAACTACTTTTGACATCCTTGTTTTCACTCTTTAGTAGGAACCCCTTCGAAAGGGTCATAGGTATCGTAAAGTGCATATACCTTTCGAAGGAACTCATTTCATATAACAGCTTTATATTTATACATTCGGTCTTCCTCGAAACGTCCCTTTTGAGTAAATCGAAAGGGATCAAGCTCTTTCGAAGTGGATCAAATGAATAATATGCAAAGCCTTATTTAATATATATATATATATATATATATAATGGGAAACCATCGTAGATAACACAAGTTCTGTGAATTTGTTAATATTGAAACATCATCATCATCTTCATTTGTCATAATGTATCGTTAATCACGATGATACTGAGTTTCACATGCATATTATCCAAGTCATTCACATAACATTGCATAAGATAAAAAGGAGTTAAGAAGATAAGATATCATCATGTGCAATTGATCATTAGTCTAGCTAATGATCGAAATGGTCTCCCTTATTATCAAAATCTTTATTGAATTCATGCACTTCTTCTTTTTCACATTAATCCAAAATGAGTTACAAGTTTAAGAGCTTTTTTCCCAAATCAATATTACAAATATTTGCTTTTAGTTAAGAAGTAAAAGAATGAGTTTTGGATTCCAAAATCTAGTCCCCAAAACCGGACCTTTAGGGCCTTATTTATATATGTAGGTTGGCCCTATTTCGCGCCCCTTCTTTCAACCCAGTTGAAAGGTCCTCCTATCTTCCGCATCCATCCTTTCGACATAGTCGAAAGGACATCTTTCTTTTTTTATTATACCTGCTTTCGATGTTGTTGAAAGGCATTCCCTTCGAGTTTCCTTGTTTATCCTTGCACTTCCCATTTTCGTATTCTAGACCTTTCGACCCAGTCACAAGGATCCTCTTGTCCATCTTTCGCCGTCATTAAGGTCCAAGTGCTTCTTTACTCCACTGTCTCTTGAATTGCTTTCGACTTCGTCGAAAGGGTGATAGATGCGCCTTTTCTCTTTATGTTTCTTTGTTGTCATAAGAAGTAAAGATACGAGATTATGACTCTGTCAATAGGTAGTTTTATGGGGTTTCGAAGATGTTTAAGTGTCGATAATTTCGATGGGGTAGATAGCTTCCGAACGCATGCTTGCGAATTGATGCAGAATTTTCCCTAGATGTTAAAGGCTTCGATCGGTTCGAAAGGCTTGATCATGCTTTCTAAAGGATTGTTCTGATCAAGACATCTTTCTAGTAATTTGAATGAAGGTGACAACTTTAGTTTTGAAAGGTTTGGCATGTACATGAAGGATTGTTATCCATCGCCCTCGAAAGGGGGTTTCGAACCCTCTTCTAACTTTTCTTATATATGCGAGTCCATCTACATCGAATGGTTTTAATGAGGCAGGAGGGTAGCCATGTTTTCTTTTTCATCCGTTTGAAAGCTTTTGCACTGTTTATCATCTGTAATGACGCCTGGTGCTTGTGACTCCTTTGAAAGTTATCTTAATGCCTTCGGAACACCTTTCTATGAACCTTGATGACCCATGTCTTCAACTTTAGTAGAGCCTAGCACTTTTCTTAACCTTCTTTCATACCCTTGTTACTAAGTGGATTTTATGGTTAACATCATCAACAATGGCCAAAAATCAAAATCCTAGAACAAAGACCCCTTACTACATCACCATCCACCATCCCAAAATGAAGACGCACCCATCCAAACCCACATCAACCTAGAGATCTATCTAAACAAAACTAAAAGATTCAAACTTTTGATTTTTTATTATTACTTTTGTAATTTTTAAATAAATGGATTAACTTGTTTTTCTTTGTTTCAAATGAAAGTAATGGAAGAGTATAGATGATGAGAAAAAGTAGTGTACTGAGTTATATAAATTGTTGAGTTATATATACATACAAACATATATATAATGTGCAAATTCTGACATCTCATCGTGCAGATTTTCGTTCATGTATGAACCCCAAACGATTAAAAATATATATAATTGAACTCAAACCAACATCATGACCTCAAATCAAAGATAATATACACTAGTTAACGTATAATGTAAAATCACAAAAACACTGTCATTTGCCAAAAAAGGTCAAACGATGCTTTAAATAATATTAATTTAAGTAGGCTATCCTAGTGAAAACTTACAACTCCTTATTGTATCAAATCACCTTAGATATCGTTAAGCTTCATGAATTATAGGAGTTTGCTAAATTAAACCCATACCTAATAATGGATTTTTGTCTCAATAAAGTAAAGTTTCAAGAACTTTTGTCTATAATAATTCTGATGTCATATGTCCATGATGTAAAGTTTCATGAGGTAAAGTTCATGCTTTTGTTTGTAAAAATTACATGGTTTTAGAATTCAATGGGTGCGTGTGTGTGAAAAGTGGAGATATCTATAGAGCATTTTTGAACCCTTTTTGTAAGCAAGTTGTGTTAATGATTTAAATATAGCACAATCAAGGAGTTAAGAACCTTGTTCATACATTGAACACACACACACACACATATATACATACATATACACACGAACACACATATACATATATATATAGTATATGTGTATGTATATAACACAACTTTAAAATAATTTTAGATGAGTCAAACAAATAAAACTTGAAATTACCTGAAAACCAAATCTACACATCCATACATATATTAGATAAAAAGCTCCATAGTAAATATAGTACATACCAAAACAACAAATGCACTCACATATCAAAATAGCTAATGAAAATGAAAAGACACGTTAATTAACGAGCAAAGAAGAATATGAAATGAATGCTCTCACGATACTTATTTTATATTGCTTGAACTAAACATTTGTGATCCCTAAAACACTAGTGAGAATTTGTATAAAATTAGATCGGCAAATAAATTTACACCTGATAATTCACCCATCTATGTAAGAATCCCTAAAATATTGCAAAAAATGTTGGGAGATGCTAACATCAGGTGAGGCCTGGTTGTATATGAAGATGTAATGGAAAGCTTCATGGCAATATCTAGAGATGAGATGTGGAGATCGTGGTATGCGAAGATGCAGTTTCATGGATTTGAGATTTCGAATTGGGTTTTCTCTTTTATTTGAAAAGGGAAAGATGTAGATGGTGAAAGGGTAAAACGAAGAGGGAAAAAAATGAAAAGAATTTGCCTCGACCTTCAAAATGAACCGAAGCAAATGACCTTATTTAGGTCACAAACCCAACCGTAGCAAATAAACCTATTTTCTTCCACGCAATTGCTTCGGTTGTAAATAATGACCGAGCAAATTGCATTTTTTATTTTCCATTCCTTTGCATATATAGTTGTTCAAACTCTTTGAAATTAGTATGGTAACATATGAACAAATTAACAACCAATTAAATAGCTCTTTTTGTGAGAAGTGTGGATTACGGATCTCAAGGATAGGATAAACACTAGAGGGAGTGAATAATGTTTAAAGAAATTATTAAATCCTTTTGAGTTCTTGTTAATTTGAACACAAATGTATGCAATATTCAGACATAAATATGATAACAGAATCAAACACAGATGCAAAAATAAAGTAAAAGCAGTAAAGGAAAGAACACACCGGATTTTATACTGGTTCGGAGTTACCCTACATCCAGTCCCTCACACAAGCACGGATTTTCTTTCAAAAGCAAATGTACAGTTACACCCTCGACTTCAAGGCTACGAGGTACACCCTCCAGATTCACAATCCTCTGGGTAGAGATACTTGATTTCACGGGCAACATGTTCACCCAATTGATTTCAAAGGCTACAATCATGCATTTTCTCGCTTGATTGATTTTCAAGGCCACAATCACACCTTTTCTCATTTAATTGATTACAAAGAAGCCTATAACTCTGAATAACACTGAGGATCTTTTTGAGATAGTGATAGAAAATCAAACCAGAGATAATCTAGTTAGATTCAATGTTGATTTCGGTAGAGTAATGGTAGGAATATGTATAAAGAAATGTGGAAGAAGAAGAAGAGAAATGAAAACCAGAAAATATGATTGAAAATTCGTTGAAAACAGCCCCTATTTATAGAAGAACAACAGCCATGTCCATTCGTGAAGAGATGTGACTAATAGACACTTCTTTTGAAATTTAAATTTTGAAATTAACTGACACTATGTCGACATGGATGTATTGAGTATGTCGACATTCCAAAGGAAATTTTGGTGTTTTGTTTTTCCTTGAAAATAACTTTTATCTTATATTAAAACTATACTAATCTTTTATAAATATACTTAATTATAGTTAAAATATATAAACAAATATATAGAGAGTAATATTTTGGTATATATAAAATTTTACTATAATTTTATATTTAAATCTAAGCATAAATATTAGAAGTTAAATATATTATTATTAAAAGATAGTTTAAAACTAAGGATAATTTGATTTTGAAATTAAAGATTATTTTGAGGCTAAAAGTATTTAAAACCAGGATATATGATTTTGATTCTTTTAAAAGGAAGGTTTTGAAAACATTTTGAAAACAAGATATAATTTTGTAAATCATTTTGAATAAAAGTTAGCGGATACAAAACAATGTTCCACTAGATTTTTCATAGGTTCCATCCTACTTAGGGTTCCATCCCTTTAACAGACTCGAAGTGGATTCCATTCCATGAATAAATTGGATTTTAAGATGCCAGTGCTTTTCTAGGAGTTTTAACAAAATTCCTAATTAAAAAATAAATTACTTGAAATCTTGAACTCTTGATATTCTTGATACTCATGAGTCTTCATTCTTGATATCTTGAATTTCTATACTATAAAGTCTTCATTTTTGGTACATGCATGGTTAAATCCTGCATATACATATATTTCTAAACTATAATGCTAGTATTTATATTTTATAATCCTATTCTAAGGTTGTTGTCATCAAAACCATCATCATACGGACTAACAATCTTCCACTTTTTGATGATGACAATCTTTTTATAAAATATTAGTTCTATCCTAATAACTCCCCCTTAATCTATGCCTAACTATCCTATTTTATATTTCACCCCCTTTGTCATCAACAAAAACTAACTCTAAATATATCACTTCAAACTATATTACTCCCTCTAAACTAATACTCTATGACATGTGATTATAATGATAGCGTTATCATAAATATTCAACACTTAGATTTAAAACTAAAACTTAGTCCTAAACTACTAACTATCCTAATTAAGTATCCATATGATAACACGTATAAGAACACAAATTATTCATTAATTACATAGTTATATTTACATTTTCGTGGGAAACGTAAGAAAGAACGTGCATCAAGGAAAAAGAAAAAAGAAACTAATGAGTGTCTTTGAAAATAGGAGATCTATGAATCGAACAATTCGGATAGTGGAAACAGAAATTTCCACATTGTTCGACAAGATTTCCATCTTTGTTAAAGCACACTTCACCAACGCAAACGACTTTGTCGTCGTCTTCCACGTGTACTTCTTCCATGGGGATTTCTTCTTCTTCTTCGCTGACCTCTTGTACTTGATCTCCTAAAGAGTCTTTGTCAATCAAGATTGGGTTAGCATGATTATCCATTAAAAAATTTTGCAAATTCCTAAGGATTTTTCCTTGCCTCTCTTGTTCTTTGGCCATTCGAAGTTACATCACTTGAATTTCAGTCACTAACTGAAGTGCATCCTTCAGAGAATCCTCTGTTTTCATCACACGAGCGAGTATTGTTCGTTGAAACGGTCCAGAAGTAGGAGATGGGAATGAAAAGGTTGAATTTATGTTTGATTTGGAAGAGGAGGCCATTGATTATTTAATTTCAGAAGATAGAGCAGAGAAATAACAGAAAGAATTAATAGAATTTCGAAAATGAGAAGAATATATAACCAACTATTTGAATTTTGGTGGGAAAAATTTCAAAAATAAAAAATCGTTGTATGTCGACATGGGGTTTAAGGGGATGTCGACATGGTGCTTGAATTTTTGTTATTTAATTTATTTTGATCTAATTTTTAATTATACTTTGTTATTTATATTTCAGTTATTGAACAAACACCCAATTCTCTTCTTAGTTTATTAAATATAGATTCATTTAATGGTTTTATTAATATATCAGCAACTTGGTTCTCGGAATTAATATAATCTAGAGTAATTACTTCCTTATTTATATTATCTCCGAGGAAATGATGTCTTATATCAATATGTTTAGTTCGAGCATGTTGAGTAGTATTTTTGGATAAATTTATCGCACTAGTATTATCACAATAAATTGATGATTTTGAGAAATTTAAACCATAATCTTTTAAAGTTTGTGGCATATATATTACTTGAGAACAAGCCAAAGCAGCAGAAATATATTCTGCTTCAATTGTTGATAGAGAAACTGTGTTTTGCTTTTTACTAAACCAGAAAATCAGTGAATGCCCCAAAAAGTGACAAGTTCCACTTGTACTTTTTCGGTCTGATTTACATCCAGAATAATCAGCATCACAGTAAGATATTAAGTCAATAGAATTATTTTTAGGGTAAAATAAGCCATAAACAGAGGTGTGTTTAACATGTCTTATGATAGTTTTACGGCTTTTAAGTGGGTCTCTTTAGGTTAGGATTGATATCTTGCACAGAGACAAACACTATGCATGATATCAGGTCTACTAGCAGTAATATAGAGTAGTGATGCAATCATTCCTTTATATAATTTTTGATCTACATCTTTCGAGAGATCTTCTTTACTAAGGTATTCATTGGTTGTCATGGGAGTGGGTTTTCCACTCGCAGTAGTCAAACCAAATTTATTAATTAGGTCTTTAGGAAATTTTTTCTTGACTGATAAAGATACCATTATCTAATTGTTTTAATTGTAATCCTAAAAAGAAGTTTAATTCACCCATATGACTCATCTCAAACTATTTTATTGTTATTTCTGAAAAGTATTTATTCATTTCAAAATTAGTTGAACCAAAAATGATATCATCTACATAGACTTGTACTAGTTGAATATCATTTTTATTTCTTTTAATAAAAAGTGTATTATCTACTTTATCAATTTCAAAGTTTGATTGTAATAAGTAAGATCTTAGTCTATCATACCAGGCTCTAAGAGCTTATTTTAGACCATATACGGCTTTCTTAAGTTTGTAAACATGATTTGGTAATTTTTCATTTTCGAAAGGTGGTGGTTGTTCAACATATACTTCATCTTTTACAAATCCATTTAGAAAAGCACTTTTAACATCCATTTCAAATAATTTGAAATTATTATGATTTGCGAAAGCAAGTAGAATCCTAATTGCTTCTAATCTTACTACGGGAGCAAAAGTTTCATCAAAATCTATTCCTTCTTCTTGATAATAACCTTGAGCGACTAATCGAGCTTTATTTCTAACTACCTCTCCTTGTTCATTCATTTTATTTTTATAAACCCATTTAGTTCCAGTTATAGTTTTATTTTCAGGTCTAGGAACAAGTTCCCAAACATCATTTCTAGTGAATTGATTTAATTCTTCTTGCATAGCCAAAATCCATGAATCATCAGTTGAGCTTCTTTTGGATTCTTGGGTTCAATAGTTGATATAAAAGCTACATTACTCATTTGACTTAGTTGATTTCTAGTTTTAACAACAGATTGCATATCTCCTAGTATATTTTCAATAGGGTGATCTTATAAAAGTTTAGTCCTTTTATTAGGATGATTAATCTCATTATAAGTTTTAGTTGACTCTTGATTTTGAGTGATTAAATGCTCTTCATCATTTGTATCTTCAAATTTTTTTAAATTTTCATCGAATGAAATATGCATTGTTTCTTCGATGGTGTTATTTCTTAAATTAAATACTCTGTACGCTTTACTTTTTTTAGAATATCTGATAAAGATACCTTTGTAGGATTTAGGATCAAATTTATCTAAGTTATCTTTAGTATTTAAAATAAAACATTTACTTCCAAAAATTCTAAAATAAGATACTTTAGGTTTCTTTCTATGAAGAAGTTCATAAGATGTCTTATTAGTTAAAGATCTAATTAAGATTCTATTTAAAATATAACGGATGGTAGCAACTGCTTCTGCCCAAAAATACTTTGGCAATTTACTATCTGGAAGCATAGTTCTCGCACACTCTTGAATCGTCCTATTTTTACATTCTACTACTCTGTTTTGTTGTGGAGTTCTTGGAAATGAAAAATTGTGAGTTATTCCCTATTTATTGCAGAATTCCTCAAACTTTTCATTTTCAAATTCACCACCATGATCACTACGAATGGTTATAATTTTTAGAGAAAGTTGATTTTGAATCCTTTTTGTAAAGTTCTTAAAACATTCAAAATTATCACTTTTATGTTTCAAAAATATTGTCCATGTAAATCTAGAATAATCATCTACAATTACAAAAACATACTTACTATGATTTATTGATAGAATTTGAGATGGACCAAATAAATCAAGATGAAGTAATTTAAGAGGTTTTGAGGTTGAAATCATATCTTTTAGTTTAAAGGAACTTTTTCTAAGTTTTCCTAATTGACAAGCATCACATAGACTACTACTTTAAAATTCATTTTAGGGAGACCACTTACTAGATCATGTTTTGACAGTCTAGATAAGATTTTGAAATTCAAATGTCCAAATCACTTATGCCAAATCCAAAGGTCACTTGTATTTGCCAGCAGACACTGATTATCATTTGAAACTTTCGTACTAAGAATATAAATATTCTTTTTCCTAATCCCCTCAAATATTATGGTTAAATTATTATCTTCAATGTGACACTTATCTTTTTCAAATTTAATTTTATATCCTTTATCGCAGAGTTGGCTTATACTTAGTAGATTATGTTTTAGATTCTTATTTAGCAAAACATTAGTAATAATAGGAGTTTCAGAGTTACCAACTTTGCCGATGTCACTCACATACTCTTTTGAATTGTCTCCAAAGTTAACCAGTCCTCCGTCTTTGTATATTATATCAATCAATATATCTGGATTGCCAGTCATGTGTCTAGAACATCCATTATGGAGTATCCATTTGTTCTTTTTGATCTGCACAATTTGTCCGTTGTGGATTGATTCCTCAACTCCCATGAAGCATGTTTCCTGCACATCAAGCAATTTTGGTAGATAACTTGAATTTGAACATTGTTTATATGCAGACTCATGAGACAATGATGATCTGAATATTTCTAAACTAGTATTAACAAACATAGCCATTTTAAAAACTTTTTCAAAAATCAGATTATGAAACTTTAAAAACCTTGCTCCGATACCAAATGTGAGAAATGCGGATTACGGGTCTTAAGGCTAGGATAAACACTAGAGGGGGTGAATAGTGTTTAAAGAAATTATTGAATCTTTTTGAGTTCTTGTTAATTTGAACACAAATGTATGTAATATTCAGACACAAATATGATCACAGAATCAAACACAGATGCAAAAATAAAGTAAAAGCAGTAAAGGAAAGAACATACCGGATTTTATATTGGTTCAGAGTTACCCTACATCCAGTCCCGCACATAAGTACGGATTTCCTTTCAAATGCAATTGTATAATTACACCCTCTATTTCAAGGCTATGAGGTACACCCTCTAGATTCACAATCAGCTGGGTAGAGATACTTGATTTCACGGGCAACAAGTTCACCCAATTGATTTCCAAGGCTACAATCACACCTTTTCTCGCTTGATTGATTTCCAAGGCTACAATCACACCTTTTCTCGTTTAATTGATTACAAAGAAGCCTATAACTCTGAATAGCACTGAGGATCTTGTTGGGATAGTGATAGAGAATCAAACCAGAGATAATCTAGTTAGATTCAATGTTGATTTCGGTAGAGTAATGGTAGGAATATGTATAAAGAAATGTGGAAGAAGAAGAGAAATGAAAACCAGAAAATATGATTGAAAATTCGTTGAAAAACAGCCCATATTTATAGAAGAACAACAGCCATGTCCATTCGTGAAGAGATATGATGAATAGACACTTCTTTTGAAATTTAAAATTTGAAATTAACTAACACTATGTCGACATGGGTGTATTGAGTATGTCGACATCCTAAAGGAAATTTTGGTGTTTTGTTTTTCTTTGAAAATAACTTTTATCTTATATTAAAACTATATTAATCTTTTATAAATATACTTAACTATAGTTAAAATATATAAACAAATATATAGAGAATAATATTTTGGTATGTATAAAATTTTACTATAATTTTATATTTAAATTTAAGTATAAATATTAAAAGTCAAAAATATATTATTATTAAAAGATAGTTTAAAACTAAGGATAATTTGATTTTGAAATTAAAGGTTATTTTAAGGCTAAAAGTATTTAAAACCAGGATAGATGATTTTGATTCTTTTAAAAGGAAGGTTTTGAAAACATTTTGAAAACAAGATATAATTTTGTAAAATCATTTTGAATAAAATTTAGCGGATATAAAACAATGTTCCACTAGATTTTTCGTAGGTTCCATCCTACTTAGGGTTACATCCCTTTAACGGGTTTGTAGTGGATTTCATTCCACGAATAAATTAGAATTTAAGACGCCAGTGCTTTTCTGGGAGTTTTAACAAAATTCCTAATTAAAAAATAAATTACTTAAAATCTTGAACTCTTGATAATCTTGATATTCTTGATACTCATGAGTCTTCATTCTTGATATCTTGAATCTCTATACTATACAGTCTTCATTCTTGGTACCTGCATGGTTAAATCCTGCATATACATATATTTCTAAACTATAATGTTAGTATTTATATTTTATAATCCTATTCTAAGGTTGTTGTCATCAAAACCATCATCTTACGGACTAACATTTTTATTAACAAAAGTTTAATAAACAAAGCATATCATTAAGTTAACAATGACCCATAAAACAAGGCACAAAACATAGCTTAGAAAGTGGAGAGAATCATGGAAGGAAGGTGCTTGGAAGGTTCATTGCATCACTGGCTAAAAAGAGAATAGGAGGGGGTATTATTATCATTTCATTCACTTATACCATTTCAAAAATCTCAAGTTCAAGTTCCTTAGAAAAACTTAAAAAATGACATACTTAATTTCACTTCTTTCTCCTTTTTCTCTTCGAAACTCATCCAAACCTCCTCCAAACTTCAGCATACTTTAGCATATTCCTCAAAAAAACCCTAGAACACCTTCAATCAAGTTTAAATTAAATTAAAACAAAATAAATTGTCGCCATTATTTGGCCGTGAGCACAAGGGCATGTAGTGCGAGAGCTTGCATGGTTGAATTATTGGAAGGTGCTTGCAAGGATGAGTTGGATAATAGTAGCTTGTTCTTGAGTTTGAGTTTGATATATAGGTGTGTTTTCTCACCATTACTATGATCTTAAAGTAAGTATATTTGCTTGTTGAAAGCATATTTGTGTTGCTTGAAATATTGTTGTGATGATTGTTGATCCTGCTTTGGAAAGCAATGACTTATGTAATGATTGTATATGACTTGTATGGCTTGTTATGACTTGTTGTATAACCTTGAAGCAAATCACATAAAGCTTAGTAGGGGATGGACTTGATTTACTTGAATTGAAAGTGCTCTTATAGCGATAGTCGCTATGGAAGCACTTTCAAGTTACCTCTTGTTTGACATTTTCTATAAAATATTATCGAGAGGTCCTTAGGGGTTTATCTCCGTATTTGTGTTATATTATATGTATATTTAGGGCTTGAAAAGTTGATAGCTTGTTGAAATCGACAAAACATTAAAGTATGAAAACCAGGAATTTTTGAACCTATTATAGCACCTAAAGATAGCATTTTTTGTGTTATGGTTGCTGTCCAAGCATTTTTTGTGTTATGGTTGCTGTCCAAACTTTAAATGATTTAAAACTTCTTTAAATTTAAGTATTTTTTTCTAATATTTTTATAGGTATTTTACATCACATAAAAATTATTTTAAAGAAGTTTGGGATTTTTATGAATTAACTGTAACAATCGGGGTTTTAACCCTCGAAAATCAACACTAATACATGCTCGTGCTGCAAATCCAAGTGCCGAAAAGCCCGATTGTTAGGGGAAAAAGGAAACAAATATAGAACAGAATCTCATATGAATGGGATAACATATATTATTACAATATAAAATCTTTACAGTGGAAAATTTTGAATACAATATCAGATTCTAACCTAGATTCAGCTTGGACAGTTATAAATCTCTGTGACGCCCCACCCCAAGACCCACATTAATAAAAAAAATTACTTAGTAATTCTATCTGCTAATGCGGAGAATAGGGCTGGTTAAGGGCGACCATCATAGCCTTGCATTAGATAAGAGCTAAGTATGTCGATATTTGTACTCTTTTTTCCATCACAAGTATTTGACATACTTAATTCCTATCTAATACATTAATATGGTGGCTACATGATCGATTCAGAAACAAAACATAATAATTATATTAATTACACGTTGCAAAACAGCAACATAGAAATGATACATATGAATACATACATCAAATGTAATACAACAAGCCATTAGTGGTATACAACCATAATATAGACATACATTACCTACAAAAGAATATATACATCACAAGTTCCCAACAGAAAGACTACTACACAAAAACTATGCTATATCCCAAGTCGATGGTGAAGTCCAAAAGGTAAAGCAAGCTATGAGTCCAACTACCTAACCTGCAACTCGGTTTGACCTGAGTAATAAATACACGGGCCAGGCTAGCTTGAACTTGATATTTGTATAAGAGAAGAGGAATATAAGTGCACAAGCAGTTCTTCCTTTAACTATTAAGGAAGGGTACAAGTATAATATAATCAAGGGTTGTTGCATGAATAGGTTTAATTCAACATAAGAAATCCATACGTAAGGGCATTCAACTCAAATGCAAGGAATCATACAAAAGTCATAAAAGAAACTCATCAAAATTCCAATATGAATCTCATGGAACTCAAGATAGAGTTCAAATCTCATAAATATAAAATCACCCTATATAACATCTCATGTAGGACTAGGCTATCGATGTAACAAAAATATCTCAAAATGGTGAAATCGTACAAAACTCAAAAAACTCAGAAAACCCAGATTGGCTAGATCCCCGATTGCAATGCCAAAGAAATGATGCACGTGCTAAACTCTTGTCAAGTGCTATTTATAATTTAGGTACCTAACTCATGGACCCGAAGATCATACACGAGGTGACCAAAGTCACATAACTCATGGTGACCAAAGTCACATAACTCGTGGTGACCGAAGTCACATAACTCAGATGACCTGAAGGTCTATAGCACTGGCATACTCGTGGATGTATCACAAAATTCTCGGATAGGAACTTGAAATTTTTTTAACGTGTGTCATACCACATATTCACACTAAAAGGTTTACTAACAGCTAATTAACACCACATCATGAAAATAATATCTCAAACCTCGAAAATCCCATAATACTCATATATCTTGCCTCGTATCATCCGTAAGTGCAAATATTTCTCATAGTGATTTCTCATAACCCATAATTACCGAAAAGGAAAATCTCATCTCAAGACTCGCCTCATCTCATCGGCGAGTAAAACAACATATATAAGCGGTTCTCATCGATTATTACCTCTATAATAGGAGATCTCGAATCTCTCAATTCGATAAATATTGGCTAACTCAAATAATTCCTATGATAGGAATTATAAATCTCAATTATTAACTCAAAAAATATACTCAAGAGGTTTCAACCGTACGAGTCCGGAATTAACTTAAAAGTAAACTCACGTGTCTCATACCACATGTTTTACTAAATCATCTAATTCTCTTTCTCATACGTCCGAAAAGTGCAAAAACATGTATTATTATTATATAGAAAATAATTTATTATAGAAAACAAGCTTTTAAAACTATTTTCGAAATTGTTTGGAAAATAACTTTTGAAATTTTTTTATTATGCAAATGTGTAATTTTAATAGCTTTAAATTAATTATAAATATTATAAAATATTTATTTCGAAAACTAAAAAAATCATCTGAAAATAGTCTAAAAAGCACGTGCAAAGAAAAACCAATAGAAATTCAATGAAATTATTCATAAAATCATCATACAAAAATCTCCTAAAAAAACTCACCAATCTGGAATATGGATAAGTGGTAATATTGGCTCTTCCATCTTAGGATCAAGCCGATCAAAACAACATCAAAAAAATCCACGTAGAACAATTTAGATATTCTCATCTGGAGCAAAACATGCTCCAATTCAAAGTTCCAAGCAAATTTTCAACTAGTTACAAAGGTTTAAAAGCCTTGAAATTTTGCAGGCATAGATTTCAAAAACTCTACTTTAAATAAAAAAAAGAACGGATACCGCACAAGAAACGAGAGAGATATGATTTCTCAAAGTTGGATTGCAACCAAATTTCACTATCAAAAGATGGAGCAAAACATGCTCTAATTCAAAGTTTGACGGCACGTTTCTATAGGCTATAGGGGTCGGAATGACCTGAAATTTAACATGCACAAAGCTCAACAACTAATTTAAACTAAAAAAAGAATCATGCAATTTAGACAAGGTATGTAAAAGTTATAATGTCTCAAAATTGAACCCAAGCAATGTTTTTACTGTAAAACTATGGGTAAAAACATATTCCGAATCAAAGTTCAACAACATATTTCTATAAGTTGTATAGGTCGAAATGACCTAAAATTCGGTATGCTTAATCTATAAAAAATGGTCCATAGAACAAAAAACCCAACAGCGTTTCATTCTCGAAATAGAGAGATATGACTGCACAAAGTTTTAACTCAAGACAGTTTACACATAATCAAAATAGTTCAAAAACGAATTTTTTAGCAAATATTTAGTTTCAATTTGCGATTTTTAGCATTGCATGAGCTAGATTTTGTGAGATTGATACTCAACTTTTGAAATACCCGAGCTTCAAAATCAAATTGGTGAAAAGAGGCGAGCTTTTGCTTGAAACATGCTACAACAATCTAGAAATGGAGTTTTCAAAGACATGCAAGAACAAAATAGAAGAGTTACATATAATTTCATATCTAATTCATGGATTTAGATGATATTTTTATAGTATTGGTTTGGATTACCTTTACTAATCATGGTTTGGTGATACTTCTCATTGAATTTGCAACAATTTTTGAGTGAAAATTTAATTTAAAAGAGGATGGCCATGGAAATCTATTTTCTTTTTTACTGTAAAAGATTCTGGAGAAGATGAGTAGTGAAAAAAATATGTATAGAAGATTAAATTTCACCAAAAACTTCTAGGAAGAGTCGTGGATCTAAATCCTTACCCAAAAAGCCCATTACTTAGTGAAAATACTAAGTTATGCACACTTTTAACCTATATTATCAACATATTCGCATATATCTTCATTTTTAAGGCCAAATAAAATATGTACAACAAATATATGTACATAAAATTGTTATCTTAACAAAATAAATTTTGTTTTAACAATAAAAAGTTATTTTTGTCAATAAAACTTTATTTTTGACAATATTACACAATTTACACTATTTTAATACAAAAACATAATTTTTATCAAAGCTCCACAAAAATTACTTTCTTGTCGAATAAAATACAACAAATCATTTTAACTTTATTAAAACAATAAAATATTATTTTCAACAATATTTCACACTTTTATACTTATAAAACCCATAAATACACTAAACTCCTCTTTTAAAATCAATAAAAGCTTTAACATAAGCAATAACTTACAACACTATTGCATAACTCAAATAAAAATCAACAATTGATCATTTTCTTCTCAAACTGAATAAAATAAAGCTTTAATACTTTATTTTCGACTATAAATATTTATTCCAACCATTAAATGTTGAAATAACCACTCAACTGATTTATTAACTTAAAGTTAACAAAAGCCCAATATTTATTCTCAAGTCACATTGTTTATTCCAAATAAACAACTTTAATAAAAATTCTTCTTCTCAATTTTAATTCATTCTCAATATTAAATTATAACTACAGTTATAATTCAATATTACAGGTAATCACCAATACCAGGGTTGTTATAGACTTCCCCTTATAAAAACTATGTCCTTGTAATTTTTAGAGGAAATCTATATTTAAGCATAATTTATTTCATCAAATAAAGGGGATTTAGATAGATTTAAATGGAAAATTCTTACCTTCAGAGTGAGAAGATAAGAAATCAGGATAGGATTGATTAATGAATTTTCTGGTTTCCCAAGTGCAGTCATTCGGATTATCGGGCCATTGAATCTTCACGAGCAGAACGCTCTTGTTTCGAAGATGTCTAGTCTCCAAAGCAAGAACTCTCATAGGGTGCTGCACATAAGATAGATTAGGAGAGACTTCCAACCTCTCTAAAGCACGAGAATCGAACATAAAGTCTAAATCTCGTAGACACTTCCTCAACTAAAAGACGTGGAATACGTCGTGAACTCCAGAAAAAATGATCGGGAAGTGTTACATATAAGAAACAGAACTGATACGCTCTGTAATAGGAAATGTCCCAATATAGCATGGTCCCAATTTCCCGATCTTGCTAAAGCAGACCACTCCTTTCAGAGGAGAAGCTCGAATATAAACAAGGTCACCCAATGAGAATTCAAGAGGCCTCCTATAGTTGTCCGCATAGGATTTTTGGCAACTATGTGCCACTTTCATTCTCTCATGAATAAGATGAATCTTCCCAAATGATTCTCAAATAGATTCGGGGCCTAAAATAATCTTTTCGTCCAACTCAAGCCAACAAGATGGAGAACGACACAGCCTTTCACATAAGGCTTCGAAAGGAGCCATGCCGATAGAAGATTGGTAGCTATTATTGTAAGCAAACTCAACTAGAGGAAGATAATCCTCCCAACTACCACCAAAATCCAAGATACAAGCACAAAGCAAGTCTTTCGAGGTATGATTCACCCGTTCACTCTGTCCATCAGACTGTGAGTGATAAGCTGTGCTAAGATGAAGCTTTGTGACCAAAGCTTGCTGGAGACTCCACCAAAGTGACTCATCAATAGAGGATCGCGATCACACACAATAGGTGAAGGAACACGGTGCAATCGCATGATCTCCTTAATATACAGCTTCGATAAGAGAGATGTCATCCTATTAGACTTAATAGGAATAAAATGTGCAGACTTGGTGAGACGGTCCACAACATCCCAAATACTGCTATGGCTTGACCTCGAATGAGGTAAGCCATCAATGAAATTCATAGAAATTTGGTCCTTCTTCCACAATGGAACCTATAAAGGCTGAAGAAGACCACTGGGTCGCTGATGTTCGACCTTAATAAGCTGACAAGTCATGCAATTGCTTATATAACTTGCCATATCTCGCTTCATGCCTTCCTAGTAATAAAGATGATGCATATCAGCATACATCTTGTTGCTGCATGGATGAATGGTATACTTAGAACTGTAACATTCAGCTAGAATGTCCCGCCTATGTTTTGGAATAGGATGCACGACTAGATGGTTCTTTCGAAGACACCCATGAATAGCGATGTGGAAATCCCTCATCTCAATATCATTATGAGATTCAGACTTACACTTCTGAATAAGAGCAGATATATTGGAGTCTTACCACTGAGCCTCGGCAATCCGATCTAGAAGAGTAGGACGAGCTTCCATGTTATATAATAGAATAGGAGAGTTAGATGTGGAAGCACGATCACGAATATCACATATATAAAGAGTCTCAAGAACTTTCCATTCTACAATCATCATGGAAACAATAGCTGAATGCATTCGACTCAAAGCATCAGCCACTCGATTCCCCGTGCCAGGGTATATTCAGTATCGAAATCATACGAAGCTAGAAACTCGAGCCAACGCTGCTGTCGCATGTTGAGCTCCTTCTGGGTAAACAAGTACTTGAGGGACTTGTGATCGGTGAAAAGAGTAAAGAGCTCTCTCGACAAATAATGGTGCCACATCTTTAAAGCAAAGACAATGGCTGTTGAATATGCGCTTATATGATTTTTGTTTGATGATAATAAACATATATATATATATATATATATATACATTCGTTTAAATGTATTTGTTAATGTACTATTTTATTTTTCATAGATTAAATAAATATTTGTTGAATAAAATAAATTACACAGAATTTGAATTCAAACAGAAATTTTATTCAAACAAATATTTATTACAATTTTGAATAGTACAAATTCAAGCTCTTACTATACATATACAATTTTGATTATACTCACACTCGTAGTTTATCTTCAGTTTCATTCCAGTTATAATCCAGCATCTGAGAAATTTGCAAAAATATTCACTAACGCAATAAAATTGAAAAAGAAATATTTTTGCAATATAAAATGAAATATGATTTTGAAAATATGATTTGCCTTGGTTATTTGGGTTGTTCGTCATCATTCACATTTGAATTCATCATACACGAACAATGTGACATGCACAGTGTATCACTGTACATGCCACAAGGCCGTGCACACCGATATACACTTGATAATGCTACAGGGACAGGTGAGCACAAGGTCAAACCCAAATAAAAAGACGGGTTCAACTTAGGTGCAATATAAATAGAATCTCGACTTCAGCACAAGGTCAAACCCAAGTTTTGAAACTGGATTCAACTCAAATGAACACTATAAGTCAGTAGAGAACCCATACTACATAAAGACAAGACCAAAACTGCAACAAGACCACTGTGCAGTGTACATGAATGCAACAGAAAGTGGTGTAAATACAACTCGAAGCAATGCAAGTTCATATGTACAGCAAACTACAGGAACACAACAAGGCAGACTACAATACCAAGTTACAAACATATGATCAGTGGAACACATGCAAGCACAGCCTCAAACCAGCAAAGAAATGCATCATGCAAGCTATCAAGACTCAGTGCAGCTAGCAACTACATCCAGCAAGTTCATATAACAAGCGCATAAGGGCAGTATAATGATGAAACTCAGAAACCAAATAGAAGTCGAATGTAACCATACACTTGCAACAGAAAAACAGCAGCGAACATCTAAATGAATATAAGATGTCAAAGTCAGGAAAAGTCAAGCTAAGTCGTGATGAACAGAGCTACAGACCGACAACAAACATCAGCAGGTACAAGATGCATAAACCATCGGATCAAACATGAATACAAGTATGCACAGCAATGCAATGCCACAGCGAACATCAAGTTCAAATAACAAACAAATGTTACAGTGAATCAAACTGAAATGTCGAACCAAGTCCATGAAGCACAATGAACTTCAGACCAAGCACATAACATACAAAACACAAATGCACGGCAAAATATAACAAAGTCAAGGGCACATGAAGACCAACAGCAGCAAACTACAAATATAAATGGATCGAGCAATTGCAGACACAAGTAGTGATACAGCAGTAAAAATGGAACAACAATGAACCAGACTTCATGAATACATCATGAATTATATCATTGAACATCAGTGACAAGGTCAAGTACAAGTTAAGCCAGAAATTCATCAAAAGGTCGAAAGTGCATCAGTATGCAAAGAGCTCGAGCACAAGATATGGCAACTACACAATGCAAAGCCCAGTGATCAAACATGAAGTAAATGCAGAGAACAAGCATACTTGAAACAGTCATACATGAAGACTACAATACATGAGTCAGTGCAGTGATACATGGAAGTATTAGTGACAGCAAACAACTCAGTGCAGCAAAGAAAACTACATAAACGTCAAATACCGGTGAACAACTAGACAACATCAAGACAGTATCCAAAGTCAAGAAACAATGTGATTTGGATCAGGAGTAAAGTTCAAATTCAATGCAGACGCAAACAAGTCGAGATGAACAAATGGAAACGTATTCGAAGTCGAACAATGCAGACGTATGATAATCAAGGGTATTTGCAAATTCTTGAAAAAGTCAAAACAAATCAAAAAAGGAAAGATTGTTGCCGTAGGACTCAAGAAAAATCGAACGCTTCAAAATCAAATCCGTGTGAATCAAGTAAGTCACAAATATCAAGCAACCGAGAATTAGGAAAGTGACAAATCAGATGAATGTATTAAAGGAAATCGAAATCCATATATAAACCCACAATCATCATTGGCAATGATCATCGAGTTCGAGTACGAAAATCAGAAAAGCACAAACAAGGAAATTACATACCGAAGCAAACAGTGAACTCGATCAAATAGGAGCGGACGACATCATCTCAAGAGACGATCAACAAATAAAGCAAGAGAACCAAGTTCAATCGAGCAGTAATAGTCGCGATCGTCTATATTTACTGAAAGCCCTAGTTTGGACAAAGAACGAACGAAGATTAATGAGGCCGCCATTTTCTTCACAAGCCAGAGAAAAGAGAACGGGCCAGAGAAATACAATTGGGCCGGCTTTGTTTTTATAAAAAGGGCTTTAGTTTATTTTTAATTAGGGTTTTAGTTTTAAATTGTTTTTAAGTTTGTTTTAAATTCTTTTTAAGGTTCAAATCTTGGTAAATCACCACCTATGTTTTAGGTTGTGTCAGATTGTCTAGTTAGAATTAGTTCAGTGAGCAGGGTGTGCGACTTTGCAAAACTCTATAGGCGGTAGCAGGGTGTGCGAGTCTGTTAGAGTGTTTGTAAGCGGGAGACTGTTTAATTCTAATAGAAATCTAGGAATGCAGCAGTAGGCAGGGGTTGCCGAAGCTGGGTAAATTTTGTGTGTGATTTACTTTTCAGCATATTTATTTCTCTGCAGTTTGTTTTTGCGTTTAACTCGAGAAAATTTGCTATAACCCTATTAAACCCCCCCCTCTAGGGTTAATCTAGATCCTACAAGTGGTATCAGAGCGATGTATTTTTTCTTTAACTCTAGAGTCATGAATTCACCAAACAATGCTTTTTCTGAGGGGCAATCTATTGTTAGGCCACCCATGTTCAATGGGAATGATTATGCTTATCGGAAAGTTAGGATGGGTATTTATCTTAGTTCTGTTGATTATGATGTTTGGGACATTATTGAAACTGGCTATAAATCTCCCACTATAACTGTTAGTGATACTGAGATTCCTAACATAAGGATAGGTGGATGCTAACGATAAGAGATTAAAAACTACAAATGCTAAAGCCATGAATGCTTTAATCTGTGCTCTTGATAAAACTAAATTTAATAGAATTTCTCATTGTAAAACTGCACAGGAAATTTGGCATACCTTGGAGGTGACACATGAAGGAACTTCTCAAGTCAAGGAGTCTCGTCTAGCCCTATTCAGCAATGAATACGAGAACTTTGTGATGGACAAATGCGAGAGCATAAAGGACATGTTTGGACGCTTTTCAACTTTGGTGTACAATGCTAGAGCGCTTGGGAAGGTATTCACTGAGGTAGAGCTTGTGAGAAAGGTGCTACGAGTCTTACCGATGAGCTTTGAGGCAAAAGTCACGGCAATAAAAGAATCGAAAGATCTGAGTAAACTAAGCATAGAGGAGTTGATCGGTAACTTGATGACCTATGGGCTTGAGCTAAAAGAAAAGGAGGAATGCAACAACTTTGAATCAAAGAAGAAGACGATTGCCTTAAAGGGAAAAGAAGAGAGCGATGAAGAAGAAGAAGATCCATTTGAAGAGCTTGCAATGGCTGTCAATAATCTTAGAAAATGGTCAAGATTCAGGCCACGCAAGAAGAAAACAAGTGGTAATAGGCCAAAAGATTCTGACAATTCTGATAATGAACTGACGAGCTTTAACTACAAGAAACCTGGCCACTTCAAACAACAATGCCCACTTCTCAAAAACAACAAAGGAAAGAAAAAGAAAAAGAAGGCCTTTGCAGCGACTTGGGATGATGAAGAAGAAGAGGAAGTTTCGAATAGTAGCTCAGAGGAGGCTAACTTGTGTCTTATGGCAAAAAAAATTCAGAAGCAAGTTCAGAGGAATCTAGTGATGTAGGTCACTATTCTTATAAAGAATTTGTTTTTAT
Organism: Allium cepa; assembly: GCA_030765085.1. Lineage (NCBI taxonomy): Eukaryota > Viridiplantae > Streptophyta > Magnoliopsida > Asparagales > Amaryllidaceae > Allium > Allium cepa. Next base: position 252,394,582 of record CM060937.1, on the reverse strand, counting down.
GTGTTGTGATCTTACTAAAGTAGTTGATACTCTTGAAGTTAAAATTGAAAAACTGAAATCTGATAGGAGAGAACTTGCTCGTGAAAATTTTAGGTTAGAAACTGAACTTGAAAATATTAAAAACCTACACTGTAAAAAATGTAAAATTTTAGATTCAGAATTATCAAGACTTAAGAATAGCTTTGAGAATCTTAAAAAAGAAAACTTGAGTCTTAAGGAAACCATTGACACTAGGGAAAAGGATTTTATAAATAGATGCACCTCACTTGTAACTGAAAACGCAATACTAAAAACCAAAGTCCAATATCTTGAGATTTCAAGTGGAGAAAAATCATTCAACATGTTATTGGGAAATCAAATTTTTGCTAACAACAGAAAAGGAATAGGCTTTGGGAAAACACAAACTGATGATAATGCAAAAGGTAAGAGTGTCTTTGCTAGATGTGAAATAATTGGACATCGTGTTGAAAATTGTAGTCATAGGAACAAGAACACAAAATTTATACAAGTTTGGGTTCCCAAGAATTCTGCAAACAAATTTCATGTCTACTGGAACAAGAATGAAAGGAAAAAACAAATCTGGGTGCTGAAAGGAACATATATAAATAGTTTTGGGTCTCCTCAAAATTATCTTTTCATGGACCTATAAAAACAAATAGGTCACAAAAATATTTCATCGTGTAGGTATGGTGGCAGGCTAAGGAACAACAACAGTGTTCTTTGGATTTTGGCTGTTCCATAAACACAACAAGCAACAGAGCAAAAATTCCTTAGCCTAGTACAAAGGTGACAGAATCACAATGGGCAACCACGAAAAATTATCGTAAAGGTAAAACAAGTGAAGGAATATTTGATCGATATATTAAATGTGATAATCTGCACCGTATTCTGAATTAAATCAGCCAATAATGTGATGATAAAGAGATGATGATTTTTTGATTCTGACTTGTTCAACATAGTTGGCCAATTATATTTATGCCAAAACACTATTCTTTGAATTACTTCATACATATAAGTTTGGATTAAACATAGTGTTTTGTTGGATATTAATACACTTGGCTATAACTTGGCTAACTTTATATTCACGTTTTTTTAATTATTTACATGGCTTCAATTCAAATTCAAAGAATGTCACTTAAATTGTTGTTAAAATTGAGTTTGAAATTTTTGATGCACACTTCATGGTTTGATCGATCAAATTCAATTGATGATAATTTTTGAGTGAAAAAGAAATTCAGATGCAGATCATACTGGTAATCTAGTTGACAGAAAACTTGCTAGTTGAATGTGATTTATGGTGAGACATTTAGTAACTGCATCGTTTTTCAAAGAAAATATCTGCATATTTTTCATTACAAATAATTTTCAAATAACAAAATTTTTCTCATAAAACCCCTTCGAGAAAATCATTTTTTGACCATATTTTTAGATTAGTCATTTTTATTGATTTTAAATGACAAATTTTGACTAATTCGACTCCCTACTAATTATCAAAAAGATAAATAGTGATTGAGAAGGTGATAAGTGTTGATATTTAACATACATTACTCAAGACAGTATATTTGGAAAATTTCTTTAGGAATTCAAACAAGAGTTCTAAAACTTTTTGTTGGGTAAAGATTCCATGACCATTTCTATTTCTATCATTTTTCTATCGACCATCATTCATCAAAATCCAATATAGTAGGTCAATATGTGGTATTTTAAACGGGAAATCATTTGTGCTTCAATTTATTATATTTTTAGCAATAAAAAATAAATATCCAAAATATTCACTCTCATTTAAAAGTCCTCATGGTTATGCATGGGTGAATTACTTGGATTTTTGATTATGTGTTTCCATGCTCATTTAAAGTCCTCACGGTTATGCATGTATGGAAGGCATATCAAAATTGATTGATTAAATAGACAAGTTGATTCTAATCCCATTTAAAAGTCCTCACGGTTATGCGTGGTTAGAAGATACTTGATTTCATTTTTAAATAAAAAATTTATAGAATACTACTAATCTCATTTAAAAGTCCTAACGGTTATGCATGGTTAGTAGATATTCAAATTCCTGATATAAGTGTACCACAAACAGATACAACTGTATGGTTTTATATGATGACATCATTTCCATTCATTCTAAAAGTGGAATATGCGCCTAACAAGAGTAGTTATGATTTTTGTTTGATTTTTTTTATTGAAGTTTAATATTTATATTCAAATTGAGTTTTAATGTTAGATTAATATTGATCACTTTATCTCTATTTTCTCTGACACTATTATTCTTTTGCTGATAACAAAAGGAGGAGAGAAAAGTTAAGATTTTGTCAAATGAAATCAAGCAAAGGTCAAATAATTTTCCATTTGCATCTAGGCTCATTTGTGTGTATATATTTGTATGCATATATGTAGGGGGAGCATCATGTAGAGAGGAAGCATTTAAATAGGGGGAGCAATTAGAGTATATCATTGATCAAATACATTTAACACAGTCAAAATCTAAAATATATGTTTGTTATCATCAAAAGGTGGAGATTGTTGAATATGCGCTTATATGATTTTGTTTGGTGATAATAAACATATACATACATTCGTTTAAATGTATTTGTTAATGTACTATTTTATTTTTCATAGATTAAATAAATATTTGTCGAATAAAATAAATTACACAGAATTTGAATTCAAACATAAATTTTATTCAAACGAATATTTATTATAATTTTGAATAGTACAAATTCAAGCTCTCACCATACATATACAATTTTGATTGTACTCACACTCGTAGTTTATCTTCAATTTCATTCCAGTTATAATCCAGCATCTGAGAAATCTGTAAAAATATTCACTAACGCAGTAAAATTGAAAAAGAAATATTTTTGCAATATAAAATGAAATATGATTTTTGAAAATATGATTTGCCTCGGTTATTTGGGTTGTTCGTCATCATTCACATTTGAATTCATCATACACAAACAATGTGACATGCACAGTGTATCACTGTACATGCCACAAAGCCGTGCACACCGATATACACTTGATAATGCTACAAGGACAGGTGAGCACAAGGTCAAACCCAAATAAAAAGACGGGTTCAACTCAGGTGCAATATAAATAGAATCTCGACTTCAGCACAAGGTCAAACCTGAGTTTTGAAACTGGATTCAACTCAAATGAACACTACAAGTCAGTAGAGAACCCATACTGCATGGAGACAAGACCAAAACTGCAATAAGACCACTGTGCAGTGTACATGAATGCAATAGAAAGTGGTGTAAATACAACTCGAAGCAATGCAAGTTCATATGTACAGCAAACTACAGGAACTCAACAAGGCAGACTACAATACCAAGTTACAAACATATGATCAGTGGAACACATGCAAGCACAGCCTCAAACCAGCAAAGAAATGCATCATGCAAGCTATCAAGACTCAGTGCAGCTAGCAACTACATCCAGCAAGTTCATATAACAAAAGTGCAAGGGCGGTATAATGATGAAACTCAGAAACCAAATAGAAGTCGAATGTAACCATACACTTGCAACAGAAAAACAGCAGCGAACATCTAAATGAATATAAGATGTCAAAGTCAGGAAAAGTCAAGCTAAGTCGTGATGAATAGAGCTACAGACCGACAACAAACATCAGCAGGTACAAGATGCATAAACCATCGGATCAAACATGAATACAAGTATGCACAGCAATGCAATGCCACAGCGAACATCAAGTTCAAATAATAAACAAATGTTACAGTGAATCAAACTGAAATGTCGAACCAAGTCCATGAAGCACAATGAACTTCAGACCACGCACATAACATACAAAACACAAATGCACAGCAAAATATAACAAAGTCAAGGGCACATGAAAACCAACAGCAGCAAGCTACAAATATAAATGGATCGAGCAAGTGAAGACACAAGTAGTGATACAGCAGTAAAAATGGAACAACAATGAACCAGACTTCATGAATACATCATGAATTATATCAGTGAACTTCAGTGACAAGGTCAAGTACAAGTTAAGCCAGAAATTCATCAAAAGGTCGAAAGTGCATCAGTATGCAAAGAGCTTGAGCACAAGATATGGAAACTACACAATGCAAAGCCCGGTGATCAAACATGAAGTAAATGCAGAGAACAAGCATACTTGAAACAGTGCATACATGAAGACTACAATACATGAGTCAGTGCAGTGATACATGGAAGTATTAGTGACAGCAGACAACTCAGTGCAGCAAAGAAAACTACATAAACGTCAATCACCAGTGAGCAACCAGACAACATCAAGACGGTATCCAAAGTCAAGAAACAATGTGATTTAGATCAGGAGTAAAGTTTGAATTCAACGCAGACGCAAACAAGTCGAGATGAACAAATGGAAACAAATTCAAAGTCGAACAATGCAGACGTATGATAATCAAGGGTATTTGAAAATTCTTGAAAAAGTCAAAACAAATCAAAAGAGGAAAGATTGTTGTCGTAGGACTCAAGAAAAATCGAACGCTTCAAAATCAAATCCGTGTGAATCAAGTACGTCGCAAATATCAAGGAACCGAGAATTAGGAAAGTGACAAATCAACGAACGTATTAAAGGAAATCAAAATCCATATATAAACCCACAATCATCATTGGCAATGATCATCGAGTTCGAGTACGAAAATCAGAAAAGCACAAACAAGGAAATTACATACTGAAGCAAATAGTGAACTCGATCAAATAGGAGCGGCCGACATCATCTCAAGAGACGATCAACAAATAAAGCAAGAGAACCAAGTTCAATCGAGCAGTAATAGTCGCGATCGTCTATATTTACTGAAAGCCCTAGTTTGGACAAAGAACGAACGAAGATTAATGAGGCCGCCATTTTCTTCACAAGCCAGAGAAAAGAGAACGGGCTAGAGAAATACAATTGGGCCGGCTTTGTTTTTATAAAAAGGGCTTTAGTTTATTTTTAATTAGGGTTTTAGTTTTAAATTGTTTTTAAGTTTGTTTTAAATTCTTTTTAAGGTTCAAATCTTAGTAAATCACCACCTAGGTTTTAAGTTGTGTTAGATTGTCTAGTTAGAATTAGTTCAGTGAGCAGGGTGTGCGAGTTTGCAAAACTCTATAGGCGGTAGCAAGGTGTGCGAGTCTGTTAGAGTGTTTGTAAGCGGGTGACTGTTTAATTCTAATAGAAATCTGGGAATGCAGCAGTAGGCAGGGGTTGCCAAAGCTGGGTAAATTTTGTGTGTGATTTACTTTTCAGCATATTTATTTCTCTGCAGTTTGTTTTTGCGTTTAACTCGAAAAAATTTGCTATAACCCTATTCACCCCCCCCCCCCTCTAGGGTTAATCTAGATCCTATAATGGCGGCAAGCTCCAAATCATGGGTAGCGTACTGAACCTCGTTCGGACGTAATTGCCTTAAAGCGTGGGCAACTACCATATCCCTCTGCATAAGAATAGCACCGAGGCCACTATGATTGGCATCGATATAGACAAACGGATCCTGATTCCCTTCGAGAACTACAAGAATGGGAGCATGAGTGAGAAGCTCCTTCAATCAATGAAAGGAAGCCTCACACTTATTGTACCAAGTATAGCGAACGCCTTTCTTTGTCAGGCTAGTCAAGGGAAGCATGATATGGGAAAAGTCTTTGATGAAGAAACGGTAATAACTCGGCAAACCTAGAAAGCTATGAATCTCATGAACATTCTCAGACCTCTTCCAAATTTGAATGGCTTCGATCTTAGAAGGATCGACTGAAATGCCTTCGGAAGAAACAATGTGGCCCATGAACTTAACTTGCTTTTCCCAGAAATGACACTTAGAAAGTTTTGCTTTGAGTTGATGTTGTCAAAGTGTACTCAAAACAATTCTAAGATGTCGAGCATGGTCTGCTTTGGACTTAGAATATACAAGAATGTCGTCAATGAATATAAGAAAGAACTTATCGAGGTATTCTCAGAATACTTGATTCATAAGGTCAACGAAATAAGCAGGGGAGTTCGTCAAACCGAATGGCATGATGAGCCACTCATATGAACCATAGTGAGCGTGGAAAGCTGTAAGCGGAATGCTATCTTCCGCAACTCGAAGCTGATGAAATTCCATGGCAAGGTCAAGCTGTAAGAAGAACTTAGCGCCACTTAACTGATCGAACATATCGCTGATCCTAGGTAATGGATAGTGGTTCTTGATGGTTAACTCATTAAGCTTGCGATAATCGACGCATAGCCTAAGAGTCCCATCGGACTTCCTTACGAATACCACTGTGGCTCGCCATGGTGAAGAACTAGATCGAATGAAATGCTTGGCTTCATGCTCTAGGAGTTTCTTCTTGAGTTCCTCATTCTCTTTGGTAGACATCCTCGTGGGAGGATGACTGGCAGGCTATGCGCCTATAATAAGGTCGATGTGGAACTCGATAGCCCTCTTGGGTAGTAATCCCAAAATAGGCTTAAATAAGTCTGGAAAGTCACAAGCAATAGGAATCCGATACACATTACCATTATCGTCTCGAGATTAAAAAGATAATAGAGAAGCTTCGGAATCACCATCGACATCCCGAAGTATAAGAGATGACTGAGCAGGAGAGTCGGGATGTTAAAGGTATAGGACTCTCTCTAAACATAGAATCCTCGAATCGTATCGAACTAGCCAGTTCATACCAAATATCGTATCAAAACCAAGAGAAGGAACCACATGCAGATTCGCAAGGAAAGAAAAGCCAAAGACATGAATCTCAACATCATCACAAAGCATACTAAGGGTTGCGGATCCCCCGATAAGATTCGCAATCTTCAAAGAAGTAATCAAGCAAGAAACATCCAATTGTAAAGCATCAATGAGTTCCTTCGACACGAATGAATGTGATGCACCCATATCGAAGAGCACTCTAATAAAACGACCATGGAACAATATAGAACCCTCCATAATAGTGGGAGATATACCTCGAGACTGATAAGCACTACCAAAAGCCTTTGCCACATTCAAATTACTAGAATGAGCATCCTTCCTCTTCTTACGGCAAGTAGAAATCATGTGTCCTTCTTGCTTTCAATAGAAACACTTGCGAGGATGAGGACAATCTCGAGTTAGATGATCTCGACGTTCACGGTTGAAGCATGCTAAGAGCTTGGCTGAAGCAGGTGTGACATGAGGATGAGAACTAGAATTGCCTTGCTCCTTCTTCTTAAGAGGAAATGACTTGGATCTCTGGAAAGAGAATTTCTTCTTATGTTGTTTCTTTTGAAACGTGGCCTTATCGCTACTATCCTTTCCTTTTCGACGGCTTCGAGAGAAGTGCCGAATCCACAAGCTCCTCGAATGAGAGCTTAAGCTGAAGCATGAGAGATTTCTTCAAATACTTCTTAAGTCCAGATATGAACTTAAGATTCTTCTTGTAGGATGTGCTAATAAACTCAATTCCATACTTAGGTAGGGACTCAAAGGAGGATACTTAATCTGATACGGAGGATTTTCCCTGATTCAACTTGAGGAAGCGACGGGCAAGAAAAGCCTTCTCAAATTCTGGCATGAACTTGAGCTCAAAACAGTCTCTAAAATGTTGCCATGTGATGGTGGACTCAGCCATCTCCGCTATAAGGATATCGTACCAGTCTAAAGCCCGTTCTTGTGGCATACTCAATGCCACAAGAACTCAATAATGATCGGATATCTCCATGCAAGTGAAGATGCGCTCGCAAGTATGAAGCCAAGCCTGAACCTCAAGGACTGTCTTGGAACCTATGAACGGCTTGCCTCTAAGATAGGTGAAGTCGCTGCACATACGCACAAATGCGGATTTGCACGGAGGAGAGAAGTAAGCTGGGGCAAGAGGTTGAGTGCTCCTAATAAGCTCGAGAATCTGGTCCGTTGACATATAAACTCCTTCGGGACGAGAACAACTGGACGGTCCTACCTCCGAAGTGCGACCTCTTCCTCTTCTAGACATAGCTAAAAGTTAAGATAAGATAGGATTATTCACAAGGGTAGATATTAGCAATTCAAATGCATTAAATAAGGAATATTATGGAATTTAAAATTAACATTCGTAGACATATTCCTTTCTTTCTACCCCCAAAGGAATTAAAAGGTAAGGACAAAGTCGGGTTTGTTTACGATTAGGGATGATGTTTACACTAACCATTTCCGTTGTCATTTATCAACCAAGTTATTAACCATCTTAAGAATCATCTAATCAACCAATTAATCATCCAAGTAATCAAACACTTAATCTTCCAATACATTCCAATACATTATACTTTCATATCATTAAACTTGAGAGATTAATTAGTAAATTTAAACATTGAGTGCTCATCTTAAATCAAACCAAACTTCTGACCAAAATTCTTATCCAAACAACACTTCAACAAATCATCTTTTACTTCACTAAACAACTCCACCTCCCATCAAATGCTCGACCATCCTTCTACCTACATTATTGCTCTCGGCCTTGACCTCCTACCACCACCAAGCTCACAGCCAAGCCCATCCACCCTCTAAAACTCATGGCCTCGCCTCCTTGCTCATGGCCTAAGGCCACTAATAAGAGAAGAGAATAAGTTTTAAGAAGAAAGAGAGAGAGTGTGCATTTTATTTCTTTCTGATAATATTTCTCTTTATTATTTTATTTATATAGAGAATCCATTAGAGGTGAAGAAGAAGCTTAGGAAGAAGAGGAAAAGCTTAGGAAATTTATGAATGAATAAGAGAATGGAGCTTGGTATTTATAGGCAAAGAAGAGGAGATAAATATCAATATATTTTACATGAAACATCACGTCACATTTACACCACCACCTCCGCTTATACTTGCGCCACCTCCTCCTACATCATTACCATCACTTCACCTCCATGTGCCACCATCACATCATTTATTTCAAATCCTTTGTGTTGACTTAAGTATGCTTAACGATGAAGTTATATAAAATATCTTAGATAATATTTATATATTTAAATATATGTATGTATGTAATTTGTATGTATATATGTGTTAGGGTGTGTATTACTATGTTATATGTGTTCAAGTCATATAAAAAACGTTATACAACTTATATACGTCAAACCATTACGTATTCTGATTTTGATTCCCGATCATATTTTCACTTATAAATTAATATACATATATCTATAAACAAAGTTTCAAAATAAATTTCTAATCATTATTAATTAATTAAAATGATCTTAGTTGAATTATAAAACCATTTAAATCAATATTAACAATTATTTACAAAAATTGCTATTTTACCGATCAAGCGATATCAATTTTCTTATACTTTCAAACTGATTATATATCTTTATTAAACTATTATAAATTATTTATCATTGCTTTATAATTATTTAAAATGAATTATTAGAATTTACAAACAATTATTTTTAATAGTTAAAATAATTAATAAATCATTAAATCTTAATAAATCAATTATTAAATATAACGGCAACTGATGATGTCATAAATACATTTAATTTTCAAAAATAAAATAAATTATTTTATGTCATATTCTTATTTGAAACATCATAATCTATGTTAAAAAAATCTTATATATGAATATTTTAAAAATAAATATAATTTATCAAATTGATAAAGTTGCAGGTCGTTACAGACTTTCCCCCTTAAAAGAATTTCGTCCCTGAAATTACAAAAATACAAAACTCAAAGGTATTTGCCATAAAATATTTATTTTAAACTTAAATTTGTATGATGTAAATGGATCATCTGTATGCAATATATGATTTGATCTACTATTTGAATCCACAACTTTACTTCCGAACTAGTATTGATCCCCCGATCCTTTAGTGTGGACTCTGTTAAGTTTTTTGATTAGAAACATTGTTTCCTTTGCATTGCCCTCAACTATGATAAAAAACTGAAGTACCAATCATAAACTCTAATCAATGTTCATCATCAATAATCGAGTGATAAATCCTCTTTCGGACTGGTGTAAACACCTCAAAGTTCCTTACACGACTCTTAGATCAAAATGTGTGACGAAATGATCTAGGTACCTCATATGTACTCATTCAAAAATCTTTGTGAAAACTTTTCATAAAAATTTTATCTTTAAAAATGCTTCTTTTGATATAATTACTCTAAATATTTATTTCCATATATTTTTCTTAAAGGAAAGTATCTCATCCCAAAGTAATCGTTTCAATTTAAATGATAATTTACCTTTTATTTTCCAAAATTACAATCAACTTCACTCATTATAATATATTCCTTTTTAACCAACCTTGATATTAACTGATCAAATAATAATTCAAAATTATCCTTTTAACTTAAGAAAAATTATATAGATCGAGTAACTCTTAAATAATACCAAGGAACTGGGTACAACCAATAGTATCTTATATCCCCTTAACAAGAAGGGTAATACTTAAGAGAAGTGTTTACCATCCAAACATAACTCTTGCCCATTTTTAGTTTTTTTCGAGCCACTCAAACTATTTATCATTTGAGACTTCTTACTTTTTAAATTTTTTATTTGAAATTTCTTTTCAAAAATCCATTAGAGATTATTTTATTTATAAAATCCATTTTACAAATCCCTTCATAAAATCATCTTATATTAACTTCTTTTAGAATTTTTATAATTCTTCTACAAAAAACCCAAAATTTAGTTTCTCAAAATTTATATAATATATCTTTTATATCCATGTTTTTACAAAAATAATTTTATAAAATACAATTTTTATACTACATGCTTATTTATTATTCATTAACCTTAACCCGATATTATTATCAAACATCTTATAGTCAAATCGTGAAAATTAATTCACAAGATGTTCATTCAATCAACAAATGGTAATAACTAAATATTATCATTTCCTTAACCATAAACTGACCCACATAAATATCTATATATTTTAAACATATTCCTTTATACTTAAAATATTATCCTTTTAAAATAGTGTGTCGGTTTGCTTTATTTAAGTGACTAGAAATCCCTATCCATAACTGTGATCAGGCGCATCGGCTAGAATCTATAAACAACTCAACAGATAAATAAACACAAAATATTTTTATATCAAATAACAAGTGCGCACTCATATGTAATACTCTCAAAATTCATTCAGGGTGTTATTAACCCTATCTATAATGAGTCACTCATTCTAGGGTACTACTAACCTTATCTATAACGAGTTTTACCCCACCAACGCCTAGGTGTTCGCTCAACGTAAGCTCTAATACCAAATTTAACGACCGGGGTTTTTAACCCTTGAAAATCAACACTAATACATCCTCGTGCCGTAAATTCAAGTGTCGAAAAGCCCGATTGTTAGAGGAAAAGAAAATAAAAATAGAACATAATCTCACATGAATGGAATAACATATATTATTTCAATATAAAATCTTTACGGTGGAAAATTTTGAATGCAATATCAGAGTCTAACCTAGATTTAGCCTAGACAGGTGTAAATCTTTATCCTTGCAAATGCTGAAAACCAAACAAAACAAATATAGTATGCAGCGGATAATAGAATACGTCTATACATAGATGAAGTTCTCCAGCTTTCCTCTGAAAACTCCAAGCGTCTTAAACTAAACCTGAAACTACTCGGATCTGACCCGAGTATTGAAAATACCTGGATCAGACTTGATAAACCAGCGTAAGATACTCAAAAATTTAAATGCTGATGTAAATAAAATCCTTTGAAAAGATGGGTATCTCATAAGACCATGCCCAGACATAAATATAGACGGGTTTTTACCTTATGATTACCAAAATACTTTATATCAAAACATTTGATATTATTAATGACATTCTTTTGAAAACACTTTTCAAGTAATATATCAAAATAAAGTATCAATATTCGGACTAAGTCTATGGTAATATATCTGAACTAGTCAACGAGAAACACGGGATGGAAATATGATACCAAAAAGGTAGCAGAAATGTTTGCAAAGCATTACAGCCATTTTGGGAATACAATCAAAACCGTAAAGCTCGTATTGGAATTGGATTTCCAACATGATAGGGAACTAGTGGCCTTTTCCTTCGAACCACGCATAGCAAACATCGTTCCCACAGTGCCTTAATTTCTTTTCTCAAGTAAGTCACTTGGAACTACACTTGCTAAACTACCAATATATGGTTGATTTATCACTTTTCATAAGCTACCTACTATATTCAAAGAAATGGAGAATGCAGATCCAGATTCAACTGGACTCCTCCGTACTCATACAACCGATAGCCTGAAATATATGTCTTACAGACCATATAATTACCCGTATCATCTTCGAGAAGTGATGCTCGTGAGGCTACGCTCAATTTTAATAAAGTCACGCTTTGATGTTCACGAAGCCATGCTTTATTCTTCCATAAAGCTCATTCCACTTAGAATGTCACATTGCCATTCCTTAATCACACAACTGATTTCTGCCAACGTATAACTCCTGAGCTCGTACGTCTCAGGAAAGGGTGTAAAGCTAAGAGAAGTTGTCTTCTCCACCACCAATAGATAATACGTTGATAAAGATCAATCAATATTATTGGAAATGCATTGTCAGACATCTGTCCATACAAGTTCATTCTGGGACTGAATGAAACCGAAGGCACTCCTCTTACTACCATTAGTAGCGAGTAGTCCTTGCAATCCGAAGATTTCAAAACATGATAGGATCATTGCTATAATAAATGTCTCTATATTGGGAGCTACCCAGATAATATCAACAAGCAGTTTTTTCGCTATGAAGATCTTCGGTCTTCAATAATCACCATCTTCAACATGTCTTCACCTCCGAACATATATATTGGTTCGAAGTGGTTTCCGGATAGGAGTTATCCAAATCCGACTCCAGTTCCTCCGAACCAATCATCGGTAAAAAGGCGTTCAGGTATATAGATGATTGTCACACATCATTCAATTTATTAACCTTTTTTATTTAAATCCAAGTTCTCTTTGAGATATATTCATTAAATCATTCCTTTAGCTTTCTCAGAGTATATGGAATCATTAAGCCTCATTTATTAAGTCATTTGGTTAATTTTAAAACCATTTTAATCTTGGAATAATTCAAATTTATTTCATCCTTTACTTTAGGAAAATATTTCTAAAACATTTATTTAAATCTTTGCAAAGATTTCTTAATAACAAACATAGAACTTTGATCAAGTTAAAACCATGTTATCTAGAATGTTAATCTAAAACCTGTAAATATTAAATGAGCAGAATCTATAGAATCGTCGAATTCTACTCAATATCAATTCCCCTATTCAACAAGTACTATGGACGGAATAATGGCGAAATCGCCTTTTAAATTCCACGAATAATACGACTTCCTTCTTCGGGCTTTAACACTGAATAGAAGAAGATTATCTTCATAAATCCAGGTTACTTATATTCGGAAAATCATTTCCTTATACTTTGGAAAATTTTAATCTGAGTAAATCAAATTTACCAACCCATCTATCAGGTCAATTCGGATAGCCAGAGAGAGAGAAAATCTGGTTTTCCCAACTTAAGCCTAGACCCTATCTCTCTATCACCAATAAGGCGGTCAAGTTATTTGATCGACTCTAAATCATTTAACATACTCTGCTAACTTTTAGTTATTTATTTAACCACTTCATAAATCCTTAAAGTCACCTTTAAAATACTTTATTAACCATTTAAAATCATTTACAAAAGATTTGAAAAAGAATGGTTGCATTTAAAACTATATTTCAAAGTTACAGAAAAGTGCTGCGGAGAAGTGCTACGAAAAGTGCTTTTTAAGCTATATTGATCAAAATGACTTTTTATCTTTTCAAAATTTAACTCAAATCACTTTTATTACACTTTAAATGATTTATAATATTTATTCCATATTTCTAAACATTTTAAAAATATCATTTTCAAAGAAATCCTTTTCCGGATTCCGAACTGCAAAATCACGATTTTTCCAAAAACTTGTTTTACTCATATTTCTCTACTTATGAAACCTCAATTTTATTTATTTGCTTGAAAACTATGGATATAACAGTTTTATCTCAAAAAATTCCAAGCTATATTCCATTCTATGTTTGTTTGACTTCTACGACGCAAAATCGCGAACTACCGTTACACGACGCGCCTATTTTTGAATAAATTTCAAATTACCTTTCAAACTTCACCAAAACACTTTCATACGTTTATAAAACATTTATAAATCACATTCATACATGTAAGCCAATATTTTTCCATATTAAATATCCTTTTCACTTTTAAATCATTTCATAATATTACATTATTATAATATTCATTTTCGGCCTTTTTATATTTTCAAAACCATTAAGAGGCTAAATACCTTCATATACCTATATTTATTATGGATTTTATTTCCATTATTTACTATGGTTAATTTACTAACCATTTCTATTGTCATTTATCAATCAAGTTATCAACCATCTTAAGAATCATCTAATCAATCAAGTAATCATCCAAGTAATCAAACATTTAATCATCCAATACATTATACTTTCATATCATTAAATTTGAGAGATTAATTAGTAAATTTAAATATTGAGTACTCACCTTAATGAAAATACTATGTGGAGTGCTATATGGAATTATACCATACTAGTGCGGAAATAAACTAAGATACTATAACAATGTGAATAAGTAAAATAAAACAAGCACACCAGGAATTTTTATACTGGTTCGAACTTCCAGTTCTACGTCCAGTCCCAGACTCCTTTTGGAATTTCAACTAACACAACAACCCTCACTTAACCCGGAGGAACAGGTCTATACAACCCTTGAACAACCGAACAAGGGACCTAAGCAGCAGAGCAGGATTTTGTCTCAACAGCCGAAGAGGACTTCACACGCCTGAGCAGCAGAACATGACTTATACAAATAAAGTTTTCTTGACACTATGTGTTCTTTAATAACACGAATTTGTCAATTATAGTACACCCTTCCTATAATCTTCTCCTTTATGATATATATATATATATATATATATATATATATATATATATATATATATATATGAATATGTGAAGAACAAGGAAGAAATAGAATGAAATTGTATGAAATTAAATGCACAAGAGTGTTAGAATCAAGAATATGAGAGTAGAGTAAGAATAGATTGAATTAAGTTGTTAAAAAACATGATTCTAATGTGTTTATATAGATTATAAATAGGTGCATTTGTTCGTGAAGAGTTATCATGAAGAGATATGGACATATCTATTGAAATGAAGAATGCTTCTCTTCACGAATGGTAGTGTCTATTTGAAAAATATAGCCGTTATAGATATTCAGTCTTCTGAATCGAAAAATTCAGACTTCTGAATTTGCACGGGCTCAAACCAGAAAGAAAATAGGCTAAAAATGGCCTTATTCAAACGTCTGAAAATTTTCATTCAGACGTCTGAATATTGTGAAACAATATTCAGGTTTTAGCATTCAGACGTCTGAATGAAGTATTTCAGACGTTTGAATTTAGCCTATGACAAAAAATTACCATAGCTCAAATGGCTAGAGCACTTGTCTTCTGAACCAGTGACTCGGGTTCGAGTCCCGCTCCATGTAATTTTTGAAAACTTGATTTTTCATTTAAAATATGACTGTATATGCATGTATACCATTTAGAGAAGATTTTAACATTTTTAAACTCTAGACACGACATTTTATGACTAATAAAACTTTGTTTGTCACCTTCGTCTTGTCTCTATCGTGTATATCACTTCTTGTATCTCCATATATAAACTTTCATCCTTTTTTTGTATTGTGTCTCTTCATTTTGAATGTATTTGATTATCTCTTTTTGATGCTCATGTACCTGCAAATTAGCTTAGCGATTCTTTGACATAATTGTATAGTTGTTGTCATTAAAATCCAATAATTAAGGTTCTAACACTTAAATCAAACCAAACTTCCTACCAACATTGTTATCCAAACAACACTTCAAAAAATCATCTTTTACTTCACTAAACAACTCCACCTCCCATCAAGTGCTCGACCATCCTTCTACCTTCATTATTGCTCTTGGCCATGACCTCTTACCACCACCAAGCTCACGGCCAAGCCTATCCACCCTCCATAACTCACGGCCTCACCTCCTTGCTCACGGCATAAGGCCACTAATAAGAGAAGAGAAGAAGTTTTAAGAAGAAACAGAGTGTGTTTATTTTATTTATTTTTTCTAATATTCCTCTTTATTATTTTATTTATATAGAGAAGCCATTAAAGGTGAAGAAGAAGCTTAGAATAAGAGGAAAAGCTTAGGAAATTTATGAATAATAAGAGAATGTGGCTTGGTATTTATAGACAAAGAAGAGGAGATAAATATCTATATATTTTACATGAAACATCACATCACATGTAACGGCCCGAAGGATTTTCGACCTCGAAAATCCGACACTAATACGTCCACTGTATAGAGTGCTGAGCAATCGAATGCCGAAAATCCCATACTATTATGGTTAAGAAGAAAAGGAGGTAGAAAAAGAAACAAAAAAACAACAGCTCAGAATCTCAAAAACACAGCGGAACAAAATATAATATAAAATAACAGCATTTATACAAAGAAAGCTGTAACTGTCAATATACATACAAGATATCAGAGTACAAAAAATTTAGACAGTTATAATAACTTGTCATCAACTACTGTCTATCAGCCCATACTACACGGTGGAATATAATCAGTACGTCTCTGCCATCCAGCTCATCTCTTGAGCTCCAAACGTCCTAACCTGAAAATCTGTGATACTCGGTCTGACCCGAGCATTACAATAAAGTAACACTCGAGTCAGGCTGGAAACCAGCGTGAGTAATCCCATTAATATGAAATACTTAAGTTATAAAACTTCTTTGAAACCTAGGGAAACTCATACATCATTACGAGTTTTTACCTTGTTATAGCCAAAACATTATTACACAATTCCATTGATATTTAAGATAATATCCATGTACCGTTACTTAATTTAAAAAGTCAGATTTTACTTTATTTTATTCAACTCCAGCCTATTAAGCTTTATAATCAAATCCGTAAGGTTTTGTAGTACTTATTAAATCGAAGTGGTCCTAGATATCGCTGATATCCGATCCCGGTTTCCTCGAATCCGAACGCCATATTTTAAGCCAAGTTGTTTTTAACAAAACAACTCAATTTCGAAATGTCAACATTCATATAAAAATTCCACCACAATATCTATTCAAATAAAACGTCTTACATTTTTTATTTAACCGTTCATTTCAGGCTATTTCATATTACAGAATAACTGGAAACAACATATTAGAGAAACAAAGCAATCCAATGTACTTAATCCAATTTAAACTATTCATAGACTAAATTAACTTGTCACACAAATCATTAATGTACTTTAAAAGAGAATTAATTAATTATTTTCAAATCATGTTTAATTATCATTAAACTAATTACAAACCATTTTATTCTAACTAAATATCTGGAATTAATTAATAATCAACAAGTATAATTAACTTAAGACTTTTAACTAATTAAAGGTTAGATCATTTTATTTTATCATTAACTATTTACTAATTACAACTATTTATTTTAATAAACCTTAGTAATGAATAAATAACTAACATACATATATATATATATAAATATAATTATTTTAGCTTAATTAATTTTAGGTTTAAATTATTTTATTTATCCTAGCCATTATCAATCATAAGGTTTAAGTTAACTTAATTTAAATAACCATAAACTAATCACTTTGAAACCATTTCCTTTTCATTATAAATTTTTTATACTTTTCTTTTCTTTTATATATATTTTTCTTTTTCTTTTTCTCTTTTACTTTCTTTTCCTTTCTCCTTATTTCTTTTCTCTTCTTTCTCTTGTTCCTTTTTCTTTCTTTTCTCTTATTTCCTTTCCTTATCTTTTTTTCTCCTTTCTTTTTATTCTTTACTTTTTTCTTCTTCTTTGTTTACTTCGGGCCCAAAACCCGGCCACCAATTTCCCCTACTCCTTCCTTTCTTCCCATTTGAACTTGCACCGGAAACACGTCATGCATGTGCACGCGTTGATGAAACATCGCTGTCCACCTCCGACCAGTGTCCCTCATCACCTCCGACCCTTGCAACTCTCCTGACCACCCAGACTTCACAACATAGCCTCTATACGAAAATCGAAGGAAAACCCATCCTTCAGAAAATTCGACCAACCACTTCTCCTCCTCGTCCAGTCACCACAGACCACCGGCCACTGCCCCACTTCACTAGTAGCTTTGCCACTCACTCCCCTAACTTTTCCCCCATACCGAACCCTCATCTCCTTTTACCATTGTTGCCATCACCAATTACCTGAAACCAAGCAATTTCGACGCTTAAACCCTAAATCACCTCCCTTCGACCATCACACCACACTACAAAACACTCCATCATTTTTCTCGAGACCTCCTACCACCCAACTTCCTCCAACAAAAGCCCCATCCTCCAATCGTGACAAAATGCCGAGAATCGGTCAAAGACCAATTTCCATTCATCTCTTCCTATCCCATCAGCCACACAACTTAAAATCAAAGCAAGACCACCAAAATTCATCATTTAACATGGCGTACAAGGTTATATAAACCAAAAGATAAAACAAGATGTTCGAAAACTTTGTCACATTGGGTTGTCTACTGTAAATTTTCCTTTCCAATATTTTTACTTGGTCATACTTTACTAAATTATTTTTAAAATAAAGTATACTCAAATACAAATATAATTCCTTCAAACCTCATAACCTAAAACTATCTAGAGGAAGAGGTATGGATTTTTGAAAGTCAAGCATGGTAGAAAACCAACTAAATGGAGCAAACAAGATATGGTACAAGCTTTGATACCTATATCCATATACATATATATACACACATACATACATCCATTTCTATGCACTCAACTTGTAAGTATTGATAATTTCTTTGAGCATGCTTCATAGATTTGTAGAAATATTTGACTCTTTTTTACATTTAAAAAAAGTTTTCTCATATATTTGAAGACAAAGATACTGCTTACTTTGCTTGCTCCTGCTTTCTTTTTACTATCTTGATTTCTTTAAGTTGAGTTTATCCTTTGTTTTCAGTTGAATTTGTAATGGCAGTATATATTCTTTTCCTTTTTACTTTAGCTAGATCGAATGAATGAAAGGATGAGGCAAGGCAGTGGTATATATAGAGGAGAGGGATAAGGCCGATGCCTTGTTACAGGCTTTTACATTTTATAAGGTATTATTGCTTTTATTTGTATTTTCTTTCCTTACTTTATAACCTGATTTGATTTTTATTCTGACTTGATTTGATTTCCTTAATTAATGTGGTTTGATTTTCCATGTTGATTTGATTAATTATGTGCTGGAGTAGATGTATCCATGATGATGTTCCCTTACACCCATACATATCCTTATCTATGTATTGATATTATACATATATATTCACATACAAATTTTATCATTATGTATATGTTTATACATTTCCATATCCAAATTCTACATACATCATAATCATGTATATATGCATATTTATATATTTTATCATATTTATACATTTCTATATATATTTTTACTTCATATATACTTATCCACTATTTTACATAAACTTCCTATGGGCATACACACACACATATATATATGTATACATATATATACACACACTTATATATATTATCAACATCATAAGGCTTGGATATTTCATCTTAACTTAAATGGTGTAGTTTATATATTTTCTATAAAATTTATCACATTCGGATATTTATAGTTCAATAATTAATATGGTTTTTAAATCAATTTATATATATCCAAATATTTTAATATCGGAGAATTTATTTGTTTGTTTTATAAAATCAATATTTTAATAATAAAATCAGTTAATCACCCAATTAATAGTTGTCAAAAATCTAGGTCATCACATCACATTTACACCACCACCTCCCCTTGTACTTGCACCATATCCTCCTTCATCATTACCATCACTTCACCTCCTTGTGCCACCATCACATCATTCATTTCAGGTGCTTTGTGTTGGCTTAAGTAATCTTAATGATGAAGTTATCTAAAATATCTTAAACATTTGTTACTATTTATATATATAAATGTATGTATGTGTGTGTGTGTAATTTCTATGTATACATGTGTTAGATTCTGTATTACTATGTTATGTATGTGTTCAAGTCATAGAAACAACGTTATACAACTTATATACATCAACCGTTACGTATTTGATTTCGATTCCCAGACATATTTTCACTTATAAGTTAATATACATATATTTATGAACAAAGTTTCAAAATAAATTTCTAATCATTATTAATTAATTAAAATGATCTCATTTGAATTACAAAACCAGTTAAATCAATATTAATAATTATTTACAAAAATTGCTAATTTACTAACAAAGCGATATCAATTTTTCTTATACTTTCAAACTGATTATATATCTTTATAAAACTATTATAAATTATTTATTATCGCTTTATAATAATTTAAAATGAATTATTATCATTTACAAACAATTATTTTGATAATTAAAATAAATATCAAATCATTAATCTCAATAAATCAATTATTAAATATAACGGCATCACTGATGATGTCATAAATACATTTAATTTTCCAAAAATAAAATAAATTATTTTATTTCATATTATTGTTAAAAACAACATAATCTATGTTAAAAAATCTTATGTATGAATATTTTAAAAATAAATATAATTTATCAAATTGATAAATTTGTGGGTCGTTATATTAACTACGTTTGTTCAAGGTTTCAAGGTTTGCTTTAAACTATGAAAATATGTTTTTCCAAGTTTTTAAAATAATTATTTGAAGTAATATTTTAGATAAATGTTTTAAACTATATTATAAGTATTTTTAATTAT
The DNA here is from genome assembly GCA_030765085.1 of Allium cepa. Taxonomy (NCBI): domain Eukaryota; kingdom Viridiplantae; phylum Streptophyta; class Magnoliopsida; order Asparagales; family Amaryllidaceae; genus Allium; species Allium cepa. The sequence continues at coordinate 252,373,812 of CM060937.1, read as the reverse complement.
ATTTCAACTGTATGCAGTTTTTTTAGAAAATTAGTAAATATTTTATTAAAGTAATTTAAAGCTTATGTATTATAAATATCCTTTAAATTGTTTTTAGAATTTTATTTAATATCTTAATTTATAAATAAATTAGTATACATAAATATCATTTTAAAAAAGGTTTTAGTAGATATATAAGTTCTAGAAAAGTAAGTAAAGTGATTTATAAAGTAAAAAGGAAAATTGAATTTTAACACTTTTGTTAAAATGAATGATTTTGTGAAGTTATGTAAAAGCAGATTAACTTGTTAAACAAGTGACAGGAGATTATAATTAGGACTTAAGTAGGACTATAATTAGTATATATTTAGACTATAATTTGGAATATAAGTGGATTATAATTTGGAATATAATTAAATTATAATCAAGATATAATTAGATTATATTTTTGAATATAATTAGATTATAATTAAGATATGTTTAGAATTATAATTGGGAATATAATAAGAATTATAGTTTGGACTATAATTATGACTAGGATTAGGAAATTGATTAGGACTTTAATAAGGAATATTTTAAGGTAATTATAAGCGAATGGTTTTGGGTTGTAGTAAACAATGTTTAAGTAATATTTGTTTTTAACCCTTATAAATATAAACAAATCTTTAAAAGAAATTTCTGAAGATAGTGTTTAAAGTATGAAATGTTTTGGGTTGATAGTAAATAATATTTTAGTAACATTTGTTTTTTAACCTTTAAATTATATTTTAAAAGTGGAAAATATTATTATTTGATTATAATATACTTTGATCTTTGATAATTGGATTTTTTAAAAATAATAATAAGTATTCAATCTTATTAAAATGATAGAAAAAGAATGTGTTTAATTTTTAAAAAAGAGGGGTTTATAGTAATAATGTTTAAGTAACCTTTTTTGACCTCTTTGATTATATTTTAAAGAAGTATATATTGTTAAGTGATTTGTGAATATACTTATACTATTAAGATAAGTATATGAATACATTTTGAATTATAAAAAAGTATAAATTATAGTAAATATGAATAGTAAATACGTAAATAGTAAAATGCATGTATATATCTTTTATAAAAGGGAAATTACATCCATATACAAGTTTAACGAGTTAAGTTTTAATTAATCAGAGGTTCAATTAAATGATTTAAGTTTTAATCAAAAAGGAAATTTAATTTAAAAAAGGGAAGTTTTAATTAAGGAAGGAATTTTTAATTAATAGAGGAAGTTTTAAATAAAAAAGGAAGTTCAATTAAATAAAGAGTATAAGTAATAAAGGAGTTTAACTAATAAGGGAAGTTCAATTAATAAAGGAGTTTAATTAATGAAAGATTTTAATTAAATAAAAAAGTTTTTACTCAATGGGGAAGTTTTATTAGAAAAAAAGATAAAAAGAGTTTTACTAATAAAAGAGGTTTTAATTATTAAATGATTAATCGAATAAAAGGGGATTAAAAGTCAATTATGCGACTTGATCGTGATTTGTGTGTGTTAATCATGCTTTGTGTGTTTACTTGGCTATGGAATGTATGTGAGACATAGTTTCGATATACGATCATTCTCATTGTTATTGAAATTGACCAAAATATAACTTAGGAAATATCTAGAAGAAACACTGGAATTATACGGTATAGTTATCTTCGATGATGCTATATTGTATGTATAAACTTGTTTTGCTCTTCTACCGTAAGTCCATGTGTGGTTCCGAGCTCTTTTAGACCAAATTTTATTTAGGAGGTGGAAATCCATAAGTGGTTCCGAGCTTTGTTGAGATAAGAAATCCATGTGTGGTTTCGAGTTTTGTTTGAGTGATGAAGAATCATGTGTTGAGATGTTGAACATGACTTCACCATCGGTAATGAAAAACCCACAGGGTGCAGGCGACTCGATTCCAGATATACTTATAGATATGCATGCGGGAATGATGCATTCAGACATAGCAGGCCAGCTATGTTTTTATTACAGTACATTCACTAGAGATGTATGCTATTTCAAAAGGATATCTCTGATCCTTGTGTAGTATATCGAAGTCAGCATTGATCCGACGCGATCTACGTAGAAATCCTACATAATTAGTGAAGGCGCCTTAGTGATTTTAATTATATACATACTATTGATGTGGTGTACACTCGCATGCAGCACAACTATTTCTTATTTATATTCTTCACCCTATACGTTATATATTATATCGAATATGTACTTATTAGATGGTTGGCTCTTTTGAGGGGATAACCGTTGCGACGGTTTCAAAAGGTGCTGTTATATGTCATATATATTTCTTGAGTTTCTCACACTAGACTTTTGTCTAACCCATGGTTTTATTTTTCTCCTATTTCCATGGGTGCTCTTTCGCGCACTCTGAAAATGGCAGGTTTTCGTTGATGTACATTGGACCTCTTGCAGAGGAGTTGAATGTTTGCCTACCAAAGTATTCTTATTTCCGCTGCATTACTTTATGTGTATATATATATATATCAGCAATTGTAGGAACATGCTGTTATAACTATCTAGACTGATGATGGTACTTGGATCAGTAACTCTGAAATGCTATATATAGTAGAGTAACACTATGTACTATATTTTGATATTATATATTATCATTCCATTGTGAGATTCTAATGTTTTTGTTCTTCTCATTCTTCTTCCTTTTCTTTTACCCTAACAATCGATCTTTCTAGCACTTGGTGCCCAACACATGAATATCGTGGATATATTATTGTTGACATTCGAGGGTCGAAAAGAACTAACGTTACACAACCTGTTTAATGATTAATAGCATATAAATTGTATTTAAATGCGCATCGAAATCGTAAATCGATACGTACATATATATAACTTTTGTATACGCACCCAATTAATCACTAATGACATCGAAAGTTCCCAATTGCACCCAGTATATAAAATAAACTGATAAATAATATTTCATAAATATGAATTAATTTAATTAATTCCTAACAATTATAAATCAGTCAAATTATGTGGTATTTTAGAGAAATCAACAGCTCAGTTGCGTGACTCGTAGATGTAAAGTCGATCGATGATTATAATCTAGCAAATCAAAATTAACATTCACACATCGCCTTAGCTAGTGGTGTGACAGTTTGGACGAATTTTTCACTTATAAATCTTCATCGGTATAATCCAATTTTATAATTAAGCGGTACCCTTTAGTAAAGATTGTTTATACCAATTTTCTTCGTCGACATTATATCACTTTAGGACTTATGGAATTTGGTTTTGGTCAAAATTTCAATATCATCCATATTCAACTCGATATTTTCCTTAAATAGAGTCCTTGGTTTAGTAATGTTATTCATTACTAATCGCACAGCTCTGGCCAGAAATTTTGACTTTGAATTGACTACAATTGACCGTGTGACTAACCTTATATAACTGAAGAGATAAATTCTCTATTTAGTAGCGTTTCACTTCCTATGCTTCAACTCAAACCAACCATAGACTTTCGATGGATGTTATGATGTGATTTAACTTTAATTTATGCGGAGTATCCGTATTGAAGTTCTACATTATTCTCAAGTAGAGAGGACTATATGTGTCATCTCTTTGAAATTTCCTGTTTGTCCTTAGTTATTATTAACTAACTAAAAACTCTCGAGCGATCATTCCATAGTTATTCAATAACTATCAATACGTAACTCCCAGTACCTTCATCGGTCACGAGTAATACACCGCCTTATATTTGGAGAGGGTTACATACTTTGGTCTCATTGGATGTATTGATATCCTTTCACGAAACATTTCGATCACGAATGTTTAAAATAATATGTTATTTTGTTTTTTGATAATCTTATCACGATTACATCTCCTTATAATTATTATCATATAACATATCATTTAATTATTGTATAATTAAGATACTTTAAACTAATTGCTTAATAAATTGTGTCACAATACAACCAAGTACATAATATAAATTAAATATCTTTATACAAGCAAGATTGGTTATAGAATTAGATATATGTAACAAATTATATAATCGCCTCTAGGGCATACTCTCTCAGGTATTGGATTATATGTTTAAATTGAATGATGGAGCGACAAATAGGAAAAGTTCTAAACAAAAGACAATAGCTGATTCAATAATGGAAGCTTAGTACATCGCCCTAAGCATAGCAGCTAAAGAAGCAATCTAGATGCATAAATTTACGACCGAGTTAAGGGTGATTTCAAATGTTAAGATTCCTATAACATTGCTTTATCATAAGAATGTCGTGATATCGATCGCAAAAGATCGTAGAGCTCACAAGAAATCAGGACACGTATTCCGGAAGTTCCACCTAATGAAAGAATTTGCTAGCAATGGAGAAGTGGCGATTAATATAATAAATAGTGAAGACAATATAGCAGATTCACTAATAAAGGGACATGTCAATTAGTTCTGAGCAAGCTGATCGATGGAATGAGAACAAGAATCTATAATTGGCCCCAAGTGGAAGTGAGAGATTGAGATAGCTAGGGGAATGCCCTAAGGCTAATTGTGTAATTTATTATAAATTATCTAACACTGTAATGAATCTTCTTCGAAATAAAAGGTGTTTGATTTTTTATATATACTTTGTTATATTATGATATAAATTAATTAGAAGTACACAAATAAGAAAGTCCTTAAATAAAATTATATGTGATTGTAATTGCAAATTTTGCAATTGCGAGCAATAAACCATAACACAAACAGATATTTTGTTTTAAATATTTCTGGTCAAGATTTCTCAAGAAAGGACAACTATACATCTACCGACACCAAAGTTCATAACGTTCTCCAAATATTATGCAGTGCATTACACATGGTTGTTAGGAGGCACCAAGGGGTTGCATACTTGTAGTTATTAAATAACTATGAAATTGAATGACTCTTCCAAGAGTTCCCTTTTGGTTAATAACGACTAGGCCAAAAAAGAAATCTAAAAGTGATGATATTACACAGTTATCTCGACTTAAGAATACCATCAAATTCCAATGTAGACACTCCACTTTGATTATACTTTACATTAAACTTTAGCCAACTCGAAGTCAAAATCTCTGACCAGATCAGTACCTTAATTATAAATGTTATTATTGAACTAAGAACTTTGTTCATGGATTAATTGAGTTGAATATGGATAATATTGAAATTTAACATATACCAAATTCCATACATCCTAAAATGATACGATGATATGAATATGTATAGATAATCGGGTCTAGAAAGTACCACTTAAGAAATTGTAAAATTGGATTTTACGGATAAAATCAACAACCGACGAGTTAAACCAAACCATTATACCACTGTAAATGTTAATGTTTGAATTGTTCAATTATTAATTGCAGACTAAATTCGCATATGTGAGTTGCATAATTGAATTCATCCGGTCCTTGAGGCACCACCTGATTTAATAAGTTTATAATAGTTATTGTTACCACCAATTCTCACTTCAACCTTGTCGAAACCAAAATAAAAAAATAAAAGAAATGAGAAATGACAGCGCCAACAAAGCCTTTGTAATGAGTCAAATAGATGCACCGGCCAAAAGCTAGATATGTTACAAGCTTTTGAAGGGATCAAAGTGGTCGAAAGCTCTCTTTCGCATCAATCTCTTCCTTTCGAAACAGATGCTTTCGCCTACATGAAGATGTTTTGAATAAGAGGAAGTATACCTTTCAAAGGCAGCGGATAACAACCCCTCACATATGCGCCAAACATTTCGAAACTAAAGGTTTCGCCTTCATTTAAATGACTCAAAAGGATGTCTTGGTCAGAACAACCCTTTAGAAAGTATAATTAAGCCTTTCAAATTGGTGGAAGCCTTTAACAGCTAGGAAAGGTGTCGAATCAGTTCGCAAGCATGTCTTCGAGAGCTACCTTCTACGTCAAAACCTAGAGTTTCAATACCTTCGAAACCCAAGGATGTACCTGCTAACAAAGTCTAAAGCTCATGATACTTCCTACTAGCAACAACAAAGCAACACAAGGGAAAAAGGCGCATCCACCCCTTTTGACGAATTCGTAGGCATTCGAACCCATTCAAATTCAATAAAGGGGGATGCGCAAGTGTCAAGGTGATGAAAAGTTTATAAAGCCACCTTCTGACCAGGTCGAAAGCTCTGAGTCGAAAGCTGCCAACCCGTAGCTATAAATAAGATCCTAGAGGTCTGGTTTTGGGGATCCGAATTCATTCGCTCTTTTCTCATACTTTCTTAAATTTATAAATTTGTAACCCTAATTTGGAAATTAAATTAGGGGAAGTTAATCAGTTTGTACATCATTAGCTTAATGAAGATGAGATTTTGATGATTTTGGTTATGCAACTATCTTAATATTTTATTGAGTTCAATTGTGTTCTGCTTGTGTCGACTAAATCGAAATAATACCTTCCGACTGAGTCAAAACCTCTCATTTTACCAACACACTTAAGTTTTTAGCTCAAAACCACTACGCGTCAAAAGCATACCTTTTCAACAAGTTGAACCCTTAAACTTAGCTTGTTTTTCCTTAGATTTCACGATTGAACCCAAGCCATTTAAAAGACCAGCTTTCGACGAGAAACCTACCCAGTTAAACCATATTCTTAAATCCTTAGTGTCAACCTTTAGTGCTTCGTAACCGTTTGGAAAGGGGGTTTCCTATGGAAAACAAATATCTCCAGTAAGTTTGAAGGACTTAAAAGAAAGGAATATAAGTGTTTCGATTGGGTCGAAAGGTAGTATAAAGAAAACTTTTCACAACAAAGATCTATTCGAAAGATTGGTCAAAGGAACCAATAAGATTCTAATTTTCTCTACTTAATCAAATACGGTTTATTAGGACATACCTGCATTATCAACTCTACTCTGGGGTGTTGACAAGTTTTCTTGTTAACATTTTGGCGCTAGAAGGAGGGTTTGAACCTCCGCTCTTGTTAAATTACACACTATTTTGCTCTAACCCAATTCTATTCCGAATCTATCCACTTAAGACTTTACTTCATCATGATTGGCAAAGTCAAAAGATTTGAGCAAGGTTCCTTGGAGCCACGTCTAATTGGATTCCCCATGTAGCAATTAATGATACAAATCTACATGAAGAACAATTGTTAAGAATGGAGGCTTTAAGGATCATAAGAAAAAAGAAAGTTGAAGCCCATGATCCAATTAAATGGAGTTTAAACCGTTTTCATAATGGCCCCACCCCTATCTCTACCTTCAGAGGAAAGAAAAATGAAAGTGATATTTTATTTGATCAAATGAGGAAAACAATTCAATATTATACCAAAGGCACAATCTTTAAAGAAGGAATGATGGCTGATTGCAATGCCTTTGCATAGAAATGGCATCAAGTAATGAGTGGGACAATGCCTACATAGGAGACCCAAGGGTTTTGAAAAGAAAACCGATGTCAAGGGTGGAACTCCAGAACCAAGTAATAAAAGACCAAGAAACCATCCTTAAGAAACAAACTTCAAGTTGAGACTTCGTAAATAATGCAACTTAACAACATCTATAGAGAATATCTACTTGCTAACCAAGGATGAACTCAATTATTGGCCATCCTAGAAAAGAAAAGCCTAAATATGAAAGGAACTTGGGAGGATCCTGTTGCCACTACCATATGATGAATGGTCATGAAACAAATCAATGTCGAGCACTTGAAGGAATGATAATCACTTTTTTAAACAAGGAAAAATTAATGGGTTTGTAAAGAGATCCTAGATGAAGTCAATAAAGAATTACTTTACAAAAGAGAATCTACATGGTTGCGAGTGAAATACTTATTGCACTTAGACATTACCTTAAAAGGTCAAAGCCTTTGTCCGCGCCGAGTTGGCCAGGTCAAAGCGCCTTTTAGAGGGTGGTTAGAGTAAGCCTTTATTCCCGCCATGTTATGGCTAGGATAAAGCATTAACAAGTCCTTGGCTGCGCCACTCTATGGCCAAGTCAAGATACCTCCGGGAGGGAGGCTAGAGTAAGCCTTTATACGCGCCACATTATGGCCAGATAAAGCGTCGACAAGCCCTCGACCATGCCATGCTATGGCCAGGTCAAGGCGTCTCCTGGGAGGTTATAGTAACCCTTTATCCACGCCATGCTATGGCCAGGTTAAAGCATCAACAAGCCTTTGGCTGGGCCATGCTATGGCCTAGTCAAGGCGCCTCTTGGACGGAGGTTGAGTAAGTCCTTGGGTTCTTCTTGTGTATAAGCTAACGAAGCGCACCAGACAATGATGGACTAAGACGTCCAAGCCCATGAAGTGGCATATCAAACAATGGACTAAGATTTCCAATTCTAAGAAGCGGCATATCAAACAACGGACTAAGATGTCCAATCCCAAGAAGTGACATATCAGACAACGGACTAAGATATCTAAGCCCAAGAAGCGGTATATTAGAAAACAGACTAAGATTTCCAAGCCCAAAAAGTGGTATATCAAATGATGGACTAAGACGTCCAAGTTCGAGAAGCAGCTAATCAAATAGCAACCACATACAAGGCCTAAAGGGTTAACACATATTGAAAGAGACAAAATCCAAGGAGCAGTACAGAACAGAAGGCTTAAATAAGAATCTGCAGCCTCCAACTAATCATCAAAGAAGAATTTCCAAACTTCACTTATTAATACGTGAATCTGGGTTTCGGGTTATTCATTTTTGAGTTCGAGACTTTGCTTATTAATACCCGAACCTAGGTTTTGATCTTTTAATTCACGGCCTTCGTCATACCCGAATTTAGGTCTCAAGGTTATAACCATTAATTACTGAACTTCACTCATGCCGAATTTGGGCTAAATATCTCTATTAAGACGATTATTATTATGGACTTCAGGTTATCATCCATAAACACCCGAATCTAGGTTTTGGATCTTCTAACTTTTAATACCCGAATCTGGGTCACTGGACTTCTATTACACGATCATTATCGATTTTCTATTGGTTGTCTCCAAAAGTTGGATTTCTAAACATCTATAATTAAATCCTTGGTAGAACTTATGGTTTTCTACCATCGGACTTCTACTGATCCCGCAATATGTTTGAAGATGAATTCATGGTTGTCTCTCGCCATTACCAAAGATGGGTTTCAAGACATTTAATCATATTTAATTATGAGATTACTTTTCATATGTCAGCATAATGATTTGTTAAATGTCTGCATGTGACATGGATAGACTTCTATATAAACTTCAAGCTAACGATGAGAAATATTGTTTACTTTGCGCTTTTCAGGGAAAGAATATCAGTAAATAGGATTGGAAAATCCAAAAAATATATAAATCATGGTACAAGTTATCAAAAAGCCAATTCAATAACAACAATGCAAGAAAGGATTACAAACCAGGTGATATTTACAAAATTTTCATAATTTACATAATTTATGAAATTATTTACAGGTATATAGAACAAATATATACATTTCATAAATATAAGTTGTTCATGAATCTTGAACGGCCTTATTTAGATTCTCGGCAATTAAAGGATCCACAATGTAATGAATAGCAATTCAAAGAACCTTTTTAATTTCTTCACTTTCTTCCTTATCTTATCTTCGTCATCAATAGCCTCAATGTTAGTCTTTAAAGCATGATTAAAAGCTTTGTTTGCACATTTAAGAGTTTTATTCTCCCTTTCCAAATCAGCAATATGCTTCTGAAGAAGATACTTCTCGCGTTCAAGTTTTTGAATCTTAGCAACATACTCATTTATGCACTGCAAGTATCTCATTTTCTGTTGTTCATCGAAATACTTCATCATCTCAAATTTAACTATCTTGCACCATTCTCCTACTACTTTTTCATCCAAACTAGGAGGAGGATTAGTCATATTAGGGAATGTTTGGATGGAAAGGGAAGTAGACCTCATTAATTTTGCAGTAGATGGAATAATGGACTGGTGAATCGATGTTTGAAGCATTACTTCCCATAATGAATTAAAGCGATGCACAATGAGCTTGACTATCTTTCAACTTAATTTTCAAATCACTTACTTGTTGGAGAAGTACTGACATCTTGTGGTCAATGTCAATTGAAGGATTTGACTTGATTTGGGGCTTTAATATGGAGATCGCTTCATTCTTACTCTTAACATCCGCCTCAAGATTGGCAACCTGATCATTGAGATTTCTAACAATCGTCTTTCGAAGCAAATATCTTATGTACCATTCAAGAGCCGCGGTATTGTTTTGAAAGCGAGAAGATAAGGGATCATTAGCGAGTTTTCTCTTTTCAATATCTGCTAATCGTCGATCTTAGATGCTGATTAAAGAGATGGAGAATCTAACGAAAATGGAATTATAGATAATTGTAACTCCTATTTAAACAAAAAGAAAAGGAGAAAATGAAGTTTAGACAAGAATAGTCAAATTCTTTATTATATCAATGAAGGATTACAATTTAAGTAAGAATGAAGCGAAAAAGTATAATTAGACACTTGTTTCATATCTAAAGTTGGGAAATAACATTTCTAATTTTACTCAAGAAATTAGCAAAAAGAATAACTGTTGAGTCAAAAGAAACATTAAGTCCTTCCGGAGTAATAACCGGAGGATATTTGCTATAGTCTCATTCCTCGGTAGAAGGACTATCATGACCACATATTAATTTGGTATGATATGTCTGGATTTCCTTCGGTATCTTTTCTTTTTCTTCACCAAGAAAATCGAAAGGGAGACGAGGATGTTACATGTAATTTTTTTACGAATCTCTAAGAAAGCAATATAGACTAATTTTGAAGATTTCAAAATTGATGTCTTTTCAAAATAATCTCTTCTTAGTTTAACATACTTGCTTAGATAATCTCTAGAGAAAAAGTTGCCCGAGGGACATTCAATTCTATGATAACGTAATAAAATACAACTAAATATAAAAGAAAACTAAAGAAAAAGTTTACAAATCTATATTACTTCATTATTACGAATGTTCATCTGGTTCGTATAAAATTGGCTTTGTAAATAATTCTAAAATAAATTTGTCCTTACAATATTTAAGTTTCTCAGGTGGCAGTTCTTGGGTAATTGATCTGACTCGTGGTAAGTTCCAACATGCTTCAAGAGGTGGATCAGATCCAAATTCGTCTAAATATTTCTTATGTAAATGCGTAAGTAGGCCACCACTAAAATCACCTAAGTATGAGAAATCTATAGTTGGGTGTCTATAGTAGTTTTGTATAGAAAGTCTACCAGAATGTTTCTCTCTTCAGTCAAGCTCCAAAAGAGCGTAATCAACTTTTGATTCTCTTTCAAAAGTCCATCATATTGAACGCATGCCCTCCTCAATCGTGGGTTAGCATCTTGATTTTTGAAGGATGCTAACACTTCCGCACTTCTGTTAAGTCATGTGTAATGACCCGGAAAATTTTAACAATTTTAATTGATTCTATAACGTATTTAATTGAATATTTGTGAAATCTTATAATAATTGAATTTTTAAATAAAATGTTTATATATTTAGAATACGTATATTTAAATATAACAGATTGTAAATTTTCAAATAATTTTATGGAAGTTTATTTAATTGAGAAAACGTGCTGTCCAATTCAAGCTATTAATTGCTTTAATTGATTTCTAAATCAGTGCGTAACGGTTTCTTTTTACTACCGTTAAAGATTTCTATTGCTTAATACTTTTCCAATTCAGGTAGACTTTTCCATTCGTAACCATTAATAAATTTGTGATCATCGACCTTGCTTTTATTATTCCTTGTAGTTTCATGCACTGACTTTACCTTTCCCACTACCCATAATTTTCTCTATACGTTTCTTTTGCAATTGAAGCGTATATTTATATTTATGGTGGTGCGTTTATTCTGGTCTCTCTTTATTTTTGTTTTTAACGCTTGAAAGAATCTCAAATCATCAAGCTAGTAGCATCCGTTCCTTCCCTCGCTTTCATAAGGCCTATATTATATAAACCACTTGCTTATAGATCTGAACACAACTTTGTCATCAAGTTTAATGTGCCTTCCTCTCCCTATTATTTCGGTTCCAACCTTCCTAGTAAATGGCTTTGATAAATTTTGGCTAAATCATAGCTACGGACTTTTCAAATTTCTTTCATTTTATATTTATTTCCAATTCCTTCATTTGCTTCAAAATTTTTGAACGTGCCTAATCATCTCAGCATGTATATATAATGTAAGCCTACCTTTCCTTAGAAAGCTATTGCTCACAAAATTTCCTGATTTCTTTCCTTTTATCCATTTTTATATCCTTGACTTTCCAAACTCATTTTGTGTTGTACAAACAAACAAAAATTTATTGCTTTAAGTGTATAGCTAAATCAACTATTGACCATTACAATTACTTTTATTTTTATATTCATTTCAATTTATTACTTAATAACGTTTTGATGAATCAATGACAGCTTTACGTTTCTTTTGCTTTTGAAAACTTTATATTTATAGTGTACGTTTCTTTTGCATTTCAAAATTTTGAAACATGCTGCCCCATTTAAGCCATTAATTGTTTTAATTATTTTTCTTAATTGACATATAACTGTTGCTTTTTATTATTCCTGGATTTACATCCATATTTTAATCTCTGCTGTTCCATTTATTTCATTTGAAATCTAAATATTTACCATTCATTTATACGCCTCTTTCTCTTCCTCTTTTTACGTTATTTCCCTGCTTGCAAGATCTGTTGCCATTCCCGTATTTATTTCTTTCCTTTTTGAAATTTAAAACGTATACGTTTTATATTTATTTATTTCTAGACCATCCATTGCCTTTCCTTTAAATCAATCCATTCTCTTCTTATTTGTTTTAATTTATTTCCTCTTTTCACCAACACTCAATCTTTATACATATTTGTTTTAATTTATTTCCTCTTTTCACCAACACTCAATCTTTATACATATTTGTTTTAATTTATTTTCTCTTTTCACCAGCATTTAATGTTTATATACATATTTGTTTCATTTTATTTCCTCTGTTCACCAGCATTTAATCTTTATATATTTGTTTTAATTATTTCCTCTTTCTTTTTTTTCTCCTTAAATTATAGGAATAAATTTCTAAATTTCCTCTAGCCATTACTATCTTTATTTCTTGCCACTTTAAACAAAATTTCTTTCCACTCTATCAATGTGAGGCTTCTCTTATAAATACAAATCACTCGTACATACCCTACTCCATATCAATAGATCTTCATCTCCTCTCTTGCGTGTGAAGCTTCTTCTGTAGGTAAATGGCTGCACTAATTTTTTTCTTCTTCTTATTTCTTTTTTTTTTCTTCTTCTTTTTCCTCCTTTTCTTTTGTTTTCTTATTGTTTATATTGCTTTTGCTTTTCCTTTATTTTAAGCATAACATGCTTCAAGTATATATTTTACATTATAAGTATGTTTATATAATGCAGCGCAAGTATACATTAAATATAAAGTTATAAACATTTGCATTTGTTCTATGGTTAGTTTTATATGAGTATTTATTGAAATTTGTTTAGTATGACTTTTGAATATACATTGGGTTATTTCATACTGTTTATATATAATATAAGATGTTTAGCAGTCTGCATATATGTTACAGCATGTAAGATTTTTATAAAAAAAAGAAAGGTGTTAATTTTATATTGTATTGTTTATAAAAAGATGTTAATTTTATAATATATATATTATGGGACAGTATGCATTTATAAACATATTAATATACAGTAAGTTATAAAACATAAGTTTGATATATAGGTAGAGTTTGTATGGGTTTAAATTTCCTTCTGTTGTTTAAAATATAGTTGTAGAGTTATAAAATTTTGGGGAGAATATATAGTATAATATATTTTAAGTTAATTTGTGTGTCTGTCCAGAGATGAATTATTATACAAATACAGTTTTATAAGATCTAAGATTTGTTGTTTTAAAATGTAAGTTTATACTAGTGATTATATGGGTTAAAATTTGACATTGATATTTTTAAGATGATAAAGAAAGTTTAATGTAAGTGTTAACATGTAAGAAATGCCTGAAGCCTGTTTTAATATTAAAGAAAGTACTGGAATTTAAATTGTTAAATTAAGTTGGAGCTGTGCTCTCGCCCTTCTCTTTCTTATAAATATTTTGCAAAAGGTAAATTTATATCAAGTATAAGGTGTGTAGTGTTTCAACAAATTAAGAAAAGTCGATATTGGTCTTAACAATAATAATATGGAATGTTGACTTAAATGTTGATTTAAATATGATTATAAAAAATTTATGTTAATATTGGTTTTAAACATAGTTTTGCAGTTTTCTATTATTTGCGTTTGTTTGAAAACGTATGTATGTATATGTAATTTTAATGTGTTTCAAAACTAATATTGGTTAAGAGAGTAGTATAATAGAATAATATTTGTATTTCATTTCGGTCTACATAAAGCAATTTCTGATCTATTTTCATCGATCTCTATTTATCAGTTGTCCATCGTATTCGTGCCAATCTTGCTTCGCTTTGAAAATTTTGTTTGGTTTTGTTCGATGTCTAGATCGTGATCCAACGTAGCTCAATTCTTTGTCCAATCTATCTAGCCTCGAAAGGTGAGCAATCACTCACGATTAACATTCTTTTATTCATTAAATTTGATTTCAATTGAAACGACAATTGAAATATGCTGCTGTAGTTATTTAAATTTGTTATATATGCTATTATCTGTAACTGTTCACCTGCGGGATATGACACCATATCCTGTTGTTTATATTATATTGTTATTGATGATATATCCCTGTTATTTTATTGTATTATCTGTTATCACTCTGCAAGTTCCCTTTTAGTATAGAAATCACTATGGGTTGAAATGATACATACCCGAACAGACTTTAGAATATGAGAAAATCGTTATGGGTTGAAATGATAAACCCAAGTGATTTTCATTTAATTGAAGTGGGATTACGGGTTGAAATTCTATCCACCCGTATACATTTAGTGTACGGATTGAAATGATAAATATCCGTAACACTTGACCATATGATAAGAAATATATACAGACATCGTTGGTCCATATATATAAATATTTTGAAATTTAATTCCTTGTTTTGGAAAGAAATATATGGTCTTATTAAATGTTAATCCTTAAATTTTTTATATATAAAGGGTAATGATATATAGATTTAATAATATTTAATTTAGTCAAAATTTGATTTAATACATAAATTATGCTAAATATTTATGTAAATTTTATTCCAAAAGTATTCTGCAATTTACCAAGATTGGGAGATAAATGTGGGTTTATCTAAATGGTATTTAAATAAGGATTTATTCAATTAAATCAATTTGAAATTTTTGAATGGAAAATTTAAGGGTATGATTTTGTAACTGGATTTTTATTTAAGTGATTTAATGAATATTTCACGTTTAAATAAATTAAAGAAAATATTGATTAAAATGTAATTTAAGGTTACTTAAATGATATTGTATCTAATGAGGGATTATTTTAAGACTAGATAATAATGAGGTTAAATCGAGATCTATATGGAACTATTAAATTGAACATTTAATTAAATATTAAAGCTTTGAACTATATTGGGATTTAAATGGTTTATTTTGAGATTCGGATATGTATTTGAAATCAGTATAGTTGAATTTATTATTTAGAAACTAAATTGATTAAAAAGTTAGTTTGAAACGTTGAATACTTAAAGTTTTGAAATATATTGAACATAAAGGGTATTTTGTGATTTCAAATCCGAATTTGAGATCGATAAAATTGAAGTGGTTATTTTAGAAATTGAGTTGAATTTAAATTAATAAATTGAGATTGAAATAGATTTAAATGGGGTGGTCGGGTTGATGTTAAACGATTTGTTAAGTTGAGGGAATTGAAATTTCTTTACTGTACAAATTATTTAATATATAAAAATACTATTTGGGAAGTATAGAGATATTTGAAGTGAAAATGATATTTGGGTTTGAAGTATAAATTAAGTTGAAAAGACTACGGTGTTATAGTGTATATTTCTATCTTTTAGATAGTTCCGTGGACCCTTAGAGGATGGTTATCCCAAACATCCTCTAAGTTAATTATATTTCAGTTGATATTTCACTTGAGTTAGATTTATAGATATAAGAATGTTAATCCTGACTCGAGTGTTTTGTGTTTTGCTTTACGCTCGGGTCAGACTGAGAGATACAGCATTTGAGATTCATCTTCGAAGTTGGAGCTTTGCTTGAAGATCCAGCTATCTATCCCTTCAGTCATCCAGTTGATTGGTTCAGAGAAGCCATCTGTTGCATTGGAGACTTCATGGCATTTGAACTATTCGGTTGTATTTTATTTCTAACTCTGAGGTATATAGTAGCTTCATGAACTACTATTCTTTATCTATTCCGCTGCATTGTATTACTCTGTGTAAGTGATCTATGATTGATTTATTTACTGTATATTTTAAGTTTTGCCAAATTTTATTAACAATTCGGTATTTTGAACTATTCAAGTCGGACATGTACGGTTTTATTGTCGATTTGAATGGTCCAAAATAGCGGGTCGTTACAATGATACTTATCGAAGAGAATGTTGTGTTCTTTCAATTGTTTATCTAACTCTCAATACAAACTATTTATTTCTGCTTGTTTTATTTCAAGCTTGGTTATATAAGGGTAAACGGGTTTCCTCCTTATCTAAAATAAAGGATTTAAGCTATTATTATCCTGGAAGTGAAAGCCGTTTAAACAAAGAATCCCATACCTGAGAAACGGGAATTAACGCTTGAGAGACCTACTTTTTCTCTCTTAGTTCTTCCATGTTAATATAAGCAGGCTCCTCTTGAAGGTTAGAAGGCACAAGGGGTTCAGGTGGACTTGCTATATGAATAGATGGATTAGAATTAACCTTTTTATAAGCCCTAGTGTTGTCATCACCATCTTTTTCAGGAGCACCAGTGTGACCACTCCTGTTGCCACCTAAACCTTGACCTCAATCTACATTGTTGTCGTCATTGCCGTCGTCGTCATCATTACCCCCTCTTCCTCGGCCACTTCATCTTTGTCACCTTTATCTTCAGATTCGAATTCTACTTTGAAGGATAGGATTTTAGAAGCATCAAACTCCTCTTTTTCAGCAACTTCAACCCCCTTCTCCATTCCTTTAACTCCGTCCATAAATCTATTGACAAGAGCTGGGTCAAGTATGGGAAAGCCCAAATTTGGGCATTTATCAATATTGTCGGCGTAAGCAAGCATCATGGCGTCCTTAAAATAATTGACAATGATGTCCTTAAGAGAAGTATCAAGGAATAGAGACATCTGTCACTTTGCATCAGAAATAACATTGACAGTCAACTTTAGAGAATCTTTATTTTTTTAGCTTTTTCTCTAGAGAAGATTGTTTTGCTATAATTCAAGCTTTTTCATCCTCAGATTCTTTCAAGTCCATTTTCAAGACCAAATTTTCATCGGCAAGTAGTTGACGTGCTTTCCTTTCTTCAAAGATAACTGATTCTGATTGAGCAAGAGAAACTCTCGATCTATCTAGTTCCATCATGGCTTCATTTTTATTCGCAGATAGGGAGGAGACTTGGCTATTTGAGTTTGAAATTTCTTCTCGAAGCCTCGATGTCTCTACGGAAAATTTTAATACACCTTCTTGCAGGGAGAACCAACTCTTGAAAATTTAAAAGAAAATGTATAACATAAGTCAAAAACTTAGAGAGGAAAAATAATAATATGGTTAAATGATATTAAGCATACTAGAAGTTGTTGTTCAACCACAGAACGACAATGATCCATTGAATCAAAAATGGACGAAGTCGGACGGATAGAAGTAAAGGATGGAGAACTCAAGATAGACTGAAACATCTTCACAAAATCACTCGGAGGCACAAGTGATGTGGATGTGGGAGAATGCAACTCTTGGTAAGGGGTCGAAGTCCCCAAGTATTTTTCCATTTGATTAATCACACTAGGAGAGCAGGAGATGACAATGCACGATAGGGGATCGACCTTTGTGGGAGTCTTCTTGGGTCGATCAAGAGAAGCTTTAATAGTTGGACTCTCAATAGTTTTGTCAATATGTACAAACTCCTTCTCTTCGCATGGTGGAGAATCGAAAACTTTAATGATCTTGGATTTCTTAGGGGATGGTTCTGCCATGGTTATTTTACCCAACTTTCTTTTAGCAGCCATCTTTGACCTAGCAATGGTCTGAGACGAGTACGGGTAGTGGCGAGAGCTTGAGCACTTATAATTGGTTCAACCTGAGAAGCAGCTGCTGAAAATTCATACAAATCAGAGAAGCAATTTAAAAAGTAACACAACAACAAACTATAAGTAATATGTTTAAACTTACCCGAATGATCGGGAATAATTGGTGACATTGGGGAGAAATTCTTTGAATCGCCCAAAGAAAGAAGCGTTTGCTCCAGGATATGTGTTGAACTAAAGGAGGTAGACCAAGTACCCTCCGACATTCTAGTAGGAGGGGTGTTTTTGTAGATTTGAAGGATTCAACGGAGATAATGTATTCCCAATCCTACTTGAAGAGGCAATCGACAACTTACAGCTTTCTTATCTTCTTCATTTACCACTTTAACAGAAGCACCTGACAAGGAAACATAGATTGGCAATGGAAAGTAACTAAATAGAAAAATAAAGACTATGTCCAACTTATAGGGGGAAGAGAAAACTCCATTGATGTTGGAAAAACATTTAACGAAGAAGAACTGTGTTTCCCAGACCGTAAATTTGTTCACCCCTTTGGATATTAGCTTTTCAAGGGGATTGACTCCAATGATTTGGTTATTCTAGTTGCTAAACTTAACCAATCGAACAAGATAGTTCAAGACTTCAGCATTAAGTGAAGGAATTCCGGACTCCAGTGCCATGAGTTCCATGGATAGAAGATAGGTATATACAATTGGTGATAGTTGAATGGGAGCAATGCCCAAATGGGTCAAGAATTTGGATAAGAAATCAGGGAAAGGTAAGAAGCCTCCAAGCCAAATTAGATAGCGGTATAAGCAAAGTACCCTTCAGAAGAACTTTGAATGGTGCCGCTATCAGTCGAGGGACTCAACCCCAGTAATGCAGAAGTCATTGAGAATAGCGTCCACCTCATCTTGGGAAGATATTAAGGAGTGTTTGGAAGTTGCTTCAATCTTCTAGGGAGAAGATTCCATCATTGGTATTATGTCCTTTTCTAGTTTTTGGGAAGACTTTTTCACGCCCATAATCGTGCTAGGTGAAATCATTTCGGTTAGAAATTATAATTTGTTATAAAATTAACATTTTTTCAAGAATATGGGAAACCTATTACAATAATTTGAATATCAAGAAAAATATGAAATTCCAAATTCTTGAAAGAATGTTAGAGTTGGAAAAATGAAATTTGTTGAACTTTCGACAGAGTCGAAAGGGAGAATAGAAGTTGACAACCAACAAACACTCCTCAACAATGTCGAAAGCTCAAGGATAATTTTGTTATTAAAGAAAGTAGTCAAAACCTACACAACCAATTTGAAAAAATATATACGCTACCAACATTCAATAAACAAGGCAAAAAAAACCTTTCAACACTGTCGAAACCCATGAATGTAACGAACCATAAATTTTTAATAATTTTATTTATGTAATTTATTGAAATTTTTGTGAAATTTTAAATAATTTAATTTAGAAATATAAATCTGATATTTGGAATACGTCTACTTTAACCTAACAAATGGTAAATTTTCATCTAATAATATGGAAGTTTATTTTTCTTATATAATTCTATTTCAATTCAAATCAGTTAAATTAATGATAATAAAATATTTTCCAAAGCTGAATATTTTTATATAATAAATTTGTAAATCATCTTCTGAATGAGACGTCATATTTCGTTTCGCTAAATTTGGACTGCTATTACTCCATTTATCTTATTCCTGGCAAATTAGCAGCATTTTCGGTACCGACTATCGACTTTTGATAGAAGGGTCCTATTGCTGGTATATGTATATTGTTATGTTCGTCTTGTCAAGCTGATCCCCATGGTATATTCGTTTGTATGTTTAGAAATTCGATGCATGGCAGAATTGGCGGATCAGTTAACCGTATCGATGTTCGTTTTGTGCATTTTATTTCTTATGTCCATTTGTTTGTCCACTGTATGATTCCAACAGCTATTTGCTCTTAAAACTTTCAGAATTTATGACGTGACTTTGGAAATTCCCTGGTCTCAACATTTATTCTGGTTTCAATATTGATTTTGGATTCGTGCTATTGGAAAAAAACATTCATTTATGGTTGCGAGTTTTGCCTGTACATTCTCTTTCTTTTGGAGCCTGCTCATTCGTATGAATATAGATTATGAGGTTAGCATTCGAATCAGTTTATATATATACTGCTTGCATTCTTTTTTCGATGACTATACATTCTATAAAGTTATATATAACTGTAACGACCCGCAAATCCGTACCCCTTGAGTCAACACTATTCTACAACAATCAACTCAAGTTGTACAGAAATACGAACCATTTGGGTTTAAGAAGAAGAGGTAGAAGAAGAGAAAACAAAATCAACATCAGAATCTAACCATCGCAACGGAATAAAATAAAATAAATAGTAAATAATCTTTACTCAAAATCAAACATATCAGTTTACATATATTACCTCATTAGAGTACATCAGTCACAGCTCACATCAATAACATACAATGGGTACACAACAACTCAACACGGCGGAAATATATATATACAAGTACGAGAATACGTATCGTCATCCAACTCGTCTCTTGAGCTCCTCAGCATCATCCTGTATCATATAATACTCGGTCTGACCCGAGCATTACAGTTAAATAACACCTGAGTCAGTCTGGAATACCAGCGTGAGAAAATCACACCCAATTGATTATTAAAGTTTCAAAAATCCTTTGAAAACAAAAGCATCTCGCAAGACCACGCCACAAATAAACATGTCGGGTTTTTACCTTACGATAGCTAAAACAATTTTTATAGAAATCCTCTGATATTATAATAGGGTCTATATACAATACTTATAAAATAGCCGAAATTGTTACATTATTAAATTCCAGCTACTAGCCACAGAGTGGGCAATACAAACAAAACTCGTACAAGGCTCGTAGGGAGAATGGATTTCCAACTAATGACTAGGCACTGGGGTACCACCTGTCACAGTACGGGGCCTAGATCACCGTACCGAGGATTACTCCCTTCATCCCCTGCAACACAAGGCCGGAACCATTCCTTACTGAACAGTCCCGAACAAGATAAACCCCGTGGTTGGCGCGACCAACCACCCACTAAGACGAAATATATAAAAAGGGACATCTAGACAGGGGAAATATCTTGTCCTGCTTGGGCATGACCCACCTAACCTTGCTGCATATCCCCTGATTTTTAGTCATTACCGGTTGATGAGGCTTGAGGCTAAGCGTTACCTTTAGAACGTTTTCACTTAGAATGTCCATCGCCCACCTGACGATGTTTCGCAAGCATTCGTCCATACAAGTCCGTCCCGGGTTTGAACAGAACCGAAGGCATTATTCCTACTACATCCATTTTGGAAATATCCTCAGGATTAGTAGCGACTAGCCCTTGCTCTTCACTGCTCCATCTTCGAATCCAAAATTGTTTACACGAAACGTACAAACCGGATCGAAGTGGTTTTCGAAAAATGAATCTCGATCCCGGTCTCTTCGAAACGATCAACGTATTTGTCCAATATTGATAGTCGGTTATTTAACTATCAATTAATATGCATAAACATCCATCAACCAATAAATAATTTTCCAAATTATTTATTAATCCCAAAAATATCTTCACAAGATATATTTCTATTTTCAACCCTTTGAAAACAGTTTCAAAACCCTCATTCTTCTCAGAACAACCTTTCAATTATTCTATATTTCCTCTGAAATCACCAAACACAAAGATAGATTTTTAAAATAATTTAAAACACTTTATTTTGAAAATATACTTTTAAAAATTTAAGTTATATTACTTCAATATTTGTTAAAAATACATACTATATGAGTATTTGAAAATAAAGTTACTTAATAGAATATAAATCTAGATTTTCACCTTTGAAAACAAAATACTAGGACACTTTTTAAGTAATTACCACTATAATAGGTTTGAAAGAAATGCTTACCTTTGAATTGAAATAGTAGAAATAATAAATTTCAAAAACTTGCTTTTTACAACAATTTTAAAACCTTTAAATTTATTTAAGAATTTACTTTAAAAATGTACTTGGTTATCCAGAGAAAAATCCCAACTTCAATCACTTACATCAATTTCCCAAATTGATTTCCAATTTATTCCCTTTAAATCCAGAATCTATTAATTTTAGATCTCATTTCTTGATTTCAATTTTTTTTTTAGATTTCTCAATTACTTCTTTATTTTATTTTTATTTTAAATAAATTTAAACTTTGCATTTTAAAATAATTCATTATTTCTTTAATTGATGTAACTTAAGTTACAATTCATCAATTTCATTTTATTCAAAATTCCATTTCTCTTCATACTCGAAATTATTTATTATTATTTTCATATTACTTCTATTTCTTTTCAATTCATTCTTAATTTATTCAAACTTTCTATAATTATTTCTCTTACAAATTTACTTCCTTTTAATTTCCTTTCAACAATCCAATTCATATATTTTTGTAATTCATTATACCCGAATATCCAATCAAACCATACATTCAATATTCCGATATAGCTCATCATAGGATATCAAATAATCAAAACAGAGCATATTGAATAATTTAAATAAATGTGAGGGGTCCAGTTGGATCCCTCCAACCTGTTTCCCTGCATCCACAGATGTTAGCACATCATAATATCCATTCCAAAATATACCAGACGAAAGCACATCAATCAATCCAACCATTCAAGCAATTATTTAAATATAATCATTTAAATTTTAAATTATACTGAGTGAGATTAACTCACCTTTTGCTTTTGATTTGCGGTCTATTCCATCTTGACTTGTTTTCCATTGTTGTTTTCAGACCTTGTAAAAATATTAGATGTTCTATTAATATTCGATTCAATTAGAAAATTAAGTCCCCATTTGATAAATTAATTAACTCTATATTTTATCACCCTTAACAAAATTTAAATTTACTAATAATTTAATTCAAGCTATTACTTCCCTTTAATAATCTTTAATAGCTAAAATTTATTAAATAGGTCAATCGTACACTTTTATCACCAAATCCCTTACATAATTTTCTTCCAAAACCTTATATCGATTTCCCGTATATATGTGTTTTAATTTTGGAACATTTAAAACTAAACAGTAAATATGAGTTATGTTATATATATTTTAACTGCATATTTTTTTTTCTGTACATAATTTAAATCTCAACAACAATTTATTAAACTTCAAAATTAACTGCATAAACAAAAGGATACCTTACTGCGTACCATACGTGCCCTGCCATCGAACAAATCTCCCTCATCACTCGTAGGAGTCGCCAATGCCTTCATCTCTCCTCTGCTTCGTCCCACCTGCGAGCCACCACGCACGAACTTCCACACGCGAACACCTCCCCTCAACTTCGAATTCGAGCTTCGGCTATCCACGCGTCCACACGAGAACCCTATGCCGAGAGCTTCTTCAACTGATGCGCCTGCTCGCCCCCAAATCGCCTCGACGAACCCCTATCTCGAGCAGCAGCAACTACTCGAACCCTAGCACATCCCTCCATCCTCGAGTTCAAGCTACATCCCTCCTGCGCACTCGCGACCGATGCTCTAACCTCCCCCTTGCAGTCGCACGCGAGCTCGTGAATTCAATCGCGTTTCTTCTTTTTTTCTTCTGCGAAATCGATTTGAAAAAAAGGGCTCGATTTCGATTAGAATTGAAACAGAAGAAGTCGCCCCCCCTCCCCCTCTCTTGATTTCGAACGAAAATATATTTCGTTCTATTAATTCTCGGCCATGAACTTCCCTTCCCCCCCCCCTTTTTTTTAATATCGAATTGCCTCAAGTTTGAAAAAAAAGGAAAAAATAAATAAACGAAAAAAGGGAAAGATCGGACTTTTGTTGAAAGGAACGGCGTCGATTACTATAGAAGAAGAAGGCGTATAAGGGAAGACTCAATCATTAATTTAAATTCAATTTGATTATTCTAGGCATTGACCAATCGTATGACCCAACGGTAACACCAAACAATGCGAAAATTGAAATCCGATAATAATTCAATATTACGGACCCAATGGAACTGGTTTTGTCGAATTCCGAGACTGTGCCTTGGAAGGCTATTTTTAAATTCAATATAAATGACATAAATTTCAAAACCGAACAAACCATAGCTAATTTCAATTTTACAACTTCTATTATTTTCAGTATTATCGATATTAATTTTACAAGCCTTCAAATTATATTCAACGGGTTTAAAACTCCAGATTCAACATGTAGCTCAG
Organism: Allium cepa; assembly: GCA_030765085.1. Taxonomy (NCBI): domain Eukaryota; kingdom Viridiplantae; phylum Streptophyta; class Magnoliopsida; order Asparagales; family Amaryllidaceae; genus Allium; species Allium cepa. The sequence continues at coordinate 252,349,508 of CM060937.1, read as the reverse complement.
CTTGAAATTATTTAATTCCATAAATTCAATAGTTAAATTATCAAATAATTTTGTGATATTCGTAATTCAAGTTCCAATTACTCTATTGAATATTTAAAATCAATTAAATATTCTAATTTTAAATGCTCGAAAATTCCGGGTCGTCACATTCCTTCCCCCTTAAAAGAATTTCGTCCCCGAAATTACTAGTTGGGAAGAACGGTCCAATACCTGTTTACTTATCTCCAAAACCAAACAAATCAACATCTAACCAACTATCTTTTATAAAAGACCCATTATCTTCTTATTAACTTCTTAAACTTTTTCCTAGTCCCAACCAACCTTACTTATTCAACTATTCAAATTATAATTCAAAACCAAGTTTCAAATTTTCAAATTTTCTCAAAAAAAAAATCTCTGACTCTCTAAAATTTCGCCAACGTGTCCTTTGCGCGGCTAGCTCGGTACTACTACAAAAATGGCTCTACGGCCTCCCAAATCCAAAAAGAAAACAAAAAGCCAAGTGGCTCAATCCAAATCCAAATCCCAATCAAATTTCATACCAAATTTAAATACATACCTTTTTGTCGAGCATTTTAAATTTATCTCTTGAAACCAAATCAAATTTTCTTTTCCCTTTTATAAACCTACATATCCTGTTTAGCACCAGTATCCAATCACAATATCCCAAAATATTTTATCGACTTCCTTACAAAATATCAATATCTATTCATTTCAATATTATCTTAGATTTTATTTGTAATATCAATTCCCAATCTAGAATTTACCATTCCTTTCTTAAGTTAGTATAAACATTTTATATGTTTCTTATCTTTATTTCTCTTTACCTCTTTTAGTTTATACTTATTTCTATTCAAATCGATTTCCACATTACATATGTATTTCATTTATTTTCAACTTTGAATTTTTAAATTTTATCCTTCATTTATAACTAATTTAAGTCATTGCTTTAATTAGTTTCATTTACGAACTTATTTTAGTTTCCAATTCTGAATAGTTTTGTCACTAACAAAATTTTCAAAAATTTTCTAACTTCCAAAATTTCTGAAAATTTTTGGAAGAGTCCCTTTTGTACGGAGGAGCTTTTGCAATTTGACAAAAGCGATAAATATATATACATCGACCCACACGGTCGGAAAAATAAAAAACAGTTCATATTTAATATTTTAATTGCGTAGGCGTACCTTATTTAGCATTTTAAGCAAGCGGCTTATTATTTTTAGCAAGTAGCACTACCAAATCCAGCCACACAGCTTCTAGGTACCTGTACTTACTCAATTTAAACATGTAAGTATGATATAAATGAAGTTTAACTACATTTCACTTATTTACAATAGTTAAAACATATGAATTCTAAAAGAATCTCATACCAAACATTTTTCCGTAAGCAATTAATATAGTTTCATGCTAATTCAACTGTTTCACATAATTTATAAACCATTCTCATCCAATGTGAATGTTTTTCAATCCATTTGTATATAACTTCATTAATTTGAATGGTTTAAAACTCAATTGCTTACATTTAATTTATTTTTAAGCAAAAATGAACTCATATTTAATTCAATTGCTTTCAAAATCAATTTATTTTACTTCCACCAACTCATAGAATTTTAATTACTTCCATTTACATCCAATGACAATTTATTCTATGCAATTTGACAAGATTTATGCGAATAAATAAGTATTTATGTTTATAACCAATTTAAATGGATTTTAACTCAATTTATTCTTAATTCTATTCCATTAGAAAATTTATTCACAATCCATATATTCTCGGTTCCATTGCATTTCAAATTTTAATCCATTCACAATCATTTATTTAGCTCGACACATTCCATTTAAATTTTCATTTACAATCCACTCATTTACATTTCATTTCATATTTGTTTATTCCAAACTATTTTATTTAGCTCGAAGACAATCCAAGCTATTCCATTCAATAAAATTAGTTTACCCACATTCCTTAAACCATTCTAATAAACTCGAAACATTTATTTTCTTATTGTCTCAAGTTATTTCAATCCCTTAATAATTTAAATGGTTTATAATTATTTATTTAAACATTTTCATTCCATTAAATGTTATCGGCAACTCACCGAATTTTATTTCGATTCAAACTTATTTTTACTCGATTTAAAACCAATCCAATATTATTAAACTTTGCTCAAGTTGATTTCAATTCAACTCCCCATCTATTTAGCTTAAGTCAATTTACTTCAATTATTCAAATTTTATACTTAAGCTCATTTTCATTTAACAAGTAAATTCTCTTTTCAATTTAACTTGATTCTATTTTAATCCAATCCCATTTTAAATCTGCAAATTTCATTTGATTGGTTATTATAAAATTTCACTTTCCAGATTTAACTCATTCAATTTATTACCTGGCTATTTTCCAGGTTATCTTCACTTATTTGGATTTTATTTGCACATTCAAACCATTGCTATTTTAATCCATTTACATTTTTATTTGATACATTCCCAAATTATATTTACTTTGTTTACACTTCAAGTCTAATTTTAATTAATAACTCAAGTTCTGATTCTATTATTCACTTTTAATTTACCATCCAATTTATTAACTTACATTGCAATTTGGTTCACAAATCAATTAATTAATTGCAAGGCCATTTTCAATTATATTTTCTTCATCGACAATGTAAGTCAAATTTAATTATAACTTGAGTTTTATTTTCAAACCTCATCATAAACTCACAATTCAATTTCATTAACTGATTTATTAACAAATTTGTTCTTCCTTTATTTATAATCCAATACTTGAAATTTTATTCAAAATATCACTCCATTTAATTTTCTTAAGTTCAATATTTATTTTATACTTCAAGTTTGGATCCTCATTTCATTTTTCAATTTATCAAAATATTGATTTGGGCATTGTATTCCATTTTCAATTTAATAAGTCACAACTTATTATTTTATACAATTCCATTCATCATAAGCTGGAATATATTCATCTTTTATTTTTAACTCAAACCTTTTGTTTATTTATAGCCCAAGCATATTTTATTTCCATGGATCTTTAATTCTTTTATAAGTTATTCTGATTTATTGATTTCAATTCTCATTTCTTATCCAATTTACTTTCCATTTATTCAGGTAAGAGTCTAATTCATTCAATAATTCAATTGAATTTTTATTCCAATTCAATTCTATTTCAACTCTGATTTATTCAACTCAATTTGATTTTAACTAGATTCGAATACGACTGGATACTATTTCAGCTTATTCAATAAATTTCAATTCAATCAAATTTTTATTTCCAACTCCAAGTAAATTTTCATTTTCAACTTTTCTCTTTAAATTTAAATTCCAACCTTCAAAGCCTATATTTCCTTCCTGATTTAAAACTCATCTCAATTTTATAAGCTTACAACCCATCCTATCAGGATTTTTAAACTCCCGGCTTTAGTTTCAAATTGTTTTGAAATCTCCAACATCTCAAATCACATTTCTCACAAAATTAAACTAATCTTGTTTTATTCCCAACAAATTTCCTTTGAAATTTTCAAAAACAACTAGCTTTTTAGAGCAAATCAATTTTTGGCAGCAATCCATCACTTAGGAATTCGAAAATGAATACTGATGATGCGGCCGTCATCATCAGAATCATTTTCCAATAATCCAAGTGATTTCAATGCTATTTCACTTCCAAAATCCATTTTAAAACAATTTTCCTTTCGGAAGTATCTCCAAAACAATTGTATTATTATTCATCTTCAAATACTTTGACAAACACTTCCAAATTTCTGGGATTTAAATTTCTAAATCCTGCTTTAAATCAATTTTACTATAATTTTATTTGCATAGCTTAAGCTCATACAGATTCTTATTTGGTTATATTTTAATTTATAAATTACATTTATAATTCATATTTATACATTTCATTTCATAATTGAATTTATCTTCTCAATCTTTGATTATATTTACAATTTCTAGTTAAATTTTCACTTAAAAATGATAATACTTTAATATTATCATTTCTAACATCCAAGCAACCATATATTAGCTAAATAATTTATAAAAATTTTATTTATATCAAAATATATTTTGGGCAAAATTATTTCATTTACCCACATTTAAAACAATACCGTGTCGATTGTTCTATTCTAGTGTTTAGAAACCCCTTCGATACAGTTGCGCAGACTGTGTCAACGAAGGTTCATATGCCACTCAATAAATCAACCAACACAATATTAAAACAATTTATATTCACTAACAAATACGCGCTCATATCTATTAATACGCTCAAACTCATTCTAGAGCACTTCGGACTCTATTTTAAATGAGTAATTCCCACCATAGCCAAGGTTATCACTAACCTAAGCTCTGATACCAACTGTAATGACCCGCAAATCCGTACCCCTTGAGTCAACACTATTCTACAACAATCAACTCAAGTTGCACAGAAATACGAACCATTTGGGTTTAAGAAGAAGAGGTAGAAGAAGAGAAAACAAAATCAACATCAGAATCTAACCATCGCAGCGGAATAAAATAAAATAAAAAGTAAATAATCTTTACTCAAAATCAAATATATCAGTTTACATATATTACCTCATTAGAGTACATCAGTCACAGCTCACATCAATAACATACAATGGGTACACAACAACTCAACACAGCGGAAATATATAGCATCATCCTGTATCCTATAATACTCGGTCTGACCCGAGCATTATAGTTAAATAACACCCGAGTCAGTCTGGAATACCAGCGTGAGAAAATCACACCCAATTGATTATTAAAGTTTCAAAAATCCTTTGAAAACAAAAGCATCTCGTAAGACCACGCCACAAATAAACATGTCGGGTTTTTACCTTACGATAGCTAAAACAATTTTTACAGAAATCCTCTGATATTATAATAGGGTCTATATACAAATACTTATAAAATAGCCGAAATTGTTACATTATTAAATTCCAGCTACTAGCCACAGAGTGGGCAATACAAACAAAACTCGTACAAGGCTCGTAGGGAGAATGGATTTCCAACTAATGACTAGGCACTGGGGTACCACCTGTCACAGTACGGGGCCTAGATCACCGTACCGAGGATTACTCCCTTCATCCCCTGCAACACAAGGCCGGAACCATTCCTTACTGAACAGTCCCGAACAAGATAAACCCCGTGGTTGGCGCGACCAACCACCCACTAAGCCGAAATATATAAAAAGGGACATCTAGACAGGGGAAATATCTTGTCCTGCTTGGGCATGACCCACCTAACCTTGCTGCATATCCCCTGATTTTCAGTCATTCCCGGTTGATGAGGCTTGAGGCTAAGCGTTACCTTTAGAACGTTTTCACTTAGAATGCCCATCGCCCACCTGATGATGTTTCGCAAGCATTCGTCCATACAAGTCCGTCCCGGGTTTGAACGGAACCGAAGGCACTATTCCTACTACATCCATTTTGGAAATATCCTCAGGATTAGTAGCGACTAGCCCTTGCTCTTCACTGCTCCATCTTCGAATCCAAAATCGTTTACACGAAACGTACAAACCGGATCGAAGTGGTTTTCGAGAAATGAATCTCGATCCCGGTCTCTTCGAAACGATCAACGTATTTGTCCGATATTGATAGTCGGTTATTTAACTATCAATTAATATGCATAAACATCCATCAACCAATAAATAATTTCCCAAATTATTTATTAATCCCAAAAATATCTTCACAAGATATATTTCTATTTTCAACCCTTTGAAAACAGTTTCAAAACCCTCATTCTTCTCAGAATCAACCTTTCAATTATTCTATATTTCCTCTTAAATCACCAAGCACAAAAAAAGATTTTTAAAATAATTTAGAACACTTTATTTTGAAAATATACTTTTAAGCATTTAAGTTATATTACTTCAATATTTGTTAAAAATACATACTATATGAGTATTTGAAAATAAAGTTACTTAATAGAATATAAATCTAGATTTTCACCTTTGAAAACAAAATGCTAGGACACTTTTTAAGTAATTACCACTATAATAGGTTTGAAAGAAATACTTACCTTTGAATTGAAATAGTAGAAATAATAAATTTCTAAAACTTGCTTTTTACAACAATTTTAAAACCTTTAAATTTATTTAAGAATTTACTTTAAAAATGTACTTGGTTATCCAGAGAAAAATCCCAACTTCAATCACTTACATCAATTTCCCAAATTGATTTCCAATTTATTCCCTTTAAATCCAGAATCTATTAATTTTAGATCTCATTTCTTGATTTCAAACTTTTTTTAGATTTCTCAATTACTTCTTTATTTTATTTTTATTTTAAATAAATTTAAAATTTGCATTTTAAAATAATTCATTATTTCTTTAATTGATGTAACTTAAGTTACAATTCATCAATTTCATTTTATTCAAAATTCCATTTCTCTTCATACTCGAAATTATTTATTATTATTTTCATATTACTTCTATTTCTTTTCAATTCATTCTTAATTTATTCAAACTTTCTACAATTATTTCTCTTACAAATTTACTTCCTTTTAATTTCCTTTCAACAATCCAATTCATATATTTTTGTAATTCATTATACCCGAATATCCAATCAAACCATACATTCAATATTCCGATATAGCTCATCATAGGATATCAAATAATCAAAACAGAGCATATTGAATAATTTAAATAAATGTGAGGGGTCCAGTTGGATCCCTCCAACCTGTTTCCCTGCATCCACAGATGTTAGCACATCATAATATCCATTCCAAAATATACCAGACGAAAGCACATCAATCAATCCAACCATTCAAGCAATTATTTAAATATAATCATTTAAATTTTAAATTATACTGAGTGAGATTAACTCACCTTTTGCTTTTGATTTGCGGTCTATTCCATCTTGACTTGTTTTCCATTGTTGTTTTCAGACCTTGTAAAAATATTAGATGTTCTATTAATATTCGATTCAATTAGAAAATTAAGTCCCCATTTGATAAATTAATTAACTCTATATTTTATCACCCTTGACAAAATTTAAATTTACTAATAATTTAATTCAAGCTAATACTTCCCTTTAATAATCTTTAATAGCTAAAATTTATTAAATAGGTCAATCGTACACTTTTATCACCAAATCCCTTACATAATTTTCTTCCAAAACCTTATATCGATTTCCCGTATATATGTGTTTTAAATTTTGGAACATTTAAAACTAAACAGTAAATATGAGTTATGTTATATATATTTTAACTGCATATTTTTTTTTCTGTACATAATTTAAATCTCAACAACAATTTATTAAACTTCAAAATTAACTGCTTAAACAAAAGGATACCTTACTGCGTACCATACGTGCCCTGCCATCGAACAAATCTCCCTCATCACTCGTAGGAGTCGCCAATGCCTTCACCTCTCCTCTGCTTCGTCCCACCTGCGAGCCACCACGCACGAACTTCCACACGTGAACACCTCCCCTCAACTTCGAATTCGAGCTTCGGCTATCCACGCGTCCACACGAGAACCCTATGCCGAGAGCTTCTTCAACTGATGCGCCTGCTCGCCCCCAAATCGCCTCGACGAACCCCTATCTCGAGCAGCAGCAACTACTCGAACCCTAGCACATCCCTCCATCCTCGAGTTCAAGCTACATCCCTCCATCCTCGAGTTCAAGCTACATCCCTCATGCGCACTCGCGACCGATGCCCTAACCTCCCCCTTGCAGTCGCACGCGAGCTCGTGAATTCAATCGCGTTTCTTTTTTTTTTTCTGCGAAATCGATTTGAGAAAAAAGGGCTCGATTTCGATTAGAATTGAAACAGAAGAAGTCGCCCCCCCCTCTTTTGATTTCGAACGAAAATATATTTCGTTCTATTGATTCTCGGCCGTGAACTTCCCTTCCCCCCCCCCCTCCGTTTTTTTTAATATCGAATTGCCTCAAGTTTGAAAAAAAAAGGAAAAAATAAATAAACGAAAAAAGGGAAAGATCAGGCTTTTGTTGAAAGGAACGGCGTTCGATTACTGTAGAAGAAGAAGGCGTATAAGGGAAGACTCAATCATTAATTTAAATTCAATTTGATTATTCTAGGCATTGACCAATCGTATGACCCAACGGTAACACCAAACAATGCGAAAATTGAAATCCGATAATAATTCAGTATTACGGACCCAATGGAACTGGTTTTGTCGAATTCTGAGACTGTGCCTTGGAAGGCTATTTTTAAATTCAATATAAATGACATAAATTTCAAAACCGAACAAACCACAGCTAATTTCAATTTTACAACTTCTATTATTTTCAGTATTATCGATATTAATTTTACAAGCCTTCAAATTATATTCAACGGGTTTAAAACTCCAGATTCAACATGTAGCTCAGCTTGAAATTATTTAATTCCATAAATTCAATAGTTAAATTATCAAATAATTTTATGATATTCGTAATTCAAGTTCCAATTACTCTATTGAATATTTAAAATCAATTAAATATTCTAATTTTAAATGCTCGAAAATTCTGGGTCGTGACATAATTATATCTGACCTCACCATCCAACATTTCCTTTTGCCTGTGAATTGTTTCGCCATCTCCTCTCCTCCTTATTTCTATTTTTTACAGAGCTTCACAAAAAAGGGTAAAAGATAATCCCTGTAGATGCTTATTTTCTTTTCTCCGTTAAGCCGTGCATCACCTCCCCGATGTCAGTCTCCACCCACGCTTAGCCTTTGCACAATGCTAGACCACCCACACCGAATTGCAACTGCCCCTCCACGCATCGCCTATATCACCTCCCAAAGCAGCCATCACGTGGCCGAGCTCTTCCTCCACTGATCGGCGTAGCTTCCATCATTTCAAGTTATATATAGGTTAGTATATATATCAAGTCATATAGGTATAGATTTTATATACATGTTTCCGTGTTCACTTTATTTTTAGTAGTAGATTGTTTAGAGTTTAAGTGTACATATATATATATATATTATGGGTTAGTATATGTTTTATTTCCCAGTTTACAGTAATATGATGGGTTGGTTTTATATTTTATATATATATATATATAATATATTGAATATATTTATAAAAAGTTTATATATATGTTTACCTAGGTTATATTTTGTATACGTAAGTTGGCCTTTTGTATAACATAACTGTTTATTTTGTATATATAAATGATGTCTTTGGTTTGTTAGTAAATATGTAAATGTACATATATAATTTAAGATCTACTATATGTACATTAAGCTATATAAACTTGTTGTATAGATATAAGATTAAATATGGCAGTCGTACGTAGCATATTACCTTATATATTGTTCCAAATATGATACTGTTAAGTAATATATGTTTTATAATAAACATATAGTGTAACCTGTTCATAATGAAATTATGAAATCTGTTGTATACATATATTTTATAATAACAGATGCGAAGTATAATTTTAACTTGTTTAAGTGTTGTATATATAAGTTCATAGCAGTTTATGAAATCTGTTTGAGTCCATATATGTAAACATTTTGATTTTAATTATAGTACGTATGTAAGTATAAATGCTAGTACATAGATTTGCCTATATATAAATATAAATATAAAAGAGTTTGGTGTTCGGAGATAAATTAAGGTTTTTTATATATAAAAAGTGTTTAGAATGTAAGGATTTGAAATATAATATATATATATATATTATTAATAGGGTTTTAAATTAAATATTGATGTTTATAAACTATTAATAATAATATAATATACATTTTGTTTCTGTTACAACAAACTGATTTTTGATTCTTGATTCCCTATCTATGAGCTTTGTCTGTCAAATTCGTGCCAATCTAGCTTTTCTTTGGAAGTTGTGCTTGCATTTTGTAACTCAATTCATTATCATTCCTCTCTAGCTTCGAAAGGTGAGCAATCACTCATGATTAACATTCAATAATTGAAATATACTGTTGTTAGTATTTACATTGCTATAAATATGATATAATTTGTATCTGTTCAGCTGTGACATCGACACCATTATCAGTATTTATATTGATGATATATGCCCGTTATATTATCATCATATCTGTTATCACTTTGCAAGTTCCTTGTTAGTATAGAATTCCATATGGGCTGAAATGATACATACCCGAACAATCTGTAGAATAGAAGAAAATCGTTATGAGTTGAAATGATAAACCCAAGTGATTTTTATTTGAATTGAATTTTTATTGTGGGTTGAAATGATATATACGCCGTAAATATTTAAATTACGAATTGAAATGATAAATATCTGTATCACTTGACCATAGAATTGAAAATTATATACATACATCGTTGGTCTATTTATAAATATTTTGGAAATTATTTCTACGGTTTTGGAAAGAAATATATGGTTTAATAAGTATTGATTTTAAGATATTATATATAATTGTATTTTATAAAGGTTAAATTTTGATTTTTAAAATTATATGTTTTGAAAATGTTTATAATTATAAGTTTGTTTTGAATTTTTGACTTTAAGAATATACTTAAAATTTTACTATTTTGAAATATATATAAATTAGTTTTAATATAAAATAAGTTTAACAATAAGATTTAATTTAATAAAGTTTGACTTAGCTAATATATAATATGTTTAAGTATTTATTTAGATTTTTATTTCAAATATAGATTTTATAATAATTTGAATAAGTTAAGGTTGGCAGATAAATTTCAATTTATTTCAAATTGTGTTTAATTAAGAATTTTATTTAATTAAATTGATATGAAACTTGTTGAAATCTAAGATTTTAGAGGAAATGAAAACTTGATTTTGGATCAAGGTGATTAAATGAATATTTTAAGTTTAAATAAATTAAAGCAAATATTTAGTTTATTTGTAATTTGGGTTTTATTTAAATGATATTGGATTTATTAAGTAAATATTTCAAAACCAAATAATAGTAAAGTGAATTTGATATATATATATATATATATATATATATATATATATATATATATGAAATTATCAAATGTAGTTTTGAAATGTTGAATATTTAAAGCTTTAAAATATATTGAAGTTGAAATTATTTATTTTGTGGTTCAAATCTGTATTTGAAATCGATATAATTTATAATGGTTTATTGAGAAACTGAATTGAATTGAAACTGATGATTTGAGATTTGATTAAATTTGAATTTTGAAATTCGAGTTGCTTTGGAATCAATTTGTGAAATTTGAGGAAGCTATTTTATTATATAAAGCATTTTTAAATTATATCCCAAACTATTTATATATTTTACTTTATAAATTATTTTCATATAAAGTATTTTAAAATAAATCATTTTGATATAAACTATTTTTAATATAAACTATTTTAGTATACTAACTATTTATTTTAAACTATTTTAACTTATAACTATTTTATTGTATAAACCACTTTATTATATGTACTATCATTAATATCTAAACGGTTTAAAGGAAAGTATTATGATTTCTAAGTTATGATTTCCAAAGTGTTATAATTTCCAAAGTATTATGATTTATAAGTTACGATTTCTAAAGTGTTATGGTTTTAGAAGCTTTATAATTTCGAAAGTGTTATAACTTTGAAGTGCTATGATTTTTGGAAATGGATATATTTGAAATGGAAATGATATCTTATTGATATGGTTTGAAATGGAAATGATATCGTATTTGGTTTTGAAATGGCAATGATAATTTGGTTTTGAAGTATTAACAATTTTGAAATGACCGCGGTGTTATAATAACGATTGGTTGTTGAAGAGACTGGGATTAGATATTGTCGTACTCTCTGCCAACACCGAAAACCACTGTAACAACCATGTACGCGTTGGAGATTCCAGAATAAAGTAGGATGGTGGCAACGATTCTATATGAGGTATATAGGTGGACCCGACTCCCGTGAGTTGGCATAAGGTGGCTAAAACAGGAGCAATTGATGTGCTAAGTGAGGTAGCTCCTCCGATCAGACACACTCCATCGTATGCCATTCTATTACTTTATGATTGATTTCGTGTGCACTTTTGATTTAGGAGTGTGGCTCGAGGTGGGCGATTACTGCGGCTCTGTGTTACCACTAGCCTGGAAGTGTGATTGGTATATGTACCTTGGCATTGCCTAGTTGTGCCGTGTCACCCACCCTATCGAGTCGACTACGAGTTTGTTTTGTGTCGTACCTTTGGAGTATCCTTTGGTAGCCTCCCGATCAGGAGGTATTATGGTACAGTATAGACTATTGTCACTATAAAATGTGTTAAGGGGGAAATGGGTAATGCCTTAACGATATTTTAATAGTTTACTTTACTTTAGACACTATTACAATAGTGTATAGTACTACATAATAGATAGTTCCATGGATCCTTAGAGGATGGTTATCCCAAACATCCTTTAAGTTACTTGTATTTCAGTTGATATTTCATGATATTTCACTTGAGTTGGATTTATCGATATAAGAATGTTTGTGTTTTGCTTTATGCTCGGATCAGACTGAGTGCCACAACATTTGAGACTCACCTTTGAAGTTGGAGCTTCGCTTAGAGATCCAACCATCTATTCAGCTTTCAGTTATTCAGTTGACTCCAATGATATATTCAGATCTTATATTTGACTATTGTATGGATACTTCTATGTATATTAGACTTATATTATCTCTTGTTTAACTCTGTTATATATATATATATATATATTGTAGCTTCATGAACTATTATTCTCTTATTTCCGTTGCTTATTGTTATATTATTCTATGTTTGTGATTCTATGATTATTTATTTATTGTATATGATGCGTTTTGCCAAATATAAATTAACAATATTATATTTTGAGCAATTCAAGTCCAACATGTGCGGATGCGAATGACTGAAAATATTGGGATGTTACAGTTGGTATCAGAGCTCTGTTTTTAGGCAAATACCAGCATATATAGTAAATTTAATTACAAGAATCACTTTCGTTCGTGCTTGAATCTCTTCCTTTTGACTTGGTTTTCTTTGATTTTTGGAACAGTCCCTTTGGTTCCAAATCCCATTCTTGTCTCTCCCTATTTGTATTCTTCTTGATTCTGGAGTATCCCATAGCTCCAATGGGTGATCTGTAAAGGGGTGAACTTCTTTACAATAGGCATCAATTCATCGAAGATTTCTGTATCATCGGTTTAGATGCTACTATCTCTTGTTATACCCTAACATTCTCTAATAGACGACCAGGGGAAATTCTCTTGCGATCGAGTATCGATTTGCCTCATAATTCTGTATCAATATTATTCTTGAAGTCACAGTTGATCCGATTAAGGTTTCCGTGATTTGTATTAGTCATCCACCTTTTCTTTTTTGTTATTTAATTATCAAGCCTAGCTTCTAGTTTGAATTCTTTTGATTTGGATATCTCTAGTTTGAATCTTTATCCTTATTTTGAAATCCATTTTCTTGAATTATCGAGTGAGGGAGTGTATTTGTATATACAAAAATATTTTATATTGCGTTGTTTGAATTGTTAATGATGATATGGGGTTTCAATCGATTCTTCTGATCAACGCTATTGATAGGAATTCGAAAACACTTGAATAGAGCAATCTGACACAATAAATTCCATGATTATATTATATATATTAGTATAAATTTTCTGGAATTAAAAGTTAATTGAATTGGTCTTGATTTTCATTTATTATTCTGTAAACCATGGATTATTGCTACATTAAATAAATGAAATTATAAACATGGTTTATAAATTGATTTGAAGAAAAATTTAAATAAATTTAAAATTTTGAATTTGAGAATTTAACTTCCGGTAATTTCAAATTTTGGTTTTAAAATTTTAAAATGCATATTACTTAAAAGTATTTTCTAATAGAAATTGTTTCCAAAAAAATTTAAAAGTTTAAATCAGTGCTCTTCCCTTTTGTCACTGGAAAATAATTTCGGTGACGACTGCAGCATCATCGGCATTCATTTTTGAGTTTCAGAGTAGAGTGACCATTCTGTAGCTTTGCTACAATTTTGTTTTGGAAATTAAATTGACTTAAATTTCTAAATTATGGCTCGATTTATAGTATATATTGGGTATATGATTATTTTGATATATATAATATATATGTATATATTTATCTCTAAATTATTTGAAGTTAATCGAAAATTTAATTCTTAAATTTTTGGTAAAGGACGATTGCAGTTAAAATAAAGCTAAATTTTTTGAATAAATATTTAAAAACTTGAAATAATTGAATTGGAAAAATTTACTTATATAATCTCGATTACATTCCAATATCACTTATCTAAATCATTAAGTTAAATATGTAATTGAATAGTTTACAATGTAAATTAATGTTAAAGGAATTTATAAATAAATTTGAGTGATTATAATAAATATTTAAACGCTTAATTTATAATTTATAAAAATGTTAATTGAGATAAAATTGAATAATAAGATAATGAATAAATAAGATAGATAAAGCAAATTTTGTTGAAATCAAATCAACTTAATGAAATACATTGAATTTAAAATCAATTATTGAATATTAATTAATTTAAATTGAAATTTATATGGTTTAAATTAATTGTTTTATTTTGTTTTCCAAATCTACTTTTCTTTCAGGTTGTTTCTATCCTCCTACCTCGTCCCTTTTCGGGGATGAAAAGTTTTGAGTGGGGAAGCGTGTAACGACCTATAAATTTTTATAATTTTATTTATGTAATTTATTGAAACTTTTATGAAAATTTAAAATTTTATTTTAGAAATATAAATTTGATATTTGGAATATGTCTACTTTAACGTAGCAAATGGTAAATTTTCATATAATAATATGGAAGTTTATTTTTATTATGTAATTCTATTTCAATTCAAATTAGTTAAAATCGATGATAATAAAATATTTCCAAAGCTGAATATTTTTATATAATAAATTTGTAAATCATCTTCTGAGTGAGACATCATATTTCGTTTCGTTAAATTTGGACTGTCATTGCTCCGTTTATCTTATTTCTGGCAAATTAGCAACACTTTCGGTACCGAATATCGACTTTCGATAGAAAGGTCCTATCGCTAATATCTGTAGACCGTTCTGTTCGTCTCGTCTCGCTGATCTCCGTAGTATATTCGTTCGTGTGTTTCGGAAACCGATGGACGGTGGAATCGGCGGATCAGTTAACGGTATCGGTATCCATTTTGTGCATTTTGTTTCTTATTTCCATTCGTTTGTCCACCGTACGATTCCAACAGCTATCTGCTTTTAAAACTTTCAGAATTTATGACGTGACTTTTACAGTTCCCTGGTCTCAACATTTATTCTGGTTTCAATATTGATTTCTATTGGTTTCGTGCTTTTGGAAAAAAACATTCATTTATGGCTGTGAGTTTTGCCTGTACATTCTCTTTCCTTTGGATCCTGCTCGTTCCTGTGAATATAAATTATAAGGTTAGCATACAAATCGGTTTATATATATGCCGCTGTTAATCGACTAAATTTCTATCGAGTTAGAAAATAATCGAAAATTTTCAAATTAAAATTAACCGCAAGCGCACGGCATACACTTTGTAGTACATGACGAATACGGGTCGATACACGGGAAATTGATGATTTTAAAAATTTATTCAATCAAATCAAACCAAAGTTGTAGAGTGTGATTAGCTAGAAAATGAGAAAAATGTCAAAAAGAAAGTGGTAAAAATATGAGAGTTAAATGATAATTTAGAGATAATTCCTCTCTCTATATCATATACTTCAACAAATTATTAAATTATATTCTCTTTTTTTTGGTTATAAGTGAATTTAAATGATGTGTTTATCATAAGTATGGCTTATTTGTGCTATAGCTCAACATAAGCCATCAAACTGTAACACAACCTTTAAACTGTAACACAACCTTTAAACCACTTACTAACTCTAATGAGAATGACAACAAAGTTGAAAATGAAATTTATTTTAATTATGGCCTATTAACTATTAATTAGAAATATAGATCATCAAATTTGAATTTCAAATCACTTTCTTATGCCATAACCATATTTTGATGAAGAGGCATTTGTGTTGTGTTTGTTTAAGCATAGCCTATTTGGTGTCAACAATATAGACTATCAAATTCAAAACAAAAACAACAAATTAAACCACTTCAAGCATTATCATTAAGCACAAAAAAAGAGCTATAATTATCAAAATGTTGAAGCTACATGATTAGAGGCTTCATTACCACTAAATTGAAGGGATTAGCCCCTCATATTTGTTATCAAAACAACAATAGCTTGCAACATGAAAGAAAAAGAAAAGGAAAAAGAGAGCAAAGTAAAGAAACAAAACTATTCTACTTTCATGAAAAATAAATCTACACTACTAACATGAAAGTAAATAAACAAGAAGCGTGTAAAAGAAAAAGAGCACTAATTAACATTGCATAGAAAAAAGTAAAAGTACATGAAGTAAAAATGGCTAAGTAGCCATGGAAAAGAGAAAGAGAACTTGTCTTTTATTTTGAGCCTAAACTAATAAAGAGGAAGAGGAGGTTACATGAACATAATGGATTATAGCATGAAACCCTAATCCATAATTTGGGGAATGCCCAAAATGCCCTTGAGGTAGTGTGACCACCAAGTAATCATTAGCATATCATAATCCCCATTTAAGTGTACATGAAGCCATTAATTCCATAAGCATGTGCATTAGCCTTTAATTTGTACATTATGATGGTGGGTAGGTGGGGTCCTTCATGATCTTCACTTTGAATTATTTCCATCTTCATTCCTTTGTGTTCTTTTTGTGCATGCATATCTTCTTCATGAAACAACTTGTAATTGAAATCAAATTCTGACAAAATATTATGGAAATTTCTAATTAATTTTTCTCAAAGAAATATATGCACAAAAATTACCGTTTGGCCCCTATATGAAGATGGATATGTGACAATATGAAATTAATATGGATTTTGGTTAAAACAAGTCTAAATACCCAATATGATCATTTATTTAATTTAAATAGAATATATATGGTGGTAAAAATATGCACATTTATGTGCACATCAGCCGCTTGCATTCTTTTATTCGGTGATTATACGTTATATAAAGTTATATATAATTATATCTGACCTCACCATCCAACATTTCCTTTTGCCTGTGAACTGTTTCGCCATCTCCTCTCCTCCTTATTTTTTTTACAGAGCATCACAAAAAATGGTGAAAGATAATTCTTGTGGATGCTTGTTTTCTTTTCTCTTCTAAGCCATGCATCCCTGCCTTGATGTCCATCTCCACCCGCGCTTAGCCTTCACATAACGTCAGACCACCCACACCCGATTGCAACTGCCCCTCCACGCATCACCTACATCACCTCCTAGAGCAACCATCACGTGGCCGAGCTCCTCCTCCACTGATCGGTGGAGCTTCCATCATTTCAATTTACATATAGGTTAGTATATATATCAAGTCTATATAAGTATAGATTTTATATACATGTTTCTGTGTTCACTTTATTTTTAGTAGCAGTTTGTTTAGATTTTAAGTGTATACATATATATATTACGGGTTTGTATATGTTTTATTTCTCGGTTTACAGTAATATGATAGGTTGGTTTTAAATTTTATATATATAATATATTGAATATATATATATATAAATAGATGTATATTTGTTTGTTTATAAAAGTTTTATATATATGTTTACGTAGGTTATATTTTGTATACGTAGGTTATATTTTGTATAACATAAGTGTTTATTTTATATATAAATGTTGTCTTTGGTTTGTTAGTAAATATATAATTGTATATATATACTTCAAGAGCTGCCATATATATTAAGCTATATAAACTTGTTGGATATATATAAGATTAAATATGACAGTAGTACGTAGCATATTACCTTATATATTATTCCAAATATGATACTGTTAAGTAATATATGTTTTATAATAAACATACAGTGTAACCTGTTCATAATGAAATTATGAAATCTGTCGTATACATATGTTTTATAATAATATATGTGAAGTAAGTTTTTTACCCTTCGTTTTTTCGACACGTGGATTTTTACGGTAAAACGGGATTACCGTGGCTGGTCTTCGATTTACCATCGCTGGAGAGTGGTGCACCATGGTACCGTTCCGTTTCAAATTCATGCACGCATTTCAAAAGTCGTACGACACTGTTTCGCCATTTCGGGCGGATGTTGCACCTTGCATCGTGGATGTTGCACCCTGTAGATATCGATTATTCGGACGGCCATAAATTCTGGCTCGTTTAGAGTTACGGGAGCCATAACCAGTCAAAACGAAGGCCTCAGTGAGTTCTATGGCTCTGACAGCTTTCAGCCGTTAATGGATTATTTAATGCCCAAAAAATACTATCCGAATCACAATCAGGTCTCGGAAGTTTTTTACCCTTCGTTTTTTCGACACGTGGATTTTTACAGTAAAACGGGATTACCGTGGCTGGTCTTCGATGTACCATCGCTGGAGAGTGGTGCACCATGGTACCGTTCCGTTTCATTAACTTGTTTAAGTGTTGTATATATAAGTTCATAGCAGTTTATGAAATCTATTTGAGTTCATATATGTAATTATTTTGATTTTAATTATAGTATGTATGTAAGTATATATGCTAGTCTATAGATTTGCCTATATATAAATATAAATATACAAGAGTTTGGTGTTTGGAGATAAATTAAGGTTTTTTCTATAAAAAAAGTGTTTAGAATGTAAGGATTTGAAATTAAATAAATAAATAAATATATATATATATTATAAACAGGGTTTTAAATTAAATCTTGATTTTTATAAACTATTAATGATAATATAATATACATTTTGTTTCTATTATAACAAACTGATTTTTGATTCTTGATTCCCTATTTATTATCTTTGTCCGTCAAATTCGGGCCAATCTAGCTTTGCTTTGGAAGTTGTGATTGCATTTCGTAACTCAATTTCATTGTCTATCCTCTCTAGTCTCGAAAGGTGAGCAATCACTCAAGATTAACGTTCTTATATTTATTAAATTTGATTTCAGTTGAAACGACAATTGAAATATACTGCTGTTAGTATTTACATTGAAATATATATGATATTATCTATATATGTTCACTGTGACATCTGACAGCCTTATCAGTTATTTATATTGATGATATATGTCTGTTACATTATTATCATATCTGTCACCACTCTACAAGTTCCATGTTAGCATAGAATTCCCTATGGGTTGAATGATACGCGACCGAACGATCTGTAGAATAAAAGAAAACGTTATGGGTTGAAATGATAAACCCTAGCGATTTTCATTTGAATTGAATTTTTGATTGCGGGTTGAAATGATATATACCCCGTAGATATTTAAATTACGGATTGAAATGATAAATATCCATATCACTTGACCATAGAATAGAAAATTATATACAGACACTGTTGGTCTATATATAAATATTTTGAAAATGATTTCTATAGTTTTGGAAAGAAATATATGGTTTAATAAATATTGATTTTCAGATATTATATATAAATGTATTTTATAAAGGTTAAATGTTGATTTTTAAAATTATACGTTTTGAAATTTTCAATAATTATAAGTTAGTTTGAATTTTTAAATTTAAGAATTTACTTAAAATTTTACTATTTTGAAATATGTATAAATTAGTTTGAATATAAAATAAGTTTAATAATAAGATTTAATTTAATAAAGTTTGACTTAATTAATATATAATATGTTTAAGTAGTAATTTAGATTTTTATTTCAAATATAGATTTTATAATAAGAATAAGTTAAGGCTAGAAGATAAATTTGAATTTATTTGAAATTGTGTTTAATTAAGAATTTTATTTAATTAAATCGATTTGAAACTTATTGAAATCTTAGATTTTAAAGGAAGTGATTTTATAACTTGATTTTGGTTCAAGGTGATTAAATGAATATTTTAAGTTTAAAGAAATTAAAGGAAATATTTAGTTTATTTGTATTTGGGTTTTATTTAAATGATATTGGATTTTTTAAGTAAATATTTCAAAACTAAATAATAGTAAAGTGAATTTGATATATATATATATATATATATATATATATATATGAAATCGTCAAATGTAGTTTTGAAATGTTGAATATTTAAAGATTTGAAATATATTGAAATTGAAATGGTTTATTTTGTGGTTCAAATCTATATTTGAAATCGATATAATTTGTAATGGTTTACTGAGAAACTGAATTGAATTGAAATTGGTTATTCGAGATTTGATTAAATTTGAATTTTGGAATTCGAGTTGATTTGGAATCGATTTGTGAAATTAGAGCACGATATTTTATTATACAAAGTATTTTTAAATTATATTCCAAAGTATTTATATATTTTACCTTATAAATTATTTTCATATAAACTATTTTAATATAAATCATTTTGATATAAACTATTTTTAATATAAACTATTTAAATATACTAACTATCTATTTTAAACTATTTTAACTTATAACTATTTTATATAAACTATTTCATTATATAAACTACTTTATTATATATGTTATCATTAATATCTAAATAGTGTAAAGGAAAGTATTATGATTTTTAAGTTATGATTTCCAAAGTGTTATGATTTCTAAAGTATTATGATTTCTAAGTTATGATTTATAAAGTGTTATGGTTTTAGAAGCTTTGTAATTTCGAAAGTGTTATAACTTTGAAGTGCTATGATTTTTGGAAATGGATATATTTGAAATGGAAATGATATCGTATTGATATGGTTTTGAAATGGAAATGATATCGTATTTGGTTTTGAAATGGTAATGATATTTTGGTTTTGAAGTATAAACTATTTTGAAATGACCGTGGTGTTCTAATAACAATTGGTTGTTAAAAAGACCGGGATCAGATATAGTCATACTCTCTTCCAATATCGAAAACCGCTTTAACAACCTTATATGCGGTGGAGATTCCAGAATGAAGTAGGATGGTGACGACGATCCTATATGAGGTATATACATGGACCCGATTTCCGTGGGTTGGCATAAGGTGGCCAAAACAGGAGCAATTAACGGACCAAGTGAGGTAGCTCCTCCTATCGAACACACTCCATCATATGTCATTCTATTACTTTGTGATTGATTTAGTGTGCACCTTTGATTCGGTAGTTTGGCTTAAGGTGGGCAATTCCTGCGGCTCTGCGTTACCACCAGGCCGGAAGTGTAATTGGTATATCTACCATGGCGTTGCCTAGTTGTGCCGTGTCACCTACCCTATCGAGACCACTACAAGTTTGCTTTGTGCCATAGTTATGGAGTATCTTCTGGTAGCCTCCTGATCAAGAGTTATTATGGTACTTTATAGACTATTAGCATATGTGTTAAGGGGGAAATGGGCAATGCCTTAACGCTATTTTAATAGTTTACTATACTTCAGACAATATTATAATAGCATATATTACTATACAGTAGATAATTCCACGGATCCTTAAGGGATGGTTATCCCAAACATCCTTTAAGTTACTTGTATTTCAGTTGATATTTCACTTGAGTTGGATTTATTGACATAAGAATGTCAATCCTGACTCGAGTGTTTTGTGTTTTTGCTTTATGCGCGGGTCAGACTGAGTGCCACAGCATTTGAGACTCGCCTTTGGAGTTGGAGCTTCGCTTGGAGATCTAACCATCTATTCAGCTTTCAGTCATTCAGTTGACTCCAGTGATATATTCAGATCTTGTATTTGACTATTGTATGGAGACTTCTATGTATATTAGACTTCTGTTGTCTCTTGTTCAACTCTGTTATATATATAGTAGCTTCATGAACTATTATTCACTTGTTTCCATTACTTATTGTTATATTACTCTGTGTCTGTGATTCTGTCATTGTTTATTTACTGTATATGCTGTGTTTTGCCAAATATAAATTAAAAATCTGATATTTTGAGCAATTCAAGTCTGACATGTGCGGATGCGAATGGTTGAAAATATCGGGATGTTACAATGAACTTAGTTTTTGAAAGAGAGTTCGAATATTGTCGAAACCCCATATGCCAATTAGGTCGAAAGGTTTGAATTTAAGTAACATTGATATAAATGAAAAGGCTTTGAGACGTTTCGACAACATTTGTATAAATAATGGTCAAGTCCCAATTAGTTACAAGGGGTGTCGAGAAAGTTGAAAGGGGTACGTGATTTCAAAAGCATACAAACAATCAAAACACAGTTCGATATAAAAGGTTTCAATCACGTCGAAAGGTATTAGAATATACTAAAGCATGGATATGCTTTCGAAGAAAGTCTACTTAATATTAACTACGTCGACCTTTCGACGAGTTCAATTAAGAAGTAGGTGTTGGACATCCTTTCGATCCCATCGAAAGGGGTTAAATAAGTAAAACAAAATTTGCCGCCTTAACCTCTTTCGAAGGGGTAGAAAAGTAAAATTGTAGTGCCAAAACGCGATTCACAGTAATAAAACTTCTTTGTGAAGTAACTGGAAATCTCATTCTTCCCCAAATTCGATTTCAACCCAGAACTACAAAAAAAATCAATTACTAACTTGATGTGAATGCGAGTTTACAATCGTTAACCTTAAATATTCCCAAATTGCAAAATCGAACCTTAAAAAAATCCAAATCAGATGAGTTCTGAACGAAAATTAATAGAGAATAGAAAACTAAGTAAGCCATGACAATAAAATTTATGTTAAATTAAAATAATAGCTTAGGTTCCAATGGAGAAAATTTTAAGAAAAATCAACATTCACCGTGAAAGGAGAATTCAAAAGGCAAGATAATAAAAACTTACTTTGGACTTGAATTATTTTTGTTGGAAATAGAAATCATTTGAGAATTTAAAAACTTTGATTCTTTTTGGAAGATTCTTCTAATTGCAGATGAGTGAAAGAGGTGAAGAAAGGAACTTGCTTTATAAGAAAAGTCAGCATGGATGGCATATCATACAATCAAATTTAAATGAACGACCAGGATATATACAAGAATACGAAAAGGTGGGAAACATTAAGAGTTTCGAAATGGTTCACTTCGAAAGTCAATGGCATCCCTCCACAAGGGAAGGGCAAGTGTTACCACCAATACGCACTTCAACCTTGTCGAACAAAAATTAAAAAAAGGAAAGAGAAATGACAATGCCAACAAAGACTTTCGAAGGAGTCGACGGGATGCAACAGCCAAAAGCCAGATATGTTACAAGCTTTTGAAGGGGTCACAGTGGTCGAAAGTTCCCTTTGGCTTCAATGTCTTGCTTTCAAAACTAATGCTTTCGCCTACATGAAGACATTTCGAATAAGAGGAAGAATATCTTTCGAAGGCAACGGATAACAACCCCTCACATGTGTGCCAAACCTTTCGAAATCAAAGGTTGGCCTTCATTCAAACTATTCAGAAAGATGACTTGATCAGAACAACTCTTTCGAAAGCATAATCAAGCCTTCCAAACTAGCCGAAGCCTTTAACAAGCAGGAACGGTGCCGCATCAATTCGTAAGCATGTCTTCGAGAGCTACCTTCTACATCGAAACTTAGAGTATTTCAATACCTTTGAAACCCAAGGATGTATCTACTGACAAATTCGAAAGCTCATGCTACTTCCCACTAGCAACACAAGGGGAAAATGTGCATTCACCCTTTTCGACGAAGATGGAGGCATTCAAACCCATTCAAATGCAATGCAGGGGATGCTTAAGTGTCAAAGGTGATGAAAGGTCTATAAAGTCACCTTTTAACTAGGTCGAAAGCTCTGAGTCGAAAGGTTCCAACCCGCACCTATAAATAAGACCATAGGGGTCTGGTTTTGGGGATCCGAATTCATTCTCTCTTTTCTCATACTTTCTTAAATTTGTAACCCTAATTTGGAAATTAGATCAGGGGAAAGTTTATCAGTTTGTACATCATTAGCTTAATGAAGATGAGATTTTGATGACTTTGGTTATGCAACTGTCTTGAGATTTATGGAGTTCAATTGTGTCTTGCTTGTGTCAACTAAATCGAAAGAATACCTTCCGACCGATTCAAAACCTCTCATTTTACCAACATACTTAAGTTCTTAGCTCAAAACCACTACTCATCAATAGCTTACCTTTTCAGTAAGTCAAAATCTTAAACTTATCATGTTTTTCCTTAGATTTCAGGATTGAACCCAAGCCATTTAAAAGACCAGCTTTCGACAAAGACGAAACATATCCAGTCAAATCACATTCTTGAATCCTTAGTGTCAACCTTTAGTGCTTCGCAACCGTTTTGAAAGGAGGTTTCGAAAGGAAAAACAAACAACCCCAGCAAGTTTGAAGGACTTAAAAGAAAGGAATATAAGTGTTTTGACTTGGTTGAAAGGTAGTACAAGGAAAAGTATTCACAACAAAGATCTATTCGAAAGGTTGGTCAAAGGAAGCAATAAGATTCCAAT
This sequence comes from Allium cepa, assembly GCA_030765085.1. Lineage (NCBI taxonomy): Eukaryota > Viridiplantae > Streptophyta > Magnoliopsida > Asparagales > Amaryllidaceae > Allium > Allium cepa. Next base: position 252,325,237 of record CM060937.1, on the reverse strand, counting down.
TTTCTCTACTTAATCAAGTAAGGCTTATTAGGACATACCTGCACTCTCAGCTCTACTTTGGGGTGTTGACAAGTTTTCTTATTAATAATTATAAATTAATTAATATTTAAGAAATACTAGTTATTTATTTTATTTTATGTTTAGGGTGCATTTAATAAATAGAGCAGTCCCTATAATGTTATGGGTGCTATCATTAATTAATTGGCTATTTAAATAAAAGTTATATATGTACATATTGATATATGATGTCCATGTACGTTTAAATTTGATTTAAGTGGAATAATTGCAATCGGGTTTTATAGTTCATTAGAGGGCCAATAATAGGTTGACCATAAGGGGATAAAGAAGATGTCTTAGGAGTCGGACTTAGCAAGAGAGAATAATGAAATATATTTTCCACCTGTTTCCTATACAAAAAACTTAAATCTAAATTATTTTGGTTTCTTCTTTCTCATATCCTTGGCTGCCATTTACATCAACCCTCCCTCATCATATATGTTCTCCATTCAACCCAAGACATACAACAACACAACTCAAGTGGTGATACCCCAAAGCCAACAAATCTGGGTAGGGATTTATGAGATTTAAGAGACTTTCTGAATCGACATGTATCTTTAAGGTTGCATATCAACCAGGTGGATTCTAACTTAAATAGATTATTATTATTGTATGCTATTTAGAGCCATTTTTATATACATTGCTTGCCCTGCTTGAATAATACTTCAATTTATTAATTTAATAGTAACTTAAAGGCATTTATTAGTTCGAACATGAAATATATATATATATATATATATATATATGTATGTATATGTATATGTATATATATGTATATGTGTGTGCATGCGCGTATGTATTTGTGTGTATGCACGTGTATGTGTGTTTTTGCTTTGGCCATATAACCGTTTTAAAGTATGTAAAATAATTTTCCGAATTTGAAATTTGTTTTAATAATTTTAAATTATGTTTTATTAGTTGAAATCATTTAAATTATTATTATATATGAATATATAATTTAAATTAAAATAATAGCTATAATATTTAAATTAAATTATTCTTGGCAATTTACAACAAAAATTAGGCCGAAGATATCTATTTTTATTATATTTTTTATAATATAATTAAAAGGGTAATTTAAAATTAAATGTTAATATATAAATTCACACACATACATATGCACTATGACATGCGTTCCGTGCATGGATTTTATTTTATATAAATGCACAATATTAAGTATTACTACCAAAATCTCCTTTCGATTTAGTCGAAACCAGTTTGAGAAAAGGTCAAAGGAGTGCAAGAGAAAAAGGTTCTAGCAAGACCTTTCGAAGGAGTCAAAGGGATGCTATAGTAAAAGTCCAAAAGCTTCAGAACCTTTTGAAGGTGTCGAAAGGATGCTGCAGTCAAGGTTTAGAGGATTCTTATTTTTTGAAGGAGTCGGAAGTACCCTTCCACCTTCAGTAACCACTTTTCGACTAGGTGATTCCATATGCATGAAGACCTTTCGAATGAGTCAAAGCACCACCTTTAGAAGACAATGAAGGTCAACTCTTCAAATATGCGCCAAACCTTTCGAAACCAAATGTTTCCCTTCACTCAAACCACTCGAAAGTATGTATTGGCCTGAACAATCCTTTTGAAAGCTAAACCAAGCCTTTCGAACTGGTTGAAACCATTATTGTCCAGGGAGGTTCCACATCAAATCACAAACAAAAGTTCAGAAGTAACCAACAGTGTCGAAACCATCAGCATTTCAACACCATCGAAACCACTATACTAGGCCTATTAATAGAGTCGGAAGCTCTTATAGGCCAACACAAAGAAGAGAAGCACAACCATTTCTTTTGACAAAGGCGGAAGCATCTTAGTGTCAACACGAGAGCCGCCTTTCAACCAGGTCGTAAGCATTGGGGTCGAAATGTGTCGACCCACATCTATAAATAAGACCTAAGGGGTTAGGCTTAGGGATCCGATTCCAGTCATTCTAAACTTGTATCCTCTTACTTCTCAGATCTGTAAAACCCTAATTTGTAAATCGAATTAGGGAAATTGATTAATAAAGTCTTCTTTGACCTAATAAAGGAAAGTCTTCAAAAAAATTAATTGCTTTACTGTTTCTCAAGCTTTTGTCAGATTTAACCTTGTGTTATAGATATCAACTGCCACGAAAGTTCCCTTCCGACCCTATTGGAGCCTGATATAATCAAGTAATCGTAATCATGAACTTCAAGATAATTTCTTTTAGACTTTTGCTTTCGACGAGGTCAAAACCAAGCCACAATCCTCTTAAACCTTTGATACCCAAACCCTACACTAAGTGACAAAGGATATAGCTTTCGATAAGGTCAAAACCCCAACCTTGGATTCTAAATCGAAACCTTAACCAGTCAAGAATTCAAGCCATCGGCTGGGTCAAAACCCATTAAGCCAAGCCTTATTTAGAAGCTTCTAAATAATATATTTGAGTATCTCAACTGAATCGAAAGGAGAGTGTGAGAAATGCGGATTACGGATCTTAAGGCTAGGATAAACACTAGAGGGGGTGAATAACATTTTAAGGAATTATTAGATCTTTTTGAGTTTTTGTTAATTTGAACACAAATGTATGCAATATTCAGACATAGATATGATCACAGAATCAAACACAGATGCAGAAATAAAGTAAAAGCAGTAAAGGAAAGAACACACCAGATTTTATACTGGTTCGGAGTTACCCTACGTCCAGTCCCACACACAAGTACGAATTTCCTTTCAAAAGCAATTGTACAATTACACCCTCAATTTCAAAGCAACAAGGTACACCCTCCAGATTCACAATCCACTAGGTAGAGATACTTGATTTCACGGGCAACAAGTTCACCCAATTGATTTTCAAGGCTACAATCACACCTTTTCTCGCTTGATTGATTTCCAAGGCTACAATCACACCTTTTCTCGTTTAATTGATTACAAAGAAGCCTATAGCTCTGAATAACACTGAGGACTTATTGAGATAGTGATAGAGAATCAAACCAAAGATAATCTAATTAGATTCAATGTTGATTTCGACAGAGTAATGGTAGGAATATGTATAAAGAAATGTGAAAGAAGAAGAGAAATGAAAACCAGAAAATATGATTAAAAAATTCATTGAAAACAACCCATATTTATAGAAGAATAACAACCATGTCCATTCGTGAAGAGATATGACGAATAGACACTTCTTTTGAAATTTAAATTTTGAAATTAACTGACACTATGTCGACATGGGTATATTAAGTATGTCGACATCCCAAAGGAAATTTTGATGGTTTGTTTTTCTTTGAAAATAACTTTTATCTTATACTAAAACTATTTTAAACTTTTATAAATATACTTGACTATAGTTAAAATACATAGATAAATATAGAGCATAATATATGTAAAATTTTACTATAATTTTATATTTAAATCTAAATATAAATATTAAAAGTCAAATATTATTATTATTAGAGATAGTTTTAAAACAAAGGATAATTTGATTTTGAAATAAAGATTATTTTGAGGCTAAAAGTATTTAAAATCAGGATAGATGTTTTTGATTCTTTTTAAAAGGAAGGTTTTGAAATCATTTTGAAAACAAGATAATTTTGTAAAATCATTTGAATAAAAAGTTAGTGGATACAAAACAATGTTCCACTAGATTTTTCGTAGGTTCCATCCTACTTAGAGTTCCATTCCTTTAACGGGCTCGAAGTGGATTCCATTCCACGAATAAATTGGATTTTAAGATGCCAGTGCTTTTCTTAGAGTTTTAACAAAATTCCTAATAAATTACTTGAAATCTTGAACTCTTGATAATATTGATATTCTTGATATTCATGAGTCTTCAATCTTGATATCTTGAATCTCTATGTTATATAGTCTTCATTCTTGGTACCTGCATGGTTAAATCCTGCATAAACATATATTTCTAAACTATAATGTTAGTATTTATATTTTATAATCTTATTCTAAGGTTGTTATCATCAAAACCATCATCTCACGGACTAACAATCTCCCCTTTTTTATGATGACAACCTTTATTTATAAAATATTACTTCTATCGTAATAACTCATAACTCCTCCTTAATCTATGCCTAACTATCCTATTTAATACTTCTCCCCCTTCGTCATCAACAAAAATAACTCTAAACTATATAACCCCCCTTCATTCTTGTACTAAATACCTGCATTAAGAAACTATACAATGGAGTATATAATAGATAGATTAAGAGATAATTATACTGATAGACATGATAATTAATTAAAGATCATATAAATATCAATGCATATTTATACATGTTTTTCACACCAAATATCAATCCAAATCAATTCAAATCAAATCAAACAATTCAAATCAAACAAACCGAAACAAACAAACCAATCAAATCAAACATTATGAGGAACTTCCACCCATCCTTCTTCTCCAAATATAGGGTTTGCTTTAATGGTATCTCAATTTTCATTATCATTGGCGAGAGAGACTGGAGGATGTGCTTCGTTATCATCCTTGTGCAGGGAAGAAATCATCCATCGTATTGCATCGAAATGCCTTTCTTGCTCTTTAATTATCTGCATTTGACTCAATTCTAAGTGTCGCTGGTTACGAAGAATGAACGAAAGAATATTCTTGAAAGAATTAAGAGTTTCTTCAAGATTCTCAGATAAATTATGAATTGGATTGGCCATATTCGAGTTTGTGAGAAGAATGAGAGACAAAGTGGATAAGAAATAATATTCAGTGATGAATTCTGGAAGAAATAGGTATTTATAGGTGTAGAAATTCGTTTGAAATGAATAGACATAAGGTAGTTATTCAAATTCAAAAGGAAATGTCATTTCTGACCAGTACATGTCGACATGGTCATAGGGAGGATGTCGACATGGTCCAGTGAATTTTGATGACTTATTTTGATTTTGTGAATAATTGTGTGTGTGTATAATATATTAACATTTATTTTAGAGATAAGATAAGCTAGATAACAGAAAAAAAATTCAATTTCGTTTCATGATAACACGATACAACGATTAAACACAAAGAACTACACGAACATTCAAATCAAAATAAACTAAAACTAATACAATGAGATACGAAAAGGTAGAACTAGTTAGAGGATGATGACGATGAAGATAGTCCAAGCGTCTTGCTGACTTTGGAAATAAACTTGTTCATCTTGGATGAAATTTTGTCCAACTTCATACTAACGGATCGTTTAAGAATCCGTTGATTCTCAACAATGGTCTTTTGGTTTTTGAGAAGGGATTTGTTGGTTGGATTAGGAGGATAATCAATGCATGCTTTCCAAAGAAGTTTCACCTTCTTCTTCTTCAATTTCCATTTCATCCCCTTCTTCTTTTTCCTCTTCCTCTTCTTTCATCTCCTCATGAACCAAACGCTCTTCCTTTTCGGCAAGAGTCTCATAAGGTTGAAAAACAAAAGGAATTTTCATAAGCGAAATGTTGGAATGATTGAAAACTTTTCTAGAAACAAATTCTTATCCTTTGAAATCCACTCCAAAATAGCTAAAAATCCGAGTGAGATAAATTCCATGATACAAAGTATTCTCACCCATTTCAAGATTTTTGGACGAAGTTCATCCAAAATAACTTGTGCCCAATTAATATCATAATTTCCAAAAATAGAAAAAAGTACTTTGCAAACTTTTGAGGTAGGATTGTTAAAATTTCCTGATCTTGGGGTCAAAGTATGTTGTAAAAGAAGATTAACGATTCTAGCTTTTGGTCGAAAGTTTCGATTTTTGAATTCAAAATCATCATTTCCTTCGAAAATGTGATGAAATATCTCACGATCATTTTCATCGATTTTAAAATTAGAAAGATCCATTCCCGTGCTTTTGCAATTGAGAATGGTACCCAAAAGATCACAATTCAAAACAATTCTAGTGCTTTTGACACTACTCCAAATTTCATCACCGTTTCCATTATAAAATCCACGATTAAGATTTGCATAGAAAATTTTAACAAGATTTGGGTAACAAACGAAATCATTTTGAGAAGCATCAATAAGACTAAGAATTTGATTGTTTGCAAAAAGAGAATCAATTTCATAAGAAGAGAAATCTTGAAATATAGCAAACTTTTCGAGATGGACTTTTGCATGGTTAGCATAATTGATGTATGCTTTTATTGCCTCCGAATCATTGAAGAGTTACTCTTTTATCTTTCTGGAAATTCTCATGGTGGAGGGGTTACTTGAAGAAGTCATTAGAGTAGAGAGTAGAGAGCTTGAAGTTTTGAAGAGAGAGTTTGATTTTGAAAATGAGAGTGAAAAGATGTGATAAAAGATAGTGAATAAATAGATTCCTAAAGGACATATTCTCTGGTCAAAAGATGCCTTTTCAGAGAACTATATGAAGTGAAAAGGTGGTGGGAAATTCAACCATTTGAATTCAAATTTTGAATTTCAAATTCTGTACCCATGTCGACATCATGGTAGGGACCATGTCGACACGTGTCTTTGAATTTCTATGATTTATTTTTCCTAAGTATTCTAATATATATATATATATACACTTATTATTTTTAAAGTATATATATATATATATATATATATATATATATATATGGAATAATTCTGAAATTATAGTATATTCTATAAAATATTATAATACTATTAAAAATAAAAATAATAGTAAAAAAATTTAAAATTCAAACAACACACCAATTCAAAATCAATCAATCAAGCAACTAATTCTAAGCATGCAATTTCAACCAATTATATTGTAATTGTGTACCTTTTTCTGAGTCCGTTTCTCTGAATTCTTCGGAGTCGTGAACTGCTGTGAAACACATATTTGAATTATCTATCATGATGATCATCATCGCTTGAGGATGAGTCTGAGTCATCTAGAGCAGCAGTAAATGCACGCTTTCGTTTCTTTACTGAATCATTGTTTATAGGAGGATTTTCCCTATCTGGATACGGACAGTCTCTTTTGATATAGCCTGGTTCATTACAGTTGAAACATTTGACATTGTTTAGAACTACATTCTGATTTCCAGAGTTCTTATAGTTGTTTCTCTTGAGATTATTCATCTTTCTGTGTATCATAAATTTCCCAAAATTCCTGGTCATAAAGGCGATCGCTTCATCATTATCGCTGTTTGAGTCTGATCCATCGGTCAATGCATTGAATGCCATTGATTTCTTTTCGGATGCTTTGCTTTCTCTTCCTCCAATCATTTGGACTTCAAACGACATTAGATTTTCAATTAATTCTTCTATCTTTAAGGTACTGATGTCATTTGCCTATTCGATCGCAAGTGTCTTTTGATCCCATTCTGGAGTAAGAGAATTTAAAAAATTTCTGACTTGATCCTCTTTCGAAAATTCCTTTCCTAAGGATATTAGAGAATACACAATATCCTTAAATCCACTATACATATCTGAAATAGACTCATTAGAATTCATTTTAAATAATTGAAACTGATTTACGAGCATGGAAATTTTGGTCTATTTAACTTTGCTTGTTCCTTCGTGAGTAACTTGCAAAGTTTTCCAGATTTTATATGCAGACTTACAAACTGACACTCTATTGAATTCATTTCTATCAAGTGAACAAAATAGAATATTCATTGCTTTAGAATTATTTTGTGCAACAGTCTTTTGCTCAGCGGTCCACTGTGCAAAATCAGTTGTGGGTTCAGAATATTCAGTTTGTGTGATATTCCAAGTGTCTAATCCTACAGATTGTAAATATATTTTCGTCCTACATGCCCAATATGCATAGTTACTGCCATTAAAAATGGTGGTCTGACAGTAGACTGACCTTCTACAAATGAACTAGTGACAGGGACACTAGTGTTAGTAACAGTACCCGTGCTGGTAGCCATTTTGAAAAAAATTTCAAAATTCAGGTTTATGAAACTTTGAAAACCTTGCTCTGATACCAAATGTGAGAAATGCAGATTACGGATCTTAAGGCTAGGATAAACACTAGAGGAGAGGCTGAATAGTGTTTAAGGAATCATTAAATCTTTTTGAGTTTTTGTTAACTTGAACACAAATGTATGCAATATTCAGACACAGATATGATCACAGAATCAAACACAAATGCAGAAATAAAGTAAAAGCAGTAAAGGAAAGAACATACCGGATTTTATACTGGTTCGGAGTTACCCTACATCTAGTCCCATACACAAGTACGGATTTCCTTTCAAAAGCAATTGTACAATTACACCCTCGATTTCAAGGCAACGAGGCACACCCTTTAGATTCACAATGCTTTGGATAGAGATACTTGATTTCACGGGCAATAAGTTCACTCAATTGATTTTCAAGGCTATAATCACACCTTTTCTTGCTTGATGATTTCCAAGGCTACAATCACACCTTTTCTCGTTTAATTAATTACAAAGAAGTCTATAACTCTGAATAGCACTGAGGATCTTGTTGAGATAGTGATAGAGAATCAAACCAGAGATAATCTAGTTAGATTCAATGTTGATTTCGGTAGAGTAATGGTAGGAATATGTATAAAGAAACGTGCAAGAAGAAGAGAAATGAAAACCAAAAAATATGATTAAAAAATTTGTTGAAAACAACCCCTATTTATAGAAGAACAACAGCCATGTCCATTCGTGAAGAAATATGACGAATATACACTTCTTTTGAAATTTAAATTTTGAAATTAACTGACACTATGTTGACATGGGTATATTGAGTATGTCGACATCCAAAGGAAATTTTGATGGTTTGTTTTTCTTTGAAAATAACTTTTATCTTATACTAAAACTATTTTAAACTTTTATAAATATACTTGACTATAGTTAAAATACATAAATAAATATAGAGAATAATATATATAAAATTTTACTATAATTTTATATTTAAATCTAAATACAAATATTAAAAGTTAAATATATTATTATTATTAGAGATAGTTTCAAAACAAAGGATAATTTGATTTTAAAATTAAAGATTATTTTGAGGCTAAAAGTATTTAAAATTAGGATAGATGTTTTTGATTCTTTTTAAAAGAAAGGTTTTGAAATCTTAAAACAAGATAATTTTGTAAAATCATTTGAGTAAAAAGTTAGCGGATACAAAACAATGTTCCACTAGATTTTTCGTAGATTCCATCCTACTTAGGGTTCCATCCTTTTAACGGGCTCGAAGTGCATTCCATTCCACGAATAAATTGGATTTTAAGATGCCAATGCTTTTCTAGGAGTTTTAACAAAATTCCTAATAAATTACTTGAAATCTTGAACTCTTGATAATCTTGATATTCTTGATACTCATGAGTCTTCAATCTTGATATCTTGAATCTCTATACTGTACAGTCTTCATTCTTGGTACTTGCATGGTTAAATCCTGCATAGACATATATTTCTAAACTATAATGTTAGTATTTATATTTTATAATCCTAATCTGAGATTGTTGTCATCAAAACCATCATCTCACGGACTAACAGAGAGCTTTCGAAGGGATTACCACATTATCTCAACAAGGTCGAAAGGCTAACTAAAAAGGAATCAACTGTTTCAACTGGGTCGAAAGGTCGATCCGATCAAGTTAACTCCATGGCAAACTATTCGAAAGGGAATCTAAGGGAAAAACACATATCTTAGTTCCCTCGGCCTAATCAAAGAAGCTCAAAAAGGGATAAACCTCTTTTCTAAGCTCAACTTTGGGGTGTTGACAAGATTTCTTGTTAACATTTTTGGCGCTAGAATGAGGGTTTGAACCTCCGACTTGGTTAAACATCCAACACCACTTGTCTCTAACCTAACTAAAATTGGTTTAAAGTTTATCTACTTTGGTCCAACATCATCATGGATAGAAGAATTAAATGATTAAAACAAGGATCTTCAGAACCACATTTGATAGGATTCTCATCCATTAAGGATTCCAACCAAAATGAAGAGTAAAGGCTACGACTAGAATATCTAAGAATTATAACCAAGGAAAAACGGAATCATATGATCCTGATAAACGGATTCTAAACCCTTTTCATGTTAGCCCCATCCCTATTTTTTCCTTAGGAAAAAGGACAACGGAAGAGACAATATGTTCAGTCAAATAAGGAGAACTATTCAACGTTATACCAAAGGCACAATTTTTGAAAAATAATGGCAGACTACAATGCTTTTGCACATAAATGGCAACAAACTACAACAAGAACACTTCCAACACTAGAACTACAAAGGGTGGAAAAAAGAAAAGCGATTGAGGAATGTGAAACTACAAGTCCAAGGAATAAAAAGTCTAAAAGCCATCCTCAAGAATCAAGCTTCAAGTCTAGACTCCCCAAAGAATGCAACTTGACACTTCCATAGAGAATGTCTACTTGCTTACCGAGGATGAGTTTAACTGTTGGCCATCACAGAAAAAGAAGCCAAAACATGAAAAGAATATAGAGGACCCTATTGTCACTATCAAATGATGAACGGACATGAGACCAATCGTTGTAGAGCCCTAGAGGGGATGATTATCAATTTCTTCCGTCAGGGAAAGAGTAAAGAATTTGTAAAGAGAATTTGAGAAAAATCAATAAAGAGTCACTTTTCAAAGAAAGATCTATATGGTGGGGAGTGAAATACTCCTTATATTTGTATGCGACCTAAGATTGTAGTCTACCTAAAATGGTAGAAAGCCTCTGCTCGCGCCAAAGTGGTAGGGCAAGGGCGGAGTAAGCCTTTATCCATGTCATAATATGTCCAGGTTAAAGCATTGGACAAGCCCTTGGTCGCATCTTTGGTCAGGTCAAGAGACCTCCTGGAGGGAGGACGAAATAAGCCCTTATCCATGGCATAAGATGGCTAAGGTAAAGCACCGAACAAGCCCCTTTCTATACCACGCTAAGGACAGGGCAGGACGCCTCCTGAAGGGAGGTCGGAGTAAGTCATTATCCACGTCACGCTATGGTCAGATTAAAGCACCGAACAAGCACTTGGCCACCTCTCTAGCCAAGTTAAGGCGCCTCTTAGACGGAGGTCGGCTAAAGCCTTAGTTCCAACCTCTAAGATGAGCTAACCAAGAGCACCGGATAATAATGGACTAAGATGTCCAAGTCCAAGAAGAGGCTCATCCAATAATGGACTAAGATGTCCAAGTGCAAAATAAGGCTCTTCAAATCATGGACTAAGATGTCCAAACCCGAGAGGCGGTATATCTCCAATTGACTAAGACGTCCAAGCCCAAGAAGCAAGTGATCAAATTACAACTACATACAAGACATGAAGGGTTCATACATGTCAAAGAAGATATAATCTAAGGAGTAAAGCCAAACTCCATCCATTAAATACCCAAATATGGGTTTCGATTTTTTCATTTTGGGATTTCATCTATTAATACCTAAATTTGGATTTCGGGTCATTATCAATCATTTATAGTCTTTATTATACCTGAATCTGGGTTTCGAGACTTTCATTTCTGGAATTTATTTATTAATACCCAAATCTGGGTCTCAGGTCTTAATTCATCACTAATTATCTTTATCGTACTCGAATCTGGGTTGTAGGATTATCACTTATTAATGCCCGAATCTAGGCTTGGAATTACGATTATGGATTTCTATTATGAATTTTTACACAAATACCCGAATCTGGGTCAAAGAATATTCTTAAGAAGGACATCATTAAAAGTTTTCGCTAATACCCAAATCTGGGTTTTGAATTTCATAATCTTCAAATTTTATTAATACCCAAGAACGGGTTATTGGGTTCCACTGCAATATTTGGATAATGATCTTTGACTGTTTCATATTAAGCTCTTGAGAGAATGACTCTTTCACATTTATACTCTCTCTTCAGGGAAGGATTTCCTATCAACAGAGTTTAGACATTCTAGAAAAATGATTAAAGTTAAATCTTTAATATTTCTCATCACGATTAAGGATGGGATTTAGACATTTGGTATAAACTATATTGCATGCGATTAACATGATGATTTGTTAATCTATAAAAATGATATACATAAACTTATATGTCAATTTCAAGCTAACATTTGGAAATATTGTTTGCTCTATACTTTATAAGGAAATCGAAACAATAAAGAAGGATAAGAGATTCAGCAGATACAAAAAATAATATTATGATGAGTTATCAAACAAGCATTCCAGAAGTGATAATACAGAGAAGAATCACAGATTAGGTGATATTACAAAGTTTATATATAATTTACATGATTTATGGAACTATTTACAAATATACATAATAAGTAAATACATTCTATATAAGACCATCACAAGTCTTGAGTAGCTTTGCTCAGATTCTCAACAATCAAAGGGTCAACTATGTGACGAATTGCGATGTAGAGGACTTCTTTAAGTTTTTTTTCTTTCCTCCTTATCCCATCTGCATCGTCGATTGCATCGATATTGGTTTCCAAAGCGCGGTTAAAAGCTCTGTTCGCGCCTCTAAGAGTTTTATTTTCTTTTTCTAATTCTACGACGCGCATCTGGAGAAAATAGTTGCTGCCCTCAAGTTCTTAGATTCTGGTAGCATACTCGTTTATACATTCTGAATATTTTACTCTCTGCTATTCATCAAAATACTTTGCCACTTCAAACTTGACTTTCCTACACCATTTACCCACTATCCTCTCGTCTAAGCCAGGAGGAGGATTAGTCATTGTGGGGAATTTCTGAGCGACAAGGGAAGCAGACCTTATGGGCCTAGTAATAGAGGGAGTAGCGTGGGAACCGGTGAGTCGATACTCTGAATATCATCCCCCATAATATATTCAAGCATTCGCATTGAGCTTGGCTATCCCTCAGTTTAATCTCTAAATCGCTTATTTGTTGAAGGAGCTCCCACATTTTCTAGTCAAAGTCAATCGAAGGGTTCGACTTTACATGCTGCTTCAGTGTAGAGCTCATTCCATCTTTGTTTCTGATATCAGCCTCCAAGCTTGCAACTTGATCCTTAAGGTTGCTAACAATGGTTTTCTGAAGTAGATATTTTTCATGCCATTTTAAAGCTTCGGCATTGCCATGAAAGCGTGCGAGTAAAGTGTCATCAAGCAGTTTTCCCCTTTCAAATTCTACCAACATCTAATCCTTAGGATTAGCAAAATGCGACGCCGAATCAAGTGGGAGAGAACTATTGATAATTGTAACTCCTATTTAAATAGAAAAAGAAAAAAAATAAACTCAAAATCAGAATGAAAATCTCTTTATTATTTTAATAACAGATTACAACTCAAACAACAACGAATAAAAGATTTAATAGACAATTATTTTATATCTAAAGTTGAGAAAATACATTTCTAACTTTATTTAATGAATTAATGGAAAGGGCAACTGTAGAATCAAAAGGAATATTAACTCCATCTAGAGTGATAACCGGTGGACATCAGCAATAGTCCCACTTCCCAACTGGAGGACCACCACGAACACAAATTAACTTAGAATAAAATGTCCTGATTTCCTTAATAAGTTTCTCTTTTTCATCACTAAGAAAATCAAAGTGAAGATGAGGATATTCCAAGTAAAGTTTTTGTAAATCTCTAAGGAGCAATATCTTGCTAGTTTTGAAGATTTCAAAATTGATGCCTTTTCAAGATTAAATCATCTCGGTTTGACGTACTGACTTAAATAGTTTATAGAAATAAGTTGGCCAGGTGCAAAATCATTCTATAATAATATAATAAAATGAAGCTAAGCATAAAAAGCAAGATTAAAACAAATATTTACAAGTCAATACATTGTTGCATGTTTACAATTATTTATTTGGTTCATACAAAATAAACTTAGAAATAATTTAGAGACAAATTTGTTCTTATATTACTTAAGTTTTTTAGAAGGGAGAACTTGGGGAATGGATCTGACTCATGGTAAGTTCCAATAAGCTCCAGGGTGCGGGTCGGATCCAAATTTGTCCAAGTATCTTTTATGAAAGTGCCTAAGCAGACCCCCACTAAATTCATCTAAATATGAAAAGTCAACAATTGGGTATATACAATAGGCCTTGTATAAAAAGTTAACTAAAATGTTCCTCTCTTCAATCATCATACAGAATAATGTGATTAATTCCTAGTTTTCTTTTAAGAGAGCGTCGCAGCGAATGCACGCTCTCTTTAGTAAGGGCAGCTTTTTGATGCTTAAAAGACGCCAGCACTGATGCACTTCTATGAAGCCTATGATACTTATCGGAAAGTACATTGTGCTCTCTTATTTGTTTGTCTAACTCCTTATATAATCTGTTTATCTCAGCTTGTTTTCTATCAAGTTTGGTTTTATATGGGAAGATAGGTTTCTTCCTTATCTAAATAAGAATTACACTATTATGAATTTCGAAGTAGAAGTTGTTCAAACAGAGAATCCCATACCTGAGATACCAGGATAGAAGTTTGAGAAACCTGCTCTTTTTCTCTTGGTTCTTCGACATTAATAGAAGCAGGATCCTCTTGAGGAGCAGAGGGGGTAGTAGATTCAGGCGGGGTAGCTTCATGAGGAGATGGCTCTTTTTCAGAAGCTTTTGTGTTATCATATCCGTCCTTATCAGAGGCTTTGATATGGCCTCCTACATCATCACCTAAGCCTTGGCCGCCGTTATTGTTGTTGTCATCATTGTTATCATTGTCATCATCATTATCATCACCATCACCTCTTCCTCGACAACATCATCTTTGTAGCCCTCATCTTCTGAGTCAGATTCAATTTCAAAAGAAGGGACTTTAAAAGAGAGAATTTGGGAGGCATCAATTTCTTCCTTTTCAACAGACTCGACTCCCTACTTCATCTGGTTTATTTTGCCTATAACTCTATCTATGAGGGCGGAATCGAGCGTAGGAAAAATGAGCTCTGGGCATTTGCCAACATTATCTACATAGGCAGGCATCAAGGCATCTTCAAAAGAACTTAACATCATCTCCCCAAGTGTAGTGTCGGGAAACTATGTCACTCGCTGTTTAGCATCAGAGATAGTGTTAACGGCAAGTTTCAGGGAAGCCCTGTTTTCCTTCAACTTCTCTTTCAAAGAAGCATTCTTTGCTACTACGCGAGCCCTTTCCTCGTCGGTTTCTTTTATGGATAGCTGCATGGCAAAGTTCTCATCAGTAAGGAGTTGACGAGCCTTTCATTCCTCTAAAATAGCAGATTATGACTGGGTGAGAGAAGTTTTAAATTGCTCCACTTCAGAGGTTGCTTCATCTTTTGCCGCAAAAAGGGAAGACACTTGATTCTTTAGAGCAGAAATTTCCTCCTGAAACTTAGAGGACTCAGCAGAAGATTTTGATGCATGCTTGTGCAAAACTAGCCAACTCTTAGAAATCCGAAAGAAGAAGTAAAACACAAGTCATAAATTTAAAAAAAGGAGAAAAAGAATAGTAATGATAAAATTAATCGAAGTGAAATTTACCTAGAATTATTGCTCTATCAGAGAGCAGTAATGACTCGCTAAATCAGAGACGATGGAAGGCGGGTGGATAGAAGTAAAAGACTCAGAATTTAAGATAGACTGGGCTATCTCTTCAAAATTAAAGGAAGGAGAGGAAGATGTTGGCTTTTGAGGAATATGCTTTAGAGTATGGGTAACCTCCAAAGCTTGTTCCATTTGTTCGAGTGCAGTTGGAGAGCTAGAACGGTAATGCAAGAGAGGAGATCGGTAGCAGTGGGAGTCTGCTCGAGTTTATCTTGGGAAGCTTCAACGATTGGGATCTCCAAAGCTTTAACAAAAGATGAATATTCCTCCTCTCTATATCAACAACTTTGGCTATCTTCAGAAGAGGTTTTGCTTCAGTTGATGACGCCAACTTCCTTTTGATGGTTTTCTTAGTTTTGGTGAGAGATTAGACGATAGATGGCGCACGAAAGCAGCTGGAGGGGGAGCAGTACCACTAACAAGCTTTGTAGCTTGAGACGCAGTTGTAAAGAATTCATACAAACTAAAAGTCAGCAGAATAATTTGAAAAGCAACACAGAAATAAAAAACAAAGGCAGAGTTTATAACTTGTTAAAATGGTCAGAGTAAATAGGTGACATGGAGAGAAACATTCGGGGTCTCCCAAGGAAAGGAAACGCTTACTCTTTGATGCATGTTAGATCAAAGGAGGAAGCCCCAAAATCCTTTAACTAGGGGGCGAAGAGATTGTTTCTTCAAGTTAGAAGGAACCATCAACTTTAGTCAATTTTCGATCTTATTAGAGGTTGTGATTAAAGACTTTACGACCCTTTTGTCAACCTCATTAAGTTCTTTGGCAGGATAATCTGACATAAGACAAAGATTAGACAATAGAAGTAACAAAATAAAAGGAAAATAATGAAAATTCGAACTTACGAGGAATAGAGAAGGTCCGACTGATATTTGGGAAGCATCTAACGAAGAAAAATTGGTTCTCCCAGTCTTTAGACTTGTTAACCCCATCTAATACCAACTTCTTAGAGAGGGGGTTGCTATGAAGATTTGATGGTTTAAATTACTAAGCTTGACCAGTCTGACCAAGTAATTCGGTACTTCTGCGTTTAGAGAGGGAAGGCCAGACTCTAATGCCATTAGCTCCAAAGACAGGAGGTAGGTGTAAACGTTCAGGGACAGCTGGATTGGAGCGATTCCGAGATAAGAAAGAAACTTGGATAGGAACTCCAAAAAAGGCAGAAACCTCCTATGCCATATATGAATGGCGGTATAAACAAAGAACCCTCCAGGAGGGTTGTTGATGGTATATGTTTCCTAAGAAGGAATGACTTCCATACCAATAATGTCGTAGTCACTAAGGATGGCATCTACTTCATCTTGTGTGGATATCAGGGAGTGCTTTGAAATGACTTCAAGTTTCTTCAGAGAACTCATGGTTCTTCCAGGTGAAAACGTTTTAGTTAACTTTTTTAATTTATTATAAACTTAGCATTCTTTCAAGAATTAATAAAAACCTATTGAAGCAACTTAAACATAAAACCAAACATGGAGCTTCAAATTCTTGGAAGATTGTTAAGGTCAAAAATCATAGATATAGAGCTTTCGACGGAGTTGAAAGGGAAGGAAGAGTTAACATTTAACAAACATCTTTCGGCCAAGTCGAAAACCTAAATATAAAAATGCAGTGGGCTTTCAACAAGGTCGAAAGGAAGGGTTGAAATATATGTTCAATTGGCACTTTTTAACAATGCTGAAAGCTCGATACGAACCAAGTTGTCTAAAGGAAATGGGTAAAACTAACTTGAAAATTTGAACATAAATATACACTACTAGTATTCCATAGCCAAGATAACTAGACCCTTCGACACTATCGAAACTTATGACGTAAGTTTCCTAAGGGAAAATGAATGCTGTCGAAACTTTATATACCCATCGGGTCGAAAGGTCCTAAGTTAAAATTATAGGAACTAGAGATATTTCGACAAGGCTGGAGAAAGGTGATTATAGAGGGTTTCGACTCTTTAGACACAAAAGGTTTCGAAAGGGTCGATGGTGCATTATGGTTTCGAAGGCATACTAAAGAGAAAGGATTTTAATTAGCAAAAAGGTTTCGACAATATCGAAACGATTTGATTCGAAAGAGGTGATTGCACTCTACTGCATTGTATAACCTTCGACAAAGTTGGCCAAATTCATGCTACAATACCTTTTGACCCCATCGAACGGGGCTAAGAAAGCAAAATCAATGTCGCCGCCTTAATCTCTTTCGAAGAGGTAGAAAGGTAAATTTGCGGCGCTAATTTTTCATTCGTACAATCTCAAAACTTCTGAGCGAAGAAACAGAAGCCCCATTCTTTCCAAACCCGATTGCAAATCCAGGAATTCAAAAATATTCGTAAATAAATGAATCAAACCCATTAAATTAATAGGTTTAAACGTGAATAATCCTTTCAAGTTTCAAAATCTCTAAAACAAGAATTCAGATTGAAAAAGTAAGAGTTATCATGAAAACTGAAATCGAGTTTAAAATGAAAATAAAAAATTACTAAATACGATCTATTTATGAAAATTGAATCTAGAATGTCCTTAAGTAATTTATCAGCTTAAAACTTAAGCGATTCCCAAAAATTGAAGCAAAATTCAAAATCTCAATTACACAGTTTAAAATCAAAATCTCGATTATGAGATCTGAAAAGCTAAAATTCACTAAAACAAATACAGAGAGAGAGATTCGTAAGACGTAAATGATTTAACTTACTTTGGATTTGATTTCTTCTGTAATTGAAGAAAAGGTGATTTGCAAAAATAAAAAAAAGGACTCTGTACTTTTTCTCGAAGATGGTTTATCTGTAGATAAGTGAAGAGGAATAAATCATACTTTATAAGAAAAGTCAGAGAAGGCGGCAGGCCGTTGGATCAGATTCAAATAAATGGCCAAGATTTACATGGGAAGACTAAGAGGTGGGAAACTTATAGGTTTCGACATAGTTGATTTGGAAAGTCGGGAGCATCCCTTTACAAGAGGGGCAAATGTTACTACCGAAATCTCCCTTCGACTTAGTCAAAACCAGTTTGAGCAGAGGTCAAAGGAGAGTAAGAGAAACAGGTTCCAGCAAGACCTTTCGAAGGAGTCGAATAGATGCTACAACCAAAGTCCAAAAGCTTCATAACCTTTCGAAGGTGTCGAAAGGATGCTAAAGTCAAGGTTCAGAAGGTTCTTACCTTTCGAAGGAGTCGAAAGAGTCGAAAGCACCTTTCTGCCTTCAGTAACCACCTTTCGACTAGGTGATTCCATATGCATGAAGACCTTTAGAATGAGTCAAAGCAACACCTTTCGAAGACAATGAAGGTCAACTCTTCGAATATGCACCGAATCTTTCGAAACCAAAGGTTTCGCCTTTACTCAAACCACTCGAAAGCATGTATTGGCCTAAACAACCCTTTCGAAAACATAACCAAGCCTTTCGAACCGGTCGAAACCATTATTGTTTAGGGAGGTTCCGCATGAAGTCACAAACAAGAGTTTAGAAGCAACCAACAATGTCGAAACCATCAACATTTCAACACCGTTAAAACCACTATACTGGGCCTATCAACAAGGTCGGAAGCTCTTACAAGGTAACACAAAGAAGAGAAGCGCAACCATTCCTTTCGACAAAGGCAAAAGCATGCTAGTGTCAACATGGCAGCCACCTTTCGACCAGGTCGAAAGCATTGGGGTCGAAAGGTGCTGGCCCGCATATATAAATAAGACCTAAGGGTTCATGTTTAGGGAATCCGATTCCAATCATTCTAAACTTGTATCCTGTTATTTCTTAGAGCTGTAAACCCTAATTTGTAAATTAGATTAGGAAAATTGATCAATAAATTCTTCTTTGAGCTAATAAAGGAAAGTCTTCAATAATTTTAATTACTTTACCATTTCTCAAACCTTTTGTCGGATTTAACCTTGTGTTACAGGTACCGACTGCCATGAAAGGTCCCTTCCGACCCGATAAAAACCTGATATAATCAAGTAATCGCAATCATAAACTTCAAGATAATTTTTTTTAGACTTATCTTTTCGACCAAGTCAAAACTAGGCCACAATCCCCTTAAATCTTTGATACTCAAATCCTACAATAAGTGCTAAAGGTTATAGCTTTTGACAAGGTCGAAACCCCAACCGTAGATTCTAAATCGAAACCTTAACCGTTCAACAATTCAAGCCATCGATTAGATCGAAACCCTTCAAGCCAAGCCTTATTTAGAAGCCTAAAGAATCTATTCGAGTATCTCAAATGAATCAAAAGGAGAGCTTTCGAAGGGATTACCACATTATCTCAACAAGGTCGTAAGGCTAACTAAAAAGGAATCAACTATTTCAACTGGGTCGAAAGGTCGATCTGATCAAGTTCACTCCAAGATAACCTATTCGAAAGGGAATCCAAGGGAAAAACACATATCTTACTTCTCTCGGCCTAATCAAAGAAACTTAAAAAGGGATAAACCTCTTTTCTAAGCTCAACTTTGTGCTGTTGACAAGATTTCTTGTTAAAATTAAGATATAGTCTAACATTTAATTAAGATATAATTGATTGACTCAGTTATAACAGATTAAAAATTAGTATTTTAACTAATGAAGATTTTGCATTTTAATTAAGACTTAAGGGGTTGTAGGTATAAAGCCGATTGACTCAATTTTAGCAAATAAAAGCTTGCATTTTAATTAAGATACGAGAAGTTTCAGTTAAAAATAAGAAAAAACGACTAAGTAATATAAATAATTTTTTAGTTTTAATCAAGGTGAGAGTATATCAATATATATTTGAGATATAATTTGAATTTAAAAGGGCATTTTGAAAAGTTTACGTTTACGCCAAAAAAGTGTGACATCAAAGGCATTACAATTATTATCAAAGATGCGTGTGTATACATATTAAATTACTTTTGACATTTTATAAAATAAAAAATACCGCAGAAAGTATATTTATATACATATAATTTTATAATATTTATTTATACTCAAAATGTTTAAATACAAATATATATTTATTAAATAAATCAAAGAAAAATATTTTCAGCTGCACTATATTAAAATCATTACATTTATCTTATAATAACATTACTTAGTCAAATCTAAGTTATTTTACAATTTAGAATTAATATCTTAGATCTAGATTTGAATTAAATTTTTTACTTACTAAGTCAAAGTTAGATATTTTATTTAAAATTCAAATTTGAAATTCTCGATCCAGTTAAATTATGTGACATTTTATGAAATTATGTTTATTGCTTTATTAGACAATTTTTTTTAATACACACACATATTATATAAACATATTTTTGCATCAAACAATTTAATTATGATAATTAATATACGTACACACACATTAAGTATATACATGGTAGATATAAATCACAATATCTACATAGGTATATAAATGATCATGTTTTGTTTGATATTATAGATATCACACATATATGTCATCACACATATGCACTAATACACACACACGTGTGTGCGCGTGTGTCCGTAATTATAAACTTGTTATATTGAATTAGGGATAAATTAAATAAAATGAAATAATAAACTAAAATATGATTTTATTATAAATAATTAGATTGATTTTAATGTTAAATATTATATTTCAAAGGCCTATTAAGATCCAATTAGGAAACTTTTTTATTTACCTATTTCACTCGTTGTCAAATGAGTCAGATCCAACACTTTTCATGTTTTTAATAACTACCAAGTCATACTTCTAATAGCATTACCCTTCACATGGTCTATAACTATCCCCTTCATATTTAAATGACTAACGATTAGATTTTTTGGTTAACATTAGCGTCTATGAAGTATTTATATATTTAGTACACATGTTGGTATAACATATTCGACTACATACATACATACATACATACATACATACATACATACATGTATTATGTATATAAAACATTATATGAATGTTTTAGAGAATTTTTTGCATAGCTAGATGATTTGATGTTGTCTTTATTTAGTTATAGATCATTTATCCAATTTCTAACGATAACTAAATGTTTTTACAAATCTTCTTTCGTAATACATAAATGGATTGTAGATTTTCACGATTGAGTATACTTTATTTTTACAAATATTCTTTTATGAAAAAAAAGATAGAATTTCACAAACAAGTACATTTTATTTCCATAATTTACAATTTAAGTTCCACTCGAATCTACAATTCACAATTCGGATCCCTTGTTGATTCATTGAACTTTACGATTTAAGATTTGAATTCTATATTGGAATCATTGATTAGAAGGGACACCGGCTGTCAATGGGGGACAGTTTTTTCTCCATGTTTAATGGCATGAGAGTGTTATCATTTTCCGATGTTGGACGTAGCTAGTATGTAGACGAAAAAGGTGCAGAGAAAGAGGTTCGTGAAATTCAAACAAAAACCCTCAAGTAACATGTAGCTGTCACTCTAATAGACCTTAAAAAATTATGTATAGCCACATAAACTCTTTCAATAGCTTAATACTACCGATGCTAGTGGAGCATACAACATAACTACCACATGCAACTCAAATCACTATCCATGGATGAAAATCTCATATCGTTCTTAATCGGTGTAGTTTATCAATATTAAAGATGACGTCGTCTGGATCTAGAGCAGTCAGAGAAGGTGTCATCGTGAGTGAAAGAGGATTAAGAATGGTTTTTCCTCTATGTTTAATGGATATGGAATGTTAGTGTTTTTCTATGTTCGACATAGCTAGTATGCAGAGCTAAAAGATGGTATGTGGAATTGAAAGAAAAACCTCCACGTCAACATACAGCTATCACTCTAATACGCCATAAGAAACTTTCAATAGCTCAATATTAACGATGCTAGCGAACTTTATTCCATACAGCATAACTTAACTGGCAACTCAAATCAAAATCTATACTATTAAGAAATCAACTATCCATGGATGAAAATCCCATATCGTTCTTAATCATCCGTGTAATTTACCAATATTAAATATGATGTTGTTGGGCAGTTGGAGAGAGCGTCAACAGGAGTGAGAAACAAGGGAGCATCCGATTTGGGCCCGGTTAAAAAGCCCAAATCAGTTATTTCTGATCCCATTTCCAGCTTAATTCTTCTCCTCGTCTGAGCTAAATTCAGTAAATAACCCCCAATACATGAAAATGGTGAAATTAGGTTTTGGCTGCGATCCAGTGGTGGGCTCACTGACGTCATCATCATCTTCAACCACGAGAAATAAGAGAGAATACAAATTAAGCAATAAGATACAAGAAGGCAAGCGCCCTTTATATGCCGTTGCTTTCAATTTCTTAGACTCCCGCTACTTCGACGTCTTCGCTACTGTCGGGGGCAATCGAGTAATTTCGTTATCACAATTGTTTCTCTACTTTTATTATATTTTTACCACTGGTATGTGAGTAACTGGTTGGCTAAGAAAATATGTAGAAATCAACTAGCCTACAAAATGTACCGGAAGTGTAGTAGTTTCTGCTGCCTTTTCACATGTAAATGAGCTTTTAGCCTAAATTGAACCGATGGGCAAGTAGAGATATATGTAAACCATGTAAGATAAAAATATTAGCAGAATGACGGAGTTAGTGTTAGATTATTTGTGGTTAGGCTCCTAAGTTTATAGGCTTGATTTGGAAAGGAATCTTAATGGGTATCATCAGCTTCTAAGTAATATTCGTTTCTGCTGAATTTTTTTTTTCAATAATACAGGGAGTAATGAATTTCATATAGCAAATGCCAGATTTATTGCATGATTAATTAATATATTGGTTCACTCATTTGTTCCTTTCTTTATTCTTCTATATTTTCTAGTCCTGTGATTTTGTGTTTGCTTTAGATGGTTGTTAGTGGTAATAATTTTGTAAGGTTTTTGTTGAATGCATTAAACGAACATTTGGATGCAATCTTGACAGTAGATCTTAGATCAGCCTTTGTAGATTTCTATAAACAGGATAGTGTTTTGTTGGTTTCTTGTCACTCTTACGTATCTATTACTTTCTCTTATATCCCTCAACAAGATTTTTTACTTTACTTCATCAAGCTTTCAAAATTCTCTTCCACACCATTAGATATCGTCATGAATATTTTCACTTTAAGCAATTTGAATCTTCAAAATTATTGTCCACCGATGAAAAGCTTTTCATACTTAACCTTTTTAAAACTACCATCCACATCGTTAGAAACTTTTTAGTTCATTTTCAAGTATAAATTAATTTTTATTGTTAAACCAATTATATATACTGATCAATCAATATTCATTTTTTTCATTTAACAAATATTAAGTCTGAAAACAGTAAAAATTCTTTATATAACTCATTTATCTTAACGAACATAACGAACTTATTTCATTTTCAAATATAAAAGCATATGGGCACACAATGAAAAAATTGAGTTTCTGTACAATGCATAGTTTAAATTTTGACATTGTTTTTCACAACATGGTTGTGTGCAACATACAAGTTACACACTAATAAACGTGGAAAGTTATAAAATGTTGTTTCCCATGAATATAAGATTAAGAATGTGGAAAGTCTATAAGTTAGAAAGGATAAGGTGAGATAAAAACATTACGGGCATTGATGATTAGTCTCTATGGAAAGTATACATATGTTGGCTAAATGCCGCTCAAGCCTCAATGTGGTTGGTCCCTTTATATTTTCATTCAACATCATTATTTTTGCTTTTCTGCAATTTTCGTTGAAGTTCAACACCTTGAAGATGACTTGTTTCATGCAAGGATGAATATTTGTTATCTTGAGACTCCTTGTCATGTATATAGGAAGAGTACTATTGTACTCTTGTTGAGGTTCATTTCTTTTGATTTACCACAGGTGACTGTTTATCGGTTGCTTGAAGGAGGGCTTGTTGCGGTCTTGCAAGCTTATATTGATGAAGATGTATGTGATGTCTTACATTCTATTTTCATATATTTTTAAAATGGATTAATGCATGCATGGAAAAATAGTTATGATTACGTAAGTTATGATATGTATACATTGCATGCTTGCACTCATCCAAATGATTAAGATATTCAGATAATTGTTAAACATGTATGTTCTGTGTTCCCCATTAGCATTACCGGCACTATGGCACGTGCAATGCATGCTTAGACAATTAAATATCAAAATCACAAAATAAGTTATTTTTGCGGTGAGAAACGAAATATGATTTCAATATTTTATTTTTTACTTTTTAGTGGATATTGATTCAATGTCAAATGGGGATGAATGAAAATGCACGAATATTGGTTAGAAGACGACGGAGAAAAATTGAGTTAAAATACGATCTTGACCATTTACATATATTTTTGAACAAATAGAATCTAATCTTTGTAAAATATTAGTCCAAGTGTATTTTTGCTATTGCAGTTAAGCTTCGTCATCGTGAAGTATTTGCATTTTATGATGTATAAATGATTATGACTTTGTTCTTTTTGTACCATCTACATTCCATTTAAGAATTAATTTTGGGGTTATGTAAGAGAACTCGGTATGGGTTAAAGTTTTGAGGTTATACACATTGAAGCCAATATTTGTTATAATAAAACGTACTTCCTATTTATACAACAAAGTACCAATGATAGTTTATAGCTTTGCTTACATAAGTAGTATCCCACGTAGGGCTACATGGTGGATCAGATCCAATAGATTTAGGTAAAAATGTGTGACGTCTCACCTCTATACTCACGCTAGCCAAGGACACTATGGAGGAATGCCGTCAACTAGCATGAAAAATAAGGCTGTTGAGGAGCGACCATCCGTGTAATTGTTTTGCGCGAGCACTGATATGTCAGATAATATAACATGCATTTCTTTTCAAAAGGAAATCCGACATACCGATACAAACTCAAAGCTACTACACGATGGCTGTGTGAACCTCGGAAACAAATATAGAAATAAACATAACACAAATCAGTCACATATATCCATATCACAAAGGCGGAAATAGATATGAATATAACACATAGAAGTGTACATCAGAGTAGTGGTCAAACGAGATCCATAATATCACAAAAGAATAGTTACAAGTGCTATACAAAGAATATGTATAAATCAAGGAGTCTCTATCTCGAACGTATATTGACAAAAACTATTAAATTAAGTAGTTAGACAAAAATCAGATGATGGTCCCTGATAAGGAGTCAAACAGAAGCACCTGTAAAATCTCGGTCTGACCCGAATATTATTTAATAAGAAAATAATAAACGAATCAGTCTAGCTATAAATATCAGATAAAATGACATAGGGTAAGAGATATGATAAAAACGTATGATAACAATAATGCTATACTGCGACAAGTATACATTAAACAACACAAAAATTATACAATATCACAAGAAATCTCAAAACACAGAAAAAATGTCACATTCTTTATTATATTCACCAAACCACAAATATTGACAAATATGTCAATGCCAATCACAAAATTGGTGAATCACAAATTCTAGGAATCATCAACCAGAAATCCAGAAATCACAAAAGGGGGAGGCTTATCATAAAACGGGAGCATGAAAACTTACCAACACGTGTATCACAAACGGAACGCTATTCCATGGTTGCTAACCTTCAATTTTTGAGTCGAGGCTCCACAAAAGGCTCGAAGACCATGAGTCGCTACCGCACCAATTTTGAGCCGAAACTCCATAGAAACGTTGTTTAGTCTCCCTCGCAGACAAAGAGACATCATACATTGCTAGTCTAAAACACAAAATGATCATCATCGATCATCAAGAAGTGTCGATCACACTAAGCTAGTAAATAAATGAGTTTAGCTTCATGTCCCATAGACACTGACTTAACTTAAATATTTACGAACAAATTATAGTTTTTCCACTTGAAAATTATCACAAGAGTTTCAATCGAACAAGTCTAAGAATTATCCGACTAAGTAAACACAAGCGTTTCATACCACTTGTTTTGCTAAGTCGTTTAATTGGATTTCTCGAACGAATGAGGAAAATGTTTGTATATACTAATAGATTGGAAAACGGTTTTATAAACGAGTTTTGTATTAAAAATAGAGTTGAAATCATCTTTGTGAAAAAGTTTGGATATTTACTACTAGTATAGAAACCTTCGTATTTCGAAGTGACAAATCACCAAAAATGATTGTAAAAACAATCATTCATCAAAAATTCACATTCGAAGACGTGAATCAAATTCAAAGAAATCGATACCAAATCCATCGAAATGGATATTTCCATAAATTCCAAAAAAAGAAGTTATCATAGTCGATAATAAATGATAACAACAAATTGGATCAACACGAATCGATTAAGATTGAAAACCCAAAATAAAATAGGAAAATTGGGCCGAGGCAAGCAGGTCAGTCAACTGATACATGGACACGAATTTTATGTCCTCGGGTTCAGTCGACTGACCTCCTGGTCCAGTCGACTGAACTTGCTTCTAAAGCATTTTCTATCTTCTGGTTCAGTCGACCGACCCTCTGGTCCAGTCGACTGAACCTGCTTTTGAAGCACATTCAGCCTAGCCTCAAGTGGGGCAAAAATCCTACAAATCGCGATCGGACGAGCAATGGGTACTAGGGGTTTATGCTAATCGGCAACCCAGCCCCATAGGCTCTTCGATACACCACCAAAATCATGTTCAAACACCAAAGATAGGATTTTTAAAGATTTTGACTTCAAAACACCAAAAATTGGAATATTTTATTAAAACCAATTCAATCCAAAGAAAATGAACAAGAATATATGTTTGGAATTCATACCCAACAACAAAGAAAGTTATGGACATAGATGTGAGTCAAAAACTCACTTTTTTCTCGAAAACAATGAAGGAGAAGCTTGAAAACAAAAGGAAAATCAACTACTCTTCAATTTCAACTCTAAAAGCTCCAATCTAAGTTCGTAAGCAAATATTTTCTAAGTTAGGGTATAGGAAATTTCTGAAATTGGAGGGAGATTGAGATGGAGAAGAAGAAGAGGATGCTTATCTAAGCTTCTCTTTGATTTTAGAGCTAGAACTTGAATTTGCAAAAGAAACTAGGGCTTAGGATTTTGAATTTTCAATCTCTTCCTCCATTTTTGCTAAAGCTTGAAGTGTTAGGAAAATAATAGAATGAATAAAAAGGAGAGGGGGTGAAGTTAGGATATAAGATGAGTTGGGTTAGTGGGCTGAAATCCAAACCCAAAGCCTTAAAAGTGAAAACATTAAAATTCTACTCAACTTCAAACATATCAATGTTTATACTCAAAAAGGTCGCAAACACCATCTTGAACTCAATGGAAGTGGCATCGAGTCCTAATTTTGCTGTTTGCAGAAAGTAGCTTTTCAGACTTTAATCCAACTAACGATGCTATATTTAAATAAACTATTTAAATATACAATCGTAAAATATGCGGGTTGTTACAAAATGGTTCAATGCATTATCGGTTCGATCTTAAATATTTGATCCATATCCGATATGCCCGACCTTTAAATATGATCCAATTCATTTTTTTGTATTGGATTGAACCAAATATTGGTTATTGTTTGTCGTAAAGTCTGCCAAAATGATACTCTTATGAACCGTCTATATGAAAGTCACTAATTATATGTTAGATCTTATTATACTAAAGACATCATTTAATATCAAGGAATGACTGCCAACTCTCCAGAATTGAAAGATGATGGAAGAAAAGTCCTTTCGAAAAAGTTATGAATATTAGGTCCGTGTTTTTAGTTTTTGGCTAATTTATGATACTTTTGCTTCAGATTTCAATGCTGGGCCCATTTTTTGAAAGGGAACAATTTGATAAAAAATAACAAAACAGAGGCCTAATTTACATAAGTTTATGAGTAGAGATTTTTTTTGCATGGGCTTTGAGAATATGGACCTTTGGTCCAAAACCCCATTTAATATTCTTTTTAGAAATGTTCTTTTTCTCATTATATAGTTCATAATGTTTTAGTTTCATTATTATTAGATTAGATTAGACTGTACTATCGAATTATATACTTATTATAAGCAGTTTGTCTCAAAAGTTTGAGATTGTAAGCTAGACGATGTTTGTTATTGGAAGCGATAAATTTGTCTTCGTCGCTAACTAGGAGAAATTAAATTTAAGCAAAGAGTATAATGTAGTGTATAATTATCTTTTTGTAGACTTTAATTGTAATTGAATCAAATTAGACAGCAAGACGACATACTTTTATTTTATCAACGTCTAAGTGAATAAAATCAAAGCGATATATATACTTTCAGTTAAACCAAAAAAACCCTTAGTAGAAAGATCGAAGCGAGTCAAATTAAAGTTACACATATACTTAGTTGAACAAACAAACCCTTAATGGCAAGATAATAGCCAAAATATCAATACGTTAAACTATTGAAATAATAAACCTTAAAACATATAACATTAGCCAACATTTAAATTTCGTACATGTTAAATAGCCAACATTAGCTGTATTATAATGCCTTACTAACCATATAAGCTTTTCTTTATTTACTCATTAATGCACTATTATTTGTACAGAGCAATTGTGTTTTAGTACTAAAACGAGTTAACGATTGTATGCATGTATCTTATGCACCTTTATATCACCGACTTACTTTTTTTGTCTATTATATACAGAAGGACGAATCATTTTATACCGTGAGCTGGGCGTGCAATATTGACGGTGCTCCATATTTGGTGGCTGGTGGAAGCAATGGTATAATTCGTGTCATTAATACAGGGTCTGAGAAGATAGAAAAGGCAAAAATTTATTTCTTCACGTTGCATTGTCAAATTCTCATTCTGTGCTAAAAATCAACACAAAAACCATATAAATTTGTAAAACTTTTAAATTCCGTAGAGTTTCATTGGCCATGGGGACTCAATAAACGAGATAAGGACACAAGCACTAAAACCTTCTCTTGTGGTTTCTGCAAGCAAGGTAAATAAGTCATCTATTACTGTGTCTTGTTTTATTGCTAATTAATGATCATATTTCCAAAATCTATTCTGCTTTACAATAAAGGACGAATCTGTTCGGTTGTGGAATGTTCACACTGGGATATGTATCTTAATATTTGCTGGAGCAGGTGGACATCGCAATGAAGTATTAAGTGTTGTAAGTGGGTGAATGAACTTTTTTCTGTTATATACATGAAAATGTCAGTATTTTTTGTTAATTTTTTTAAGCACTAGTATTGACTCAGATGAAATGTCCTAATTTTCCCCTTAGAGCTGTTATGGTAATGATAACTTTACCGATACGAAAAATCCATTACTCTACCGATATTATTGGTAGGTCAGAAATGAGTCCTGATACTTTACCGTCACCGTTGGTAAAATGATCGTTGGTATGTTGATAAACTGATAAATCGTTGACCGGTAATGATAAATTTAGCAATCGCGAAACATTAAGGTAGCGTTTGGTTTAAAATGAGTTTTGTGTTTTGAGTTTTCAACATTAATTATAAAATACAATAGGAGTGGAGGAATGATAGATAGGATGAAAGAACAATGGAGGGGACCACGAAGGGGATGTAGGAACGATGGAATGATGAATTGTTTATCATACTTCTCTTATTTCTCAAAGCATGAAAAATAAAAATAAAAAGTTGTTTTTTATGTTGTATGCTAACTTTGTTTTCTAATTTAGTTGTTTTTCACAATATACATACGTCGTGCGCTTCTATGTATGGACGAAAACCCAAAACAAAAAAGGTTAAACAAAACACTACCTAAAATTTTATTGCACTAAAATTTTGTAATGACAAAAAGTAAAAACTTCGTTCTCGATTCTAACTCCAATAATGTTTATGTAACATTTTGACTTATTTTAGTTGATATAATTTTTTTTTCTTAATTCATCATGAAAGGTTTACAGCTAACCTAATAAAACCAAACAAATAAAAGAAACATCTTAAATGATACTATAAACATTCTTAAAAGCCGATACACATTCAAAAGTGTTTTTTTTTTTTTTTTTTTTTGAAAACCCAGGAGAACCCGACAAGTCGGTAAACTCCTGAGGAGGGTACAGTAAAGCACATTCAAAAGTGTTTTTGGTTTGAATTAGTTTAAATAGTGAAAAAACAAACGTAATATGACTACCATTACCCACTAGTTTTGACGTTTTTACCGTTAAGTTTACTATTTATAGTGGTAAATTTACCATTACCATACCGATAGCATCGGTATATCGATGTAGCTCAATGTTGGTTACAAAATGCTTGGTATTGATATGGTAATTGTAAATTTACCAGTACCATGTCAGCCCTACGCTTGTTCATAATATGCTGTAACACATCCCAATGTGTATGTAATAAATAAATATAACAATCTTGCAAAGATCATCAAGTAAAAATGTGAAGTACTTTATAAGGCCAGCGAAGAAAATATTTCTATACCAACATCGTATTTGAGCGGGTTTTCTTTTTAATTGGTAACTATTTACGGTTCAAACATTATAGAAATATATTTCAGATATTTACTAGAAGCTAATTCCACCTGATTTAAGGATCATAGTTTACTATGTTTGACTGAGGCATATTCATTTATTTAAATCTTTACAAGATTTTAACTTCTTGTAGGACTTCCATCCCTCTGATATATACCGCATAGCAAGTTGTGGGATGGATAACAGCGTTAAGATCTGGTCAATGAGAGGTATATACATTTTTTTATCAACTCCATCATGTATTTGTTACTCACCCCATCCCTCAAAGAATTACTAAAACATTTAGGTGTATTTTCCCCAATGAATAAGATTATAAAATTCGTGTTAGATATTAAAGTTTGAAAGTATGCCAAAAAATAAAATGTG
This sequence comes from Allium cepa, assembly GCA_030765085.1. Taxonomy (NCBI): domain Eukaryota; kingdom Viridiplantae; phylum Streptophyta; class Magnoliopsida; order Asparagales; family Amaryllidaceae; genus Allium; species Allium cepa. The sequence goes on along the minus strand of CM060937.1, from coordinate 252,294,143 downwards.
TAGATTTATTATTGTGGGGTGAGATCCTTAGTTATTATACCCAACCTCAAAAACAATTTTCTTGAAGGAACCAAGTACTAGTTAATTAGCTAGTTTGAAAATTTACTTTCTTTCGCAGAGTTTTGGACATATGTTGAGAAATCTTTTACGTGGACTGATCTCCCATCAAAGTTTCCTACAAAATATGTTCAGTTTCCTGTAAGTGGTTATGTTCCCTTTGATTGTGCACGTTGAAAAGCTAGTGTGATTAGATCTAGTTAAACTGGGGAATATTGTGCAGTGCCATTTGCAATTCAAAAAAGCCTACTATTTAACAAGGTTTTCAAAATGAAATTCAAATAGTAAATTGTAAAGTTCAAACTTTAAATCAAAATGGGATTTAAATCGTAACTCATAGATTCAAAATATTCATATTTTAAGGTTTGTCTTTGAAATTGATTTTGATGTTTGTACTTCTACATTTAAAGATTCTAAACTTAAAAGTTAAACCCAATTTACTATCTTATTCCATTTTTGTTTAATTTAGAAAACATTAGAATTGGAAATGTGGATTCAAAAACATATACTGAATATATCAGTATGGATTGGGTGATTATTCTAAATTGTGGTTTTAACTAAGCTTGCATTGGAATGTAAATTGAATTGTAAAGGGAGAGATCTGATATGAAGTAGGATTTCAATCGTAATATTTTAAGATTTTTGATAACAATGTTTTACTGTACTCACATTTTTATTTTTTGAGGCAGTTGCTTGCCTACTGGTGATAATTATCTGCAAGTTTGTGCAGTCAGTTCTTCATTTTATTTAAATTTATATCATGGGCATGCATTTTAAGCTTTTAACCATCATTTTGTTAGTGGGTAATTAATGGGACCAGGGATATTCACACACACAGAATTCTCAAGTGGTTCTAGAAATCAAACCATAATGAAGAGAGGAATTAAGTAGTTTTTGTCACTTTTTATGTGCCTTCATACTTAGACTGAAGGCATGCATACACTCAATACCATGACATACCTGTCCTCAATTAAGAACGATTACAATCAATGGATACACATCTGTTTATGTCATCCAGTGTCAACATAGAGCTATACAAGTTCCTGTTGGGCATGGTTATTTAGCACTGTGTTCTGGTTTTACACAAAATACATTATTAGAAAAAATATCTTAACCGAGTTATTTCATTTTCAGGTTTTTATAGCCTCCATACATACCAACTATGTTGATTGTAATAGATGGCTTGGTGATTTTATATTGTCAAAGGTGTGGCATTGCATCACTTATAAATTCATTTTGGATTATGCCATATTCTGTTTTAGATAATGCTAATATTCTTTTACATTTGTAGAGCGTAGATAATGAAATTGTTTTATGGGAACCAAAAGTTAAGGAACAAAATCCTGGAGTGGTAAATCTATTAAATTCATCTTACCAAATTAATTATTTTTACATCAGCTTGCTTGTCTTAAATGTTATTTGTTTGCATATTTTGCTTCATTTTCTGTTAAAAAAGACTTTGTTATCATTAGGCAACATCCTGCCATTTTAGTTGCAAGGCCAGGGAAATAATAGTACCACTTACACTCAATTCAATTATCTTATATATTTTGCACATTATGAAAACCCAATTTACCAAGACTTCTACTTCCTGAAATAATTGCAAGATAAAAAATAATAACAAGAAAATGAACTCAAGGAATGAAGTCACATGACTTGAAGTAGATGATGATTGCTGGCTTTATGACATGTTGTATGGGCCTTCTACTATCTCTTGTAGTGTTGGCTGCAAATATCTTTAACTTTCTGGAGCATATACTCAACATATTTATCTAGGAATTTGGCTACACTTGCAAATTTGCAATCAAATCTTATTAATAGGCAGAAAAGAAGGCATGCAGAGTCCACATTTGTTGTGGTGCCCACATGCCTGTCTATCTCTTGTAAGTAGATTTTACTTACAAGTTTGTAAGTAAGAGTAGAATTCTCTTTTATATGCATCGATTCTTCTAATGTTGAATTTTTGCTTAGGGAACTGTCGATATACTTCAAAAATACCCTGTGCCAGAATGTGATATATGGTTTATCAAGTTCTCTTGTGATTTTCACTATAATGCAGTGGCTATTGGTAAGCATGTTCTTTCCGTTTAATTGATTTTGTGTACGAGACTAAGTCAGTAACAATAATAACAGTAATAGTGTGGGACCGAGTCAATACCAATAGCAATGGTAATGGTTATAGTAATAGTAATAGTAGGAAGAAGAAGAAGAGTGAGAGAAACAGAGTTCGGCCTTTGATATATAGGCCTGTATTTATACATCCATTCTCCCTAGCATTTGTATGACGAGGAAGCCAAGAAAGAAAGCGATTATAAATAATAATTAGCAACAATCATTTTAAATCTTCCTATGCATTTCATTGGTTCAATCGCCAGTAGAACATCGGCACACATAATGTGTTCATATGGACACCGTTTATTATAAGCTAGTTAAGTAAGTTCACTCAATTTTACATCAAAATATAAAGTATACATTTGAAAAGACACTAACAGAACAACATACATGGATTCATATAATTTCAATAATTGTTTAAAATATTTACTTTTTGTTCACATAGGTAGATTTTATTTTAAATTATATATTTGTTTAAAATACTGGTAATAAATATGTAAATAGAAAATAAATAATTGTCATTTACACGCACAAACACACATCAAGTTCTTCAATTGATTCACTAAATTCAGCATTTAATTACAAGGGCCGTGATTAGTTAAAAATAAAAGATCGTGGATTCCTCACACACACACATAAATGAAACTTATATTAAGAGTGCAGTGGTAATAACACACCGGGATGTTAAATTTTTTATGGTACTAGCTTGATTGACATAGAGATGAACATGTGCTAGAAGCTAGAAATAATGATATCGATATTTCAAAAGGGAATGGTTTAATCATATGAAATGAGTTCTACTATTAATTATTATAGTAGAATAGGCTTTTTGCCTTCTGAGCTTTGATGCACACTGCATACATTTTTTAAATAGTCATATAATCATAGAACCAAACTACACCGTTATTTATGTATAATGTACTGTAAATACTCATTTTAATTACACATACTGTATGGAAATACTCATTTTAATTTACACATACTGTTTGGAATAGCGCAATGCGTTATTTACATTGTCACTGTTATTGGCAATTATTGTCTAGTACAAGTATGGATGCTCATATGCAATACTCAAAGAAATAAAGCTTGAGTCACTTCTTGTCAATAGAGGTGTCTTTTTCATCACACTCTTGTGTTTGAGGATGCGTTCTCGGACAAGAGTTCAGCGAGCTTTAGAGGTTGAACTGTAGTGTTTGAATTTCAGTGTTTTTCAAATTGACATTCTCGGACAAAAGTTCGGCTAGAGTTTTATTGAAGTTGAGTTTGAATGCAAGTTTTTTTTTATCACTAAAATAAGGTACACTTAGACTGAAAAAACATAATAATTAAATTGTTGGACCATTGAGATATAGTTAAAATTAATTGATTTTCTTTGATCCAATGAATCAAGGAATGAGGTTTCCTACGGTACCTCGAAATTCCAGGGGTACCAGATCGGTATCGTTTACGAATGGTCCGGAACCAAAGAAGAAAATTGGTTTCGGAATAGGAAAAAAATCAATCACATAATATATTTTTTTCAAAAAAAATGATTTTCCAGATGTAGGGCTCGCATGTGAAGGAACAACGAACAAATCTAGAGCAAACAAAACAAATCGCATCATTCAAGCATGAAAAAAATCGAATCTTGCAAGCATGCGAAAGAAAAGCAGGGTTAAAGATAGAAAGCAATTAGAAAACAAAAAATTTCGAACAATATATCAAAGGACAATTTTGCACATCAAGCCCAAACAAAAAGCATATTTCAATTTTAGACCTGAATCGAAACTTATTACAAAAATGGTCTCATTTTGCGCAAATATGGATTGCGCAAGTGCATTTTTGCTCAAAAAAATTATACATGCGCAAATTTGGATTGTGCAAGTGTTATTTTTTTAAAAATAAAAAATTTGTACTTGAGCATTTATGGAATGCGCAAGTATACTTTTTGAAATTTTTTTTTACACTTGCGCATATTTGGTTTGCGCAAGTATAAAACGCTGAAGAAATAAAACGAGGCTTATTTTTGTAATAAGTTTAAAATGAGGCCTAATGTTGAAATAAAGTTTTTTTAGGGCCTAATTTAAAATTTTGTCCTATATCAAATCAAAAGCTTTAATTATTCATACGTGAAGCAATAGTAGAAAATTGAATTATTAAATAAATTCGAAAGCTTATAAATTGCAGTACATCGAGAACATACTTACTGCATCAAAGAAAAACTCAAATGATAGCTCAATCGGTTATCTCCTTTTCAGATGTCATCTTTCTTGGCTTATAGTAATTGACTAATTCTCCTCCTTTGTTTTTGCACTCGACATAAAAACAATCGATCTGGAGATTGTTGGCATTCGTCTTCAGAGCGTCGGTTTTCATTTTTTGTGTGTTCAATACTGGAGAAAGAATGGGAAGGGGGGAGTGATACGTATTTTAGGTCTGAAGGAGGGAAGTTGGGTTGGGCTGCTGTATTTTTATAATTAACGATAGTTATTTAGGGTGTTTTATTCTAATTTAATTCTAATTTTATTTTAGGTTGAATTTAAGTTATATTGGGGTGAATTTACTGTAATTCTAACATAAGTTTATCTAACTGCTTTCAAATGATATTGTTCACAAACTATTGAAAACCGAAATTTGGACTGAAATCGAAACAAAATTGAAACTTTTGAAATTGATGAAATCACCCGAAACTAACGAAATGTCAAATGACCGAAACCGAGTTCTAGAACCTAACCTGCATGAATATTATTGAAATATTGCAACTGGGATGTAATCATTTCCAATTTCGTTTAAATATAAAACCAGAATCAAACCATTTATGATAAATTTGATTTGATTTGGCATTCACCTTTAACTGGTATAAGCATTTGTAACTATAAAGCAAACATCCTTAAGTTCAGGTACTATTTGTTAAAATACTCATTGGCGTGCATTTACCTGTTTTAATGTTTCTTTCAGATACAGTAGCTCTATTTTCCAAAGGAATGTATAACAAGTCAAAGGTTAATTAGTTATAAAGATATCGAATATAGCTAATGGAATCACAAGTATAACATGATTTAAACCTTTTTATAATGAAATGGAGTAAAAAAAAAAACAATGGAAGGATATGGTTATATTGGCCAAATTGTGCATAAGATGCATGAGACAATTTTTAGCGACCAAAACTGAATGAAAAAGTCAATGCATGATATAATAAAATATGAGTAAGTCAATGCATGATATAACATAGTAAAATATGAGTACGTGTACAACTGCGATTAGCCACAACATTCTCTCTTAAATAATATTTTAATAGAATGTGGGTGTGTTTGTAATGAAGTCATACTATATCATATCTTCCTTGAATATGGAGTTAGGTATCTCGGAGTCTCCCTTCTCAACGTGACATGTCCACACCATCTTTATATAATGTGACAAACACCGACATGAAATAGATGTGTGTGAGAATAATCAAAAGGCAATATGTTAAGGTGTAGCCAATTTTAGTCTTAAACTGGTTAAGAGCAAAAGGTAAAATTATTAAGGTATCCATCAGCTTAATTTCAGTTATTAAAGGCATTGATTTAATGTATTTAATTATTAGTTTCTAAGCTTCTTCATCCACTTTGCGTTCGCCAGTTGATCTTCAGTATATAGTATTATATTTACACTTTCATCTTTAGCGTTCATTGTTCTCGTCTTTCTCGTCTTCATCATTGGTGAATGCTGTTTTTTTCTTCTTCTTTTTACTGAATTGTAGTCGAGACTGAGAAGGGAATAGATCTAGTTTAGGGGTTAGTGTTATTTGATATTGGGTATTAAATATTAGGTGGGCTGAATGTTAATGGGTTGGGTTAGTTATATTGATTATTTAGATTATGTTAATTTGATGTTTATTGTGTGTCTAAATTCAATATTCATTATATTATTTGTTTTATGGTTTAAGGTTTCGGCCGAAACCCCGAGATTCCGATAACCTCGGTTCGGTTCCGGCCGGTGGCGGGACGAGATTGGGTTAAAATCTTGTCCCGCTAACTAACAGTTAAAAAAAATAAAAATAAAAGATGATGAAGAAGAAAAATCAGTAAATTACCTACCCGAAATCGAGAGTCGAGATGCAAATTCAAGTGAGTATTGTCGTCGTCGATTTCATAGCACATAGCAGCAGTTGTCGTCATCGTCGATTTTACTGTCATCATCGGTTTTAGAGTCGTAGAGATTCGAGGATTGAGATGCAAATTCAAGGTGAGCATCTCATTCAATTTTACTGTCGTCGTTTATTTAACTGTCGCGTTGTTTGATTTTGCAGTTTGCCATAGAGAGGAAGAAGCGGTTTTGTAAACTAAGGGCTGAAGTGAATGCCCTAGAAAGATGCAGTTTTGTAATTAAAGGCTGAAGTGAAAACATGCTAATTAAAAATAGATTTTGGGCTGGACTAATTTATTTTATTTAATTTAATATAATTCTAATTTTAAATTAATTTTTTTAGTTAGGTATAAAAATATTAAGTTAGACTATATTTTATTTACTGTTAAATTTTCATTAACAAACCATTGAAAATCGAAAGCAGAACCGAAACCAAAACCGAAACTTCCTAAACTTCCAAAATCATCCGAAACTAAGACAATTTCAAAAGAACGAAACCGAGACCGAAACCGAGTTTTCAAACCTTGATTTGTTTAGATTAGGCTAAGTCAATATTTGGACTATATTTTGTATTGTATTTACAATGTTTATTATTACTTTTTCCATAAAAAATATAGAAATGCGTTAATGGAATTGAAACCGAAACAAAAAACTAAACTTTCAGGACTTACGAAATTGACTGAAATCGAGAAAATTTCAAAAGAAAATTTCAAATGAGTGAAAGCAAGTTCTCAAACCTTTGGTTTTATGTTCCTCAAAAAGCTTCAATGTCCTTTGCCTTGGTATTTATAGGCCAATTTTTGGTGTTCGTTTGCCGATGAGCGACTATACTTTCCCTAGACTGTTACATCAATCTTGCATATTATATCTACATGCACACTCGATGTTATTCTCACCATTAATGATGGCAGATAGCTCTATAATCCATTCTCATTAGGTTGATTCAGCTAAGGCTAATTTTGTATGACCTGTTCATATACTCGAAATATGTCATCTATAATCATCAATTTATTATCATTATTGCTTTCCAAAATTTATATATTTTCCTGTTTTCTCTTCGCTTGCTGTTTCCAAATGATAATTTTATCACAATATACACAGGTAACCGAGAAGGAAAGATATTCGTCTGGGAGCTCCAGAGCAGTCCACCTGTTCTTATCGCAAGGTGAACTTTTCCAGTATAATGATCCTCGTAATAATTATATTTTTCCTCCCTCGTCAATACATTAGCTTATTGCTGATTCAAATGAAAATTCTCATATTCAGGCTGTCTCATGCTCAGTGCAAGTCTCCTATAAGGCAGACAGCCATGTCTTTTGATGGAAGGTACCAATGTGATACCTTGCTGTTACACTGTAATATTTTAAAAGTTTAAATGGCCTTTTTTTTTTTTGGTTTTACATATTGACTTCTAATGCCTGTATTAAAATATCACCTTCAAAACTTTAATCCTGTATCTCGTTCCGTAGGGTGTTTGATCAATACCATCTTATAAACTCGATTAACTATGACTTGTCTTCATTTTACTATAAGATATGCGTCAAATAAATCAGAAAACTTGAAACCTTTTCTGTAATATTGGCATTTTTCTTCAAGTAAACCAGAAAAAACGGAGACCTTTTTCTCTCCCTATTGTCTAGCAATTATTCTTCTCTGAAGGATGAAAATGGTAACAGGCAATAAACTAGGAATAATAACTCATAACTGGAATAATGTCCAATATCAACCGGTGCTCCTGATTCAAAAATATTCTGGAAAATATACTTTTACCAGTGGTTTTTCACATATTTTGGAATAGGCATTTTGAAATGGATATGTAAACTTACGTTGAGTACAAAATATTCTATAAGTGGAACATGAATGTCTTGTTCAACTATGGTGACTGCATTGAGAAAGGTCTGTAGTACCACTATATGCATATGCATGGTTTTTCTCTTTTAAGTGGGGATGGAAACTGGTGCACAACAGGAAAACATGACTTCCACTAAAGGTTAAAGTTGGGAAGGAGATGGAAACACACACTTGTAAAAAAGAATTATATTTAAGGAAAATTTTCCAATATAGGTCAGTTTCAGAAAGAAATAACAACCTTAGCCCACTTTCAAACTTATTTACAGAAATAGACCACTTTTTTTAGTCTACTGCGTTGGCGAAAAATCGCCCAAAGGAAATAACATATTTCCTAGTTGACGACTTTTCGAAAATCGCCAACTTACAATGCATTTTGCTTTGAGCGATTTTTGAGAAATCGCCAAAAAACCTGCCTTAAACCAACCAGCACCCAACCTTCCTTTCTCACTTCCACCTCTACCAAAAAACTTAAAAAAAGATCTCTAATGGAAGCTCTATTCTGAAATCAATATTTATACTCTTTAAAACTTCGGTTTAGTGCTAAATCTAGTCGACGTTGCTCAGCAAAGTTCACCAAGTTGAAGGTATGATCACTAAACCTTAGTTTTTTGTGTATAATTTCTGAAGTTTGATAAACTTAGTAATGGATTAGAGTAAGTTAACAAATTGTTTAAATGCATACATACTGAAAGAATTGTATAATGATTTGTAGAATGGCGAAAAATATGGTTTCTACGCTTTGCTATTATGACGGTGAACTAATTGTCGATGATAAAAGGAATGGTAAATATGCTGGTGGTATTTGTAAACTAGGAAGAGTGCGGAAGGTTGCAAATTGACGGAATTAAAAGCTGTGTACAAAACGACGAAGATTAATAAAGAAGAATTTGAAATTGAAGTAGTGGTTAACTGACATACAGATTCGGGTTCTAAAGTAATAGCATTAGCGGACGATGATGATGTAGAAGTAATGTTTTGTGCTGTTGCAAAATCTATTGAGTTATATGTAGGGAAAGCTGCAAAACAACAACAAGAACAACATGTGACATCTCCTGTTGCGAGTACTGGAATTGGATACTACACAGATGTTGGAGACTGCTGATCCATCTACTGACTACGTAACTCCTAGCTATAGTAATTATTATGCCACCGATGCAAGATACTGTCCTTCATCTATGCAGTATGGGTTCGTACCGTATGCAAACTCGCAGTCATTTACGCAACAAAGTAACATTTATTGCAACCCGTCTATGGATACAAATACGAGTGTTGAGGTAACGATTTTTTGATGAATTGGTAGATATAATGTTATGTAGTTATATTTTCTTATGCTTTGCTGTAATTTAAACAGCTTCCAACAGGAAGTCATTCAGCACGACAAAAGTGATGAACCCGTTAATGCAAATATGTCGTAGTAAATGTATCCTAATCCATTCGAACTATATATCAGCTGGTACAACAAGTACTTGTGTACGATCAGTTGTTCGTGAACATAAGTTACATGAAAGCGTGGCGAATATTAAGCAAAACAATAGAGAGAATTTATGGTGATTGACAGAATCTTATTCGACTTTAACACTGTTTTTGATGAAATAAAGAGAACGAACCCTGACTCTATAGGTCATCTGACAGATGATGAAGTGAGAGTGTTCGATCGTGCTTTTTAGGTATTTGGGCCTTGCATTACAGTTTTTTGCATTGTCGGCCTTTGTTATGTATTGACGGGACACTTGTATGGTAAATACAATGATACATTGCTTGTTGCAAGCGCGGTAGATGCAGATGATTCTCTTTTTTCCTTGGCATATGCAGTAGTTGAATATGAGTCATGTGATTCTTGGGATTGGTTTTTTTCTAGCATGCTTGAATTCATACAGCGTACGCGGTCGTTGTATTACTTTCATATCAGATAGATGAAAGGAATTTCAAAAGCTTTACATGGAAATGTCGACAAATACACAAACATCGTTATTGTGCAAGGCATATAGAAGCCAACTTTCAAGCAGCAGGATTCAGAGATAAGCGGTTGACAGGGTTATTTTATTTAGCAGCGTGCGCGTCCGAGGTAGTTAAGTATATGAAAATTAGAGAAGAGATCAAAGCAACAAATAGACGTGCGCATGACCAGATTGAGCGGAGTTTGTGAAATTTTGAAGAAAACTGGGCTTTGTGCAAAGACGATGAAGGACGTTTTCGTGTTATGACAACTAATGCGTCTTAAAGTTTTAATGGCGTATTGAAAGGAGCTCACTTTTGTCGTGTTGAATTTGCATTAACTGCGACATGTTTGCATTAACAGGTTCATCACTTTCGTCGTGTTGAACGCATTGTTGTTGGAAGCTGTTTAAATTACAGCAAAGCATAAGAAAATATAACTATATAACGTTATATCTACCAATTCATCAAAAAATGTTACCTCGCACTCGTATTTTCATCCGTGTGCGAGTTGCAATAAATGTTGCTTTGTTGCTTAAATGGTTTGCGAGTTTGCGTACAACCTGTAGTGCATAGATGAATGACAATATCTTGCATCGGTTGCATAAGGATCACTATAGCTGGAAGATACGTAGTCAGTAGATGGATCCGCAGTCTCCAACATTTGTGTACAGTATTCAATTTCAGTACTCATAACAGGAGATGTCACATATTGTTTTTGTTGTTTTGCAACTTTCCCTACGTATAATTCAATAGATTTTGCAACAACATAAAACATTACTTCTGTATCATCATCGTCCGCTAATGTTATTGCTTGGAACCCGAGTCCGTATGTCAGTTAACCACTATTTCAATTTCAAATTCTTCTTTATTAATCTTCATCGTTTTGTACACAGCTTCTTTTAATTCCGTCAATTTACAACCTTCTGCGCTCTTCTTGCTTTACAAATAATGCCAATATATTTACTATTATTCCTTTGATCATCGACAATCAGTTCAACGTCGTAATAGCAAAACGTAGGAGCCATATTTTTCGCCATTCTACAAATCAATACACAAAACTTTCAGTATGTACGCATTTAAACAATTTGTTACCTTACTCTAACCCATTAAAGTTTATCAAACTTTAGAAATTATACAAAAAAAATTAGGGTTTAGTGATTATACCTTAAACTTGATGAACTTCGCTGAGCAACGTGGACTAGAGCTATAGATTTAGCATTAAACCAAGTTTTAAAGAGTATAAATATTGATTTCAGAATGGAGCTGCCATTAGAGATCTTTTTTTGAGTTTTTTGATAGAGATGAAAGCGAGAAAGGACGGTTGGGTGCTGGTTGGTTTAAGGCGGGATTTTGGCCATTTCTCAAAAATCGCCCGAAGAAAAATGCTTTGTAACGTTGGCGATTTTCGAAAAGTCGTCAACTAGAAAAAAAGTGGTCTATTTCTGTAAATAGGTTTGAAAGTGGGTTAAGGTTGTTATTTCTTTTTGAAACTGGCCTATATTGATAAAATTTCCTTATTTTTGAGCAATTAGTATATAGATTTGAATTTTGAATGTTACAAAATAATTACATATTTATTATAAGTATTTTGTAAAAGACAACTAACTGATATTATTTATAGTTTGTATGAATATCTTAGTTCATATTCATTAGAACTTATGGTGTTTTATTCTCCGATGCTTTCATTACATAAAATATATAAGATTCAACTCACGCATGGATTTTCTTTTCAAGTTAGTAGAAAATTCGATGAGGTGATAAGATAATGAACTACCAAATAGATAAGATAGATTTGCTTCATTTGATAAAAAATAACGATAATACATATTTTCTCTTTTAAATTTGTTTCTCTAAACTTCGGTCCCCTGCACGGTTCTGGCTTCTAAGGTTTTTTTGCAAGCCTTTTCCACTTGGCAATGTTACTCATCAACTTCAATCTTTATTTTCAAAGTGCTACCAAATAAAAATTGTCTAGCAAAGACAATGTATCTTATTATTTAATCTAGCATTCATGTATCCTATTTTCTTTTCCTTACAGCACCATACTTAGCTGCTGTGAAGATGGCTCAATATGGCGGTGGGATGCAACGTCATGAAGGCCCTTGCTTTTAAATTAATACATGCTTCTCAAATACGGGATAACTAACCTCCATTTAAGGTAATGATATTTGTTTTGGTACTGCTTTCTGATTTCTTGATGTAAGAATTTCGATATTCTTACCTGAGGTACAAAGTGCACGAGTTTCATATAAAATACACAGCCGTCCATTCTCAAAAACAAGTTTTCAAAAACGCATGTTTTAACATATTAGGAGAAAAAGTGCACTTTTTCAAAATAAATTGAAATGTATGTTTTGGTCATAGAAACATTCGATTAAGTTTAGATTTGCAATTGCACTCAACTGAAGCGAATCAGCTCCCGCTTATTCCAACTAATACTCTGATTACAATAAAGAAGCTGAGCTAAAATTTTAGAGTGTTTCGTTTCATTTTAAGTTTTGTGTTTTGCGTTTTCAAAATTCATTACAAAATATGGATGAGATGAGGAAAATATTTAAAATTTGATGTTTTTACAACGATGATGTAGAGACAACAGAGGGATGGAGGGATGGATCGTTTTCCGTGCTTTTGTTATTTCCAATACACGGAAAACAAAAGAAAGCAAAATAAATTTGTTTTCCATTTTATATATTAACTTCATTTTTCATATTGGCTGTTTTTAAAAAAATACATGTGTCTTGCACTTTTTTGTTTGACAAAAACCAAAATTAAAGATGACAAACCAAATGGGACCTTATTGTCCGTTCGTTTTTATTTTGAGTTTTGTGTTTTCAGCATGAGTAGAGCGGAATAGGAGATCGAGAATTCTAAGCCATTAGATGGAGGGATGGTGGGGATAGTTTTTTCCGTGCCTTTGTTATTTTCTGGAAACGGCAAATAAAGTAAAGTTGTTTTCTATTTTGTATGTTAGTTCGTTTTTCAAATTGGTCTTTCAAAAAAACACGTGTCATGTGCATTTTTGTTTGGAGGAAAATTAAGAACGGGGCAATAGTCTCTCGTTGAAACTGGCATTCATGATGGGATGATGATGTTCTCTTTAATTTCAGCTTCTTCTATGGTCGAGAAAGCACTGGGAGATTGGGCAAAAGCAGTAAGAAGGGACGTGTCGTGGGAAACTTGCAATTTTTCAGGCATAAACTGCTGAGCAGATATGTAGTGGGGTTTTATGACATGAATTGTAACCAGATTATTATTCTGTATTAACAGTTAATAGGTATATATAAGGGTCTTGTGTAAACATATGTTATATGTTTCATGTTTTAGTTTCTTTGCACGAATAACCTGTAAAAGTGAAGACTGAACTTATATTTTGAATCGTTTGGGTCACTCCAATGGTAAAGCTTACGTACATGTTTGTGTGAGGAAGCGTTTGTTTTCCATACCGTTTGCACAAACGTATTATTGATCTTGTTCTCGTATCTTTGGTTTGTTAAATGAGATTATTTGTTTTTATAATCAGCTTTTTGCAAAGTTTGAATGGTTTGTGAGTTGCTTGTATATAGGTCAAGTGTTGGTCTGAATCAACCGGTTGATGTGGGTATGTGTTTAGCTTTAACTATTCAGGTCAATCCGGTTGCTATCAAGGTCAGGTACGATTGATCACAACCTGGCCTAGTTTGAGGTTGATTTGATTACTAATTTTTTGTACTACCAAAATATTAGTGGGAATGTTATTTATTATTTTGTTTGTGATGTTTTTGCACAATTTAATTGTGAATTCTTCATCACTATTAAGTTTGCATGTTAACATTGTTTGCTCATTTTGATGTATCAGAAGGTTCAAATTCTTGATCTATAGAACAATGTCTACATAGTTGTATTATTAATCAGTTGAGCTAGTGGTTCCTGACGTATGTTTGTTTATGTACAATATTTACAAAATTTGTGTGTATAAGGTATTATTTTAGCATATAAAATATAAGTTAGGCGTACAGGTTTACCCAGTGGGCTTGAAAAGTCTCGACGAGTCTGCCTTGGGTATTGGGTTTGAAAAATCCAACGGGTTCGGATCGAGCTTGGGTTTTGATTATTGTAACTAGGTTCGGGTTTAGTTTTTTAAATATCCGGATTGAAACAAGCTCGTTGGTGGACCTACTTTTGTGTGTGTTATTTAGATCTTTTATTTTTCTACTAATGAGGATTGTTTGCAGACATACCATATATTATAACATGTAATCACTAGGGATATGTTGGGTCCAACTATCACTTCCCATGTACCCTTGGAGTCTATCAAATTGTGCTATTTCAAGTAGAAGTTCAAAAACGAGGGTTGTCAGTCGAGATTCAACATTAGAAGTCGACTAGCGGTGACGATTCAGTACTAATTCAATTGAGTACATCTAGTTTCTTCATGCTACTTATTTTCATATATAAATTGCAATTGAAAGTTTTTAGTTGGAAAAATATCCATAAAATTAATCTTTTGTACCTCAAACTAAATCCACTTGTAATCAATGGTTAGATATTTTTTCTCTCTAAAATATTAGAAATCTATGTAATCACCTTTTCATTTTTCCTAATTGAAACAATATAGAAGTTAAATTGTGCGAAGTTTGATTCTACCATTATTATAATTGTGTGAGATCTATAGATCTTCTAATCGATCAGATCTTGGGTGTTTACTTTTCCACATAAGTTAGGGAGTTGGTGTCTTAAATTTCCTAGCGAGTTGGCATGAGAGCAAGAAAATCATTAGAAATTGGTAGGCTATGACTGAAATGAAGGGGATGGTTATAAGTTTATCAATTGATACTCGAAAAATTTAAAATTCGTCCGTATCTGGAAAACGAATAAATAACCGATATTCGAAAAACAGATACATATGCAGATTTGAAGGCACACGCATTTGAAAATCATCCGTCCGATTTTGTTATATTATATATTTGTATAATGAACAATATGTATTCATTGTTCCATTAAGTTAACAGTTTTTTTTTTTTTTAAAAAAACTCTACTCTGGAGAGTAGAGTTGATGAATTCGATAAGCCCACTACTACCGACCCCTCCTTTTAAGTTAGACCCTCACGGATGCACTTTTTGATCCCGAGGCTTTCCCTCATTTAAGTGATCATCTATGTAATTTGTTACATATATCTAACTCGTTGATCAATCCTGTTCAAGATAAAAAGTATTTTCATCCTATTATATACTTGATATAATGTGATTGTATTAATTAATTAACTTAATTAAAAGTATATTTAATAAAAAAAATCCATAAATGATATATCTTATGATAGTAGTTACAAAATGTTGTAACCGTGAGTAATTTATCACAACGAAATAAATATACCACTTTAAATGTTCCTAGTGAAGATTCATCGAGGCTGGATATCGATGTATCCGTTGAGACTGGAGTACGTAACGCTCTACAAATGTTGAACATTGTATTACTCATGACTGCTGGCGGAACCTAGGGGTTACGTATTGATAGTTATTGGATAACTATGGAATGACTCATTCGATAGTTTTCTGTTGGTTAATATGACTAATATCAAACGGAAAACATCGATGTGGCAGATTTACACAGTTCTCTCGACTTGAGAATACTGTGGATCTTCAATATGAAAGCTTCGCTTTGATTATAGTCAAATCATGGTATGAGGTCCATCGAGTGATTATAGTTGAGTCGAGTGGAAGTTTTGGAAGTGAAGCACTGTTCAAGAGAGGATTCATCTCCTCAGTTATATGTAGTTAGTATCATAGTCAACTCAAAGTTGAAGTCTCTAGCGAGAGCATTTCGGTTAATAATAATTGTTATTATTGAACCAAGGACTTTGTATTTGGGCTATAATGTTGAATGTGAATGAGGTTGGAATTTTGACCATCACCAAATTGCATAAGTCCAAAGTGATATAGTTTTGACGAAGAGAATTGGTGTAAACAAATATCACAACCGGGTATTGCTTATTAAACTAAAATTGGATTTTGCCGAAAATGAATAAGCGATAAATTTGGCTATAATGTCACATCACCTGCTAAGTGACGTGTGAACGTTAACATTAGAATAGTTCGATGTTAAACACTAATCAAATTTACAGCCAAGAGTTACATAGCCGAAATGTTGAATTTCCTTAAGGCCGAATGATTTAATTAGTTTATAATTATTATAAATTAATTAAATCACTAAATATTTATGGAAATATTAATTATAAAATTTGAATATGATTTGAGAAATAAATAATATTATATATATTTATAGTAGTTATAAATATATCGATCAATATACAATATCGACAAGCGATTAAATAAGATTTAATTGCATAGTATTTTGGTTTGAGCTTAGATGAGTTTAAGGCCCATCATTAAGGCTATAAAATTTCGGTTTTGGGAAGGTCTAGGGGTGGCTAAAACATAGAGAATTGGCTTGGAGATAATGAGTTGAGATCAAGTGAGAATGGATAAAAAGGTTTTTCTCGTTTCTCTCTAATACAACCCTATATATATATATATATGTATATATATATATATGTATGTATATATATATATATGTATATATATATATATGTATGTATGTATCTCTAAAAATAATCACTAACCTTTTTGGCTGCCATTACCTTCTACACTGCTAGTTAAAACATAGCTCTCAATCCACTCCAAAATTCTTAAATATATTTCAAATTAAAATAATATTATCCGATAGTTAGAGGCCGGTGATTCCGGACTTATAACCTGACGAATCAAGAACGGTAAAAGAAAGGGAAGTCACTGCTTCAACGTGGATTCAAATGCATCATTAAATTGGTAATTTTAATTCATATTACAGTAACTAAATTATATTCTATGAACCTATAATGGGCAATTTCATATCTTTTAAATATATTGCTACTATATTTTTAGTTAGATGAGATTTTGTAAGTAGATGTAATTGTCACAAATCAGTTTGGTTATGTGCATAATTTTTCTGTTATACTATTTGATTTATGATAGACAAATGCTTTTTACTGTATAAAATATTTTTTTTCATTAATAATTGTTTTATATATATTTATTAATAAATTCATATATATTTTTTAGTGTATATTTCTCTCTCATAATAGCATATATGCATGTATAAGATATATATATATATATATATATATATATATGATTTAAAAATTTAGTACACTTATTTATATACAATATGGATTTACAAATTTGAAAATTAATTATCATACATATATTCATATTTTTAAATTAACATTTATTGAATTTTTAAATTGTTTATTATATATAAAATAATTATTATGTTAAAAATTCGATTTTATATTTAAAAAATATTTTATCATTTCAAAAACATATAGAAAAAATTTATGAATTTTTCAATAAATTTTATTATTTTTAGCGATTAATATTATTTCGAAAAGACTGTTTATGATTTATTAAAAAATATTTAATTGAAAAATTCTTAAAAAATTTCATAACTTTAATTCATGATCTTAGAATTTTTAAACTTTTAATTTTTAATAATATATTATTTTATATTAAATAATTATTGTCGAAACCAATGTATTTGTTTAAAATAATATTTCAACTTTGAAAAATCTTCAAATTTTTCCTAAGCTCTATTTATGATGATAGATTTTCTAAAATTGTAAAATTTGAATTTTCATCAATAGATCATTTTATATTAATTATTTATGGATGAGATATTATTTTATTCATAATATGTACAATTAAAATACTAAAATTATTATGTTTGCAAGACTAAGTTAATTTTGAGTTATACTTTTTTTTAATAATTGTTCTCTCTCTCTCTTTCTATATATATATATATGTATGTATATTTATCTATATATAAATGTTTTATGTTCACATATTATATAATATATTTATACATACATGTGTGTGTTGTTACATATATACATGCACATATTTGAATAAATACATGACATAAAAAATGAGCTAATATGTCTGTTGCGATGTAAATCGCAATATCTAAATATGGACGTATTATACCTTTCATGGATTATTATGTTGCACATGCACTTACACATATATGTATATGATACATTGATGTATAAACTAAATCAAATAAAATTAATTTCATATCTTAATATTTTTGAATTTAAATAAAATAAATTATTTTATTTAAATGAAAATTAGAAATGTTCTAATTCGGCTAGACATCATAGGGTCAATAAAGATCCAATAGGGTAAATTTTTTGAAATTCACCCATAACTTCCACTACAGGCTGGTCCAGTTCCAACAATGGTATCAGACCCTATTAGCCTATGCGATCTAAATTATTTATATTAGGGCTAACTAATTAAGTACTACGGTGTCTATAAAGGTAATGTCTAGGATTAGAATTGGGTAATCAAGTTGTGACGCCCCACCTATATACTCACACTGACCAAGGAGACTACTGGGTAATGCCGTCAATTAGTACAAAGAATAAGGCTGTTGAGGAGCGACCATCTGTGTAATTGCTTTGTGCGAGTATCGATATGAAGATAGTATGTCATATATTTCATTTCAAGAGAAAATCTGACATATCAGATACAAACTCGAAGCTACTATACAGTGGCTATGTGGCCTTCGGAAACAAATACAAAATAAGCATAACGTAAATCAGTCACAGATATTCATATCGCTAAGGCGGAAACAGATATGAATATAACACATAGAATCGAACGCCAGTGTAATGGCCACACAAGATCCACTACATCATAAAAGAACAAGTACAAGTGCTAGACAACAGAATATGTATACATCAAGGAGTCTCTATCTCGAATGTATAAAAACAAAAACTATTAAGCTAAAGTAGTTAGCCAAAAGTCAGATGACGGTCTCTGATAAGAAGTCAAGTGGAAGCACCTGAAACACCTCGGTCTGACTCTAGTATTATTTAATATGAAAAACAATAAATGGATCAGTCTAGCTATAGTTATCATGTAAGATGAAATAGGATAAGAGATATGACAAATATATATGATAACAATGAAAATCATACAATATCTCAAATTTTCTCAAACACCAAAAAGAATGTCATATTCTTTATTTTTATTAACCGAACCACAAATATTGATAGAGCTTATCAATGGAAATCAAAAAAATTGGTGAAACACATTCTAGAAATCAATAATTAAAAACCCAGAAAACACAAAGAAGGACGAAGAAGCCTACCACAAACGGGAGCATGGAAACTCACTAACACATGTGTCATAAACGGGATGCTATTCCATGGGTCGCTAACCCATAAAATACAGGGTACAGTCCCCTCTTGAGGACGAATGAGCCGAACATCGATGCACCTAAAAAGATACGTCTCATGCACAGACTTATTGATCCGATTACTCCATGAATGGTCAAAAGACCATGGGTTGCTACTCTACCAAATTGAGCCGAAGCTCCACAGAATGTGGTGCAGTCCCCCATGCGGACTAAGAGACATTGCACATCGCAAGTCTAAATCACAAAATGATCATCATTGATTAATAAATGTGTAAATTACACCAAGCTAGTAAATAAATGAGTTTAACTTCATGTCCCATAACCACTAGCTTAACTTAAATATTTATGAACAAATTGTAGATTTCCACTCGAAAATTATCACAAGATTTCAATCGAACAAGTCTAAGAATTAACCGACAAAGTTAACGCAAGTGTTTCATACCACTTGTTTTGCTAAGTCGTTTAATTGGATTTCTCATACGAATGAAGTAAAGGTTTGTATATACTAATAGATTGGAAAATGATTTTAAAAAATGAGCTTTGTATTAAAAGTAATGTTGAAATCATTTTGTGAAAAAGTTTGAGTATTTACTACTAGTATAGAAACCTTTGCATGTTAAAGTGGCAGATCATAGAAACGATTGTAAAAACAATCTATCACCAAAATTTCACATTCGACGACGTTAATTTAAACCATGAAAATCGATATCGAATCCATCAAATGGATATTCCTAAAAATCCAAAAAAGAAGCCATCAAAGTCGATAATAAGTGACAACAACTAACCGGATCAACAAAAATCGACAAAACAAAAACCCACATAAAAATAGGCAAATTGGCTTAATTTAACAGCGCCAGACATCTGAGCTGAAGGTCTGGAAATTTTCTTCTAGATCGCTTAGATGTCTGGGAATAACCTCAGACGTCTGAGCAGTAGGTCTAGAATTTTTATTCCTTTGCATCAGATGTCTAAGTGTTTTCCCAAACGTCTGAACTGAAGCTCAGGGCAAAATTTGCCTAGGCCATTGATGGCCAAATCAACTCGGAAGCGATCGAATGAGCGATGGTGGTTAGGAATTTATGCAAAGTGAAAATCCAGCCCTATAGGCTCTTCAGTACACTCCAAACAGCATGTCCAAACATCCATAGTAGGATTATCATAGATTTTGACTTCAAAATACCAAAATTGAAAAATTCACCAAACCGATTCAATTAAAAAACAATTGAACATGAAATAGATGTTATGAATTCATACCTAACAATGATGAAAGCTATGGACAAAGATGTGAGTTTAAGAACTCATCTTTAAACTCAAAAACAAGGAATGAGAAGCTCTAAAGCAAAACAAGATCAATCTCTCTTCAACTTCACTTCAAGAACCTTCAATCTATGATCAAATGCAAAGTTTTTCCTAAGTTAAGTTATAGGAAAAATCAAGAATTGAAGAGAAATTGAGATGGAGAAGATGAAGAGCATGCTTATCTAAGCTTCTCCTTGATTTTGGAACTTGAATTTGAATTTCCTAAAAGAACCAGGGCGTAGGAATTTTGATTTCCTCCTCCCACCATTTTTCTTAGGGCTTGAGTGTATTAGGAAATAATGAGAGGAATGAATGAAGGGAAGAGGAGTTAGTGTTTGCGCCAAAAATGGTCATAAACCCCAAATATCGTGAAAGCACCAGTGTGTGAACACAGATCGATAATATATGCTCACAAATCATAGATGTAGATAAAGTAGAGAATGATAAATGATGAATAATAAACTTCAAATGGCAAGAAATAGACAGAAACACAAGATTTATAGTGGTTCGACTATCTTCGGCCCACTTATACTCCAAAAGTTAATCTTTTATTCACTTTCTTCGCTGATTACAGTTGGTACAGGGGTTACAATGAAGAAATTTGAGTACAATAGTAGCTTAATAGTGCAAAAGTGTTTTCGGCAGAGTTTGGACGTCAGATAGCCAAAAAATCCTTTTTCTATAGGCCCTGAGGCTCTATTTATAAGCGTAGGCGGCTGATATCTCATTTAGATCTCGGGAGACTTCTTCTGGCACGTGAGTGGGCCCAGGCGGTCAATCCTATGAAGTTTCAGCTCGATCCGTGATCGACACGAATGTAATTCGTATCGATCAAGATCTTATCCAATGGAGTCGAAACTTGGCATGAACCTTCCTTAGTTTGTACGTAAGCTCCTGTGAAAATTTCATAGCATTTGGACTTGTAAATCTTGAGATATGATCGATACGAAGTGTAGTGTTCGTATGGTATCACGTTCGTATCGATCAATTTCGTATCGATACTAGATCGTATCGATACCGTGCATGTGCGTGCTGACGATGTGGGCTATTTGCAAGGCTCGACCCATGTTCCACGCCGTGTTGAATGCATCTTCCCTCGATTCTTGCATATTTCCAGTTCACATCCAGGCTTCATGCCCATTCGTATCCATCTGTGTCCATAACGTGCTTTGAATCCATTACTTCGTATCCACAAAACCTGCTTCCTTCGTACCCTTCCCAAGCGCGTTGTTCATATCGACCCACGAGCAATCGATTCGAAATGTCCAATTAAAGTCCTGAAACCATTGCTTCCCTACCGTATCGACCCAGCAACGATCGATACAAAGTTCACCCGTGCATCCATCCAACTGATACGCACTGTATCGATGCGAAATACATCGATTCGAAGTAAACTCCTACTTTCCACCCCGATCGGTACGAACTAATCGAGTCGAACAAACCATCACACGCTTACCTATTCGATCCGGGTCCACTGCCATTGAGTCAAAATCCATTTAGCCTTCCTGCCCGATCGATACGAACGTACCGTTCGTATCCATGCTGATCGATATGAATAACAAGTTCGTAACTATGCCGGACTGATACGATCATCGATACGAAATCGGTTTCTTCCAATCATTGATCCATCCATATCTCGAGCATACGAACTCTGATTGACCTGAAACTCGAAATGTAGCCTCATCTAGCCTTGATCATCATTCCCAATCGATATCGCCTTGATTGGAGCTCAGACAAATTTTTACATAATCGATCGCAGCCTTGTTTCTAATCGATCTCCAATCCTGATATCCATCCATCCCAACCAACTTGTTGATATTCCAGCCTTGACCAAAGGGTGGGATAATATTTTCCCCCCTAAAACATGCCTTGTGATAAGAAGGTGTGTTTTGATAGTTTTGAATCCGATATCCGAAGTCCATATTCTGTCCATGGTCATACCATCTGATTCATAATCCAATCCATTACCAAGCCATCCCATTCAAGTGCATAATTCTTGACTGCTCCAAGCCGATGTCTAATTCCAAATCCAGTAACCAAAGCCTTAGCCAATTCCATATCCGTCCGAACCCGATAACCGGGTCCTTACCCATCCTTATCCAATAACCAATAACCGAATCCAGGACCTCTCCGGGTCGATATCCAAGTCCTTTGCCGTTCATAGCCAATATTCCTATCCGTAACCTCTCCGGGTTCTTGTCAAGCGCAATCCACACCTGACGACCATGGTCTAGTGTCCTTGAACGTTGAGTAATGCAATGGCTTAAGTCCTAAGCCGAATCCTGGTCGCTCCAGACTCTTGCCGAGCATAGTCCATACTTGACGACCTGAAATAGTAACCGATGATATAGGGCCTAAGTCTTAGGCCGAATCCTGGTCTCTCCGGGCCCTTGTTGAGCATTGTCCATACTCAACGACATGAATAAATCGATTTGCCGCGATCGGTCAAAACGACTTACCCCTTGCCAGGTATGATCCATACCCGATGATTGTTAACCAAAGAACAAGATAAAAATTCAATCAAAATCCAATCCAAAATCCAAACCAAATCAGAAAACCAAAAATCCACACCAGAAATCCAAACCAATATCTAAGCATGAAAACAATCATCCAAACAGAAGTCCAAACTAAAAAACAAACAGAATCAGGAGTTCAAACCAAACTCCCAAACCAAACCAGAAAAATGAGCATCCAATCCGAAAACAAAAAACAGATTTCACAAACCACAACATCACGGTTTATCATCATCCAGAGCATGCCTATGGGCCATCTCTGTCACCGTACATGAGTAAATGACTTGGCCAGTTGCCAGTAGCTTGTTACTTATTCCATATCATCCCTGTTAATTGATAACCAATCGACCATCATTCCTGGGACTTGCGCCGTCGTTGTTTGAGGTAGATGGTGGTTGCTCTTGTTCCACTGCTGCATTCTGAGCCCCAACATATTGTCGCAACTGTCCATTCCTTACATGCTCCTCAATTATGTCCTTCAGATGCCTGCAACTGTTGGTATCATGTCCGTCCAAATCGTGAAAAAGATAATGCCTCCCTGATGCCCTTTCACGTTTCGAGGGTTCTCTCCTAACCAGCCTTGGGTAGGGAAGGTGATTTCGAGTCTCCATAAATATCTGTTCCAGCATCTCATTCAATCCTGTGTAAGTGGAGAATTTTGGCTCTCTCCACCATTTCCTAGCTTTTCCTGAATCATCGTCAAGCTTCCTTTTTCCTATACCTTTATCTGTATCCGAGCCTCTACTGGATGGCCCTCCATCCTCGGTCGCGTTCACCTCCTTTAACTTCATATCCGAACATGCATCTTCCTGCCAAAGGAATATCTCTGCTTGGTGAAAGAATTCCCCGAGATCCATTGGTGGATCCCATATTAGAGACACTTTGAAATCCGAATTCTCTCTGACTTCTGATACCGCTGCTATTAAAACCATCGATGGATCCGACCGATCCACCGAAGCTATCGCTGCATTGAACCGAGTTAAGAAAGCCCTAAGCGATTCATCTGTCCTTTGCTTTACTGAGGTCAGCGTCATCACGTTCTTTGGCATTTTGGTATGAACCCGAAACTGCTTCAGAAACTAGTCCACCAATTCCATCCATGTCCTGATAGATCCCTCTTCCAGCTATCTAAACCATATAGCAGCTATATTCGTTAAGTACAATGGAAAACATCGGGCCATCACTTCCTCCGATGCCCCCAACGCTTCCATATGTCTTGTGTATCTCATCAAGTGATCAGTTGGACCACCCTTGCCATTGTATACTTCTACTATAGGTAGCTTGAACTCTGGTGGGTTCCGATCCATCATGATTTCACCAGTAAACGGACTCCTGTTTGCTCCTTTCAGATCTCTGTTAGTCAATCCTCCGTGCATAGTTCTCCTGATGATTTCAGCCAATCCAGCGTTGTCCATAAATGGTTGCCCCCCGAGTCCCCAAGGGAATTCCGACACGTATTCCTCATCACGCGCTCTTGCATTCCTTCCTGCGTCTTGTTGTGTAGTGTGAACTGGAATTCCTCCATGAACTGGTCCATCATTGCCTGGCGGTGTGCCCCCGAGCCTAGATCCATCCAGATTAGCAGTTGTATGCTGATTAGGGGTTGTGCCTTGTTGAGCTGCTCTAGTTGACTTCCTGTTGGGTCCTTCTACTCCAGCTCCGTGGATCCAAACTCCCTTAAGCTCCAGCTGTTCCTGCTTGTTCGAATTGTCTGAGGAGCTTCTGCATCATTTCCCCCGCCTTTTCAGAAACTCTTCATACATTGCTCCCATCATCATTTCCATTTCGTCTCGGGTGATGAAAGCCGAAGTCTGATTGGCCCTTGATGAAGCCTCCTGGCTTCCTTCATGCTGACTTCTCTTAGTTCTTTGCCTTCTACTTAATTGCCTTGTCATAGTTTTTTAGATCTAATCCTTAAGCCTTCAAATCTAAACTCCAAATCTGGTATAGCTGGTGCTAGTTGCTCTCAATGAAAGCACCAAAGTGTTTGCCCCAAAAATGGTCACAAACCCCAAATATTATGAAAGCACTAGTATATGAGCACAGATCGATAATATATGCTCACAAATCACAGATCTTGGTAATGTAGAGAATGATAAATGATGAATTATAAACCTCGAATGGCAAGAAATAGACAGATACACAAGATTTATAATGGTTCGGCTATCTCGGGCCTACGTCCACTTCAAGAGTTAATATTTTGTTCACTTTCTTCCCGATTATAGTTGGTTACAATTAAGAAATTCAGGTACAACAGTAGCTTAATAGTGCAAAAGTGTTTTCGGCAGAGTTTGACGTCGGATAGCAAAAAGATTCTTTTTCTGTTGGCCCTGGGGCTCTATTTATAGGCGTAGGAGGCTGATATCTTGCTCAGATCTTTGGAGACTTCTTCTGGCATGTGAGTGGACCCACGCGATCGATCCCATGAAGTTTCAGGTCGATCCGTGATCGATACGTACGTAATTCGTATCAATCAAGATCTTATCCAATGGAATCGAAACTTGGCATGAACCTTCCTTAGTTTGTATGTAAGCTCTTGTGAAAATTTCATAACATTTGGACTTGTAAATCTTGAGATATAATCGATACGAAGTGTAGTGTTCATGTGGTATCACGTTCGTATCGATTAATTTCGTATCGATACTGGATCATATCGATACCGTGCATGTGCGTGCTGATGACGTGGCGCTATTTCCAAAGCTCGATCCATGTTCAATGCCGCGTTGAATGCATCTTCCCTCGATTCTTGCATATTTCCATTTCGCATCCAGGCTTCATGCCCATTCATATCCATCTGTGTCCATATCGTGCTTCGAATCCATTACTTCGTATCCACAAAACCTGCCTCCTTCGTACCTTCCCGAGCGCGTCGTTCGTATCGACCCACGAGCAATCGATACAAAATGTCCAATTAAAGTCCTGAAATCATTGCTTCCCTTCCGTATCGACCCAGCAACGGTCGATACGAAGTTCACCCGTGCGTCCATCCAACTGATACGCATTGTATCGATGCGAAATACATCGATTCAAAGTAAGCTCCCACTTTCCACCCCGATCGGTACGAACTGATCGAGTCGAACAAATCATCGCACGCTTACCTATCCAATCGAGGTCAACTTCCATCGAGTCGAAATCCATTTAGCCTTCCTACCTGATCAATACGAATGTACTATTCGTATCCATGCTGATCGATACGAGTAACACGTTCGTTCCTATGTCGGGACGATATGAAATCATCGATACGAAATCGATTTCTTCCAATCATTGATCCATCCATATCTCGAGCATACGAAATCCGATTGACCTGAAACTTGAAACATAGCCTCATCTAGCCTTGATCATCATTCCCAATCGATCCCGTCTTGATTGGAGCTCGGCCAAATTTTGACGACATGGATCGCAGCCTTGTTTCCAATCGTTCTCCCATCTCGATATCCATCCATTTAAACCAACTTGTTGATATTCCAGCCTTGACCAATGGGTGGGATAACAGTTAGGGTATTTGGTAGAGGAGTTTGGGTTCTCTTATTGAGTTAGTGGGCTAGAACACAACCCAAAGCCCAAACGAAATACTAAAATCCTAATCAACTCCAAACATATCAATGTTTATACTCATACAAGTTGCAAACATCGTTTTGAACTTAATGAAAGTGGTCTCGAGTCTGGATTCGACTGTTTACAAAAAGTCATGTTTCGAACTTTAAATTAAATCAACGACGCAATATTTAAATAAAAATTTAAATATGAAATCGTAAAATATGCGAGTTGTTACACAAGTACCCTGTCCTACCTGGTTACCAACCTGGCCCGAAAGGTGAAGTGAGCCCAAAGATTGCTCCTAATAGAAAAGGCCCAACTTAATTTAGGTCTTGGCTAGTTTTCAAAATCGTTTTGAAAATTAATATTAAAGATTTTAAAGTTAATAGCTAAATGTAAAATAAAACATGTTTATTATAAAATTATAATACTACATAAGTTTTTAAAATGTTTGAAAGGATAAAGATATTTTCAAAATGTTTGAAAATATTTGTATAATAATTTCAAATTTTAAATTTATTAGTAAGATTAATAAGATAAATTAATTAAATATGTTAATTGATTAATGTATATATGCATGTATCATATATGTTGATATATGTTATGTTATTTTAAAATGTTTAAGATAACATAAGTATACATGTATGTATACAAGATAAATTTTGAAATTAATAAATTTTAATAAAAATTGTTTAAATGAATTTGAGTAAAGGTTAATTAATTAAGTAAAATACACATATATATGATATATATGTGTTACACTATAAAGGTTGTAGCATACACTATAAATGTTATAATAGACATGTCCAATATAAAATTATATTGGAATACTAATTTAAAATTAATTAAAGAGTTAATTGATTAAAATTAATTAGATAAGATTTAGTTAATGATATATTATACGTAAAACTATCATATAAGAATATGAAATATAAAAGTTATATAACAATAAAAATTATATGATATGTGTTAAACTAAATGTGGAACATTAAAGAAATCCAAATAGACTCGAGAAATAAATAGATATGTAAATGTACATATACTGTGATTTTTGATGTGTTTAATACTTAAATCTCTGGGGTATTTCATAAGAAATATATTATAAGTCGATATCACTCAATATATTTATATTGAAGATTATGAATCTTCAATATAATGTTGTCCTCTGCCATATATATAAATAAATTACTTACATACTTCTTTGTTGTTGAGAAAACTCAAGCTAGGGATGTTATGCGTAGTATATTAACATACTGAACAAATGAGGTAAGATAACTTTATGTATTTGTTGAGCAAACTCAAGGTACATATACTATACTTAGGCCATCACGATATGGTAGGTATGAGTGAATAATCTCTTTCGATTTATTGAGAAACACAAGGTTGAAATAAAACTAGAACAAGGAAAAACAGGTTAGGAGTTGCATATGATACAACCGATAAGGAGTTATCCATCGTTTGTGGGGCTATGATTTGTTGAGAAAAATCAAGGTTTGAATACCAAAACAAATGAGTCCTAACACCCACTAGTGAAGTTGTAAGACTTCTATATTTCATATTAGGGTTTGGAGAAACATAAAAGACTAGTGGGAGCCTTATTCGAAAAATGAAATGGTAACATTTAATATTTCTAATATTGTAAGAAAATATACAATATAATGCTATAATTATCTACAATGATAAATTTATGCATTTAATATGATTGATAAAATGTTTGTCAATTAACATATATAAACAAACCGAATTGAAAGTTGACAAATAGAAATATAATATATACTTACTAATAATTCTAATTGCATGTTATATAATGTTTCACTACACCAAATCAATCATTTTGCAACACTTACTTCGCTGGGATTTGTAACGATTATAACCGTTACAAATTACTAACGGTTATTTTCTTTGCCTTCCTTTGTCACATTTATAACCGTTAGGATATTTGGTACTTTGGTAGATAAGGTGATGTAATGAGGGCAAGCTAGTAATTTTTCTTTACATCTTAGTCTGTTGTTTCTAACGCATGAGCAAACCCCTCTCTCTCTCTCTCTCTCTTTGTACGAATCTAGGGTTTGTTTCTTATTTCGCCTCCTTCATTCAATTTTTTCCCCAAATCGAATCTATTCATCTGTTCAAATCTAGAGTACGTTTTCTTATGAATCTTAGGTATCCTTCTCTTATGCGAATCTCTATCGCCAGAATCTCAGGTACTTTTTCCTTATTACATAAATTTCATTTTACTTAGTATAACTTGTGATTCTTTTTTGGATTGTCTGAAGCATTTTTCTTTTGCTGACTTGAAATGTTATTTTATAATGATGTGTAGATAAAAGGAGCTACAGTTGCAAAAGAAGCAATAGGAGCGGGCCACAGACGATGTGTAGATAAAAGGAGCTGCAGCTGCGAACTGCGATTGTCCGCCGCCTTTGACGGCGATTGTCCGCAGCATCAACCCCAACTTCCTCTCTGCCTTCGACGTCCTTCTTTCCTCCTCCGCCTGGATTGGGTACTTATATTTTTTCTTTTTGCTTCTTGCTAATTCTGCTTCATTATTGAGTTTTCCTTAACCTTCTTTCTGCTAATTACCATTTTACTTATCGGTCATCTGCGCGTGGACATGAACTCCAAGTGAGAGAACAATACAATGCAGATCAGAGAATGCCAACTTTTTGTAAATAAAGTAAAATGATATTGGTTATAATTTTCTATTCAGCAAGTAAATTTCTTGCCCTATGATTTCCGGCTATGTTTTATAATAAATTTATTATACGTTGTTGGTGTTATTGCCGATGTCCAATCTTTAATTGCAGATATGTGGAGTGCAAAGGTGAATTGCAGGCTACTGCTGTTGTTGCAGTGAGTTAAAACAAAATTTAAAACCAAGTGAATGAGATGCAAGAATTGCTGCCACTAGTTTGGGGATCATCCCACTAATCAATTTTGATGCCTTTTTATATCGACATCATGAGAAGGACAGGACACTAAGGATTTGGACCTCACCATCCAAGTGCATTTTAGACAAGGTCAGCTTCCACTTTTATTATTGATTGGTTTCAGGCATTAAACTAGAGGTTTCATTTACTTAAATATAATACGTTTACTTTTGGAATGAAGCAATGTGATAACATCAGAACTTATGTTGATACTGATACAGAGAAGACTTTCTCTTCCCTGAGCATATAGATTTATTTTCTTTAGTTGCAAGGCATAATAAAAGACGCGGTTGAGTCAAATTAAAAGTTTGTGCACAGAAAAGGATGGCAGTGTAATCAGTACTTTGAATATGAACGTACGTTAATCGAATAATCTACAAGAAAAATATCTGCTTGGTAGTGCCGATGTTTGTCTAACCGTATGTTAGGGTATTTGCATAAGTTACTAAGTATTTTATTTACTCTTTGGATGCAGTGTTTCGTCTGACATTCATCAAGTTGGATTGGATAAAGCTCTAATCAATTCAACTGGTGATCGTTTATTGGCTCTAATCTCAGGTATTTTGGTTAATTGAATAGTATGATTAACCTATTGCAGTCTTGCACTTGCTCTAGAATTTTGGCCAACTTCTTTTAGTTTTCGTCCATCCTAAAATTCAACTTAATTATAAAAAACCATATAAAACGTATACCCCCTGGCTGCTAATACTTCATTGGTGGTTCTCTCTGTATGGTAACAAAGGACAGTATCTGCTACCCTCAGATTTAAAATTGAGCAGAGATTATGAACTCTTAACAATGCAGATTATAAATTCCACGCAAGTTGTAAACCCTTATGGACCAAAAGCCATTACAAGAATAAAAAGCTCCAACAGGAACAAAATTTTGGAAATTTCTCCGAACCTTATTTTAGTCGCATTCTACAATTTCTCTCGTATTACATATTGTTTGCAGTGTTAGCTAGCTTCAATTTCTCTCATATTACATATTGTTTATTAAAGTCATTATGTATCATGACGTTGATAGTGGATCGCTCTAAAACATATGGATTAGTATCTACTTCTACATTATACAAAGAAAAATGCATTTCAATTGCCTCAATCATTTGACTTATTTTCTAGCAACTATCTTTGTATATACTCCCAACATATATATAATAGTGGTTTATTTACCTCCTCCCATATTGACTACCGTCAAATTTAACACTTAAAGTTAAATAACTTGATGAATATGGCATGGTATCAATGAAGAAAATAGAATCCATGATTGTTTACTCTTAAATTTCAGAAAATACAATAGCCAGCTCCTAGAAGAGATGCTAACATGGAAGGAAAAAACTTACAATTGCTGTAAGAAAATTCAAGATAATGCATGTACTAATTATATGTAAACAATGATTATGATGATCCAAATATATATATATATATATATATATATATATATATATATATATATATATATTTGGTAAATTCCACCTAAAAGAAGAATGATACTCTGAAAATAATAAAATTCCTAATATTCCATAAATTTAAAATTGAATCATTCATCACATCGCAAGACTGGTGTCTGTACTATGTAAGTATGCTAAAAGGCACAACAAAAAATTAAATATATATATATATATATATATATAAAATATATTTTATTTTAGTATATAAGTTTATATCTGTATCTACTACTACTAGCCACTTGATCATAGATTTCAAGTTGATATGTCCCTACAACTTTAAAGATCAGATTAACAAAAATAGAACTAATCCAAAGCATTAAAGATGAAACTGAAAATGGCATATTAGAACATGAGATGTATATATGAGGGGACCAAAAAACTTTCACGTAATGTAAATAGGAAAATATTTGGAAATATTGTACTATATAGTCTAGCTATATAAGCTAGAAAAGAATCTTATGCCTACGGACTACTTTCAGGCATGTGATTAACTTTATAATATTTAGAGTATATTAGTAATAATTATAACTATAATTATGATAATGTGAATGCATAATGGCAGCATTTCAGGTTGAGTAAACTACATTCTTTTACAATATACAGTCCCAACCACTATACCTATAAAGAGGTATAAAAGCATAATTTAATACTACTACTAAACTATTAAAATAGAAGTTTTTGTTATTTGTTAAGATATGACAGTACATTGTATTTCAAAGGGACCACCATTTATTGAAAGCAAATCGATGCTCTTTTCTAACTGCAGTTTTGTTAGTTTGATTACCTATATACGTAGTTTTAAAAGACATTAAGTTCTGTGTAGTAAGCATGGTAACAAAAGCCTAGTTTGAGTTGGATATATTGATATTTGATCAGAATTTCTATAAGGAGAAGAGCACATCACATATATTCTCAAAGACAATTCCTCCCATTTATTTAAACTAGAGAGTGATGCTAATCACCATATTATTTTATTTTTTTAGAACATAAAAAATAAATAAATTCAAGGAATTACTTACATATAGTAGAATTGGCTATGCATTCGCAAAGTTGATTGTCTGAAAGGGAATAAAATGAGATATTCTGGTACTAGATCCATTTAACATTTGATCAACCAAATATGGATCAAGAAAAAATTAAATGACTCCCTGCGCTAAGTAGTGTGTTATTCTACATATATCATACAAACTAAAGGTAAAATATATATGATCAATTTTTGGTTCATCAACCCTTTTATGATTATAAGAAACGTCATTCTAAAATATACTCAGGTGGAATGATTGCATGAGTTGAATATACAGTTTTTATCAGTTAAAAATATAGTTTAACCAACAATCTATATTAGCAGATTGCACCTAATTTGTCAAACACGTGGAATGATTCATGCAGTCATGTCTCGATTCTTTTTTCTAATAACGAACAAGCATTTGATTGAGTTGAGAATTCAAACTTCCACCCAAAAAGTATTATATTATATTACTAGCTTTTTAGTCAAACTTGAAAAAGCTAATATATCCTAGTCAAATTAGTAACATCAGAATGATATTCAACCCTCTAGAAAACAAAGTTATGTTACAACACTTGCGTGTTCAGTACTCTAAAACATCTAACAGTTAAAATTTTCCAACCTACTTCAAAGTTTCATCAAAAGTGTAATTGCAAACTTTCATATGAAATGTTGTTACTTCAAACACGTGTAGTTTTATGGTTCACAATCAGATGGAAAATAAATGGACAAACGAACACAAATATGGCTAATTATATATGAAAATAACAATGAAAAGAATCCTTTGTTTGCGAGAAAAGACCTTAATATGTCCAGCTATCTGAAATTTATGATTGTTCTGAAAGACAAGATTTGTGTCTAACTTGTGTATTCTGCTTGTAGTATGTTCTTCAAGAAATTCCATGTAAATCTAATAACGGTTATAACCTGTGTTTGTAGATTGTTAGACAAATCTTGTGTCTAACCTGTGTAACGGTTATCTGAACAATAAAGTGAAAGACAAATCTTGTGTCTAACTTGTGTATTCTACTTGTTATAACCTTTAGCTAACTATAAGTACGGACATGATAAATCACTTTTGATGTTTCAACTACTACTTCATCTACGGTTTCAGTTGTTCTAATTTATGTTGTAATCGCAAAAATATATAGTGGAAGTATGCTAGATTTGATAACGTGACTATGTAACCAGATCTTTGTTTACTCATTCACCATGCTCATATTCATATATATAGTGGCCGCTTGTAATTTTAGGATTTGCTGCACATGCTGGAAGCTGGAAATTCATCAAAGCTATTGGTTTTGGCATAGGTAAAATCTTAACTTTATTCTTTTTTTACCATTACTTGGCTATTATACATAGGGGAAAAGAACCTAACACTCTTATCTGCCAAACCGTGCAATTGTCTTACTACTATTATTGGTTATGTTACTGTCACTTTTTAGTTTGAAGCATAAAACTTATACTGATTTTTTTCTCCCTTTTTTACTGCAGTCTGTGGCACGTTAGCATATATATTTCTTCATTTTTATTCCTGTGTTCAACTTCCGCCAGCAATAGAAATGAATGATGAATCTTAATAACAGAGGATAGATTGCACATAGGGTGAATGATGAATCTTGCTACAAGCTTGCAAGTTCATCAACTGCAGTTCTGTAGTGCTAAAATTTGCGGTAGACTTATTGTTTATTTCTCAGGGGAAGAAGAGTGATATCCCATCGAGAACAATTCTTGCTAGTTCGTAATGCAATTGTACATGAATTATAGAAAAAATAAATTACGATAATGAATTTTAATGGGATGTAGAGCATTTGTAACATTAGATCAAACATACGCATATAATAAGTTAATTATTCCCTGTCTTCTCTATAATGAAACTTGCGTGTGCTTTCTAATCAAAATTTTTATATCAATTATTCAAAAAATCTTGTTGCAGTTACATGCTTTACTGGATTATATCAATTACTAGATTGTTTGTAGCTGTAATAAAATATTGGTGCTATATAGTTTGTTTGATATTGTTTTAGTTATCACAGTTATAAATGTTAGAAAATAACCTTTCGTAATGGTTATAACTGTGATATAATTTGCATTTGTCACGGTTATAAGTATTAGAGTTTCCTTTTTGGTAATGGTTATAAATGTTAGAAACTATTGTTCTGTCACAGTTATAAGTGTGATACTATCTAAATTTCCCACGGTTATAAGCTTTAGTAATAACCATTTTATCACGATTATAACCGTGAGTAAATACTGTTTTGTCACGGTTATAAGCGTGATAATATCTAAATTTATAACGATTATAAGCATGAGAAATTACTATTTTTATCACGGTTATAACCGTGAGCAAAAGTGTGACTGAATTTGCCCACGGTACCTATTTTCACGGTTATAACCGTGACAAATTAGTTTTATCACACTTATAACCGTGAGGAAATTGCCTTTCTGGCGTTGTGTTTCTATACCCATGCAAGTGCCTAACTTCAACTACTTAATACATTCGTAAGTTGGTCACTTATATTTTTATTTGGTTTAGACCGTATATTTCATTTTATGAGTTTTTGAACTCTAAATGCATTTCAAGACTATGGATATTTGATCCATGTACTTTCATATATAAATGTTATATGGTGAACAGTCATAGTTTGTGTAGTACAATATTTCGATGAAGTTAGTTCATTCGAAGTAAGCCAATAAATAGTATTTTAAGATCATGTATTCAACTTGAATGATTTCAAAAGGATCATATTTAGTTAATATAACACAAGACCATAAACTACGAGATACATCTAAGAACTCGATCGTTGAAATGTCATCTTGATCGGTTTACATAAAGTGCAACATATTTGATGTCTTAAATATTAAGAATCGAATGCGCTTTTGTAAAAAGTTTGTTATAATATTGTAGTAAGGTTTTCTTTTGAATAGTTTGACCATTTGAAAGAAAACGAATGTATAAGAATAGATGTAATTTAAGGTAAAGTTGGAATGAAGAGAATGAATAGTCACTTCTGCTTCATAGAGAAATATTGGAAACAAGAATTGTAATAATAATTGATACTTAATATTGGAATATGAAATATGATTTTTATTCCAAAATTTTATTTCATATAGAAAATTGTTTTCTATAACATTTATTTCTTTGAGTTCAAGATATTTGATCAAAGAACTCTCTACTGTAAACTAGTTGCAGCATACGAAATAAGTAAACAATATTAACAATATTAAGTGAATGGTGGACCTCTAAATTTAGTACGCTATTATATAGTAGTAACGGAAATAGTGGGAGCATGCCATATAGCACCTAATGATTGCATCAAATTACGAAAATTGTTTCGTAAAATGTACCGAACATTATTTATGAAATAATGTTTATTTTTGGTATTGACTGGAAAATAGATATAACTATATTTCAATATGAGTATTATGAATATTCATTATGAAATAGGACTATATTATGGAATTTT
This sequence comes from Allium cepa, assembly GCA_030765085.1. Lineage (NCBI taxonomy): Eukaryota > Viridiplantae > Streptophyta > Magnoliopsida > Asparagales > Amaryllidaceae > Allium > Allium cepa. Next base: position 252,258,662 of record CM060937.1, on the reverse strand, counting down.
TTTTCATGATAAAAATGATGCAACAAAAATACATATGCGTCTGATATTATTTACAGTTGTTTTGGAATTATAGACTAAGCCATAGTTTTGAGAAATAACTTTACTATATGATTATGAATCATACTATACAGGTTAATTATATCTCAAACAAGTAATAGCTATGCACCCATTCAATGGGAGCATCATAAGAGTTGATGAACTCTTTGAATTAATACATATTGATGTATGCAATCACAATCCTATTAATACCAAAAGGGTTCCACATACTTTGTAATATTCATCGATGATATATTACCAACATGAACATGGGTATTAGATACACATGTAGTACGTTTATGACAAAATCATAGAATGTAAAAGAAAAGTAAATAAAATAATATGCAATGGAATAAAATGATTTAATTTGGTCGAATAAGTGAGTATATTGGAAAGAGTTACAATTGTACCTAAAAATGAATATAGATTCAATCTCATAAGTCACTCCTCCATGCGATACATAATGATGCATCGATAAGGAATAATCGGACATTGTTGGACAATTTACAATTAATTGTGAGTGAAGTTGACTTAGTTTCTTTCTATAAGGTCATGTACTTAAAAGTAGTACACAAGGTTGATATTATTCATCTAAATAACAGTTTACAAAATCATACAAGATAAGGGTTTGTAAGAAATCCCAACATATCCTAGGCCAAGGAGTCGGCCAGTTGTGCGAGTCAAAAGATTGCACGTAATAATTGTTCATGAGGGATCTTGTATGAATCTTCAAATATTTTTGAAAAGGTCTATCTTCAAATGACATATTTATCTTTTAAACATAATTTTTGTAAACTAAAATCAGTTTTATAAATAAAAAGGTTCATAAAGTGTTTATGAATCTCTATTATATTTGCACTAAGGAGCAATTGTTGTTTAAGATATATCAACTTCATTGTTAAGGAATTTCTTTGAGAAAGTTTTGGTAGTTAATTGAAATTGGATCCGATCCAAAGATAGAACTGATTATATGAGATAAAGTGAAATTAACTAACCTAAATGAACACATAACATTAGAATGTCTATTAAATATTCTCGTGCATCGAAGAGAAACTATGATTTTCTTATTAATGTCGAAAATATACATTACCCTCGGTTGTTTAATTAAACCATTAAGATTGTTGGCTCTATATGGTATGATGCGCAAATCATAAAGAATTTCAAATATGCTATCAAAATATGATTCTGGTGGTCGTAACCAAAGAGGTGCGATCCATCAGTTGAGATTGTGTCTTTGTTAGAAAGACTAATGTGGTTGAAATTAAATGAGCAATGTTGATAAGAATGATATTGCAAATTTCAATTGTTGAAATTAGCATAATAGATTCGGTATCCAACATGCTCAAGTTAAGTCAGCTTAAGTCATAAAATTATCGCTCGATAAGACTTAGTGTTGGTACTTATGTATTAAAACAGAAAATTCTAAATAATGATTTAGTGTTTCCATTTACACATATTAACCAAAAATGCCTCGAAGCCATTAGGAGCGATATTGGGTTTGTGAATCTCTGGATATGATCCAAGAAATGATACGAATGTATCATTTTATAAGTATCAAGGTTGAATAAGTATTTTGATATAAATATCAAATAGTTTGATTTTCAATCAAAGTGCATAGGAAATGTGTGTTCATAAGAAAGAACGTTAAAAATAGACATTGATATTTCTAAACTATAAGTAAACAACACGTTGTTGATTCTAACAATATGCTTGTATTAAAATCAATTTTAATTGTTTTAATACTCAATTTTGGATTGTAAATGATGTCTTTTATGGTGTGTATAAAAGATATAGGGATTGTCCCAAAATGATATACAAGAGCACCCTATTAAAAGGTGAACATGTAAGTTGGATTCCTTATGCATTAACAATAGGAATTATCATACAGATAATGTTGTGTATGATACTGTGTTTTGTTTATGTATTTTATACATGGAGCAAATATAAAATCTAAATTGATATGACTAAATGGTTGTTTGAGGTGTTCTCGCGTATTTATGAAATACTAGAGAATTTTTTTTATAGACAGAACGGACTCATTATGATGGAACGTTTGGATACAAACTTTTATAAGTGATATTGAGTATAACATGTCAATGATAAAATTCAAGTTAAAATCTTTAATTTGAAAATGTTTTAAAATAAAAGTGATTGTGGTCGATTTAATGAAATGTTGAGAACGTTAACTTGAAAGCGCTACAATAAACCAATGTATATAGATATATGCACAAATTTATAATTGAGCCAAAGGTGGTTTCAAATGTTGAGAATCCGATAATATTGTTATAAGATAACAATGTCATGAAATTGGTCATGACAGAACTTAAAGCTCACTAGAAGTTGAAAGACATACTTCGAATCGTTCCACATGATAAAGGTAGTTTATCAGTGTTAGAGAGAGTTAATCGAAAAAGTTGATAGTTAAAACATAATAGCATACCCATTCACTAAGGGACTGACCTAATTGGTTTTGAGAGAACTGATTGAAGAAATTGGAATTAGATTCCATAATTGACCCCAAGTGCAAGTAGGAGATTGATAGAGTTAGGGGTATGCCTTAGGGGCAATTATGTAATTTGTTACATATATCTAACTCGTTGACCAATCTTGTTCGAAATAAAAGGCATTTTCTTCTTATTGTATACTTGATATAATGTGGTTATATTGATTATTTAACTTAATTAAAAGTATATTTAATAGAAAAATCCATAAATGATATATTTTGTGATAGTAGTTACAAAGTATTGTAACCGTGAGTAATTTATCACAACGAAACAAATATGCCATTTTAAATGTTCCTAGTCAAGATGCATCGAGACTAGACATCCATGTATCCGTTGAGACTAGAGCGCGTAACGCTCTTCAAATGTTGGGCAATGTATTACTCATGACTACTGGGGGAACCTAGGGGTTACGTGCCAATAGTTATTGGATAACCGTGGAACGACACACTCGATATTTTTTTGTTGGTTATACAACAAAGGTCAAATAGAAAATATCGATGTCACTAATTTCCACAGTTCTCTCGACTTGAGAATATCATGGATCTTCAATATGAAAGCTCCACTTTGATTATAGCCAAATCATGCCATGACGTCCATTGAGTGACTATAGTTGTGTCCAGCGGAAGTATTGGAAGTAAAGAACTATTCAAGAGAGGATTTGTCTCCTCAATTATATGCGGTTAGCATCATAGTCAACTCAAAGTCAAAGTCTCTGGCTAGAGCATTTCGGTTAATAATTATTATTATTGAACCAAGGACTTTGTATTTAGACTGTAAAGTTGAAAGTGGATGAGGTAGGAATTTTGGCCATTACCAAATTGCATAAGTCCAAAGTTATATAGTTTTGACGAAGAGAATTGGTGTAAACAAATGTCGCAACCGGATAACGCTTATTAAACTAAAATTGGACTTTATCGAAAATGAGCAAGTGATAAATTCAGCCATAATGTCACACCACCTGCTAAGTGACGTGTGAACGTTAACATTAGAATAGTTCGATGTTAATTGCTAACCAAATTTACACCCAAGAGCTACACAACCGAAATGATGAATTCCCTTAAGACCGAACGATTTAATTGGTTTATAATTATTATAAATTAATTAATATTTATGAAATATTATTTATAAAATTTGAGAATGATTTGAGAAATAAATAATGTTATATGTATTTATAATAGTTATAAATATGTCGGTTGATATACAATATCGACAAGCGATTAAATTAGATTTAATTGCATAATATTTTGGTTTGGGCTAAGATGAGTTTAAGGCCCATCATTAGGGCTGCAAAATTTCGGTTTTGGGAAGGCCTAAGGGTGGCTAGGAATTGGCTAGGAGATAATGGGTTGAGATCTAGTGAGAATGAGTAAAAAGGTCTTCCTCGTTTTTCTCTAATACAACCCTATATGTGTGTGTGTGTGTGTGTGTGTGTGTGTGTGTGTGTATGTGTGTGTGCGTATGTATGTGTGCGTATGTGTGTATCTCTAAAAATAATCACTAACCTTTTTAGCCGTCATTACCTTCTACGTTGCTGGTTAAAACATAGCTCTCAATTTACTTCAAAATTCTCAAATATATTTCAAATTAAAATAATACTATTCGATAGTTAGATGTCGGTGATTCTGGACTTGAAATCTAACGAATCAAGAACAGTAAAAGGAAGAAAAGTCATTGCTTCAACATGCATTCAAAGACATCATTAAATTAGTAATTTTAATTCATATTACAACAATTAAATTATATTTTATGATCCTATAATGGGAAATTTCATATCTGTTTAAATATATTGCTACTATATGTTTAGTTAGGTGAGATTTTGTAAGTAGATGTGCTTGTCACAAATCAGTTTGGTTATGTGCATAATTTGTTTATTATACTATTTGATTTATGTATAGACAAATTTGTTTACTGTACAAAATCGATTTCTGTCATTAATATTTGTTTTATATATTTTATTAATAAATTCATATGTATATTATGGTATATTTCTCTCTCATAATAGAATATATGCATATATAAGATATATATATATATATATATATATTTTTTAATACATTTATTTATATATAATATGAATTTACAAATTTGAAAACCAATTATCCTACATATATTCGTATTTTTAAATTAACATTTATTGAATTTTTAAATTGTTTATTATATATTAAATAATTATTACTTTAAAAAATTCAATTTTATATTTAAAAAATATTCTATCATTTCAGAAACATATAGAATTTTTTTTTATTTTTCAATAAATTTTATTATTTTTAATGATTAATATTATTTCAAAAAAACTGTTTATGATTTATGAAAAATAATAATTTAGTTGAAATTTTCTATAAAATTTTCGTAACTTTTCATTCATGATCCTAGAATTTCTAAAATTTTAAAATTTAAAATTTTAAGAATATATTATTTTGTATTAAATAATTATTACCGAAACCAATGTATTTGTTTTTTAAATATAATATTTCGATTTTGAAAAATCTCCAAATTTTTTCTACACTCTATTTTATGATCCTAGATTTTCAAAGATTCTAAAATTTGAATTTTCATTAATAGATTATTCGATGTTAATTATTTATGGATGAAACCATTATTTCATTCATAATATATACAAATTAAAATACTTAAATTATTATGTTTACTAGACTAAGTTAATTTTGAATTATAAATAATTTTTAATAATTGTTCTTTCTCTTTCTATACATACATACATACATACATACATACATACATACATACATACATACATACATACATATATATATATTTATCTATATATAAGTGTTTTATGTTCATATATTATATATAATATATTTATACATATATGTGTGTGTATTGTAACACATATACATGCACCTATTTAGACAACATAAATGACATAAAATGAGATAATATATCTGTTGCGATGTAAATCCCTACATCTACATATGAGCATAATATACCTTTCACGAATTATTATGTTATACATGCACTTACACATATATGTATATGATACATTTATGTATAAATTAAATCAAATAAAATTAATTTCATATCTTAATATATTTGAATTTAAATAAAACAAATAATTTTATTTAAATGAAATTTAGAAATTTTCTAATTCAACTAGACTTCATTGGCCCAATAAAGATCCAATAAGGTAAAAATTTTGAAATTCATCCATAACTTCCGCTACGAGCTGGTCCAGTTTCAACAATTATTACATGCCTCCGCAAATAACAAGCGGCTAAAACTATTTATATATGCATTTAATGGACAGTATATGCCCACAACTATTTATTGTCACCATATTTGTTTATTTTTCGTACATTTTTTTAGAATAAGAATGGTACTTTATTAGTGCGCATTTTGTTTATATTTCGTACATAAATAATCAATGAATTTTTTTAGTCAGAAATCGATATTTTTCACTTATCTTTAAGATTTATCAATTGTCAATGCATATGATAAATATCCAACATGCGTTCATATTTAAAGATGCAGATATTCAATATCCAAAAAAGATATTGAGCGCTGATGTGGATATGATATTCATGTTCAAAAGTATGCATTGGCAGTTCTATATGAATAATTATGTTGTGCATATATGCAACGAGAAAGGAGACTTTGAGAAATGGAGGTTGAAGATAGAGGTGGTTTTGAAGGAGTGAACTTTTAAGGTTGCTTCTAATCCTAATAAGTCGAAAGACCTTACACTAGGGAAATTGGTAGAGACGAAGCAAGATGCTCTTATAAAAATTCAATTTCGTCTTTCTAATGAGGTTGTTGTACAGTTTTCTCATATATTGGAGGTGAAAAAAATATGGGATGCATTGAAATATGCATACCATGGTAAGTTTCTCAACAACCGTATTATTTTAAACCAACAACTTTGCATGTTTAGGATAAAATCATGTACCATAATTTCCGTGCACCTAAATGCTCTTAATATATTAATTATGAATTTGTAGGTAACAGATGTGAAGATTACTAATGAGGCGCAGGTTGTAGTTTTTTTATGGTCGTTACCTTTGAAGTACGAAATATTTGTTGACTCCATGATTTACGAAAGAAATTCCACACATATTTGGTGTAAGGGAATGATTGCATATTAAGTTGTTGTGGGGTACGTTGACCAGTAGTCAGAGTGCAGATAATGTCTAAAAGACTTTATTGGCTCAGAAAGGTGTTATTAGAAGCAGATTTTGCTTAGTTTTATTTTCATGAAGATGGGAAATATAGGCGCGAGTGTCCATTTCTTAAAGAGAAGAGAAATGGGAAGAAGAAAGCTTCAGCATCAACAATGTTTACAGATAGTTTAGATAGTGTTACATCGGTGTTTTCAACCATATTAATTCTTCTATTTGTATTATTGGGTGATTGATTCGGGTGCTTCATATTGCATGGCACTAAACATGGGTTACTTTTTTATGGATAAGGAGTGTGATGAAGAAGCAACTCTTATGAGGAATGCTACATCTTGTCGTATGGTTAGTATAGAGAATATGCGAATTCAAATGGTTGATGCTGTTGTTAGTGATTGAGCGAAGGGCGTGCCTTTGAGAGATTATGCGATTTGATTATAAACTCTGATAGCGAATTCTGTTTGAAATAAAGTAAGCTTTGGCTTTATTTTCATTGTATGTATTATTATATTGGGACATAATTAGTGCTTTAAATAAATTATATATGTACAAACATAAAATCTATCGAAAAAGTATTTAACCAGTTGTGGTTATGAATGTTTTCGTAACTATGAATATTGAACCATGTCAAATAAATACTTGTCCTTAAGTGATCCGAGTCAAGATGTGTCAAGAATGCGATACCAATACGTCCTTTAAAATTAGTGTACGTAACCCTTTCTTGATGGATGATGAACTACTCATCACCATTATGGACATCATGGGTTTATGCACGTGTTATATTTGGAACAATTACAGAATGACTCACTGAGAGCCTTCTACATATTTATTATAAAGTCAAATAAAAGGTCTCAAGAAAGGATATGTATTGGTCTTTTAGTTGAGAATATTAAGTCGTAAATGTACAAACTATAATTTGATTATAATTAATTACATGACAATAATAATCGTGTTAAGACCATAACTGGGTATAATTTGAGCCACTTGAAGTGAAACAGTACTTGAGAAAGGATTCATCTACTCCGAATAGAATGTTAGTATTTTCGTAATTGGAAGTCGAATTAAAGATAAAATTTTGGCCAAAGCAAGTTGGTTAACCGATAGACGTTATCGGATTGAACCATGGACTTTAATATTGGACTTCGCGATTAGCCACGAATATTATTATAGCCTTGATCATTGATCGAGCTTATATATCTAAGTGAAATAGTGACGACGAAGAGAAAATGTGGATGATGTATTGTTGCTTAAGGTGTATCTCAAATGATTTAAAATAGGATATCATTTAGATAATTGTAAGCAACGAAACTCATGACCATTACTTTATTACAACAAGGTCTACACAAACTTTAATTTTCAAATGATTACATATTGCTGGGGATAGAGTGCATATGAGGGAGTCACACAAACGTCATTGTAAACATATTTTTAAATTTATCTTAATGGAATTACTTTATAATTGTTATGAATTAAAGTAGAAAAATTAATATAAATATTATATTAATTTTGAAGTTTTTTTTTATTATTTGAGTGCTTAAAATTAATTAAAAATAACATATAAAGTGTTATATATGTTTTAAAAAACTAAATTAATATTTTAATAATTATTAATTGTTAGTAATTATTACCAAATATTTTATTACTAAAAATATACGAGTCAGCCACTTGGTCTTATTTAACAAATATACAAATTGTTATGTGTATTGTAATTGGATGATGAGGTAAAAATTGGTTAAGAAAATTAAGACTATATTTTTTAAAATTATATTTACCCTTATTAGTCCTTTAAACATGAGGAGGTATTTCTCTTATTTAAAACATATAATCTCAATAGCATAATACCTCAATTAGAGACACTCCTAGAAAATGCATTGTTTACCTGTGTGGTATTACCCACGTCGCTCCGACACTGAAAATTTAGCATCGATGGGCTTTGATAAGGCAATGATAATTATCTACCTATGTAAACATACCGACACACCGATGATACCTTTACAAAGGCATCGGTGCGACGTCAGTATAGTATTGCTTCTAACCATACCAGTCGACATTCTCTCCTACATACAACTTTCCAATAAAAAAAAGAAAACAAAGCCCTCCCCAAGCTGCCGCATCCTCCTTCCTTCAAGCCACTATTCCTTCTTGCAGCTGTCATCTCCAAGCCTTTAAGTCGTTGCATCTCCAAACCTTCAAGCCGTCGCATCTCTAAGCTCATTGCCTCCAAGCCGCCGCCGCCTCCCCTCGCTGCCAGCCAGCCATCGCCAATTGCCTCCCAAGCACCGAACTACTGCCTTGCAGCCACTTTATCTCCAAGCAGTGCCTCTAAGTCGCCTCCTTCTTGAAGCCACCGCCTTTCTCAAGCACCGCCTCCTCGAGCACTCAGCCACGACTGCAAGCACCACCCTCTATTGGTATAATTTATTGCTCTGATTCATTTTTATTCAATTCTATGATTTGATTAGGTTCGTATATGAAATATATTCATTAGTTTAAATTCATTGGTATGTGATCATTGACATCGTGCGTATGATAATTCATATATAATTTGAGATATCATTGATATTGTTTTGAAATTGTTCGATAATTCATTGTTAGTGATATGGTATTATTAATGAAGCTCGTAGATGTTTAATTTGGTCCTGTATGAAAAGTACCATATTTGATCATTATATAGATATCAATTTTTAAATAATATGTAAATCGATATTAATCTAATATGTTATTTTCCGAATTTTTTCTCAGTACTGGAAAAGTTATAGATGTAATGGTATTTATATTTCATAAATCAATATGAAAAATTGAACGGTTAATGAAATTTTGACGACACTTCCTTTTTGTTCCTCGTGTATGCTCTTTTGCCTATGATGTGGGAATAAGGGGAAGTGCTGCCGAAATTTCGTTAGTCGTTTGATTAGAAATGATTATTGAAAATTAAATATTATTACATTTGCAGTGAAAGTTGGATGGACAGCCATTAAAAAAGTGTAGAAATCCTTAGATCATATATCTTTGAAATTATTTGCGAATTTCATTGTTTTATAATAAAATTTATAATATTATTGAAATTAATAATAAAATTAATAATGGTATTGAACGTAATAATAAACTTAATAATATTGCTGAATGTTATAATAAAGTTAATAATGTTATTTAAATTAATAATAAAATTAATAATGTTATTGAATGTAATAATAAAATTAATAATGTTATTCAGATTAATAATAAAATTTATAATTTATTAATGTTTGGTTTAATTAAATAGATGGTAGTAACATTACTATTAGTGTTTGTTTTACTGAAAAATTAAAATTAAAATACTATTATGTGAAAAATAATTTAATTTTTTACTTACGTGTAGAGTATAAAAGATGGATTGTTTGAAAGATCGAATTTGGATGTATGTGAGAGGTTTAAAAAGAGAAACGATATGATTGCACTTTAAAATTTGTATGGATGCATTCGTGAAAGTGACATTTTATAATAAAACAAATATGAAAGAATTTTGATGTCTGTGTTCAAAATTTCATTTTATGAAACTTATAGAATATTATACCTTAATATTACAATTACACCAATATGGTTTTATGCCTGACCATCTTGTGTGGATATATCATGAAGAAGAATATCACATCGTTTAAGATTAGATCGTAAATATGGATGTGAATGCAATGAACCCTTTATTGAAGAAAAATATAGATGTAGAAAATATAATGACTGAAATTGTTCAGGATGCTTTTGGTCTTTGTATGTGGATTGATGAACTATATTTGGATGAAGATCTTGACTCAAAAATGAAAAAACATTCAGGTTCTTAGAAGCATCAAAACCACTCTATAAAGGTTATAAAATGACACATTTTTCAATTACATCTAGGTTAATCGCTATAAAATCCGAATAATACGCGTTGGAAAACCCAATGAAGGCAGTTCTTAGTTTGTGCGAAGAAATTTTTCCACCTGATAATGTGTTGGTGGAGAACTGATACTCTCTTAAAGAGAGGTCTCTATCTTTGGATTGCCATATGAAAATTTTAACACATGTCCAGGTGGATGCATGATTCATTGAAAGATAAAGATTCGATGTTGTAAAAATTCTGTAAACGACCAATATATAATTCGACAAAAACTTATGGTAAAGGTGTACATTTCACTGTAATGCATTATTTTTCGATTACATTGAAATTGCAAAGGTTAAATCAATCTAGTGCTCTGGTGAAATACATGCAATGACATAATGAAAGACAACGAGATGAAGGTATTTTATGTCATTCTTCAGACGGTGAAGCTTGGAAACATTTTGGTAGGATATATCTTGATTTTGCTAAAGAATCATGTATTTTTAGACTTGGTTTGTACATGGATGGTTTTACCCTATTTGCTTCGTTCGGTTATTGTACGATGTTGGAATGACGTAAAACACCTAAAAATCAGAATCTTTAGCAAACCCCATTTTCAATGTGGCCGGTTATTCTAACACCTTACAATCTCCCTCCCAGGATGTGTATAAAAATCCATACATGATTCTAACTACAATTGTTCTTGGACCTAAAAATCCAAAAAAAATAGCCATGTGCTTGCAACCTTTGGTTAACGAGTTGAAAAAGCTATGGAGAGAGGGTCTTGTTATGTATGATGTTTCAAAAAAAGAAATTAGAATTTTTGCTTCTTTATTGTGGACGATAAGTAATTTTCTTACGTATGAGATGCTTACTGTAAGGAGTACTATCAGCAAATTCGCGTGTCATGTTTTGTATTGGACAGAATAATTTCGAATTACAAATGCTGGTAAGCAATATTGGTGGGATCGATGTCGTTGTTTTTTACATGTAAATGATCATTTTGGATTTGATGAAAAAACCTTAGACGAAATATAACTATTACTTAGCTGTCACCTTTCATTTGAGTAGTGAAGAAGTGTATGAGCTCGTGTATGGTTATCCCAAAATACACGAGGTTGGAAAAGAGCCCAAAATTCATAGTAAAGGAGAGTATCAATTGGAGTAAGAAATACATTTTTGGGAGTTACCATATTGGAAAAATCATAAGCTTGATATAACATAAACATATTGCATAATGAGAAAATTTGTATAGTTGTCATCATCAAAAAGGGGGAGAATGTTAGAACATCTATTGTTGGATTTTAACGACAACAACTATACAATTATGCTAAAGAATCTTTAAGCTAATTTGAAGGCACATGAGCATCAAAAAGAGACAAACAAATACGTTCAAAATGAAGATTTACAATACAAAAAGGGATAAAAGTATGTATATGGAGATACAAGACGAGATAGACACGATAGAGACAAGATGAAGGTGATAAACAAAGTATTATTAGTAATAGAGTGCCGTGTATAGAGTTTACAAATGTTAAAATCTTCTCCAAATGGTACACACACATATACATTCATATTTTAAATGAAAAATCAACTTTCCAAAAAAATGCATGGTGTGGGACTCGAACTCAGGTCACTAATTTAGAAGGGAAGTGCTCTAACTATTTAAGCTATGGTAACTTTTGTGTATCAACATAATTCAGTCGACTGAATAATACCATTCAGATGACTGAACGCTGAAACTTTTCATAAATTGATATGAAGTTTCAACCGGCTGAATAACTTTATTCAGCCAACTGAATTAGTCCAAAAATAGCCTATTTCTTTACTGTTTTCGATTTTTAAAATTCAAAAGGCTGAATAAATTCATTCAGTCGGCCGAATATTTTCAACGGCTATTTTTATGAAAAGACACTTCTCTTCATCGAAGAGAAACATCTTCAAACCGACAGTTGCACCTGTTTCTTTTCCTCGTTAACTTTCGACAATGATTGCGACTCTTTAATCTCTATAAATAGATTTCAGAATTCAACAAAGAACTAACTGAAACTAATTTTAATATTCTTGAATTTTTATCCATTATTCTCTATTTTTCAGACTGCATTCAAACTGCTTACATTCTCTGATCATTGATCACTCAATCTTCCACTATTCTTAAGCACATTACACTATATATCATAAAGGAGAAGATTATAAGAAGATTGTACTTAATTGACTTATCTATGCTATTCAAAGAGCATACCAATGTCAGATACTTTTGTTACTTGTAAAGTAGTTCTGTTTGGTTGCTCAGGCGGTAGAAGTCTTGTTTGGTTGCTCAGGCGGTAGAAGTCCTGTTCGGTTGCTCAGGCGGTATAAACCTATTCCTCCGCGTTAAGTGAGAGTTGCTAGTTTAATTCCAGAAGGAGCCTGAGACTGGACGTAGAACGGGAGTTCGAACAAGTATAAAAATCTCTGGTGTCATTTACTTTACTGCTTTTACTATTTACTTTCTTATTCCGCACAAGTAGTTTATCCATATTACACAATCCTATAACACAGTCACTTTCATTTGGTATCAGAGCATAATGACTTACATTTGGTATCAGAGCATAGTGACTTACATCTGGTATCACAGCATAGTGACCTTCAATTTTAATCGAGTTTGGCTTATATTGGATTTTGTAGGGAGAAGGAAAAGAGGAGATAAAGGGAGCAGTTCTAGCATTGAAGCTTAGCTACTTACATATGGGTATTCTCTACTCACATTCTATGTCTAAATGTATGTGTTTCATGTTGATTGTTGAAGTATTTGAATCATGTGTTGCATACCCCACTTGAACCCATTGTTTTAAATCTTCCTTAATTGAATTTGAGTAATATGAATGTGTTTGGGTTGTTGGAATGTAGTGTAGAGTGTGGTGTAGAAGTAAGATTCGAGGGGAGGGGTTTAAGCGTCGGATTCATCCGAAAATGACCATACGACCTAGAACAATCAACATTCTAGGTCGCAACCAATGGACCGGTGCATGGTGCACCGGTGCACAATCTGGACGTGGTTCCAAACCTATTCCATGTGTCTTTATTTTAATATATATATATATATATATATATGTATCTTGAAAAATTAAATAAAAATTTGATATTGAAAGTAGAGACTTGACGCATAGTGAATATGAAATTATTTTTATGAGTTTTTTATTTAAATTAATATGAAATGTATAATTAATGATATTAAGTTATTAAAGAGAAATTTTATTTTTGACTTCAAATAATTGTTTAAAAATCTTATAAAATTCTAGAAAAATATGGAATGGTTTATACCTAATATTATGGGAGTCTTAAAGTGTATTTCTTGACTCATGAGTAAAACAAGAGCTTGGAAAGAATATGTCCTATGGATTTGAAATAAAATGTAATTGGTTTAGAGTTTATAAATTCAATAATAAAAAATCATATTTAATTGCGGAAAATTATGGAATGAACCTTATAAGTGATATTCAGTTATATAAGAGGTTTCTAAGATTTTTCAAATACAGGAAAGAGCTTTGGTACCTGTAAGGATAAAAATCCTTATTTTTGGTTTTAGGCAAATGGAAAATAAATACTGTTTTAAAATTTTAAAGTATATAAAGACTTTTGGAACACTTGAAATCTTTTATATAAATCAAACATCTTTTCTAAATGAATTGTGTGCCATGTTTGTTATACCTTCTTTATGATAAGTATATTGGATAAATGAAGTTTTAAAATACCGTTTGGTATGAGACTTTCGGTATCATTCCCTTATTCAATACCATTATGGCTAATAGAAATCTGGATGATGCCTTCGTTATATGGAGGATAGGTTTAAAAAATTGGTGGAATTTGCATTCTTTTACAAACTCCTTCATCAAAGATCATTCCAAAAGCATTTGTTTATTCTTCATATTTATTGCAATACTTTTGAACAAAAGAGAAAATAGGTTTCCGGAGGGATGAAAGTTCTAGGTTTTTCAGAATGGTTTTCAATCTTATTGGAAAGGGTCAAATGACCCAACTTACCCCAAGTCATCCTAATATAGCATAAGTGCATTAATGATGTATAGGGAAGTTTCATCAAAATTACAAGTTTTTGGAATTAGATTGTGTTGAACAATCCTAAGAAATAACTGTACTTTATGTCCTAAGTTTTCCTTTTTACTCCAACCTCCTTCGATTTGAAAAAAATTTGTACAAAATTCTACCATCGAAAATTTCAACTCATCTACATATAATATATTTGCACAAATTTGTAAAATCTCTCCAAAGTTCTCTCGTCAAGATGAAAATTGATTCCATTAGCACTAGATCAGAAAACAAGCTAATCACTGTCAGTGAAAATTGTTATATTTGCATAAAATAAAGCCATATATCTTTGGTAATTATTTTTCCCAAAATTTTCTTCTGATAAAATATGAATTAAGCTTTAATGTTCAAATGGAGGTGCTACATTATACGAATTGAATTCCTAAACCATACCGAACACCTCACAAGATTTTGAAAGTTGTTTTTGGAAAGAAGGTACTTTATTAACAAAATAGTACGCATATACTTTCATAATATTCCTCGTTAAAACCTTACAACCCCCAATCTAAATGGGTGCCTTACAAGAAAAAAAGTGCATATCATGTCCATATATTAACAGTACAGTAAAATTATAGTCGGAAACTAAGTTGTCAAACAGATGGAGGAGTAAACTATCGAAACAACACACTCAGAATCATTCATACGAAAACAACTTAGGGCTATAATCAAAGTAAAAAAACAACAAACATAAAAGCTAACAAGTAAAATACTGGACACATGTCCACAAAACAAGAAACAACACGATGGAGCCAAAACCACCAGCAGGAACGTGCTGGGGAGACAGCTTCTTTACTTTACTCTTTCTAAAGTTCAATATAGACGCTTTACTCAAATGAACAAATACTGGCAGAAGAGAAGAGGCATCGAGCAGAAGAGGGAGGGTCTATTACTGACAACTCCAGATCTAAGGACAAGATTCAAATCCACGACGGTTGATGCTCCACATTTGGGCTCGTCTCTATGCCAAAATTGGATAAGATAATTTCTAGATCTCTATTTCTCTTATGTGTGTTCATGCTACTTTGAATTAATTGTCTACACTCTTGAGTGATAATAATAGTTTGAATTTGAGTAGGTAATTCAATTCCTTTGAATATAGGAGAGTTCCTCTCACACCATGTATTCCATAGAACACAATTAAATGCAATATTTTTGAGATGAGTAAAAATACTATTAATCCTCTGATTTTGGCTGATAATTTCCAGATTTTGTTCTAAATCGAAAGTGTTTCCGTGGTTAATATTTAGCATTTGCATGATATTCATTAGAATTTGTATATAGTGAGAACAATTAAAAATAGGTGATCTCTGTCCTCATTATGAGATGAACATAGGACACAAGATTGATTGATTGCATTGTTCCACTTGCTGATTCTCTCTTTCGAATTAATTTATTATGCTTAGCCAACAAATAACAAGTAAACAATTTTGGGGCACATCTACTATCCCAAATTAATAACACTGGCCTAATGAAACTCAGTAAACTTATTTCTGATGTGATTTCATGCCGAATTAGTGCTAAATTGGCCAGAGCTACTAGTAAGCCAATACCAAAAATCTTTTTGCAATTGTTGATGAATTTTTATGTTATTCAGAGTGCATTGAATTTGAGCAGGCACACACTCATTATGGTCTTTCCATTTATCATCAGCAATGAGAGTAAATACCTTTTTGTTGCTTCCATCATAAAACTAACATTGAATCCTAACCAAATTTGTCCACCAAAGAGTAGCCGTCGATCCACGGGTCTAATCAGATCTCTATGTTTTCACCATTAGCAATTTTCCTATCTATTGCACCTTTACACCATTGTTTAGCTCTAAGAAGAAGTTTCCAAGTGTATGATTATTATTGTTAATAGTGGTAGACCAAATTTTTTATTATTGCAATATATTTGCTGTGCATCCATTTGGCCCAAATAGTTTCATTTTGAATGAACTTCCATACCAGTTTGACTGCCATTGATTTAATAATATCATCAATTTTTCGAATGCCAAAACCACCCTATTCATTTTTTTTGCAAACATCATCCCACTTTATATTGTGTGCTTTTGACTTCCATATAAAGTTAGCACATAGCGAATTAATTCTCTTAATAACATTCGATGGAATTTGTGTGAATTGCGTCCAAGATTGAATCATAGGGTAAATGCTAATTTTCACCTGTTCATTTCTACCATTGATATTAAGCATTCTGTTGTGCCAAAAACTGAATTTTTTGTTGATTTTGTCAATTAGATATCCAAAGTCCCTTGATTTCCGTTTATTATTAGATAATGGGATACTTAAATACATTGTGGAAAGATTTCCAGTTCTAATTTATTTTCAAGAATCCCTATAAATGCGAGAATTTTGTTTTTAGCAAGTTCAAAATTCCATCTTTTTACACAGGGCATTCATACCCTGAATGTTCCAAAAGAGGAATTCCATTTATAAATAATTATCGGACATGCTACTATTAGAGGGGAAGTAGCTACTCCTGATACCTTTTGTTTCTTCGGCTTTTTATTCTTTCCTTTCAGTTGAGTAACTAACAAGTTCCATGCTGGGTTGTTGAGTACATCAGGTTCTGCTGAAGCTTTGAATTCAAAAGGGGCTTCTTCTGTTTGAACTTTTTGAGTAGTTCTAATCCTGGAAGGCTGCTGCGTCTTAGAGCTTTGAACATCTCCTTCTGCTCCAGAAGACTGCTCTCCACTGTTTTTATTGGATTCGTAATTCTTTATTGTACTGTCTTTGTCAAGTGTGGTAGTTAAGTCTTTAACAATCATATCTGTAGAGATAGATTTTTGAGTCGTAACTGAATTAAAATTCATGGACTTTTTGGCCTCCTGTACAGTATTCGTTTGATTCTTCTCTGAAGTAGTAAGATTGTGAGGAATTTCCATATTAAGTCCTTTGTGATATTTCTGTTATCATTTAAAAAGAGAGAATTATCTGAGGACTCCTTATGTATAGTGTTACTGGTAGCGAGGAACTCCGAGCTATTTGGTTTATCTATCATGATACCGTTTTCATGATTTACTTCATCAATGTTCATATCATTACTATCAGTAGACTGATATTGGGATGGGGGTTTAGGTCGCCAAATTTTTGAGAATTGACAGTGGGCTTCTGTGTGTCAAAAACTAGAGCAGTTGGAGCTATGGCTTCCACTCGTATTCCACCTCTTGCCTAATCATTTCATCGTTTTCAGAAATTATAGGTATACTTTCAGAAATTTAAAAGAGATTGTTGATTTTAGTTAGAACTCCGGCATAAGCAATTTTGATAATACCTTCTATAAATTTGTCCAATTTGATGGAGGATCCAAGAACCGATGCAATGCGACTAATCCCCTCTTCCATCCAATAATCGAGCGGTAAATTAGGAAAGCAGACCCAAATCGGTATAGAATTTAGGAGTTCTTCATTAAGTTGCATTCCAAGATACCATCTCTTCATCATCATCAATTTCTTATTGTAATGGTAAAGCCCACCTTCTACGATTCTATCACCGTCCTTTTTGTTATTAAATTTAATAACATAAAGTCCATTCTCCTTAGAATATATAGAGAAATATTGTTCAGGTTTCCATACTCTAATTATATAGTCTCTGAAATACGGATAATAAGGTTTAAAGCCAACAATATATATCACAATGGCATTTTTCCATTATTTTTTTGCCTCTTGAACAATCTCAGCTGACATTTTAGCAGAATCGAAACTGGAATATTGTTCCCTTTGAATACCTCATTCCACACTCTACCAGAGGAGGTAGAGAAATTCCATTTGTTATTAGCAGCCGTATCAAATTTTTGCAAAGATCGAATAAGAGTGGTAGAGGTTGGAACAGATTTGCGTTGATCATTTAAATTTACATAAGGGTTTTTGGTGCTTTTTGGGATTTGATAGATCTAGGGTTCGAACTAGCTGGTTGAAGAGATTTTTTCGAACACACAGTGGTGAAACCATCATTATTTTCATATGAGGCATCCAAAATCGATAGCGGAGGGAAACTTGGAGGTGGGTCCGAGCGGGATGGCGGCAGATCTGGTGGAGGAGGCGTTAGGCTAATGGGATGTGGGGGATTATCCATGAGGCGGAGGAGAACAGTAGGAAACGGCGAAGGAGAAGAGGGTAGGGGGTGGATCTCAAGGAAGAAGGAAGTTTGAAAGTTAATTATGGCTTTATAGATTTTGATAGTTTCCTTGTCCAATCCATGCTTTCGATTTGTGTAGTAAGAAGCGATTTTTGAGATGATTGACTTGCATAATAGCTTCATTTTTTGGATGCTATTGATTTTGTTTTTGAGGGGTTAGGCATTTGAAAATTTGGGGAAAAAACTAAAAGAGAAAGGAAGAACAAGGTCTCGGTTGTAGGAAAAAGGTTTTATAGTGTTTGGAAAAATCATGAACTCAAATGAATGGCTGATATTCAATATCACATACCCATTGATCGACCAGTAGGTTTCCAATTGGTCCACTAATGGGTGCTGAAATTGCCTAATGTTGCTGTAAAATATAATTTAAAGTTTTTAAATTGTTCTAATTTATTGAAAAACACAAAAACAATTACATAATTGATTATTATATTTTCTTTTTGATTTTTTCTTAAAATTTTGTTTTGATAATTTTTTTAAAACATTTATTTTAATTCACTTAAAGAACAAATTCCTAATTCTCTTCTTAATTTTATTAACATATTTTCACAAAAGGGTTTTGTAAATTAGCAATTTGATTTTTAGGATTGTTAAAATGTAGTGGCATTATTCATTTTTTCTTCATTATCTCTTAAATATTATGTTGTATATCAATATTCTTAGTTCAAGAATGATTTATAGATTTTTTTGATAAATTTATTACACTCAAGTTGTCACAAAAATTAGGTGATTTTATTAAATCAAATCCAAAATCTCATAATGTTTACTGCATGTAGTTACTTGAGTACATGCTAAAGCAGCAGAATTGTGTTCTTTATCACAAATCGATAGTGATGCACAATTTTATTCCTCATTAAACTAAGATACTAGAGAATTACTGATAAGGTGACAAGTACCCCTCGTACTTTTTCAATCCATTTTGTAACCTGCAAAACAACATTACTATGAGATAATAATTACAAAGGACAACCTCCAGGACACAAAAGTCTGTAATCTTTAATGTTGGTCAATTAACTCAAAATATGTTTCACTGGTCTTAAATGTGATTCTTTGAGATTTTCTTAAAATCTGGCACATAAACAAGCACTTATCATAATGTTAGGTCGACTAGCCGGTAAATAAAGTAAGGTTCATATTATACTTCTATATAACTTTTGTTTCATGTTATTACCAATTTTATCTAAGTGTATAATAGTGCTCATAGGAGTTCATTTACTAATGGGGTTTTCCATTCCAAAATGTTTTATTAAATCTTTACTGTATTTTTTTCCAAATATATGAAAATTCTATATTTTAATTATTTAATTTGAAATCTTAGAAAATAATCGAGTTCACCCATATGTGATTTTTCATTATTTTCATAAAATCATCACATAGCTTTTTATTGGTTGAACCAAAAATTATATCATCAATATATATTTGGGTAACTATTTTTTTCTTTCTAATAAAGAAAGTTGTACCAAATTTACCATTTTCAAACCTGAATTTGAAGGATAATTTTTCAATCTTTAATATGGGGCACATTTTGCTTGTTTAAGATCATAAAGAGTCTTATAATCTAGATATTTTTCATGAATAAATAATAGTGGTTGCTCAACAGAAACGTTTTCTTTAATATATCCATTTAAAAATGTGCCTTTAATGTACATTTGATGTAAAGTTAGATTATAATGACATGCATATGCTAAAAGTATTCTTATAACTTCAAGACGTTCTACAGGAGAGAAGATTTCCTCATGGTTAATCCTTTCCTCTTTATTGTATCCACGAGCCACAAGTTTAGCTTTATTGCGTAAGATATCACCATTTTCATTGACTTTATTTTTATATATCCGTTTTGTACCAATAACAGATTAATTCTCTGGTCTTGGTACAAGCTCCCAGATGTTATTTCATATAAACTGGTTAAGTTCTTCTTGCTTAGGTGAAGTCCAATATCGTTCTTAGTTGCTTCTTTGTAATTTTTTTGTTCAACGTTAGATATGAAGGCAACATGACCTATTTGAGTCAATTGTCTTCGATTGACTACTTTTTTTGTTAATGTCTCCTATTACATTATCTAGTTGGTAATCTTTTAAAATCATAGGGTTGGTTTTAAGTTATTATTATCAAAATTTATTACCTCAGTCAATTATTCATTTGTAGATGATTGAGCTGTTGGTTTGTTTATTTCATTATTTTCTTCTTCATCATTTTTATTATTAAAGTTTACATCAAAAGATACATATAAAGTTTCTTCGATTATAATTGTTCTTTTATGAAAAATTCTATAAGCTTTAATTTGTTCCGAATATCCAACAAAGATTCCATCATAGACTTTCAGATGGGTTCTTTAGTGTTAAAAATAAAACGTTTCGATACTTTTGGTTTTCTATCATGGAAGAGTTTATAAGTTGTATTCTTTCTTTTTACAACTTTGTTTTGTTGCACTGTTCTATGGAAAGAAAAATTATGACTTGTGCCATTTTGTCATAAATTTCTTGAAATAGCTCCATTTCAAATTCTCCACCATGATCACTTCTAATATTTTTAAAATTTTACCCCTTTAAATTTTTAATTCTTTCAGTAAAATTTTCAAAAGATTCAAAGGCATTACTTTTATGTTTTAAAAAAAAGTCCATATATATCTTGAAAAGTCCTCTAATTACAAAAACAAATTTGTTATGATTTATTGATCTTATTTGCATAAGTCCAAATAAATATAAATGTAATAATTCTAAAAGTTATTTTGTTGTAATCTCATTTTCAGCTTTAAATGTTGATTTTTTAAGTTTACCAATTGGCGTACATCACGTAACTTATTGAGTTTAAAATTCATTTTAGGCAACACTCTTACAATCTCAGTTTAGCTAATTTATGAATTTTTTTGATTTTTTTTGAAATGGTACGTTATAGACAACATGTCACTAGAACAACATATCACATGTCAATATACGTTCGAATCATGTTACTATTTATATCTATAGCCCTAGATCATTTATATCCAAAACTAAACACAGATCATTGTTATATCTTATTTCATATTTAAAGTGCAAATGTTACGATTTGCTATTCCTTCAAAAATTAAATTTTTATTTTGATAAAAAGTATTACATTTATCTTTTTTAAAATTTATTTTAAAACCTTATCAGAAAGTCAACTGAAGATTAAAAGATCATGTTTTAAGTTTTTGACTAACAAAATTTTGGGAATTAGATGTACTGACAAGTGATACGTCTCCTTTTTCAATAATATAGCCTTTGGAATTATCTCCAAAGGCGACTGTTCCGCCATCAATATATATTTGTCAACATCTCTATGTTTCTAGTCACATATTTGGAGTATTCACCATCGAGAATCCATTTCTCCTTTTTATTCTAGGGTACCAGCAAAAAAATATAAATAATTCATTGGTATCCACTTCCTATGGTAGGGTCCTGGATATCAGATCAAAGGTAACCATATTAAGGAGCGTTTTGCACAACCTATAAAATTAATTTACTATTATTATGAATTTTAACACGATATTTTTTCCTAATGAAGTTATTAATCCTTTTTGCAAGTTGTATTTTTCATTTTTGGCTTGCTATTCATATTTTTTTATTTTCTAAAATTAATAAATAATGAGGTATATTTAATTTTAGAGATTGGCTTATTTCATCTCTTAAAATCCATGCCATTCATTATTTGCAGATTTAGAAATGCTACTAAAATTGACAAGCTCTCCTTTCCTTTATTAAACTTAGTAACAGAGTGAGATTTTCTAATTCAATTTTTAAATTGACTATTTTAGAATTAAAAATTTCTAAGTCATGCTTAAGTTCACATGACCCTTATAAAAATTTACATTCATCCATTTAGATTTTTCAATTATTTTTTCTAATGGAGCTTGACTACCTCTTGTATAATTTGACTCTTCCTGTCAAATATGACATCACAAACTTCAAGTAGAAGGTTTTTTGACTTTGACAACCAACGTGTCTTTACACATGTTTTATCACTTGATACACCTATAACCAGTCGATATAATTAGGAATGGAATGAAAAAGATTAAGGAGAATAGATTAAATTTGGTAACAAATGTTTAGATAGTCAATAGATTGTAATAGCACATAATAGAGCAAGAAAAGAAAAGGTGAGTTTTCTGGCCCTGATATTGAGGCATTATATAGGTGGTGGAAGGCTATGGATGAAGGTTGTGATGGTTCATAAAGTTGCAGCAAAGAGGAGTGGACAATAGTGAGATGGTTTGATGAAGAGATGCAGTAGAAACAAATTTTTTTTGCATTAGGATCATGCAAAACAATCACCCACAAGGTGCACCGGTGGGCATCCGACAATCGATTGGCAAAATAGATGTATCGATTATTGCACCAGTGCACACAGTCCTATTGTGTATTTTTTTTCTTATTTGCTTTGTTTCTTCGTCTAGTTCTCTAAAATTACCAAAAGTTTAAAACTTGTCTTTAAATTATCTACAAAATAGCAGAAGAGTTAAGATCATATGAGTGATTTTAACAATTTATAACACTAATGATACAAAAGCCGACTCAATATAGATAACGTACTTTTGTATATCTTTAAGTGCCAGTTCCAACTCCATGCTACCTCCATGTCTGCAACATATTCTTTTAAATGTCTAATGTTATGTCTGCTTCCTTGGATGGTCTATTTTCTATAAGTTTTCGTTCGAAGATTTTATTTGTAAATTATAGTGAATGCATAATATTTCATCGACATCATCAAAAATCAGGTTCTAACAAGTTGTTTTAGTTGAATGGAAAGCATTTGAAACATCTGGTGATGGTCCAAGGAGGAAATTTTTGAAAGAGTTAATGGCATGCCCCGAGGGAAATTATGTAATTTGTTAAATATACCAAACTTTATGGTCAATCTTGTTTGTAGTAATAATGTTTGTTTTCCTTTATATACATTGTTATATCATTATATAATTACTAAATTAATTAATTTAAGGTGTATAATAAGAAAACCCTTGAATAAATGTTATATGCTTATAGCTGCAAATAATTGCAGTGGTAAGTGATTAATCACAAAATAGAATGAAATTTTATTCTAAATATTCCAAGTTAAAATGTTTTCAAGAAAAAGATAACGATCCATCCATTGATACCATAGTGTGTAACACCCTCCAAGTGTTAGGAAGTGTACTGTTGAAGGCTGTTGGGGGCACCATGGGGTCGTGTACTTGTAGTTTGTGAAGACCCACAAATCCGATACCCTTTGAATCGACAATAATCCGCACATGTACGACCCAAAAAGCACAGACCGGCGGAGAGTCAAGAGAAAGAAAAGAAGAGAGAAGAAGAGAAGAGAAGGAAGAGAGAAGATAGAACCAAACAGAACGATACATAATCTCACATCGTAGCGGAAAATATATAATATCATATCAATGATCTTTACAAAATAGAAACCGTATATATATACACATCAATTAGAGTTCAGCAATCAAACAATAGCTATCAGCCTGAACAATTATAGTAACCTGTCCTTACAAAAGCTGATAATAACAACAACTAACAAAGCACACCGCATAATCAAAACAAGTATGTGTATACGAAAATGAAGATCTCCAGCTCTCCAGCTGAAGCTCCAAAAACACCAAATCTAGACCTGTAAATATACTCGGTCAGACCTGAGCATTGGAAGGGAAGAACGACCGGATCTGTCTGGTAAACCAGCATGAGAAACACACTCAACTAAATTTATTAAGTTACCAAAACTTTTCCTTTATCAAAACAAAAGTATCTCGTAAGACAAGTCCACACATAACACGAACATGTTTTTACCTTACGATAACTAAAACATTTCATATCGAACTCATGTGATATTATACTAGTGTCCAGTATGCAAATAGTATTTAAAATAGCCGAAATTGTTGCCATTGTTAAATTCCAGCATACTAGGCTCTACAAATAAAATGGCAGGTACGTAGTGAAGTTTGAATTTCCATACAAACGACCAGGTGAAGGGACTACCTTTCGGCAGTACATCTCTAGAAGAATGCACTGAGGACCATCACAAAGGATCCTCTGCCAACACAAGACCAGCCCACCTCTATAACTAGATGGTATCGAATATATCATCCTCCGGTCGTTACCGAACTTTACCAAGGGCCTTCATAGCATACAAAGCACAATAATCTGATACACAAAGTCATAGCATGTAAAGATATATCAAGAAGAGGATGATCATACCCTACTTGGGAATAACCCACTTACCTTGGTGCATCTAACCCTGTTTTGGTCATTTCCAGTTGATGTGGCCTGACAAGGTAACGATTACCTTTCACAAAGCACAATCACATCACTTAGAATGCCACACGGCCATTTCCGTTGACTACTAATTGCCTTCCACAAAAATACAACCCCTAAGCTCATACGTCTCAAGGAGGGTGTTAAGCTAAGAGAAGTTGTCTTCTCCGCTATCACTGATGTACGTTTGTAAAAACCAATGTACGTAATCTATAGAAATGCAATGTCAGACAAACATCCATACAAGTTGTCCAGGAACAGGACAAACCAAAGGTACTTTCCTACCACATCCTGTCGGGAAATCCCTAGGATTAGTAGCGAATAGTCCTCACATTGGATATTCCATAATGAAAAACTGGATGTATATTTGGATTTTAACCCCAAATGATCAACAAGCATTCCCTCACTATGAAAATCCAAAATATCAATATCATCACAAGCAACTTGCACAATCGTCGCATATACGTTGGTCCAAAGTGGTTTTCGGATAAACCGATCTCGGTCTCTTCACAGCAACAACGCAAAAGCGTTTCTCAACCTCACACAGCAACTAAGTCTCATAGACTTATCACGTCTCCAACTTTCAACTTGCTATCCTTCGGGCCAAGAAGGAAGCTCGATAGATTAGAGTAATACTCCGCACTATACGAATCAACATCCTCAACACAAACGATAATCAAGCCTACACAAAAGGCTACATACTAAGTGTACGACTAAATAGTTCCCACATCAAGTCGAGGAACTAAAATTTGGCAAAGCTTGATAGTCGCTTATTTAACTATCAAAATAAACAAACAAATATTTAGACCATATACAATCACTAGGCCATTTTAATTTATTTTTTATTAATTAAATCACTTGCCAAATATTCACTTTAATTTATCTTTAAAAAGATATATTCTCAAACTATTTCAACATTAGAAATCCAAATACTTATTCAATAATAAGTAATTCACAATTCAATTTATATTTTCAACACTTAGAAAATATTGCATATACTTAAATCACGATTAAGTATATATTTTATTCTATAAGGTTCTCTTTAAACACATTTATTCGGGTCAAAACGAATATTGCTAAAACATCGTTACGACAACTCAAAATCACTACTATAGGGATTCGAAAACTAGATATGTATATAAATCCCAATACGATACAAAAACATTTCCTTTTGAAAATTCATTTACTATAACAACAGTGTTTAGTCTATCATTTCCTTATACTTTTCGAAAACGTCTATTTCAACGATGAATGTTGAAATCTATGGCTTCGATCCTTAACACATTTTAAAACATCTTTAAACCGTTTTAACTCCAATTACAATATCACTTTTTAAAACATTTATTTAATATATTATTCACTGTCCAAAATCCTGAATATAGTTCATTTACCCAATCCAATATTTCTACACATTTATATTAAGGATAATCCACTGTCCAAAATCGTGAATATACCCCTTTACCAAATCCATTACTATTGCATATTTAAATTACAGAATTACCCACTGTCCAAAATCGTGGATATAATGCCTTTAATAATCTTCTATATTTAACTTATCAAATTCAATCAAATTTCGATTTATAAAACAATGTTTATAAATCTCATTTATATTTTATAAAAACTTCAACTTATAACATCCCTTTTATTTACCAATTCCATTTACATCTCATTATATGCCAAATCCAAATTTTAAGTCAATTACTTATAAATCTCTTATTTCACAAATTCATTCATTTTATTACTTCCCAATTTGTAATTATTCACTTATAAAATCCATTTATAACATCATTTTAACAATTATAAAAATCCTTTATAATTCAACTATTCCGATTCATAAAAATTCAATTTTATAAATCTTCTTTATCAACCATTTATATTAGTCAACGTTCTCAATTTAAACCACTTCACAAAATCATTAACTCCATATTTCACAAAAATCACCTTTCAATTATATTTTCCAAAACATCATAATTTTTATAACATAAAAATTATCACATTTATTTATTCAAAATAAATCAATTCTTAACGATTCAAAAATTCAATAAAACATTTATTTTCAAAATCACTTTAAAATTCTTTTAAACTCGAAATCTTTATTTTAACATTTTTTAAAACTCCAAAAACAGGCTCAATGCTGCAACAACACTAAATACAACAATCAGGGAATCCAAAACATCATATATCATATGATAACAGCATATATAACAATATTTATAAACAAATCAATACTGGTGAGGAATGCAGTTGGATCCCTCCAACCTGTCACCTGCAACAAATATACATATTAGAATATGTGTACAATGTCCGTTTCAAGGCAGACGCGCGTACAAAGGTCCATCCGCTCATGCATGGAAACGTATAGGGTCATCTGCTCCACTAAGCAGAAATATATATCCAAATATCAACCAATATATAATATATCATCCAAACAATCATCAATCATCATATAATAAATTATTTCACTTGTATAAAATATCAGTGAGTCAGAAAGAGCGAGTTATACTCACATTGTCTCCAACAGCAGTTGCAGTGTTTTATTCCGAATAAAATTAAACGTATCTGAAATTCGCACTAGCTCTAATCAACTCCAATCTAGCTCTAAAATGTAGTGCTCATCAATACGAATCCAACGCAATTCGTTTCGTGCGAAACAGAGCTCGTATGACAAAGTTATGCAATTTCAAAGTTTATACGATTTATATATATATATAAATTTCACAATTTTATTTTATTTTTAAAACCTAGGAAAATCTGGGCCATTAGATCTTTCATCCCCAAATCTAGGCCGTGCTTCCCTTTCGTCCTCTCCCAGTTTTTTTTGTTCGACCGTGAAACCCAATTGCCGCTGTTAGTTCATGAATTTTCGCGACCACATCTTCCACTTCCACGACGATGGATCACTTCCATTTGAATGGCCATCACGAGGCGCACCATTGCCTACCATTAGGTCGAACTCGGTTGCGTTTCTGCCTCAAAAAACATGCGCAAACGTTGCGCCTTCAATCCAAGATCCTCGTCACATCGTTGCTCGAAAGTTCATCATCACCATATGGATTTATAGATCTCGTCGTGCTCTTCAACATTGTAGTTGAGTGTTTTGGCTAATTGTTTAAGGATAGAGAGAGATTAAGGGCAAAAGAAAACGAATTTCTTGCCATTGGAGTGGGAAGTGGCGGCTGCCCTAGTTTATTTAGGGTTTGTGCAAAATGAAAAAAGTTAGGTCCTTATATAGAAAATTTTCGCGCACTATTCACCCGGAATTTTTCCAAACTCCAAACGAAGCGTGCCGCCTAGCGTTTATAGTGTTTTACCCCATTCCGAACGCAATGGAATATATATCGGGAGTCAATTCGATCGTATTTGAAAGATAGGTTTTCAAATTGACAAATTTAAATTTAAAATTCACTTAAACAGATTTTTACGCGTTTTAGCTTGCCTCGAACAAACCGTAAATTTGGTTGACACGAAATTTGAAATCTTATAATAATTTAACATTATAGATCCGATGAAACCGGTTTCGTCAAAATCCGAGACTGTTTGAAAAATGGCTATTTTAACTCGTCAATTAAATAAATATTCAATTTCTGCAAATTAACTTTTAATTCAATTTTAAAAGTTCTCTAACATCATTCTAATTCAAATAAAATTTAATTCAGCTTTATAAATCATTTTTATTCAATTTAAATCCAATTTCCAATTATTTACGCAATTTCAAATATTAAATTAACAATTTAATTATCCAATTAAATCGAGATATTCGAAATATTATTTATTCAGCTTATAAACTTAACTTTTAAATATTTAAAACTAATTAAATATACGAATTTCAAATGAAAGAAATTCTGGGTTGTTACATTCTCCCTTACTTAAAAGAATTTCGTCCTCGAAATTACCAAGCAAGAAAAAGTCACTAAATCCATTAACTTTTCAAAACAATTCATTCAAACTAGATTTACCAAATCTCTTAAAGTGTTTAACTTTTCTCGAAATCCATTAGTCAAACTTCTTACAAAAACTTTACTAAGTTTTCAAATACATAACTATTTATCTTTTTAAAACCAACTATATCGTTTCAATTTTCAACCCAAAATCAAAACTTTAGTTTTCACAAATTTTTCCAATTTTCCCAAAATTTTCTAACGCCTCAAAATTTCAAAAAAAATCGCCAGCGTCTCCTTTGCGCGGTTCGATTCGAAAAAAAACAACAATGTATATATCACAAATATACATCTCATCATCGAGAATGAGGCGTCCCAAAGGAAAAAAGTGTAAAAGTACGATATATAATCCGAGATATGTACCTTATATATTATTAGTGAGCATATACGGCTATTATAGTACAAAAGAAAGCTCCAAAAGCGAAGCAAGCGCCATCCGCACCTACTAAACACTCAACAACAAATGAGAAACATGTATATAGAAAGTAATTTCAATATACAACATATACCAACAACTATATATGCCAATATAGCAAATGCAATCAGAAACAACAAATCCAAACATCAAACAACTATCATCCAACAACTCCATAACCAAATCAATCCATAAACAAATCAATACACATTCACTTTTCATTAATATTCATTGAATTGATTTTCAATTAAATCATGTTTGATTTATTAACATTGGATTTTCTAATATTTATTTATTCATATTCAATTATTTAACATTCACTAATTCACATTCAAGTTAGTTCACTTCCAAATTAAATCAATTTCATTTCAATTTATTCTTACTTCACTTTCAATTTGAATTCAATTATTTTACTTTTAATTTCATTGATTCAATTCCATATGATTTTTTATTCAATCAACTAACAATCATCTAACAAACAATGTATATCCAACATAACCAAATTAATTTACTTTACTTTCATTCAATTTTTGTTTAACACTTTTACTTTCCAATTGGTTTAACATTCAATTCTTAACAACGACATTTTTTTATCCATGTTTATTCCCTAATTTACTTTTACAATTAAAGTTGAATTTCATAATATAACTCAAGTTCATATTCATCACTTTACTTTATTAATTCACTTCGATACCAAAATCAACTTCATTTAACCTTACTTAAGTTATCTTTTATTTCAGTTTCATTTTACTTAACTTAAGTCAAAATCATATCACCATTCAAATTCAGATTTTTTATTTTGCCTAACCAAATTATTTAACCATTTTAATAATTGGTTTTACTTACCTTATCTCATTTTATAAGTTATAAATCTAATTTATTCATAATTCCATGAACATCTACCTAAGTTCACTTCCATTCACTAAACTCATTCTTTATAATTTCAATTCATGGTTATGCAATCACTCTACAACTTAGGTTTATTTAAACTTTCAAATTCAATTATATAATCACTTCACCACTTACGTTTAATTTCCATTTCAATAACATATCTAATCCAATTAAAATCCAAGTCAATTTATTAACTTTCCTATAGTTAAATTTCAAATCATATATATTTATTATACTAACTCACATTTATTTCAACTTTACCAAAGTAAATTCTTACTTCACATTATAAGTCCAAAACTCGTTTCGCTTATTTTTATCAATTTAAACTTGGATTTTAAATCAAATTCGTTTATCACAACAAAACTTCAATTTCAGTTTACTATTGGTAGCAAATCTATTACACAGAAACTTGAAAATGATACTGATGATGCTGCAGTCATCACCCTTATTATTTCCCAGTAACAATAGTGAATTCAGTGCTTTATATTCTTTTAAAAATTTATTTTTATTCATAAATCACATCTATAAAATCTTGACTTATATGATTTCACTATTTTACTTTACTTATATAAGATCATTTCAAATTTATTTATCTTATCTAGATTTATAATAGTATAACATCTTTAACTTTGAAAAATAACTTCCAAAATAAATGGGATTCAAATTTCAAAAATTCTTAGTTTAAATCCATTTTGATTTATATAAAATATTATTTCACAATTGTAAATTATATTAATTATAATTCCATCTTATAATTCATTTGCTCATATAATTTATTCTTTCTACAATTGTTGTTTTATTCAGATTATTCAAACATCTTTTATTAACTTATACATATTTACATTTTCAAACAACCAAACAATCAATTTATATATACTTTAATAATTTATGAAAAATCATTTCTTTACATATAAAATATAATAGACATAAAATTATTTCATTTACCTAATTTAAAATAATACTATGTCGACTTACCTCGTTTAAGTGTTTGGAAATCCCTATCGATAACATGGCATCCCACACACCGACCAGAAGTCACAAACAGCTCAACGGATAAGCAGACATAATATAAAATATTTTATATTCACTAACAAATACGCGCTCATATAGATAATTCACTCAAACTCAATCTAGGGTGCTACTGTTCCTATCTATACTGAGTACACATCAAAGCTTAGTAATATACAAAATCTAAGCTCTGATACCACGTGTGACGACCCACAAATCCGATACCCTTTGAATCGGCAATAATCTGCACATGTCCGATCCAAAAAGCACAGACCGACGAAAAGTCAAGAGAAAGAAAAGAAGAGAGAAGAAGAGAAGAAAGAGAGAAGATAGAACAAAACAGTATAATACAGAATCTCACATCACAGCGGTAAATATATAATATCATATCAATGATCTTTACAAAACAGAAACTGTATATATATACACATCAATTAGAGTTCAACAATCAAACAATAGCTATCAGCCTGAACAGTTATAGTAACCTGTCCTTACAAATGCTGATAATAACAACAACTAATAAAGCACAGCGGATAATCAAAACAAGTACGTGTATACGAAAATGAAGATCTCCAGCTCTCCTGCTGAAGGTCCAAAAGCACCAAATCTAGACATGTAAATATACTCGGTCTGACCCGAGCATTGAAAGGGAAGAATGCCCAGATCAGTCTGGTAAATCAGCGTGAGAAACACATTCAACTGAATTTATTGAATTACCAAAACTTTTCCTTTATCAAAACAAAAGTATCTCGTAAGACAAGTCCACACATAAACACGGACATGTTTTTACCTTACGATAACTAAAACATTTCATATCGAACTCATATGATATTATACTAGTGTCTAGTATACAAATAATATTTAAAATAGCCGAAATTGTTACCATTATTAAATTTTAGCATACTAGGCTCTACAAATAAAATGGCGAGTACGTAGTGGAGTTTGGATTTCCATACAAATGACCAGGTGAAGGGACTACCTTCCGGCAGTACATCTCTAGAAGATTGCACCGAGGACCATCACAAAGGATCCTCTACCAACACAAGACCCGTCCACCTTTATAACTAGATGGTACCGAATATATTATCCTTCGGTCGTTATCGACCTTTACCAAGGGCCCTCATAGCATACAAACCACAATAATCAGATACATGACGTCATAGCGTGTAAAGATATATCTAGAAGAGGATGATCATGTCCTACTTGGGAATGACCCACTTGGCCTTGCTACATCTAACCTTGTTTTGGTCATTTCCGATTGATGAGGCCTGACGAGGTAACAATTACCTTTCACAAAGCACAATCACATCACTTAGAATGCCACACGGTCATTTCCGTTGACTACTAATTGCCTTCCACAAAAATACAACCCCTAAGCTCATACGTCTCAAGGAGGGTGTTAAGCTAAGAGAAGTTGCCATCTCCGCCACCACTGATGTACGTTTGTAAAAACCGATGTACGTAATATATAGAAATGCAATGTAAGACAAACATTCATACAAGTTGTCCAGGAACAGGACAAATCGAAGGTACTTTCCTACCACATCCCGTCGGGAAATCCTTAGGATTAGTAGCGAATAGTCCTCGCATTGGATATTTCATAATGAAAAGACCACTGCTACTGGATGTATATTGGGATTTTAACCCCAAACAATCAATAAGCAGTCCCTCACTATGAAAATCCGGAATATCAATATCATCACAAGCAACCTGCACAATCGTCGCATATGCGTTGGTCCGAAGTGGTTTTCGGATAAAACGATCCTGGTCTCTTCGCACCGCAAAAGCGTTTCCCAACCTCACACAGCAACTAAGTCTTATAGACTTATCACATCTCCAACTTTCAACTTGCTATCCTTCGGGCCAAGAAGGAAGCTCGATAGATTGGAGTAATACTTCACACTATATGAATCAACATCCTCAACACAAACAATAATCAAGCCTACATAGTAGGCTACGTACTAAGTGTACGACTAAATGTTCCCATATCAAGTCGAGGAACAAAATTTGGCAAAGTTTGATAGTCGGTTATTTAACTATCAAAACAAAAAAACAAATATTTAGCACCATATACAATCACTATGCCCTTTTAATTAATCTTTTATTAATTAAATCACTTGCCAAATATTCACTTCAATTTATCTTTAAAAAGATATATTCTTAAACCATTTCAACATTGGAAAACATTTCCAAATACTTATTCAATAATAAGTAATTCACAATTCAATTTATATTTTCAACACTTAGAAAATATTACATATACTTAAATCACGATTAAGTATATATTTTATTCTATAAGGAAAACATTCTGTTTAAACACATTTATTCGGGTCAAAACGAATGTTGCGTGAAACATCGTTATGACAACCCAAAATCAATAGTATAGGGATTCGAAAATTAGATAGGTATATAAATCCCAATACTATACAAAAACATTTCCTTTCGAAAATCATTTACTATAACAACAGTGTTATAGTCCATCATTTCCTTATACTTTTCGAAAACGTCTATTTCAACAATGAATGTTGAAATCTATGGTTTCGATCCTTAACACATTTTAAAACATTTTTAACTGTTTTAACTCCATTTACAATATCACTTTTTAAAACATTTATTTAATATATTATTCACTGTCCAAAGTTGTGAATATAGTTCATTTAGCTAATCCAATAATTCTACACATTTATATTAAGGATAATCCACTGTCCAAAATCATGAATATACCCCTTTACCAAATCCATTACTATTGCATATTTAAATTAAAGAATTACCCACTATCCAAAATCGTGGATATAATGCCTTAATAATCTTCTATATTTAACTTATCAAATTCAATCAAATTCGGATTTATAAAACAATGTTTATATATCCCATTTATACTTTATAAAACTTCAACTTATAAAATCCCTATTATTTACCAATTCCGTTTACATCTCATTTATATGCCAAATCCAAATTTTAAGTCAATTACTTATAAATCTCTTATTTCACAAATTTATTCATTTTATAACTTTGCAATTCGTAAATCTTATTCACTTATAAAATCCATTTATAACATCATTTTAACAATTATAAAAAATCCTTTATAATTCAATTATTCTGATTATAAAAATTCAATTTTATAAATCTTCTTTATCAACCATTTATATTAGTCAATAATCTCAATTTAAACCATTTCACAAAATCATTAACTCCATATTTCACAAAATTCACCTTTCAATTATATTTCCCAAAACATCATAATTTTTATAACATAAAAATTATCACATTTATTTATTCAAAATAAATCAATTCTTAATGATTCAAAAATTCAATAAAATATTTATTTTCAAAATCACTTTAAAATTCTTTTAAATTCGAAATCGTTACTTTAACATTTTTTAAAACTCCAAAAATAGGCCCAATGCTATAACAGCACTAAATACAACAATCACGGCATCCAAAACATCATATATCATATGATAGCAGCATATATAACAATATTTGTAAACAAATCAATACTGGTGAGGAATCCAGTTGGATCCCTCCAACCTGTCACCTGCAACTAATATACATATTAGAATATGTGTACAATGTCCGTTTCAAGGCAGACGCGCGTACAAAGGGTCATCCGCTCATACAGGGGAACGTATAGGTCATCTGCTCCACTAGGCAGGAATATATATCCAAATATCAACCAATATATCATATATCATATATCATCCAAACAATCATCAATCATCATATAATAAATTATTTCTCACTTGTATAAAATATCAGTGAGTCAAAAAGAGTGAGTTATACTCACATTGTCTCCAATAGAAGTTGGAGTGTTTTATTTCAAATAAAATTAAACGAGCGTTTAATTTTACCCAAAATTCACACTAGCTCCAATCAACTCCAATCCAGCTCTAAAATGTAGTGCTCGTCAATACGAACCCAAGAACTTTGTTATAGACTAAAATCAAAGCTCTAAATTTTGACTAAAATCAAAGCTCAAGTCCATTAGGATACAGATCATTAGTTTTGCTAACTTGCAATAAGCACAAGTATAGCAATGAATGAACTCATGGTGGAATCGTAAAATATAATAGAACGTATATGCCGACAAAGGTTACTGCCTTAGAATCAACATTATTCCTTTGGTATATGATTGCCTTGCTAGCGCCGAACATGAATGAGTAGACTTCACCATCTGTAGTTTCCATCTTGCACCAGTAGCCTGTCCCTGTAAATCTATCCTATGGTTGTAATGATGAGGGGCTTGGAATAACGTACCGGTGACTTGAAAATTACATACTTTATCCATAACACTAATTTATGTCGATTCATTTCTATTTAAGTGTTATGTCCATCATAACTGGTATTTCGTGTAATTCCATCTACGCATGCGATATATCTGACCTTCTTCGAGGTATAACTATATATATATATGCCTATATAAATATAAATCTAAACGTTGTACTGTGCAAAAAGAAAACCTCGGCCACTTAATACTTCTTAAGTAGGGATGAGGCAGACCTGATGACTATTTAATACCTCAACCCTTAAGAGAGCCCTTCGTAAGGTAATCGTTAGTCAACCGGCCCTTAGCTACAATGGCCGATGATCCCTAGATACGTCTCTATAAGTTAATTACCATATCACTAACCCATCTCAAAGACTTATCTAAGGGCTAACTAGCCCACATCCGGCAAACAAACAACTAGTTAAACTTTAAGGCCTTTGCGCGCCCCATATAGATTTTGCATTTGTAGAAAACAAAAACCGTCAGGGCATAACCCAAGTTTTCGCTAATGACTGCTCGAGACCGCTGATGGTCATAGTCTATATGCCATCCCTACTACTTAAATATGGTCCAACAACAACATTGGCATAGCCCGTTGACCTCCCATGACCGAAATCCTAGACTATCCTAATGTAAGTCAAAAAAAATCCAACTTAGTTACTTAATACCTCTTGTTAGAGATAAAACAGATCCAATTTCCTTATTATGTACTATCGTAGGTTATTTAAGACTTCTTATATAGGATGGAGGCAGACCCAACGACCATTTAATACCTTCCACCATACAGTAAACCTCTTGACATCCCTAAAGTTATCGAGCTATTTAATACTTCAAATTCGAAGCGAGCCCTTAGTATATTTTTTCATACATGTACGCAAATATATATCCCATTCACATGGGTCATATAGCTGTAGATATCCCACATCTAAAGTACGTATACACAACTACTGGTGGCTTCTTGGTGAATGGCATACTTCTATTGTGTAATACTACTGACGTCGAATCCTAACCTATTCTAAACCAAATCAATTATCCTAGGCCAAAAAATTTGGCTAAGCCCATTCATTCACACTCTGAATGTATTTTTGATGCTATATAGTTTCCTACTAGAAAAATTATATTGATCCTTGAGTTTATTTACTAATATTCTCCTAATTATTTGCCTCGAACCTATTTCTTTCTAATATTCTTATTACTTTTCCTCACTTCCTTCTATGACCCATAAATGTCAGTTATCCATAGTAGTTATTATTCAAATTGGACAAATCCTAATGGAATTTACTTATCCATCATAAATTCAACTTATTTTGCCTATTTCATTTCCCCACAAATGCCATACTAAATTCTTTGATCAGTTCCAGCAATTTCCATAACTCCTTATTAACTACACATTTATTGCCTACCAAATTTGCGTACACATAAATTTTTGGAGTTACTACCCTTTTTCCATTTTAACCTCCTAGTCTATGATTTAGCTAATAATAACTAGTCATCCTAATTCTGTAAGGAGCATTTACTTTCATATTTTAATGTATTAGAGATATCCTTTTCAAAAAGGATTACTGTTGCAACTTTCCACAAATTACTTAGAAGTAAGACTTTTGCTTCGTTTGAAATTACAATGAATTATCTCCTTTCTTGTATTGAAATATATAGTGCAAACTATGGGAAAAAACATCCATACTTTACAGATCTATTTCTTTCCTGGTATATTACTTATTATTTCAAATGATGTACTTCTTATACATAGTTGGGGAGTTTTATAATTTATGAAAATCACATGGAAATAAATATAGCTAAATTGTACCCATAACGCTCCTAATAAATTAAAATACCAAAATTCACATTGTCAAGTCAAATTGGGCCAATCTGAATCTATATTAAAAATTTACAACCTAATTAATGTAAATCTAGAATAAATCCTACAATCTTATAAACATTCTACTTTAACTAATTTGGGGAATGGTTTCCAAATTTTTAGATTAGGGTGTAACTAATTACCTAACTTACAAAATATTTATTCGAGATTTCAAGTGAATAAGTTCTTTCTAAGCCGACAACTCCATAGATCTTGCATAGGCATAATAATCAGATAAAACTCAAGGATATAAATTTCAGCGTTATATATAAATAATATAATTTCCAACTCACCTTTCAAGCTTTCCAAATCTCCCAAATCCAAATTCATCCCATTAATTGACTCCTTTTCCTTTCTAATCCAAAAATTTGTTTAACCAGATATATACATACATACTAGAATTATAGATCTGAGTGGAGATTTGAATTAAGTGGAATATAGGTTTATAATTATAAAATTTACCTTTTTTCGTGGAATACGCCCCTTCTCTTCTTCCGCCTTTCTCTGGTTTTATATATAACATAATATATTATGATTAATAGAAATAGTGGAGGAGGTAAAATGGCAGAGCTTCGCTGCTTTCATCAGAAAACATAAGAAGAAAAGTGAGGGGCAGGCTTGTATTTATAGACGTTCAAATCAATCATATCCATTAGATTTAAAATAATAAAATCCAGGTCATTTGGCCAAGGTTCAACCCTAGCCGCCACATTCTCTACCAGTTGATTGCTTCCTCCTAGATGGTCGACAGACCGAAGGAGGAGTTCGGTTGGTGGGGTCTACATGATTATATCATTCATTTATTTTTAAATTTTTATTTAGTTATTTTTGTTCTGAAAACTTTGAACACTAATACCTTCCTCGTCTGGACCTAGATCGCAAAATTCTATATATAAAATTTACCTATAAAATCACCACGAACACAACGGTGCAAGTTTTATAGCCAAATTCTAATAAACTCCATTTTTGAGCTTAAGTAATTATTTATTAATTATCTTAATTTTATGGGGTGTACCTTCTTCCCTCTTAAAATAATTTCATCCTCGAAATTCCACAAGGGTGGAATTATGTAAAGTAGCGTGCAACCATTCTAAACTGTCCAACAAACTAGTGTACAACCAATTTTGTAGCTAAATGTGTACAAGTGCATGGTGTATCACAATATATATGATATGCATGCTGAATAATTGTAAACGACACCTCCTATATGAAATCCTTTAAAAACATTTTGAAAATATGATGCAAACAACCTATGCATACTGACAGTTCTATATGTATGCAAGTTTCCAAAAATAAAAAAAATCCTTTTTTCACATAATAATTTCCATGTCTCTACGAGTAGGAGTATTGTTCAACCAATTTTGCAACCAATTTCTACCATCCAAAATGTAACACAACGCCATTTTCTAAACCTATAGTCTTTTGCAGGAAAAGGAATTTAGATGGATAATTTTACATTTCCACCTTTCTTTTGGATACTAATTCTGTTGTACCTTGGAACTTTCTCTTTTGCCTCCAAATCTTCTTTAGTTTTTCCAAGTACAAAACGCATAAGGAGGTTTATTTTTAGTTCTAAAATGGAATTATTTTTTAAGAAGAGTTTAGTTTGCTATCAACAAGGTTTGAAAATAGAAATTTGAAGGCCAAAATAGCTTTTTCCCTTTTATTATCTCATCAAAAACCTTTCCCCTTCCAATCAAACTTGCAACAAAAAAAATTGAAAAATCAAATTTTCAAAAAACATTCAAACACCATTTTTTTTAAAAACATTTGCACATATTTTTTTCAAAAGCATTTGAATACAACTTTTCAAAAGCATATAAACCCAACTTCTTTTAAAACAATCAAGCCACAGTTTAACACAAATCGGGATTTGATCATTGAGTTAATGCATATGATTGCCTTAATATTACATAATAAAGCCTATATTTTGAAAGCCTTTCCTTTATTCGAAACAATGACACACAAGCCTATTCATAAACATAGCTTTTAAGGCATAGGAATAATAACCCATGATCTATCAACAACCTTTCCCTATCCTTCGCTTGCTAAAATTTATTTTATAAACTTTCAGTCTTACTTTGCATTTATTATTAGTTAATTTTCCATATGATATTTCCATATTTATACGATTTTTCTCATATATATTATAGCGGTCAACATATCCAGAAATATTGGCATAGTAAATAAATAGTAATACATCTCATAATATATTGTATGCACTCTATATAGGAGACAACTTACGTTTACAATCTTAATGCCTATAGAAAAGGAATAAATGATAGAAGAAAAATAACAACAACTAATATTACTAATTGTACATACTACCTATGAGCTAGAGGATGGTCCTGATCCTCTACGGGAGCTCGAACCATTGCCGCCACGCCAGAATAAGCGTAATATGGCAGCTATACTTCCGAGCTCATGGCTCTAGCCTGAGTACTTAGCTCGTATCTCCAGTAGCTTAGCCTTGATACGAAGCTGAGAGTCTCAAATTACTACTAGCTCAAGGCTTAATAACCCTAGAGCCCCCTGCCTTTGCTCCATTGCATGTTCTCTTGCTCCTCAATCTTCGGTCGACGTCTCCACAGTCCCCATTCTCCTTTTGGAGGTCCAGTCCTATCAAATGGAGTGGGGGCCTTCTTCTGGACCCACTCTTTATGAAGATTCGCTCTGTATCGTTTAAAGACGTGAGCGAAAAGATGGCAATATGGAATGTAGCTCCGTGGAGTCCCTATATGTAACGATCCCTTTTTTGAATCGAATTAAATTGATAATTTAAATAAATTTTTAGATTAGATTATGGATTAAGTTGAATTTTTTTCCAAAATAAAATGAGATATTTGTTTGTTTATATATAAATTGATTATAAACTTAAATTTTGAAATTTAAAACTATGTTTTAAATTATGAATAAGTGTATTGAGATATAAATTGGATTTAAAACTATATTTTAAAAATTAATAAGAATTCATTTTCTAAATATATACATATATACATACATACATATATATACACACATATTTGGAAATTTTATTTTGAATTCCAAAGATTATTTAAAAGTTAAATCTTATGTTTCAAAATATACATGCTGTGTGATTTGAAAAGTCATATTTTGAAATTTATATAATAATTTTGAATTGCTATTTGAAAGTTATAAAAGTATAAAATATAGATAATAGAGAATGCATAAATATAAAACAAATGTTAATATGAAAAGAAATGTTTTGTAAATATAAAGCTAAAAGGGTTTGAAAACAAAGTTTATAAAATTTATAAAGATTACTTAAAAGAGGGTTAAACATAAAATTTTCATAAATGACATTTGTTAAGTAAGTAAATACATAAATAGACAAGTGTAAAAAAATTTAACTATGAAGTTTACAAGTGTTAAATTAACATAGACAAGTGTCAAGTATTCATTTTTTTCTTCAAAAATCTGAGAAAAATTCAAAAAAAGCATGTAAAACTAATTGCAAACCAGAGAAAAAAATATGAAAGCAAAAATCAAAAGATCCTTCAATCCAGGTCATTTTTTCACTTCTCAATATTCTGTCTTCATCCTTCTTTCTAAATCAAAACAAAATACAAACCTGGAAACAAACTACAACTTGAAAGCAAATCAAGCTTCAGTTCAAATCTGTTTCTAGCAAGTTTAAAATCAAACCTGGAAAGTAAATTGAAGGTCACAAACCTGATTCCAAGATGCAATTCAAATTCAAAGCAACCGGATCAAAATAAAAAGATTCTATCTCTGTTTCCAGTTTCAACCTGAGGAAATTAACAAGCTTCAAATTGACTCAACTAAGCATGCAATCCATCTTGGTTTAAAACAGCAATTAGATGCAATGCAACTCAATTTCAGATCAACAAATTTAAAATCAAAATGCAGAATCAAAAAGCATGCCTCAGTTTTTTTCAACAGTTCTAGGATTTCTCTGCTTTCAAGTAAATCAGGTGAGCAAACCCTTTAACATGTTATATCTTTTGAATTTTGATTGTGTATTTGAAGTTGTGTTGTAACTATGCTTGTGTGATTGAATGTATACATCTACATGCGTGTATATATGTATATCAAACAAAATATGTGTGTACATGTATATCTATATATCTGTTCTTGTGTTTACATGTTTAAAAAAAACAAAAATCAAAATCCCTTAGATCATTCACTTATAGACTATGATGTTTAAATAAAAAGTATTCGAATTACATGACCAAAGATTTAAAAATACTTTTAAGAATGATTTGAAAATAATTTTTAACCTGAAACAAGAATTTACAGTAAAACATAAAAATGTGTTGAATTTGAATTTTATATTTTCTTGATTCACTTATATTCTTGGTTCGACTTCAGAAATCATGAATTTTAATGATTAAATCAGAATTCTTAGTTTCGATTTAGAGTGGGATTTTGAGTTTGAATGAAAATTTGGTTTTTTTCAATTCTAATCGACCCACGATGAATTGTACGTCGTAATAATTGGTGAAGGAGACCGAGTATCTGAGAATCATAGGAAAAATGTTGAAAGCAATTATAAGTAGCGGGGGCGGGTGATCGAAAGCAATTTAGGGTTTTAACCCAGTTTTGGGTCGATCATGTTCTCAGAGCAATGGCGCAATTATCGTCGAACCGGAATGCATCGGGACAAGTAGAGAAGAAGCATGGAAAGTTGATAAAGTTTTGGACATGATCTCTAAACCTCTGGTGGCTAGAGGCGGCGGGACGAGGTAGACTCAGGTGGTTCATTTCAGTTCCAGGTTGAGTGAGATGGTTCGATTTCGATTGGGATACGATTAAGCAAATCTGGCTGGTCGAGCGGCTTAAAGGCATCGTCGTCGACTTGTCGAAAGTGGCGGGGTGATCAGAGAGCTGGCGAATGATTGTAAACGTGCACAACCACGTTTGTATCAGGCATTGATAAATGGGTTTGAGGAAGGAAGGCATCAGCACGGGGTTGGACTTGAAGTTGTTTCGTGATTTTTTTTGGGAAGTTGGGTAGTTGACTCGGAGTTGTTTTAGGAATGGCTCGAGTTGTTTTTGTTTTAATTCCAAGTTTTGGATTTTAAAAGAAAAACAGGTTTCATATTTTAAAATCTGAAGTAGATTGTACCAGGATTTAAATGTTTAAAAGATTATATGAAATTAGTTTTTCAAAGCTTAAAATAAAAAGGAATCAACCTAGTTCAAAGTAAATGTATTTATAAAGATTTTGAAACAAATTTTCAAGGATTTAAATTGCTTTAAATTGTTGTCTAAAGGTAATTATAGATTAGATTAATTATGTAGTTGAATTAATAAGTTTTCAAAATAAGAAAAAAATAGTATTCAAAATTTTAAATAAAGTTTTCAAATGGTTTTAAAGATTGAACTTTTAAATGTTTAGTATTATTTTGGGTTTTGGGTAATTATATTGGGATAATTATTGAATGTGATTAATTTAAGGGTGATTTAAATTAATTAATGTATAATTGCTTAATAAAATTAATTTCTTAAAGTAATTAAGGGGTAATTACTTTGTGTAATTACAATAAGGGATAATTAATTAATTAAGAAAGTAATTAAGGCTAATTAATTTATGATTAAAGTTTGATTAATCAAATGATTTGAAGGATAATTATTTAATGCGATTAATTAAAGGATAATTAATGTGATTAATTTATTAAGGTAATTACTTAAAAGTAATTAATTAATGGTTAAATTTAATTAAATAATTAGGGATAATTACTTATTATAATTAATTTAAGGGTAATTAATTTATGTGATTAATTAAAGTAATTAATTTGAGCATAATTAATTGGTTAAAAGTTAATTAATTAATAAAAAATGATTAAGGGATAATTAATTAATATTTAAGGATCAATTAATTTATTAATTAAGGATGATTAATTAAATAATGAATTAATTAAGGGTTAATTAATTTAATCGATTGAATTAATTAATTAAGGGTTAATTTATTTGTGTAATTAACCTAAAGGTAAATTTTAAATTAATATGATTAATTAAGGACTAATTTGTCAATTAAGGGTAATTAATTAAGATGAATAATTAAGGATTAATTTATTAATTAATACTAAATGATTTGTAATTAACTTATCAGGATTGAGAAATTAATTCATGAGCAATTAATTTAGGATTAAACAATTAATTGATTCTGTTTATAAATGATCATGGAATGCCTGGATTGCTTATGAATGTTTGCATCGTGTGAAATGCCTTGAATTGATCTTTGGATTGTAATATTTTGTTCTATGAATTGAGCTGTGTGTAATTTATTTATTTATTCATTTTATTTGTGATACATTTATCTGTGAATGAAGTTAAGCGTTATAGAGATATACCACTTATGTATAATTACTGTGCTTGAATCTTTGATGATGGATGATGTTGCACTATTGAGTAAAACCCCTGGACTACACCTACACACACAAATATGGATCGCACGAGGAAATTAGTTAAGTCACAAATTTTTGAAATGATTTTAAAGATTGAATTTTTTGAATCCAAAATTGT
The DNA here is from genome assembly GCA_030765085.1 of Allium cepa. Taxonomy (NCBI): domain Eukaryota; kingdom Viridiplantae; phylum Streptophyta; class Magnoliopsida; order Asparagales; family Amaryllidaceae; genus Allium; species Allium cepa. The sequence continues at coordinate 252,214,797 of CM060937.1, read as the reverse complement.
TTTGGAAATGGAATTGAAAATTTATGAAAAGGAGTTTCAAAAATAAAAGTTATTTTGAATAACTTGATTAAGTTTTGAAATTTAAATAATTTAATTTAAATTTGAATTCAAAATTTGAAATTGAATTCTATGTTTGAAAACTATGGTTTAAAGATGTTATACAAGTTATATATGGGTTAAACCATTTTAAAGATATTGATTTGGGAATTTGAATTTAACTCAAGAGTTTTAACTCATGCAAATATAATTAGACTTTTCCAAAACTAAAACTATTTGTTTTCAAATAATAATAGCTTTCATACGAAGAAAGGATTTCCAATTTATATCGAAAGATTTCAAGTTTCAAATAAAATTGTGAATTGTTTTTGAAAGCTATGAATGAACCTTTATGAAATATTGGTAAAATTTGTTTTAAAATCGAAGAGGATTTTAAATGGTGTATCTTTTATATATAAAAGATTTGAAATGAGAATTGTTTTGAAAGTTATGAATGTATCTTTGAAAATAGTTTTGAAAGCTATAAATTGAGTCTTTGGGTTAATAATTGGATGAGATAATGCAATTTGAAAAGGAAGTTGTTTTGAAAAGCTGTGAATGAATCTTTGTGAAATATTAGTGAACTTTGTGAAGCGAATCTTTTTGTTTAAAGATTTGAAATGGTAATTTGTTTAAACCATTTATTTTGGATAACAAATTGTGACTTAACCGAGATCCCATATCCATATGGTTTTTAAATATTACGCTCATTATTCAGTTTAGCCAGGAGAGGACCTTGTGTCATATAACCCATTTTGAATAATGATACGACGTTATGGATAGCATTTGAAGACCGGGTATTTTCGAGAACGAAAGGATAACCCGTCGATTGTCTCTGCACTGAGTCGCGACGGTATAGAGATCTCCATATGTGATGGGGAGTTCGATTGGGATTGTGAATACCCAGATTGCAAGGGTTCTTTGGAAGTGCCTTCGGTTTTGTTTGAACCCGAAAAAGACTTGTGTGGATGTGTGTCTGACATTACACTTTGAGACGTAAAACCGGTTTCTATCAAATACATTTCTGTTTGGTGGCGGAGATTTACTCTCTTAGCTTAACACCCTTCTCTAAGACATACGAGCTCAGAGGTTATGTAGTTGATGGTTACTAGTGATACATTCACAATTTGGTAATGTGGCATACGAAGTGCTGCTGATCATTTGTTGATCAAAGCATGGCTTTGTGAAAAGCGTATCTTTGTGGACGAGACTGCACCAGGACCCCACACCCCGGAAATGGTTGAAACAGGAAAGATGCAGCAAGGTTGCAGGGGTAGTGCCCCTAGTGTATGTCCATTCCTTCTGGAAAAGGGTGGTGTCATGGTATAGAGCCCAGATACTTAACTCACGAGGACATTGTAAATTCATTACTGTGTGATGTTGCTTTGTGGTTGAGAATCCACGGATAAAGGTCGCAAATGACCGAGGGTGGCATATATTAGGTTTTACTCCCGAGAAGGGAGTAAACCGACCTTATGTTGGCAGAGACCTGGATAAGTTCTCAGGGCGTCCCTCTAGAGGCATACCCATGTGGCAATAGGAAGTTCCTTGGCCTGACCATTTGTTGGAAAATCCAATCTCCAATACGCGCCTTGTACGGTGTTAGTTGTATAACCTGCCATCTACTTATGGTGGCGCCCCACTGTTTGGATGGTAGCTATAGTAGGCATAGTTCGAAATGTCTATGCTGGCTAAGATTAATATTATACTTGCAAATGTTTTTCCACTATGGGCTAATAATAATATCAAAATGGTTTTCGTGTATCAAGCATTTTTGACTATCATAAGGAGAAATCTCCTCCAATTCTGCGTTTGCATGGTGTGTGTGGCAGGAGGCCTTATGGTAGTTTCATTTTCCAAAAAGAATTGCGGATTTCAATGTTTTAAAATCTTTTTTTGTTTGTTTTAAAGATGAAACTGTTTTTGTTTGCTCATACTAGTCCCATGACTGACCTGGAGTTCATTGTTCCCTTCCTAAACTCTGGGTTCCCACAATTTTCCATACGGGCAGTCTAGAGTTGGGTTTTTCAGATAGTCAAATAGTAGGTGTAGATTCGATAGCATTCAATCATTGGATATTGGAAATCGCATTGGGATGGAGTTTGCTTGAGTACAACTTGATTGGGAGTTCAAGCTTATTGGATTAGAGTCCTCGTTGCTTTTGGGATGAGCTTTTGGTTTGGAGATGCAGATTTTGGATTCACTCTTCATCGAAGATCATATCGTTGTTATCTCTTCCATTGTTATCATATTCCGCTGTGTATATTTGTCTCTGATTTTGTTGTATCATATTGTATCAGATATTGTATTCATTGTTGTATCAATGATATATTATTTATTTCTTCCGTTGTGTTGTTATACTTAATGTGTTATAAGCTCTGATGAACCAGATTGGACGTTTGGATTTGCGGCATTTGAATACAAGTGACGTATTCGGTGCCGATTTTCGAAGGTCGAGTCGGGGTCATTAGATTATACTTGACTCCGCGTGGTTGCTCATGATAGCGTGAGCCCAGTTCACTACTGTACCACTCATAATCGCATAGGCGTCCTTATGCATTAGCGGATAAATCCAGTCAAAACACCCCATCTTTGGAATGATATTCTGCTAAATGATGCGAACGATGAGGCAGGCTGCAGGCCACAAGTTGTATGGCCTCCAGATACCAATAACACCAAGAAATATTCATTGCAAAATCTCCGGACTAGTAATCTCTATGTCTGCCAATTCCACTCCTTCCGCGGCTATCCTTAGAGTATCCCAAAATCATTTTCTGTCAGAGTAATTACTACCCCTTTACCTTTGATGTAAGATTATCGATGTTTTCATCAAACTCTTATTCCAATTTAGCATCAAACAACATCATAAAGCACAAGTAGCACTCCCGCTCAAAAGTGTCATGGCTCAAAATTGGTGCTAGTTATGAGTCCATGAATAGATCCACTTGTCCATAGGCGGTGAAGTCCCCAAACTTCAGCTGTCATCCTTGTAGAAACGCAAAGTTCATCGAGGCTTCAGAAGTAGAGATTTTACTAGCGTTCCCGTTTGAGCCAAGCGACCTCTTGAGGAATAAGATTCGGGTGGCGTGAGGATACGCCGGCAGCTCTAGGTAGTGCCATAAACTGACTTGTCGAGGTGGGAGAGTTTGGGGTTTGGATCTAGAGTGGAGGGGGGACTGGATCTGAAAGCGCTTGGCACCTTCTGGCTTAAGGTGGGGGTGCTCGTGGATGGCTTGATGTGGAAGGGGCGCTTGTGATTTTTTGGCGACGAGGGAGGAGAGATGAAGGAGGAAGGGGGTGGATGACGAGAGGAATGGGAGGGAGATAGTGCCTGGATGCTACTATATGTCGCGTTCGAGGTTGGGGTTGTGCTCAAAATCCATTAACCGTCACCGCTCTAGTGTTAGCTAATTGACCGCCTAAAACTAGGCTATCGATCGGCTGCTTATTTTCGGGAGCATGTTGAACTTGGACCCTATTTGGGTCGGGTTAAATTTATTTATTATATCATTTGTTCTAGCTTGGTATTCTTTGATCTAACATGATCCATACTGCTTTGAGAAATCTCTGTCTACTACATGACGATGCCTTAACCTGCCGTCTAGTTCATCAGACTCTCTTCTTCCCTCCTTATGGCTTTCCCTTCTTATTCAATTTTATAATACACTTGTTTATATACTACTTTAACCATCATCCTTCTTCTAAAACCCAAAAATACTTTAGCTATTATTCTCCGTATTTTTCCTTATATAGGATTATTCCTCATACCTTCATTATCCGGCATTCTTATTCTTCCTTGCTCTTTACCCTATTTTAATCAAGTACCATTTTCATTTGTCCACCTTTTAGAGAAAACTTTCAAACTTACAAAAAATAATAAAAATCATCGAGCCAAACATATGCTCTATTTTTCATTCATTTCAAAAACGGAAATTCTCTTTAACGAAAAACTTTAAAAAGAAAACTTCCAACTCAACTAAATCAAAACTCAAGTCCATTAGGATACAAATAATTGGTTTCAGTAACATGTAATAAGAATAAGTATAGAAAGAACAAACTCATAATGGAATAGTAAAATATAATAGAACAAATATGCTAACTAACTCTAATACCTTAGAATCAATATTATTCCTTTATATATGATTGTCTTACCAATGCCGAGCATGAATGAGAAGACTTCACCATCTGCAATTGTCATCTTGTACTAATAGCCTGTTCCTCCAAATTTATCCTGGGGTTTTAATGAGGTAGGGGTCAGAACAACGTTACAGTGACTGAAAAATTACATACTTTATCCATAACACTAATTTATACCGATTAATTTCTATTTAAGTGTTATGTCAATTATTCTTGGCTATTCCGTGTAATTCCATCTATACGTACAATATATCTAACCTTCGTCGAGGTGTAACTATATGTATGCCTATATATAAACGTTATACTATCTAAAAGAAAACCCCATCCACTTAATATTTCTCAAATAGAAAGGAGGTAGACCCATGGGCATTTAATATCTCAACCCTGAAGCGGGTCCTCTATAACATAATCACTAGTCAATCGGCCCTTAGCTACAAAGGTCATTTGACCCCTAGATACTTTTTTATAAGGTCATTTGATGTATTACTAATGCATCTCAAAGACTTATTTAAGGGCCAACTAGCGCACCTCCGATAAAAAAATACTAAATAAACTTCAAGATCTTTACGTATCCCGTACAAATTCAAGAATCCCTCAGGGCATATCCCAATTATTTGCTAACAATCACTCGAGACCGCTGGTGGTCATAGCCTATGTGCCAGCCATACTACTTAAATACCAGCCCACCAACAACACTGACAAAAGACCGCTGACATCCCATTGCCGAAATCTTGTTTATATTAATTCTAATAAAAGTCTAGGAAAAATACCCATCCTAATTACTTAATACCTCTTATTAGAAATGAAATAGACCCCATTTATCTATTAGGTACCTTCGTAGGTTATTTAAGACTTCTTTTACTGGGAGGAGGCAGACACAACGATCGTTTAATACCTTCCACCCAGAAGTAAAACTCTTGACATCCCTAAAGGTACCGAGCTATTTAATACTTCAATGTGTGGAGAACCCTTGGTATATTTTTCCACATCTATACACCAACGTATATCCCTTCCTCATGGGTCCTATGGCTAGATATGTTCCACATCAGTAATACATTTACACAACCGCTGGTAGCCTCTAAGCGAAGGGCAGGGTTCTATTGATAACTCCACTGATATCCCATCCCAACCCATTCCAAACCAAACCAATTATACTAGGTCTAAATATGGGTTAGTCATGTTAATTCACCCTCGTCCTAAATGTATTATTCAAAATATTTAATTTCCTACTATAAAAAATATATTGCCACCTAAGTTTATTTCCTAATATTCCCCTAGTTATTCGCTTCGATCCTCCTGTGTCCCACAAATATCAATTATCCATAATAAATGACCATTATTATTCAAATTGGACAAATACTAATGATGTTTTCTTATCTATCTCAAGTTCGACTTATTATGTCTATTTCATTTTCCATAATGCCGTATTAAATTGTTTAATCAGTCACATTAATTCATCTAACTCCCTATGACTACACATTTATTTCCCACTAAATTTGCTTGCTCATAAATTTTTAGAGTCACTATCCCTTTTCTATTTCAACTCCTAATCATATGATTTAGTTACTAATTATTAGTCGTCCTATTATAACTAATACGATTGTTGATGTATATTATGCTTTATTTGTTACCCTATGTGTATATATATGGTGTGTCACGACCTAATTTTTCGACGTCCGAAAATCGACAATAATACGTCCATTATATTAAATGCTGAACAGTCGAATGCCAGAAAACTAGACCATAAGGGAAAGAAGAAGAAGTAGAAGAAGAAATAGAAAACAATTTCAGAATCTCAAAATCGCAGCAAAACAACATATAATATATAACAATAGATTTTTATACCAAAGAATTTATAACGGTATATTACTTACAACTATCAAAGTACAACACAATTCATTACACACAACTGGACAGTTATCATAACTCGTCCTCACAAAACTGATTATGCAGGAAACCACACACATTGGATAATACATCAAATACGTGTGATACGTCTCGCCATCCAGCTTGTCTCCTGAGCTCCACAACATCATATCTTGTATCCTATAATACTCGATCTGACTCGAGCATTATAATAAAACAACACTCGTTTCAGTATGGAAAACCGGCATGAGAAAATACACTCAATTGGATTATTAAGGTTTTCAAAATCCTTTTAAAAAAATCAAAGGTATCTCGTAAGACCATGCCGCAGATAAATATGTCGGATTTTTACCTTACGATAACCAAAACATTTCTTATCAAATCCTCTGATATTATAGTAGTGTCTAAATACAAATACTTATTCAAATAGCCGAAATTGTTACATTCATTAAATTCTAGCATACTAGGTATACAAACGAGTCCGGAGGTACTTATTGGAGATTGGGTTTCCATCAATGGCAGGGCTACTGGGGTACTGGCCGTCATAGTACGTGGTCTAGATCAATGTACCGAGGATCCTCCCTGATCCCCTACAACACAAGACCGGAGCTACCCCTTACTAGATAGTCCGAATAAGATCACCCCACGGTTGGGATCAACAACCGTCCACACAACCGAATAAAAAGGGACATCTAGACAGGGATGACCTTACCCTAATTGGTTGCTAGCCACTTAGCCTTGCTGCACCTCCCTGTTTTAGCCATTCTTGGTTGATGAGGCTCGAGGCTATGCATTACCTTTTTAGCACACATTTACTTAGAATACTCACCATCCCCTTGACGATATTCTGATAGCATTTGTCCATACATGTCTGTTCCCGGTCCGAACGGAACCGAAGGCACTACTCCTACATCCATTTTGGAATCGCCCTCAGGATTAGTAGCGATTAGCCCTTGCACTTCACTGCTCCATCTTCGACTCCAAGACGTTGTCTTCCTCACGAAAACGTTCTAACCGGATCGAAATGGTTTTTGAGAAATTAACCTCGATCCTGGTCTCTTCGAAATGATCAGTGCATTGGCCAATATTGATAGTCAGTTATTTAACTATCATATAATATCCACAAACAACCATTAGGCCTTAATAATTTCCTAAATTAATTATTTCAAAATATCTTCGGAATATATTTTTCTACACCTCAACCCTTTGACATTAGTTTTCAAATCACTTTTTCTTTCGCGGAATAAATTACCACCCAATTGTTTTATTTCCGCTGAAAATCACCAAGTCTTAATACTTTAGGTTTTTAAATAATTTAAATCACTTTATCCAAAAATATATACCTTAAAATACTTAAAATAAAAACTATTTATAACACTTTATTTAAAATACTAGATATGAAATTTTATAATAATTTGTCATGTAAAACTTAAGCCAAAACTAAATTTAAAATAAAAGTTATTCTATAAGGTATAAATATTAAATAATTATCCTTTAAATGATAATACTAGTTAAACCTTCAAAATACTTTATTTATATAATTAACTTAATAAATATTTAATTTTAAAATTTTAAACAATCTTAAATAATAATTTTCATAAAAAATACATTTTAAGAAAAACAACTTTAAAACTTTTAACTTATACTTAAAATCTGCTTTGAAAACATGCTTGGCTTTTTCAGGAAAATACACTTTCCATTCCAATATAATCCATTGAATCAGTTAATAAATCCTTCTCGATTTATCCCAATTTAATTTACGTCCCAAACCCGTTAATTTTTCTTTCCAAACTTTTAAAATAAAACACCATTGATTTTTAAAACAGATTATCATCTCCTTATAAATTCCCACCATGAATTGGTACTTTGAAATTATCCACTGATGCATGTTTCACTTTATTTATAAACCCAGTTATAAATTCCATAATCTCATTTTCCTTTAAATCCCAGTTTCAAACACTTAGTCGATTTTCAAATCGATTTTTGAAATTAACTTTATTTTTAAAATAAATTCCTTAAATTTTCCAAAATTAATTCCAAAACTCATTTATCTCATATCCACACCTTTATTTGTTGCTTTAAAATCTTATTTAAATCGGAAATACCAATTTCATACTTTATTTCAAAATTCTCCTTTATCTCTCCCAAACTATTTTAAACCTTGAATTTAAAAATAAATCCTTTATTTCTTTAAATAATATTACTTAAGTTTAAAAATTCATTTATTCCCACTTATTCAAAAATCTCCTTTTCCATACTTGAATTTTTTTATTAGAATTTAAAAATCAACTTTTACCCTTTTCTAATTCATTCTTTAATTTATCCGAATTCTCTATAATTATTTTACTTTATAATTCTCTATTTATTTTCTTTCAAAAACCCAACCTTTATATTTTTGATAACTTAAAATACCAAAATATACTCAGCCAAACATAGCATTCAATAATTTCAGTTACCAATATAATCTATCATAGATTATCAATACATCTTATCACAGAGTATGAAAACAAATTTCAATATTTTGAGGAATCCAGTTGGATCCCTCCAACCTGTTTTTCCCTGCATCCACAGATGCTATCACAATATAAAAATACCAATCCCACATCGAAGGGGATATCGCGGTATATAAGGTCATCCGCTATTATGCGGGGCGTATACGGTCTCATCCGCTATATAACGTGGGAATATCAATCACTCCAATATATATAATACTATACATAATATACCACATCCAAAATGATATTAAATTATCAATTCAAACAAAAAACCAATAATTTAAATTTAACTATTTAAATTTAAAAGGTAATCCAAATGAGTGAGATTAACTCACCTTTGATTTTGTTTGCAATCCACTCCAATCTTGACTGGTTTCGCGGTTTTTGACCTTGTATAAACATTTTACATTTTATTAATATTTGATTTAATCAAATAATCAATTACCATTTAATAATTTTAATTTAAACTAATTATTTAATTTTTAAACTAAATTTTCCTATAATAAATAAATTTTATGTCACTAAAATAATTTGAATGAGTTTATTAACAAATTAATCACCATAACCTACTATTTTAAAATAACTTGCAAGTGAAAATATGTATGTATATATATATATTTTCAAAATCTTTTCTACATGTAGATATTTACTGTTTGCCAATATTATAAAATTTAAATTTGACTATGAATGTGAATATGTGTATATATATATTGAAAACAGAATTACCTTAAACCCTACTAAAATTATTTCTTATTTTCCTGCATATATACATAAGTATATAAATTAAATAAAGGAAAATAACCATGCTAATACCTCATTGCCAAGATTTGGCCTCATCCTCCACCCCGGCTTCGGTAGTTGAACCTCTCCGAGCACCACACCGTCTCCCATGTGCCCACGTGAGCAGCCGTCCACGCCAGTACCCTGACCAAGTCGCGAATGCCACTCCCACACCTGTGTCTATAATCGCGGTTGATCCCTTCCCAAAGTCATGCCGTTTGCCCGAGGAGTTGGGCTCCATTGCCACGCGAGATCGTAAAATCGATCGCATCCCTTCGGCCATGGAAATCACGACATGCCACACTAAAATGGTTCGTGCATTCTTCCCTTCTCTCTCTCTCGATCGTATGATGTCGATTCCGACTCCCCTTATTCAATAGCCGCGATTCCGTACGAAATCGACTCGTAAGCATGCGATTTCTTTTTGCAATTTGAATTGAAAGAGGAGGGAGCCTCGGCTTCGAAGTGAAAAAGGGATCGCGATTTGAATATGAATTTGCGGCCATTATTTTTTTCTTTTCTGAAACTGAAGGACGTAGAAAGAAATGATCAGCCTTTATCTGTTTTTTCGAAGTGGACATTTGGAGCGTGATTAAAAAGGAAAAGAGACACGTTTCAATTCTGAGAACGACAACTTGACTTGAATATATATTATAAAATTTCAAATATCTTGTTTACAAAACAGCTCAAAATTTTTGACTTCCTATCAAGGCATGCCACTAGGTACTCATAATGTTATACCCCTATTCCGAACATAATGGAAAAGGTTTCGACTCCCAATTCGATCATATGGAGAAGATAGCTTTTTTGGACTCAGTTATTATATTGAATTTTCGATATAGATTTCAACGTGTTTATCTACCGTACGATCACACAACTTCAAACGCTACAAAATTTGAAATCTAATAATAATAATTTATTACGGATCCAATGGAATTTGTTTCGTCGAATCCGAGACTGTGCCTCAGAAGGCTATTTTTAAATATCAATTTAAATGGTATATTTTTAAAACTGAACAAAACACTTTCAAACTCAAATTTAAAACTTCTATTATCGTCAATATTATCAATATAACTTTTATAAGCCTTTGAAATATTTTTAACCAGCTTAAAACTAAAATTCACTTTTTTAAACAATTTCCAATTGTTAAATCCAATTATTTAAGTATCAAAATAAATAGTGATATTTGAAATTCAAGTTAAACTAACTTTTAAATACTTAAAATCAATTAAATATTCCAATTTCAAATGTCCAAAAATTCCGGATTGTCACACGGTATGTGTGTATGTATTTAATAAGTAGACGCTGTTGTACATATGTGTATGTCTATGTATATATACATTCCTAGCTCTAACTCATTAATTCCTATGCTTAGGAGTTCTAGAACATACAATTATATGTACATTCTATAAGGAATATTTATTTTCATATTTTAATATATTAGAGTTATCCTTTCCAAAAAAGACAAAAAAGATTATCGTTGTAACTTTTCATAAATTACTCAAAAGTAAGACTTTTACTCCGTTTGAAATTACAAGGAATTATCTCTTTTCTTTTATTGAAATAGACAGTGCAAACAACAAAGAAGAACATCTCTACTTTGCATATGTCTTTCATTCTTGGTACATTCCTTATTTTTTCAAATGATCCACATTTTACAAATAATTGTGGAGTTAGATAATTTAAGGAAATTACATAGAAATAAATACAACTAAACTGTATCCACAGCGCTCCCAATAAATTAAAACATAAAAGTTCACATTTCAAATCAAATTAGGGCTATCTAAATCTATACTGACAATTTAGAACCCAATTATCATAAATTTGGAATAAATACTGCAATCTTATCAACATTCTACTTTAACAAATTTTAGGGATTGATTTCCAAATTTGCAGATTAGGGCATAAATACCTATCCTATTCTAATTCCCTAACTTACAAAATATGTTTTTGAGATTTTAGGTGGGTAATTTTTTTCTAAGCCTACAACTCCATAGATATTACATAGGCATAATAGTTAAATAAAACTCAGCAATATAAATTTCGATGTTAGTTTATAAATCATATAATTTTCCATTCACATTTCAAGTTTTCCAAATCTCTCAAATCTGAATTCATCCCTTTAATTATTCCTTTTTCTTTCCAGTCCTAAAATATGTATAGCTAGATATATATACCCATTAGAATGGCAGGTCTAAGAGGAGATTTTAATTAAGTAGAATATTGATTTGTAATTATAAATTTTACCTTTTTCCGCTGTATCGATTCGCTACTTCTCTTCTTCTCTTTTATTTTTTGCCTTTCTCCAATTATATACATATAATATAATATTTTATAGTTAATAGAAATAGTTGAGAAGAGAAAATGACAGAGCTTTGCTGCTTTGAATAGGAAATATGAAAAGAAAAGTGAAGGGCTAGGCCTGTATTTGTAGGCGCTCGAATGAATCGTATCCGTTGGAATTAAAACAATAAAATCTGAGTGGTTCAACCAACATTTAACCCTAGCCGCCACAGTCACAAAACTTCATAAATGAAAGTTGCTCAAAAAATCGCTACAAACACAATAATGTAAGTTTCGTGACCAAATTTCAATATTTTCTCAAATACAATCTTTGAGCCTTAGTAATTATTTATTAACTACCATTAATTTTATGGGACATTACAAATCCTAAAGTGATATAGTGTAGACAAAGAGAATGTGTGTGGATAATCGTTGCTAAATGTATAACTTAAGAAATATAAAATTAGATTTTACCGAAAAGATCTGTAAGCGACGAATTCGACCAAATTGTCACGCCACTAGCTAAAGTGGTGTATGAAAATTAATATTTAAATTGTTCACAAATAATTGCTAATTAAATTCATACCTTTCAATCTCATAACCTTATTTGTGAACTCTCCAAACAACAACACAATTTAATTTATAAGATGTTTTAAAATAATCAACATTTAAGAAAATACTAATTATTGTTAATTTGTTTGATGTTTTTGGATGTCGTTAGTAATTATTTGATTTCATATATAAATGTAATATTTGCACGTACCGATATGCAGTATCGGTATAATTTCATATGGCGTTTAAATGAGAAATACTTACATGAAGAGTTAGGAAATTTTGCACATAGAGATGAAACATCGACCGGCAATATATAGGAAAATAAATGGATGGAGGAATTGAAAATTAAGAAAGAATTAACTAATGAAATTTTAATTAAACAATTAAAAAATTTCCACTCTAACAATTAAAAAAATCACCTGATATAATTTCCTTTAATTGTTTTCTTTCTCCTCTTCTCTTCCATCCAAGGCCATTGCAATTTTCTTCTTCCTCTTCGAAATAACATTAAATACATAGCAAATCAAAATATCAAACAAAATAATAGCTACATGGTTCATCCTACTCTTGAAAAGAGTAAGTGTTGATTTTAGAAATCAAAGGAGAATCCACAGATCAAAGTGTCACTACTTACTAGATCCATAAGGTAAAATTCCTTTTTCATATTTATCTATATTTTGTTGTGTCATTTTATAACAATTTCGTATATGTATCATTGCCTCAACATGATTTTTAAATGGCATCATAATATGAACGGTTAATTCAATGATATGATGTAATTTAACCTGGTCGTTTAAAACTAAAAATGCACATATGCGTAAAATTATGATTTCAACTAAAAATATGATTTGATATATATGTAATGATATTTTAAGTAATATATAACTTCAAAGAGTTAAATAATATTGAATTGAATCAATTTGAAACATGAAATGCATTAACATCTTGTTTAAAACTTAGTGTACATGTTTAGATTTTAAAATTACTTTTGATTGTTTTTTATAACTTAAATCAATTTTCAATGATAATATTAAATAATAATTATACATAAATATGTATGTATTAAAGACATTAAGAAATAAGCAAATTTTATGCTTATATTAAAACAATTTAGTTTAATATGTATATGTATATATTAATTAATTTATCAAGGTTATTTACATTAAACAAATGTACAGATCTGAATTTTGAATAAATCTTGCGAACCAATTTTTTTTTCTTACCTCAATTTGTTGAAATTAATATTTGTTGATTTATATTATATCTATTACATTAGTATTTGTTATTAATGTTCAAATTTCATAATATTCTATAACAATATACATATATATATATATATATATATATATATATATATATATCTTACATCACTCAAAAGTAAACTAAGATAATTAATATATATAAATGGCGAATAATTACATGGTATGTATAAATCCTGATATCTACACATATATTGACCATTGTTGTAGTTTCATTGTTTTATTCCATGTTAAACATTTTATTGTCACATGTCAATTTTGTATAAAGATTAAGTATAGTTTTAGTTGAATGTTCGCATAAGAAGAAGGTGCAATTAATTATTGATGTCACCTTTTTATCTCTTTCCATTTTGATATTGATGTGATTACATCTAGATCTAATACGATGCTCATTCCCATTTTAAAGACCAGACAATTAGATTTACTATATATATTCCATGTAACAACCCATATTTGTAGGCTGCTCTGAATATTTAAATTTTGGATATTTAAATGTTTAATTGATTTATTTTATCAATGAGCCAAACATTCATTTTCCGTAGATGGACTTTTTAAGACTCGAGATTATTTCCACTGGATTTGGATCATTCAAGCGAGCCCGAATAAGTATGAGTATCGATATATTCTGATTGTTTGGTTTTGAGTTAGAAGGTCAAGTTCGATTTGTAGTATCGTGCGACCGAAGAGGTTAACTTTTGTATACGTTGGAATTAGAACCTAAAAATAGTTTCATTGAGTTTGGAATATGTGTATTTAACTAGGAATGCCAGTGAGCATGCCTTGATTGGAGTCCATAAAATTTTATGTTTGGATAGTGTGGATTAGAAATCTATATAAGGATCCCCACTTATCTCTGTTTGCCCTAAAATATAACCATAGTCCCCTAAATCCAATGACCATGGTTGACTGAAGAGCTAGAGGTTGAAATGAGGCTCGACCCCAACATGAAATTTGTTCAAGGTGGTGAGGAAGTACGTTGAACGGTTGGATCATTAAAACACCCCACACCCCTTAGTATACCCAAAAGGACACACAAAAAGGCATGGTGAGTTGTAGGTATAAACTAAAACTAGTAGAGACTAAGACTCCCAAGACAGAAATAAGAAAAAACAACGAAAATAAAAACAACTTATTTTAAAGCTAAACTTCATAAATGCTTCATAAATCAAATAAGTCAAATACCAAATACAATACACATTACACAAAACCCAATATATCTCATGAAATAAAAACTCATAGTCTCAACAAAAATTAGAGTACAGATATCCCTCTCAAGTGCCAGTACAAAAAGCTGAAATAAAAATACGGAAATATATAATAGAAACTTCCCCCAAGAAAACTCCGAGCTACTACAGTTTACTATCCTCTCGCTTGATTTCCTGGAGGGGGAAAAGGAAGAATAGAGGAGTGGGTCAGACTAAAAGTATGGTGAATGATAGTAACTACTAGAATCTTTAAGCAAAGTAAAAGTAACAGACTCTTCAATAGTTCTACTATATATAAAAGGAAACAAAAGAAATAGGAAAGAGATAAAGCTAGAAATAAATACGAATTAACTAGTACTAAATTAATAAGATAGGTTAACTTTGATTGCTTACACTTGTCCTAGATAGCTATTCTGATTAAGCTGAATTCCTAATTCTGTAATTAGGCTGTAACCCCAATTCTACCCTTTGATCGGCCTTTTACTAACGTATCTACTATGGATCAGACCCTATGGTCCCTTAACAGAAGACACCCGTGTCTACGGAAGACACATACTAAGCGCTGTGGAACTCAATGCCGACTTATTTCCCTTAACGATGCTGCACACTCGGTCACCGTGGGTTCGCACTATCTATTGCTCCCTCTTTTGACCTTTTATTTACCCTAGATAGCATAAGTGTGCCCTCATCTCACTTTAGGCTAATGTGAGATCACTATGTCCATAGAAATAATAGGAGTTGTTGTTGGTGCTGGTCCCGTTAAACAAAATCTAATTACGTCCCTTGTCCAAATCCCCATGATTTAGTCTTTCAATTATTGACCTCTTATCTCCCTAAACAGCATAAGCATGTCCCAAGGGAAATGCTATCGGTACAGATCTTTTCTTTTAACTATTGACCACTTATTTACCCTAAACAACATAAAAGAAATGCTGCCGTACAGACCTTTTCTTTTAATTATTGACCACTTATCTACCCTAAACAACATAAGACAAATGCTGCCGGCATGGACCTTTTCTTTAATCTTTGCTTATTAACTTAGATAAATTATTTTAAATAAGCCTTTACAATTTATCTCTACTTCCTTTACTTATTAATTTATCCCAAGTCTTAAAATAAGCCTCATTCTGTTCTACTTCTTATTATAACTTACGTTATAATTTAGCTCATTTACTTAACCCAAAAGTCTAAGTGTGAAAATAAGCTACACCTTTATTTGCTTATTTTAATCTTAATTTTACTCCATAATTAGGCTTGCAAATAGATCAATTTCAGTCCAATTCCATTTTATTACAGTAGTTTCAATTTACATCTTATTTTACGTAATTTCAGTTTTCTTATTGTCTAATCCATATTCGCGTTAAATCTATTCTAATCCATTCACGAAGAAAAAGAAGAAATAGAAGAAAGCCGACAGTTTATAAAAGAAAACCCCAAAAGTGGAAATAGATGTAAATAAATAGCAATTAATAGTAAATAATTAAAAATTCTGTAAGTAACTGTAATTAAACGAAAAGGCTATAACTAATAGAAATTAACAAAAATTAACTAAAAAGAATAGCAAAAGAAATAGACGGAAAATAAATTTAAAACTGAAAATAACTGATAAATAGGTATTTCCAAAATCGTTGAAAAACTACAATTATGGAAACCCTATTATTTTAAATTACTCTTTTAAATCACTCAAAGAAATTTAAAATAATTACATTCGCTCACCTACGGATCTAAGCTCTTCCTTTGGTCTTCCCGGATCCACTTGGAGTTATAAAATAATTTTTATTAAAAAGATTCTCTCCTTGAAAAATTATTCCTTTTAGAGTACTTTCACAAAAGGCGAACCTAAGCAGAGAAAATATAAAACGAGAAAAAGTGTTAGGTCTACGGGTCTATTTATATGTGTAGAAGTGGATCTCGGACCGTTGGATTTGGAGATTGAATAGGATGCAACCACATCATAGGTTGAATAAGAGCTATCAGATGGAAGCATGGAAGGACCAGATGGAATAAAAGAATGCGAAACAATGTGTATGAAAATTCTGCCGACTCATTGCTATGTCAAATCTTACAATGCGCCTTGTCAACGCCTTATCTTGTATTTAATTCAATTAATTACACCCTCAATAATATAATGTTTTCTTCTCCTTAACTAATTTCCAATTTGTGCATTTTATTTCAGGTAAAAGTTCTATGCATCTCTCTTTATTCGCATGTTTCATTTCAGTTTTCAACATCCCATTTAATTTACACATTTACGTCTAAAATAAATAAATAAATAAACAACATATCAATACCTTTCCACATTTACATCTGAATTAAAAAAAGAACACGTGAATTGTTATATCTTCTTTTTTTCCATACTCACCTCAGTAGTAATTAGATAAATAACATATGTCCACAAACGTGTATATATGTTGTGTACTAATTAGTAACCTTATTGTTTACCTTTAAATTGAGTAATCAATTACATTAATTAATTATTATAAATGTTTTTATGTTCAAAAATCAAACATACCCTTATTCCTTACTAACAAATAACTAACATACCTTATATTTTCTGTAAGAAATGCAATCGTTCCATAATACACTCTTGCCTTTTCTTTCAAAATATAACGTTTATTTTATTAAATTCCTTCTTTTTTTATAAATATACGGTTACATTTTCTCTTATTTACAATAACTCATTCCTCATCTTCACTTTTCAAATTTGTAGAAGTAGATGTCTTCCTTTTAAATATACCGTTAAATATATTAATTTTTTCCTTTTTTAACTTTTTTTAGCAAAACAAACTCCCTGTTTATCAAATCATACATATATTCAAAAATGAAAAGTTTATTTCATTTATCTAAAAACATTCATTTATTCCTATTTAAAATATTCATTCCATTTTGACACAAATGCAAGTTCTTTCATTAAATTTAATCATTACAGTTTAATTTCTTTTTCCCTTTCTAATCGAAGGATTTCAATAAATCTACTGCCAATTAATTTCAATACTAATTTCAGCGAATTCTAATTATAAACACTATTTCTTTTCACTTATAATTATTTATTAATTTCTCCTTAAATTTCTAGTTGTTACAATCATCGTGGATAGGTGCATGGCGGCATGGATCTAGATTTGAACGTCATCGACGTTTGGAGTCCGTTCTTCGGCCTAGAGCAGAGATAGGTGGCAAGATCAATGGTAGTGGGTCGGTGTTGGCGAGAGCTTTCAATTGGAGGGGGTGCGATGGCGTAGGTAGAGAGCTGAACATCGACGATTTTATTTAGCTCATTCACGAGCTACAATGATCTTGTGGAGGAGTTCTGGGCGTTATTGAGCTCGTCGGCGTTGGGATTGGCATTTAGTGGAGTGCGACGGTAGATGGTGGCCTGAGGCGGCATTAGTTCGGAGATGATCGGAGAGAGTTTAGTTGTGGCCTGGATTTTTAAGGTAAATGGATTAGTAGTTAGGTTAAGCTAATTAAATGATTAAGTATTAATGATGTAATTAAACTATTAATTATATTGTTTAATTCGTAAATCTTATTTAACGCATAGATAATCCATACATGGTCCAATTCGAACGTGGTTAGTTGCATTGGATTCGTAATAATTGTAACTACATCTTAGAATTGGGTTGATTGAGATTGGAGCTATTGGATTTTTGTGCTTGTTGTTCGATTTTAGTCAGAACCAGAATGCGGAAGCGATAACTGAAATTTTTGTGAGTTAAACTCACTTCTATAGATAAATCAGTATATTATATAATATATAAATTTTTACTATTTATGTTTGGTTGAAATTATTAGCCGATCAGTTAAAATATTCGCTTTGAAAAGCAACTAGTATTTAAAATTGAGGAGGCTCTTCAAGTCTCTATAATCACTTAGACTCTCTATGGCGTAGGGAGGACCTGTATATGAATTGGGAGGGATACAAATGAGGAGGAGACCAATAATACTTTAGCTGATGTCCAAGTATGTTGGAAAGGACCGAGGCTAGACCAAACAAGCGAAGTAGGGCTGGGGGAGGTGGAATACAGTAAAATTTGTAGAGAAATATCAATTTCTCGAAATTGTGCTTATTAATTTCCAGTTATGTTCCTGTTGTTTTATTTAAGCTATAACTATGTTATATGAATTGTTAATTGCATAATCTTGATTGTTTAGCAGTATTAGTCATGACATTGTTATATGTTCAGAACTCAACTCTTTTAGCGATAAAAATGACTAGCAACATTGGTTAAATGCTTTGGTGGCTACTGGTCTCAATTTAGTATTTTTAAATACTATTAATTACCGTTTGGCTTGAAATTGTTTTTGATGTGGAGAATGATTTCAAATCTAACCTTTGGGTTTTTGGAATATTTTTATTTAAGCAGATTTTGAGCTTCTCTATTCTACCCCAACCTTTCTATTTTTCTTTTCTAAACCATTTAGAACTATTTTAAAGTTGTTTAACTAATGTTTAATAGTGTTTTAAAATTTGTTTATTAATATTTAATCGTTTGAAGTTATTTATCAATATTTATCATTGTAAACAGTTATTTATTTAAATTAATATTGTTTGAAGATGATTAATAATTATTGTTTATTAAAAATGTTTTGGAATTTATAATAGTTATTAATAGCGTTTTAAAATTAATTATTAATAATTATTAATAATGTTTTGGAAGTTAATTATTATTTATTATAATAATGTTTGAAGATTAATTACTATTGTTTTCTTAATAATGTTTGAAATTATTAACCATTATACTTATAATGATTGAAGTTAATAATCATTATTTATCGGTAATGTTTTACTGTTAATCATTGTTATAAGTTTTGAAGTTAATAATTATTTTTTATTACTAATGTCTTTCTATTAATAATTATTATTATATAATAATGTTTTGAAATAAATAATAATTAATTATTTATAATGTTTTGACGTTATTGATTATTATACTAATATTGTTTTGGAGTTAATAAATTATTTTATTAATGATGTTGAAAAATTAATTTATTATTTATTTAGGATGTTTTAAGTAAATAAATTTATATGGTTAATTATATTTATAAATAATAAATTGATTTATAAAAGGAATCTCATGTAATAAACGAGATTTATTAAAGAGTTTACAAATGAAAATAGGGCTTTGGATTTATAAAGGATTTTAAAAAGGCTTTATAAAGGATTTTTATAAATGGTTTTTATAAATGGTTTTTATAATGGATTTCTATGAAGGAGGATTTCTATAAATTGTGTTAAATATTCATAAAAAGTTCTATAAATTAACTTACAAATTTACTAACGATTTTATATATAGATTATTTTATATATAGATTTTGGAATTTAGTATAGGAGATGCTCATAAATGGAAGAGATTTATTAAAAAGGATTTATTGAAGAAATTTATTAATGGAAGAGATTTATTAAAAAGGATTTGTTGAAGAAATTTATAAATGGAAGAGATTTATTAAAAAGGATTTATTGAAGAAATTTATATATGGAAATGAGATTGGATTTCCCTAAAATGACCTTCTTAATTTTGGTAGTGTTGTCATTTGTTCCATGTTTAAACACCGAAGGAACAATGTTTGGGTTTATTCTTATCTCTATTCTAAATAACATTTGCTTTTGATCCTTTTAATATGAATTTGAAATATGAAATCTTTTGAAATCTTTTATGAACATATACTTATACCATTGAGATAAATATATGGATATTTTTCGAAGCATTGAAAGGGGTATAAAGGGTTTGTGATTATATCTTTGTAAAAATATTTTGATACACGTATTTATAAATGATTTAAGCTAATGAAAGGATTAATTAAAGAGGTTAGTTGTTGCTTATGTGCTTAACCAATGTTGGTTTCCCTATGGAAATAAATCCCTGATTTGGTTGTTTTTTTATTTGATAGTTAAATAACCAATTATCAAACTTGGCCAGTTTTTAAAACCATCATTTTTGGTCCAAAGAGTTCGAGATTGGATATGTTACCCGAAAACCATTTCAAACCGGCATAAGCGTTCAAATGGTGGACATCTTGATGATGGTAGTTTCGAAGACAGAGTTCTTTGAAGTGCAAGGGCTACTTGCTGCTAATACCGAGGGTGATTCCAAAATGGATGTAGTGGAAGTAATGCCTTCAATTTCGTTCAGATCTAGGGCGAACTTTTATGAATGAATGCTAGCATTGCATTATTGCCTGAGGGTAGTGTTAGCATTCCAAATAGGATTTGCTAAAAAGGAAAACATAGCCTCTAGCCTTAACAACCGAGAAATGACTAAAATATGGTAGATGCATCAGGGCTATATGGATCGCACCCATTAGGGTTTGTTATTACCTTTCTAGATCATTGCATTATGGATTTGGTTGTGAATGAGAGCTCTCGATTAAAGTTGTAAAGCAACCAGGGTGATGACATATTCGGTACTATCCAGTAAGTGGTAGGACGGTCCTGTGTCGGTAGAGGGGCAAATGCATTTATAGCCATTCGTATGTTTTATCTAGAGATGTACGGTACGGAAGGTAGTCCCTTACTTTGTCATATGTATGGAATCCATTCCCCAATAAGTGTTATAAGGACTTAGTTATGCCCAACTATGCTGGAACGTTAGATGCAAAGCATTCCAGCTATATTTAATATTTATTTAAACTCTAAACATTATTATAAAATTGCTGAATTTTTTTAATAAAAATGATTTGGTTATCGTAAGCTAAAAACCCGTCAATGTTTATGTGCAGTGCGGTTTTGTGAAATACCTTTTATTTACGAAGGGATTACAAATATAGGTATCAATATGATTTGATTGAGTTTCTCACGTTGGTTTACCAAACTGATTCGAGCGTTTATTTTCTTATAATGCTCGAGTCGGCCTGAGTATGTTTCAAATTTAGCTCTGGATGCTTTGGAGCTTTAGGAAACGAGTCGGATGCCTCCAAGATGTGTTCATGTATCTTTTTGTTTCCACCTCATTTTTCTGGTTTCGTAATTCAGTAGTAATTCTAAGGGAAAGCTGTTATAACTTTTCAGGCTGATAATTGTTTAGTTGATTCTAATGGTTGTATATATATTAAAATTTTATTTTGGTAAAGAACTATTGTATACTATATCTTACTCGACATGATGTGAGATTTTATTATGTCCTTTCTATCTTTTTCTCAACAATCTATCTTTCTTTCACTTGGACGCCCAGCACATGAATACTGTAGATTTATTAGTGTCGATGTCCGAGGATTGAAAACATAGGTCATTACAGTTGCTATCAGAGCTTAGGTTGAGCGAACACCTAGGATTTGGTGGGGTAAACTCATTATAGACAAGATTAGTAGTTTCCTAGAATGAGTAAACTCATTAGAGATAGGTCGGTAGTACTCTATAATAAGGTGAGGGTATTACATAAAAGAGTGCGTATTTATTAGTGATTATAAAATGATTATTTTTGTGTTGATTTATCTGTTGAGTGGTTTACGAATTCTAGTCAAGATATGGCATGCCACAGTATCGATGGTGGAATCTAAACACTTAAACAATGCAAACTGACAGAGTATTGTTTTTAAAATTGGTAAATGAAATAATTTTACCTAGGATTATAATTTATATATAAAGGAATAATTTTTCTAAAAATTATATAGATATTATTGTGTGTTTGTTGTTTAGAAATGATAATATTCAATTATTATCATTTATTGTTTGATTAGTCATGATCACCAAGTTAGGAGCATTAGCTATTGTTTTTTGATTGAATAGCCACGCTTATCTAGTTTAGAGCATTTACTATTGTTTGTTGATTTACAAGTAATTTATCTACTTTCTGCATGGATTGGGTAGATAGTGATTTACAGGAACATTAAAAACGAACACTTCATGAATTCAGTTTTACAATTTGACTATAAGAGTTCAGTGATGATGTTGGGTTAAAATTTAACTTCAATAAAAGTTATTTATTATAAGCCAAATAAAGATATACATTTGTGAAATGGTTTTATATAAGGAAGTGAAAATTATATAAAATTGATTTATAAATGTTGGTTATAGACAGAAAGGATTTAAACTGAGAATTTTAGAACTAAAATTCTGGTGTTTTGAAAATTGTTTTTTTCAAAGTTTTTAAGGAAAAATAACAATAATATTATTTGAAAGTATTTTTAAATAGAAATATTTTCGAGAAAGATTTTGAAGGAGATAAAAAGCATTGAACTCACTTTGGCCGTTGGAAAATAACTTTTAGACAAAGACTTTAAAGGAGATAAAGGAATACTGATGATGACTGCAACATCGTTGATATTCATTTTTGAGTTTCTAAGTGGGGGAAATGCTACCACAGTAATTTTGCTTCATAGTTGTTTGGTAAAATAAGTTTTGATTTAAATTCAGAAGTATGATTTGATCTACAAAAAGAGGTATGTATATTATTATTATTTCAAACTGATTTGAAATAAAAATCGGATGCTTGATTTTGAAGTTTTTAGTTAAGTTCTTATATGGATGGATGTGCACTATGCATTAGAGTAGTTCGGTTTTGCATGTCATCTTGATATGTTGTTTGGTAGTTTTCATTTATTGAAATGAAATGGAATTCCTAGCCATTTTGGACTGTCGGTACTTCCAAATTGATATAGAGATTTAAGCTAGGTGTTTTTGGTGGAATAAGAAGGAAAGAATTTCTTGTAGCTTATAATTTGAAGAGATAGTAAGTTAATACAAGTTTTAAAGTTTGTTGAACGTTCTGGTTAAGTAACACAAATTTGAATTTGTATAACTATATATAAAATTATGAACTTAAGTAATGAAATGCTTCATAAATGAATTTAGTATGGAATGAAATGTTATTTAACAAAATTAAATGTGATTTAAAATGAAAAGTAATTGGTGTAGTCAATAACCAATTAGAATAAATATGTAGGATGTACGTAGATCATTTTTTACATGAGGAGCTTTGATCCAGATTCAGACACATGATTCCGAGATGATTTACATCTGTCCTTGTTCGAATTCTTCAATCGATTCTAGATGGCGAACACATGTTATTAATTTTTGATATGATTCTGAAGTTTTCTATCATAGAATATGGCTATGTAAGGAGAATGGAGGTTTCATATCAAAGAACCCGATCAGAGTTCTTACTAGAGAAGTCGAGTGAGCGATGCTAGTTTGAAAATGATATTTGTATAGTCGAGTGAGTGATCAGATTTGATATTGTGTATAAATGACATATGTACATTGTACGGGATTTAATGTAATTGTATATTTTTGACATTAGAAGTGAAAGTTACACGATTGATATGGCATGTTTGATTGAAATGATTTTTTATTTATGGTTTAACATGCTTAGATTCAGTTTTTATGATGGATGTGTCATAGTATTGTTTCATTTTCAAGTTTAACTCTCTTTTAAGTTATGTATGTGAGTTTCAGGTGCATGGAAGTAAAAGCTAGCTTGCTGCTTTTGTTTTCATTAGAAGAGTGGTTGTCCGATAAATTGGTATGTAGTAGTTTTAGAATTATGTGGTTGATTGGTGTTTTATGCCTTAGACATAGGAGGCCACTTTGGGCTTTGTTTTATTTTGTTTGTTTGGGACATATGTGGCAAGTTGTAGTTTTTCATATCGAGTCGTGCAAAGGAGGTGTTTCCAAAATTTTCCGAAAATTTAAGCAAAAGTTGAAAAGGAATTTAGCGCAAGTATTTTTTGGAATGATCGATAATCGTAAGAATTAGTGGTAGAGATTAGTGGAATAACCTAGAGCGATTTAGAAATTTTAGTGACAACAGGGAAGTTATCACTATAGATACGGCTGTTTCAAGTGTTTGTATCTCATTTCGAGTGAAGGTGCCATGTCGGTTGACATGTGCACGGGGAGGTAGGATAGTGTCCCAGATTTATTATTGTAGAGTTGTTGTTTTGGCATAAGTTGAAGATGATATTCATATCATCAAATATGCTTAACTATTGGGGTTTGTTGCTTATTCCTTTAGGATTACGAGGATGAAATCTTTTTAAGTGGGGAAAGTGTAACAACCGGTATTTTTAGGCTACCCTGAACTTTAAAATTTTGGATATTTAATTTATTTATTTTAATGATGGGTTAAACATTTGTTTTCGTAGACAAACTTTTTAGGACTTGAGATTATTTTCATTGGGTCCAGGCGGTCCAAGCTAGCTAGTATGAGTATAAGTATCGATATATTCCAACTGTTTGGTTTCGGATTAGAAGGTCAAGTTTGATTGGCTATATTATGCGGCCAAAGAGGTTAACTTTAGTATATTCTGGAATTAGGTCCGAAAATAGTTCCATTGAGTTCGGAATATGAGTGTTTGGCTAGGAACGCCAGTGAGCATGCCACGGTTGGAGTCCATAAAATTTTGAACGTGAATGGTGTTAGTTAGAGATCTATATAAGGACCCTCACTTATCTCCATTTCCCTAAACTATGACCCTAGTTCTCTAAATCCAACGGCCTTACTTAATCGAAATGCTAGAGGCCCAATTAGGGCTCGACCACAACATGGAAGTTGCTCATGGTGGTAAGGGAAGTATGTTGAAAGGGTGGATCATCGTGGATCGAAGCACGATGGCATGGATCTTGGTCTGATCGTCGTTGACGTTCGGAGTTCGTTCTTCGGCCTCGAGCAAAGATATATGGCAAGATCGGTGGCGTTGGGTCGGTGCTGGCAAGGGCTTTCGAGTGAAGGGGGTGTGACAGTGTATAATCGCCTATGGCGGCGCAGGCGGAGAGTTGAATGTCTATGATTTTATTTGGCTTGTTCACGATTTCTAGTAGTCGAGGGGAGGAGTTCTGGGCGTCATTGAACTCGCCAACGTCATGGCTGTCTTCTGGCAGAGTGCGATGGTAGCCAATGGCCTGAGGTGGTGTTAGTTCGAAGACGATCGGATGAAGTTTATTTGCGGCCTGGGTCGTTGAGGAAAATGGATTAGTAGTTAAGGTTAAGCTAATTAGGTGATTAAGCATTAGTGATGTAACTAAATTATTAATTATATTATTTAATTCGTAAATATTATTCAACCCGTAACTTGTTTATACAACGTCCAAACCGAACGTAGTCAATTGCATTAGATTCGTAATGACATTTACTACATCTTGGAATTTAATTGGTTGAGATTCGAGCTATTGAAAACGTCAGGCGAAACCATAACGCAGAAGAGATAACTGGAATTTTCATGAGTTAAACTCGCCACTTTGAATAAATCAAAATATTATATAATGGACCAAATTTTACTATTTGCATTTGGTTGAAATTATCGACTGATTGGTTAAAATATTCGCTTTGAAAAGCAATTAATATGTGAAACTGAAATGCATGAAAATTTGTAGAGAAATCCAGTAGGTCGATCTACTTGAGTAGAAGAAAATTTTGGATTGGAATTTGATTCGATATTTGACTCGATGTTTTGTTCAGAATCGCTTGTCGTTTTCGAAGTGTTAAAAGGAGCTTTTGGTAAATCATTTGGATTGGCAACTTAGTTATTGATTAGTTTAATGGAACATAAAGTCGTGATAGTATGCATTTGGTTCACATTGCTATCTTGAATGACATGAGCTTGGTTCGAGTTTCTGTTTTGATTTCTAGGGTTCAAAACTGACTGACTTGGGAACGTGCCTTGTTCACGTTCACTCACAGAAGTGGCTAATGACACATTTTCATTTCGAGTTTAGCAATCGATTAACTTGTATTTTGCATGTACGCAATTCGCTATTCGATTAAAGATTTTAAGTGGTCGCTTTAGCCAAAGTTTCACGACTTTTCTAAAGTAAATCATTCATTTATCATCTTAGGGAGTGAAAGATTGTTGCAGTTGATGTTAAGACGGAGGTGCAAAATTTTGTTGAAAGTGGTTGGGCTAAAAAGGAGGATTCAAAGCATGGTTCAGAAATGCTTGAAAATTAGGTCAAACCAAATTCTTGTTAGAATTATTTTGGTTTCATGCAAAGGTAGGATGATTTCTCCAACCGAGATTGTAGTTGGAGTAAAAGGGTCATTCTTGACTTTGTTAAAAACGTTGAGATGTTTTAATGATTAGGGGCATTGATAAGCGATGTTATTCGGATTGTTACATTTATAAAAAAATGGTTGGGAAGCTTGGTTCATTTGATTGGATGAGAAAACATTATCGAATTTATTGATCGTTGCATCTATTTTCGCTTCCAAAGCTAATGATGATCCTATCGAGTGTGCATTTGATCGTTAATAGATGGATTTCTCGTGAGAACGTTCCCATTGGGATGATTTTTCGGCCAAGTTCTCAAGGAATTGCCAAGCATCGTCGTGATGTTGGGAGAGAAAATTGCCTTCGCACATCGATTCAAGCATGATTCGCGAACTATTTTCTTGTCTATCGTAAAAGATTTGGCAAAAGGTACATTTTTCAAAATTATGGTGAGGACATTTTATCAAAAGCTCTATAAATATTTTAAAGTTTTTTCCGGAAGGTTCGCCTCTAAATTGATGATAGTTTACAATTTTGTTTCGTATTTTGGTAGTTTTTTCTAAGGGGTAGGATTTTTTTAAGAAAACTTTAACGAATTTGTCCCAAGTTTTGATTGAATTCGACAGCAATCTATACAACAATTTTTCTGCATAATCGGTAAAGGAAAATGAATTGTCCTACGTTTGATTCCATCATCACATATTTGTTGAGGTTTAATGATTGCACAAACTTGTTTGAATTTTGTTAAGAAGATGTATGGGTCATCATGTTGAAATTGCCAAATAGAGCATGGCAATATGATTTGTGTTGAATATGCGCTTATATGATTTTTGTTTGATGATAATAAACATATATACATTCGTTTAAATGTATTTGTTAATGTACTATTTTATTTTTCATAGATTAAATAAATATTTGCTGAATAAAATTAAATAACATATAATTTGAATTCAAACAGAAATTTTATTCAAACAAATATTTATTACAATTTTAAATAGTACAAATTCAAGCTCTCACTATACATATACAATTTTGATTACAAATACATTACAATTTCATATTTACATTTAACCTCACTACACATCACTCATTCACTCAATTCGTATTTTATCTTCAACTTCATTCCAGTTAGAATCCAGCATCTGAGCAATCTGCAAAAATATTCACTAATGCAGTAAAATTGAAAAAGAAATATTTTTGCAATATAAAATAAAATGTGAATTTCGAAAATAATATTTGCCTCGGTTATTTGGGTTGTTCGTCATCATTTACATTTGATTTCATCGCACATGAACAATGTGACATGCACAGTGTATCACTGTACATGCCACAAGGCCGTGCACACCGATATACACTTGATAATGTTACAGGGACATGTGAGCACAAGGTCAAACCCAAATAAAAAGACGGGTTCAACTCAGGTGCAACATAAATAAAATCTCGACTTCAGCACAAGGTCAAACCCGAGTTGTAAAACTGGATTTAACTCAAGTGTAATGCACAGTCAACACAAATTCAAGAAGGTACTAAATAACAAACAAAGTGCAAAGGTCAAGCCATCACTGCAAACTCGACTCAACTCAATGCAATTCAAACTGCAAGTCCAAAACAAATGCACAATGCACTAAGCAAATGACAGAACCAGTTCAAACATGAAACAACATAAACCAAGCTACAAACATCAAGTGCATCACTACAAAACAAGCTCAACTGGACAGTTCCATCTAACCAGAGTTCAATGCATATGAGACCAGCAATGCTCAAGTGAAGTTCAGGTCTGACCACACATCAAATATGCAGTAGCAAAGCAATCCAGACCAAACAAGACAATGCAAATGAATTCGACAAAGTATGTACACAAGTAACTGAACTACAACAAGCACAGACACACATGTATATAATACATAAGTGCAACAAGCAGCAGTGTGCAAGTGCAGACAACAAAGAAAAATGCAACATGCCTCAAAGACCAGTGAACAACCAGACTTCAAGCCATGCACAGCAGCGACCGAAGAAAAAGAAAAATCAGGTTGAACAGAGACTACAAGCAGTGAACACTTGTATACATATACAAGCAACTCAAGTGAAGATACCAAATTCAACATGACTGAAAGTACAGTGGATAGAAGTCGATGCAAACATATATGATGACCACAAAGTCAGTGCACACAATCAATGTGAACACATCAACTACAAGCCCAAGTGACAATTTGAAGACAACAAATGCAACTTTAATGCAAACAGTCGAAGTGGGAAATGCAAGCACAGCCTCAACAATGAAATAGCTATAAACAACCATACATGAACATTTGTAACATGTATATGAATGTAAGTGATAATGTGTACACATGAATGCCAACAGGTCAGAGACATAATACAGCAAGCTACAAGGATAAATGGATCTACAAAACAGTAAGGGTTCAACTATATAGATATATGCAGTAACAATATAAATGAATCAATTTCGAGATGAACAATGTAAATGCCAAAGTCGTGGAGGCAGCGCCGAAGTCAACATAAGTGTCCAAGGAAACATCGTCAAGCCGTGTTTCTGATCAAAGTCAAAATTGTGGTGACCACGAAATGAATCAAAGCCGTGACCATCAAGTAACGTGAAATATACGAATTTGATTAAGTCAAATAAATCATCAACGTTCAACAAAAACCGAATGGCCGAAAGCATAGTGTTGAAGAAATCAGACGAACGCAAAACAAGGGTTACGAACCCATATAAAAACCCTAAGATCATCATCGGCATAACCATCGAGTTCAAGCATCAAACCAGAAAAGAAAAGGAATAAATTACATACCAGTCGCCATCTCAAACTCGATCAAAATCGAAGTAGCTGAAGCAAGGTACAAGGAGACAGTCGATCGACGGGCCATGGGACGAAAATCACAAATTCGATCGATCAATATAAAGTCGGCATCTTCGATTCTATACAAGCCCTAATTTCAGAGCGCAAAGAGGAACGAACAAGAAACGCAAGCCGCCATTATCAATTACAAGGGAACGGGCCGCAGTAATATAAAAGAGGAAAAATGGGCCGGCTCTTTTCTTTTGTTTTTAAAAGTTTATAAATTATAAGACTTTGTTTTAAAATTAGGGTTTTTTGTTTCTAAATTGTTTTTAATTTGTATTTTTTTTAAATCGTTGTAATTTCTAGTCGTGTGACTAGGGGACAAACTACGTGGCGTAGTTTGAGAATTCGCAACTCAGTGGCTGAGTTGTGGCAGGGTTTTGAGCGTAGAGTTAGGTTTAGTCGATAGCGGGTGTCGCGAGTTTACGTGTGTAAGCGTATGACTATCTAATTTCTTGTAGAAACCTTGGGGGCAACACGTAAGCAGGGTTTTGCCGAAACTGGGTAAATTCTGTGTCGTTCTATTTCTGCATTTATTATTCTGCTATTATCTGTGCTGCTATTGTTCTGTGATTTGTGTTGAAATTATTTTAAAAAGCTTCCGCAGTTAATTTTTATAATTTATACCATCTTCCTATTCACCCCCCCTCTAGGGTGAAATCGATCCTACAAGTTGAATACATTTCGAAGGAATAGAAACTCTTTTGGAAAAGATTTTGTCCATGAGAGTTCGGGTAGGGTTTTCATTAGCCATCGTCGGACGTTCTTTCATTCGGGTTAAATGATTTGTCATTGTGTCACAAGTCTAGGCAATTATGCACAAGTGAAAAGATCAAGGAGAGACAGACGTGAAATTCAATGTCAAGAGAATGAAACAAGGTTTAGAGAATAAAATAAAGTGAAAAATTCTTTTCTTTTCTTCTTTTTAAAAGAAAAATATTTACCAAAAAGAAATTAATTTCAAAAGGAAGATTTATTATTGTTTTGTTTTTTGGGTTAATTTTTTTCCTTTTTTTAGTTTTTTTTTGAAAGATTTTTTTTTTTGGATTTTTGTTTAAAAACTAAGTTAAGGAAAATGTGATTTTTTTTTACTTTTTGATTTTTTGGTTATATATTTGCATAAAATAGTGCAACTAATGAACATAAGGACTTAACTACAGATTTTTTGCCATTAGTAGCTCCTAATCCAAAATGTATAATCACGCATTAACTTAATTCAACAAAATAGTTTTTAAACAGGTAAAAGATGGGAGTTATCGGTGCACCACGAATCACCGTAGCAATACAACCGAAAGTTTAAGTACCTTTAGTGAAACAATCACTATAATATTTATGAATCACAATAATATTTATAAATGATTATTGCTCTATCGTAACCTAGACACCAAGAAATAAATTGTTAAAAGTAATCAACTTGTCAAGATACAATTTTGCCCTAGATGAGCTCGTTAATCCCTTAAGTCCAACGTCTAACCGTAATTATTTATCAAATTCTAAGATGATATGCAATTTGTGGGTCAAGAAAGAGGTGTTGAAGTCCCCCACCTTATGTGAAGTTGGATATTGCTCTTAGAAAAGAATAAGATGAAATGAATGCAAAACAGAAAATAAATGTGTATTAACAATGCAACTACAAATGAGAATTTCTTTTGTTTTGTTCTTCTTTCGGATTTTTTAAATGTAAGCAACCAATAATGCAAGGGAAATAAATAAGGACAAAAGAATACGATGCCAGAGCATACAAAATTATTAGCAAAATTTATTTTAAAGTAGCATTTTTTAAGCAAATAATAAAGCAGCACAATTTTTAGGAGTAATTCCATTTGATCTGATTTCCTGCAACCTGCAACCTAAAAATACAAATAAGATTTTTTCTTTAAATGTTTTTTTTAAAAAGAGGTTTTTTTGTTTAAACAAAAGAAAATTGATAAAATTCAACCCATACTATTTTTTTTAAACAATAGCCCAACTCAACCCGAATTACGAACTTTCGAAGAGAAGAGCCTTTTTTGTAAAAGAAAATTGAAATTTACACTAAAAAAATATGTTCAAATTAAGGCTAACAAACAAAGCCCACTACGTACAAGCCCACACTATTTCCTTTTCTCTGCTTAATCAAATTGGCACCCAACTAAAAAGGTAATTCAATACCCAACAAAAAAACATGAAATTGAATTGGCGGCAACTGGAGTCGGAGGGTCGCGGTTGTTTGATCGGTGGTCACGGTGATTGTGTAGGCGTTCGGGTGTTATGGTAGTTCGGTTGTCACGATTAAGAGTTTTGGGATTTGGTGGTTCAGATTTAGGCAGAAGTGAGATTCAAAAGGTGGTCGCGATTGTTCATTGAAGGCATAGGTCGTTTTTTTGTTGTGAACAGGATACAAAGGTGGTTGCGGTTGACGAAGGTGCTGGATTACTGAAAATGCAAATGGCATTTGAGGTATTGAAGGCAGGTTGTTGCAGGTGGTAGCAAAAGTTGAAGTTTTGTTGATGAGGTCGGTTTGAAGGGATGAAGTTGATGATACTATTGCATTTGTGAGATTCAGTAAAGAGTGTGATGGTTGGTTGTTGATTGTTTATGGAGAAGATGCGTGATTTACGTCGAAGTAGAAGACTATGAGTTGTGGATGGAAAAGAGGGGTGAAAATTGGATCAGGTGGTGGAGCAGTGGATGAGTTAGGCAGTGGTGAGAAGGAAGCGCTGGTTTCAGGTGGTTTTCTTTGGCAGTTGTGGTTGTTGAAGCTTTTGGTTACTGTTTTGGTGATTAGTGCCTGGCGGTTGGAGTAAGGTTGCAATGGGTGTACGGATGAAAGTGTATTTGTGTTGTAGAGGGTTTTGTTTTGTTAATTTTGAGTGTGTAGGAGTTTGGTTGAATGCGGATTGCGTTAGTAATGGAGGTGGAGCTTGGTTTGACGAGCTGTTTAAAGTTGTTACACGGTATCTTGGCCCAGCTATGAAGGGGTAGTTGCAGAAGCTATAGTGGAACGTTGATGGGAGTAGGGTCAAGAATTGATCTACATCGGGTCATGGAGGAGTTTACTTTGAGTCACAAGGGCGTTTACTTTGAGTCGTCTCATTATCGACTTCGAGTCAGTGTGAATTAACTACAAAGGGTCGGCATACGAGTAGGTCGGTGTTACTTTGAGCCCAGGGATCGTTTGGCATTGGGTGGGCATAATTATAGGGGTTTTTTTTTATGGAAAAGGGATTGGCAGTGGAGAATGGCTAAGGATCAGTCATTTCGAATCAGTATGAAGCATAGAGGTCGGCCACTTTGGGTCGGTGTGTTCAAGTCAGGTCGGCACTCGAAGGGGTCGGTCACTTTGGGTCGGTGCATTTGGATTAGGTCGGCACTTGAAAGGGTCGGCATAGCTTTGGGTTAGAGATGGCAATTCCTCGGGTCGGCATTAAGTGGGATGGGTATGTTTACATGAGCTTGGTAGGTGCCCCGGATCGGCGTACTCTAGGTCATTGCTTGCATGACTTCGGGTTAACTAGGGATCTTGGGGTCGGCATATTCTTTTGCTTCAGGGGATCGGCATCCAACGGTCGAGTCAGTTCGGCAAAGCAATGGGTCGGCTATTACCAGGGTTTAGCATGAAGCAGCCGGGTTGGTTTTTCAGGCCGGCATCCCATTAACTCGAGGGGTCGGCATTATGGAAAGGAAAATACTTGGTCGTCTTTGAGGGATTGACCTTCCCAGGTTGGCTTTCCTAACCTGTCAGTTGTGGATCGAACTCTCTTGGTGATGGGCCTGAATGACTAGAGCGAGATTCAAGCTCAAAGAAGCTAGGTTATCTCCATTTATAAATAGAGGGGCATGGCTCCATTTTTGGGGATCTTTTTAGGAGAACTAAGAGAAGACTCTGTCATTTTTTATACTCATTTCCTTTTCATCCTAAACTGAATTTAAGCTGTTCTTTGTGGATTGTATCTGTATTAAAACAGTTGAGAAAGCAATAAAAATTACATTTAAAGTGGACAAAGGCAGTTATGCCGAACCACTATAATTCTGTTGTTCTCATTTTATGCTGTTATTTTTGCATTATATTGTGTTATTCCTCCATTTCCATTTACTTTCTTCATTTATCTCTCCACACAAATCTGCTCTAGAGTGTTACTGACCAATTATGGTGCTAAAATTCTAGTGCTTTCACCGAGAACCTTGATTCTTAGGCTGCCAGGATTGACTTTGCTGCTATTGGAATGAGGAAACCCCCCGAAGGAGATCCAAGTTTGTTCTCAAAAGTTTACATATTCTATTCAGAGTTTCCATATATAACTCTCAGATGGCAAGGTCACGCACCAGATCCGCCTCACACAATGCCGATGCTAATGAGATTGCTAGTGTCTAGCAAGTAGGACCAAGCAACCAACCAGTTAATACAGGTGTGGAACACGTCGCCGTCCAGAGCCATGCAAAAGCCGTCACCCGGGCTGAGTTCAATGATCTAATAAGGGAGCTCATTGAAATAAGGAGACATGCTAATAAGAAGATCCAAGCAAATGCCAACTTGATGAAGCAGATCGCTCAACATCAACGTTAGAATGCTGATAGAAGCCCTGTTTCCTACTCATCATCCGACAGCTCAACTCAGTTTGATGAACACCACAGGCATAGAAACCGCAATATTGAAATGGCGCAAACCGGGGCAACAAAGCAATTTATGACAAGCTGCCACGGACAATCCAATAGAGCTGATCCAGACTCCTTGACTGGTATAGTAGCTCCTCAACTACACGAGGGAAATCATGCTCAACCTAGAGTGAAAAATTTAGGCTTTGGAGCACGCGTAGAAGCTGGTTAACCACCTCACCGGATGGTAATGAAGCAGGTTCTCAGGATGCACACTTAGATGATCATGGGTCGAGAAGGCGCCAACCAGGGCAATCACGCAGGGTGGATATCGACCTAGCACCTCCCATTCAGACTGTGGATTTTTCTGCTATGGTCAGGCATCAGATGATGGAGAATCAAGGCTTGACCAATGATGATTAGGGAGTATCGAGGAGTCATACTTTGTTTACTAATAATATACTACAATCTGAGTACCTCCAGAGGTTTAGCATGCCTACAACGCCCACTTATGAGGGAAGACCGACCCTCGATAGCACATAATGAGGTACGAGTGGATGATGGACTCGGCTAGGGAAAATGGTGCGACCAAGTGCAGGTGCTTCCCAATAACTCTGTCTGAAAGCGCCACCATGTGGTTCACAAGACTCCCCCAGCAGTTGATCTCCAAATTTGATGTGCCGACGACAAATTCGTGGAGCAGATCAGGATCCATGCTACTCGCCCGAAAGATGGATGTCATTATCTAGTGTGATTCAGACTCCAGATGAGTTGTTGAAGGACTGTTTATGGAGATTCCACGTTGCTACTACC
Source organism: Allium cepa (assembly GCA_030765085.1). Classification (NCBI taxonomy): domain Eukaryota; kingdom Viridiplantae; phylum Streptophyta; class Magnoliopsida; order Asparagales; family Amaryllidaceae; genus Allium; species Allium cepa. Next base: position 252,180,010 of record CM060937.1, on the reverse strand, counting down.
GAAGTTAGTAATTTGAATGACCAGGCAATTCTTATGGCCGTGATGCGAGGCATTGATCCAGAATCTGAGTTTGGTGATTGGCTAGCAGGAAAACCGCTAACCACCCCGGAGCATTTTTATTCAAAGGAAAATCAGTTCATGAGAAAGGAGGAGGCCAGGTTGTCGAGAAGGGGCAGTGCTGCAGGACCCAGCAGGGAAGCGCTTCCAAAGCAATATTGCAATGAAGCAATCTGGTGAGAGCTCTGGTAAGGTCCCAGTTAACGTTCAAAATAAACTAGAGTAACCAAAAGGAACCGAAGGAGGAAATTCCGGACGAAAGAGGGAAGCAGGAAAGTGGAAGCCGTGCATCCTGACTTATAATGAATATACGCCCTTGAATACATCTTTGGAAAATACTTATCTGTCCACCTGTAATACTTTTCAATACTAAAAGCCGTGCCCAAAAAAATTGACTGAAGAACAAAAGCAAACCGAAAAGTACTGTTGGTTTCACGAGACATATGGACACAACACTGATGAGTGTAGGCACCTCCAAAATGCTATAGAAAAGCTAATCCGCTAGAAAACGTTGCCACAGTTTGTTAAAAATACGCAGGAAAGCGGATAGGGAATGTCTGATCCTGATCGAGGACAAGCTTCACGTCGACCCAAAAAGCCCGCTCGGTTCGGCGAAAGACAGGTGATAAACACAATAATTGGTGGGACTCTTCCTGCAGATAAAAGTTGGCAAGAAATGGAACATTATGCTAGTTCCTTGAGACTGCGGATTTCGAGTGTTGCTTAAACACAGAAGACGGGACTTCGGCAAAGCAACAACGAATGATGACGGATGATATAATGTTTAGGAGTGAGAATGCCGATCAAGTGGTGGCTCTTACTATTGATCCTATGGTTGTCTCAGCTTTGATCGGACCAGCACTTGTGAGAAAAATATTAATTGATTGTGGAAGTTATGTCAATATTATCTTTAAGAAGTCTTATGATCAAATGAAGATGAAGGCTAAGGATCTGGAACCCCGTATTCATGGCTTTAATGGTGCGGCTACAAAAGCAATGGGTTTTGTTGAGTTGCCGGTCGAGTTAGGTGAAGGTGAAAGTAGGAGGGTGCAGATCCTACCGTTTATTGTTTTGGATGTTGATTATTCGTATAATGTTTTTCTGGGCCGACCGGCTCTGTCTGAGTTTAGGGCAGCTTTGGTCCCGTGGTGCTTGATTTTGAAATTTTTGACAGACAATAGTGTTGGTGTAGTGCATGACGATCAAGCTACTGGTCGTACTTGTTATGTGGCCGAGCTGAGAGAAACCTAAAAGAGAGAAAAGGGAAAGGGTGTGGACAAGTCCATCCACATCCATGTTGCTGAAGATTGACAAGTAGCACCTAAGCCTTGGTTAGGGAAACACGGTCAGTTCTATAAAGATATAGATCCAAGAAACGACAATGTAGAACCCAAAGAAGCCAAGGCAGTGCTGGCTGAGCTGACGATTAATATCACAGTCAGCCATGATGACCTGACACAGGTATTAAAAATAGGATCACAGCTGAGCCCCTCAATGATGAGGGATCTTACTGATTTTCTTCGAGCGAATCTTGATGTTTTTGATTGGACCTATTCTGATATGTGTGGGATTTCACCTGCAATCACGAGCCATATGTTGAATATTGATCCAAAGTATGTCCTGGTAAAATAGATGAGACGAGGCATGGACCCGGAGAGGTCCTTGCTCTTAAGGAGGAGGTGGATAAACCTAAAGCCAATAGGTTTATTCATGACGTCCTCTATCTCGAATGGATATCTAACCCTATACTGGTAAGGAAGGAAAACGGAAAATGGAGGGCATGTGTTGATTATTCAGATCTGAACAAAGCGTGCCCAAAGGATAGTTTTCCCTTGCCTAGAATTGATCAGCTGGTTGACTCAACGGTGGGACATGAGTTGTTGTCGTTTATGGATGCGTATACGGGATACAATCAAATTCCGATGTACATCCGGTATCAAGAGGACACCAATTTTTTCAAAGGTGTTGGATTGTAATGTTATTCTGCTTTGGTTGAAGGATGCGGGAGAAACTTATAAGCATCTGGTAAATCAGATGTTTAAGGATCAGATTGGCAATGCGATGGAAGTCTATGTGGATGACATGCTCATGAAGTCACCTCGGTCAAACAACCACATTCGAGACTTTATGGAGATGTTTGATATATTCAGGTTCTACGACATGAAAATCAATCTGCTGAAGTGTTCCGTTGGCGTTGCATCTGGCAAATTTTTGTTCATTATCAACGCACAAGGAGTTAAAGTGAACCCAGAAAAGATTCAAGATATTCGGGACATACAGGCAGCCAGAACTATAAAACAAGTGCAGAGCCTAAATGGGAAGGTTGTCTCTTTATATCCAGCGCAACCGACAAATGTATCCCTTTCTTTGATTTGACAAGGAAAGGGAAAAAGGAATTTTGAGTGGATGCTGGATTGCATAGACGCGTTCCGGGATTTGGTGAGTCACCTGGAGAGGCCCCCTATTTTGTCGAAGCCCGTGGATCATGAGGAGCCGTATATTTATCTAGTCGTATCCCATCATGCCATAAGCGCAGCTTTGATTCATGAGGAAGACCGAATCCAAAAGCCAGTGTACTATGTTACTAAACGTTTAATGGGGGCAGGAAGAAATTACCAAGATAGAGAAGATGGCTTACTGCTTGGTGATTGCATCGCACAAACTCCGCCCGTATTTCTAGGCACATTCAATCAGCATCTATACTAATCAACCTTTACAGCAGGTACTCCAACGACTGGAAACTTCTGGAAGATTACTTAAGTGGAATATCGAGCTCAGTCAGTTCGACATCACCTTTCTACCATGAAGAGCTATCCAGGGACACACGTTAGCGGATTTTATTTTCAAGTTCACTTTGCAGGACGAAATGAATGGAAGTGATGTGATTCCCACTGTGCGATGGAAACTATATACCGACGGAGTGTCCAATGACCATTTTTCTGGGGCTGATGTTGTTCTTGTGACTCCCGAGTATGAAGCATTGATCGCTGGACTAAATCTTGCTAAAGAACTTGGAGTGAAATCGATCAAAACTTTTGCAACTCATGGGTGGTGGTATACCAAGTCTGAGGAGACTACTAGGCAAAGGGACAGAGGCTTGCTCCATACCTTACTCGAGTCCATGAATTGTCGAAGGACCTCGAATACTATGATATTTTAAACATCCCACACGAGCAAAACGGGAAAGCCGATTCCTTGGCAAAATTCGCAAGCATTAGTGATGCATAGCATATTGGTTTAGTTCTATCGAATCTCTACATGCCCCGAGGATAAATGCGATGGAAGTTGATCTTGCGCCAGAGATTTGAGATTGAAAGGAAGTCATGGATGTACCTATTGAAAGAACACTTGTTGCACGGGACCTTGCCTAAGAGAAGAAATGAAAGACGACAAGTCCTTTGTAAGGCCTCACGGTATGTTATGCGAGATGGGATTATGTATCGAAAGGGATTCTTTGTTCCCTTGCTCAAGTGCATCGCCTATGAAGAGATAAAATGATTTTTAGAAGGAGCCCATGAAGGAGAATGTAGTGACCATACTAGGAGGCATATGCTAGCCAAAAAGATACTCCGTTATGGGTACTACTGCCCGACCATGAATTGGGACACTGCAGACTATATGAGATGATGTGATAAATGCCAAAAGTATGCAAGAATCCCAAGAGCTCCGCTGACGGAAATCATGCAAATCGTTAGTCCATGGCCGTTTGTTATATAGGGAATCGACATTATTGGATTTTTGCCTATTTCCAAAGGTGGTGCAAAATACGCAATCGTCACGGTAGATTACTTCACCAAATGTGCAGATGTGGAACCATTAACTTCGATCATGACCAAAAAGGTTATTAATTTTGTCATGCGGAACATTATATGCCACTTCGGTCTCCCGTGGACTATCATTACTAACAAAAGAGCTCAATTGGAGAGCAAGGAATTCAAAGAGTTTTGTTGGAAACATCATATCGAGAAGAGGTATGCGGCAGTCACTCACCCAAATGCAAATGGGCAAGTTGAAGCCGTGAATAAGATAATCAAGTCCATCTTGAAAAGCATTTGGAAAGGTCGAGGCAAGTGCGTGGACAAGCTTCCAACGACATTCTAGGCATACAGAACCACCCACAAGTCCGCGACTGGCTATAATCTATTCCCCTTGGCATATGACGCTGAAGCGGTTATACCCATATAGCTTGAAGTCCCTTCCCACCAAATAATTTATTACGATCCCATAACAAACCAAGATCATTTTCTAGAGTCATTGGACTTTATTAACGAGAAGCGTGAGGAGGCTGATTTAAGGGCGGTCGCACATCGACATCGAGTCGCCCGATACTATAATGTGAAAGTCCAGCCAAAAGTTTTTGATGTGGGCGACCTTGTTCTGAAGCGAGTCTTTCCTCTACCTTTACACATGAATCTCACATGGGAAGGTCCTTATGTCATTGAACGGAGGCTTGGAGAAGGAATTTTCAAGCTAGTGACTATCCATGGTGCAACACTCCCTAGAGCATGGAATAATGAGCATTTGTGCTGCTATTTTATTTAATTTGTTTCTTTTGCATTCTAGTCATAGTTGTTTACAGTATTTGCTTTCTTTTTTGTTCTCTGTTTTTGATATGTTATAAGATAATTCAGTCTGTCCCTATTTTCTACAATCAATAGAAGCTTTAAGCTATTTTTTATGTGAACTGTTGATATTTCATGTGATATAATTACATGTCAAGGTTCATTAGCACTAACACATGTGACGTATGAACACACACATGAAACTAAAAGTTGACTGGCTACGTATAAAAAATCTCTAAATCCCTAGAGTGCGGATTAGAGTACTATGACTCCCTAGAGCGCGGACTAGAGTATAAACGATTTCAAAAAATCTTTAAATCCACAGAGTGTGGATTAAAGTACTCTGAGTCCCCAGAACGCGGGCTAGAGTATAAACATTTCAGAAAATCTCTAAATCCCTAGAGTGCAGATTAGAGCATTCCGAGTCCCCGAAGCATGAACTAGAGTATAGACGATTTCACAATATCTTTAAATCCCTAAAGTGTGGATTAGAGTACTCCGAGTCCCCAGAGCGGACTAGAGTACAAACGATTTCACAAAATTTCAAAATCCCCAGAGCGTGTATTAGAGTACTCTGAGTCCCCGAAGCGCGGATTAGAGTATAAAAGATTTCAAAAAAACTCTAAATCCCTAGAGTGCGAATTAGAGTACTCCGAGTCCCCAGAGCATAGACTAGAGTATAAAAGATTTTGAAAAAATCTCCAAGTCCCCAGAGTGCGGATTAGAGTACTCTGAGTCCTCTAAGCGCGGACTATATTATAAATGATTTTACAAAATCTCTAAGTCCCCAGAGTGCGGATTAGAGTACTTTGAATCCCCAGAGAGTGGACTAGAGTATAAATGATTTCACAAAAACTCTAATTCCTAGAGTGCGGATTAGAGTACTCTGAGTCCCCAGATCATGGACTAGAGTATAAAAGATTTTGACAAAATCTCAAGTCCCCAGAGTGCGGATTAGAGTACTCTGAGTCCCCTGAGCACGTACTAGTGTATAAATGATTTCAAAAAATTCCAAGTCCCAAGAGTGCAGATTAGAGTACTCCGAGTCTCCAGAGCGTGGCTAGAGTATAAATGATTTCAAAAATTCCTAAATCCCTAAAATATGGACAAAATTTTCCATGTCCTTCGAATAAGGACTAGAATATAAATGACTCATGAACTCTCTTGATCCCAATTGCGAATTAAATTATAAATGATGTAAGGAAAATCTGTAAATAAAAAGGAACAAAATTTTATTTACTTTTCAAAAAACTTCCTTATAACTCCTTCGAAAGTTCGAAGGCCAAGGCTGTATACATCGACTATTGACAAAAGAAAGAAAAGAGAAGAAAATGACTACATGACTCTAATATTCAAGCCAAGCAAAACATTACAAGACAACACCTATATCTTCGCTTTTTTCCCCTTCTTCGATTTTTTGAAGTCTCATCAGCTAAATGCTTCTTTCTAGACTCTTTACTCACTTGCGAGGAGGTACACGAGGAAGGTGGAGGAACATCCATGGGCTAATTACTTGAGCATCAGGGCCCGAAATGTCTCCGACGGCTAGGGCCTCCGTCTCCTTTTCTTCCAGCTTTGTGGCGACATTGCTCCTTAGAGTCAGTTCAGGACCAGAATGACATATATGGTTTAACGAAAAACAAATGTTAGAGTACATCTGTTATTCGCTGATAATGACAACTTCTTGAACTATAAAAGGTGAAATTGAGTACTAGCATCCAGTTAAGTTCGGTGGCCATCGGAGTATCCCCTTTGATGATTGGAGACACTGATGAATGCCAAGTCTGGGCTTCTCTGGATCGTAACCAACATACTGGTTGAGAGATTCAGGAGATGAAATCTTGGCCAGTTGTATAGAAGCGAGGATTTGAGACTCGGTGCCAAATGGGCTGGCGATATCTTGTTTCTCCTTCGACATTGGGGAAGCTTTGCAAAAAAGAAGTTTTGCTGCGGCTAAATCGGAGGGCTCATTTCCTCGGAGCACTTCCTTCGCGAGTGCCTCCTCATCGAACTCTTCAACACCCGACTCCACTTTCTTGATTTTGATAAGAGTGTCCCACTCTTTAGCAAGTGATTCGATGTAACCATCTCCCAAGAAGGATAAGTCGATGTGCATAAGGACCCTCACATTATATTCAACGATGAGTGGGTCAAATAAGCATTTAATCTCTTCCTTATCGGACTCAGTCGCTGCCTTAATTCGGGAGTCGGCCTCTATAAGTGCTGCTTTTTTGCCTTCTTCATGAGCTGTATCCTTCAACCCTTCAATTTGAGATAGTTCCTCGCCAAGCTTTGATTTCAGGTTCCTTGTCTCGACGATTTCATCACAATATTTCTATGATTCCTCCTGCGTTGCAATCTTCTCCTCTTTATCTTTAGATAACAGTTTCTCCAACTCTTCCACTCGGCGAGCTTGGACATCTTTCTGTTTTTTTAGAGAATCTTTTCCCAATGCCTAGGCACCGCTATGTTGACACTTTTTGTCTAATTCCTTTTTGTGACTAGTCTTTGAGCGACTAAGCGCCTCAGCTGTTTCCTTGGTGTTCTTTTTTGCAGTCTTAAGCTGGGTTTTGTATAAGAGTAGTTCGTCATCCAAGCTCTTTATAATGTCTTTGTCATAAATGACTTCTACCTTGAGACTGTCAATCTCATATCGACACTTAGTAGAGACCTCTGAAACGTTTTCAACCAGGTGCTCAAACGCATCGTGTTGAACATACACATCATTTGTGCATGCAAGAGCATCTGCTTTGGCATTCCTAGGGATAGGATGTATAGCGGGAAGGAATTTCAGCTCGTCAAACAGATATGTGGGAACATAGCCTTTAGCTCGTATAATTTCCCCACTGTGGTTGGGTCATGAGCGGGAGTTGGAGGAGTTGGTCTCGTTGGAGTCAACGATTTCTTGTGATGCTTACGGAACTACCTAATACACAAAGAGCTAGAATGTTGATCGTGGGGAGCGTCTGACTGGGAGCCTCATTAAGTAGACTTGTCTTCACCATGCACCGGAGGATTTGCGGGTTAGCTTGGATATGAAGTGTGCCCATAGGTTCTCCTTGTTGAGGATGAAGACGATTCTCTAGAGTAGTAATCTCTATCTCCGCTTTCGTCTCCATCCCTCCATTTTTGGGATTCCGACTCTCGACCTGAGCAATCAAAGATAGAAGTGCAACGAATGCGGTTGAAGCTATGAGAGCGAGTCACCTGTACATAAGATTAAGTGAAAAAAATTAGTGGAAGCCACATGGAAAATTGAATGCAAGTTGGTGATGAAGTGTAAGTGCTTGTGTGTGTCCTAGTGCATCCCCCAACGGACCAGTAGTTTTCATTTTACTCATGGGAGTTATTTCTCCCTGATTATGGAATTGTATGCCTCACCGCTTCTCGTGGACGAGTTGAGCCCCTCGACACCAAGATTTGTGAAATCATAATTCAATAAGTCATTAGGAATGGACAAGTCAGAGAGTCCCTTTAGCGAACTTTTGATTTTTTTGGAAGACGATCCCTTCTCAGTGGGAGTTATCATGTATTTCGGAGTCGCCCCAGCTTCCTTCTTTTTAATTCTGTACGCCAAACTTTTTTTCTCTTTTAGGGAAGGTTGCGGCTTGTTAGTGCAGGGAGCGTCGGCTGCTGGCGCTTGTCTGGAACTTATGTTCTCATTTATTAGCACTGGGATCTCCATTTCTTTAATCTCCCCTTCCTCGGTAGTATCATGACCTCCTACAATAGGGGCACCGAGGGACCAACTTAGTCTTTACTCTCAATAGTCGCTCTTGAAGTCGTTGTGCTTTTGAAGGCTAATCCTGCGGCCATCTGCTAGTAATCTGAATAACGAGCAGTTCGTCGGTAACTAATAGTTTGATGTCTCGATCTTCCACTGTAGTAGCGCGAATAGCCTCGACTACCTTAGAGTACCTAGTACCTTCGGACCGTAGGCGAAGTCCTGGTAGGATTTAAAAAGTTCGAACTTTTAGAAAAATGTGATTTAAGTCCTAGTGTAAGGGACGAAGTGGGAATGAAACTTACGTCCTTCCAACCATCTTCTCGTGAAGCCGAGAGGACAGCGCATGTAGAACCACTCTTAGTTGAATCGAGAGAGCTTGTTCCATGCACCTATTAGAACTTGGCATTTGAGAAACGATTCAAAGAGCATGTAAGAAGGGCTATCAGTATATCTATTAAAATGGTAAATATAGCAGATGTCTTCAGGAGTTGGAGGTTGGAATAAAACAGTCATAAATAGAAGAAAGGTGTTGTGAATGAACGCGTAGCTGTTAGGATGCAATTGGGTAGGGGCGATTCCCATGTACTTTAGCACCTTGCGAACGAAAGAGTTGAAGGATGGCATGCTCTGGCCTAACACATGAATTTGTTGCATGCATTGTATCTGGTTGGGAGCAAATGGGGTGATCTTGCCTCGATCGAACTAAAACATCTTTAGAGGGAAGTCCATGAATAGAGCACAATCGATGAAAAGCAATTTCGTTGAATTTTAAGGCTTGCGAGTTGATCGGGTTATCCAAGATAATAGCATCGTCAAGGGCATCAGGAGCCGGGTCTATGACCTCAGTAGGAAAAATCGAAAAGTCAGGAATGGAGTCAAACTACGGGCTCGACATCTCTACCAACTCTTTCCATTGACCTAGCCTAGGTTTGTCAAATAGAGTAGCAGAGCTTGATTTCTTATCTGATTTAGAAGATATTACAAGAAGGTGCTGGATGTGAATAAATACCTGTTCAAACTATACTCGAGAGATAATCGATATTAGAAGTAATAATAGTATATTCCCCCATGCTATGTGTGAACTAGTGTGGAAATTCTAAAATAAGTACCAAAAAAAAGCTTAAGACTGAAGAAACGAGAGTAAAACGATGAAGTTTCGAGCTTATGTCCTAGAGACCGCCATTGCTGACCATCCAAGGCAGTGTAGAAGATGGTCGGCATCGAGAGACCTGAGATCGGGCGTTGACATTTTAAATTGTGCAGTCTGTTACTTGGAATCGTTATGCCTGTTTAGCATTTGAATTATGCTGTTAGAACTGTGGATCTGTTGATTCAAATTATGTCCATAAGCTTATGTGTGAAGAGGCATGTCATTATTCATCAGTTTATACTTGGGTGTAGAGATATGAGGTCATAATATTCCTATCAAGCAAATTGGAGTGTTTTTGGTTGTCGATGCCGATCCCTGCCTCTCAACGCCAATCCTTGTGCCCTGATTCTATCACCGAACCTTCCTCTCAAAGACATATCGACCCGATCGCCCATTCACAAAACCTACCGACCCGATTTTCTCTCGTAAAAATACCGATCCCTCAACTTTTCATAATATATCGACCTGATCCTCCTCTCAGAGACATATCGACCACTCCTTTATGCGAAAACTTACCGACCCAGACTTCCTTCAAGAATTCACCGACCCGATTCTCCCTATGAAACGTACTGACCTCTCTCCTTAGAACTATGTGCTGAATTCTCTCTTCAGACTTACACTCCAGCCATACCTTTTAACCCTATACCGACCCTTGATTCATATACCCATTTTGCTAAACTCTATCAGGCCAGCTCCGACCCACGCCTACTTTTTCTCTCTCTCCCTGGTTATCTCTTCTTCCTCTCGATGAGGAAGCTACACATGCCTACGAAGCCTTAAGGCTTAGAATGGATTAGAAGGAAAAGTCCGACAATTGAGAGAGAACAAAACTTCATACCTATGAACATGTTTCGAGCAAGGAAAATGGTTATCAAGCTTTGGAGTTGCGGAGCAATGGAGGATCGTGATTTGGAAGGCGATCTGTTGAGAGATAATGGCAAGTCGATGGAGAAAAGATATGTTGGTTTTAAGAAAAGATTACGGAAATAAGTTAGATAAATGAGAGTAAGAGAGGGAGAGTGTTGGAGCCAAGCATCTATATATTGGGTGGAATACGAACCGGTCTTCTCCTGGAGACCCGGTCGGATTCCAAAGGATCGGCCATTCTACGATGCCGACGCCAGCCCATATATAACCATTGAGGGGTCAACAATCATATACCGACCTCCTCCACTCCTTAATAATAATAATATTAATCAGTAAAAAAATATGATAAAATAAATAAAAAACAATAGTATTAACGAATAAGTAGATAATAATGAAAGAGGTGAAACACTGCTTGGATGAGGAAAAGACATAATCTTGGGAAATTGTTCATTTTCCCAACCTCTGAAAGGTTGTATACAGTCGACTTTTGAAAAGTTTAACAAAGGAGTCCAGGGCTTCCATAAGGCAAAGCTGGTAAGTTCGGACGACACAGAGCTTCTTTAGAGGTTAATGGGAAGCAATGATCAGTTATCGATTTGAATGAGCAAGCCTTTGGGAACAGGGGTTACTCGCTGATTCAAAGCTCATCATGTTATTCACATGATGCACTTTGGGGGCAATGTTACCCGGTACCTTGGACCGGCTACGAAGCGGTAGTTGCAAAAGCTATAGTGGAACGTTGATGGGAGTAGGGTCAAGAATTGATTTACTTCGGGTCATGTAGGAGTTTACTTTAAGTCACAAGGGCGTTTACTTCGAGTCATCTCATTATCGACTTCGAGTCAGTGTAAATCAACTACTATAGGTCGACATACAAGTAGGTCAGTGTTACTTTGAGCTTAGGGATCATTTGGCATTGGGTCAGCATAATTATAAGGGTTCGGTGCAAAAAAGGGAACATCAGTGGAGAATGGCTAGGGGCCGGTCATTTCAGATCGACATGAAGCATAGGGGTCGGTCACTTTGGGTCGGTGTGTTCAAGTCAGGTCGGAACCCGAAGGGGTCGGTCACTTTGGGTCAGTGCATTTGGATCAGGTCGGCACTTGAAAGGGTTAGCTTAGCTTCGGGTTAGAGATGGTAATCCCCTGGGTCGGCATTAAGTGGGATCGATATGTTTACACAAGCTTGGTAGGTGCCTTGGATCGGCATACCCTAGGTCATTACTAGCCTGACTTCGGGTCGACAAGGGAACTTGGGGTCGGCATATCCTTTTGTTTTAGGGGATCGACATCCAATGATCGTGTCAGTTCGGAAAAGCAATAGGTCGGCTATTACCAAGGTTTGGCATGAAGCAACTACGACTATTTCGGGTCGGCACACCATTAACTCAAGGGCTCGGCATTATGGAAAGGTGGAATGGTTCGGCATAGGCAAGAGAGCGAGTTGCTTCAAGTCATGGTCCAAAATGCTTCGAGCCAGAGTTAGGACTGCTTTGAGTCAACACCCAGGAAAACATCGGATCAGATTTGAGCGGTGTTCCCAGGTCGGCTTTCCTAACTTGTCAGTTGTGGGCCGAACTCTCTTGGTGATGGGCCTGAATGACTAGAAAGAGATTCAAGCTCAGAGAAGCTAGGTTATCTCCATTTATAAATAGAGGGACATGGCTCCATTTTTAGGGATCTTTTTAGAAGAACCGAGAGAAGACTCTGCCATTTTTGTACTCATTTCTTTTTCATCCTAAACTGAATTCAAGCTGTTCTTTGTGGATTGTATCTATATTTAAATAGTTTAAAAAGCAATAAAAATTGCATTCAAAATGGACGTAGCCAATTATGCCGAACCACTATATTTCTAGTATTCTCGTTTTTTGCTATTATTTTTGCATTATATTGTGTTATTCCTCTATTTCCATTTATTTTCTTCATTTATCTCTCTACATAAACGCACTCTAGGGTGTAGTGACCAATTCTAGTGCTAACAGAAGTGAATGAGAAAATGCAGGTTGAGGTGCTTGGAGGTTTCAGGCACACAAATACAATTGCGATTGAGGATCGAATGCATCCACATAAAATGCAACAAAGAACTGAAAGATTTGAAAAGAAAAAATTCTTGTAAAAAAAGAAACAGAAACAAATAGTGTACTAACAAATGTGCAACCAAATATGTAGTGGACATAATGTAATTATAATGTAAATGCAGTGAACTGAATTGCAATGCAATTTTTTTTAATGAGAAATAAAAGTGATGAGGTGATGAAAACAGAGGTGAACAAATGAAAAACAAAAGTGATGAAGTGTGTACAAATGTAATAATGAAGTATGAAGGGCAAATTCAAATCACAACGAAAAGTGATCAAAATTTTCTTATCTTTCTTTAGAAAAAATGAATGTAATGTAATAAAGTTGAAATTGCACTAGTAATAGGAAATGACAGTAAATGAATTGCACAAATGCAGTGAATTTTTTATGAATAATAACACAAAACAAAACAAAAAATGCCAACAAACGAAAAATGTAACAACAAAAACAAATACTCAAGCAAACAAAAACATAGTGAACAAATTAAATAAGATGAACACATAATGCAACAACACGACATAAATTTTTTTAAATGACAACTAACACAAACTAAAAGGAAAAAAATTAATTCAAAGAGTTAAATGAAAACTAAAATTCTTTCCCTGACAACGACGCCAAAAACTTGTTCGAACGGATATTCTACCGATTTGGACACAATAAAAAATGTAATAATAACAGCAAGCACATGGCGTACTATTGTAATACAGATGCGGGCATAAGTCGATCCAGATGGAAAGAATCAATTCTATGATTACTCAATCAAATTAGCCCAAAATTGAGATGAATTTTAACTAAAAATAATGTAGAACTATTGAAGTGAAAACTAGAGTAAAAAATAGGAATAATACTATGAGATTAAGAAACAATTTAGAGGTAAATCTACTTTCAATCTTTCGTATAAATCAAGCACAAAATGAATCTATGGCCTCTTACATAAATTCAAGTTGAAATGATTGATGTGCTTATTATAAGCATGGTCTATTTGTTCTATTAATTAGCATAACTTTAACCATCAAACTCTAACACACCATTCAAACCCACTTCTAGAATCTCATGAAAATGAATATGTAATTGAAAATAAAATCTAATTTAAGCATGATCTATTTATATTTTGAGATTAGTAATATATATAACATCGAATATTGATACTACTTTTAATTTCACGATCAAAATCACTTAGGCAAATGATCAAACAGTTTATATTTTTATGGGATTAAGCATAGCCTATTTGAGTTGTCAACATAGGTTATCAAGTTCACTAAAAAATGTAAACTACCATCAATATCAATTTCCATTAAGCACCCAAAAAAACTACAAATGCAACCATTCACTGTTGATTTAGTATGATTCATGAGAGCTACATTACCCATAAATTGAAGGGGTTTAGCTTCTCATAATTGAATTCATGTCAACATAAAATGGTTTCAACATAGACAACGTGAAAAGAAAAACTAATTAAAAAGGGATAGAACTAACTAACTTCCATAAAATAAAAAGATGCAATCTACTTGCATTAAAGAAAAGAAGGCATGAAATAAAATAACAATAAAAGATAGCATGAAATTTAAGTGCATAAAAGTAAAGAGAAGAAGGCGAAGAAGCCATTAAAGGAACATTTCATTTAACATTGAATTTTTGCTATAACTTGCATAAAAAGAAGAAGAAGACTGACAACCGGCAAATCCGTACTCTTTGAATTGACAATAAACCACAATGTCCGACCCAAAAAGCATAGTGTGACGAAAAGTACGAAAAAAGAAAGGAAGAAAGAAGAAGAGAAGAGAAGAGAGAGAGAACATAGAACCAAACAGAACAACACAGAATCTCACATCGCAGCCGAAAACATATAATATCATATCAGTGATCTTTACAAACAGAAACTATATATACATACGTCAATCAAAGTTCAACAATCAATTACTAGTCATCAGCCTAGACAGTTATAATAACATGTCCTCACAATTGCCGATAATATAAACAACAACAATGCGCAAAGCGGATAATCAAAACTGATACGTGTATACGAAAATTAAGATCTCTAGCTCTCCCGCTGAAGCTCCAAAAGCACCAAATCTGAACCTGTAAATATACTTGGTATGACCCGAGCATTGAAAGGGAAGAATGTCCGGATCAGTCTGGTAAACTCGCGTGAGAAACACACTCAACTGAATTTATTAAATTACCAAACTTTTTCTTTTCAAACAAAAGTATCTCGAAAGACACGCCCACACATAAACACGGACATGTTTTTACCTTACGATAACTAAAACATTTCATATCAAGTCATCTTATATTATACTAGTGTCTCGTATACAAATATATTAATCATAGCCGAAATTGTTACATTGATTAAATTCCTACATATTGCCTAAAATGGGTAATGCAATCAAAATGGAAGGTACGTAGTGGGGTTTGGATTTCCATACAAATGACCAGGTAAAGGGAATACCTTTCGATGGGTACACCTCTAGATGGATGTCCCAAGGAACCATCATAATGCTCCTCTACCAACACAAGACTAGCCTACCTCTATAACTAGGTAGTGCAGAATATGTCATCCTAAGGTCGTTACCGACCTTTTCCGAGGGCCCTCGTAGCATACGAACCACAATAATTAGATACACGACGTCATAGCATGTAAAGATATATCTAAAAGAGGATGATCATATCCTGATGGGAGCGATCCACTTAGCCTTGCTGCATCTAACCTGGTTTTGATCATTTTTGAATGATGAGGCTTGAGGTAATGATTATCTTTCACATATCATAAATCACATCATTTTGAATGCCACATAGCCATTTTCGTTGACTACTAATCGCCTTCCACAAAAATACAACTCTTGTGTTCATACGTCTCAAGGAGGGTGTTAAGCTAAGAGAAGTTGCCTTCTCCGCCAGCACTGGCGTACGGTAGTAAAAACCAATGTGCGTAATCTTTATAAATGCAATGTCAGACAAACATCCATATAAGTTGTTCAAGAATATAACAAACCGAAGGTACTTTTCTACCACATCCTGTCGAGAAATCCCAAGGATTAGTAACGAATATTCCTTGCATTGGATATTTTATAACAAAGAGACTACTGCTACTGGATGTATATTGGGATTTTTACCCCAAACGGTCAAAAATAGTCTTCCACTATGAAAACCCTAAATATCATTGTCATCAAAACCAACCTGCACAATCATCGCATAAATATTGGTCCGAAGTGGTTTTCGGATAAACTGAACTCGGTCACTTCGCACCAACAACGCAAAAGCGTTTCTCAACTTCACACAGAAACTAAGTCTCATAGACTTATCACGTTTACAACTTTCAACTTGCTATCCTTTGGCCAAGAAGGAAGCTCGATAGATTGGAGTAATACTCTGCACTACACGAATCAACATCCTCAACACAAACAAAATCAAACCTACACAGATGGCTACGTACTAAGTGTACGGCTAAATATTTCCCACATCAAGTCAACGAACTAAAATTGGCCAAATTTGATAGTCGGTTATTTAACTATCAAAGCAAATAAACGATTATCTAGCACCATAAGCAACCAGTAGGCCCTTTTAGTTAAACTTTTTTTATTAAATCACTTTCCAAATATTCACTTCAAATTACCTTTAAAAAATATTATTTCGAACCCATTTCAATATTTCAATATTGGAAAACATTTCCGTATACTTATTTAATGATAAGTATTTACAAATAAATTTATTTTCAACATTTAGAAAATATTACATATACTTAAATCATGATTAAGTATATATTGTATTCTTTAAGGAAAGCATTCTCTTAAAATATTTATTCAGGTCAAAACGAATGTTGCGTAAAACATCGTTATGACAACCCATAATCATTAGTATAGGGATTCAAAAATTAGATAGATATATATAAATCCCGTATACTATACAAAATATCTCCTTTCGAAAATCATATACAATAACAACAGTTTTATAGTCCATCATTTCCTTACTTCTCAAAACCGTCTATTCCAATAGTGAATGTTGAAATTTATATATTCGATACTTAGCAAATTTTAAAACATCTTTAGACCATTTAACTTCATTTAAAAGATCACTTTTTCAAAACGTTTATTTAATTGAAATATTGTTCACTGTCCAAATTCGTAAATGTAATTCATTTACCAAATTAAATACTTCAACACATTTAATATAAAGAATTATCCACCGTCCAAAATCATGGATATATTTCCTTTACCGAATTCATTACTTCTCCATATTTATTAAAGGATTATCCACTGTCCAAAATCGTGAATAATATCCCTTTAATAAACTTCTATGTTTAACTTAGCAAATTCAATTGATTTCGGATTTATAAATCAATGTTTATAAATTCTATTTGTATATTATAAAAATTTTAATTTATTAATTTCCTATATTTACCAGTTCCATTTATCTCTCACTTGTGTACCAAAATCCGATCATAAGTTAGTGCACTTATGAATCTCTTATTTTACAAATTCATTCTTTTATAACTTCACAAATTCATAAATCTTATTCACTTATAAGATTCACTTATAACTTTATTTTAACACTTATGGAACTCCTTTATAATTCAGTTACTTTGATTTATAAAAATTTAATTTTATAAATCTATACATATAAACCATTTATAATAATTCAAAAATCTCAATTCAAACTATTTTACCAAATAGTTACTCCACATTCCAAAAATCACATTCTGATTATATTTCCCAAAAATCATAATTTTTATAACATATAAATTATAACATTTATTTATTAAAAATAAATTCATTCCTTTAACAATCCAAACTTAAATAAACATATATTTTCAAAATCACTCGGAAATCATTTTCAATTTGAAATCGTCACTTTAATATTTTTAAATTATAAAAAATAGGTCCAATGCTGCAACAGCACCAAATACATAAATTACAGCATCCAAAACATCATATATCATATGGCAATATCATATATCACAATATCTGTATATAAAACCAATACTGGTGAGTAATCCAGTTGGATCCCTTCAACCTGTCACGTGCAACAGATATACACATTAGAATATGTGTAAAATGTTCGCTTCGAGATAGACACGCGTACAAAGGTTCATCCGCTCATATACGGGAACATATAGGGTCTCATCTACTCTAGTAGGCAAGAATATATCCAAATACTAATCAATATATATATATATATAATATACCACATATCATCCAAAAAACCATCAATCGTCAAAAAAAATTATTCTCACTTATATAAAATATAAGTGAGTCAAAAAGAGTGAGTTATACTCACTTTGATTCCAATAGCAGTTGTAGTGTTTTATTTCGAATAAAGTTAAACAAGCATTTAATTTTATCCAAAATTTTCACTAGCTCCAATCAACTCCAAACAAGCTCTAAAATGTAGTGCTCATCAATACGCACACAATGCAACTTTTTTTTATCAAAAATGGACCTCGTATGAAGAAGTTATGCAATTTTAAAGATTGTACAAATTAATATATAATTATTTACAACTTTTATTTTATTTTAACCTAAAATTCATCTCGGCTAATCATCTTTGCACCATCAAATCTGAGCTGATCGCATATGCTTCTCCTTCTTAATTTCGAGCCGATCAAAGAACCCAAAGTTGTCGTTTTGCCATCAATTAACGTGGCCTCCTCGATCACCTTTGCAACGATCAAGAACCTTCACGTTGAATCCCCACCTTGCCTCTACCTTCGGTCATGACAACGTGAAGCTCGTTCGCCTATATCGCTCGAATAATGCGTCGAAACGTATGACATTTAAATACGGATTATCGTTGATTTACTCGACTATATTCGATTATGACCGTTTGATTTGTCGACCTCGTCGCCCTCTACAATATTATAGTTGAATATTTCTCGTAAAAGTGGATGGATTGGAAGATAACTGAGGACGAATGAAATGAAATTCTAGCCATTGAACGTTAATGGCGGCTAGCCCTAGTTAGGTTAGGGTTTTGTGAAAAATGAAAATTATGAATTCCTTTTATAGAAAATTTCACGACACTATTCACCCGAAATTTTTTCGAACTCCAGTTGAAGCGCGATGCTTGGCGTTTATAATATTTTACACCTATTTCAAACATAATGGAATATATATCGGGAGCCAATTCGATCGTATTTGAAAGATAATTTTTCAAATCGACTATTTAAATTAAAATTTACTTAAATAATTTCTACGTGTTTTAGCTTGCCAAGACTAAATCGTAAATTCAATTGATACGAAATTTGAAATTCTATAATTATATAATATTACGAATACAATGAAACTAGTTTCGTCGAAATCCGAGACTGTGTGAAAAATGGCTATTCTTACGCCTTAATTAAATATTAAAATATTCAATTTCTACAAATTAACTTTTAACTCAATTTCAAAACTTCTCAAACATCATTCTAATTCAAATAGATTTTTATTCATCTTTATAAATCATTTTCATTCATATTAAATCCAAATAGCAATTATTTTTGCAAACTCAAATATTAAATTAACAATTTAATTATCCAAATAAATCAAGATATTCAAAATATAAGTTATTCAACTTATAAAATTAACTCGTGAATATTTAAAATTAATTAAATATCCCAATTCCAAATGATCGAAATTCGAGGTCGTTACATTTTTTCCTACTTTTCAAAATAATTTGTTCAAACTAGATATCAAATTCATTTAAACATTTTTAACTTTTCCAAAATCCATTAGTTAAACTTGTTATAAAAAAATTTCTATGTTTTCAAACCATACTTTGTTATTCTTTTCAAAACCAACTAATATTGTTTAACTTTTAACTCAAAACCAAAATTTTGGTTATCAAATTTTTTTTCCCAATTTTCCCAAAAAATTTCTAACGCCTTAAATTTTGAAAAGTTTTCGCCATAGCTCCTTTGCGTTGTTCAATGGTAGTAGGATCACAACACACACACACACACACACACATATATATCACAAACATACATCTCATCTTCGAGGATGAGGCATCCCGTGGGAAAAAATATATATAAAAGTACGATATGTAATCCGAGATATGTACCTTATATATTATTAGCGAGCATATACGGCTAATATAGCATGAAGCGAGCTTCAAATGCGAAGCAAGCGCCATCCGCACCTACTAAATATCAACAAACAAATGAGAAACATGCATATAAAAAGTAATATCAATATACAACATATACCAATATAACAACTATATATGCCAATATAGCAATTGCAATCAAAAACAACAAATCCATCCATCAAACAGCTATCATCCAATTAACATCCAACAAATCAATATCTATCTAATCAATCCATAACCAAATCAATATTCATTCATTTCTCATTAATATTCATTGAATTTGTTTTCAATTTAATCACATTTGATTTATTAATATTGGACTTTTACTAACATTCATTTGTTCATATTTAGTTAGTTTACATTAACTAATTTACATTCAAGTTAGTTCACTTTCAAATCGAATCAAATTCAATTCTGTCTAAATTTACTTCACTTCCAATTTAAATTCAACTATTTAGCTTTCAATTTCGTTAATTCAATACCATATGAATTTCTATACAATCAACTAACATCCATCTAACAACCAATGTATAACCAACATTACCAAATTTATTTAATTTACACTCAACATTTATATTTACTTCGTTACATTAAATTTGGTTCGTCACTTTTAATTTCCAATTGGTTTAACATCTAATTGACTTTCAGTCAATT
Source organism: Allium cepa (assembly GCA_030765085.1). NCBI lineage: Eukaryota > Viridiplantae > Streptophyta > Magnoliopsida > Asparagales > Amaryllidaceae > Allium > Allium cepa. Next base: position 252,159,850 of record CM060937.1, on the reverse strand, counting down.
ATTCTATTCTCAATTTCATTAGCTTTTAGTGAATTAACACTTACACTCATTATTCCATATCAATTCATTATATTCGGTTGATTATCATTCATTACATATTTCATTTAATAATTTATTGCATTAGTTCCCTTCATTCATTAATTCAATTGCTAATTCATTTAACAACTTAAGTTGAATTTCGTTATATAACCCAAATTCATATTCATCACTTCACTTTATTAATTCATTTTGATATCAAATTCTACTTCATTCAGCGTCACTTAAGTTATGCTTCATTTCATTCTCACTTGCATTTACTTTCACTATACAACTTAAGTTCATCTCTAATATAATTCAAATTCTATTTTATTTAACTCATTTCATTAGCTCGTTTCTTTTACTTTTCTTGAGTTAAATTTCATTTTTAAAGATCATTTCCCTTTAACTTAATTTAGATTTTATTTCTAAGTCATTGTATTTAACTTTTTACTTAAGTCAACTTCATATCATTATTCAAATTCAGATTTTCTTTTGCCTAACAAAATTATTAACCCTTTTAATATTTGGTTTTGCTTACATTTTCTCACTTTATAAGCCATATAACTTATTTACTCAAACATACAAATTCATATTATATAATCACTTATCTCTTAAGTTCAATTTCTACTTTAATAACTTATCTAATCCAGTTCAAATCCAATTCAATTTATTTAACCTTCCTTTATTTAAATTTCAAATCATATATTAATTATGTTAACTCAAATTTATTTTGACTTTACCAAAATTAATTTTTTTATTTCATATTTATAAGTCCAAAACTCATTTTACTTATATTTATCAATTCTAACTTGAATTTTAAATCAAATTTGTTTATCAAAATAAAACTTAAATTTCAATTTACTATTGGTAGCAAATTAATCACACAGAAACTCGAAAATGATATTGATGATACTACAGTCATCACCCTTATTATATCCCAACAACATTATTGAATTCAGTGCTTTATATTCTTTTTAAAAATTTCCTTTTTGCTATTTATAAATCACATTTATAAATCTTCCGACTTATATAATTTCACTCGTTCACTTTACTCATATAATTTTCATTCAAAATTTATTTATCTTACTTAGATTTATTATAATATAATCTCTTTCACTTTTCAAAAATAACTTCCAAAACCAACGAAATTCAGATTCTCAAATTCTTAGTTTATATTCATTTTTATTTATAACTCATATTTATAAATATACTCATGTTGTTTCATTTCTTATATATAAGATTATTTCCAACTGTAAATCTACTAATTATTATTCCATACTTTATAATTCGTTAGTTTATATAATTTATTCTTTTACAATTGTTTTTTTATTTAGATTATTCTAACAGCTTTTTTTAATAGCTTATATATATTTACATTTTCAAACAACCAAACAATCAACTCATATACACTATAATAATTTTTGAAAAATTGTCTCTTTATATATAAAATATAATCGAGGTAAATTTTTTTCATTTACCCAATTTAAAATGATACTATGTCGACTTGCCTCGTTTAAGTGTTTAGAAATCCCTATCGATAATATAACATCGCATATACCGACCAGAATTCAAAAATAGCTCAACGGATAAGTAAACACAACATAAAACATTTTTATATTCCTAACAAATACACACTCATATATATAATACACTCAAACTCAATCTAGGATGTTACAGACCCTATCTATATTGAGTACACATCAAAGCTTAGGAATATACAAAATCTAAGCCCTGATACCTCGTGTGATGACCCACAAATTTGTACCCTTTGAATCGACAGTAAACCACACATGTCTGACCCAAAAAGCACAGACTGTTGGAAAGTTAGGAGAAAGAAAAGAAGAGATAAGAAGAGAAGAGAAGAATGAGAGAAGATAGAACCAAATAGAACAATACAGAATCTAACATCGCAGCAGAAAACATATAGTATCATATCAATGTTACAAGCAGAAACTGTATATACATACATCAATCGGAGTTCAACAATCAATCACTAGTCATCAGCCTGGACAGTTTTAATAACCTGTCCTCACAACTGCCGATAATATGAACAACAACAACAATGCGCAAAGTGGATAATCAAAAATGATATGTGCATATGAAAACAAAGATCTCCAGCTCTCTTGCTAAAGCTCCAAAATCACCAAATATGAACCTATAAATATACTCGGTCTGACCCGAGCATTGAAAGGGAAGAACTCCGGGATCAGTCTGGTAAACTAGCATGAGAAACACACTCAATTGAATTTATTAAATTACCAAACTTTTCCTTTTCAAAACAAAAGTATCTCGAAAGACACACGTACACATAAACATGGACATGTTTTTACCTTATGATAACTAAAACATTTCATATCAAATCATCTTATACTATACTAGTGTCTAGTATACAAATAATATTAATCATAGCCGAAATTGTTAATTGATTAAATTCCAGCATATATCCCAAAATGAGTAATACAATCAAAATGGCAGGTACATAGTGGAGTTTTGATTTTCATACAAATGACCAAGTGAATAGACTACCTTCCGATGGGTACACCTCTGGATGGATTTCCCGAGGAACCATCACAAAGCTCCTCTACCAACACAAGACCGACCTACCTCTATAACTAGGTAGTACCGAATATGTCATCCTCCGGTCGTTACCGAGCTTTTTCGACAGTCCTCATAGCATACAAACCACAATAATCAGATACACGATGTCATAACGTGTAAAGATAGATCTAGAAGAGGATGATCATATCCTGATGGAAGCCATCCACTTAGCCTTGCCGCATCTAACCCTGTTTTGGTCATTTTCGGTTGATGAGGCCTGAGGTAACGATTACCTTCCTCATATCACAAACCACATCACTTTGAATTCCATATGGCCATTTTCGTTGACTACTAATTTCCTTCCATAAAAATACAATCCTTGAGCTCATACGTCTTAAGGAGGGTGTTAAGCTAAGAGCAGTTGCCTTCTCTGCCACTACTGATGTACGATTGTAAAAACAATGCACGCAATCTTCAGAAATGCAATGTTAGACAAACATCCATACAAGTTGTCCAGTAATAGAACAAACCGAAGGTACTTTCCTACCACATCCTATTGGAAAATCCCTAGGATTAGTAGCGAATAGTCCTTGCATTGGATATTTCATAACGAAGAGACTACTGCTGCTAGATGTATATTGAGATTTTAACCCCAAACGATCAACAAGAAGTCTTCCACTATGAAAATCATGAATATCAATATCATCACAACCAACCTGCACAACCGTTGCATAAATATTGGTCCGAAGTGGTTTTCGGATAAACTAATCCCGCTCTCTTCGCACCAACAACGCAAATGCGTTTCTCAACCTCGTGCAGAAACTAAGTCTCATAGACTTATCACGTTTCCAACTTTCAACTTGCTATCCTTTGACCAAGAAGGAAGCTCGATAGATTGGAGTAATACTCCACGCTACACGAATCAACATCCTCAACACAAATGATAATCAAGCCTACACAGATGGCTACGTACTAAGTGTACGACTAAATAGTTCCCACATTAAGTCGACGAACTAAAATTGCCCAAATTTGAGAGTCGGTCATTTAGCTATCAAAGCAAACAAACAATTATCTAGCACCATAAGCAATCACTAGGCTCTTTTAATTAATCTTTTATTAAATAAATCACTTTTCAAATATTCAATTCAAATTATTATTTTTAAAAATATTTTCTCAAACCCATTTTAATATTTCAACATTGGAAAACTTTTCCATATACTTATTTAATAATAAGTATTCACAAATCAATTTATTTTCAACACTTAGAAAATAATACATATACTTAAATCATGATTTAGTATATTTTGTATTCTTTAAGGAAAACATTCACTTAACAAATTTATTCGGGTCAAAACCAATGTTGCGTAAAACATCGTTACGACAACCCAAGATCATTAGTATAGGGATTCAAAAATAAGATAGATATATAAATCCCATATACTATACAAAATATCTCCTTTTGAAAATCATTTACTATAGCAAGAGTGTTATAGTCCATCATTTTCTTACTTCTCGAAAACGTCTACTTCAGCACTGAATGTTGAAATCTATGTGTTCGATACTTAACAAATTTTTAAACATCTTCAAACCATTTAACTTCGTTTAAAAGATCACTTTTTTCAAAACGTTTATTTAATTTAAAATATTATTCACCATCCAAAATCGTGAATATAATCCATTTACCAAATTCAGTACTTCTATACATTTAATTTAACGAATTATCCACTGTCCAAAATCGTGAATATATCACCTTTACCAAATTCATTACTTCTCTATATTTATTAAAGGATTATCCACTGTCCAAAATCATGAATAATAACCCTTTAATAAACTTCTATATTTATGTTATCAAATTTAATTTATTTCGGATTTATAAATCAATGTTTATAAATTCCATTTATATATTATAAAAACTTCAATTTATAAAATTTCTATATTTACCAGTTCCATTTATCTCCCACTTATATACCAAAATTCGATCATAAGTTAATTTACTTATAAGTCTCTTATTTTACAAATTCATTCTTTTATAAGTTCACAAACTCATAAATCTTATTCGATTATAAGATTCACTTATAACTTTATTTTAACACTTATGAAACTCCTTTATAATTCAATTACTTTAATTTATAAAAATTCAATTTTATAAATCTATACATATAAACCATTTATAATAATTAAAAAATCTCAATTTAAACTATTTTACCAAATAGTTAACTCCATGTTCTAAAAAATACATTCTAATTCTATTTTCCAAAAATCATAATTTTTATAACATAAAAATTATAACATTTATTTATACAAAAAATTCATTCCTTTAACAATTCAAACAATAATAAACATCTATTTTCAAAATCACTTAGAAATCGTTTTCAATTTGAAATCATCACTTAATATTTTTAAATTCTCAAAAATAAGCCTAATGTCGCAACAACACCAAATACATCAATCACAGCATCCAAAACATCACATATTATATGATAACAACATATATCACAATATGTGTAAATAAAACCAATACCGATGAGGAATCCAGTTGGATCCCTCCAACCTGTCACCTGCAACAAATATACATATTAGGTTATGTGTACAATGTCCGCTTCGAGGCAGACGCGCATATCAAAGGGCCGTTTGCTCATACACGGGAACGTATTGGGTCTCATCTGCTCCAATAGGTAGGAATATATCCAAACACAATCAATATATATATATATATATATATATATAATATACCATATATCATCCAAAAAATTATCAGTCATCATAAACAAAATTTATTCTTACTTATATTAAAATATTAGTGAATCAGAAAGAGTGAGTTGTGCTCACTTTAATTCCAATAGCAGTGTTTTATTCTGAAAAAAATTAAATAAGCATTTAATTTTATCCAAAATTTTCACTGGCTCCGGTTAACTCTAATCTAGCTCTAAAATGTAGTTCTCATCAATACGAACTCAACGCAACTTGTTTCGTCAAAAACGGATCTCGTATGAAGAAGGTGTGTAAATTAAAATATTGTACTAATTAATATATAATTATTTTCAATTTTTATTTTATTTTAACCTAAAATCATCTCGGTCGTTCATCTTTGCATCATCAAATCTAGGCCGATCGCATATGCTTCTCCTTCTTCGTTTCGAGCCGATTAAAGAACCCAAAGCCGTCGTTTTGCCATCAAGTAACGCGACCTCCTCGATCACCTTTGCAACGATCAGGCACCTTCACATTGAAGCCCCATCTTGCCTCTACCTTCAGTCACGACAACGTAAAGCTCAGTCGCCAATGACGCTCGAAAAACAAGCTATGACATTTGTATACAAATTATCGTCGATTTACTCGACTATATTCGATCATGATCATTGGATTTGTCGATCTCGTCGCCCTCTATAATATTGTAGTTGAAGATTTCTTGTAAAAGTGGATGGATTGGAAGATAATTGAGGAGGAACGAAACGAAATTCTGGCCATTGAACGTTAATGACGGCTAGCCCTAGTTAGGTTAGGGTTTTGTGATAAATGAAAATTATGACATCCTTTTATAGAAAATTTCGCCACACTATTCACCCGAATAATTTTCGAACTCCAATCAAAGCATGCCGCCTAGCATTTATATTGTTGTACCCCTATTCCGAACATAATGGAATATATATCGAGAGCCAATTCGATCGTATTTGGGAGATAGGTTTTCGAATCGACTATTTAAATTAAAATTTACTTAAACAAATTTCTACACTTTTTAGCTTGCCATGACTAAATCATAAATCCGATTGACACAAAATTTGAAATCCTACAGTAATATAACATTACGGATCCAATGAAACTTGTTTCGTCGAAATCCAAGACTGTGTGAAAAATGGCTATTCTTACGCATTAATTAAATATTAAAATATTCAATTTCTATAAATTAACTTCTAATTCAATTTCAAAAGTTCTCTGACATCATTCTAATTTAAATAGAATTTAATTCATCTTTATAAATCATTTTCATTCATATTAAATCCAAATTCCAATTATTTCTGCAAATTTAAATATTAAATTAATAAGCTAATTATCCAAATCAAGATATTTGAAATATAAGTTACTCAACTTATAAAATTTAGTGGTGAATATTTAAAATTAATTAAATACCTCAATTCCAAATGACTGAAATTATGGGTCGTTACAACTACATGAAACATAAAGGAGTATTTATGCAAGCCTAAATCCCTAATTCTATTTTTAGGGAACTACCAAAAAATGCCTTTGAGAATATGTCGCCTCCAAGTCATCATAAGCACTTAATTAATCCTCCACTGACATGTTCTTTTGTTTTTAATTATGGTCCATTGTTAGTGGGTAGGTGGGCTTCCCCATGTTGTATGAATTCTTTTATTTTCTTCCTTCTTTTTCTTTCAACATATGTGCATGTGTACATCCATGAAGACTCTTCATATTTGCACCCCAATTCTTATAGAATAAAATAAAATGTGCAAATAAATCTTCTACAAATTAATTTACATAAAAATTATCATTTTGCAACATGTTAATATACGAATGATGATATGAAATCCCTTTGTATTTTTGGTTTAGACAAGCACCATTATCCCAGTGGTTAAGTGATTCGGCATTGGTGCGAGAGGTCACAAGTTCGAAATTTTTGTAGCGTGACTCGAACTTATATTGACATGTGATTTGTATTATGTTGTCCCGGTGACATGTTGTATCTAAGTACCATTTAAAAAAAATACACATTTGCATGCCATCACTTGTCAATTTTCTATTGGTTAAAAACAAACTTTATTAATTTCTTTTTAGAAAGACTGCTATAAGTCAGTTTTTATTTTTCCAAATCCACTTCGCAACCCCTTAATTAATATTATTACTTAACATTAATTATAAGCTTTTCTAACTGATTAAATTCGTAGAAAATCATAACCTTTTGGAAAAATTCTCAAAAATCACTAAAAATCAGAAATTTTAAAATCTTTCTCTATAAAAATTATGGAATCAAAATAATTATTTAATTATTTTTAATAATTAAAACCTAAAATAAACACTATTTCCTCCTTATGAAATTCATAAAATATTCATATAAACTAAGAAAATTATGAAATTAAAAAGCTATCTTCAAAATAATGTTCTATATAATATACCAAAAAATTTAGTCGATTGGAGATCAAAAACTTAGATTTTACCTTTAAAATCTATCATAATTATTCCATAAAATTTCCAGAAATCATTATTCTATCCAAACGATGATTAAACATCCAAAACATAGAAATATTATCATAATCAATTTAGAAATTAACCATAACCAAATTCAAGAATAATTAATAGAGATGGTTAACTATTATTCATCTTTGATTGGGCAGTAGATTAGATTTGATGAAGTTTTGATTTCCTAAAGTTTTTTTCCCTTAAATTCCTTTGGTTTTCCCATCTTTCTTCCATGAGTATGGTTAGCCTCTCTATTTTCTTTTGATTATTTTATGAATGTAAAATAAGAATGAACGAGTAGGGGAGGGCTTAAGGGAAGCAATAGAACTCTATTCCTAATTTGCCATTCTCATTAAATCATTTTTTCTATGTGTAAAACAATCTTATTAATTGACACATTAAGGAACGATCTATTTTAATTATCAAATCTCATCCTCCTTAGCCACTGCATTATTCTATTTAATCTGTCCAACTAGATCTTGTAACGACCTTGATTTTAATTATATTATTTAGGACATTTAAATAGTTAAATTAAATGAAATAATCTAAATAGTTAAGGGATTGAAATTTGTGTTAATAGAGGGTAGCCATGCCTAATAAACAGTGAACTAAAATGGGATTAAAATGAAATCGATAAGGGAAATTGATAAGGGCAAAGTAGGAATAACTTATATTCATATACCCTAAACCCTCATGCCACTTCATTTTACACATTCACAAACTAAAATCAAAACATAAGAGAGGTCGGCCACCATTAAGAGGAAAGAAAGAAGAAGATAAATAGAATCAAAAGAAGGAACCTTAAACAACCTAATCCAAGATCAAATCTCAACTCCTTAACAACAAGCTAAAGGTAAATAATAGGTTACATCTCATATTTTTATTGCTTTTGGTTTTAGTTGAGATCAAAAAAAATTTGCAAATGATTTGGCATGTTTGATTGTTTAAATGGATATATATGCTTATTGATGATATATGCTTTTTCATATAGATTTTATGATAAGGTTTAACTTGAAAAACCAATCAAATAAATCCAAATGCCTTGCGATTTTGATATAAGGTCAGAAATAGTATTCTAGAGTTGGGTTTCAAACTTCATAATTTTCTGAATTAACATGGAATTTTGAATTTTCGAGTAAAGAAAATGGTTGATTGAGTTTAAAATTAATTATGGCTATTTTATATTGGCTTTGGGTCTGAAATTTATATATGTTAGAAAACATATTAAAAGTGATTTAAGGGATTTTTCTATAATTTTCCTAAATTTTAATAAGTACATAAAGTTATTTAAGGTATGTGACTTAAATGTTTTATATGTTTATAAAAGGAGAAGAGGCAATTTGTAAATGTTTTAACTTGTTTAATTCAGAATTTCAGCAACACTTCTAGAAATGGTTTTGGAAAATAAATTAGCAACCAATCATATGTTGATAAAAAAAGCAGGTTAGTTGAAAAGAAATTACTTTTAAAGTCAAACATCAGTTTTTATAAAGTTTTGTTGCTTCGCCACTTTCAGTAGCTACCTTTCGACTTCATACTTTTGCCTCCATCCGAGTCAAAACCAATAAAGATAGTATCAAAGGCCTTCGTACATAGTGAATTGGAGAATATGTGAAAGGTATAGAGTCAAAATAGGGGTTCCAAAAGGGTCGAAACCTTGTTTTGCTTTTAAAGTGAAATGCGCCAACTTTACTTTCGACTTAGTCAAATGTTTTACAGAAAGGTTTCGAAAGAGGTTGCACCATTATTATAAGAAATTGCTTTTGAAGGGGTCAAAACCCGTTGCTGCCACATTCAACCTTTCGAAGCAAAGCTTGCGAAAGGTTTTTTTGTTTTTAAAATTAGAACCGCTTCTCTAATGCTTTCAAAGGGATAAGTTTCGACACCATCCACTTCTTACTTAGGAAATTGCTTTCTAAAGTGTTGCTTTCGACTTAGTTCTTGTAAGACCCTTTTGAGATTTTGAAAGCTAAACCCAAAGATTTCGAAAGGAATGGTTTCGAAAGGTTGTTCCACATATTTTTTCCTAAACCCAATTCTTCCGAAAGGTTTGATTTATGAATAAGAATTAATGCTTTTGAAAGGTATATGTTAAGGTTTCGAAGGGGTGGTTCCCTAATGTTTTCGAAAGGTTTACCTTGGTGTTTAAATAGAGGGTTTCTAATGTTTTTACAAGGCATGTTTAAAATGTTTGGAAAAGAGGATGTCTAAGGGTTTTATAAAGCTTTCGATAGGGTATTTTTAATGTTTTTGAAAGGTATGTTTTGACCCTTCGGCCTAAGGTTATAAAGTAAAGTATTTCAATGGTTTCAAATGGGATACTTTCAATGGTTTAAAGGTTTTGATTAAAGGTTTCGAATATTTTCATCAACAATATTTTGTGTAAAGTATATATATAACATGGCAAAGTGATTTGAGTAAAGCATAGAGTGTATTTTCCTCGTTTATGTATGATTTATAGGGTTAAATCAATTTGATAAGAACTCTTTTCAAGGAAAATTTGATGGGGTAGTTGACCCTAAATAAATGACACGGATATTAGAATACCATATGGGACTGGTATAGGGTCACGCCCTATACTTTAGCTAGTAAACCCTAGCTGATATAAGTCCAAAATTCCAATGTGTAGGGCTTTGTCACAGGTAAGACTAAAATGATGTCACACACAAAGGAGAATATACAAAGTAAAGATAGGTTATTAGTGAGCCTGCAAAACCATTAGGATCAGTTGACCCTAGGAGAAGTAAGTTAGGGATAGACCATCTAGGAGTGTGTCTAACAGAAGTTAGATTATTTTTTTATTTTGTCTGTTAGGCCCGAGTCAGCTAAAGGTTAGTGGTTAGCCAAATAAAACTTTAGTGTTCGAATAGATAGTCCATTTAATACCTGGTTTGTATGCATACATGATATTGCTATTATTGTTTTAACCATTTGTGTTCCAGGTATTGATTTGCAACATATAAGCTTTATAAGGATATTAGTGAGCGGAAACTCGTTCCGCTAAGCGGCATGGTCTTGCTTAATATTAAATAACCGAGATGTATAACATTATTCACACCAGGCTTTATGTCTGACTCGAATTTTATGTTTTCTTCTTAAACTCTCGGGTTCTCAAAATTGATTTGCGTAGGTTGGAAGTTAGGGATTATAGGGTTTAGTAGGTGGACGAATAAAGCTTTCAGAGACGAGCAAGAGGCTGATGTTAGCTATTTAGGAGCTGTTATGTTTTTATTTCCGACATGATTTATTAAGACAGTTTTTGTCTATTTAGTACTCTGATCGTCCAAGAGGGCATCTTCATATGTCGCTCTTAGAGTATTTTATAATAATTATATTTTTCCAATGCCTAGGAAACTCTTGGATTATGTAATTGGATATGAAACGTGATTTTGTGAAATGTAATTAGAAAAGTTGTTTTTGAAATCTGTGATTTTTTTGTTCACGTGCTTTTGATATTATGGATACCATTAACACTATCGTATTTTTTGGCCAAAAGTTAATACTATAGATGACTGCAGCATCTGTAGCGCTTAGCTTTGGGCCTTAAGATAGGGGATTTTACAGATCTTTTGAATAATGTTCGACCAAAATTGTGGGTGTTACACCGCTTCCTATCATGGACTCAACTCCATGGACTATAAGGGACTCAACTCCTCGGAATACCCCATTCATTTTTGAAAGTACACTTTTATGCGTTGACTAATCTTGCCCTAATAAACAAACTAACAATCAATGGTGGAAGAGAATTACCTAACATGGCCTACCCTAATAGGAGGTGTAGCTTATTGGATGTAAACCTATCTTTCTCATTTTGACCTCTCTGGATCGATGACGCACACAATCTATGTAACTATTGTTCGTGATTTAGTACTAAAGCATGCCGACACAACATTGAGCTGCTCACCATCCTATTTAGAATGCCTAACGCAATCAAGGAAATAGCCTTCCCTTATTCATTGAAGTGGACTTTACTAAGGGTATTCCTTCACCTATACACTAGTATATATACTCTACGGGTCTTATTGTTGGATATGTCCAACATCAGTATAATGTATGCACAACTGTTGGTAGCCCCTTGCGACAGGCATACTTCTGTTGTGTAATACTACTGACCTCGCAATCCAACCTATTTTAATAATTGCATGGTATTTTACTTAATTTAGGTAATTTGGTTATATCGCATAATTCACACCCGTTATAACATACATTTGAATTTGTATACATTCATTTGATTGTTACTTTTGTTTACTTTCAATCATCGATGTTTAATGAATCTTACAGAACTTACTTTTGATTTATGCTTATTGTTTAATATCATTGTTATCTATATCTAATTTATTGACTTAAGCATCATTTATTATTTCCCTTTCATTGAACATTATTCGATGAAATCCCCTGTTTCCTTTTTAACCATTTTCTCTCTTTAAATGTCTATTTAGACTTAATACTTCGATATTTGTTTAATTGTGTCTTCTTTGTTTATCATTCGTTTTCCACACCATCTTAAATTATATAATTTAGATTTTCCATTTAAATTGTTGTTGCTATTCCTATTTACATTACTTTAGTTATACTTAAGGAATTTTATACCTTAATACATTGGAATTACCTCTTTCCCCAAAGGAAATTGTTAACACTATAATTCTCTATAAATTACTTTTAAAAGGATTTGTGTTATAAGTTAAATAACAAGGAATTATTTTTTATTTTTCTATTATAATAGATGGTACAAACTACAGTGATTGTCTTATTTTGTACATCCCTTCCTTTTTGTTTACATCCCTTGTTATTCAATCATTACATTTGGTTGTATTTTTAGACAATTTATAGAAATTAACATTGTTACGCAATTCATTCTAATGATTAAAACATTTCCTAATCTTAATTTAATTTATAATCAATTATAATTTATGTTTAACAATCTTTGTAAACCAACCAAATCTAGAAACCCAATTTGATTTCATTAAAAAGTCATTTATAAATCTAGGGACTATTTGTACCCCTAACTTTCCAAATCCAAACGAATACAATATCTATCAAGTTAGGCTTTTCCATAACATATAGGCATATTTTCCATAATTATTACACATATATAATTAAAAACCCATTCGTGAATTATATCAATTCCTTACTCAAATGAAATTAAATATCTAATTTCTGATTTATATTTAGGCATATGTGAAATAGATCTACAATGGTATAAATCCAATGTTATTACAAAATATGTAATTTCCTACTCACCTCTTTTTAACTCCAATTCTCTAGATCTAGATCCATCCCTTTTCATTTGAATCCCCCTTACTTAAAATCCAAAATATAAAAAGAGTATACTCCTATTAGATTATAGATCTACGGAAAGGATTGAATTAAATCTAGATTTGAGTCTAAGATTCACGATTTACCTTTGTTTTTTTTATTTTGAATCGATCTTATTCTTCTCTTATCTTATTCTCTATTTTTCTCCACTTATATATATAATATAATATAATATAATAGTTTTACTACTTTTAGAATTCTAGAAATTATAGAGAAAAGTGAATAGTAGAGCTTCACTCTATGACATAGAAAATAAGAGAAGAGAAGTGAGAAGCTAAGACTGTATTTATAGGCTTCAGAATCAGCCTTATCCATCAATTAAAGTTTTATTAAATCCGGGCAATTATGGCCAGTGTTTACTATTAATTTTACCTTAGCAGCAGTCGACCATTCATGAATTAGGGTCGACCGATACCAGTCGATCTGGGTACATCTTTGCTCGACATGTGCCATGGTTTAGTGGCAGATAATTAATGTTGTTTATATGTTTAATTTTGTTCCTTGTTTAACTGATTGCATTAAATTGTTTCCATTTAACACATATTCTGAGATTTGATTTTAAAGTTAACATTTCTTAACGTTTAAGCTTCAATTAACATTATTACTTAACGTTAATTTATTTTTCTTACCATAATTACATATGTAATTATTTTTGATTCGAAAACTTCACATGTCAATAACATTTTCATTTGAACTCAGATCGAAAAAATTTATATCAGAAAATTACCACAAACACAATTTGTAGGTTTTGTAGCTAATTTCTATCATTTTTGAAAATTCTATTTTTTTGGTATTATGATTTATTAATTAATTTCTTTTAATTAATTATTGTCAAAATTATGAGATATTACAACATTCCTAAATAAAAAGTTTATAACGTTAGCTGAAGACGCCTTAGTAAGGGATTCTCCTTCGACCCACTTTTTAATGTAGTTAACCACCACTATGGCATACTTCGCTTCACCCTTTGCCATGGGAAGTTTTTCGATCGAAAGTTTCCTACAAAATGCAAAAGATCAAGGGCTAACCATGTGTATTAGCTAAATTGGGGGTAACCTTAGGATTTTCACAAACTTTCGGCACTTGTCACACCCTTTTGTATATTCCATCGCATCATGATTTAATGTCGACTAAACGTATCCATGTTGTAACACTTATTTCGCTAAAGTTTGCCCCACAATCTGGTCTGCACAATTGCCCTGATGTATATTATCCAACACTTCTTGGTGCTCTCTTTCGGCTGCACACCTTAATAGTGGATTACAGATTCTTTTTCGATACAACATACCATCCTAAATAACAAACTAAGGTGCCTTTCATAAGACCTTCGCTTCGTTCCTAGTGCCCGACAAGAACCCCTCGCTTAAATACTTTATGAACGGGGTCATCTAAGTTTCCTTGCTATCAATAGTCGCAACTATATTTGCCTCTTTAAAATTAGGGCTTGTTAGGGTCATCATCGATATTGAGCCTAATAGTGTTCCATCTCCTAAACTTTCCAATTTGGCCAACTCATCTGCATCTCGATTCTCTTTCCTTGGAACATGTCTGATTGAATAGTGCTCCACCTCTTTAAGCAAGGCCTTCACCTTCTATAGGTAGGATGCCAAGCATTCCCCATTAGCCTAAAATTCTCCAAGCACCTAATTTACGATTAGTTGAGAGTCATTATGCACGCACAATGATCTTATAACCAATACTTTTGCTATGTCTAATCCCACTATCAGTGCCTCATATTTAGCCTTATTGTTTGTTTCCTTAAATCCAAACCACACTACGTAGCTTAGATTTCACCTTCAAATGATGCTCAATCCACATTTATTCACCATTTAAGAGCTTCCTCCTCCTGAGATTTGAATTTATCATCTCGATTAGTAAGCTCAACAATAAAGTTCGCCATGACTTGTCCTTTGATTGAGGTCCTGGGATGGTAAGTAATTTTGTATTGGCTCAGCTCAATACTCCACTTAGTTAACCTTTTTGAGGTATCAGGCCGATGCTAGATCTACCTTAATGGATGCTCCCTCTGCACCTGAATTGGATTGATTATAAATAATGCCTCGGTTTTCGAAATGCTATTAAGAGACAGTAAGCCAATTTCTCCAATTTAGGGTATTTATATTCCAGTCCAGTGAAAGGCTTGCACCATAATACACCAAAAGCTGCACTCGGTCTTCTCCCTGAACCGATGCTTCACTCAAGGCATGAGTTGACATTGCTAAATATAGGTATAGATCTTCCTTTTCCACCATGTAAAATAATTGGTAGTTTCTGCAATAGGTTAAGAAACGCGGCTAAGCACCTGTTTAGGTGAACTTGCCTTTCTCCTTTTTAATGCTTCGAAGGACTAAACGACTTTCAGTCATCTTAGAAATGAATCTGCTCAATATTTCCACTTTACCATTTAAACTCTATATCTCCTTTCATCTTTTAAGGATTGTTGTGTCCTTCAAAGCTTGGACTTGCTCTAGGAATCTTTGATTCCGCTGGCATGCAAAATAAAGCCTAGGAACTTCGCGAAGGAAACTCCAAAAAAAACATTTTAGCAGGTTTAGATTCATTTCGCACTTGCGTAAGACTTGGAACGTCTCATCCAAATGAATAATGCAGTCCTTAGCCTTTATGGATTTTACCGACATGTTGTCGACAAATACTTACATGGTTCTTCCAATCTGATTAGCAAACATCTTGTTGACAAAGTTTTGTTACGTTGCTGTAACAGCCTAACTTAAAATATCAGGTATGTAAAATTTTAGAAGTTTAAAATATACTATCTACACCATCTCTATTTTATTTATATTTATGTATGCTTTTAAATAATACAAAAGGTATAAGTATGTATACATTTATAAGTATAGGATAAGTGGCATGACATGGTGAAGACAAGTGGCATAATATAGACCATACACCTATCTTAAGATGAAATAGAATTATGACACATATATCACTTAGATGTACACTTCTAGAACACCTTAAATGATTACTAAATAAGGTATGTGTCATGAAATAAAGCTTGCATAAAAAAAATGAAGGACATGTGTCACAAGATTAAATAAAATAGTGACACATAACCCCATTAGGTGTCCATGTGTAGAAACATCTTAAGACACCTAAGTAGACATGTGTCAACATTGTAAAGCTTGTGCAAAGAGAAGTAGACAAGTGTCCAAAACTAAAAATACCAAACTAGCCTTGAAAATTACTATATAAAGGGTGGAAATGTTCGCTTATTTTTCATACTTTCAGAAAGCAAAAACAAAAGTAAGATAAAGAGAAAAAGCTTGGAGAAAGCTAAGGAAAAATATTCAAGTCAAATACACGAGTTTAAAGTGAGAAAAACTATTTAAATTTCTAGTATTCATGTTATTCTTGAAGAGATGTTAGTTGTAAGTAAAAGTGGCTCGGTTCTATCAAAAACGTAGCTTCATAATTTGACCATAACTTTCTCAATTCTTAATGAAATTTCAATTTCTTGGATTTTATGGAAAGCTAACGTAAAGGCCTATAATTTTCATTTGTATCACTTTTTAAAATTCGGCCATCTATATATATGAATTTGAGGTGCAAGCTCGGGTTAAATTTATGCCCGAAATGAACATGTTTGTTTCTAAGAAAATGCCTTACTTGTTAGATTTTTATCATCAATTTGATAAATAATTTGATGGGTTTCTTTTCATGATAGTTGAGTATACTAAGTAAATTACTTTAAAGAAGCATTTTCACACAGAAGATTTCTTTGAGGATGCGGTATAAGACAATAGATCTTGGGTAGTGCACTATTACTCTATGTGGTAACGAGCCAGTAGAGTACATCCCTACTTAGTGAGGGGATGCCGACCGCAATAGGATAAAATATCCTAGAATATAAACCAAATTGAGGGAGTGGTTTAAATTTATGAAAAAAGTCTTAACTTTAGTCAGATGAAGTTTATATATTTGAAGTTTACCTCGAATAGTCTTTTTGATCTGGATTATTAAAACTTAAGAAGTAGTGATTTGGAATGAAATAATGATATAAAAATTATGGATTTTATAACCCTTCATGACGTGACTTGAAAACTATAGATTAAATAGCTATCTCACTGGGTCAGTGTTGCTCATGATGCTACACATAAACATTTCAGGTTTAGATGGTTAGTTGTTCAACTCAAGATGACTGATGAATACCATGACTATGAAGTGAAGACTTTTATTTAAGTTTATCAACTTTCATATGTATAATTATGTTGAATCTCATGATCCTATGTAACTGTGTAATTATGATGATGTGATTGTATAATAACTCTTCCGCTTGAAATCATGTAATCTGAATGATTTTATGTTCCGATATATTTTATTTAAGTTGTGATACTATTCTATTAAGCACCTTAGTTTCTATGTAACATCTTTGCCTCTGGGAAGCTACCAGAGTGGGGTGTTACATTTAGTGGTATCAGAGCCTAGGTTTAAGGGGTGCTTTTAGAAATTTTATAGTATTACAATTTAATTTATCGGAATAGGAGGTTTATACAAACATCTTTATAACTATTTGTAGTCATAAGTTATGGCTAGTAACCAAACCTGGTATACGGGGGACTCATGGGGAGGTGTTAAATGTACCACTGTACCAAATGAACGATTAGTTGCTACAAGTCGTACTGTGGAAAGACATGTACTTAAGAACAAAGCAAAGCAAATTCTCATTGACGAGATGTATGAAGTGTATAATAGAGCTAACGATTATGAAGAAGGTTTAAAGAGAGACCTTATTCTTTACCGTTTACGTCAAAAGAAGAAGGAAATTGAGATTGCAATAAAGATGGCAGAAAGGACAGATTATGGGGAAGCTTTAGAATTTCTAAGGCAAAGAGGGGCACTTCCTCCGCAAGCAGGGAATATAAGACGTAAAAAGTTCCCCACCAAACTAGTGGAACGGTATGATGAAGAGGAGTCTGAGTCTGTTGGCTCTAAGGACTACTCTCAAGAAGTTACTGGACCTAATCGGGCGATGAATGATAAAAATGATCCTTTTCCATTAAAAGAAATTATAATAATAGACTAAGGATGAATTAGGAAGATAAGATAACACAACAAATAGTATATATTGTACTGTATGTTAAGAGGTTGTGGGGAAATACCCTAATTTTGGTTGTAAATAGGGGTTATAAGTAATATAACTTGTTTGTGTATACATGACGTGAGTATATCATAAGATATCTTTTATAATTAAAGGTATATTTGATTTTCATTCGTGACCATAACCATATTTTTTTGAGAATTGAAGGTCATGTCGAATCAAAATAACTCGACAACTCAAAGTCAAGAGGCCCAATCCTCTACACCAGCAAATGCTATGGAGTTATTTGCATCTTTTATTAAGCAAATGGAGCATGTTTCTTCAACCTCTTCAAACAACAGCCTTTTAAGTCGTTTTAAAAGTTTGAAACCAGAGAAATTTGTTGGAGATACTGACCCAATAAAGGCGGAACATTGGATCCAACATCTCGAAGACATATTTGAAGTTTTAGAATGTAGCGAAATTGACAAGAGGAAATTAGCAGTCTTTCAATTATCAGAAGAAGCTCGAAATTGGTGGGAGCTAGTTCGGACAACAACTAGTTCAGAAGAGATAGAACAAATGACATGGAAGGAATTTAAGGAGAAGTTCTTGATAAGTGTTTTCCCGAAAATGAAAGAGAGAAAATGGAAACCAAATTTCAAAATCTTACCCAAGAAGGCATGACGGTGGCTCAATATCAGAACAAGTTTGAAGCACTATCTCGATTTGGAAACCATTTGATTGATACATCTGAAAAACGAGCAAGAAGATATGCAAAAGGATTAATTCGCCCAATAAGAAGACATGTTATTGGAGATCGACTAAGACTTATGAGATGATATGGTCTAAAACAAGCTCCCAGAGCCTGGTATGATAGACTAAGATCTTACTTATTACAGTCAATTTTGAAATTGGTAAAGTAGATAATACTCTTTTTATTAAAAGAAATTAAAATGATATTCAACTAGTACAAGTCTACGTAGATGATATCTTTTTTGGATCAACTAATTTTGAAATCAATAAAGAATTTTCTGAAATAATGGCAAAAGAGTTTGAGATGAGTTATATGGGTGAATTAAACTTCTTTCTAGGATTACAAATAAAACAATTAGATAATGGTTTCTTTATTAGTCAAGAAAAATATGCTCAAGACATAGTTAGTGTACTACAAGTGGAAAACCCACTCCCATGGCAACTAATGAGTACCTAAGTAAAGAAGATCTCTCGAAAGATGTAGATCAAAAATTATATAGAGTAATGATTGGATCACTACTCTATATCACTGCTAGTAGACCTGATATCATGCATACTGTTTGTCTCTGTGCAAGATATCAATCCCAACCTAAAGAAACCCACTTAAAACCCGTAAAACATATCATAAGATATGTTAAACACACCTCTGATTATGGCTTATTTTACCCTAAAAATGATTCTTTTGACTTAATATCTTACTGTGATGCTGATTATGCTGGTTGTAAATCAGACCGAAAAAGTACAAGTGGAACTTGTCACTTTTTGGGGGCATTCTCTGATTTCCTGGTTTAGTACAAAGTAAAATGCAGTTTCCTTATCAACAACTGAAGCAGAGTATATTTCTGCTGCTTTGGCTCGTTCTCAAGTAATATATATGCAATAAACTTTAAAAGATTATGGTTTAAATATCTAAAAATCACCAATTTATTGTGACAATACTAGTGCAATAAATTTATCCAAAAATACTATTCATCGTGGTCGAACTAAACATATTGATATCAGACATCATTTTCTCAGAGATAATATAAGTAAGGAAGTAATTACTCTTGATTATATCAATTCTGAAAATCAAATTGCTAATATCTTAACAAAACCATTAAATGAATCTATATTTACTAAATTAAGAAGAGAATTAGGTATTTTTCAATAACTGAAATATAAAATATAAATAAAAAAGTATAATTAAAAAATTAAATTAAAATAAATTAAATAGTAAATATTCCAAGCATCATGTCGACATCCCCTTATACCCATGTCGACATATAACGATTTTTTATTTTTGAAATTTTTCCCACCAAAATTCAAATAAGTGCTTATATATTCTTCTTATTTTCGAAATTTTTATCATTCTTTCCGTTTCCTTTTTTTTCTAACTTCTGAAATCAATAAAACTATGGCCTCCTCTTCCAAATCAAACAAAAATTCAACCTTTTAATTTCCTCTCCTACTTCTAGACCTTTTCAACGAACTACGCTTGCAAGAGTAATGAAAATGGAGGATTCTTTGAAGGATGCACTGCAACTAATGACTGAAATTCAAGTGGTGCAACTTAGAATGGCAAAAGAACAAGAACGGCAAGGCAAAATCCTTAAAAATTTGCAAAAATTTCTAATGGACAATCATGCTAATCCGATCTTGATTGATGAAGAGTATTCAAGAGTTCAAGTGTATGAGGACAGCGAGGAAGAAGAAGAAGAAGCATTCATGGAAGAAGAGCACGCTGAAGATGACAACAAAGTCGTTTGCGTTGGCGAAGCGTGCTTTAACAAGGATGGAAATCTTGTCGAACAACGTGGAAATTTCTGTTTCCACTATCCAAATTGTTCGGTTCATAGATCTTCTATTTTCAAAGACACACATTAGTTTCTTTCTCTCTTTCCTATTGTTGTATAATTTTTTACATTCTTTACGCTCATGTAAATATAACTTATATAATTAATAAATAATTTGTGTTCTTATATGTGTTCTATTAAAAGTATTATTATGTGGATATTTAGTTAGGATAGTTAGTAGTTTAGGACTAAGTTTTAGAATTAAGTCTTGATTATTTATGATACCACTATCATTATAATCACATGTCATAGAGTATTAGATTTAGGGGGAATTATATAGTTTCGAGTTAGTTTTTTGTTGATGACAAAATGGGAGAAGTACAAAATAGGATAGTTAGGCATAGATTAAGGGGGAGTTATTAGTTTTAAGGGGAGTTATTAGGATGGAAGTAATATTTTATAAACAAAGGTTGTCATCATCAAAAAGGGGGGAGATTGTTAGTCCTTGAGATGATGGTTTTGATGACAACGACCTTAGAATAAGATTATAAAATATAAATACTAACATTATTGTTTAGATATATATGTATATGCAGGATTTAACCATGCATGTACCAAGAATGAAGACTGTACATTATAGAGATTCAAGATATCAAGATTGAAGACTCATGAGTATGAAGATTATCAAGAGTTCAAGATAAGTAATTTAATTAGGAATTTTGTTAAAACTCCTAGAAATGCACTGGCATCTTAAATCCAATTTATTCGTGGAATGGAATCCACTTTGAGCCCATTAAAGGGATGAAACCTACAAAAAATCTAGTGGAACATTGTTTTGTATCCGCTAACTTTTATTCAAAATGTTTTAAAAAATTATATCTTGTTTTCAAAATGTTTTCAAAATCTTCCTTTTAAATGGATCAAAAACATATTCTTGGTTTTAATACTTTAGCCTCAAAATAATCTTTATTTTCAAAATCAAATTATCTTTGGTTTTAAACTATCTTTTAATCATAATATATTTAATTTTTAAATATTTATACTTAGACTTAAATATAAAATTATAGTAAAATTTTATATATACCAAATATTATTCTCTATATTTACTTATGTATTTTAACTATAGTTAAGTATACTTATAAAGTTTAAAATAGATTTAAGATAGAAGTTATTTTCAAAGAAAAACAAATCAGCAAAATTTCCTTTGGCATGTTGACATACTCAAGTACCCCATGTCGACATGGTAGCAGTTGATTTCAAAATTTAAATTTCAAAAGAAGTGTCTATTCGTCATATCCCTTCATGAATGGACAAGGCTGTTGTTCTACTACAAATAGGGGTGGTTTTGAACGAATTTATCATCATATTTTTTTGATTTCACTCCTTTTCTTCTTTTACATTTCTTTATACATTCTTAACATTACTCTACCGAAATCAACATTGAATCTAACTAGATCATTTCTAGTTTGATTCTCTATCACTCTCTCAACAAGATCTCAGTGCTATTTCGAGTTATAGACTTCTTTGTAATCAATTTAGCGAGAAAAGGTGTGATTGCAGCCTTGGAAATCAATTAAGCGAGAAAAGGTGTGATTGTGGCCTTGGAAATCAATCAAGTTAGAAAAGGTGTGATTGTAGCCTAGGAAACCAATTGGGTGAACTTGTTGCCCCTGAAATCAAGTATGTCTACCCAGAGGATTGTGAATCTGGAGTGGTGTACCTCATGGCCTTCAAATCGAGGGTGTAATTGTACAATTGCTTTTGAAAGGAAATCCGTACTTGTGTGCGGGACTGGATGTAGGGTAACTCCGAAGCAGTATAAAATCCGGTGTGTTCTTTCCGTTATTGCTTTTACTTTATTTCTGCATCTGTGTTTGATTCTGTGATCATATCTGTGTCTGAATATTGCATACATTTGTGTTCAAATTAACAAAAACTCAAAAAGATTTAGTAATTTATTTAAACACTATTCACCCCCTCTAGTGTTAATCCTAGCCTTAAGATCCGTATTCCGCATTTCTCACAATTCATACATAAATCAACAGTTGTAACAACTTGTCCCAAAATACAAACAATATAACTGCAATACACAACGAAATATACTCCATACGTTCCTGCCATCTAGCTCGCCTTCTGAGGTCCAGAACGTCCTAACCTAAAAATCTGTAATACTCGGTCTGACCCGAGCATTACAACAAAATAACATCCGAGTCAGGCTGGAAACCAGCGTGAGTAAACCCATATAACTAGAAATACTAAGTTATAAACTTCTTTGAAAACCTGGGTAACTCGTACCTCACTACGAGTTCTTATCTTGTTAAAGCCAACACTTATTTCACGAACAACATCGAAGTACCGTTACTTAGTTTAAATGGCCATGTTCCTTAATTTATTCTATTCCAGCCTATTTGATTCTAAAATCAAATCTATAAAGAATTATTGTAGATTACCAATCGAAGTGGTTTAGGATATTGCTGAATACAACCCTGGTATCTTCGAATCCAATGTCGTCTTTAAGCCAAGTTGTTTAAGTAAACAATTTAATTAAATTCAGAATAACATACACACAGAAGTCCATCACAGATATTTAATTAAATAAATGATTCATATTTATGAACAGATCAATCCAGCCATTTCATATCACAGAGCATCACACATGAGAGGTATCAATCAATTCAAGGCATTCAACATAACCTAATCATCCATAAGCAAGATTAATTTGTTGTAATTCCTAATTAATTAAATTTAATCTTCAAATAAACTGAATTAATGACTTTTAAATCCTGCTTAAATATCCTTATTTAATTATGAACCATGTATTTTAATTAATTAATCATCCATTAATTATTCACATTTATTAATTCACCTTTAATTACTTACATTAATTAATTGTACTATAATTAACTACATTAATTAATGATCCTTAATTAATTACATTATGTAATTATCCTTTAATTAATTACATTAAGTAATTATCCTAATTACTTACACTAATTATTTAACATTTAATTATTCACATTAATTAATTACCCTTCAAATAATTAAGACCTTAATTAATTTAAGATAAACCATCACTTAATTACATTATTAACTTTTACTTAATAACTTTTGTAATTAACCAAATAATTAACATAAATATAGTTATCTCACTTAATTAAATTAGCATCATTTTTGACCTAAGTTAAGGGTTAAGTTAAACCTTGAAAATACTCTATTTATATTTTCGTTTCTAAATAAAACATTAACTTAAAGCTTGATAAAAATTCTTGAACTTTGTTTACATTTTATTTCATTTTATTAAAAAGGAAATCGGCCCAAGAGAAATAACCGACCTAAAACCCAAATCTCCATCCTTCTTCATCTTTTCTCCCCTTTTTATATTTTAAAACCTGCTAATTTACACAAGTCCTACTCGAGCCTAACCCGAAGCCTTCCCCTATTCTTCCTGAGCCCGACCCAAAGCCTTCCCCCTCCCTTACCTTCTCTTCTCTGTTCCTACAGAAAACCAAAACATCACCGATATCCAATGCACCATGCACATGCACACGGCGTCGGAGCCACACCAAACATCGTCGACGACACCACCAAATCGTTGATGATCCCCTCTACTACTTCGATCGCGTAGAAACCCACGACGACCCAAAAATTATAATCGAGCCAATCTATCCCCTACCTAGAAACAGACCACTACCCAAAACAATCTCATGCTGCCGCCGTTGATCACTAGGGACCTCGCCACCTTGTTTGGAGCTGGACCTACCTACTACCCTCCTTTTCCACCTCCTTCGGCCCACCTCGACGCCATCGCACCCGAGTGGGAAACCCACATCGACCAAACCACCCACTGAAACCCTACTTCTTCATTGCCCAGCCACCACGGTGGCCTAGAAATTGTGCCACCATTTTTCCCAAACTCCATGACCAACGAGCTTGCTCCTGTCACGATCTCGTCCTTCCCAGATCCTCCGATCACCAAAAATCGACATAATTCCATTTCCCGTCAACTCTCATGATTTACAAACTTAAAAATCATGATATTTATCTTAATAATCATTGTTTTCATATTCGAATTAGATTAGGTGGGTGAGACTTGAAATCATGATATTCGAAATCTTGACATGCTTTAAATTTCACTGTATTTTCTATTTCCCAGTTAAAACTATTTTCTAATTTTACTTAAAAATATTTTTAAAATTAATATTTAGTCAATTCAAACATAATTCTTTATACAACATAGCCTATAAGTGATTAGAGGAAGAGAGTTTGAATTTTTGAATAGGTTTTGAATCTTTAAAACCAGAACAGAGGCTCCTGTATCCAAACACAGACATGCATACAAATATCAACTATACACTGATATACATGCAAGCATAATCATACATTCATGCAACATTTCACACATTACTACAAAGATTCATTCCATTCATCAGGTTATTAAACATATTTAGGATTTAAAATTGATGTTTACTCACATTTGAAATGTTGAACAGAGAAATAGCAATGAGATCTGGAAACCTGATTTTTGATTTGCAATTTGATCTTGATCCTACTTGTTAAAGTTTGAATTTGATTCTTGACTTTGCTTCAGTTGAAACTTGAAGTATTATATTTTTTTCTTTGATTTTATTTGAGTTTTTCGGTTTTAAATTTTGCTTTGATAAAAATGAAAGAAAAGAAGCCTCTTTGCTATATATACAAAAGTTATTAAAAAGAAGAAAACAAATTATTTGACACTTGTTATTTTTGCATGATTCCCTATGCTTACAAATGTTTTAATGCATGTTATTAATCCTTACAAATGTTAAATCGCATGATATAATTTTATTTACACCGGTAAGTATGCATGTATACATGTTAATTTTCATGCATAAATATTTTAATATGTTTTTATATTATTTTTATATATTTTAAACTTTGTTTTAATACATTTCTTTTTATATTAACATATGTTTTACAAACTATATTTTATTCATGTAAAATTTTATGTTACACTTTCCATTTAATATAATATTCATATATGTTTTATGTTTTTACATTTAAATTTTTCTTTTTATTTATATTTATAAAACTTTGAAGAAAAAGATATAAAAATCCAATTATACACTAATAAATAATTATATATATACACACTAGTTTTTTTTAAACAAATAGAGCTTTAAATCCAATTTATTTTTAAGATATTTTCCTTTGAATCTCAAAACAAAATTCTCTTTACAATCTACTTATATATACATAAACAAATACATATTTTATTTTGTTTTGAAAAAGAATATGTTTTGGCTCATTTTAAATGATTATAAAAGAAGATTATCAAATAAATATCTATCTAGATATATATATATATTATCAGAATCATTTATTCAACTTAAATCAGTGTTTCAATTAAAATCAGTTAATTACCAATTAACAAATGTCCTAAAATCCGGGTTATCACACTATCCAACCAACTCAATCGAAGATCTAGAATCCAGCTAATGTCGTGACCGTAATAGAGATGGATCAAATGATGAAGTAGATGAAAGACATATTCCAGGAAAGTCATAATGAAATGAATCAAATGATGTACTAGAGCTTGAGACAACTAAATAAATTACCTCAGAATAGTAGTAGAAGGAGCAAGAGGCATTCCAGCTCAGAAACTGAAAGTTCATCATCATGCAAGAAGAGAGAGAGAGGGACAGGAAGCCAAAAAATTCAAAACATAATCGGAACTACATACCAAGGAGGAAGACTAACTTAAGGCACAAGTTTTTGGATCGATACCAACCCAAGAGGACATGTCGATACTGAACCAGCTAATGGTGGGCCTAGAGCTCACCTCGAGGATGGAAACATGGATTTGACTTTTGGACATGCTGCTAATGATCAGAGTCAAGAAAATTATGATGCTGCTAATGATAGAACTCATGGGAATCAAACAGGCGGTTGATGGACTAATAGATTCCCCAGAGACTTGGGAATCTAGGTACCAGGAAATAAACTCAGAGCGTTCGCCAGGCCGAACACTTGGGGTGGATCCTGATTACCGCCATTCAATCAAACCTATGTACCCGGAGTACCCAGAAGATATAGTCAGGAGACTTATAAGTGAAAATCGGTTCAGAGTCAATGATTAGTAGGGTACCTCTCTTAGTAAAATCCATTTACCAAGAACATTCTACGTGAGAAGTATCCACGGAGATTTGTAATGCTAACGATGCCACTATATGGTGGAAATACGGACCTAGGCAGCACTTAATGAAGTACAAATGGCTTATGGACTCTACTAGAGCATCTAATGCCATAAGATGTCGTCGTTTTCCAATTTTTTTGGAAGGATTAGCAATGATGTAGTTTACTCGGCTCTCACTGTGATCCATATCATCTTTCACCGAGTTGTTGTGAAAATTTCTAGAGCAGTCCCATTTTCACACTACGCATCTGAAAGATGTGATGTCATTATCAAATGTTTTCAAGGGAGTGAGAAAATCATTAAAAGATTTTTGAATCAGTTCCATATAGCTGTGACAGAAGTAACAAACCTCAATGATGATATAGTATTGATGGCGCCGATTAGGGAGATTCATCCTGAGATGGATTTCGAGGAATGGTTGGAGAGAAAAAACACATCGACGATAGATGCTTTCTATAGAAAAGCTAATCAGTACTTATGCTTGGAAGAAGCTTACAGTCATCCCCGGAGAAGCGATGCTGGAAATTCAAATGCAATGATATAAAGTAACATTATTGCAAAGCAATCCGGGGAAAAGTTTTGGGAACGTGGATGTGAATATTGGCAATAAGGATGATAGTCGAGAAAAGAGCAATAATGGGGCCAAGAAAGTAAATCCAAATAATATGAATAATCCTAGGATTCCAAAATACGATAATTATATTGAATAAATAACTCATTCTAGAATATATATCTGGCAACTAAAGGTATTGAGCAGTACAGGAAGCCGACTCTGAGAGAGTCGACCGAGAAGGAGAAAAGATCAGGCAAGTTCTATAGTTTGTATGAGATGCATGGGCATAATACATATGAATACGGGCACTTGTGCGATATAATTGAGGAGCTAATTCGAAAGTAAAAATTGCAATAGTTTATGAAAGCCTCGTAGAATAGCAGGCAAGGAAGTTCTAATCCCCCTGGGTCGATACCTCAACAAGGGGAAGCTAGTCCTGATGGTGAGGAGCCTAGGTGACTTGTGAAAAGCTTGGTGATAAACACAATATTTGGTGGGCTACATCCAGTCGACAAGAGTTGAATGAGATGGGAAAGTATGCTAGTGCTTTGAAGCATACCTAGTATGGGAGCTATTTGGTAGCTGAGGAAGGAACTCGGGCAAAACAATTCAGAACCATGACAAATGACGTTGTTTTTTAGAACAGAGATGCTGATGGTGTGAAAGCCCCGAAGATTGACCCTCGTTGTAGCGGTAACGATTGGCCTGCTATTATACAAAAGGTGCTAATAGACTGTAGGAGTTCAATCAATATTTTATTCAAAAAGGCTTATGACCAGATGCTTCTGGAGGGCAAGGACTTGAAACCATGTCCAGGAATTTCATGGGATAGCTATGGAGCTAGCTGATATGTGGAATTATCGATGGTGCTAGGAAAGGGCGAACGTAGGTGAGTATGGGTCGTGCCATTTGTTGTGTTGGATATACACTCTGCTTATAATGTAGTTTTAGGCCCGACCGGTTCTGGTAGAGTTCAAACCGGCTATAGTCCCCTGGTGTTTGATGCTTAAATTTCCAGCGGAGAATGGTGTGGGAGTAGTGCATGGAGATCAAGGGCTTGGCCATGAATGTTATGTCGTCAAGCTAAGAGAGGCAAGGCGGAGAGAGAAAGGAAAAGGTGTAGAGGGGACTCCCTTCATTAAGGATTTGGATGCATAACAACCAATTCTTGAGCCCTAGCTCGGGTAGCACAGTCGGTTGAACAAACATATAGATCCATGAAAAGAGCCGCTGGATGGAATAACAACCCAGCCGAGCTAACGATTAATATCTTGGTAATTCGGGATTCATGATGAATCAAACGGATCCTAAAAGTTGAATCACAGCTTATTGTCATGATGATGAAGGAGTTGTTTGATTTTCTCTGAGTGAACCTAGATGTGTTTGCCTAGATGCACTCCGATATATGCGAGATCTCGCTGGAGATAGCAAGCCATGCATTGAACATAAATCCTAAATGCATTCCTATGAAACAGAAGCACTACAACCTTGGCCCGAAGAGATCTGCTACACTCAAAGAAGAAGTGGATAAGCTGAAGGATTATGGCTTTATTCCCAATGATTTATACCCAGAATGGGTATCCAATTCAGTCTTGGTGAAAAGTCTAATGGGAAATGGAGGATGTGCACCGATTATTCTGATTTGAGTAAGGTTTTCCCGAAGGATAGCTTCCTGCTTCCAAGGAAAGATCGGTTGATGGAATAAATAGCCGAAAATGAATTGCTTTCATTCATGGATGTGTATTTTGGATACTACTAGATTCCAGTGCACATCCCAAACCAAGAACATACCAGCTTTATTACTGACTTGGATTGTATTACTATCAGGTTGTGTCGTTTGGTTTGAAGAATGCTAGAGCAATCTACCAGAGACTGGTAAACATGATGTTCAAAGATCAGATTGGAAGTCTATGTGGGTGACATGCTCTTGAAGTCACAACATTTGGAAAATCACATTGACGATCTGGCAGAACATTCCCATGGAATTTAAGCCAATCCGAAGAATATAACGGCATTAAGGGATATGTAAGCTTGAAGACGGTCAAGGAGGTCTAGAGCTTAAGTGGAAAGGTCGCCTCCTTAAGTCGATTCATCTCCAAGGCCATCAATAAATGAATCCTTTTCTCTGCCATGATTAAGAAAGGTGAAAGTTCGAAGGGAAAAAGAACTTTCGCTCGGATCAGGAGTGCATGGACACATTCTAGGATCTAGTTGATCACTTGGAGAGACCTCATATCCTCTTAAAGTCGGTGGATGAATATCTGGTAGTGTTGATGCTTGCTTTGAGCGCTGCACTCATATGTGAGGAAGCCCACATCTAACGACCGGTCTAGTACGTCAGTAAGCAGGAGCAGAAAGAAATTACCCAAAGCTAGATAAGTTTGCATATTGCCCGTTGATTGCTTTAAGGAAGCACTGCCCTTACTTTCAAGCTCATTGAATCAAAGCTCTTACCGACCAGCCTTTGCGACAAGTCTTATAACGACCTTATATTTCAGGAAGACCATTGAAATGGAACATTAAATTCAGCCAATACGGTATAACCTATCACTCTTTGAGAGCTATGTAGGGTCAAGCTTTGATGGCTTTCATAGTTGAATTCACTACACGGGACAATACTTCAAAGAGTAGCGGTGAGAAAAATGCTAGGTGGAAGATGTACATAGATGGTGCATCAAATAAATGATGTTCTGATGCAAAGTTGAACTAGTCACTCCCGAGGAGTGCTTAATCTGTTATGCCCTTAGACTCGATATTCTTGCAACAAACAATGAAGTGGATTATGAAGCTTTGATTGCAGGACTCAAGATTGCCAAACAATTGGAGATAAAAAACTTTACATATTTTCCATGATTCTTAGCTAGTGGCGTGTCAAGGGCAAAAAGAGTTTCAGGCAAAAGGAGAAAGTCTATTCCCTTATCTAAAATGAGTCCTTGAGCAGCTTAGCAGCATTGAATGTTATACTATAATGTGTATTCCCAAGAGGAAAATACAAATGTCGACTCAGTGGCTAAGCTGGCTAGTTATGGAGATGTGCAGCTCATGAGCTTTGTTCCAGTGGAAATATTATCAGCACCGAACATCGATTGGATCTTGCAGGCTGAACTTGAAAAGGAATCATGGATGACTCTGAAAAAAGACTACTTGTAGAAGGGAAACCTTCCCGATAGGAAGAGTGAGCGATAGAAACTCATTTTCAAGCTTGGAGATATATCATACACAAAGGACTGCTATATAGGAAGGGTTGTTCTATCCTTATTTTTCAGTATGTCACACGTCATAAGGCAAACAAATCCCGAAGAAGTTCATGAAGAGGTATATGGCCACCACACTAGAGGGAAAACCCTGGCGAACAATATTCTCCACTATGGACACTTTTTGCCAACTATCAATTGAGACGCAGTTGATTACTCTAGAAAGTGCGATAAGAGCCAGAGATTTGCTAATATTCCAGGAGCACTGTTGATGGAAATTACTCAAATGGTCAATCCTTGGCCGTTTGCAGTTTGGGGTATTGATATTATTGGCATGTTGATAATATCTAAAGATAGAGCGAATTACGCCATCGTTGCAGTTGATAACTTCACCGAATGGGCAAATACGAAGCCATTACCCATAATTAACATGAAGAAATTGATCAACTTTGTATTCCGGAGTATTATTTCTCATTTTTGAGTTCCACGGGCGATCATTACCGATAACAGACCCAATTCGACAACGTCGAGTTTAAGGATTTATGCCGCCGACATCGCATAAAGAAGAGGTTTGCTATGGTGGTACACCCCAGTTGAATGGATAGGTTGAAGTTGTAAACAAGCTAATCAAGTCCATTCTTAACAAGCAATTTGAAAAGGCTAAGGGCAAGTGGGTCGATGAAATTCCATTGGTACTTTATGCTTATCGAACGACCCGTAAGTTGTTAACCGACCATTCTTCAGTCGCCCTAGCCTACGAATGGAGGCTATGTTCTAGTTGAACTGATAGTACCTTATCATCAGGTAATTCTTTAAAATCCACATATTAATGAGCAACTTCTTCTAGGTTCCTTTGACAAGATCAATGAGAAATGAGACGAAGCTGACTTGAAAGTAGCCATGCACATAACAGAGCGCTCGCTATTACAATGCCAAGGTTGGGAATCAAACCTTTGAAATCGGCGGCCTTGCCTTAAACGAATCTTCCCAAGATCTGGAAACTTGGGCCCAACATGAGAAGGTCTGTATGCAATAGAACAATAGCTTAGAGAAGACACATTCAGGCTTACAATGATTAACGGGATCTCACTCTCGAGGGTGTGGAATAGCGAGCATCTGTGATGCTATTTCACTTAGAAATAAATTTGTACACAGTTGAATGAAGCCATGTAATAAGATAGAATATGTCATTTTTCGTTTCAATAAATGGCTTCCCAAATCTGTCTTTACATTGCTTAAGAGTTATGAAATATGATCGACTCGAATGAATCAGCATGTGAATAATATGGGTGTGTAGGTTCCTGGAGGTAGTTGCCAACCGAACTTCCAGAATCAATGATCGAACCGTTAAAGTTCAATCACTCTGGATATTTGAAGATCGATACCAACTTACTCTTTCCCTTGATGTAGGGGCAGGAGTGTAAACTTAATAGGATGTGATTTGATCGTGCACTAGCTAACTCTTGCCCTTCATATAGGGAATGAGTATAAATCGAAAGGATGTGATAGATCATCTGAACGCTGACACTTTTCCTTGATATAGGGACATGGATATAAATTGAAATAACATAATATGGCCGTTCATCTATTAACTCTTGACCTTGGATTAAGGACAGAAGTATAAACCTAAATGGACATGATTTGACCATCCATTTGCTAACTCTTGCGTTTGCAATGAGGGCATGAGTATAAACTCAAAAAGGACGTGACTTTCCCATCCATCAACTAACTTCGGACCTTAATGAGGGGGTAGGAGTATAAATCAAAATGGACAAGATAAGACCGTCCAATCCTTAACATTTTTCCTGTAGTAGGCAAAATGAATGGTCCATACCTAGCGTAAGGTGAGATCTTGCTAATGAACTTTGAATCGACAACCAAAGTTAGGTGTGATTAAATATAAACATCCTGAATGAGGATGTATGGATAATGATCTTAAGTAGTTAATTTAAACTAGCACCCGTAGGTTGGTATAGTCGGATACTATTATCCTGGAAAAGGATATTTGAACCATTGTTCTAAGAGATAAACATAAACTAGTGCATATATTTTGTATTTCAACGTTTACTTTACACTCATGAGAATGATGAAAGGCCGATAAATTACAGAATGGGCTAAGGATTTAGTTCGATAATCACTGAAAGGAATGGATCATAAGTGCATTGAATGGAAAGCGCTTTTCTAAAGCAACTTAGGTGAATTCACATAAAGATTTGATGAATCAAAAGGTCTTTGTTATTAACATTCAAAATGGAACTTGAAAAAATGAACGCAAGTTTTATTTATGCCTAAAACAGAATGCAAAAGCGGGGGTTGAACCAGCACAAGCCGGCCAAAAAATCAAAATAGACTAATACTATTATTACAAACTGAAAATGGGTCTATCTACACTAAGAAAACTGACACCGACTTTGACTTATGCTTCCTCTTATTAGTGCTAGGAGACATGTTACTTGAGCTTTTACACTTCCTCCACTTCCTTTACCCTTTGGAGGTGAGAAAAGTAATGAGATGGTAGATTCATTATGAGTGCTCCCAGATGGAGGAAGGAAGGCTAGTGTGCTCTGCAAAGATCCTAAAGGTATGCTTTGAGCGGTCCCAGGCAAAATAATATAGACTGAGGCGAAGATGGATTGGTTAGGCGGGGTTATGGATAAAGGAAAGGGGATGTTCTCTATCTTCTTTAGCTTGATATCTTTGTCTCAAATATGTTCCTGCTTGAGTTTAATCATGGTGAGACCCGATAAGGGCTCAGAAGCTCCTATAATCACGACATCATCATCGGTCTGAGCACCTTTGGTTCCACTAGTCTCCTCATCCAGCAAAGCATCAATCATTTACTCATCAAGGCTGAGAGTTTCTTCAAATGGGATGGTTAGTGCCATTGTTGAAGTTGTACTAATTACTGATTTTTTTGTAGGCACTTGTTATCCAAGCTAAGAGTCCTTCTCGAGAAGTAGAGCGATTTGGGGCCGACCTGAAACTTAAGAGATATAAAAAGATAAATTAGTGATGTTGATCAGTGACACGTCAACCCTTTGTAATACAGGGGAAGTCAATGAGATACCTTCTTCTGTTTGGGATTTTGTGTTGGCTGAAGTGACACCCAAATTTCCCTTCAGGATATGAGAAAGGATGTTAGGCCTATGCATCTGGGGATTCTATGGATCATAGCTAGGAATGGTGGATGGATCAGGAGTAATTTTGGCCCCAGGGGTGTTCCCAATGGTAGAGGCAATGATTCGGAGCCTTCGTCTAAATCATTTTGCACTACTGAAACTAGACATAGATGGAGAATAAGTTGGCTCTCTTCCAACACATCAGGCTAGTCTTCTACCAATATCTCTTTCTCAAGCTGGGCCACCTTCACCTCACTGCCCTTCAGGTATTCTTTCTCATCGACAATGACTTATTCTTAGTCCTGAGCTAAGGTTCTCGGGTAATCATTGTTGAACCACTTCAAGTTGCAGAATTTGAGCATGTTACCATTGTACCTGTTAAGCAATGGTTCAAAATTCTCCATTAACCGCCGCTCCACGGCCTCAACCTCTCTTCTTATAAATGCATCCACTACTTTGGAATGTTCAACTGCCTTGTTTCTTTTGTCCTGAGTGGTGAGAAGCTCTTTGCAATAGCCCTGAGCCTACTGAAGGGCCTCATCCTTTTCTTTCGTTTCACGTTCGAGTTTGGTTTTCAGTTTGGCCACACTCCTGTTCGCGGCATCTCTCTCCAACTATAAATCATGATTCCAATGGAATGCTTTCTTCAACTCATCACAATTCCTAGTTCTCTCTTCTTTGAATGCCCTAATGGCATCCTCAGCTTTCTTCTTAACTTCAGCTTGATATTTCCTCAAGTTCTTGACCTCGGCATCAAGATGAGCTTCGATTTTTTTTGTTATCAACCTCGATGATTTTCTGGTTCTTGATTTTAAGCTGCTTTTCCCTTGATAACTTAGATATCTTCTCAGCC
Organism: Allium cepa; assembly: GCA_030765085.1. Classification (NCBI taxonomy): domain Eukaryota; kingdom Viridiplantae; phylum Streptophyta; class Magnoliopsida; order Asparagales; family Amaryllidaceae; genus Allium; species Allium cepa. The sequence continues at coordinate 252,125,328 of CM060937.1, read as the reverse complement.
ACTCGTGTCCATTCGTTGTGTTGGTTATGAACATCAATAACACAAGCAATGGTCATGCTTTGGACATTGGGTAGAATTCTCTTCATGTTAGGCATGAACATGAGCCCATCAAAGAAAATATTTGGAAATTTCTCTTTTAGTTCGGCCATTCAGGTGCTGGCAGCTAGTTCTTGCTCTGTAGTGATGGCTGGAGCTTTAGTAGTTTCCTTGCCAGGTCTGTGATGGGAAGTATCAGAACTGCTCTTATGGTGCCTGTGATTTGAAGATCGACTAGAATGAGATGGTTCTAGATGATGTACGAGATTAGTAGCTAGAAGGGGTGCACAAGAATTGTTGCCTAGTGGTAAGTCATTATGGCAATTAGGAAGCCTATCCGGAACTCTTGAAGGAGGAGACCTGGATCTAGGGCGATTTTCGGAGATGAAATCACATGATGGATAATCTCTTTACAGCTATTCCTACCCCCGCAACCTCTATCTCAACTCGACTAGTAGCTGGACTCAAAATCTCGACCACTACCTTGATAATACGAGCTTGGGTGATGCCAATAAGATCGGGATGCATTTTCCTTAAGAGATTGATATATGGATTTCTTCTTCTCCATGGATCCTGCGTAAGAAACAAGAGCGAGCTAGATTCAAGGGATAAGGACGAAAGTCAAGTGTTGTGCAGTAACATGAAGTGCATATGTGTATGAGTGTCCTAGGTCCTCCCGATGAATCGTGTACAGGAGCTTTGCTCATAGGAGTGACCTCTTCTGCACTGGTAGGGAAGATGTCCTTATCAAAACAAATAGGGGAATCGATGCCCTTGAGACTAATGTTACCAACATCGAAGAAGCCAAGCTCAGTTAGAATTGGCCCTAAGCCAACAAATGTGCCTATTGAGGGAAGAGAACTAGTTTTCAACGCTGTTGTAAATGGTTGAGGCTGTGTGGAAGTTTGTGCCTTGGAAATCTTCACAGCCAGCTTCTTTTTTGAGACAGGCTATTGGTCATCCTTGGGTTAATCGGCTAAAGACTCACAGCCTACATTAATGTCATCACGGCCAGCCTCATCATTTCCACCTACAATTTTGCCTCCCTCGGCATGTTCTTCCATTGCTTCGACATTCTCTTGAACCCTAGCCCTGGATTTGGGAATAAAGGCACATCTGGATTGACCTCACCTCTTCTAGGAAAGTTATTACCGTTATCGTGGTCGTCGATGTCATCAATAACAGCTACTTGGACTTGACCGATGCTATGGCCTACTTCCAACAGATTGTGGGTGAGAAAAATTTATCTAAAAGGAGAATTCTAATATCCTTATCTTATGCCAGATGTGTCATAAAGGACTTGATGGCATCTGAAAGCGCTGCACTATTGGGTCTTATCGGGACATTCGGATTGTAAAACAAGACACGAGTTAAGTCTGCAGATGTTAAGTCGACGGAAATTCTATCGAATTAGAGAACCGTCAAAAAATTTTGAATTAAATTTATACCACAAGCGTACGGTGTACGAATGTAGCAGTAGCGAATATGGTCGATCCGCAGGGAATTAATGATTTTAAAATTCTATTCAATCAAATTAAACCAAAGTTAAAGAGAATGTTAAGCTAGAAAATTAGAAAATTAGCCAACTAACTGAAAGAAAAGAGATACAAATATAAGAGTTAAATGATAATTTAGGGAATAAATCCACTCTCTTGATCACATATGTAACGACCCAGAATTTTATTTAATTAAAATTTGAATATTTAATTTATTTTAAATATTTATAAGTGAATTTTTAAGTCAAATAAATTTTTATTTGAATTATTGGATTTAATTGGATAATTTAATCGATAATTTAATACGTTAAATAATGAAAATAATTAAAAAATTGAGTTAAAAATGATTGAAAATAATTTGGAAAATTTTATTTTATCATACTGGAGTTATAGAAATATTTTAGAACTTTTAAAATCGAATTAAAAGTTAATTTGTGAAAATTGAATATTTTAATATTAAATAATCGACTGTAAAATAGCCAATTTTTGAACAGTCTCAGAATCGAACGAAACCAGTTTCATTGGATCCGTAATAGTTAGTTATTACCGGATTTCAAATTTTGTGTCAATCGGAGCTATCGTTTGATCGTGGCAGCTCGAAACGCATCGATTTATTTTTAATTTAAATTTGGCGAGTCAAAATAGCCATTTTTCAAAAAGTCTCGGATTTCGACGAAACCAGTTTCATCGGATCCGTAATGTGATATTATTGTAAGGTTTCAAATTTCAAGTCAATTGGATTTACCGTTTGTCCGGTACAAATTAAAACGCCTAGAAATCGATTTAAATCGGTTTAATTTAAATTGAGCGTTTGTAGCCATAACTCGCACATACTTCCGAATTAGCTTCCGAAACCTGTTCCATTGTGTCCGGAACGCGGGATAAACCCTAGGTACGCTGGTTACGGCGTCTAAATCGGAGTTCGGAATTTCCGGGATGAATAGTGTCGCTCGTTCCTTATAAATAGCCCCTACCTCTTCATAAATTAAAAAAAATATACAAACCCTAACCCTAATTGTTGTAGCCGCCACTTTCTATTTCTAAGGCCAGATTTTTCCCAATTTCATTCATCAATCTCTCCAAATCCATTCACATTCACGCGAGGTGTTCAACACGAAGATTGAAGAGCACGAAGAGAGCTTCGATTCCATACGGTGATGATCGGAAACGGAGCAACGTGGAGTGAGATAAAGGGGGCCGTTTGCATCAGTTTTTGCACGCATTTCGAGGGGCTAGACATGGCCGAGCATCAGGGGGTTGGGGCCGAACCTAGAGCTAGTGATGGCCTTCGATTTGCAACGTCCCGATCGAATTCTAGTTGAGCGAAGAGGTGGCAAAGTGAAACCCTAATTTCTTGGTTATGGGTTGTGCGTGCGTGTGTTTTGCTGTAGATGGAGTTGCGTGAGGGGTTTGGGAAGATGAAGCATGCGGCTATGATGGAAGATGAAGGATCCAAGGGCTATGGTTGGGTAGGGGTTGTAAATAATTAAGTTTATGTTGAATTTAGTTATAAAAAACGTGTATAAACTTGTAAAATTCATAACTTTTTCATACGAGGTCGAAAAAATGCAAACTCAGTTGCGTTGGAATCGTATGGACGAGCACTACGCGATGGAGTTGGTTTGGAGTCGTTTGGAGTTAGTGAAAATTTCGGGTAAAATTAAACGCGCGTTTAATTTTATTCGAAATAAAAGCTAAAACGGAAATTAAAACCAAGGTGAGAACTTCTCACTCAATCGAATAGATTTCGATTTTATTTTAAATAGTTAGATTTAAAATATTTGAATGCATGTTTGAATGATGACTGTAAATTATTGATTGTTAAAATAGACATTATGCGCCGTTAGTAAGCGGATGTTATTTATAAAAACATATACCGCGAATATTTCATAAACAGTGAAATTGGTATTATATATAATATCAATATATATATATATATATATTGGCATATGTATATATTGCAGTTGATTGATTTCCCGTATTTTTTTTGCGGATGAGACCCTATTACGCCGTTATTAAGCGGATAATATTTATTAAGAACATATACCGCGATAATTTCGTACTGGAGCGAAATTGGTATTGTGCTAATGTTTTTGGATGCAGGAAACAGGTTGGAGGGATCCAACTGGATTCCTCAACAGTATTTATTTGATTATGGATATTTTGATATTCGTTGATTATCATATACGATATGTGATATCGTTGTTGTCGTGATTGACTATTTGGTGTGTAGCATCATTGGACCCAGATTTTGGGATTTTAAAATGATCTTTAAAAGTGATTTTGAAAATATACTATATTTTTGGAATTGATCCATTATAAATAAATAAACGTTATAATTTTTAAAGTTATAAAAATTATGGTTTTTGTGAAATATAGTTAAAAAGCTGATTTTTAGAAATACGATTAAAAGTCGATTTTTGAGAAATATGAACTAATGATTTTTATAAAATAATTTAGATTGGATTTTTGAATATATGATAAAAGTTTAAATATAGGATTTATAAAATTTGATTATTTTATAAATCGAAATGATGAAATTATAAAGGAATTTAAAGACGTTTTAGAATAATAATATAAACTGATTTATATTAAGAGATTTATAAATGGATATTTATAAATTGAAATATGGACATTATAAAACGAGTTCTTATAAGTGTTTGAATGTAGTGAAAATGAATTTCCTAAATGAATGAAATTTATGAAATTATAAACTGTAAAGTTATAAATGAAATTTTATAAGCAATAGGTTTATAAAATTTATAAAGTTACCGAAAGAATGAATTTTGGATAAATAAACAATCTTATAAGTTAAGATTAATAATTTGGGAAGTTAAATGAACGATTTTGTAAAATAATCGTTTTATAAGTAATTAACTTATAATATGAACTTGTAGTTTATAATTTAGTTATAAACTGGAATAGGTTAATAAAGGAATTTATAAAAAGGAAGTTTTTATAAATAAATAGATATGGAATTTATGAACGTTGTTTTATAAATTCGCAAACGACTTATTTTGATAAGTTAATTGTTATAACTTAGAAATAGAGTCATATTCACGTTTTTAGACAGTGAATAATCCTTTGAATTAAAATGAATGAAAGGATGGAATTTGTTAAAGAAGTATATTCACGTTTTTAAATAGTGAATGATATGTTAAAGAAATTGTTTTGAATGAGATGTTTAATTTGAATTAAAACGATCTAACGATGTTTTAATTGTGTTGAGATTCGAAATCATAGATTTCAACATTTATTGTTGAAATAGACGTTTTCGAGAAATAAAAGGAAATGTGGACTATAACACTGTTGTTATAGTAAATGATTTCCGAAAGGAAATGTTTTTGTATAGTATTGGAATTTATATATCTATTTTAATTTCAAATCCCTATACTAGTGATTTTGGGACGTTGTAACGATGTTTTACGCAACATTCGTTTTGACCCAAATAAATATGTTTAAGAACATAATTTCCTTAAAGAATGAAATATATACTTAATTCGATTTAAGTATATTGAATATTTTCTAAGGTTGAAAATAAAAAGATTTGTGAATTACTTATTTTTAATAAGTATGGAAATGTTTTCCAATATGAAGTGAAAAATTAGAATTTATCTTTTTGAAGATAAATTGAAATGAATAGTTGAAATCATATATGCATGGATATTTTGAAATATAAATTCATTATGGAATTTATATGTGAAAAGTGAAATTGGTTAAAAATAAATATTGATTTATTTTTGAAGTGTTGAAATTATATATCTAGTAAAGATATTTTGGAAAATAAATAATTTGGAAAATTATTTGGAATCTGGTGATGTGTGCATATCCAGTGATAGTTCAATAACCGACTATCAGTATTTCCCTTTGAATGGGTATTTGATGTGAATTGGTTGAATTTGAATGCACACTTATTTTTGAATAAGCGCTCACTATTCGGGCTAACCGGGAAAGGACCATGGGGTCGTATAACCCATTCCGAATATGTGATACGTCGTTATGAATTGCATTTGAAGATCGGTGTTGAAGACCGAGTATTTGTGAAAGCGATAGGATGACCTATCGATTGTCTCTGCACTGGGTAGCTCCTGGTATAGAGATTCCTTAAGTGATGGGAAATTCGATCGGGATTGTGAATACCCGTATTGCAAGGGCTTCGTAAGAAGTGCCTTCGATTTTGTTCGAGCCCGGAACAAACTTGTATGGATTGTATGCCTGACATTACAATTTGAGATATAAAGCCGATTTCTTTCAAATATATTTCTATTGGTGGCGGAGAATTTATTCTCTGCTTAACACCCTTCTTTGAGACGTACGAGCTCAAAGGTTATATAGTTGAAGTTATCAGCGATATATCCCACTTTGGTAATGTGACATGCTGAGTGATGCTGAAATGATCATTGTGTTGATTATTTGTGATAGGATCATTTATTTGATCGTCTATCTTAGTGATCATTGTGTTGATCATTTGTTGACCCAAAGCACGGCTTTTTGTACAAAGTGTGTTTTTGTGGACGTGACTTCGTCGAGCCTCACATCCCAGAAATGGTCAAAACAGGAAAGAAGCAGCAAGGTTATGAGGGGTAGCACCCTTTAGGATGTGTCCATTTCCTTCTGGAAAAGGGTGGTATCATGGTATGGAGCCCAGATACTTACTCATGTTGAAAACACTTTGTTATGATTGTGTGAATTGATTAGAGAGCGCTCTCGGAAAAAGGTCCCAAAGGACCGGGGGATGGCATATTCGGTCAGTTGTTACTCAGTTAGGAGTAACCCGGCCTTGTGTTGGTAGAGATCCGGTTTGGTTCTCGGGGATGTCCATCCAGAGGCATTCTCAGTGGCAATGGGAAGTTCCTTGGCCTGATCATTCGTTGGAAATCCAATTCCCAATACGAAACTTGTACGGTATTAGTTGTAGAACCTGCCATTCACTTATGGTGGTCACCACTGTTTGGATGGTAGCTATAGTAGGCATAGTTCGAAATGTCTATGCTGGCTAAGATTTATATTCTACTTTCGAAATGAATTTTTTCTACACTATACACTAATAATAATATCAAATGTTATCTTAAATGCGTATCAAGCATCTTTGACCATCATAAGGAGAAATCTCCTCCGATTCTGCGTTTGCATTGTGTGTGTGTGCGGGAGGCCTTATGGTAGTCTCATTTTTAAAAGCATTGCGAATTGATTAAAAATATTCCTCTATTTTGATTTTTAAAGTTAAATAAACTGTTTTGAGTTCTCACACCAGTCACATGACTGACTTGGAGTTTATTGTTTTCCTTCCTAAACTCTGGGTGCCCACCAATTTCCACACGGGCAGTCAAGAGTTAGGTTTATCAGGATATTCTGGATATTCTGGAGTTGCTGGAGGCAAGCTGGATGGCATGGCGTATTACTAGTTTATATAGTATTTCTTTTCCGCTGCATTGTTTATTGTTGTATGTTGTTGTACACTCTGATGATATGATGTAATGTAATGTAGTGTAATAACTGATATAGTTCTTTGTTTAAAGATTATTCATTTATTATTATATGTTGTTCCGCTGCGAATTGTGAGATTCTGTTGTTGTTCTGTTGTTTTCTGTCCGTTCTATTTTTAAAATTCTTCTATCTTCTATTTTTCAAAATTCTCTGTTTTCTAAAAATTGTCTATCTTCTTTTCCCTCTATTTTTCTTTTTCTTTCTTCTTTTTCTCTCTTCTTTCTTTTCTTTTCTTTTTAAAACCCATAACATCTCGGTTTTCGGCCTTTGATTTCTCGGCAGTCGATAAAGTGAGTGTCGATGTCGAATTTTCGGAGAACGAAAATCCGCAGACGTTACATTTGGTATCAGAGCTTATGGTTAAGCGACAACCATGGTTCTGTTGGGTATAATTCATTAGAGATGGAGTCAGTAGTACTCTAGAATGAGTTTGAGTGTAATAATAGCTATGAGAGCGTATTTGTTAGTGAATAAAAAAAAAATTTGTTTTATATTGTGATGATTGGTTTATTGAGTGGCATATGAACTTTCGTCAGCGTGGTCCGCAAGACTATGCCGAAGGGGTTTCTAAACACTTGAATAGAACAATTCGACACGATATTGTTTTAAATTGGGTAAATGGAATGATTTTGCCTTGATTATATTTTTATATGTAAAGGAATAATTTTTCAGAATTATTAAAGTATGTATAAGTTGATTGTTAAGTTGTTTGAATAATCTAAATAAAAGAATAATTGTATAAGCAAAAGAATTATAAGAATTGAGTTATAATTAAAGTGAATTACAATTGTGAAATAAACTTATATACATAAAAAGTGAAACTATATGAATATATTTATAAATATGAGTTGAGAATAAAAGTGAATTTAAAGTTAAATGGAATATAACTTAAGTGTTGTTGAATGGAATTGATTTTGGTATCGAAGTAAATAAATCAAGTAGATTAAAAGAAATATGAACTTAAGTTATGTGAATGAAATTCAACTTTAGAAATTGAATGAATTGAATGTTAATCAATTAAATGTAAATTTAAGTTGATATAAAATAATGAATATAAGTGTTAATTCATTAAATTCTAATGTTATTGGAAGTTGAATAAAATTGAATGGAAATCAATTTAATTAAACCAATTGGGAGTGATGGTGTTAAACCAAAATAAATGTAAGTGAAGTAAAGGAATTTGGTTGAAATTAATATACATTGATTTTTATATGATTGTTGATTGATTGTATGAAATTCATTAAGTGTTAATGAAATTGAAAGCTATGTAATTGCATTCAAACTTGAAGAAAATAGATTTGAATAGAATTGAATGTGAATTGGATTTAATTAGTGAATGTAAACTAATTGAATTGAGAATGAATGTTAGTAAATCCAATGTTAACGAATCAAATGTGATTTAAAGTGAAAACCCAAATTCATTGAATATGAAGGAGAATATAAATGAATATTGATTGGTTATGGATGTAATTGGTTGATGGTTGAATATATATTGCTTTAGTTGCATTTGCTATGTGACATATGTAGTAGTTATGTTGATATATGTTGTATATCGATACTATGCTTTATATACATGATTCTCATGTTGTTTGTTGAGTGATTAGTAGGTGCGGATCGCGTTTGCTTCGCATTTGGAGTTCGCTTTAGCGCTATATTAGCCGTATATGCTCGCTAATAAAATATAAGGTACATATCTCGGATTAAATATCGTACTTTTACACTTTTTTCCCTTCGGGATGCCTCATTACTTGATGAGATGTATATTTGTGATATATATACTGTCATTTTTTTTTTCGGATCGAGCCGCGCAAAGGAGACTATGGCAAATTTTTCCGGAAATTTAAGGCGTTAGAAAAAATTTGAGAAAAAATGGGAAAATTTTGGAAAACTTTAACTTTGATTTTGGAGTTGAAAGTTAAACGATAGTAGTTGTTTTTGAAATGATAACTAAGTATGATTTAAAAACTTAGTAAAGTTTTATAAGCAGTTTAACTTTAAATTTTGGAAAATTAATAGATTCTGTAACCTTTCTTACTTGTAATTTCGAGGACGAAATTCTTTTAAGGGGGAAAGATTGTAACGACCCAGAATTTTATTTAATTAAAATTTGAATATTTAATTTATTTTAAATATTTATAAGTGAATTTTTAAGTCAAATAAATTTTTATTTGAATTATTGGATTTAATTGGATAATTTAATCGATAATTTAATACGTTAAATAATGAAAATAATTAAAAAATTGAGTTAAAAATGATTGAAAATAATTTGGAAAATTTTATTTTATCATACTGGAGTTATAGAAATATTTTAGAACTTTTAAAATCGAATTAAAAGTTAATTTGTGAAAATTGAATATTTTAATATTAAATAATCGACTGTAAAATAGCCAATTTTTGAACAGTCTCAGAATCGAACGAAACCAGTTTCATTGGATCCGTAATAGTTAGTTATTACCGGATTTCAAATTTTGTGTCAATCGGAGCTATCGTTTGATCGTGGCAGCTCGAAACGCATCGATTTATTTTTAATTTAAATTTGGCGAGTCAAAATAGCCATTTTTCAAAAAGTCTCGGATTTCGACGAAACCGGTTTCATCGGATCCGTAATGTGATATTATTGTAAGGTTTCAAATTTCAAGTCAATTGGATTTACCGTTTGTCCGGTACAAATTAAAACGCCTAGAAATCGATTTAAATCGGTTTAATTTAAATTGAGCGTTTGTAGCCATAACTCGCACATACTTCCGAATTAGCTTCCGAAACCTGTTCCATTGTGTCCGGAACGCGGGATAAACCCTAGGTACGCTGGTTACGGCGTCTAAATCGGAGTTCGGAATTTCCGGGATGAATAGTGTCGCTCGTTCCTTATAAATAGCCCCTACCTCTTCATAAATTAAAAAAAATATACAAACCCTAACCCTAATTGTTGTAGCCGCCACTTTCTATTTCTAAGGCCAGATTTTTCCCAATTTCATTCATCAATCTCTCCAAATCCATTCACATTCACGCGAGGTGTTCAACACGAAGATTGAAGAGCACGAAGAGAGCTTCGATTCCATACGGTGATGATCGGAAACGGAGCAACGTGGAGTGAGATAAAGGGGGCCGTTTGCATCAGTTTTTGCACGCATTTCGAGGGGCTAGACATGGCCGAGCATCAGGGGGTTGGGGCCGAACCTAGAGCTAGTGATGGCCTTCGATTTGCAACGTCCCGATCGAATTCTAGTTGAGCGAAGAGGTGGCAAAGTGAAACCCTAATTTCTTGGTTATGGGTTGTGCGTGCGTGTGTTTTGCTGTAGATGGAGTTGCGTGAGGGGTTTGGGAAGATGAAGCATGCGGCTATGATGGAAGATGAAGGATCCAAGGGCTATGGTTGGGTAGGGGTTGTAAATAATTAAGTTTATGTTGAATTTAGTTATAAAAAACGTGTATAAACTTGTAAAATTCATAACTTTTTCATACGAGGTCGAAAAAATGCAAACTCAGTTGCGTTGGAATCGTATGGACGAGCACTACGCGATGGAGTTGGTTTGGAGTCGTTTGGAGTTAGTGAAAATTTCGGGTAAAATTAAACGCGCGTTTAATTTTATTCGAAATAAAAGCTAAAACGGAAATTAAAACCAAGGTGAGAACTTCTCACTCAATCGAATAGATTTCGATTTTATTTTAAATAGTTAGATTTAAAATATTTGAATGCATGTTTGAATGATGACTGTAAATTATTGATTGTTAAAATAGACATTATGCGCCGTTAGTAAGCGGATGTTATTTATAAAAACATATACCGCGAATATTTCATAAACAGTGAAATTGGTATTATATATAATATCAATATATATATATTGGCATATGTATATATTGAAGTTGATTGATTTCCCGTATTTTTTTTGCGGATGAGACCCTATTACGCCGTTATTAAGCGGATAATATTTATTAAGAACATATACCGCGATAATTTCGTACTGGAGCGAAATTGGTATTGTGCTAATGTTTTTGGATGCAGGAAACAGGTTGGAGGGATCCAACTAGATTCCTCAACAGTATTTATTTGATTATGGATATTTTGATATTCGTTGATTATCATATACGATATGTGATATCGTTGTTGTCGTGATTGACTATTTGGTGTGTAGCATCATTGGACCCAGATTTTGGGATTTTAAAATGATCTTTAAAAGTGATTTTGAAAATATACTATATTTTTGGAATTGATCCATTATAAATAAATAAACGTTATAATTTTTAAAGTTATAAAAATTATGGTTTTTGTGAAATATAGTTAAAAAGCTGATTTTTAGAAATACGATTAAAAGTCGATTTTTGAGAAATATGAACTAATGATTTTTATAAAATAATTTAGATTGGATTTTTGAATATATGATAAAAGTTTAAATATAGGATTTATAAAATTTGATTATTTTATAAATCGAAATGATGAAATTATAAAGGAATTTAAAGACGTTTTAGAATAATAATATAAACTGATTTATATTAAGAGATTTATAAATGGATATTTATAAATTGAAATATGGACATTATAAAACGAGTTCTTATAAGTGTTTGAATGTAGTGAAAATGAATTTCCTAAATGAATGAAATTTATGAAATTATAAACTGTAAAGTTATAAATGAAATTTTATAAGCAATAGGTTTATAAAATTTATAAAGTTACCGAAAGAATGAATTTTGGATAAATAAACAATCTTATAAGTTAAGATTAATAATTTGGGAAGTTAAATGAACGATTTTGTAAAATAATCGTTTTATAAGTAATTAACTTATAATATGAACTTGTAGTTTATAATTTAGTTATAAACTGGAATAGGTTAATAAAGGAATTTATAAAAAGGAAGTTTTTATAAATAAATAGATATGGAATTTATGAACGTTGTTTTATAAATTCGCAAACGACTTATTTTGATAAGTTAATTGTTATAACTTAGAAATAGAGTCATATTCACGTTTTTAGACAGTGAATAATCCTTTGAATTAAAATGAATGAAAGGATGGAATTTGTTAAAGAAGTATATTCACGTTTTTAAATAGTGAATGATATGTTAAAGAAATTGTTTTGAATGAGATGTTTAATTTGAATTAAAACGATCTAACGATGTTTTAATTGTGTTGAGATTCGAAATCATAGATTTCAACATTTATTGTTGAAATAGACGTTTTCGAGAAATAAAAGGAAATGTGGACTATAACACTGTTGTTATAGTAAATGATTTCCGAAAGGAAATGTTTTTGTATAGTATTGGAATTTATATATCTATTTTAATTTCAAATCCCTATACTAGTGATTTTGGGACGTTGTAACGATGTTTTACGCAACATTCGTTTTGACCCAAATAAATATGTTTAAGAACATAATTTCCTTAAAGAATGAAATATATACTTAATTCGATTTAAGTATATTGAATATTTTCTAAGGTTGAAAATAAAAAGATTTGTGAATTACTTATTTTTAATAAGTATGGAAATGTTTTCCAATATGAAGTGAAAAATTAGAATTTATCTTTTTGAAGATAAATTGAAATGAATAGTTGAAATCATATATGCATGGATATTTTGAAATATAAATTCATTATGGAATTTATATGTGAAAAGTGAAATTGGTTAAAAATAAATATTGATTTATTTTTGAAGTGTTGAAATTATATATCTAGTAAAGATATTTTGGAAAATAAATAATTTGGAAAATTATTTGGAATCTGGTGATGTGTGCATATCCAGTGATAGTTCAATAACCGACTATCAGTATTTCCCTTTGAATGGGTATTTGATGTGAATTGGTTGAATTTGAATGCACACTTATTTTTGAATAAGCGCTCACTATTCGGGTTAACCGGGAAAGGACCATGGGGTCGTATAACCCATTCCGAATATGTGATACGTCGTTATGAATTGCATTTGAAGATCGGTGTTGAAGACCGAGTATTTGTGAAAGCGATAGGATGACCTATCGATTGTCTCTGCACTGGGTAGCTCCTGGTATAGAGATTCCTTAAGTGATGGGAAATTCGATCGGGATTGTGAATACCCGTATTGCAAGGGCTTCGTAAGAAGTGCCTTCGGTTTTGTTCGAGCCCGGAACAAACTTGTATGGATTGTATGCCTGACATTACAATTTGAGATATAAAGCCGATTTCTTTCAAATATATTTCTGTTGGTGGCGGAGAATTTATTCTTTGCTTAACACCCTTCTTTGAGACGTACGAGCTCAAAGGTTATATAGTTGAAGTTATCAGCGATATATCCCACTTTGGTAATGTGACATGCTGAGTGATGCTGAAATGATCATTGTGTTGATTATTTGTGATAGGATCATTTATTTGATCGTCTATCTTAGTGATCATTGTGTTGATCATTTGTTGACCCAAAGCACGGCTTTTTGTACAAAGTGTGTTTTTGTGGACGTGACTTCGTCGAGCCTCACATCCCGGAAATGGTCAAAACAGGAAAGAAGCAGCAAGGTTATGAGGGGTAGCACCCTTTAGGATGTGTCCATTTCCTTCTGGAAAAGGGTGGTATCATGGTATGGAGCCCAGATACTTACTCATGTTGAAAACACTTTGTTATGATTGTGTGAATTGATTAGAGAGCGCTCTCGGAAAAAGGTCCCAAAGGACCGGGGGATGGCATATTCGGTCAGTTGTTACTCAGTTATGAGTAACCCGGCCTTGTGTTGGTAGAGATCCGGTTTGGTTCTTGGGGATGTCCATCCAGAGGCATTCTCAGTGGCAATGGGAAGTTCCTTGGCCTGATCATTCGTTGGAAATCCAATTCCCAATACGAAACTTGTACGGTATTAGTTGTAGAACCTGCCATTCACTTATGGTGGTCACCACTGTTTGGATGGTAGCTATAGTAGGCATAGTTCGAAATGTCTATGCTGGCTAAGATTTATATTCTACTTTCGAAATGAATTTTTTCTACACTATACACTAATAATAATATCAAATGTTATCTTAAATGCGTATCAAGCATCTTTGACCATCATAAGGAGAAATCTCCTCCGATTCTGCGTTTGCATTGTGTGTGTGTGCGGGAGGCCTTATGGTAGTCTCATTTTTAAAAGCATTGCGAATTGATTAAAAATATTCCTCTATTTTGATTTTTAAAGTTAAATAAACTGTTTTGAGTTCTCACACCAGTCACATGACTGACTTGGAGTTTATTGTTTTCCTTCCTAAACTCTGGGTGCCCACCAATTTCCACACGGGCAGTCAAGAGTTAGGTTTATCAGGATATTCTGGATATTCTGGAGTTGCTGGAGGCAAGCTGGATGGCATGGCGTATTACTAGTTTATATAGTATTTCTTTTCCGCTGCATTGTTTATTGTTGTATGTTGTTGTACACTCTGATGATATGATGTAATGTAATGTAGTGTAATAACTGATATAGTTCTTTGTTTAAAGATTATTCATTTATTATTATATGTTGTTCCGCTGCGAATTGTGAGATTCTGTTGTTGTTCTGTTGTTTTCTGTCCGTTCTATTTTTAAAATTCTTCTATCTTCTATTTTTCAAAATTCTCTGTTTTCTAAAAATTGTCTATCTTCTTTTCCCTCTATTTTTCTTTTTCTTTCTTCTTTTTCTCTCTTCTTTCTTTTCTTTTCTTTTTAAAACCCATAACATCTCGGTTTTCGGCCTTTGATTTCTCGGCAGTCGATAAAGTGAGTGTCGATGTCGAATTTTCGGAGAACGAAAATCCGCAGACGTTACAACATAGTTCAAGACATGAAATCATGATCTCCCTTTTATGGTCATTATTACTTAAACTGATTTGCTTATCATAAGCATGGCATATTTGTGCTATTGATTAGCCAACATAAGCCATCAAACTATAACACATCCCTTAAAGCACTTACTAACTTTCATAAAACTTGACAAAGAAAATGAAAATGAAATCTATTTTAAGTATGGCCTATTATCTATTGATTAGAAATATAGACCATCATATTTTAATTTCAAATCACTTTCTTATGTCATAATCATATTTTGATGAAGATGCATTTGTGTTAATGATTTTTTAAGCATAGCCTATTTGGTGTCAACAACATAGGATATCAAATTCAAAGCAAGAACAACAAATAAAACATTTCATTGATCACTATTAATCACAAAAGGAGAGCATGAATTAACAAATAATTGAAGCCACATAATTAGATAACTTCATTACCCCTAAATTGAAGGGGTTTAGCTTCTCATATTTGTCATTTGATTAACAAATGTAGCTAGCAACATGAAAGCAAAAGGAAATGAAAATGAAAGCTAATGGGAAAAGAGAACTATTCTACTTGCATAAAAGAAAATCTACACTACTTGCATAAATAAACAAATCTACACTATAACATGAAAGGAAATAAACAAGAAAAGAAAAAGAACATGTATTAAATTGCATAAAAAAGGAATTACATAAGAGAAGAAATGGCTAAGTAGCCATGGAAAGAAAGAGAGCTTTGATTTATTTTCTAAGCTAAAAATAACTAAAGAGAGACTAAGGAAGAGATTACATGAAACATATGGGTATTTATACATGTGTGAAATGCTAATTCATATTTTTGAGGAATGCCCAAATTGCCCTTCAGGTTGTGTGGTGGCCAAGTAATCATTAGCATCCACTAATCCCCCACTTAAATGTACATGAAGCTTTTATGTCCTTTTATCATGTGCTTAGCTTCCTAATTGAAAATCAAGGTAAGTGGGTGGGGTCCTCCATGTTCTTCACTTTGAATTATTTCCATCTTAATTTTTGTATCTTCTTTGTGCATGTATATTTCATCATAAAACCACTTGTAAAATTCACTAAATTTCCTACAAAAAAACATAGAAAAATCCAAGTAAATTTTCACAATTTACTAAATGCACAAAAACGACCATTTTACCCCCGTATAAAGATGAATATGTGATAATTTGAAAATAATTTGAATTTTTGTTTAAAAAAGTTAAAATACCCAATATGATCATTTATTAAATTTAAATAAATTAAATATGGTAGTAAAAATATGCACATCAAATACCCCCACACTTATCTATTTATTCGTCCTCGATTAAAGAAAAACTAAGATAAATCTGTTTTCGTAGGGAGCACGATTGCATTGAGCGTATGCAACAAGCCGTTAAACCTCTGGGATTCCCTAGTAGGATGAGTGTTGTCTCATGAGGGTTTTCAGCGGATACTACCCACAAAATCCAAATGCAGGATGAAAATATTTACAAAATACAAGATTTATTTACAAAGAGATGAATGCAAGTTTTTGAAAATATTTACAAACGAAGGATTTTTTTTGAAATAGACACAAATAAGTTAATTATAGGTTTCGGTCATTATCCTGAAAATTTATGTCATTTACTCGTCAAAATTTCCAACAAAAATCAAGTTTTCATAACAAATAGACTATAGTTTAACTCTTTTTTTGGTTAATTACATAGTGTAACTATGAAATGGATCCTTAATTGATTATCAAAGTTTATGAAAGTGCTATTTTCATTTCTTTTTAATAACAAATAAAATCAAATAAGTAAAAATAGTACTAGGATTTCAATTACTTGCTCTCTCATTATTTGCAAGAAAAATTACATACCTAGCTCAGGTTAACTGAGGCCAGATATACCACCCATGTACTGCCTTTTGGGCTTATGTGAGGGGAGTACAGAGCATGGCGAGTGCACACACTTTCGTGCATACACCTATCGACCGTAGGTTGTTTTTATTAAGTCTGTTCTTTTTTTTACATGTGTTCCATGCATGCATAACCGTGAGGACTTTTAAATGAGTATGAAAGCACATAATCAAAGATTACTTTGATTCACCCATGTATAACCGTGAGGAACTTTAAGTGAGAGTGAATACTTTAGATGTTATTATTTTTTAAGAAAGGGAGAGTTTTGCAAAATCATCTTAGCACCATTTAACTTAGAAGACAAAATATATATTATATCTTTACTTTAAATCAACCACTTTTTAAAATAAAGATTTTCAGTTAGGATATATTTCATAATTAACACGTGTAAATCTTCCTATATACTAGTTAAAGCATTGTTGTTTGTAATCAAACTTTATTTTTATTTTTGTTAAGACAAATAAATTTTCGAAAATTTCAATTTAGTAAATCCAAACCATATATTTATCCTATAGTGTTTCTTTAAAAATAAATCAAAAGAAAATTTGTTTTTGGGTTTTATTTTCTTTCTTTTTTAATTTTTTGTGACATTTTCAAAGAAAAGTAAAAATAAACTATGAAAATAAAATAAAAATGAAGACGAGTCTCCCCCCACACTTGATTTTAACCGTGTCCCCACATTCAACCCAAGTGGAAGGAGAGAAATAAAATAAAAATCCTATATTTACATGAAAAATTATTATTTACAAGAGATGAGAAAGTATATAGTCAAAAAATAAATGAAACGGTCTTCTAAAGACGGATTTATTTGTCTCGCCAAATGTGTAAGACACGGCTTAAGCACAAAAAACCAAATCGTAAAAGATTTCAAAGTTGAATGTGGATTTGGAAAAACGAAAATCGTTTTATTGAAAATCATACAAGTTGTTTTATTTTCGATGATTTTTGGGGTAGATAGAAAAATTGGTTGAAGTTCAATTTCTTCCAAATTATAAATTTCAAAATTAAAATGGTGATCGAAATTTTCCCCTTTAGAATTCAACAAGTCATTTTCAAAAAGTACATAAAAATCATGTTCATTAAATTCAACTTCCTTTATTGGATTATCAACAACTTCATCGAGTAAATTGAGTTTAAAATTCAAAGCTGTCGTATTCAAATTTTCAGAAAAAGGAAGATCGAAGTTTAAATCGAATTTCACACCCTCAAAAGAATTGAAATCCAACTTAATTACCATATTTTAAACAATTTGATTAAGATAGTCATTATCAAATCCAAAAGTTGTTATTTGTAAATCATCGATTTGGGTAAAAGATGGATTATCATTTGACTCGTCACACATTGAAATTTGATTTTGCTACTCACAAAAATTTTCTAATGTTTTAATCAACAATTTCGTGTGATCATTGTAAATTTCATACAGTTGCTCAACAAAGTCAAATTTGTAATTATTAACTCGAAGATTTTCCATTTGGACCTGTTTAGTATAAGAATTGTCAATTTCGATAAATGGTAGATTATATTTGATTCTTCGCAAGTAGAGATTTGATTATGATTTTCACAAAAAGTTTTGTGTTTCTCAAGAAATAAATCCACGTTATCTTTTTCCATTTGGTCAACAAAATCAAATTCGTGATTATTAGTTTGAATATTTTCATTTTGAATTTATTGATAACTAAAGTTTTCAATCGTATCGTTATTAAAATATTCCCATAGCCAAAATTATTTGAAAATTGGTTCACATTTTCGTCTTGATTTTGAAATTTATTTTGAAGCTCGAAATTGAATTGGCATTGGTTATACTCGAAATCATTTGAATTTTGAAGTGAATTTAAATTTTGATTATTTTGACTTGAACTATTGCACAAATATGAGTTACACAAATCATTTACACTTTGATTTTGTTGTGTAGGGAGTTCAAGTAAAGATGAAATGCTATTCTCGAGATTTGAGGGTTGATCATCGTTTTGAAAACTTTGTTGTTTGAAATTTGAATCGTTTAAATAATAGTTGGTGTTAAAATATCCATACGAATTTGGAGTGAAATTGTATGGATTATATCGATTTTCACAACTATTGTAAAATTCATGTAAGTATGGAAATTCGGACATTTTCAATAAAAAAAATTTATAGGAAAAATATCTACAAATAAAATTTATTTTTCCAAAGGAAATTGATTTTTGTTTTTTTTTTTAAATTTTTTCTTTGTTTTTGAAAAGGTTTTATATTTTTCCTTTTATTTAGGTTTTTGATTTTTTTGTTGGATTATTGAAATTTCAAAGGAAAAGGATCTAAAAATTTCAAAGAAAAATAAAGGAATATTTATAATTTTTTTGTTTTGGATTTTTGTTTTTGATTTTAAATATGCATGAACTAATGCAACTAAATGAATGCAAGGGTAATTACAAATGGTTTATCCTAAATTAACTCTAAATTGTATAATCACACTCTGTCTTAAATCAACAAAATAGTTCTCAGCCAAGTAAAGGGCATGAGTTATCGGTGCACCATAAATCACCGTAGTAATGCAGCTAAAGGTTTAAGTACCTTCAGAGAAACAATTCAGTATAATATTTACGAATCACCATAATATTTATAACTGAGTATTGCTCTGTCGTAGCCTAGACACCAAGAAATTAAATTATTTAAAGAAGACAATTTGCCAATATACAATTAAGCGTTATTGATTTCTAATTGTTATTATTAAACTAAGGTGAAATGCAAAACTAAAATTAAACGTGTATTAGCAATGCAACTACAAATGATTTTTGTTTTTGTTTTTGAATATTTTTTTTAAAATGCAAGCAAACAACAATGCAAGACAAATAACAACAATATATAGGGGTTAAAAGCAGCAAATTTTATAAGCAAGCAAGCAGTTATTTTTTTGGCGAGCTAAGAAAAGCAAGCAACTTCTTCTTTTGCTTTGGCAACCTGAAAATAAAAACAAGTTATATATACAGTTTCTTTTTGAAATAAGGTTGGACTCAAAATAATTTAAACAACACAAATTAGGAAAGAAAACTCTTTTTTATACAAATGAATAAGACTACTCAAAAACTCAATACAATTCAAAAGTAAAGGTTTTTTATTTGTCATTTGTTAGAAAAAGAATAAAACAAAAAACTTCTTTTTTTTTAAAAGAAGAGTTTAAAAACAGATTAAAAAACAATAAAAAACAAAACAAATGTAAACTAATTATTAAAAAAATTTCTCGGCCTTAAAAGTCCTAACCCGGCTCGCTAAGATAGATATTTCCCAATTCTCAGTTAAAAATATACATTCTTCTCAATTCAGTAATTCACGCAAGCAATTCGAACTCATAATTTAGAAATCAAAATTTGAATTAACTTATTGTTTCGTGTTTCAATGGCGTTGCATTACTGGAAATCGTCGAAGTCGCAATTCGAATTGGGTTTGAGTTTGAATTACAGTAAGTTTGGGGGTATTGCGATTTGATGTGGTGTTCGATTGGGCTTCGATTGTGAATTGAGGGATGCTCCACGTCGTTCATGTAATTGCATTGGGGTTTTGGCCACGGCGATTTGGGAGGATTCGAAGGAGAATCATGGCGATTTCAGTTGATTTGGACTGGAGTTCGAGTTGCTGAGGTGGTTGCTCAAATGAGGTGGGAGGAGAGGTGAAGGCGTAGAGAATTTTGTGGTGATTTTCTAGAGTGGCAAAACTATTCAAGTTGTCAGTGATTGTGCTTTGGAGGTGGGTGGTTAGCGCTGATGGGTTTGTTGGAGCTCGAATTGGGAAGTATAGTAGGTGAAGTCGTTGGTATGAATTGTGATGCACAGTTTCCAGTAGAAGTGAAGGTGGTTTCTAATGGTTGTATTGCAAGGCAGTGTGGTGTTTCGATAGTGATGGAGGCAGTTATGTGGTGGAGTAGTAGTGGTTTCTGGGGGTGTAGTTGAGTGGATTTTGTTGCAGCTATAGGACAATGGAAGTAGTGGTACAGTTTCACTGGCGGGTGGTTGTTATATGTTGTCAGTATGGTCTGTGATGTTTTGTGAGGTACTTCTGGTGGGTTTGTGCAGGCAGGGTGAAGTGGCTACTCGTGATAGTTGCAGAAGTTGGATGGTGTGGTAAGGGTTCTGGTTGATGTCTTTCAAGGGGCAGTGATAGTCAGGTTGGTTTGATGGTAGAAGTTTTGGTGATGTGTGGTGGATGCACAACAATAGTGCAGTGGCCAGAAGTGATGGTTGAGGGATGAAAAGGCACTGAGGATGGTTAGAGGATGGAGTAGTGTTTGTTGGTGGTTGAGGTTGAAGCACAAGAGAATGTTTGGATTGCTGTGCTTTTTTTTTTCTTCTTTTCTGGGTGAGAAGGAAGATGGTGATTACAGTTCATGTGAAGGCTGTTGGAGTGTGCGCTGCTGACTGTGGTTATGGTGTGGGGTAGTTTGTGATGAAGTAATGACAGAAGTTGAATGGGAAGTATGGTTTGGCAAATGTGGTTACTTGAAATGAGTAGGCAGCCTCCTAATGTTCAGGCAAGTGATGGAGATGGGTGCACAATTTTGTGCAAATTTGTAGTGGTTGATGATGGTGATTGCAATAATGAAGGAAGCTAGAAATGTGCACAACACAATGCACAATTACGATTGATGGCGTTTGGATGTGACTAGGTTAGTGACTACAATAGAGAAGGTTGCTAGTGATAGCGATTGGAGGAAGTTGTTATTATAGGGATTTGGGACTTGTTCAGGTAGTTGTGAGCCAATGATTGTGGGTGAGAGGAGTGAAGGCAGAAAGCGGTAAGGTAGTGTAGCAGTAAGTAGTTGCGAATTTGGCAGTAATTGGTTATGGTGACTGGTATGAAGGGGTTGCTGAATGCAAGCAGATGGCAGAGGGTGTTAGAAATGTCTGCAGTGTGCTGATGGTCGGAAGGAAACCGGGATGAAGCTTGCTATGTTAAGGTGATAGAAGGAGTTGAATGTGATGAAGTCAGGGTGGATGGGTTGCAGAACTCGTTGGCAGAGAAGTGGAATTGCACAGTTGCATAGGAAATGTAAAACAAGGATGAGAATGTAAAAACAAAATTGAAATTGTAAAATCAAGATGAAAATGAAAAAAAGATATTTTTTTTTAACTTCTGTGTATGTCATTTTTTTATAGAAATATGCAAATGCAAATGACACACTTGAAAACAACAACAAAATGCAACCAACACACAGAACAATTTTTTTTATATGCAAACAAACATTGAATATAAAAACACAAATAAAATCACACAAAAATAATCCAAGAATAGAAAATCAAAATCAAAACAACTCTCCGGCAACGGCGCCAAAAAATTGTTAAATCGATGGAAATTCTATCGAATTAGAAAACCGTCGAAAAATTTTGAATTAAATTTATACCGCATGCGCACGGTGTACGAATGTAGCATGTAGCGAATACGGGTCCATCCGCAGGGAATTGATGATTTTAAAATTCTGTTCAATCAAATTAAACCAAAGTTGAAGGGAATGTTAAGCAATAAAATTAGAAAATTAGCTAACTAACTAAAAGAAAAGAGATGCAAATGTAAGAGTTAAATGACAATTTAAGGAATAAATCCACTCTCTTGATCACATAGTTCAACACATGAAATCATGATCTCTCTTTTATGGTCATTAGTGCTTTAACTGATGTGCTTATCATAAGCATGGCATATTTGTGCTATTGATTAGCCAACATAAGCCATCAAACTATAACACATCCCTTAAAGCACGTACTAACTTTCATGAAACTTGACAAAGAAAATGAAAATGAAATCTATTTAAGTATGGCCGATTAACTATTGATTAGAAATATAGACCATCAAATTTTAATTTCAAATCACTTTCTTATGGCATAATCATATTTTGACGAAGAGGCATTTGTGTTAGTGATTGTTTAAGCCTAGCCTATTTGGTGTCAACAATATAGGCTATCAAATTCAAAGCAAGAACAACAAATAAAACGCTTCATTGATCACTATTATGCACAAAAAGAGAGCATGAATTAACAAATAGTTGAAGCTATATAATTAGAGAGCTTCATTACCCCTAAATTGAAGGGGTTTAGCCTCTTATATTTGTCATTTGATTAACAAATGTATCTAGCAACATGAAAGCAAAAAAGATAGGAAAATGAAAGCTAATGAAAAAAGAGAACTATTCTACTTGCATAAAAGAAAATCTACACTACTTGCATAAATAAACAGATCGACACTACAACATGAAAGGAAATAAACAAGAAAGGAAAAAGAACATGTATTAAATTGCATAAAAAAAGGAATTATATAAGAGAAGAAATGACTAAGTAGCCATGGAAAGAAAGAGAGCTTTGATTTATTTTCTAAGCTAAACTAACTAAAGAGAGAATAAGGAAGAGATTACATGAAACATATGGGTATTTATACATGTATGAAACCCTAATTCATATTTTTGGGGAATGCTCAAATTTCCCTTGAGGTAGTGTGGTGGCCAAGTAATCGTTAACATCCACTAATCCTCCACTTAAATGTACATGAAGCTTTTATGTCCTTTTATCATGTGCTTAGCTTCCTAATTGAAAATCAAGGTAAATGGGTGGGGTCCTCCATGTTCTTCACTTTGAATTATTTCCATCTTCATTTTTGTATCTTCTTTGTGCATGCATATTTCATCATAAAACCACTTGTAAAATTCATCAAATTTCTTACAAAACAATATAGAAAATTCCAAGTAAATTTTCACAATTTACTAAATGCACAAAAATAACCATTTTACCCCTGTATAAAGATGAATATGTGACAATTTGAAAACAATTTGAATTTTTGTTTGAACAAGCTAAAATACCCAATAAGATCATTTATTCAATTTGAATAGATTAAATATGGTAGTAAAAATATGCACATTTACGTGCACATCAGCAGACTATAAGGATTATTCATGTAACGCACATGGAATGGGACATGCATCCATATAGCCATCTACATGCAAATATAAGTGGACAACAAACATAGAACCACTAATTCCTGAAATAGCTAAACTTATTCCATGTGCCGGAGTATAACCCTCATCCGGTTCCAGGTAGTTTAGAAACATACTTTCTTTTCGGCTCTTGAAGCGGTATATGTATTGAATCTCCTCACCGCTGGGCGCTCGGTGTAAGTGTTCAGCGAAGACAATGTATGTGCTGAATAAGAAAGCATAGCTATTCGAATATAGTTGTGTTGGGACCAACCTCTTGAAATTCAGTACTTGGCGGATGAACTGATTGAATAATGGACACAACCTGCCGAACACATATAGCTATTATTATGCACAAAACTATCAGGTGTAGGATATATTACTAGCTCTTCTATCTACTCTACTAGGTTTTTAGGAACCAGTTGTTCAACCTGAGGATTCTCTTATCACTATATGTGTTGTACTGGTATTTGCAATGCAAGCGTAGTTGAACTTGACTCAATATCGGATTCAACATATCTAGAAGAGGATATACCTGTGGCTTAAGCAGCAAGACGTTTGGAACGTCTCTAATCCATTTCTACAAAGAAAACTCGATAGATAATCAACATTAGATTAATTATAAGTTGTACCCCCATACTAAAGTGAATCCTAGTGTAGTGTCATGCAGTGTCATGCAGTGTCGTCCAGTTTGTATTTTCGATATTATTTAACCGTTCGTTGTAAAGTTTGGATATTGCTTGAAGTGACCGTCATCACTGGCCATCCTGACGAGCATTGTGTCAACATTTGTACATTGGATATGCATCGAGACTCAAGAGAAAACTTTGGGTGAATAGGAGTGTTTGTCGACAAAGACCAAACAAAAGAGAGTTTGAAAGCAAGAAATTCACCAAAGTGTTGGGGTTGTACCGACCCAAGCCTTGGAAAGATTTCTTGCCCAACTCCCAAACGCAATCTCTTCGCCTCGACTCCATGGAATATCCACTAACATCGAACTCCATCCTCATCTAAGTCCACCCACATTAATGCATGACTAAGCCATCACCTACTTCGGGCTTGAGTGGTGGTCGATTCATGGTGTATACAAGGAAAGAGGCAGTGCAAAGGGAGGAGGGTGGTATCAGGTCGAAGGTCAAGTTAATGCTAGGTAAGGCGGTAACGATGTTCGTAGGGTCGGATGAAGGAAAATGTTGATTTGGGTGTGAAGGATTTGTAATGGCAGGAAAGATTTGGACCGATGCAAATAGGCAAGTGAGCAAGGAAATGATATATAGGCTCGTATAAAAATTCTCAGGCATAAAACTCGATAACCTTTTCAAAATCTCGAGTCTGTAACGACCCAGGAGCTAGGTCGGTATCAGGTTATGTTAAAAAGAAGAAGTATATACATGTAGATATATGTGTATGTATGTGCATGCCCAAACTCGTTCAAGAACTACACATACGCATGTGTGAGTGCACGTATCCAATCCTGAATGGCTAGAATCAAAAGGAATCCAATTCAAAACTGGAAAATACATCGGAGGAACTAGCTTGGGACTATCAAGGTTGGAATGACATATCATGGGAATACGTTCCAAATTTATGTTGGAATCTCAATTTTACATCGTTTTGATTATGACAAGCTATATAAAATATTCTGTGTATACTAATCATTTTTGCAGAAGATTTGTTGCAGATTCATATTTAGAGTTTTGAAGCTGATTATTTTATATCTAGAGTCTTTATTTCATTTAGAATTTTTTTTAAATCTCTCCTGAATTGATATATGTATAAATTTATATACGCACATGCATGAACATGCACAGCTGGCTAAAAACAGCCGGCTGAATACATTCAATTAGCTGGTTGAATGTTGAAACAAAAATATTGTATAACAATATTCAACCTGCTGAATAAGGCCAAAAATAGCCTAAAGCCTTGATGTTTGTATTTTAATTTGATTCAGACGGCTGAATTATTTTATTCCAACGGTCGAATATTCCCAACTGCTATTTTCATGAACAGACGCCTCTCTTCATCGAAGAGTAACGTCTTCAAAATCAACGGTTGCACCTGTTATTTTCAATATATATTTTCACCTATGGTTGCAACCTTTTACACTCTATAAATAGATTTCAGAATTCAACAAATGATTCATCGAAAACTATTTTAATATTCTTGAATTCTTATATATTCTCTAGTTTTCAAACTGCACTCAAATTGCTTACATTCTCTGATCATTGATCACTCTATCTTCCATAATTCTCAAGCACATTACACTATATATCATAAAAGAGAAGATTATAGGAAGGTTGTACTTAATTGACTTATTAGTGCTATTCAAACAGCACACTACAGTCTGATACTTTTGTTATTGTAAAGAAGTCCTGTTTGGTTGCTCAGGCGGTAGAAGTCCAATTCTATTGCTTAGGTGGTAGAAGTCATGTTCGATTGCTCAGGCGATGTTAACCTATTCCTCCGGGTTAAGTGAGGATTGCTAGTTTAAATCTAGGAGGAGTCTGGTACTGGGCGCAGAACGGGAGTTCTAACCAGTATCAAAATATCTGGTGTCATTTACTTTACTACTTTTACTATTTACTTACTTTTTCCACATAAGTAGCTTATCCATATTACAAAATCATATTACACAGACACTTTCATTTGGTATCAAAGCACTGGTCATCATATAACCGTAACATAGTTATCTGATATTGTCATATATGGAAAATATCACCAACACTGTTGTTAACTCTACCTTCCTAGAAGGCCAATCTACTGCACAGCCACCACTGTTTAACGGAATTAACTATAACTATTGGGCCACTAGAATGAGAATCTATATACAAGCAAGTAGTTATGAAACCTTGAACATTATACAATCTGAATATATTATTCCTACTATTGAATATTTAGAATGATCTAACACACAAAAGTTAGATGCTACTGCAAATGCTAAAGTTATGAATATGTTGTATTGTGCATTACACAAAAATGAGTTTAATAGAATAAGCATGTGTAAAACTGCTCATGAAATTTGGCGTACTCTTAAAGTTACACATGAAGGTATTAACAAAATCAAACAAAGTAAAATTTCTATGCTCAAAAATCAGTTCCAGAATTTTAAATTGAAACGAGATGAGACTATAAATGAAATGTACTCCAGATTTCAATATATATATCATTCTTTGATAGCATTAGGAGAAACTTACACAGATTTTGATATTTTTCAAAAATCCTCAACTCACTAACGAATGAATGGGAACTCAAAGTCTTAGAAATTGAAGAAGCTAACGACATTTCAACCATAAAACCAGAAGAGTTGATTGGTAATCTAATGTTTTATGAAGTTAATCTCCAGGAAAAACGAGTATAAGCTCAAGACAAGAAAAATATAGCATTCCAGGAAGAAAAAATGAATCGGATTCAGATGAAGAAGATATGGCGTTCATTGCTAAAAAATTCAAAAAGTTTTTGAAATTTAGAAAGAGCAACAAATTTAGATATAACAAGAATAACTCCAGCAACAATAACAACACAAACAAACCATCAACATCTGCTCTAGAATGTTATGAATGTCACAAGAAAGGTCACATCAAGAAAGACTGTCCTGAGAAAAAGAAATACAAGTATAAGCATAAGAAAGAAAGATTCAAGAAGAAAGCTTTCTCAATCACATGGGACGATATAGAATCATCCTCATCATCAGAAAGCGACTTGGACTGTGATTCAGAACAAGCCAATGTTTGCTTTATGGCTACAAAGACGAGGTAAGTGATTTAACTTTCAATGATCTTTTGGAAATCAATTCAGAATTACTTGACAAATTAAAAGGAAAAAATAGAAAGTACAAAGAAGCTCTTGCAAAATTGAATAGAACTGAAATCGAAGTAGAAATGTTAAGAGATGAAAAGAAAATTTTAAAAAAAGAACTCCAAGTTACTCAAGAATCTTGTTCTAATATGTCGTCTCAACTTTCACTGCTAAGTCAAGCGTTAGAAACTCTGAAAGAAAAGAATGATGCTTTATTAATTGAAAATCATAACCTTAAATCACATATCAAGATTTTAGAGTTAGATGTCTCTATCCTTAAAACAAAATTAGAATACATCACTAAAAATATTTCTAATTTTAATAAAGGCAGAGAAAATCTTTCAAAAATTATAGAAAATTCTCAAACTGTTTCAAATAAAAGAGGAATAGGATATAAACAGATTTCTAAAATTATTCCAAAGAAAAAGAAATCTTCATATAAAAATAAAATTGAAATAATTAGGTCTAAAAATTCCAATTTTACTACTTCTATTAAAACTTGGGTTCCTAAAACTAATAATTCTTCAATAAGAAACAAGTATATAAAGTCTTTTTTAAAAACTATTCATAAAAACAAAGATTTTGTGTTCAAAAGGAATTCTAAACCGTCTTATGTTTGGCTTCCTAAGACCTAACTCTTAGGACCCAAAATAAATGGTGGGTACCAATGTTAATTCTATGTTTTCAGGTGCCATCCACAAAAGAGAGGAAAATTGATACTACACAGTAGTTTCTCAAAACATATGACAGGAAACAAAGAAATGCTAACAAACATTAACTACTCAAGTTGAGGTTCTGTCACATTTGGAGATGATTCCAAAGGATATGTCATCGCTAAAGGCGATGTGAGCAATAACGTTATATCTAATTTACCTCTTATTATAGAAGTTTTATTAGTTAAAAATTTGAAACACAACTTGGTTAGTATTAGTCAATTGTGTGATAAAGGATTCAATATTTCTTTTTTTGAAAGTAAGTGCAGTATTTTAATCAACATAGGAATCTTATTTTTGAAGGCTTTAGAGATCAATATATTTATGTTTTAAATATGAATATAAATTATAATACAAATATGTGTCTAATAGCCAAAGAAAATGATCCATGGTTATGGCACAAAAAATTTTGTCATATTAATTCAAAAATTATAAATAAATTATCTAAAAATGATTTGGTAAAAGGTTTACCAAAAATAAACTTTAAAGTAAACAATATTTGTGATGCTTGTCGATTAGGAAAACTATCAAAATCATCTTTTAAAACAAAGAAAAATATTTCTTCTATACAACCATTAGAATTATTACATTTATATCTTTTTGGTCCAACTCAAATTCAATCTATAAGTCTTAATAAATATGTATTTGTTATAATAGATGATATTTCAAGATTCGCTTGGACTATTTTCTTAAAAAATTAAAGCGATACTTTTGCGAATTTCAAGAATTTTGCAAAAAGAATTCAAAAACTCAAAAAATTAAAAATTAAAAATATTAGAAGTGATCATGGAGGTGAATTTGAAAATAAAGCAGTTGAACATTTTTGTAATAAAAAGAGAACTTACCATAAATTTTCTTTTTCTAGGACATCATAACAAAATGGTGTTTTAGAAAGGAAAAATAGAACATTACAAGAATGTGCAAGAACTTTGTTAAATGAAAACACATTACCAAAATATTTCTAGGCAGAAGCCGTAGCAACTGCTTGCTGTGTTCTAAATCGTGTCTCCATTCGACCTTTAACAAAACACACTCCATATGTACCGTTTCATCATAGAAAACCAAACACTTCTTATTTTAAAACTTTTGCTTCAAAATGTTTTATCTTAAATACAAAAGATCAACTTGGAAAATTCGATCCAAAATCCGATGAAGGAATCTTCATAGGATACTCAGATCAAAGCAAAGCTTATCGAATTTTCAATAAAAGAACAAAAACAATCGAAGAAACACATCATGTTTCATTCGACGAAAATTTCAAATTTAGTAAAAAAATTTGAAAATACTCCTAAGACGATCACAAATATAGCTACTCAAAATAATTTTGACAAAGATGAAGAATTTTCTAATAATATTGAACAAAATGAAAACATTGATCATAATGAAAATGAATTAAGATCCCCTCCTAGGATTTTTACATGACCATCCAGTAGAAAATTTCATTGGAGAAATTGATTCACATGTTAGAACTAGAAATCAAATTAATCAAATGATGGGCCATGTAGCCTTTCTTTCCAAAATCGAACCCAAAAATGCAAAAGAAGCACCTACTGATGACTATAAGATTTTAGCTATGCAAGAAGAGTAAACCAATTTGAATGAAACGAAGTTTGGAAACTAGTTCATAAACCAAGTGATCAAACAGTCATTGGTACTAAATGGGTCTTTAAAAATAAAGCGGATAAACAAGGTAATATAACAAGAAATAAAGCTAGATTTGTCGCACAAGGATATAATCAAGAAGAAGGAATTGACTACGAAGAAACATTTGCTCCAATTGAACGACTTGAAGCAATACGTATCTTACTGGCCTTTGCATGTTTTCATAATTTCAAACTTTATCAAAATGGTTGTTAAAAGTGCTTTCTTAAATGGTTATACAAAGGAAATTTTTTTTGTTGAACAACCTCCTTTATTCACTCATGAAAAATTTTCAGACCACTTCTATAAACTTAAAAAGGCTTTATACGGACTAAAACAAGCACCTCGTGCTTGGTATGATTGTCCTAAGTGCTATCCAATAGATTATGGTTTTGAAATTGGAAAGGCTGATCAAACTCTTTTAATTAAAAGAACTAAATAGAATATTTTAATTATTCAAATTTATGTTGACGATATTATTTTTGGATCTAAAATGAAATGTTATTTCAGAAATTTTCAAAGACAATGATCAAAGAATTTGAAATGTCACATATGAGAGAATTATCTTATTTTCCAAAGTTACAAATTAAGCGAATAGAAAATGGAATTTTTATCAATCAAGAAAAATATTGTAATAATCTAATTAAATGATTTAATATGGAAAATATTGCTAAACCAACTACAATGAGCATAACAGTCCATCTCGATAGAAATGAAGATGGCAAAAGTGTTGACCAAAAATTATATCGAAGTATAATTGGATCATTCTTTATCTAATAGCTAGTAGACCTGACATAATGATGAGTGTTTGTTTGTGTACTCGATTCCAAGAAAATCCTAAAGAATCACATATGCGAGCAGTGAAACGCATATTGCGTTATCTAAACAAAACCAAAGATTTTGGACTTTTATACCCGATAGAGTGCCTTTTTGAGTTAGTTTCGTACAGTGATGCTGATTTTGGAGGATGTCGGACGGATCGAAAAGGCACAAGTGTAACTTGTCACTTCATTGGACAATCTTTAGTCTCTTGGTTTAGCAAGAAACAAAATTGTGTTTCACTTTCAACTTATGAAGCAGAATATATTTCTACTACTTTAACTTGTGCTGAAGTCATTTATATGCAACAAACACTTCAAGATTTTGGTGTTAACTTATCTAAATCAACAATTTTCTGTGATAATACTAGTGCTATATACTTATCCAAAAATCCTGTAAATCACTCATGAACTTAACACATTGACATACGTCATCATTTTCTTTGTAATAATATTGAAAAGGATTTAGTCAGACTGGAATTTGTATCCTTTGAAAACCAACTGGCTGATATATTTACAAAACCTTAAATGAAAATGTATTTATAAAACAAAGAAGAGAATTAGGAATTGTATCCATAAAGAATTTATAAGTTTTTTTTTCAGAAAAGGGGCCTTCCAGCACTCGAAATCGGGATCTCTTACTTGATAGTCTATTGTTCTACCACTACTCTACTTTGTCTTTTTATAAAACTTTAGTTGGTTTGTATTTTTTTTATTTAGCTTACATTCATTTTTTTCATCCAACTTTTTCTCTGGCTGTTATAATCTTAACAACCAAATTCCTTCTATTTATATATGACTCTACCCAAATATATCTACTATTCTTTCTTCATTTTTCATTAGCTTTCAAATAAAAACTTAAGTTTCAAATACTTTTCTCGAAATGTCATCACAACACAATTCAGAATCCTCTGATCTCTCTTATACTTCTCCTTCTTCAGGATTGGTGAATTTACCAACTTTAATACCAATTTACGAACCAGTTCCGATTGTTCCTTCTTCCATAAAAACTGGTTATACTCCACCTATTAAAAGAATGAGGCGGTCTCTATTCTTTGGTTCGCCATCTACAAAAGAGAAAATAGATGATATTCATCACTACCAATGGCAAACACTAGAATTACAGCGCGAATTGTATTATGAACAAAAAGTTAATGCTAAACGGTTAAGCTTTTTGGAATAAGTCGCGTTAACATTCCATGATTTCTTCTCCAAAAACATAGTTCATCAACCGTCTCCTGTTCATTCCGCAAATCGTCACAATCCTTGGGAACCATCACCGCAGCATCCGTCGATATCTCCAAATTCTTGGGAACGCGGCAATAAATGGTCACCACTTCGACCATTTCAAGAGAACACTAAAATGAAAGAAGTTGTGTATCACACTCCAACCTCTTCTTCCAAACCTTATTTATTTATTTATTCTATTCTATTGATAATATGTTATTTTTCTTTTCTAATTGTTCGAAAATTGTACTATTCAAAATATATACTTATATATATTGTTTTCTCTAAACAATAGGCTGATATGAGTTTCTATACAAATTTAGCCGGCTGATTTTTATAAAACAGATGGCTAAACATTATGGGGAGAGCAATTTATCCCCAGATTTAGACGGCTGAATCAAACAAAACAGGAGTCTGAATTAGGTCGAAAATGAACTATTTCTGTGCGGGTTGAAACTCAGAGCAATTCAGATGGCTGATTCAATATATTCAGCCGGCCGAATCAATTTATTCAGCCGGCTGAATTACATCTAAGTCATTTTTTCAACCTGCCTCTACTTTCTTTTCTTCCACTTTTGCCCTTGCTTTTTACCTACTATATATTTACCTTTTCATTTCTTACCCATCCATTTCAGAACCCTAGCCACCTTTTTCAAGCTTTTCAAACTTTTATCTTCCCTTTTTTACACTCTAATGGCACCAAGATCCAAATGCACTAGAGAATAAACCTCCTGACTATCCGAAGATCAGATTCGACAATGGCTATGAAATGATGTTGCACTTTCCCAGTACAATTCTATGAAGAACTACAATATCTTCAAAGGAGCTTTCGTGAAGTTTCCAGATTTTACGCCCTACCGAATTAGAGAATTGGCGGAGCAATTGCACTCTGATAATCTAATAGGGCATGCACCAAATAATGTCAAAATCAATCATCTTTTGATCAAACTCTTTCTTGCTAATTTGAAATTAGATCACCGTAATCCTAAAAATGGACAAGATTGTGTTTGGTTAATAGTTTGCGGCATTAAAATTTTCTTACCTTTATAATGACTAGGTAATATTCTAAATTGTTCCTATCAAGGCATTGATATTGATGATATTGAAGTTGATATGAATCATCGAGATGAGGTTTCACATTGTTTCTTGTCCAAACAACTTACGAATTTGAGTACTTTAAAGTCTAGCTTCTTAAGGCCACAAGCACGCCTTATTCACCATGCTTTTATTCGTTCTCTATAACCAAGAATGAGGAGTTATGAAAAAGTTTATAAAAGAGATTCCAAGCTCTTTATTCAATCTACTCCAACCAACAAGTGAATTGGGCCAACATTATTTTGGATGAATTTCAAAATATCACGATCCGAAGAAAATATAAGACCATCAATTATGGTGCTTATATTATGCATATCCTTCTCAACATTGGCGTTCCAATGTCCGACTCTGAATTTTTGAGTATTAGTGAGTTAGGCGCAAAAATAGGACTGATGGGTCTTCCTCACCAGCCTCCTCCACAACAAATTATGTCGTTTCAACAATGGTCTCAAAATGTTAAACAAGGTACTTCACAACCTTATGACACTAGTATTGCTTCCTCTTCTTATACTCAACATAAAGAAGAAGAGAAGGACGATGATTCAATTCAAGTGATTGGCCCGGACACTTCCTCCAAACAAGCTATCATCACTCTCTCTGGGAATCAATCGAAACTTCATCGAGAAATTAAGTCTCTTGAAAAGAAAACCGAAAGAAAATTCAACTCGATCAAAGATTTTTTAAATAAAATATGGGATAAAATTTCTTATTCCAGTTCTACATCCACCTAAACTTTCAACCCATCACCACTTCAGTGGTCTTCTTCGAGTTCGAGTTCTGATAATGATGATCCTTCTCCCTCTAGCCAAATTTAATTATGGTTGTTTTAGTTATGTTTGTTTTGAAGTTTTATTTATGGTAGTTTTAATTATGTTTGTTTTGAAGTTTTAATTATGGTTGTTTTAATTGTATGAATATTTTATGCTATCTCAATTAAGCGTTATATATATTGCTTTTCTTTCAATAATATTCTTCGTGCATTATTATCTTTCCTTTTGTCGATGACAAAGGGGGAGAAAGTTAATTAAATAATTGTGCATATTGACGGGGGAGTAATAATATTATGAATATTTGTATTAGTGATTACATAGTTGTCATCATCAAAAAGAGGAAGAATGTTGGAATCTTGATTTTACATCGTTTTGATTATGAAAAGCCATATAAAATATTCTATGTATACTAATCATTTTTGCAGGAGATTTGTTGCAGATTCATATTCAGAGTTTTGAAGTTGATTATCTTGTGTCTAGAGTCGTTATTTCATTTAGAATTTTGTTAAAATCTCTCTTTAATTGATATATGTATAAATTTATATACACACATGCATGAACATGCACAGCTGGCTGAAAATAGCCGGTTGAATACATTCATTCAGCCGGCTGAATGCTAAAACAAAAATATTGTTTCACAATATTCAGTCGGTTGAATAAATATATTCAGACAACTGAAGCTGAATAAGGCCAGAAATAGCCTAAAACCTTGCTATTTGCGTTTTAATTTGATTCAGACGGCTGAATTAATTTATTCAGACGGGTGAATATTCCCAACTGCTATTTTCATGAATAGACACTTCTCTTCGTCGAAGAGTAACATCTTCAAAATCAATAGTTGCATATGTTCTTTTCAATATATTTTTTCATCTATGGTTGCAACCTTTTACGCTTTATAAATAGATTTCAGAATTCAACAAACGATTCACCGAAAACTATCTTAATATTCTTGAATTCTTATCTATTCTCTAGTTTTCAAATTGCACTCAAATTGCTTACTTTCTCTGATAATTGATCACTCCATCTTCCATAATTCTTAAGAACGTTACACTATATATCATAAGGGAGAAGATTATAGGAAGATTGTACTTAATTGACTTATTAGTGCCATTCAAAGAGCACACTACAGTTAGATACTTTTGTTATTTGTAAAGAAGTCCTGTATAGTTGCTCAGGCGGTAGAAATCCTATTTGGTTGCTTAGGCGATAGAAGTCATGTTTGGTTGCTCAGGCGGTGTAAACCTATTCCTTCGCGTTAAGTGAGGGTTTCTAGTTTAAATCCCGAAGGAGTCTGGGACTGGACATAGATCGAGAGTTCGAACCAGTATAAAAATCTCTGGTTTCATTTACTTTACTACTTTTATTATTTACTTACTTACTCCGCACAAGTAGTTTATCCATATTACATGATCCTATAACACAGACACTTTCAATTTACAATGTCAAGATGCTAGAAAAGCGTCACGACGAATGAATATGGATTTAACTTTTCACATAAAAAATTCATGGGAAGGATAACGACCATTCAGAACATGGATTGAAGACCTTTATAGCAATCCTAGCTTGTCTCGTTTCAAAGCATATTACGTTTGAAATGAGATGTACTTCGAGGGGGCAAGTGCTATCCAACCTTTTGACCAGGCAGTAATCAGATAGACTAGGCAAGTTAAACTCGAAGTTATCAAGGCAGAAAGCCTGGAGAGATAGCCTTCGAGTCTAGAAACCAAGCATAAATAAACCACGGGACAAACACCAAACCAACCCAAGGCAAGAAGAGCAAAATCCCACCAAAATGGTAGGTCAGTACCAATCCAACACGGTCTACCACATGCTGAAGCCTATTACAAGTTTTTTTTACTTATTGATCCAATGTAATTCCCTATCAGTCTCGACGAACTCTTGAATAAGCAACTCTATTTCTCCATGGATCCATTCTTTTGACTTAGAAATAAGCTAACAGCGATACAAACAACTATGGAATCACAAAGTTAACCATAAGGTGAGCCAAAGTAAGGAGTTCAAACAACTTTCTAGAGCATTGTTACGGGTCAGTACCGATCCAACTTCTTGGGTTAGTACCAATCCATGAACCTTGATAAGGTGTCCTCATATTCTCTTGGGAAGACAGTCTAAATCGTGGAGGACAAGATGGAGATCTTCTAGGCGAGATTTTAGGCTTCCTACCCCTATAAATAGGAGGGTAGGGCTTATTTTTTAGGATCTTTTGGTTCTTGCTCGTCTTACTCTAACTTATTGTAATCTCTGTCAGAATTGTACTGACTCGTAAGAACTTCTGCCTCCAAGTTATAATATAAGCAATAAAATCATTAAGTGGATGCAGGCATTGAATTTTCAAACCACTATAAATTGTTTTATGTTCTTTCTTACTTGTTTTCATTTACTTTTCTTCACTTTTTATTCTCTACTTAATGTTCTAGGTGTTTGTGCCATTTTTGGTTCAAACATATATATAATTATGTTACTTTAATACAATTAGATATATGTGTATATATTATAAAAAATTAAACTGTATATTACATATTTATATATATATATATATTGATATACTATAATATTTTACATACATACATATATATATGTATGTATGTATCTATGTATTTATATAATATTTTCTAATAATATATTTATATACACAAATAACAATCGTAACTATACGCACATATTTGGACAACATTCAATACATATAGGATGAACTAACATGTTTGCCGCAATGTATCCTGACATCTATATACGGGCATGTTATACCTTATACAGTATATCATGTATTTTAAGCAAAGCTATGTGGATTTGTTTGGGACCCTACCAATTTATTGTAAAATAATAAATTGAATCATAACATGCTATATTCATAAGAAAAGAAAACGAAGCAAGAAATACAACTAAAACCAGCAATCAATATGGGCTTGGTTAAACCTATATGTGCTAGCTTGAAATACCATTCTTAATAGCAAGTAAAGTCTCAACTCTAATTTGCATATCTGATTTGAACTTCCCAATGACAACCTAGAATTACTCTCATATCAGTTCACATGAATGAATTCCTTAGGACTAGCAACAACAGGAAGATCAAACTACTCCTTCATCTAATCGCTTTATAGATGAAATTCCACTTAAACACACTACTCCAACTTGTATTTCATCGACCTACCTTGATCATGAGACTGTTCCAATGATAAAAAATCACTAGGCAAGCGAAGAAGAGGTGTAAATTGTCCTCCATCTCATCAATACAGAATATGCATAAAGGGCTGACATTAATTCCCTTAAGCAAAAGCCTCACCTCAGTGCGCAATGCATTTCTCATCACTTTCCATAGTAAAAATTATTACTCTCTTTACAGTGAGTGTTCCATATCCTCTTGTTCGACGGAAAGGTATCCAACATAGCATGATCAGAAAGGCACCTACATATAGTGGAGATGGAGTGGTCTTTCCCCTTAGCAGACCAAACCACCCTACCAACATCATTAAGTTGCAGCTGAGTATGTTGAACCATCTCCCACACTCTCTTGATGCACTGATTATTGGAGTAGGGAAGAGTAACATAACTATTATGTATGGCAAGAGCATTAAGACTGATGCTAGTCTAAGAAATTGCTCAAAGGTAAATATTTTCTTTAATATGATACCATGCTTACACAAGGAACATTCCAAAAGCTGATCTTCCCATCAATAGCAACAAAGAAGCGCACATGAGGGAGCATAGTATGTCTCAGGTTCAGAATGGCTCTTTACACGCAACTTCTATTTTGAGGAGTCTGCATAGTCCAAAAGTGTCTTTTGCGAATATTGTATTTGTAGGTTCAGCAAACCCAAATATTATCCTTTTTATTAATTAAGTTATCTAAATGCATACTAAAAGCAGCTAAGTTCCATCTATGCAAGTTAAAAAGGCCAAGACCGCCAAGCTTCTTCGGTAAAGCTATTCTAGAGTAGGCAACATGAGTGAGTATGTAAGAGTGAACATTACCAGTCCACAGGAAGTTATTGATATCTCTCCTTTCGTGTGCATGAGTTTCATGGGTAGTATTTAGGATCTACTCTAGTAGGATCCCATGGCCTTAATGATGGATTTAATGAGTACAAGGTGGCCAGCATGAGATAGAAATCTGGTGGATCAATTGTTCATAGACTTGATGACCTTTTCTTTTAGACCAATACATTGAGAAGTAGTGATCTTAGAGGTAGCTAAGCGGATACCAAGATACCATGAAGTATTAGGAACTTGGTTTAGGCCAAAGAAAGATCTAATGCTTAGGGAAAACTCATTGGAGACCTCAGCCAGTAACATGCCATACTTGGAGCTATTGATGCATAGGTCGGTACACTTGTAAAACTCTTGAAGAACATGGAGGATGTATTAGATTGAACTGGAGGTGGGATTCGTAAAAAGTATGACATCATCTAAAAACATCAAGGCAGTGATAATAGGCTCTTTAAATCTAGGATGTAGTTGGAAGAGGCCACCGGAAACACGATGATTAATCATAGTGGCGAGAACCTTCATGACCATAATGAATAAGTATGAGGACATTGGGTCACCCTGTTTGACCCCACATTTGCTTCCAAAGTAACAAATAGAGTAGCCATTGATGCAAAAAGAGAAGGTTGCAGTTGAAAGGTAGGTATAAACCCAGATGGTAAACTGTCTCGAAAATCCCATTCTAGCCATCACTCTAATGATAGTGGGCCATTTTAGTGTGTCAAAGGCTTTTTTGATGTCCAACTTGATCATAGCCCTAGGAAAGATAGAGGCATTATTATAGCATTTCAGAAGTTCATGAGAGAGTAAGATATTGTCTAGTATGCTTATTTCAGGCAAGGAAGCATTTTAATTCTTGGAAATTATGGAAGGAAATACAATCTTAAGCCTACAAACAAGAATAGTTGATATGCACTTATAAACGAGATTGCAGCAAGAGATGGGCCTTAAATCAATGACAGTGGAGGGGGGGTTATATTTAGGAACGAAGGCTAAATAAGTGGCATTGATACCAATGGGAATTCTATAAGGCTTAAAGAAGTTAGCCACAGCTTTGCAAAGGTCCTTACCATAATGTCCCAACAAGAAGTGTAGAAGACAACATTGAAACCATCTAGACCACCACAAGACCCCTTTTTCATACCAAAACTATATTTTTTAATTTCATTAGGAGCAATAGTAGAGAGCATAGATAGATGGTTAATGGGCAGGGAAAGAACATGCAGAGATGAAATAATACTAAGATCAGGGTAAAAACTAGAGGAGTTACCAACCAGGTTAGAGAAGCAACTCGGGAAGGCTTCCTCAACCTCGTTAGGTCTAAAGGTTAGGTTACCATGCTGATTAGTGATAGTGTGAGCGTGGGATCTAGCTTGCTTTCATTTCAGTGGTTCATGGAAGAAGCTAGTAATCCTATCACCTTTTATTCTCTATTTTAGTCTTAGCTTCTGCTTCTTCATCCCTGTCTCTAAAGAAAGAGCTTTAGTATACTTAGAAGAATGCACATTTTTAAGGATAGAGGCACAGGGATCATCAGAGTTTAGGTGCAGGTTGGTCTGAGCATGCTCCAGTTGGGCCATAATGGAGGAAGAGAGAAGAATACCTTTGCCATACTTTTGTCTTGCCCATGTCTCAAAGCTATTTTGACATTCTTTAATTTTTTTCAGAAAAATAAACACAGGGTTACCAAAAATAGGAATAGACCAAGCATTTTTAAAAATATCAAAAAGGAGATATCATTATCCAGTCACTAAAAAAATTAAATGAGGATTTCATAGTAGGGGAAGCCACCCTTGAGGATAGAATTCGAGGAGAGTGGTCATATATGAGAGGGAAGGAAAGTGCACAAAGATACAAGGCTATTTATCAAGGGAAGCAAGGTTACAAAATGCATATCAATTTTACTCATAGTTCTTATGCCACTTCTACTCTTATAATTCCAAGAGTATCTAGCACCATTAAAGGGGATTTGCAGCAGGGAAGAAGAGAATACAACATCATTTAGAGTGGAAATAAGTTGCTTCAGGTGTTGATATTTAGACTGACTATGGGCTCCTCTGTTGTTCCAAGCAGCAATGTTGTTCAACGTTAATCAACAATTGGAGGATGGGTTAAGTTGTCTACTTCCCTTTCTAGTTAATGGGGATTTTGTGATGTTATTAGGGATGGTGGAGCTACCAGAAGGATATTGGCTTCATTAAGATCAAAGGAATTAGCATTCTTTTGCATATGATACAGTTTATACATATGTATATGACACATATGCATACTTGTACATAAACTTAAAATAAATTGAATAAATTTCTATCAATAATTTATAAATTTAAATGAAATATACTCGATAGGCCCAATAAAGATCCTATAGGGTAATTTTTTTTGAAATTCACCCATAACATCCACTGCGGGCCGATCTAGTTCAAACAATGGTATCGGAGCCCAATAGCCTATACAGTTTAATTACTCATGTTAGGATTAAATATAAAAATCACAGCCCAAAGTTGTCTCTAATAGAGAAGATCCAAATTTGAATTGGGCCTTGAGGTAATTTTCAAATTCGTTTAAAAACTAAAATATAAAATTTTAAATTTAAAAGTTAAATTAAAATAAGATATAAATATATTATAACAGTTATAATACAATAAAATTTTCAAAATGTTTGAAAAATATATATTAATTTTTAAATTTTATTAATTAAATTAATAAAATAAATTAAGTAATTAATTAATAAAAATATATATGCATATATTATATATTATGATATGTTAAATGTTTAAAATAACATGTATACATGTATGTTTAGGAATTGAACTCTGAAATTAATATAATTTAATTAAAATTGATAAATTAATTAATTAATAACTGATTAATTATATAAATAAATCAAAGGTTAATTAATTATAGATTACTTAATTAAATGAATATATATATATATATAAAATATATATGTTATACTATCAAGGTTATAATATATAATAAATATTTAATATAAATTTTATATTAGAATAATATAAAATTATAAAATTTAATTGAATAAAATTTGGTTAGTATAATATTATATATAAGACTATTATATAAGTAATATTAAATATAAATGTTATATAATAATAAAACTTATATAATATGAAATAAACTAAAAGTGGAATGTTGAAGAAACATAATAGATTTAAGGAATATATACATATGGTAAATGTACATATACCGTGATTTCCGATGTGTCCGACACTTGAATCAAGAGAAATTTGATAAGAAATACATTATTTCATAAGTCGTTATCACTCAATAATATAATGTAGATTATGAATCTTCAATGCAATGTTATCCTCTACCATATAAATATTAATAAATTACTTGCATACTCCTTAGTTGTTGAGAGAATTCAAGCTAGGGATGTTATGTGTAGTATTATTAATATATTGAATAGATGAGGTAAGATATTTATATGTATTTGTTGAGTAAACTCAAAGTACATATACTATACTTAGGCCATCGCGATATGGTGAGTGCGAATGAATAATCTCTTTCGGTTTGTTAAGCAAACTTAAGATGGAAATGAGATTTGGACAATGAACCATAGATTATTAGATGTATGTGACATAACCAATATGGAATTATCAATCGTTTTTCGGGCTATGATTTGTTAAGCAAACTCAAGGTCAGAATCCAAGGCAAATGAGTCCAAACACCACTAGTGAAGTCGAAAGACTTTTATGTTTCGCTTAGGGTTCAATGAAACATAAAAGACTAGTGGGAGCCTTATCAGAAAATTTAAATGATAACATTTAATATTTCTAATATTGTAAGAACACATGTTATATAATATTATAATAACGTACAATGATAAATTTTTGCATTTAATACAATTGATAACACATTTGTCAATTATGGTATACAAATGATATAAACTGAAAATTGACAAATAGAAATATAATATATGCTAACCAATAAATTTTTATCGCATGTTAATGTTTGAACACCGATGCAAGCACCTAATTTTACAACTACTTAATATGTTCATAATTTGGTCACTTATGAGTTTATTCGGTCCAGACCATGAATTGAATTCTATGAGTTTTGAATTCCAAAAGCAATACGACTATGGATATTTGATCCATATACTATCACATATAAATGTTATATGAGGAACAAATACAATTAGTAATGTACGACACTCTTTTGAAGTTAGTTCATTTGAAATAAGCCAATAAATAATACTATGAGATCTAGTATTCAATTTGATTGTTTACAAAAGAATCGCATTATGTTAAAATGTAACACAAGACCAAAACTATAATATAAATCGAAGAACTCGATTGTTGAAATATCAAGTTGATCAGTTTACGTAAAGTGAAACAGATTTGATGTCCTTAAATGTTATGGATGATCAATGCGCATCTGTAAAAAGCTTATTATAATGTTGCAATAAGTGTTTTCTTTTGAATGGTTTGACCATGTGATAGGAAAACGAATGTATAAAAGTAGATATAATTTAAGATATAGTTGGGATGAAGAGAGTGAATAGTCCCTTCTTCTTCACAAAGAAATAATGGAAACGAGAATTGTAATAATAATGATTGATAATTAACATTGAAATAAGAAATATGATTTCTATTCCAAAATTTATTATTATATAGAATTTTTTTTATATGAGATTTATTTCTTTAAGTTCATATTTGATCAAAGAACTCTTCACTGTAAACAAATTACAGTATATGAAATAAATAAATCAATACTAAGTGAATGATGGACCTCCAAATTTGGTACGCTATTATAGCAATGGCGAAAATAGTGGAAGCGCGACATAGAGCACTTATTGAATGCATCAAGTTACGAAAATTGTTTTCGTGAAACATACCGAATATTATTTATGAAATAATGACTATTTTTTGGTGTCGATTAAAAAATAGACATAATTATATTTCAATTGTGAATATTATGAATATTCGATATGAAATAAAACTATAATGTGGGGTTTGTTTTCATAACAAAAAAGATGCAGTGGTAAATACTAAAGATCTAATATTATTTATAATTATTTTAGAGTTATGTACTAAGCCATAGTTTTGAGAAATAATATTATTATATGATTATGATCATATAATATTGGGTAGTTATATCTCAAACCAATTAAGAGCAATGCACTCATTGAGTGGAAGCATCATAAGGGTTGATGAACTCTTCAGATTGATTCATATTGATGTATGAAATCGCAAGTCTATTAATACTAAAACAGTTCCACATACTTCATTATATTCATAGATGAGTTGTCACTAATATGGACATATGTATTTGATACACATGTAGTATGTCTATGGTGAACTCATAGAGTATAAAATGGAAGCAAATAAAATAATATGTGATAGAAATTATTCGATTTGATCAAATAGATGAGTATATAAGAAAGAGTTTCGAACGTACCTAAAAATGATAAAGATTCAATCTCAAAAGTCACTCCTCTATGTGATACATAATGATGTATTAATAAGGAGTAATCGAACTTTGTTGGACAAAGTACAATCATTTGCGAGTGAAGTTGAGTTAATTTCTTTCTATAAGATCATGCACTTAAGAATAGTACACATGGTTAATATTTTTTTCATCTAAATAATCATACAAGATAAGGGTTTATAAGAAACCCTAATATATCCAAGGCTAATGAGTTGGAAAGTTGTGTTAGTTGAAAGATTGCACATAATAATTGTTCGTAAGGGATCTTGTATGAATCTCTCAACAAGGAGTTTTGGAATGTTTGTCATTAGATGACATATTTATGTTTTGAACATAAATTTTGTAAACTAAAAACAAAATTAGTTTTATATAAATGGCAATTCATAAAGTGATTACGAATACCTATTCCATTGCACCGAGAAATAATTGTTTCAAGAAATACCAACTTCATAGTGAATGAATTTCTTTGAGAAATTATTGATAGCAAAATGAAATTAGATATGACCCAAAGATAAAACCGATTATATGAGATGAAATGAAATTAACTAAACTAAACGAACACATCGCGTTAGAGTGCTTAATAAGTATTCTCGCACATTGAAGATAAACTACAAATTTCTTCTCAGTGTTGGAAACATATAATATTCAGTTGTCTAAATAAACCATTAAGATTGTTGGCTCTATGATATGGTATAATGCACAGATCTAAAATAGATTCCAAGTACATTAATGTTATCCGACATGTTGGTCCGGCTACATTCAAACCAACTGGACAAGTTAGACTAGGCGATAATCGAAGAAGATGGCCAGAAGAGATGATTATTAGGATTAGAGATCAAGCGCAGGCAATGATATGAAGCGATGACGAACCGAGACTAAAAAATAGGCTCTCTAGAATATTCTAAGTGTGGAATAATGTCTCCCCTAGGTGGGGGATCAATGCCTATCCCTTTCCCTAGGGGATCGGTACATTTCCTTAATTTTTACTCTAAACTTGGTAAGATTGCTAAAGAGTGCCAAGGAAGGCCCCATGAGGCTGAATTTTAGGTTTCAAGTCATTTAGGGTTCGCATTCTCAAGTAACAGGCAAATTACTTCACCTATTAAAAGAGATTAGTATAAAAGGGATCGTCCATATTTATCTTTCACTACATATTGCAATAATGATCGGTCAATAACTCAAAATCTACAGATGTTATCAACATGAAATTTGGAGTACAAGCTAACTAGAACATGTGGAACACCCCACAGGGATCACATGGCATTTATAGCAATTTGGAGGGACCGATACCTGTCCCTTTAGAGGGATCGACAGAAATCAGAATTCAAGCAACACTACTTCATAGAAAATGCAATATTTCACAAACCATATGTTGGAATTGCATAAACTTTGGGGAGCAGGTAGCTAACATCATGGGACATCCCTCTTAGGGTTGCAGCCCATTTGGATGCAATAATTAGGATCATTACCGATCCCTATTGTGGGCCCCGATGGTCCTACCAATTTTTGGGTAGTCTCATCTTGGTCTCCCAAACCTTTTACCAAATTTTCAGTCTGATACATGCAAGTCTTCCCTTATAAACAAGCAAGCATGACATCAGAAGAGGGATCTTGCTTTCTCTATCAAGGCTTTGCCTTTTTTATT
This sequence comes from Allium cepa, assembly GCA_030765085.1. NCBI lineage: Eukaryota > Viridiplantae > Streptophyta > Magnoliopsida > Asparagales > Amaryllidaceae > Allium > Allium cepa. The sequence continues at coordinate 252,080,606 of CM060937.1, read as the reverse complement.
CTTCATTTTTGTACTAATGGATCCAAGCTGATCCAAACATTCTTATAATCATAATCAAGTGGAATATCAACAAAAAAATAAAGTGGACGTAGGCCAAGATTGCCAAACCACTATAAAAATCTTTGTGTTCATTATGATTTTTTCTATGTTTTAATTTCATTCTTCATTTAATATCTACTAGATTCTATTGAGTGTTGATGCCCATTTTTGGTGTCAACAATTATCAAAATGTGATTCTGGTAAATGTATCTGAAAGGGATACGATCGACTGGCTACGAATGTGTCTTCGAGAGTAAGGCTAATGCAATTGGAATATAATGAGCAATATTGATAAGAATAACATGGAAAATTTAAATTATTGAAATTATCGTAATAGATACGATATTCAACATGCTCCGGTTAATTTAGATTTAGTCATAAAACTATCACTTAGTATGACTTTATATTTGGTTCATATGTATTAAAATAGATAATTCTAAATAATGATTTAGAGTAAGTTGTTTACACATAATAACCAAAATGCCTTGAAGTCAGTGGAAGCGATATTGCGTTTGTGAGTCTTTGGATATGATCCAAGAAATGATAGAAAGTATCATTTTATAAGCGTGAGAATTGAACAAATATTTTGATAGAAATATCAAATAGTTTGATTGTCCATCAAAACGCAGAGGGAGTGTGTGTTCTTAAGAAAGAATGTTAAATGGTACATTGTATTTCTAAACAATAAGTAAACAAAACATTGCTAATTTTAACAATGTACTTGTATTAAAATCAGCCTTAGTAGTTTTAATACTCAATGTTAGATATGAAAATGATTTCTTTTATAGCGAGTATAAAAGATATTGGGAATGTTCCAAATCGATATGCGAGGACAATTTATTAAATTGTTTAATACATAACATGTGAGATGAATTCCTTATGCAATGGAAATATGAGTTATCATACATCATCTTTCCTATGTGGTTTATTTATATATTTGATACATGAAGCAAATACCAAATTAAAATTGATATCACCGATGGTAGTTTGGATTGTTCTCGTATATTTACAATATACTAAAGAATTATTTACAGAAACAATGAACTCCTTATGAAGGAGTGTTAGGACTCGAAATTCATAAGTGATATTGAGTATAATATGTAAATAATAAATTTATGCTCAGATCCATAAGTTGGAAATGTTCCAAATAGAAGAGATTATGGTTGATTCATTGGCTTGAATAGCGCCGTAAGAAAATGATGCATATAAATATAAATGCACGATTTATAACCGAGCTAAGAGTAACTCAAATGTTGAGAATCCCATAACGTTGTTATATGATAACAATATCATGACATCGATTGTAATAGTACTTAGAGCTCACTAGAAGTCGAGAAACATACTTTGAATTGTTCCAGATGATAAAGGTACTTCATGAACATTGGAGAGAGTTAATCGACATATAGATGATTGAAACATAATAGCATACTCATTCACTAAGGGACCGACCCAATTGGTTTTAAGGAAATTTATTATGGAAGTTGGAATGAATTCAATAATTGACCCTAAATGCAAGTGGGAGATTGATAGAGTTAGGAGTACGCCATAGAGGCAATTATGTAATTTGTTACATATATCTAAGTCGATAACCAATATTGTTCGAAATAAAATGTATTTTATTTCTATTATATACTTGATATAATGTGTTATATTAATTAATTAATTTAACTAAAAGTATATTTAATAGAAAATCCATAAATGGTATGTTTTGTGATAGTGGTTACAAAGTGTTGTAACTGTAAGTAATTTATCACAATGAAAACAAATATATACCGTTTTAAATGTTCCTAGTCCAGATGAGTCGAGACTTGATATCGATGTGTTCGTTGAAACTAGAGTACATACCGCTCGCCAAATGTTGGGCAGTGTATTACTAACGGCTGCTAGAGCACATAGAGGTTACGTATTGATAGTTATTAGATGACCATGGAATGACACACTCGATGGTTTTCTGTTGGTTAATATAACCAAGGTCAAACTGAAAATATCGATGTGACTGATTTACACAGTTCTCTTGACTTGAGAATACTATGGATCATCAATACGAAAGCTCTACTTTGATTATAGTTAAATCATGGCATGGCGTTCCATCGAGTGACTATGGTCGAGTTGAGTGGAATATTGGAAGTGAAGCATTATTCAAGAGAGGATTCATCTCCTCGGTTATATGAGGTTAGTATCACGATCAACTCAAGTCAACTAAAAGTCAAAGTCTCTAGCCAGAGCATTTCGGTTAATAATGATTATTGTTATTGAAACAACGACTTTGTATTTTGACTATAGAGTTGAATATGAAAGATATTGGAATTTTGGCCATTGCCAATTCTATAAGTCCAAAGTGATATAGTTTTGACGAAGTGAATTGATGTATATAAATGTCACAGCCAGGTAATGCTTAATAAAGTGAAACTGGATTTTAATGAAACTAAGTAAGTGATAAATTTTACCAAAATGTTACATCATCTGTTAAGTGACACATGAACATTATTGTTCGAATAGTTCGATGTTAATCGCTGATCGAATTTACGCCTAATGAGTCATAGAACCGGAATGATGAATTCTCAAATGATTTAATTAGTTTATAATTATTATAAATTAATTGAGATTTATGAAATATTAATTATAAAATTTTGAACTTGATTTGAGGAATAAATATTATTGTATATATTTTTAATATATTTAAAGATATCGATCGATATACGATGCCATTAAGCAATTAAATTAGATTTATTTAGTAATATTTATTCGGGTTTAAAATAGGTCTAAAGCCTATGAAAGGGGCTAGAAATTTCAACCAATATGAGGGAAATATGAACCATAAGATGGTGCAAAAAGGCTTGAAGATGGAGGGTTAAGATGGAAGAGAATTGGTAAGAGATGATGTAGGATATTGATCCTAAAATTTCTTCAACTTCTCCTCTATATTAGCATCACTATCATCAACCTATATAAGACATTTTGTTGCCTCCTCTATCATTTTATAGTCAACATTTATATATACATGCTCCATCAAAACTCAAATCACATCAAAAGCTTTCAAAGAGTCTACTGTTCAAGGACTAACAATTTGACAAATCATGAAATTTTATAAGGGATGAGAACTCATCACTGCAAGGTGGACTCGAGGGCATTAATTTTAGGTAAGTGTTTAGTTTTTATCTATGATGTATTACTCCTATATAAATGTATATTGTTCGTGTATATACATATATTATTACTATATTGTTAGTTAGGTGAGATTCCTATACATATTGTTATTGTCACATATTGATTGGTTATATGTATGTGTTTATAAAAGAAATATAAATATAATTTCCATAAGGATCTAAACACACAGTCAAAATTATCATTTTTAATTATTTATAATATATATATATATATATATATATTTATATATTAATTGATTTATTTATACGACTTATGTCAAACTATACAACTGTTTAACATAAATAATAGATCTATTACTTTTAAACTGTATATTTATATTAAAAATAATTTTAGTAACTAAATATAATTTTCTTAGTAATTATTTAATATTTCTATTATTATATAATCGCTATGCGGATCAATAAATTCATATAAATAAATTATATTTTGAAATTCATTTTTATATTTTATAAAATTAATATGATATCTCATAGATCTCAGTCAAAAAATTATATTTTTTAAATCATTTTTGAAAATTACTTTTAAGTGGGCCAAAATGCTTTTAATTAATAAAAAATATTATTTTGACTTAAAAAATCTAAAAAAATTTCTTAGGCTATTTAATATTATTACCGATTTTATGAAATTTTAAAATCGAAAATATTTGTTATGTATATATTTTCTATCTTATATTTATTGTTGTTTGACTAATTGATTCCTAAAAAATATGTAATAATACAATAAAGTTATATTAAATTTGGAATTGTTATAAAATCGATCTGGAATGAGAATAATAAATATTGATTATTTTAAAAAAGTTATAGTTATAGAAAATATTATAAATCATATTTACATTTAATAGTTACAATTATATTATACATGCATATCTGTGTATATATATAATTATGTTACTATAATACATTTAGATATATGTATGTATATTTATAAAAAAGTTTAAATTGTATATTATATGTATTTATGTTTATTTTTTTATATTCTATAACGTTATATATGTATGTGTGCATGCATGCATGTATTTATTTATATAATATTTCTAATAATATATATGTGTGTGTGTATATATATGTTACTTGAATATTTATATATATATATATAATAATTGTAAATATATACACATATTTGGACAATATTTAATAAATACAGGATGAGCTAACGTGTCTGTTGCGATGTAAATCTAAACATCTATATATGGGTATGTTATACCTTGCACGGTATGTCATGTTATACATGCACACGCATATACATACGTATATGACACATATGTATACTTGTACATAAACTGAAAATAAATTGGATAAATTTTGATTAACAATTTATAAATTTAAATGTAATATATATTTTATTTAAATTAAATTTAGAAATGTTCGAAATAAAATAGACTTCTATCATATAGAGTAATTTTTTTGAAATTCACCTATAACTTTCGTTGCGAGTTGGCCCAGTTCCAACATTTATAAGGTTAGCAAAATGTCTTAGACCATTAGATATAGGTTGGTGAATATTTTCAGTAATCACATATGCTCATCATAAACTGGGTCGTAAAGCAATCGATCTGGACTATTCGAACACATCATAAGGCACTGAAAACGTTCTATTTTTCCCCAAGCACTGTTGACCGCCTTATCCCCATGGTCGACCGCTATTGGTCGACCTTCGATCCTTCCAGTGCCTATAATTTTGATGTATTAACTCTGATTATAAATTGTTATATATGGACATCGTCAAAAAAAACGCCACAAACGCAGTGGTGCCATTTTCGTAGCCAAATTCGGACGTTTGTAGAAATCCCATTTAGTGTTTTGTTTTATTTTAATTTTCTTATCAAATTTCACATTAAATTTTCGGGGTGTTACATGATTGGCATACAAGATTTAGCTTAGATATTTTTTATACCAAAATGATAATGTGATCCAAAAAGGGGTTGCCGACTCATTTAAATCAAATCTAATCTTTTTAAATTCAACCATAAACATTTTTTATAGTTAATTATAAAAGTAATTTTAACATAGAAATCAAATAAAAATACCAAGTTTAACTATATGGATGAGTGTAGAATAGTGAGAGGCCAATAATCACTCACCTAATACACAAATTATCACTATAAACCCCTATATCTGAAATGGACAGCAAGGAGAACGAAATTTATAGGTCCTAAATGATGAATCTACAATTCCTCTTTGTTACTTACCCTTCTAATGATGATTTGACTAAGACCAGTGAGAAAAGCATGATTTTTTGATGAAATTAAGGTTAGTGAAGGTTTGGAATTATTTTAGAGAAGTGGGAAATGAATCATATTTGTCCCATCACTCTTAATTAGGCACAATTCCTAAAATCCATTAGTGGGCCTTAGTATAGGTTTAATTTAATTGCTCACGAATCTGTCCATAGCAAATAGAATTTAAAATGGTCATATCTCCTAAACGGTAAGTCTGCTTTCCTATTATGACTACTCTACAGAAAGTGAAATCACAAGCTCGATCTAATAAAAGTGATTTCAGACCCTGTTCGGTTCCATCAAAAGTTATAGACCTTACAAGAATTTTGGGTCTAAACCATTTTATAAAAATTCTAAAGATGCGAAATGTCTATACCGGTCATTTTCCAAAGTTTTAGAGTCAGTATGACCTCATATGAACTGAATAATAATATTTTACGATCCTTGGATACATAAAATAGGGGCATCATAGATCCAATGGCTATTACATAAAAAAGAAAACGTGTGTACCCTTTTAAGGTTAATCCCATGCAATTTCGTTTCCTGCTCTTCTTTTACATCAAATACTTGTTAGCATATAATGCACAACCATAGTAACCATGCAACAATACAAGCAAAAAACATCACTTCTACTAAGCCTCCACAATCAATCATCACAAATATACGGCAATAATAATAATAGCAACATATGCTATCAAACATCACATAAATTTGACAGTACCCATTTTCAATCCCCAAGCATCAAACTCATTAAATGTGTAAGAACTCTCAATATAAGTACGACGACATCAAACTCGCCAAATGTGTATTAGCCGCTTAATATTAGCAACATGACATCAAAATCATCAAATATGTACTAAACACTCAATATTAGTAACACAGCACCAAACTCGTTAAATATGCACTAACCACTCAATATTTGTAACACAACATCAAACTCATCAAATATGTGCTAACCACTCAATATTAGTAACATAACATCAAACTTATCAAATGTGTACTAACTACTTAATACATGTAACACAACATCATTCTCTTTTATGTATAAAATAATTTTATTATTGTTTGTTATAAAAATGCATTTATTTATCTGACCTTATCAATAATAATAAGTTCTTCACAAAATACTTTAAAACCCTTCATTTTACACTTATTACTCCAAATATCTCAAAAAATCGTGATTTAATAAAAATAGCAACTTATGCAAATTACTTTCAAAAATAATTATATTATCACTTTACATAATAATAATATTAACATATATGGATACTCGCATCACTTTATTTTTCATTCACATCCAGTTCATTACAATTTAACACAAAAATAATAATATCTTATTTTAAATCTCAAAACCCCTTTTTATTGCCATTTACATAAAATCATAATAACAAAATTTAAAATGCTTTTGAAATCACATCTTATTATTTTTACTATTTTCAAAATATCTCTTTTTTTATTTTGTAAATAGTATAATAATAATTTTCCATAAACTTCATAAAATAATTATATTGTCATTACTCAAAGCAATACAATCTTTTAAAACCACGTTATTATTCATCAAATATCTTACTTTATAAATAACTAGTAAATTCTCCAATATTCACTTTCAATAAATTTTTCGTTATTATTCATGAAGTGCCCTGGAAATTCATAAATAATAACGCTATTAAAATTTTCACATTAACTGCAGTATAAATAGTTAATTCGTTATTATTTACAAATATCACCAAACATTGCAAATAATCTATTTCAACTAACTTATCTATTTTTCCAAAAATTAAAAAATTTCACATACTTCTATTAATTCATTTTTTTCCTAGTTCAATAATTAATTACTAAAATATCATCATGCAACAATTTAATAATTTAAATAGATAAGGAGCAAAAAACATCAAAATATCACAAAATTCAAATAGTTACTAAAAAGTGCATAATGTATCGGCTGATGGATATTTTCATCGAAGGGTATTGTAACAATCCTGTATTTTGTGATTATTTCTATTTGTATATTTTAATTATTTTAATTGAAATGTCTAAATTAAAAACTTTATTATATTTATTAAAATGGATAAATTTTGTTATTTTAAAAATAAATTTTGATTTTTATGTGAATCATAGTTCCAAACTTTAATAAATGGAATATTTTCCAGAAAATGTTGATTTTGGTCAATTTGGTCACACTTTGACTTTTAAATTTAAAATTCAAATATTTGAATTTTTTAATTTTATATTTTATTATGAAAATAAATTAAATTTCAAGAATATTGCTTTTCGTTTCATTGAAATCCGATTTATATTGTGAAAGTTATGTTTTTTACAATATTGTATGTAAATTGATTTATTTAACAAAATTTTTGGTTTTAATTTATATAAATAATATTTTTATTTGTCATATCATGTTCTAATATGTGTTATAAGCAATTTTAGGTATATAAAACATTTTGAAGTAATGTAGTTATTTTTCTAAAACTAGTTATATTTTGTTTTCAATTTTCAATATTAGTTTCGTATAAATAACTATTTTCTAATATTTTTCTATTTTTTCTAAAATTTATTTATTCATTTCACTTTAAAATTATTGTGTATTCAATTTTATTTCATTTACATGATTTTATTTTGATTTATTTGAATAAAGAAAAAGGAAATTTCAAGGGACAAAAACGCTTCATTTGCTTTTGACCTTCCATCATCATACCTTTTCACTTTGGGTCGTCCTTTCTCTTGCCTATAGCCGTGACTTTCTTTACGCAATTCACATAAAAACATCCCTTCTCACTTAGATTTTCATGCATGCTTTCAGATCTGAAGAAAACCCTTGGTAACGTGTTCTTCTTTTACACTTTTTCTTATCATTTTATTGAATTTTCCATTGAAATTGCCTTGTTTCTTCATATATTTGCTCGGTCATCACCCTTGTTGCCTCGGCCATGGCCACCACCACCTTATCCTCTTCACCACCCATGGCCAACCACCTCCTCCACCTCTGTCTAGTCAAGGCCGTGACACCATCTAGGAGCAAACACCACCAAAACATTGCAAAACTCCTTAAACCAATGCCTAGCCGACCTTAGCACCTTCACCACCACCATAGATTGCCTTGGTCGCCTCCTATTGCTCCACCACCACCATGATAACACCCTAACCATCAGCCTTAGCCTTTTTCCATACCTATAGCATGAATGGCCGAGCTTAAGTGGCCGAACCCAAAGTGTGCACAAAAACACACTTATTTTCCTTAAATCTTTGTATTCCCTACCCTTGTAACTTCCACTCCTTTATCACTTGCTAGCCGTGTTTTACGGTCCTATATCCTAGCCCAAATCACCACCGTGGCCGAGCATATATAAGCCCTAGTCCGAGTATGTAAAGGCTGAGGCAATGGTCAAAATCAATTTATTCAATTTGCTTTTATTTTCAAATGTTTCAATATATATTCTATGTTGAAATCATAAGTATATTTGATAATATTTATTTTATCTTGTTTATGTATTGTTCACAAGATTAAAACTTGGCTCTCCACTCCACTCAAGTCTTAAATTGTGTTATCATGCTTTCGGGATTCATTTGTGTGCTTTGTCTTGCTATCTCCAGCTTGAAACAAGTGAGTAATCACACTTGACATATTTACTTATACAACTGTGAAGTGACACCAAGTGAATATGTAAATTGCTGTATCATGTTATACCATGTTATACCTACCTGTGATACGATTTATATGATGTTCACCCTGTTTATACACCTGTCATATCATCTGTTACTGTTATATAATGCTATACTATTTATTTATATCTATTCGTCATACTGCAGGTTCCCTGTAGAATAGAATCAGTATGGGTTGAAATGATACATACCCGAACGGACTTTAGAATAGGAAAAAATCGTTATGGGATGAAATGATAAGCCTGAATGATTTTTATTTATTTCATTTTACTTGGGATTGCGGGTTTGAAATGATAGAACCCGGATTTTCTTTGTAAATTATGGATTGAAATGATATATTATCTGTATCACTTGACCTAGGTTAGAAATATTATACAGACCCGTGGTTTATATATATATATTTCTGAAATTTTAAAGTACTTTAAAAATGTAAATATCATGACATTTGATTTAAATTTAATTAAAAATGATTTTTTATAAAATGTTAATGATTTTTGTACAAGTTAAAAATGTGAAATAAATAAATGGTTAAGTTGAAATTTCGAATATAACTTAAATTTGAAATTTGCGAATTTTGGTTAAAAGTGAAATTTTAATTTAAATAAATAAAAATGAAAATAAGTTATATTTGAAACGGAAATTTTAAAATTAAGTGTTAAGTTAAATTTTAGAATATAAAGAATAGAAATTGATATGCTTGAATTTAATAAGTAAATTATTATTAAAATTTGATTTTTTTTGTATGAAAATTTCACTTTATAACTCTTAAATTAAAGGGTATTTAAATGATTATTTTTAAAGTGAGAAATATAACTTTTATAAGTTAAAAATGGTTTAAATTAAATTTTAATTGTTTATGAAATTTGTATTGAAAATTTGGAATTAATTAACAGCATTTCTAAGTGCTGTCGTTGATACAAATAAACTATAACTAAAAAAATGAACTAAGGGCTATTACAGCACTTCGTAAGTGCTGTAGTTGCAGAAAACTAAACTAAAACCTATTATAGCAGTTTTCAATGCTGTCTTTGTTAAATTGAATTGTTTCAAATGTAACTTACCGTAGCATTTTCTAAATGCTGCGAAAGTTGAAATTTCACTGTTTTAATAAATTTAAGTGAATAAATGAATACTAAAAAGGCTAAATTTTTGGGAATTGAATATTTGAGTATTTTGAGGTATAATAACTTCATTTTATTTGGTTTGAATGGAATATTTGATTTGAAATATAAACCATTTTGAAATGTGATTTGGAATGGTATTTGAGTTAAATAAAAATGAATGAGGTTTTGGAAGAATACGATATTTTGATATTTTAAAATGAATTGGAAACGATATTGAATTTTGAGATGATATTTTATTTTCGAAGTATAAAATACCATTTTGGAATTTTAACCACGGGTACATTTCTCTGTATGCCTTGTAATTTTGGATGTACACCTTTAATTTGAGAGCGTGACTAGAGGTAAGCGATTGTTGCAGCTCTGTGCTACCTTAGCCACATTAGCATGTTATTTGCACAGTTTACTTTAATATAGGCATTGCTATTATAGCGTCTATTACTGTTTAGTTGATTGTTTAAAGGAACCTTAGAGGATGGGCGATCCCAAGCATCCTTTAAGTTATCGTGCATTACTACTACAGTTCACTTGAGTTGGTTTACATTATATAAGTATGTATGTCCGACTCGAGTGTTTTGTGTTTTACTTTATGCTCGGGTCAGCCTGAGTATTTACAACTTAGCTTTAGATTTCTTTTTATGGAGCTAGGAATTGCTGGAGATTTTGCTTATCTAGTTATCTATCCGTTTCAGCTTCAGCTGTCTATTTCAGCTCTTGTATTTATAAACTTCTACGTAATTGGGATTTCTATTGTATATGTTTCAGACTGATATCATGTATTTTGTTATAGTAGCTTCATGAACTACTATGATATTTTAATTTCCGTTGCGATTTATTCTGATATATCTATGTCTGTGATTCTGTGATTGTTTTCATTTGCTCCAAATTTATTTACAATGCGGTATTTTGAGCAATTCAAGTCTGACATGTGTGGATGCGAATGGCTGAAAATATCGGGTCGTTACAGTTGGTATTAGAGCTTTAGTTTTTGGAAAATCTTAGCCTGTGGAGCAAAAGCTCATTGGAGATAGGGTAGAAATATCCTAGAATGAGTGAAATCAATATCAGAATCATTTCTTTATGAGAGAACGTATTTTTGAAGTATAAAATGATTTCCAAATGATTTTAATGGATTTTCAAAGATTATGTTGGTATAAATTTTCTTATTTTGAATCAAGATTTTCTAAACTTCATCCCTTCGGTATCCACCTTGTTAGTAATCTCTTGGTTAGGATTCTTATCGATTAGGATTCCTTGAACTTTGTAACGCTCCCACTTGTTCTAAAATCCAATCTTGTCATCCCTATTTTTATCCTTTTGATTTTGGGGCATTCCATAACTCCACTCTTAATGACCTCTATAAAGGTCAGTGATTCCACAAATCTTTGAATGATTTGTAAAGGGGTGAAACTCCTTTACAATTGGCATTGATTCACCGTGGGTTTCTGTATCCTTGGTTTACGATGCTATCTACCTTCTGCAATATCTGGATTCTATCTCTGGCGATCGAATGTCGATTTGCCTAGATTTTCACATTTATTATATTCCTGAAGTCACGCTTGACTCGGTTAAGGTCGCCCGCGATTTATATATGCTTATCATCTCCTATTGGGTAATTAAATTATCTCATCTTCGTTTGAGCTTATCTTCGAACGTGAATTCTATTTGATTAGAGTTCCTCTAAATTTGAATCTCTATTTGTTTGAAATCCATCCTTGAATCATCCCTTGAAAAAAAAATTGATTGTATTTTGAATTTGTGTATACATCGAAATTATTCTTTTGATAAGGATGACCATATTTTGTATATAAAAGTGGAATGTTTTTGATAAGAATTATATACCTTTAAAATGAAAATTTGAAGCTTTGAAAGGACTTGAAATTTTTGAAAATTATTTGGTTTATAAAATGATTTTAATGGAATGGTTTTGAAACTGAAATTTGACTGATTGAACTCCGGCATTTTTCAATTGGTTTAAGGTTTAGAAAATATATAATAATACGATTTGAAAGTATTTTTCGGAATAAGAAATGTTTCAAATGATTTTAATGAGTTTCAGCTAATTTCGAAGAAATTTCAAAAGAAGTTTTCGAGAAAATAAAAGTCCAGAACTCACTTATGTCGTAGGAAAATAATTTCGGTGATGAATGCATGCATCATCAACATTGATTTCGAGTTTCTGAGAAGGGGAGAGGCCGCCATAGTAGCTTTTCTATGCCGGTGATTTTGTGAAACCAATTTTTATTTCAGATTTCGAAGTATGATTTGATTTTCGAAATATACATATACACACACACACATATATATATATATATATATATATTTGAAATGATTTAAAGTAAGCAGGTGTTCAGTCCTCGAGTTTCAGATTTGTTTTAGTATAACCTTATCTATTGAAATTGATTTACTGATTTGTTGCTGATTTCCAACTCTTGGATTTGGAAAATTTTGGTTTCTCCGACTACTATGAAAGTTCGAGCACTTCCAAATCAAGGTTTAATTTTTTCAAGTTAAGTAATCTTCAGAAGGTAAATTAGATTTTCCATATATGGAAATAAATAGTTTAAAGGTTTTAAAGGGATTAAACTTGGAAATCATATTTGGTATAATTGGTTTTGAGGAAGATATTTGGTTTTGAAAATAGATTGGAATTTAAAGCCCAGTATCTATATGATGACTTTAGAAACGGATTTATTTGACATAAATTATGTTGATTTGGAAATTTGGATTATTTTTCTGAAGTTGTTATTTTGGAAAATTTGAAACTGAAGATATTTAATTTGGAAGAAATGATTTGGTGAAATCGTATATGATTTTTAAAAACTGTATGGATTTTGAATTATTTTTTTTTGAAAATTGAGAACCTTATTTTACTAAATACTTTGATTTGGTAGTTGTTGAACTTATATAAAGTGGATTTGTATAAGTATGAAGTTGATTTGAAAACTATTGATTTGGTAAGATACTCAATTTGGAAAGAGAAATCTTATACAATCAAAGTCTATATAAGTATGATTTGATATACTATTGATTTTGGAAAGTATTCGATTGGAAAACAGAATCGTATATATAATGGACTTTAGATAAGTATGATATTTGAAAGTGATTTGAAAGGTACTATATGATACATATTTTCGAACTAAAGATATGGAAAGTGCCTTCTGCTTGATATCCGCCTTGTGGCCACATTGTAGATTCATTCTATTGATATTGTTCTCTTTGATTTGGGTTTCCCAGATATGATACTCGAGTGTCCATCGAATACCATGGCGATCTCCAAGGTTTTCCTTTTGAGCACGACAGCATAGGGTAATTCGCAGGGGTACGAGAGCGTACGAGTATGGATGTTTCCTGGGGGATCCAGGCGTAACCATTGTGTATCTGCGATATATTGGGTCGCTTGGTAGCGTAATCAGTAGGGGCTGCGAGTGCCTATGGGTATGGATGTTTTCTAGGGATCCAGGCGTAACCATTGTGTATCTATGGTACTACCAGCCTTCATGGCGTAATCGCAGGGCTAGGGGAGGCCTGTAGGTACGGATGTTTCCTGGGGGATTTAGGCGTAACCGTTGTGTATCCGCGATCCATGATTGACATGTGTTGGTTGTTTTGTTTGGATTGTACTTTCCATATCTGTTTTTAAAAGTTTTTCCAGTATTTTCACCGGGTGTTGAAACAAGTCTACCAAGTACCTGGAGAATTCTAGCTTTGCGTCTGATCAACGCATAGCCAGAGTCGGCAGGAACAAGGATAAACTTGTTAAGACATCGAGTTATAAAAGTATTTTTGATAAAGTATTATACAAAGGATATTTTGATCATTTATTTTTCCTTTCTAAATAATTTAAAATGTTTTAAATATTGTTTACTTCGAACTAACAAATTTGAATCAAATGACTATTCATCATATTATAAAATGTTATAAAAAAAATTTAATTTTAATTTATACAGTTTTAAAGTATGGTTCATTCTTTTCTTTCAACCTATTCTCCCTTCTAGCTATTTCTACCTTCTTCCTCTTCGAGGGTCCTTTCCGAATTATGGAAAGAGTTGGTTTTTTGGCTTATCGTTTGGATTTGCCCGTGAAGCTTTTTGGAGTGCATGATGTATTCCATGCCTCACATCTTCGCTGGTATCTTCAGGACCCATATCTTTTTGTTCAGCCTTCTGCTCTTGATGGTTTGGATATTGAGCCTAATCTGACTGTCGAGAGTAAGCCACTTCGTATTATCAGCAGAGGCACAAAGCAACTAAGAAGGAAATCTGTTTGTCTAATCAAAGTACGGTGAAGTACTGATGATCGAGATTGTACCTAGGAGACAAAGGCATTCGTGCTTCGAATCCGAAATTATTTTTTCTGGTACTATTTGCTTTGTCTATCTTGCTTTTCCTTATTTTCCTTGCTCGTTCTTTTCGAAGACGAAAAGATTTGAGTGGGGGAGAGTGTAACAACCTTGTATTTTGTGATTATTTCTATTTGTATATTTTAATTATTTTAATTGAAATGTCTGATTTAAAAACTTTATTATATTTATTAAAATGGATAAATTTTGTTATTTTAAAAATAAATTTTGATTTTTATGTGAATTATAATTCCAAACTTGAATAAATGGAATATTTTCCAAAAAATGTGGATTTTGGTCAATTTGGTCAAACTTTGACTTTTAAATTTAAAATTTAAATATTTGAATTTTTGAATTCTATCTTTTATTATGAAAATAAATTAAATTTCAAGAATGTTGATTTTCATTTCGTTGAAATCTGATTTATATTATGAAAGTTATGTTTTTCACAATATTGTGTGTAAATCGATTTATTTAACAAAATTTTTGGTTTTAATTTATATAAATAATATTTTCATTCATCAAATCATGTTCTAGTATGTGTTATAATTTTATATGACATGTTAGGTATATATTTTTATTTTTAAAACATTTTAAAGTATTGTAGTTATTTTACTAAAACTAGTTATATTTTGTTTTCAATTTTCAATATTAGTTTCATATAAATAACTATTTTCATATATTTTTCTATTTTTTCTAAAATTTATTTATTCATTTCATTTTCACATTATTGTGTATTCATTTTTATTTTATTTACATGATTTTATTTTGATTTATTTGAATAAAGAAAAAGGAAATTTCAAGGGACAAAAACGCTTCATTTGCTTTTAACCTTCCATCTTCACACCTTTTCACTTTGGGCTGTCCTTTCTCTTGCCAATAGCCATCACTTTCTTTAGGAAAATTCACGTAAAAAAATCTCTTCTCACTTCACTTTTCATGCATGCTTTCAGATCTGAAGAAAACCCTTGGTAATGTCTTCTTCTTTTACAATGTTTCTTATCATTTTACTGAATTTTCCATTGAAATTGCCTTGTTTCTTCATATATTTGCTCGGCCATCACCGTTGTTTCCTCGGCCATGGTCACCACCACCTTCTCCTCTTCACTACCCATGGCCAAGAACCTCCTCCTCCTCTGTCCAATCAAGGTCGTGACACCATCTAGGAGCAAACACCACCAAAACATTGCAAAACTCCTTAAACCATTGCCTAGCACCTTCACCACCACCATAGATTGCCTTGGCCGCCTCCTATTTCTCCACCACGACCATGATACCACCCTGACCATCAGCCTTACCCTCTATTTAGACCTGTAGCATGAATGGCCGAGCCCAATTGTCCTTTGGCCGAACCCAAAGTGTGCACAAAAACCCACTTATTTGCCTTAACACTTTGTATTCCCTACCCTTGTAACTTCCACTGCTTTATCACTTGCTAGCCGTGCCTTATGGACCTATATCGTAGCCCAAATCACCACTGTGGCCGAGCATATATAAGCCCTAGGCCGAGTATGTGAAGGTTGAGGCAATGGTCAAAATCAATTTGTTCATTTTGCTTTTATTTTCAAATGTTTCAATATGTATTCTATGTTGAAATCATAAGTATATTTGATATTATTTATTTTATCTTGTTTACGGATTGTTCATAAGATTTAAACTTGGCTCTCCACTCCACTCAAGTCTTAAGTCGTGTTATCGTGCTTTCGGGATTCGTTTGTGTGCTTTGTCTTGCTATCTCCAGCTTGAAACAAGTGAGTAATCACACTTGACATATTTACTTACACAACTGTGAAGTGACACCAAGTGAATATGTAAATTGCTATATCATGTTATACTATGTTATACCTGCCTGTGATATGATTTATATGATGTTCACCCTGTTTAGACACCTGTCATATCATCTGTTACTGTTATATAATGATATAATGTTTATTTATATCTGTTCATCACACTGCAAGTTCCCTGTAGAATAGAATCACTATGGGTTGAAATGGTACATAACTCAACGGACTTTAGAATAGGAAAAAATCGTTATGGGCTGAAATGATAGGCCTGAACGATTTTTATTTATTTCATTTCACTTAGGATTGTGGGTATGAAATGATAGAACCCGGATTAAGTGATAGAACCCGGATCAATTAAAAGTGAAATTTTAATTTAAATAAATAAAAATGAAAATAAGTTATATTTGAAACGGAAATTTTAAACTTAAGTGTTAAGTTAAATTTTAGAATATAAAGAATAGAAACTGATATGCTTGAATTTAATAAGTAAATTATTATTAAAATTTGATTTTTTTGTATGAAAATTTCACTTTATAACTCATAAATTAAAGGGTATTTAAATGACTATTTTAAAGTAAGAAAATACAATTTTTATAAGTTAAAAATGGTTTAAATTAAATTTTAATTGTTTATGAAATTTGTATTGAAAATTTGGAATTTAATTAACAGCATTTCTAAGTGCTGTAGTTGATACAAATGAACTATAACTAAAAATGAACTAAGGGCTATTACAACACTTGTAAGTGCTGTAGTTGCAGAAAACTAAACTAAAACCTATTAGCAGTTTTCAATGCTGTCTTTGTTAAATTGAATTGTTTTCAAATGTAACTTACCGTAGCATTTTCTAAATGCTGTGAAAGTTGAAATTTCACTGTTTTAATAAATTTAAGCGAATAAATGAATTCTAAAAAGGCTAAATTTTTGGGAATTGAATATTTGATTTTTTTTAAAGTATAATAACTTCATTTTATTTGATTTAAATGGAATATTTGATTTGAAATATAAACCATTTTGAAATGTGATTTGGAATGGTATTTAAGTTAAATAAAAATGAATGAGGTTTTAGAAGAATATGATATTTTGATATTTTAAAATGAATTGGAAATGATATTGAATTTTGAGATGATATTAGGTTTTATAAGTATAAAATACCATTTTGGAATTTTAACCACGGGTACATTTCTTTGTATGCCTTGTAATTTTGGATATACACCTTTAATTTGAGAGCGTGACTAGAGGTGAGCAATTGCTGTGGCTTTGCGCTACCCTAGCCACATTAGCACTTTTATTTGCATAGTTTACTTTTATGTAGGCATTGGTATGATAGCGTCTATTACTGTTTAATTGATGGTTTAAAGGAACCTTAGAGGATGGGCGATTCCAAGCATCCTTTAAGTTATTGTGCATTACTACTACAGTTCACTTAAGTTGGTTTACGTTATATAAGTATGTATGTCCTGACTCGAGTATTTTGCGTTTTACTTTACGCTCGGGTCAGCCTGAGTATTTACAGCTTAGCTTTGGATTTCTTTTTCTGGAGCTAGGAATCGTTGGAGATTTTTCTTATCTAGTTATCTATTCATTTCAGTTTCAGTTGTCTATTTCAGCTCTTGTATTTATAAACTTCTATGTATTTGGGATTTCTATTGTATATGTTTCAGACTGATATTATGTATTTTGTTATAGTAGCTTCATAACTACTATGGTATTTTAAGTTCCGCTGCGAGTTATTCTGATATATCTGTGTCTGTGGTTCTTTGATTGTTTTCGTTTGCTCCAAATTTATTTACAATGCGGTATTTTGAGCAATTCAAGTCCGACATGCGTGGATGCGAATGGCTGAAAATATCAGGTTGTTAGAGATATTCATTCAATATTTTCAAGTCATAAACGATTATAATTATTTAATCATACCAACTCGCTTTTGCATGTAGCTCTAAAATCCAATAAACCACATGCCAAATTGTTTAGAATTTTGCCTTGAGTCTAATGGAACAAACAATGTGTGAAATAGAGTTTCGTGGAAAAGATAGGATGATTAGATGACTTAGTGAGTAAACTATAAATAAATAAAATATAAGGACTTAAATGTGACTATAACTTCTCCCTCGATCTCATCAACGCTGACATCGCCTGACGTTGGCTAGTAATTCTCACCTCAGACCACCATAGGACATGCGACCATCTGCATTCTCTGCATCTTGCTGTCATTTATAAAACTGCACTACCCTTGCTCCCTCCATCATTGTGATCTGGTCACCAAAATCCTATTTTGGCGATTTCTATAGATTTTGACTATGATTGGTAAAATTCTGACCGCCTATGGACTCCTCATTATAAGAGAAACAATACTATGTCTCCAATTTCATGAATTGATCACTGAAAAAGAAAACCCCAAATAGAAACCCTAATTTCATTCCTCCAAACATAGACCATGAATTCTAATTAATTTGAAGTTCTACGATAAATGATCATTTGCCGTTGATTGACCTCATCAAAAGCTTTGATTTGATTTATAATTTAATGGGTTTCAGACATTTTTGAGTTTAAACACATTTTTGGTTAGAGGTGATTATCTTCCATTAACAAATAAATGGAGAATTTTAGGATTAGGGACTAAAATGAAAATGGAGATGACAACTAGGGTTCCATAACTTAGTATAAATAGTTGTTTAGATGGGTTATGGGTTATGTACCCAGTTTGGCCTCAAACAGTTACATTTGTTGTCAAAAACTTATAAAGCCCCTATCTTCCAACCTGTGACACTATGGTAACTAATTTATAGTTAAAACTAATCAGCTCGAAAAGACCTTTGCAAAAGTTATAAACATGATGCCCAAATCACCATTTAACTAAAAAAATCATTTTATTAATTTAATATTATTTGTGTCAAATTTGCAGGCCATTATGTTATACCTCTTTCCATCAAGATAGCATCAAGGCCAGTGTTGCATTATCGGTATAAACCATAGAATCATTAGTCCCATTCATAATAACTAAGACCAACTAATGCATTAGTCAATAGGTCCTTCAACCTCATAAAAAAATGTTGAAATGTGCATAAAATACAAAAGATTGATTCTTCTTCGTCAATGTTCAAATAGTTTAGCTACCTTCGACAAGTCCTTAAAGAACATCCGAAAGTACCTCGCCATCCCAAGAAAACTACAAATATTAGTTGCATTCTTTGGCATTTATAAAACTTGTCCTAAGAGCATAGCTCTATTTGAATTCCTTGCTCGGACATAACATATTCTAAGAAACGTGTATCCTTTCACCAAAAATGGCATTTATAAAACTTGGCCTTTGGTTAATGTTGGAAAAAAGTCCCCGACATTTTTTCAAGATGCACTATACTCTTCTTTGTTTCAAGAATGGGCTAGGATGTCATTCACAAACATAAGTACCATTTTCTGAGTTGATCTTAAAAATATAGCATATAAGATCAACAAGTATGTTAGTGCTTTGGCCTGCCTAACTGATATAATCATTCACTCGGAGGAGATTATATCATGCAACGGGATCTCATCGACTTAGGATAGTGAATGATAGTGTGTCGACGATGGATGTTTGTTCTTTTGGTTTAGCTGTTTAGTCGCTATGCTCTACGAAAAGTGATAAGGATCCAATCAACTTTCATAGCAAACACTATTGGTACTCCTTATTCCAAAGTACTTTTCTAAATAAAACCCTTCCTTAACAACACTTTGGTCTTCACCTCTAATTAGTGTAATTCTAAAGACTTTATGCACCTAATAAGCATAACCACCAATTCTCTAAATTGAAATGAAGCTTGATTATCCTATGGGGAGGTAAACCAAAGACCTCATCAAATTGTAACAACCAATATATTATATACTAGAGGACTGTAAAGTATTATCGGTTTATTCGTATGAGGTCATATGACTCTATAACTTTAGGAAACAACTACTAGGGATATTTGTATTCATAGAATTTTTATTTAGTGATTTCAACCTTGATAATCCTTAAAATTCCTTTACTTTTGGTACGATATGAATTAGAGGCTGGAATGACTTCCATTGGATCAAGATGGTGTTTTACCTTTTTGAAAAGTTGTCATTTGAAAACGGACTTACGGTTTGAGGGATACGACCTTTTAAATTCTAATTGCTATTGGACAGATTTAAGGTAATTTAACGGATCCAAACCTAAGCCCATTTGCCCAATTAGGGTTTAGAGCGTAAAGGAGGTATCGGGGCTAAAGTGAATCATTTTTAACTTTTACTATACTTTTCTAAACCACCATTTATCATCTTTCATTCTAAAAGATTCACCTTTTCTTATTTAAAATTAGCTAAATCCATCATTATAGGGGTAGTTAGTGGAGAGATATCATAGATTCATCATTTTGGTGATTGGAAACTTTGTGCTTGCTGTCTCAATTCGGATTAGGATCAAAAGTTGGTAAGTTGGGTACTTGGTGAGTAATTTTCATCCCTCGCTATACTTTGTATGTTCATATAGTAAAGTCCGATGTTTTTAATATGATTTGGTTATAAACTATTTTTGAACTTTAATTACACCTTCTTGAATGTTTATGGATGATTTGTAAGTTCGTATGTTATGTTTTTATATGTTTTCTAGTGGTTTTAGATTGTTAGGAAAGAGGTTGTCGGTTCGAACAAAAATGAAGGCATAAAAACTCCAAATTGGATGAAACTAGGAGGAGGGGCTTTGGAGACGAGCGGTGCTCATGGTTCAGTTCACATCAAGTTTGGACTAGGGATAAGAGGTTGGCAACGAGTGGTTTTTGGTCGACAAAAGTGGTCGGAATTGGATGAAACTTGAAATATGGTCATTGGAGCGTAGGGTAAGCTTATGTTGCAAGTCACATCTAAATCCGATTGGTAGAAAGCTCTGGCGATAAGTGGTCCAGTGGTCGTCGACAAGTGGTTTTTGGTCAGAAAAAGTAGTCGGAATTGGATGATAGTTAGAATATGGACTCTAAAGCATAGGGGAAGCTTATCTTTCAAGTCACTTCGATATCCGGTTGGTAGAAAGCTCCTAAAGCGAGTGGTTTTTGGTCGGAAAAGGTGGTCAGAATTAGATGAAACTTGGAGGATGGATTTGGTGCATAGCGAAAGTTTATGTTTTAAATCATATCGAAATCTAGTTGGTGGAAAGCTCAGGCGACGAGTGGTCCAGTAGTTAGTGATGAGTGGTTTTTGGTCGGCAAAAGTGGTCAGAATTGAATAAAAAATGGAGGATGTACTCTAGAGCACAGGGAAGCTTATGTTCCAAGTCGCATCAAAATCCGGCCGGTAGAAAGAACTGGCGACGAGTGGTCCAGTGGTCGATGACGAGTAGTTTTTGGTCGAAAAAAGTATTCGGAATTGGATGAAACCTGGAGGATGGGTTCTAGAGCATAGGTGGAGCTTATGTTCTAAGTCACATTGAAATCCAATTGGTAGAAACCTCCGACCACGAGTGCTCCAACGGTCGACAATAAGTGGTTTTTGGTCAGCAAAAGTGGTCAAAACAGGATGAAACTTGGAAGATAGGCTTTGGAGCATAGAGGAAGCTTATCTTTTAAGTCTTATGGAAGTATGGTTAGTGGAAAGCTCCGACAACGGGTGGTCCAATAGTTGGCGACGAGTCTTTTTTAGTAGGCAAAAGTGGTCAGAATTGGATGAAACTTGGAGAATGGGCTTTGGAGCATAGGGTAATCTTATGTTTCAAGTCGCATCAAAATTTGATTGATAAAAATCTATAGTGATGAGTGGTCAAGTGGTTAACAACGAGTGGTTTTTGGTTGGTAAAAGTGGTCGAAATTGGATAAACTTAGAGGATAGGCTTCGAAGAATAAGGGGAGCTAATGTTCCAAGTCGCATCGAATTTCAATCGGCAGATAGCTCTGGTGACGAGTGGTCCAGTGGTCAATGAAGAGTGGTCTTATGGTCGATAAAAATCAACCTGGTGGCTCGTTGCTTCATGGCTTAGAAAACGAATAGAGTTAGGATCCGATGACTGTGGCTCGATGTTGAAAGGAGTCATGAGAATGGTTATCCACGAAGCACGGGTTTTGAAAGGGTGGCCCATGGATAGAATGTTGAATGGTTCTATTATTATGGATAGAAGGAATGTGGAATGGCTCCTTGATGATAATGAAAACTAGTTGCAGTAAGAAAAGGGCTCGATATACGTGCTAAGGGATCGTTGATACTTGGAGTTTTTTTATGTACTCAAAAGCAGGGGTATTGTGAGTGCACTCATGGGTACTTTGAAAGGCTATCCCGGACCACTTGAATGAATCTATATACCCTGGATATGGGAAAGGCTCTAGTTTAGCTTCAGGCTAAAGACGAGTATATTGAAAACTGGGATTTTCATTAATCCTTGGCAGGTGAAAGGTCATATGAGTAATCATATGTATAAAGCATATTAAGTGATAGTAAGGATTGTTTGATGAATGTTATGTTTGCTTTGATTGTTTACTTCCGTGGTCCATCACTCCAAGGATGTTGTTTGAGATAGGTATTGGGTATAGGAATACCTAGACACCCGCCATTGTATTTAAGTTGTAGAATACTCTTATGATGTAGTATGGTAGCATATTATATTTGTTATGTGTTAACTCTTTGGTTGCAGGGATAGGTCGGGTATGATTCGTATACCCTTAATCCTGATTATATCAAATTGTATAGTACTTTTAGACTCATTTATCGCTCATGTCGAATTATTGTCCAGCTCGAGTTTTTATGCTTAATTTTTATTACCTGAGTACTCTTAAAAGAGTAAACTAAATAAACAGGTCTAGGTGGGATGCAATAATTGTGAAAAAGACAAGATGGATGGAGTTATCTCGTAAAATATATTGATATTATGCTTATTCCACTATGCAACACTGTGGAGCCTAAACAGTGTTTGCTTTATTATTATAAGACAGTTATTTAAGTTTATTTCTGATATGTATAAACTTTATTACTATGTTGTATAGCTTTGTGAATCTGTGCTCTGATTTTGGTTCTTAGTTGTTACTATCACTCCTACTTTATATCTATGACATATATTATATTTTATTCCATGTGTTGTGCGATATAATACATGTTCTACGGTTGGTTTTCTTCTCCTTCAAACCCTTAACAATCATCTTACATCGACCGGGAAAAATAGTTTTGCACTATTTTCTTATATTCGATATCGATGTGTATGGTAGTCTTCACACTATCATATTTGAGAACTCACAAACGATTGGAACAGATGATGACTCAACTTAAGAGATGTCAAGCGAATGCATGAAATTCATCTTTATAGTGTAGGATCGATTTCACCCTAGAGGGGGAGGGGGGTGAATAGGGTGATGGTATAAATTATAAAAATTAAATGCGGAAGCTTATAAATAATTTCAACACAGATCACAGAATAATAGCAGCACAGATAATAGCAGAATAATAAAATGCAGATATAGAACGACACGGAATTTACCCAGCTTCGGCAAAACCCTGCCTACGTGCTGCCCCCAAGGTTTCTACTAGAAATTAGATAGTCAGACGCTTACACACGTAAACTCGCGACACCCGCTATCGACTAAACCTAACTCTACGCTCAAAACCCTGCCACAACTCAGCCACTGAGTTGCGAATTCTAAAGCTACGCCACGTAGCTTGTCCCCTAGTCACACGACTAGTAAATACAACCTTTTAAAAGAGAATTTAAATTTAAAAAACAGATTTTAAAATAATTTGAACTAAAAACCCTAATTTATAAACGGTTAGCCCAAACTTCTTTCTATAATTAGTCGGCCCAAATAATCACGAGAGAAAAACATGCGCCGTCCCTTTTCTTCTTTTATTTCATTGCTCTACTTTGCTGTGAAAATAATGGCCTCCTTCGATCTTATTCCTCTTTGCTCTCAAATTAGGGCTTTTCTGAAATTGAAGCGCCGCTCTGTCAAAATGATTTCAGAAGCTTCGATTCCTTTCTTCGTTCGATTATATGTTCGCAGCTACCTCAATTTGGTCGAGTTAATTGTCCACGATTTCGATATGTACTTTACTCCTTTTGCTTTGCAGGTTTTGACTTGCTTTAACCCAATGCTTTTTAAATTGCCGATGATGATAATTGGGGTTTTTAATCCTTTAACTCGATCGATGGTTATTGCCAATGATGTTGATTCCTATTTATAGGATTCGACCTTCTAAATTTACGTCGTATATTTACATATCTGAATTCGTCAAAATATTTTATCTGCCACTTGATACTGTTTGAACGTTTGGGATTTTGCTGACGAATTCAACTCGAATATTTCCCTTACTTTACTGTTACAGCTTTAACTTGAGATCGTTCGATCCTTTCTTGATCTTTACGGCAGTTACTTTCCTATTATATTTTTGACTTTTTCAATTCTTTTCTTGCGTTGAATTCTGACATTGACTTCGGCCTAGTGATGTTGCTCTATCTTTGTGCATTACTGAAATTCCTTTGCGTCATGTTGCCTTCAGTTGCTTGTACTATCTGGTCTGACCTGCGCACTTGTTTATGCTTCATTTGTAGCCTAGACTGGTGTATGGCCACACTGTAGTTGTATTGAGCTTCACCTCTCTTGTATCATTGGTGTTACCATGCCTGTTGTACATGCAGCTTCATTTTGTATTGATTGTCAGTGGTTTGCTTGATGAAGAGGTTGAACCTGTTAGTCGAGCTTGCATACTTGTAGTCTTACTGTCTTGGTTACATGCATTGCTGTGTCACTTTGGTTTTTTTCTGTTTGCATGCTTGAAGTCATTTGATCTTGATTACTTGTTCGAGTCTGGTGGTTGTTGTACACTGTCATGTACACTTGTGTTCGAGCTTGCATTTGTTAGTGATGTTGTACTTCACTATTGCTTGGTCTTGTTTGTTCGATCACCTTGCTGTTCCATGGTTTGAAGTCTGGTTGTTCACTGGTCTTTGAGGCATGTTGCATTTTTCTTTGTGGTCTGCACTTTGATATTGTGTAGCCTGGTCTGGTTGTTATGCTTATGTATGCTTGATTTGGGTTCATATGCACTTGATTCATATTATAGCCGTATCACCATATGTATTGTTCGGTCTTGTTCCTTCACTTTGACTTGAGCAGTTAGCATTGAAACTGTATGATTCATTTTGCATGTTGTACTGTGAAGCATCTTGACCATTATATATTGATACTTGTGCATTTGCATTCTTGCTTTCATATGCATTGAGCTCTTATCCTAAGCTGTTTCGAACCATGTTCGTTGTGGCACTGAACTTCTTTTGTTGGTTGCTGTGTCATTGTTTTCTTTGTACACTTGGGCTTGTAGTTGATGGTAGTTGCTGTGTCATTGTCATTGTTTTGGTTGATGCAACAATATTGCCATATTGATCCTTCTGTTTGCTTTGGTTTCATTTGATTATGTGATGTTGGATCACTTGATGTTGCCCTGTTCCCTGACCGTTGTTCTTTGTTTGTTATTTGGTGCCTTCTTGAATTTGTGTAGACTGTGCATTACACTTGAGTTGAATCCAGTTTTACAACTCGGGTTTGACCTTGTGCTGAAGTCGAGATTTTATTTATGTTGCACCTGAGTTGAACCTGTCTTTTTATTTGGGTTTGACCTTGTGCTCACCTGTCCCTGTAGCATTATCAAGTGTATATCGGTGTGCACAGCCTTGTGGCATGTACAGTGATTCACTGTGCATGCCACATTGTTTGTGTGTGATGAATTCAAATGTAAATGATGACGAAAAACCCAAATAACTGAGGCAAATATTATTTTTGAAATTCACATTTTATTTTATATTGCAAAAATATTTCTTTTTCAATTTTACTGCGTTAGTGAATATGTTTGCAGATTTCTTAGATGCTTGATTCTAACTGGAATGAAGTTGAAGATAAAATACGAGTGTGAGTGATATGTAGTGAGGAATTTATGTAAACTGAATTGTGATGTAATTAGAATGAAAATTGTATATGTATAGTGAGAGCTTGAATTTGTACTATTCATATTCTGTGTGATTTATTTTATTCAACAAATATTTATTTAATCTATGAAAAATAAAATAGTACATTAACAAATACATTTAAATGAATAAATATGTTTATTATCATCAAACAAAAACATATAAGCGCATATTCATCAATCTCCCCCTTTTGATGATAACAAACATATATTTAAGATTTTGACTGCGTTAAATGTATTTGATCAATGATATACTCTAATTGCTCCCCCTATTTAAATGCTTCCTCTCTACATGATGCTCCCCCTACATATATACATACAAATAGAAATATACAAGTGAGCCTAGATGCAAATGGAAAATTATTTGACCTTTGCTTGATTCTATTTGACAAAATCTTAACTTTTCTCTCCCCCTTTTGTTATCAGCAAAAGAATAATAGTGTTAGAGAAAAATAGAGATAAAGTGATCAATATTAATCCAACATTAAACTCAAATTGAATATAAATATTAAACTTCAATAAAAATCAAACAAAAATCATAACTACCCTTGTTAGGCGCATATTCCACTTTTTAGAAAGAATGATGTTCTAATATAAAATCATACAATTTTATCAACTTGTGGTACATTTATATCAGGAATTTGAATATCTACTAATCATACATAACCGTTAGGACTTTTAAATGAGATTAGTAGTATTCCAATTTAATTTTTAAAAATGAAATCAAGTATCTTCTAACCACGCATGACCGTGAGGACTTTTAAATGGGATTAAAATCAATTTTTCTATTTAATCCATTAATTTTGATATGTGTTCCATACATGCATAACCGTAAGGACTTTTAAATGAGCATGGAAGCACATAATCAAAAATCCAAGTAATTCACCCATGCATAACCGTGAGGACTTTTAAATGAGAGTGAATACTTTGGATATTTATTTATTTTTACAAAAAAAATATGAAATGAAAAACAAATGATCCCTGATTATAGTACCACATATCGACAAACTATATTTAAGCTTTGATAAACAATGGTCGATAGAAATATGATAGATATAGCAATGGTCATGGAATCTTTACCTAACAAAAAGTTTTATAACTCTTGTTTGAATTCCTAAAGAAATTTTCCAAATATACTCTCTTGAGTAATGTATGTTAAATATCAACACTTATCACCTTTTCAATCACTACTTATCCTTTTTGATAATTAGTAGGGAGTCAGATTAGTCAAAAATTTTCATTTAAAATCAAATAAAAATGACTAATCTAAAAATATGGTCAAACAATTATTTTCTCGAAGGGGTTATATGAGAAAAAATTTCTGCTAATTGAAAATTATTTGTAATGAAAAGTATGCAGATATTTTCTTTGAAAAACGATGTAGTAACTAAATATTTCAAAAATCATGTTCAACTAGTAATTTTTCTATCAACTCGATTACCATTGTAATCTGCATCTGAATTTCTTTTTCACCCAAAATTATCATTAATTGAATTTGATTGACCAGATCAACAAAATATCTCAAAATCAAATTTAACAGCTTTTCAAATGACATTCTCTTGAATTTGAAATGAAGCCGAGTAAATAAAAAAACCATGAATATAGAGTTAGCCAAATTATAACCAAATGTATTAATATCCAACAAAACACTATTTTTGATCCAACCTAATATAATCAAAAATTTAGAGAATTTTATAGTGTTTTTGGCATAAATATAATCGGCCAACTATGTTGAACAAGTCAGAATCAAAATCATCATCTCTTCACCATCTCAATGTTGGCTGATTTTAATTCAGACTATGGTGCAGATCATCACATTTAATATATCGTTCAAAAAAATATACCATTAACTGTTTTACCTTTACGATATTTTTCGTTGTTTATCCATTGTGATTCTGTCACCTTTATAATAGGCTAAGGAACTTTGCTTTGTCGCCTGTTGTTTTTCTGGAACAGCCAAAAATCCAGAAAACACTGTTGTTCTTCCTTAGCCTGCCACCACACCTACACGGGAAAAGATTTATGTGACCTATTTGTTTTTATAGGTCCATGATTGTTAGTGGCAGAATATTTAGAAAAATAATTTTGTGGAGACCCAAAACTGTTTATATATGTTCCTTTTGGCACCCAAATTTGTTTAACTTTGAGAGATTTTATATTTTTGCCTTTAGGAACCCAAATTGGTATGGTTTTCACATATTTGGGTCTATACCAACAATTATTGTGATCGTGTCCATATTTTCTACAAATTGTGCACATGGAATTTTCTTGATCAATATCGCTTTCAACATTTTCAGATTGACTATATCCAAGTCCTTGTCTAATTGTATTACCAGTTTTCTTTCCTAATAGCATATTCAATGATTTTTCACCTTTTGAAAATTTATCTAAGGTCGTCGACAATTGTTGGACTTGTGTTTTGAGAGATTCATTTCGTTTAACAATTGTGTGCACTTTTTAATAGAGTTCTCTCTCCCCGTTTTTTCACTTTCTTTCAAAATCAGAATTTCATTTTCAAGTGATTTTATATTAGTTTCTGATTTTTTGATTTCTTCTTCGAATGTTGGACACTTATCACACTTAGGGATCCTACTTTGATAGGTTTTAACTAATTGGTCAAGTTGTTTATTTAAATCTATCAAAGTATCTTTTTGTGATTCAAGTTTGTCATACTTCTCCCTAAGTCGTTCAAAACAACCATTCACTTCGTGGAAATATATAAGTAATTCCGAATGAGAAAGTTTTGATACCTCACTTGGCTCGCCATCATCACTGTCAGTTATTTCACCATGAAGACACAAGTCTGCTTTTTCATCCTCACAGTTAGCACTTCGATTATCTTCATTACTTGTATTCCACGTGGCAGCAAAACTTCTCCTTTTTGATTTCTTTTCAAAGTCGCGTCGAGTTTGGGGACAATTGGGCTTTATGTGTCCGGGTTGGTTGCACTTATGACAGATGATCTTTGGTTCTTCTGGATTGTCTAATATTTTATTTATTCTGCTTTTCAATTTTCGATTTAGAGCTGAATTTTCGTATTTGTAATTCCATCTTTTGACTTTCTTTATTATTAGCTCCAATTCTGCTGCTCCATCATCATTATCATCACTATCACTTTCTGTTGTTCCTTTAAGAGCTATTGATTTCTTTCGAGTATCACCTCCTTCACGTTCTTCCTTGAATTTCATTTCTAGCTCATAAGCGGTGAGATTTCCGATGAGTTCTTCGACTTTCATTTGTTTCAAATCTTTTGATTCCTGAACGGCAGTCACTTTGGCTTCAAAACTTCGTGGAAGGACTCTGAGGATTTTTCGGACTATCTCCAACTCTGTATATGGTTTTCCAAGAGCTTTTGATTTGTATACGATATTGGAAAGTCGTCCATGCATCTCTTTGACATTTTCTTCTTTTGCCATTGTGAAATTCTCATATTCGCTGCTTAGCATGGCAAGGTGAGATTCTTTTACTTGAGATGTTCCTTCGTGAGTCACTTCTAGTGTGTGCCATATTTCCTGTGCAGTTAGACAATGTGAGACACGATTAAATTCAAATTGATCCAATGAACAGATAATAGAATTCATAGTTCTAGCATTAGCATTTTGTAATTTATTTTCTAGTTCTGTCCATTGATCCATCGGTTTATCTATTTCCTGATTATCTACAATTATAGTTGGTGCTCTATATCCTATCTCAACAATGTTTCAAGCGTCAATGGTTTTCAGAAAAATTTTCATTCTATTTTTCCAATAAGCATATTCACCATTGAACATTGGTGGTCTAACTATGGACCGACCCTCAGCAAAAGCATTATTAAAAGAAGCCATTTTAAAAATTCAAACTTTTAAACAAAAACTGATTTTTGAAAAATGAATTTTAAAAATTGACTTCTATTCCTAGCTCTGATACCACTTGTAGGATCGATTTCACCCTAGAGGGGGGTGAATAGGGTGATGGTATAAATTATAAAAATTAAATGCGGAAGCTTATAAATAATTTCAACACAGATCATAGAATAATAGTAGCACAGATAATAGCAGAATAATAAAATGCAGATATAGAACGACACCGAATTTATCCAGCTTCGGCAAAACCCTGCCTACGTGCTGCCCCCAAGGTTTCTACTAGAAATTAGATAGTCAGACGCTTACACACGTAAACTCGCGACACCCGCTATCGACTAAACCTAACTCTACGCTCAAAACCCTGCCACAACTCAGCCATTGAGTTGCGAATTCTCAAGCTACACCACGTAGCTTGTCCCCTAGTCACACGACTAGTAAATACAACCTTTTAAAAGAGAATTTAAATTTAAAAAACATATTTTAAAATAATTTAAACTAAAAAACCCTAATTTATAAAAGGTTAGCCCAAACTTCTTTCTATAATTAGCCGGCCCAAATAATCACGAGAGAAAAACATGCGCCATCCCTTTTCTTCTTTTATTTCATTGCGCTACTTTGCGGTGAAAATAATGGCTGTAACATCCCATCCTTTTGGATGATTTAAATCGACAATAAACCACACATGTCAACTAAAATCATTCAAAAGGTAAGACTGTTAATGGGTAAATAAGAAAATAATAGAAAAGAAGGAAAGATAAAACACAGAATCTCACAGCGGAATGGCAAAATATAAGAATCAAATAAACAGTTCATGAAGCTGTTTTACAAATAACATTTGATTACACCTTTACAATACAAATCAGAGTTGTACATACAGTAGAAATAAATAAATAATGCAGCGGAACACATGATGTAGTGGAATAATTAATAATAAATAGTAGACTCGTCTCCGTCTTCATTCTCCAAACTATAATGGTCTTCAATACACTAAAAAAAGCTCAGACTGACCCGAACGTAATAAAAAGACAAAACACTCGAGTCAGGACTCAAAGATCTTATGTAAGTTAAATCAAAATAAGTAGAATAGAAATATTACTATAATGGATTCAGAGATGTATAACAGGAATTTCATCTCCTATCAAGTGTACAATGTGGATTTAATTATTTAAAAGATTTCAAATGATTCAAAAATACCAATCTTAATCATTTTAATTAAAATAGATCCGAATTTTAAATTTAAAACTTAAATCTTTCAAATAATTCAATTCTAATAAATAATCCAAATTTAAGAAATTACACAGTTATATGTCATTTCAACCAGCATCCAAATCAAAATTTCCAAATCAATGGAAACCGCTCGAGTTACCATTTCAATCCATAGTGATAACAAAGATATATACATAAATAAACATCCAATCATCCAAAATGACAACCAATAACATCCATCACAATCCAACATCCAAATCAGCCAATAAATCACAACAATCAATTGATTATCATTATCAGGTGTATAACTTGCAATTTATATTCATTATTAAATAAATGGCAAATTCAATTCAATATGAATTCAAATTTAACTTAAATGACAATCTAATAATACCAAAAGCAATTAATAAATTTCTAATCACCTTATAAATTTAATTTAACTAGCATAAGATAATCTAGTATTCGTGAGTGGGTCAAAACACTCACCTTTGATATTTAGAACGCAAAAATCCAAACAAAGATGCCTTTTCCAATAGTCTCCAAACTCAGCCAAACCTATTTTATGTTATTAGGAATTCCAATACGAGTCCAATGGAAGAAACTACGCATGTATCAAAGCTCGTATGAGGAAGATATTCAGGTTATAAGGATATAAAATAAAATAAAATACATACATGTTTAATTCTTAAAATAAGAAACTTTAATAATCACGTTTTCAAATTTGATGTACCCAAAACAAAGGCAAGAAGTGGAAATCCAAAACCATTAAGGCTAATTCTCATTGTTCAATTTTTTTGAAGGCTTCTTGCAAAAGAAGGCAAGGCGATGAGGAAAGGTACGGATGTGGTTAAGGAAGAAATGGATGCTCACACTTTTTTATTCTTTTCTTTTTCTAAGCATGGCTTCAGTAAAATGAATTGGCAGCAATTAAGTAGAGGTATAAAGCTATGTTGACTTGAGACTTTGAGGGAAACAAATAGAGGTCTGATGTTTGAAAAATAAGGAATTTCTAGGGGAAAGAATGATATATGATATAAAACAAAAGAAGAAAGGGAAGTGACAAATGAAATATGTATGGAAGGGACAAATAAAACAAAACTGTATGATCTATGTATTTGGGAAATAAATAAACAAAACGGAAGAATAAGAAAGGATATAAATTCACGTTTCAATTACATCAAAGAATTGCAATAAAAACAAATGTGGAAATGGTGGCAGGTGTATTGAATAATAAGGAAATGAAGGGACCACTTAGGATTTAGTTAATTTCATGATCCACTCAATTAAATATATTATCACTGAATATACCCTTTTTCACACTCGTTTACACATAATTAACATATAGTAAATAAATTTGAATACAATAACCAGTGTAACGTTACAAAAAAATAAAAGATGATCTAGAACTCAAATTCAAGTTTTTTTTTCTTTTAAAATAATGTTTTTCTCATAGGGGAATTGCACAACCTAAAAAGTCAATTAAATTTAAACTTCAAGATTAGTGTTAAAATCACTTATATACAGCCTCAAATGTATACTTAATGACTGTAAAATATTGTTTTAAAATTCATTTTTTTCTTCTTTATATAGAATTATTTTTACCTTAAAAATGAAAATGTTCGTTTTATTTTCATTAAAATGTTCTTTTTATTTTTTTTTACAATAATGTATCTTTCTTTCGTTAAATCCAAAAATTAATATTAATGTTTCTTTTTATTAAAATTGAAAGATCCCAAATCGACATAATTGTAATTAATTTCAAAATTACACTTATAACGGATTATAACAAACGTACATTTCTTTCATTAAAAGCCATTAGTTTCAAATAAATTCTCTTTCCCTTTTATTAGAAGATTCCAAGTCAAATTAACGGCAATAAATTCATTAATTAATTTAAATTCCAACATATACTTATTTTGTTTTTTTTTTAATCTTATTATTCAATCAATTATCATATTATATATATACTTAACGTTGGTTTACCATTTCATTACCTCAATCTTCTATATTTATCACTTTAGTTCATATTAACTGTAGTAGGTAATTAGATTAACTGCAATTGATTTTCAATTTAATTTCAATGGATTAAATAAATAGGTGATGAATGACAAATGTTACCTTTTACTTACTTAATCGCATTTACAAGATTATTATTAACAACAAATGCTATGACTACTTACACAATCCTGATTATACTCAATTTTCCATTAATTTCATATAATTTCCCCTTTTATATAACATTTAGTTCATTTCCTTATTTCAACTTATCATCAAATAACGTTACAATTATTTTAATCACTAACATACAATTCCAACATTAAACCCAACATTCAATTGCCTTAATTCAATTAATTACCCATTCAATATTAAAAAGATAAATTAATGAGAAAATAGTTAATACAATCGTTTATAATAATAATTCATACCCCTTATCTTATTCTTTACAACCAAGGGTTATAAGTTGCTTACCCAAAAAGGTTTTATATTCAATATTAACCTATTTCAATTAACTACATACAAGTTCACCATCTACATCATTTAATTTATGTCATTATTTACAATCATAACCAAGTCAACCTACAATGTATTTCAATTAGTTTGAAATTACTTTAAATATTTATCAGTAGCGTTCAGACAACACCACTGATTTCATATTCAATATTAGCCAATTCTAATTGATTACATATAATTTCAACGTTCAATGTATTTCCTTATTTTTAGTTATAACTAATTATAACCTTAAAGTCACTTCAATTAATTGGAAATTAGATTAAAATAGTTAGCAATTACCTTATATTAACATTACTAACATTACATTCTAGTTATTCTTCTCCTTGTAACATCAATTTCTTTTTAGTTTTATTTCAATATAAAATTATAAAATATTATTTAATTAATATTTTAATAATCGAAAATTATGGGTCGTTACAATGGCCTCCTTCGATCTTATTCCTCTTTGCTCTTAAATTAGGGCTTTTCTGAAATTGAAGCGCCGCTCTGTCAAAATGATTTCAGAAGCTTCGATTCCTTCCTTCGTTCGATTATAATGTTCGCAGCTACCTCAATTTGGTCGAGTTAATTGTCCACGATTTCGATATGTACTTTACTCCTTTTGCTTTGCTGGTTTTGACTTGCTTGAACCCGATGCTTTTTAAATTGCCGATGATGATAATTGGGGTTTTTAATCCTTTAACTCGATCGATGGTTATTGTCAATGATGTTGATTCCTATTTATAGGATTCGACCTTCTAAATTTACGTCGTATATTTACTTATTTGAATTCGTCAAAATATTTTATCTGCCACTTGATACTGTTTGAACGTTTGGGATTTTACTGACGAATTCAACTCGAATATTTCCCTTACTTTACTGTTACGGCTTTAACTTAAGATCGTTCGATCCTTTCTTGATCTTTACGGCAGTTACTTTCCTATTATATTTTTAACTTTTTCAATTCTTTTCTTGCATTGAATTCTGGCATTGACTTCGGCCTAGTGATGTTGCTCTATCTTTGTGCATTACTGAAATTCCTTTGGGTCATGTTGCCTTCAGTTGCTTGTACTATCTGGTCTGACCTGCACACTTGTTTATGCTTCATTTGTAGCCTGGACTGGTGTATTGCCACACTGTAGTTGTATTGAGCTTCACCTCTCTTGTATCATTGGTGTTACCATACTTGTTGTACATGCAGCTTCATTTTGTATTGATTGTCAGTGGTTTGCTTGATGAAGAGGTTGAACCTATTAGTCGAGCTTGCATACTTGTAGTCCTACTGTCTTGGTTACATGCATTGCCGTGTCACTATGGTTTTTTTCTGTTTGCATGCTTGAAGTCATTTGATCTTGATTCTTGTTGGAGTCTGGTGGTTGCTGTGCACTGTCATGTACACTTGTGTTCGAGTTTGCATTTGTTAGTGATGTTGTACTTCACTATTGCCTGGCCTTGTTTGTTCGATCACCTTGTTGTTCCATGGTTTGAAGTCTGGTTGTTCACTGGTCTTTGAGGCATGTTGCATTTTTCTTTGTGGTCTGCACTTTGATATTGTGTAGCCTGGTCTGGTTGTTATGCTTGTTATGCTTGGTTTGGGTTCATATGCACTTGATTCATATTATAGCCGTATCACCATATGTACTGTTCGGTCTTGTTCCTTCACTTTGACTTGAGCAATTAGCATTGAAACTGTATGATTCATTTTGCATGTGGTACTGTGAAGCATCTTAATCATTATATATTGATACTTGTGCATTTGCATTCTTGCTTTCATATGCATTGAGCTCTTATCCTTAGCTGTTTCGAACCATGTTCGTTGTGGCACTGAACTTCTTTTGTTGGTTGCTGTGTCATTGTTTTCTTTGTACACTTGGGCTTGTAGTTGATGGTAGTTGCTGTGTCATTGTCATTGTTTTGGTTGATGCAACAATATTGCCATATTGATCCTTCTGTTTGCTTTGGCTTCATTTGATTATGTGATGTTGCATCACTTGATGTTGCCCTATTCCCTGACCTTTGTTCTTTGTTTGTTATTTGGTGCCTTCTTGAATTTGTGTAGACTGTGCATTACACTTGAGTTGAATCCAGTTTTACAACTCGGGTTTGACCTTGTGCTGAAGTCGAGATTTTATTTATGTTGCACCTGAGTTGAACCTGTCTTTTTATTTGGGTTTGACCTTGTGCTTACCTGTCCCTGTAGCATTATCAAGTGTATATCGGTGTGCACGGCCTTGTGGCATGTACAGTGATTCACTGTGCATGTCACATTGTTCGTGTGTGATGAATTCAAATGTATATGATGACGAACAACCCAAATAACCGAGGCAAATATTATTTTTGAAATTCACATTTTATTTTATATTGCAAAAATATTTCTTTTTCAATTTTACTGCGTTAGTGAATATGTTTGCAGATTTCTCAGATGCTTGATTCTAACTAGAATGAAGTTGAAGATAAAATACGAGTGTGAGTGATATGTAGTGAGGAATTTATGTAAACTGAATTGTGGTGTAATTAGAATCAAAATTGTATATGTATAGTAAGAGCTTGAATTTGTACTATTCAAAAATGTAATAAATATTTGTTTGGATAAAATATTTGTTTGAATTCAAATTCTGTGTAATTTATTTTATTCAACAAATATTTATTTAATCTATGAAAAATAAAATAGTACATTAACAAATACATTTAAATGAATATATATGTTTATTATCATCAAACAAAAACATATAAGCGCATATTCAACATATAGAACTTCCTGACTCATAAGGTTTTGTCAAGCTATCACCAATAATCATCTTTCATACTAACCAATCGCCCTATGGAATCAAGTAATAGTTTGTGATTGCCTATTCAGTCCATTCCCAAAGTAAGATTAGAACTAGAAAACCTGAGAACGGATGCATCATAAGAAAACCCAAACCTATTTTTAGCCAACTTAATATCACAACATAACATACTGAGACTTTTCAACATCCCCTCATGATTGACACAATTAATGGTTCAAGAACAATATTCGATTTCAGTTCAAACCATCCACCAAACAACTAAAAATAAAAATATGGCAAACTCCCATATCAAAAAGAACATGAATATGCCTATCATGAATTAAAAGCATGCTTTCCAAAATGAGGTTTATCCATTTCTCTCGATTACAACTCTTGATGCATATAATTTCACCACTTTTTTCACCTTAACTAATGTTGTGCAATCTATTTTGAAGTTCCTAATTTTTTTGCAATTATAGCTTATCCTCTTAAGGTTTTCAAACATACAAATGCTTGCATAATGCCCTTTTGGTTGCACATATGACACACTACATCAGCCTTAGCATTTGCTTTATCTTAATTATACTTGTCAGCTTGACCCTTGCACTTCTCCTTGGAGTTGTCACGAACCAACCCTCCTCCTCGTCATGCCATCAAGCTCCATATCTCTAAAGATATAGACATAAGTTTGGATCCATGTATGAGTCTCAACAAACGAACCCCTGCCTAAATATGGTTTCCCTTCTAAGCTAAGAAAGTCTTTACATAACTTTGGAAAGTCTACTACCTATGGTGTGGATAAACTATAGCTCCACCAATTTTACCCCTTTCAGAACCTTTCAATTATACATAACAGATGGCATAGCCTGAGTTGTAGCCCTTAGTTACTAATGGAACCATCCATCCATGTCATTCTCAATGAAATCCACATTCACATCCTTTTCCACCGCATCTTTTTTATATCTGTGACTGATAGCTGCTTATCTGTATAGTGATATGTCAACAACTACAAGAAATAGGCTAAATACTCGTGATGCATAGGTATGCATATGCAGTTTAAAAAAGTACAAGTACACTCACTTAATATTCCCTATGTATACTTGATTTGGTAACCTAAGCTCTAATACCAAATGTGATGTCTTGGAATCTATGACACCCATACTTGATGCTAAAATACCACATCAACCCTTGAGTGTCACAGACAATAGATCATCGAGTTACTTTAAAACAAAATTATCTAACATGATTAATGCAATAATTATCTCATATCTCAAGTGTTAGTACCTTAGGTATTATTTTTGATGACAACAACTATGACACTATATAAAATACAAATACTATTGTTTTATATACATATCTATAGTATAAGCAAGATACTTAGAGGATATCATACCTCACAAGCATTTTCTCCTACACTAATGAGTAAGCACAGCAAAATATAATGCTGTTACCACTAGAAAGCACATATTATGATAAGTAATGGTACCATTAACTGGGTAAATGAGTGTAGAGCTAATAACACATCTTAAGGCTAGTGTTGTTATTCCTACGGACACAAAATCAACCCTAATCATATCCTCGGACACCATCAGCCCATAACATCTCGTAAATACTATACCCAATGTTAGGGATGACTAGGTAAGTAAATCTCACCATACAAGGATACACTCAAATGACATTTATATCCACCGTGCATACATATTAAATCACAAATACTACCCTACAACTTAGTGATGACTATGTAAGGAAATCTAATCGCTAACTAATGCACTCTAGTGACATCCGCTACTGACTCACATCGTATCATTATGGCGTGCAAAGTATTATATGTATGCATGTATGTATGAGTGCGCTGTAATACCTCGATATTTTACGAGAAATATAATTAAAAATAAATTAAAAGCGCATTTGGCATAGTGGTAAAAGCGCATGTTGACTTCCTTAGTGGCCAGGGATTAAGTCCAATTGTCGCCCAAAATCTGAAGCAATATTTTTTTAGCTGGTTCGTTTCCAGCGATTTTCCTACGTATCTCCACGTTGTTTCTGGCATGTGACGCTTCTCATTCGCCCAGTGATGTAATAGGATGAGATGGCAAAATTTTATTATTGAGTGATGCGTATGGGCTATAATAGATAACCATTAAGTATCTGAAAGAACCAGATTTAATCTAAAATAATCTAATGGATTATATTCACTCAAATAATCTATAAATAAACCATCTAACCTAAACCTAATCTCTTATTCAGTCGTCGCCATAATTCTATAGTAAAATTAGTGTGTATTATTCTTCCTCCTTTTCTCTAGTAAATAAAAAAAATCTCTACCAAATTAAATTATCTATATACATTCAAGCAATTTGGAGGAATCAAAGGGAAAAATATTAAAGCAAAGCTTTTTCAAATTTATACAAGCTCAAATCCCAGGTGAGTGAGAATTAATATGAAACAAAAAAATAAAGTAGTTCAATTTGAGTTCTTTTTTGGCACGTTAAAATGAATTAATTTCTGTTATTAATTGAGAATAGATGTAAATTATTGCAACTTCTTCTTCCTTCTCTACTTTCTAAATCTAATTCATGTTTGGTTTAAAATATGGGACATATAAGTTGTCTATTCACGTTTTACGGCATAAATAAGATTGAAATTTATGCAAATTATTGTATCTTCTTCTTCTTACATGTCAATTCTAATTCATGTCTGTGTAGAAATTTGGAACAAACAAATTGTTATTTATGTTTCATGGCGTAAGTAAGATTGGTTTAATTAAATTGAATTAGAATTGTTATTCAATTTTCTAATAGTAGAGCAGGTTAGTTGAATAAATTCATAATATGTTACTTGAATAAAATTATAGTTTTGATTGATATAATTACATAATTTTGAATATAGTTTTGAAACAAAATTGGAAAGTCTAATTGGCATAATTGTTTGTTTCATGTGTGGCTTAAAAATGTAAAAGTGGAATTTTGTGTAATTAAATGGTTTATGGCTATTGGATAAAAAATTTGTACAGATTAAATCTCTAAAAGGAGAATGTAAAGTAAGGTGGAAAAAAATGTAAATTAAATGGCCCTAAAGGCTAGGGTAAACCTGTAACAAAATGATATAAAAAATACAAACAAACCATACGGACTAAATAGATGTGAAATTGAAATACCATTTATGTATGAAAAAGGAAAATTATGAAATAACCAAATCGGATGTGAAAATGGTCTAAAACAGATTAATGGAAATAAACAGTATGTAAACTGTAACGGTAAAATTGATTAATCCAGAAGTGATTTGGTAAGCAGAACTTGTAAAGATC
Organism: Allium cepa; assembly: GCA_030765085.1. Classification (NCBI taxonomy): domain Eukaryota; kingdom Viridiplantae; phylum Streptophyta; class Magnoliopsida; order Asparagales; family Amaryllidaceae; genus Allium; species Allium cepa. The sequence goes on along the minus strand of CM060937.1, from coordinate 252,040,737 downwards.
TGGCTAGGTGTTTCATGCAGTTAAGACCAAAATATAGTTTTGGTTGTACATACTTGGAGCGGGCAAGTAGGTTCGCAAGGATGTTTGTAACCTTTCATAGGTTGCTAGTATGCAGGATAGATAGCACCTGCATTCGTAGGCTTCTTCAGGCAGATTGTTGGGGACGGAACTGGACAAGTGTGCTCCGAATGTAGGCTTCTTTAGGCAGATCGTTGGAGGATTTTGCACAGATTACCCAGCTACGGGAGCTCTTTCGAAGGACCGACACTATGGATAGTGGATAGTCCACATTGATGACCGAGGAGGCAGGAGGATATGAGTCCAGTTTGGCGGAGCCTGAGGCAACTTCAAGGTCCTGCGTGGTTGTTTCATTCGACGCCGGATAGACGTAAGAGGCATTTAGTCACAGTGCATGGGTGAAGAGCATTACTTTCACGCTGTAGCACATGGATAGGTAAGGACAGAAAGTCCAACAGGCTGTTTGACGTTTTGTATTACTGCACGGTTGACTTCCCTAGAGTGACCATGGACTTTCGCTTCTTAGGAACTATATCTAAGAAGGATCACTACGTTATATTATTCACCCTCAACGATATCCGGGGAAGACCTAGAATTAAACCATTCTATTCTTTCTGGTTCATTTTATTTATCATTACCAGACTTTATGTTTGACTCATTCCTATTTTTCCTATTTTCCCCAAATCACAGGAGGGTAGGTCTAGGTTGTAATTCTTTGCAAGTTAAAGGGTCATTGGAGCAGTTGTTAACTTCAGCTTTTGTTTCTTTTGTTTCATGTACTTCGTTTCTCTTCCATAATTTACTCTATATATGGGGACCTATATTGTGAACTTTGTTATGTTTTATGTTTGGGTGAAGACTTGTTAGTACTTATGGTTTCCTAGAAATAAATTTGGGGTAATATTTTTTTTTGATTAAGCTGTTTTGCTATTGATTTATAATTAGTGAAAGTTTTCTTCCATTGTAATATTTTAATCATTTTATGATGTTGCCTTTGTCTCTATGCTATGTTACGGATTTTTATTTCACCCGACCATCCATGCTTCTAATCATGTCCGATTTTCAGAGTGTCTAGAGGTGCGGGGTGTCACATGCGCACGCATGTGTGTATGTGTCCCATTGACCCTATACCAAACTTGGGTATAAGATAGAATCCCCATTGCTCCATGATGATATAACCATGATTACCAACATTCAAACTCCATAATATCCCATATTGAACTATGGGCCACAAGATCGAACCTCCTAAAAACTCTTTAGTAGCTTAAAGATTGGTATACATAAAGTTATATGTAAAGTTATAAAACTAATTAAGCATCACTACTAAGCGCAAGTCGAATGCTAATCGTCTCGCCTTGACCATATCTCCAATCGCTTTCTTAATCATCATGTCGACCATCTTATCCCCACTTCCAAAATCATGTTGTCGTGGACCCAAATGCACTTACACCCAATGTAGAACTCAAATAGCCCATTCAGGGCCAATTTCAACTAATTGACCAGGATTAGGCAGTCAACTTCTCTCAACTTCAATTGATTTCCTATAGACAGCCAATTGACTGAAAGTAATGCAAAATGCACTATTTCGGTTCTTCTTCAGTGTGTTAAGTTTGGGTCTATCAACTGAAGTAGTCCAATCGATTTGCCTATATGGATCACTCAGTGGAACTAATCCAAATACAGTGTAATTTGGTTTAGTTGAAACAGGTTTGAAAACTAGCTTCTTGGGCCTCAACTCCTCCCATTTCTTCATCCCAAATGTCTGTTTCTCATCAACTATTGATAATATATGACAAAGAAAGAGTTGCTTCTCTTTAGCAACACATCCCACCATTAATGTCCTGATTAATAATTAAAGTTTTTTCCCTGTAGTTCGAATAGCCACTTATCTATGACATTTGAATAGACACCTTTAAGATAAGAACACTATAGCCAATCAATTAGCTCTTGGAAGTGACCATTAATTTTTGGAACAAACACATTCAACTAAACCATTCAAACATGCATCGAACCAATTACCAAACCAACATATTTAAAGTTTAATTCTATATAGTTAACAAATTGAGTCACTAGTATACCTTCTTAGTACATTTGTTTCACATCACTTTATGGGCTCATTACCAACTACATAGTCACACTGCCATATCCATACAACTAAAATAACTTTAAACAAGTATCGAAAAACCACTATATTGAAGGAACTAGGTCGTCTATAGTGCATTAAATAAGCGGATTTCATTTTTTCCTATTTGTATCATAGTGGGCCTATGAAGATTAATGTGTTTCACTAGATCCAATCTAGTTATTCAATAAAATCATACTTTATTTGACATTATTTTAACTTTATGGATTAATCACATTATCTTACCTAACATTGTTTTATTTGAATGTATCATGTATACATCTAATGATATAAAAACATAACATAATGAGATATTAACATATGTGTGTATACGTACACATATAAATATTAGGATTAACTTAGATTAGAGAAAATGGACTACAAAATGATGAAGGAATGAGTCATGAAGCTTGAATTATGTAAAGATTGAAGAAACCAAAGATTTGGCTAAAGTTTCTAAAATGCAAAACAGATCAGCACCGAGAGTTCCAAATAGGTTAGTACTAAGAGGTCCTAACATGTTGGTACCGAGAGGTACAAAATATGCCGGTATTCACATGTCCAAATAGGTTGGTACTAAGAGGTTCAAAATAGGTCGGTACGGTCATATTTGATGTTTGGGAATCATGTGATTTACTCATTCTTTATGGCTAGAACTTCGAATCAGAAGGTATTTGCGTGTTCAAACCTGATATGGCAATTTTCATACTAGAACCCGTCTATAGATAGAAAGTCTTAGTCAACTAGAAAAGGAAATTTGGATCTTCTTCTTCTTCCCTTAACCTCTTTTGGAAAAACCAAGATCTACTTGTTTGTAACTTGGAATCGATTATAAATTATGTATTTGAGAGATAATTCATCAGTAAAAACTAGGTCAAAGATTTTGCTGAACCACTATAAAAAGTTTAGGTTTTCCTTTTTCGTTTGATTTCTTCATTTTTACACTAGTTTAATTTGTTTGAGTGATATTGGATTATTATGCCATTTTGTCCATAACATTTTTGGCGCTTTCATAAAGAAAGAATTCATATCTGAGATTATTAAAGATGTAAAGACTTACTATAAGAGTTATTGATCGACCAAGTCAACTAAAGCATGGGGAAACCATGAGGTATCTTCATGTTCAAATCCACTTTCTATCTATATGAGTAGAGAAGAAATGTAAGGGGTGATGACAAGGATGTAAGAGATATTCATGGATCGCAAAAGGAGACGATGAATGGATTCTTCCAAAGAATGGAACAACAAGAGCAGTTGGAGCAGTTGGAAATCTAAATCGAAGGCCAGAAGGTAGAGTATATGATTAAGGGAATGAAACAGGATAAGCTGTAACCAACCCTCAGCACAACAACAAGTCGATACCGAAAGGTCCAATCATATCGGTACCGACATGTTTGGGTAGGGGACATTGTCGATCTGAATGTTCAGCATGGAAGGGAGCATCAAATGGATGTTGTCAAGCCCTGGAATTAAGATCAGAATGAAAACTTGCAACCATAGGGATTAGAGAAAAAAGGACTCCATAAGAATGGGGTGCATGAGGAAGCTTTGAATTAAAGCCGTGTAGAGCCCTAGAGATTTCGACTAAATCCAGATGATCACATAGCTGAGATGGTATGACAAGTGCTTCGAGGTGGAGCTCCAGATTGGAGTTTGGAGGATGTAAACAAAACCCTTTTAGCATAAACATCAATTAGCAAGGAACCCGCTTGATTTCAAGTTACATAATTCAGAGTCACATGATAGAAGGACAGATCCAACAATTCATTTTATGAGATATATCTTGTACATGGGAGTACTGGAAGCTTTAAAGGAGGTGATAGGATGGTGCTTTCCATTGTTCTTGACAGGTTTGGTACCAATGTGGTTTCATCAACTAGAGAGTGGGCCCATCAGCACATGGATTGAGTTAGTGGAAGAGTTTAGAAGCTAGTTCAGAGTTCATATCATTTGACCGAGGAATGTGATGATGCTTTTGAATGTGAAACATAAAAAGAATGGATTTTTGTGGAGTTATTTGACCAGATCCAATAGCCGCTACAGTTTAGAAGCCATACCCGTTAACTATTTTTATGGTGGTGGTTACCAGAGTTGTATATATGACTGAATTTGAGAAGGCCCTAGAAAGAGATCCGCTAGTGGATATGGTAGATTTCTATTATCAAGCTAAGAGATACTTGCATCAAGAAGATGCAAAAACCCAAATCAGTAAAGTGAACACTGTGGAGGAAGGAGGAATGTTCAAGGTAGAATCTATAAAGGACAATGGGAAAAGAAAATATGATGATGGATTAGGAGGTTCAAAGCGATAAAAAAGGGAACCGAAGTTCCCCTCTTACATTGATTTGTCCAAGACCCTAAAGAGGATCTATCTTGATACTAGGGGAAAGATTCTATATAGGAGACGCTCTGAGAGAGAGCCTACAAATTGGGAGAGAAAATATATAAAGCACTGCCTATTCTGCAAGATGTATAGGCATGTAACAAATGAACACAAACAACTACAAGATTTGATAGAAGAATAGATTCGGAGTAATTGAATGCAATAATATATGAGATTTAGATAGTGGTATTGCAACTACAGTTGTACAGCAGAAGCGGCTGCTAGCTGTGGCAGATATGCCTCGTCGAGGTCGAGGATCCGGAACAGGCATGGTAATCCCATGATTTGGATGGAATGGACTAGGTTTATTTTGTACACTTTTTTTTCTTCTTTGAATAAACTATAAAAGGTTGTGTCTGTACCATGTATACATGTACATGACATCAATTGGTCTCGTATGCATGCTCTAAGTTAAAGTCTGAAAGCAATCCTCAATCGGGCATGACCTTTTAATTTCGATGCACTTTGATTTGAATAAGGATGTTTGAATAATTTAATGATAGATATTGAATGAAATTTGATTTTTGATATTACTGCTAGATGTTATTGGAATGTAGTTATCCATACATTTGTTATATAAGTTGATAGATTATAGTTCTCTAAACAAAAGAGGGTAGGGCAGCGAACCATCAAATGCATGTCTCCTTGTCAGAGAGCGAGCAGATGGACTTGTATAAGATAACTAGTTCCCTTATCATAGATTGAGCGGGTGGATGTTCTTTAAACATTGATTCCCTTCATTGGAGAGTGAGGGGATAAGCTCGGTATAAATTTGCATCTAGAGAGACTAGGTCTAAATATTAAGGTTTAAACACCTTTTGATTAGAAATAATTTGGCAATGACTCGATTCGTTTGGATCTACTTATGATGGACCGTTAAGAATAACTATACAATTTATAAGTAATACCTCAATCGATGGCAATGCACTACTAATATTTATATTAAATGACAACATGATATATGATGTATTTATGATACTTTAGTCCCAAGAGAACATAGGACGATAATGACTTATGATTGACATTTAGGCAAGGACTCGAGTTCTTAACTAATATGGGTCGATAATGACCTTTGATTTGTTGGTGAATCCGAAGGAAATGGATTATTCGTCATGGTTGGTCCAATAGATAGCCAGAGAGCACAACTGACAATTCAACAGCATCGATGCATATTCTTGATCAAAGCATACTTTGTTTCCACAAAAGCATGCTTTTAGGGCAAGTGTTTCCAGCAAGTTTATCAAAATCTTCAAATTGATTTAAATTAGAGAAACTAGACTATAAAATAATGAAGGAGTGAGCCAAGAAGCTTGAAAGATGTCAGGATTGAAGAAATCAAAGATTTAGCTAAGTTTTGGAAATGCAAAATAGATTGATACCGAGATGTCCAAACAGGTTGGTACCGAGATATCCTAACAGGTTGATACCAAGAGGTCTAAGCAGGTTGTTCTGAGAGGTCCAAAACATGACAATACAGAGAGGTCCTAATATAATAGTACCGAGAGGTCCAAAACAGGTTGATAACAAGGACTCCAAATAGGTAGGTACCAACATGTTTGACTTTTTAGGAAACATGTGATTTGACTTATTCTTCATGGCTATAACTTCAAATCTAAAGTTGTTTGCTCATTCAAATCTAATATGTTGATTTTCATGATGCAACCTGTCTATAAATAGTAAGCCTTCATTAACTAGAAAAGGACTTTTGGGTCTTTTTCTTCTTCCCTTAATCTCGTTAGGAAAAACCATGATCTACTTGTTTATGACTTGAAATTGATTATAATTGTGTATTTCAAGCAGAATTCATTAATAAAATTAACCAAGTGGATGTAGATCAGAGATTTGGCCGAATCACTATAAAAAAATTAGGTTTTTCAGCTTGATTTCTTTATTTATACAATTGTTTAATTCGTTTTTGAGTGATATTTGGGTGTTGTGCTATTTTTTTTGCAATGGTATGCATAGACATTACATTATACTTACATCTACATATGACAATTCACGTGAATATCCGGAATATAAATGCTTAAGTGTATACATATATTTGAGTACACTATAGTATATGCATATGGTTTGTATACCGATATTTAAAGTATCACACACATATGATGTGTGTGTGTGTGTTTTAATGAGGAGCATTCAATGGAAACCTAAATAGTGCAGCACCCCACTAGCCCCCTAATTTCTACCACAAGTTCTGATTTAAATAATATGTGTAGTGGAAAGAGAAAGAACAACTATTACTTAAATCAGAATTTGTGGTGGAAATCAAGGTGCTAAGGGGTGCTACACTATTTAGGGTGTCATCGAACACTCATTGAATTCAATACACTCACACATGGGTGTGTGTGTGTGTGTGTATATGTATGTATATATAATTATGAGAGCAAATTTATAAATAAAACTAGATATTTCAAAGTAGGAGAATGTTTGATTGAAAGTGAAGATGGAAAAAAATATTTACATTAGATCTAGATCTAATCAATCAGAAATCAAAAGGAAATAGAATAAGATAATATTTAATATTTTCCCTTTTACAAATACTAATTAATAATCGATTTAATACCAAAAATTTCCATGCTTAATTACAATAAAGTATCTACTATTGAAAATACAAATCCAAAAATACACATTAATGTAAACAAATTGTAAAATAGTATTATCATAATTATATATGTATAACTTCATTAATCATGATTAATTTTGGAACAATCCATCTATACATATACACATATCTATATATAATTTAAATACACATATTTAAACAGATAATAAATTATTGAAAATATAATTTGCAAAATCTTTTATATTTTTAGATTTGACTCAAACAGTAGTATACCATCTCTATATGAATATTGGACGAAATTTGGATTCAAATATAATAAAACTACTAGAAAACTTTTAGATGCCGCATACTCTATCATGTGTTGGGGACTCTGGTAGTGGTACGAACGTAATCAAAGGATATTTGATAACTCTTATAAAAATTCCTTTAGTATTCTATATTTTATTGCTGGGCAAATCTCTCTTTGGATAGGTGGTCGCATTGACCAATCAATTTGGAAGATGCGCCAAGATGATGAGATCAAGGAAATCTTTGTGACTCACTCAGGCTATCTGCTTCTTACGTTCAACCACAATTCAGCAACCTATGTCACATAACACCATAGGGAGTGAATAGCCTTTCTTCATCTGCATATACTCCTCGCAGCAGCATGTTCATCGTTCTGTCTTGTTGCAGGCTTCCCCGGCATGCACAATCCCACTCATATGGTAGTTTCAAGCTTGCATGCAAAGTTTCAACAGTGTGCTTCCTCCTTTTAGCAATGCATTCCCTATTACAAACTCAGAATTGTCACGCAACTCGCCTTTTTCACTATTTTGCATCCTACAATTCGCAGCTCACCCTATTAACCTGACATGTTCCGTTTCGTAACTAAGATTTAGAAGCCTTTATATGCTCTTCACTACAGCATCAGCCATGTACCTCTCCATGCAAGCATGTAGCTTCAGACCCAGTTGCTTGCAGTTCCATACCAGCCAAGTTTTAGATCACTCCCTACGCAGCTCTCCCACCTTGCTTCGTCACCACGCATGTACAGATGAAGTCACTATCCTTGGTGCAATCTCAACATGCATTGAAGTTTCAACATGCAGCTGCAGACCCAGTACACTTTGAAGTTACCCTCCTTGATGCGGTCTGCGATTTCCATCAAGCTTTCAATCCCAACCAGCCAAGCTTTGGTCCCTATTCATGACGCAGTCTCAGGTCCTCTAACTTTCGTGGATTCATTCCTTCTTCCATGCACATATACCTCTAGCAACCCCTAATTATTTCTCTCCCGCACAAATTCCAAACAATCCTCTCCCTTACGTACAGTGGCTAAGTGGTACACATTTTCATTGTCAATGCTTTTAATATTTGTATTATTTTTGCAAACATAGGGATTGCGCTTATTTCTGCACTGAACGTTAAATTTTTTTGTTCTTGATCTATTTTATTCGTTCATTGTGGATTATCATTTGTAATTAATTACACACTAGGAACATCATTGTATGGATACTGTTCTATTTTTATTTTCAATAAAATTCCAAGTGCTTTCCTCATGAAAGGATCACTCTTTTATCAGAAACAAATTATTGAGTATATGTATGTATGTATGTATGAAAAACCAAATTAATTATACCAAAATTTAATCTAACGTTGGTTTGCAATTTTGGGTAATATGAAGATGAGGCATATGAACATATACATACACAGTTCACTTAATCAAATATGAAATCCATAATATAACTATCTAAGTGGTGATAACAAATATAAATTTTATTACAACAATTAAGGTCAACATTGCCAAGTGTTTCAGATCCACCAAACAATATCAATACACAAAATGAATCAAACATACAACTAATTTTATTTAATTAATTAAATTGCAATAATAAATTTTATTTAATTAATTAAATTGCAATAATAAATGTAATTTTACAGCAAATCAAATCTAAATTAACTATAAATTTCAGATTCAACAACTAATTTGAATACAAAGATTGATTTAATAATAAAATAACAACACATAAGATATTTTAGATTAGATTTAATATGTGGCGATCTACATACACATATATGTGAATTTTTTCAGGGTTAAACATCATGAATAAATAAAATAAATAGAAGAATTGAACCTGAAAAGTCATGCCTTTTGTAACATCTTGATTTGAGATTTCTCCTCAAATCTCTAAGTAAATATACACCCAACATTTCAACAGAAGGATGAATCGCTTAGCTTTTATTTTATTTTATGTTTTGATTTGATTTGGAGTTGATTTTTTGGAAGCGATGATTTGATTTTTGGTCGTGGCTAGAGAGTAGAAGAGAAAAATTAAATGAATGAAAGAATCAATCAGAATAAATCAGGGGATTTGTTTTATTTGAAAGAATGAAAAATTTACCCTGTCAACGAAATTTAGCTCAAATGGTTAAAACATGACAGATTAGACAGAGGTTCTTAAGGTCATGGGTTCGAGCCTCGGAGATATAAAAAAATGCTTTATTTAAATAAAGTATCACTCACGTTATCTAAAAAAATTTCTCTTTCTTTTGATTAAAATTTCCCTAATTAATCCCTTAACCTTTTCTCATTCCACCCCTCTCTTCTCAAGAAATAGACCCCAGATGCCATTAAATGGCTTAAATTTTCATAAATCTCTTCATGCAGTTATCTTTTATTTAAACCGGTTTAAAGTTACACCGATAATGTATATCGGTACGCGCAAATATAACTTTTATGTGTTCATTAAACCAGTTATAAAAAGCTCCCAAACATCAAATAAATTATATAATAATCAATATACTCAAAACAAGTTTTGAATTCACAAACATCGTTGCGTGACTCGTAGGTGTGAATTCATTCTGTAATTAATCTTGAACAATTTAAATATTAATGTTCACACGTCACCTTAGTTAGTGATGTGACAGTTTGCCCGAGTTCATCGCTTACAGACCTTTTTAGTAAAATCATATTTTATATTTCTTAAGTGTTTCCTTTTAATAATGATTAATTACACACATTCTCTTCGTCGACACTATACCACTTTCGGATTTATGCAATTTGGTTATGGTTAAAAATCCAATATCGTCCTTATTCAACTTATTTAGCCCATACATAAAGTATTTGGTTCAATAATAACATTTTTTATTAATTGTACCACTTTGGTCAGAGATTTTGACTTTGAGTTGATATAGTCGACCATGATACCAACCTCATAAAACAACAGTGTTAAATTCTCTATGTAACAGTGTTTCACTTTCAATACTACAACTCATACCCAATCACTATACTCGTCATGCCATGATTTAACTATAATCAAAGTAAAGTATTCACGTTGAAGTTCCATAGTATTCCTAAGTTGAGTGAACTATGTAAAATCGTTATCCTGAGATTCCTATTTGACATAGTTGTTATTAATAGATATAAAATTCTCGGGGGAGCCATTTTGTAGTTATCTAATAATCATGAGTACGTAACACCTTGGTGCCACCAATAACCATAAGTAATATACCACCCAACATTTGGATTGTGTTATGCACTTTGGTCCCAACAGATGTATCAATATCCATTCTCAAAACGTCATAACCGGGAATATTTGAAATCATATTGTTGACCTAGAAAATAGATCAATATCCAGAATAAAGAGGAAAGCACCCGTTCAAATAAAAGTAAACAGAAAAGGCGGAAAGTAAACTAAAACACACAAAAGTTTTATAGTGGTTCGACGTAGTCACCGACCTACATCCACTTCAATATTTTATCAGTTATTCTCTCTCTAGATTACAATTAGCTAAGTCAGATCTAGCCACAATATAGTGGACCCTAGTTTATAATTGAGTTTAGTTTTTGAGAGTAAATAGTAGTAAGTATCTGCTGAACTAAGTCCTAGAACAGCAAATATTTGTTTCCTAGGTGACTTTAATGGAGGAGATGTTAGAGGTGAAGAAGTAGCAGAGACTCTGCAGTTAGAGAATTCAAATCCTGTTTTGGTTGCTCTATGGCTTGTATTTATAAGGGAAATAGTCGCATTGGGCCAAAAATCCACATAAGGCAGAATCCAAATATCAGTCCGAAGTGGTGTGCAAAGTTGCAGGATCTCCCGAGCTAACCACAAAGGTCGATGCTGACTTTTCAAGTCGGGGTTTACTTCTCGCCATAGTTCGAATCACTTCTAACCTTCTTTCATCATTCTTTATACTTCATTTCAAGGCAACCTATGGTATTTCCATCGATCGTTGGTCATTCAAAACAAGTCGTCTACTTTTCTCCAAAATAGCCCGGTATCAGCCTTTTTGCTTAAGAGGTTGGCAGTGACTTTTTTTCTTAACTAAAAATGCCATGTACTTATTTACAACACTCTTCTTATTCTATATGGTGGTGTCCCAAGAAGTTGCAACATATATATAGTTAACATGAGAGATCGATACCTACATGAGAGGTTGGTACTGACTTCTCTCCTTAGTGTATTTTTCGTCTAAATTTCTTAAGCTAATTCCTTGTCCTTTAACTGTGCCTCCAAGTTTTTGAGACATTTCGTCCTCATTTGAATCTTCTAAATCTAGTTGAAATTTTCTTTTCTAAAAAGCAAGTTAACACTTGTCCCTCAAAGTGCATATTTCAAATGTAAGTTGTGCTTTGTTCAAGAACAAGTTTCGGTGATCAATCTTCGATAGCTAAGCTCTCGACTACTTCAATTTGTCTAGTTCCTTCGGATTCTCTTGTCAATCACAAGTCATTCCAAACCTATTGCAGTCTAAGACTCTAGACTCTACCTAGTGTAGTTTATACATCATAACCATTCTGATTTCATTTAGAATTATTACATCACATATCTCTTATTACATCAAATATTTGATTTCATTCGAAGTTATTACATCACATATCCAAAATCAACCCATGTTCATCCAAGATTTATCAGTTTTTTCTAATTATTACGCATTCAAATCCTTTTATCAAATATGTATCCTTTCTTGGGTTTGATCTCCCTGGATCTTTTTATATTTAGTCTAATATACAACCTCTGGATCATTTTACATTTAGTTTAATGTACAATCTCTCTAGATTGTTTAATGTTTAAGTTAAGGGACAATCTTCCAGGGTCGTTTACTGTCTAAGTTGAGGGGATGATCTCTGTGGATCATTTAGTGTTCAAGTTAAGGGGATGATCTTTCTGGATGGTTTATCGTCCAACCTACAATTTTGATCTCTCTGGATCCTTGCTAAGGCCACTTGCTCTTTGGCAAAGGAACTCAATTACCAAGCAAGCCTATCCGCTCACTCTTCGGTGAGGGGACTTACTTTTCGTACAAGTCTATCCACTTACTCTTCGGCAAGGGAGCTTGCACCTTGCTCCAGTCTTTTCTCTCTGAGCGGGACTCTAAGGAGATCAATATCAATCATCAAATTCAATGTGGTTGTTTTAAAATTCAAATATTCAAACCAAATCAAAGAAAATATGTATAAATTCTAAGTATTCATCCCAAACATTCAACTCCGAGTGTGCCCAGAGATGAATCTAGGTCTATACACGTGCAAGCGGTTAGAGGTTATCATTATCCTAAGAAATTACCCTAGACATCCGATTTAGAGTGTGACTAGAGACCAATCTAGTTATTGTGCATGTCTAAGTAGTTTGAGGTTATTATTGTCCTAAATTATCATCTCAGGCGTCCGACTTAGAGCGTGCCTAGGGGCTATTTGGGTTCTAGTACGCATGTAAGAGGCCTAAGGTTATATTGCATCATTAATTTTAAATTCGTTGTAAAGGGATCAAATTTGACACCAATCCATCTTGGTCATGAGGTTATCATCCGATGGAAGTCTCTGATCCATAATTTCATTCTGTTCTCTATTCCAATAATGATCTCTAGTTCTAACTTCTGCTATCATGCATTCACATTCCAATTTTCCTCTCTGGCTCTACCATTGTCCTTTTTAGGCATTGAAGCTCATCCTAGATCCAAATCCATCGTGCCCCTAATTGTTTTAGTTTTCTTTGTTCTATTTCTACATGCTCCTGCATTGGTTTCTAGTCTTATGTTTCGAATTCCAACTGCTCCATCTATTCATTGTTGTCCATCCTTTGGAAGAATCCTTCAATCATTTCTTATTGTCTAGTTATCACTCCATCATGCATCTCCTTCATAATTCTCTCTATCTTTTTTCTAGAAACGTAGATAGATTGATGAGAATTTAAGGACTTCTCCTGGCTACCCCCAGATTCTGGTTGGCTTGCTCTCATTTTAGATCTAGTATTAGGCATCTTCTTCTTCTCCAAATCTCATATTCAAGCTTCAAGTTTTCAAATCTAGCAATTGGTTCTTAGGGAAAGCACTAAAATGCTAACCCTAAAAATGAATCAACGCCTAGAATCAAGATGAAATTATCAGTTCAGAGAAAGTGAATAAAAAAGTAGAAGTAAACAAGAACATATAAAAGTTTTATAGTGGTTCGACATAATCATTAGCCTACATCCATTTTAATCTTTTTATTAACTGTTCTATCTCTGGATTACAACTAGCTGTGTCAGATCTGGACATAATCTAGTGGATCTCATATTTATAATTGAGTTTCTAGAGTGTTTGAGAGTCGCTAGTACTAAGGATCTGCTGGCCTATGTCATAGAACGATAAATAGTTGTTTTCTAGGTGACTTTAACGAAGGGAAGGCTAGATGTGAAGAAGCAGTAGAGTCTCCACGGTTAGAGGACTCTGACACTGTTTTGGCTGCTCTATCGCTTGTATTTATAGGGGAAACAGTCATCTTGGGCTAGAAATCCACCTAGACCAGAGTCCAAATATTGGTCCGAAGTAGTGTGCAAAGCTATAGGATCTCCTCAGCTAACTACAAAGGTCGATGCCGACCTCTCAAGTCGGGGTTGACTTCTTAACATAGTTTGAATCACTTCGAACCGTCTTACATCCTTCTTCTTACTTCATTTCAAGGTGACTTAAGTTATTTCCATCAATCTGTGAGTCAGTGGAATAATAATCTCAAGGTTAAATTAACAATAGAGGGGGGGTGAATATTGTTTAATTGATTATATAAATATTTTTTAAATTCTTTAAGATTCTATTTAAAATAATGTAATTTACAATCACAGAAACAATCACAGAATTAAAGTACAGATAAAAGTAAATGCAGTAAAAGTATAAATGAAAGAACACACCAGGATTTTATATTGGGTTGGAGTTACCCTGCATCCAGTCCCACACAATTCCTTGTATGGATATATTTTCAATTGGTAAAAGCAAATACTATCTCAATTTCAAGGCTCCCTGCAGAATCCCAACCTCTGGTAGAGTCGCTTGATTTCGAGGCCACAAGCACACCCGCTAGATTTACGGGCTACTAAGCACATCCAATTGATTTTAACATACTACAATCACATCTACTTGGATTTCAGTAATAACAAGCACACCATAGAGCATAAGAGTATGATTTGATTGATTTTACAGACTCGGATCTTTGATTTTGACTATAGTTGATACTATAACTCTTGAATAACACTTTGACCTTATGAGAGGTGAGATAAATCAGAGCGTATATAAAACGAAATCAGACTAATAATGATTGAATTTGATTCTAGTTGTATTTCGGTAGAATTTTGACAGAATAGGATTTAGAAATCAAGAGAGCGAAAAGAGGAGAGAAAAATAAGAAAGTAGTTAATAGAAATTGGTTTGGAAGTCTGCTATATAGGAAAACAATGTTATGTCCATTCACGAAGAGATACGACAAAAAGATACTTCCATTCAAATTTGAATTTAGAATTTTATGGCAACTATGTTGACATACATAGGATATATCGACAAACCCCTTTGTATTTTGAAAAACACAATAAAAATATTATTTGAAAATCCTTTGCTTTGTAAAATACTTTGATACTTTATAGAATCATTTAAATATAGTTTGTACACATTTTAATCAAAATATAACTTAATAAAAATTATAAAATAGTTTTGAAAGATTTAATAAGTATATATATATATATAAATTAATATAATCATAACTTATTAAAATATAAACAAAAATTCAATATATATATATATATAAACTTAAAAACATTAAAACTATATCTTTATAAGTAACCAGATTGAAAATCATTTTGGGAAATATTTTGAAAAGATCATTCAAAAATAGAATAATTGAAAAATAATTTAAAACAAAATTAGAGAAGGTGATAATGATTAGGAAAGTGATACCAAGGTTTTAACATACATTCCATGACTCTATAACTTATCTGGAATATCTTGAAATTTTGCACTCCTTAATACTTATGAATCTTCATTCTTGAACTCTTAAATCTTTATATCTATATCTTGAATCTATTGTTGATACTGTACAATTTTCTTAATCAGCACCAGTATAGTATCATATACTATATACTATATATATCTTGATAAAACATTAGTATCTATATTTTATATAATGTCTTATAGTTGTTATCATCAAAGCCAATACATAAGTTATTAACAAATTCCCTTTTTTTATTGTAATGACTAGTATTTTTTTTACTATTTAAAAATACTAAATTAAATCAAATTTTGCATAAATTAGGTAGAAATAAAAATTCTATAATTGAGTTATGTAAATTTAATAAAGTATAAGTTGTGATTTTAAATAAAATTCTTGAATAACAAATTCAAATAAGTTTAAAGATGATAACCAAAATCAATTGAATATAAAATGAAATGTTTGCAAAATTAGCAACAATAATAGAGATAATAAATGTAATGTTAATAAAAGATAAATTGCATGTTTATACGAAGTCGAAACATTTGTTTATTTATTTAAATCTTATTAGGGGAGTTGATAAGAAACAAATTATTTAATGTGAAATGAATAATACTGGTCGTATAAAATAATTGGATAAATAGTGTTGAAATTTTATAAATGAAAAGAAAATAATTGTTATAATTATAATTCGTTTTCAAATTTAAAATTGAGTTAATTGAATTATATTATCGGAATTTTTTTATCATATAGAAAGAGGAGTAAATGGTAATTAATAAATTGAAATAAGCAATGTACCTATTATGTTAAATAAAATGAACATTTCAAATAAAGATCAAACAATGTTGATAAAATAAAATGAACATTTCAATTAGGATATAAATGTAAAATTTATAAAAGAAGAAATCTGATTAAACAGAAATAATAACAATTATTAAATGATGATAATAGTCAATGTGAAATGATTGTAGCAATAACATGAAACCTGAATTAAATTTAAGTTATACAGTTGAAACGTGTTTTGATAAGATAAAATGGAAGAAATTAATTTAGTCGTGAAGTCTGGAAATTCTAGGTTGTTTCAAATTTAGTTAACAATCGATTAATACCCAATGGAAAATATTAATTTCGAAATGTAAATATTCTAATTGGATCCAAATTGTGCAATAATAATAAAACCTAATTGTTAATAAACGTCATGATTTGTAATGATGTATTTTGAAATGAGAATATTATAATTGTCCGTAACAGTGAATTGGGAAAATTATTTAAATATAATTTAATTTTTTATCGAACAATAAACTTTTGTATATGATAGAATTAGGCCCCATAACTAGTTCCATTGTGTTCGCATAAGGGTAATTTATATAGAATTCTAGGCAGCATGCCTCGATTGGAGTTTGGAAAATTCGGGTGTGAATAGTGTCATTTAAATTCCTATACAAGGGTTGGTACCCTTTTATTTTTGCAAACCGTAAAATATTAATCCTGGTCGCCATTTAAATTCCTCCATCCAATGGCCGATATTGTCCACAACGATCGGTGCCAAATTAGAAAAAGTGTCTAACATTGAGTCATGCACGTGGGCTAGGGGAACTCATACATAGTGAATAATCGTTGATCGGGGTCTCCACAAGACATGGATCTGGCTTTGAAAATGCGGCAATTCCGGTCGATTTTGTGGTCAACGACGTGGTTTTAGGAGGCGAGGTTGGCACTGGTAGGTGCGGCATGGCAAGGCGCAAGCGGCGATGTGGGTATGGCATGGTCCGATCATCAAGGACGGTGGTGCGACAATCAAAATCATGAATCTAGGAGTGTTCACATGATGAGCAAGAAAGAACGATGGTTAGCAGGGTAAAGCATGTCCATAGTGAGGTAATTAACTTAGTTAATTTGTTGTATAATTAATTATATTATTTTTGAGTGTTAATAAAAATTGTATATCTCTCACACGAGGTTGGATTTGGGTATAATTTCTTGCGTTGGGTTCATAGCGACACCGTCGTCGATATGGAGTTGGATTCATTATTATTTGGTTAGTTTGAATTTTTCAGATTCGACAAAGGTGAGTGAGTAAACTCACTCACGCAATACTAAAATATTCTGATGTTAGTTAAATCAAAATCATGAAGTGAATAATTTAATTGATTGTTATTTTATGATTTAAATTGACATTTAGATTGAAATAGAAATTGAATTGCTAGTTAAACACCGGAATTTTGATAACTAGTAAACTATTGTGATATATTGGTTGATTTGGTTGTTGATTGCAATTGGATGCTATTGATTTATATGTTGGATGTATGGTGGTTTATTTACATTGATATATCCATGTTATCTCCCTGTATATTATTGACATCATATAAATTATCACTGAATCATTTCGAATAATCTAAGGGTTGAAATGATACATACCTATGAAATTTTACTTTGGGTCGAAACGATATATATCCATCTACATAAATAAATTGAAATAATTAATCACTTGATCATAGGATAGAAAATTATACACAGACACCGGTTTGGTTGATTTTAAATTCTTGAATTTTAGGTTGATTTAAATGACATCATTTTAAAGGAAGTATAATTGGATTTTATAAATTAAATTATTTTCAAATTTAGGCTTTGGAATTGAAACTATTTAAAGTTGAAATTGTTTAAAGAATTTAACTTGAAATCCTAAAGCTGAAAGGGAAATATGATTTGTCGAAATTGAATTATTTTAAAGGTTTGAATTTTAATTTGAAATTTGAAATTATTTCTACTAAAGTGATTTAAATGGTCATTACGAATTTTAGAATTGGAATGAAATAAATTAAATTTTTTAAATGAGAATTTGAATTAAAAAAATTCTATCCATTTGAATCGAATTGTTTATAATGAATTTGAAGTAAGTTGAAATCGTTTTGAATTGAGATTGACTTGATTAAAATTTGAAATTGAAGTTGATTTGAATTGAATTATTAGAAATTTAATTTGTTTTTTTTGAAATTTTGAACCTGAGTTCAAATTTGTTGAAATGAAAAGAAATGGTTTAAATTTGAAACTATTTTAAATGTAAACCGTTTTAAATTTCCGTCTACTTTAATATCCAAATTATTTTGGGCTTCCAAACTATTTTAATAAATAATCCATTTTCAATACTCAAACTATTTTAATATCAAAACTGTCTTCAATCTCCAAACTATTTTTAGATTATTCAAACTATTTTCAATATTTAAACTATTTTAAAGTTGGAACTATTTATATGTAAACCATTTATTTAAATGCGAATGTATTTGATATGAAGGTATAACCTATTTTGAATTCGAAAATGATATAGTGAATATGATATTTTGAAGCGAATATGAAATTTCAAAGTGAATATGATATTTTGATATGAAGTATAATTGTTCTTTGAAATGGAAAAGAACCAACCGGTGTGTAAAACGTTTGGTTATTAAAGAGACCGAAGCCGATTATTGGTATACTCTCTACCACTACCGAAACCAATTTGACAACTGTGTACGTGGATGATGATCTAGAATGAAGTGGTTGAATTGGTGAATGTTTATTAGATTTGAAGGAAGTGAACGATGGTGGATGACCCAATACTTTTGTCAATTTGAAATGACTAAAACAGAACCTGTGCGGGTCCAATAAGGCTAGCTACCTCTAGCGGACACACTTCTTCGTATTACAATCTCTACATTGTTATTGATTGGTGCACACCCTTAGATTTTGGGAGTGTTGGGCATGGTGACTCATTAGGGGTTACCACCAGCGCGGATCAGGCAAATTGGTAGTATTCTACCTTGGGCATTGCCTCACATGCCTTGTCATACAATAATCCTTATTCGATACCACTACGATTTTGGTTTAGCATTGTCGTATCACGGCGCATCTATAACATTCCAATTTTTTATAAAAATTAAAAATAATAATTAATATAGATTTTGAAATAAAACTGAAATTAATTTGAATTTCAAAACAAACAAAATAAGTGTTAATTTGTATATATATATAAATAAGACTGTAATTGCATTTGAGTTAAAACTTAAAATAATAAATGTTTTAAAATTATTTGAATTTAAAATATATATGTATATATATATGAGTAGATTTGAATTTGACTTTGAATTTGAATTTAAATTTAAATTTTAATAAAATGCCTTAGGGAAAAATTTGGATTTAAATAAATAATATATATATATATGATTTATTTAACGTGTAATTAGTTTTAAAACATTTTTCTTTTAAATAGTATATAATAATATAAAGTAAATGTCTTTATAAAATGGAAAATATAAATTAAAAATCAATATAAAATTTAAAAAGACAAGTGTTTAATTTATAAAGCATAAGTTAAACAAGTGTTGAATTTTAAGTGAATAGATTAACAAGTGTAATCCATGTAGCAAGGAAACTAATAAGTGTCATTTTCTTTGTTTTTATTTTTGAAAATTAAATAACAATGAGAAATAAGATTATATAAACACAATATTTCCTTCTTCTCATTTCCTTTATCTGATCGAACTTTACAAACCAGAAAAATCATCAAAGAAAACTTTAAAAAAACAAATCACACAAATATTTCAAAGCAGGTCAAAACAAGATAAACCTATAAACTTTCTCAAACCAGATTCAAAGTAGTAATCTTTCAAAAGCAACAAGGATTTTCAGTTCAAAATCAAAGCAAGTTAAAGCATTTCAGTTTTTCAAAATCAAGAATAATTACTAGATCAAACAACAACAATTCAACTCAGTACAATCATCTCAAACAAAGGTCAAAGCAAGATCAAAATCTCAGCAATCAAAACACTTTCCAGATTTTTCAACTTTAAAACAACTTCCAGGGTTTTAAAAGCTCTCTGTTCATATTATCCAGGTAAGTAAACTCTGTTGAAATATGTATTTGAACTAGTTATTGTGATCATGTCTTCGGTTAAGTTGTAAAAATTGGTTGTATTTATAAAAATATGAGTATATATGATTGTGCATGTCTGGATACATCAATATGAAACCTGGTTCAGGCTTACAGGTTTTAAAACTTGTTTCAAAAGTCAAAAACTCCTTCTCAAATCATTTTTAAGCTTTATAATCTAAATAAAACTTGTATGTATAAACAGGATTTAAGTTTAAAAAAATTTTCCAATAAAATTATTAAGTGGTTTTCTAGAAAACAAGGAAAAACAGTGTAAACTCTAAATTGAGTAAAATTCAAATATCATGTTAACTTATTTCAATTATATCATCGAAACCATTTTCTGGAAATAATGATTTTTGAAAGTGAAATCAGAGTTTTTAAGTGTAAATTCAAGGAGAAATTATGGGTTGAATGATATTGGGTTTAAAGGGAAATTCTGGTGATCGATGATCGGAGAGGTCTCGGGATTGTGGCTGTAGGTAGCCAGGGGATGGACGAGCTTTGGAAAAATGATCAGGAAAATTCCTGATTATCGTGGTGGTCGGGCATTGATAATCTAGGGTTTAAGCTCGTGTTTCTGTATTGGTCAAAAATCGAGCTACTACGGCGTCTCTGGTTGATAGAGTGTCACTGAAGCTGGGGGAAAGATTGCGTAGCTGAACGAAGAGGATGTGGTGGCGGTGGTGTGGCTTCTGACAATCTAGATCATCGGAGCGAGTCAATTCCTTGGCGACCATTATTGTTCCAGTCTGGGTCATGTAGTCGAATTACAGATTCGTTGTAGATTCATGTTGTTGGGTGTTTTGATGGGTCGAGTAGATGATCGTCGACTGGTCGATGGTCGTAGCATCGACCAGAGGTGATCAAAACAGTTGTGCATGTGCACAATGTATCTGGGTTGTGTCAGTGCGAAGTGATTTGGGAAGAAGGGTTGCGACTCGGAGTCGACCTTGGGAAGTTTGCATGTTGGCTCGAGTTTGAGCTCGTGCATTTTCAAGTATGTATCGGGTGATAAAAAATTAAGAAAAATTCTAAGTTTGAAATAAAATTAGGGACTAGCTCGGGGACGATTCGAAGCAAACACGCATTTGTCTCGGGGAGCACTCATGTAGTTCTCGGGTTTATGCAGAACAGTTTTCAAAATTTTAACATAAATTCAAATTTTAAACATTTTAACCCATGTTTTTTAAATAACTGTTTTGAGTTAAACTTGGATTAATAAAGGTTTTTAGAAGATTATGTTTAAAGTAATTAAGATTATTTTAATCATGTAATCATTATTTATAAAATTAAATCTTAATTTATTTCTAAATAAATAATGTAATTAAAAATAAATTAAGATGAAATATTATTTTTAATTCTTAATTAACCTTAATCTCTTATGTTAATAATGATTAATTATAAGGGTTATTAATTTAAAATTTTGATAATAGTTAAATGGTTAATTAAGATAAATAATTTATAATGACTTAATAATTAAAGAATAATTAATTAAAGGTTAATTAATTATTAATTTAAAGTTAATTAGTTTATAATTAATGATTAATTAATTAATGTAATTAATTAAGTTATCTTTAATTAATAAAAGTAATTAAGATTAATTACTTAGTAATTAAGGACTAATTAACTAATAATTAAGGATAATAAATCATTATATATGATTAATTTGTGAAAATAATTATGTGATAAATTGATTATAATCACACGATTAATTCATCTTAATTAGAGATGATTGATTACTGTTGAATGCTTTGCATTGATTGATATCCCTGATATGTGGTTATGATACTATGTGATATGAACTGGTTTGTGCTGAACTGTGATATCTGTGAATATATTATTGTGTGAATATGAAAACCCCATTGTCCCGTAAAATAGCATTTGAATTTCGATGCGACAGGGAGTCGGATTCCAGCTGGTTATCCGAAACCCACATCGAACCTTAATGGTGAATCTTTGTGAATGATATATCCACATGTTTTTAAATTAAACGCTCACTATTCGGTTTAGCCGGGAGAGGATTTTGTGTCATATAACCCATTCTGAATAGTGATACGACGAAATGGATAGCAATTGAGGACGGTGGTGAAGATCGGGTATCTTCGAGAACGATAGGATAACCTCTCGAATGACTCTGCACTGAGATTTTTCGGTATAGAGATCTTTATATGTGATGGGGAGTCCGATCGGGATTTTTGGATACCCGAATTGCAAGGGCTTCTTCCTTTATTGGACGAAGTGCCTTTGGTTCCGTTCGAACCCGAAATGGACTTGTATTATTGTATGTATGACATAACACTTTGAGACATAAAGCTGATCTCTATCAAATACATTTCTGCTTGGTGGCGGAGAATTTATTCTCTTAGCTTAACACCCTTCTCTGAGACGTACAAGCTCAAAGGTTATGTAGTTGATGGTTATCAGTGATATACACCCAATTTGGTAGTGTGGCATGCTAAGTGCTACTGAGTGCTGCTGATCATTTGTTGATCGAAGCATGGCTTTTGTGTAAAGCTTTAGCTTTATGGACGAGACTTCCTCGGACTTCACAACCCGAAAATGGTCGAAACAGGAAGAATCCAGCAAGGTCATGAGGGTCGCGCCCTTTAGGGTATGTCTATTTCCTTCTGGAAAAAGGCGGTATCATGGTATGGAGCCCAGAATTTAACCTATGTGGTTGCTGCAAATTTATTACTTTGTAGTTGTTGCTTTGTGGTTGAGGGCCCTCGTATAAAGATCGATAACGACCGAGGAATGGCATATTCGTGTAGTAGTTACCTAGTTACAGAGGTAACCCGGACTTGTGTTGGTAGAGAGCTGGTTAAGTTCTCGGGGAATACTTCCAGAGGTGTACCCTTGTGTCATAGGAAGTTCCTTAGCCTGACCATTTATTGGAAATCCAATCACCAATACGCACCCAGTATGGATTTAGTTATAGAACCTGCCATCTGATATGGTAGTAATCGTAGGCATACTATAATGGTACATATGCTGGCTAAGATTAATATTATAATTTCAAAATGTTTTCTACACTATGCACTAATAATAATATCAAAGAATTTTCTCGTATCAAGCATATTTGACTATCATAAGGAGAAATCTTCACCAAGTGTGCGATTGCACTATGTGTGCCGGGAGGCCTTATGGTAGTTTCATTTTCCAAGTACATGAATGGATTTCTTTTATAAATTTTTTTGAATAAACAACTGTTTTTGTTTACTCATACCAGTCCCATGACTGACCCAAAGTTTATTGTTCCCTTCCAAAACTATGGATGCCCATAAATTTCCACACGGGCAGCCTAAAAGCAGGTTATCCGTGTTTTGGAGCTAGCTTGGACTTAGAAGTCTTTTGGTAGCTGTCGAATTTTGGAAAGCTTTTGGTTTGATGTCTTGAAAACTTTGAAGTTTGGAAGAAAAAGGTGTGTAGTTTGGATTCTTGCTATCTCTCTTTTTGAAGACTCTGTTATTCCAATGTGGAGTTACCATTATGTTGTTGTATCATATGTGAAGTACTTTGATGTGGGTGATCGATGTTGTAATGAATATTGTATCGGTGTTGTATCTGTGTTGTGATAAATGAAATCATCTTTTCTTTCCACTGTTTTATATTCATCTAATGTTGTTAGAAGCTCCATATGAACTGGAGTTCAACGTTTGAATCTCCGGTAGTCGAATACAAGTGAGGTATTTGATGTCGATTTTTGAATGCTGGATTTCGAGTCGTGACAAGTGGTATCAGAGCTAAAGGTTAAGTAAGAACTTTAGCTATGGAGTATAACACATTAGGTGACTCGTTAGAGACAGGGTTAGAAATACCCTAGAATGAGTATATCCCTAAGATATCCTGTATGTATGGTCTAAATCAAGTTTTCTTACTATTTACAGACAGTGAGAATGAGCACTAGAAGAGGACGAGGTAGGGGAAGGGGAAATACCATTACAACTGGTCAAGTCCCAGCAACAGCGGAAGCAGCAGTTCCCACCCAACCTCAGCCGAATCTGGCTGATCTATATAGAAGTTTTTCCAAACTTGGTGGTAAGCCGTTCACAGGCATGGTGTCTACTGTCAAAGCACAAGCCTGGATCCGATCGTGTGAAAGAATTTTTAGAGGGCTAAATTTGGAAGATGATCAAATGCGATTGATAGCTTCTTGGCAACTCCAAGAGAAAGCTCTAGCCTGTGGGAGACTGTTACAGTGGATAAACCGAAAGATGAGTTCACTTGGGAACAATTTAAGGAGGTGTTTGAGAAACGATATATGCCGTCTGCTGGTATCCCCAGAATGTACCAGGAGTTTATGGGCTTGAAGTAGGGAAGTTTATCGTTCGAAGAGTATCTGAATAAGTTCAACGAGTTATCTCGATTTGGTCCGTAGTTGGTGAACACCCCCCTGAAGAAAAATGGAAGGTTTATTCGTGGAATGAATAAGAAATTCCATGAAAGAATGACTGCCCACATTAAGGAATCTTTTTTGATCTGATCGATATGGGTTACAGATACGCTACTCTGGACAAGCAGGAAGTTTCGGAGGAGAAAGGAAGTGCAAACAATCCGAATTGGAAGAAAAGGAAGTTCGGAGGAAAGAAACCGTGGCAAGGCAAGGAGAAGAAGAATAATCACGAGGATAATGCAAAAGAAGTTACTCCTTTTAATTGTTTGGAAAAGGGCCATTACTCGAGTATATGTATGAAACCTAAGAAACAAGGAAATACGGATCAATCAATACAGATAAGACCCAGGCAATGCTATTACTATCGTAGGCCAGGACACGAAGTTAAAGATTGCCTAGAAATGAAGAAAGCTTAAGTAGCGAAGGTGTATGCGACTTTAACCTCTAAAGCGCATAAAGGAAAAGGAGTTTTAGAAGGTAACCTTATTATTTATGATAGAGTTGTTAGAGTTTTGTTCGACACGGGAGCCACACATAGCTTTATCTTCCAACAAAACGTAAATGAATTAAAACTTGAACCTGGATTTTTCAACGAACCCATTTGTGTGAAAAACCCAATTGGTGGCCCTGCGAACCTTTGTCTATGATGTAGAGAAGTTCCTATCTCATATTCTCGTCATCAATTCCCTATCAGTCTCTTTGTCCTCGATTTTATTAAATTTGAAATCTTACTCGGAATGGATTGGCTAACGAAATACGAAGCCAAATTAGACTATAACAATTGAACAATTTCTGTCAAAACAAAACTTGGGAATCTCATTGTGATTTCTTGGAAAGACCCTAGTCCAAAAAGGGATAAGTTGATGTATACTTGGAGATATCCCGAACCTAGTCTGGAGTCCACACCTATTGTCTGGGAATTTCCAATCGTATTCGAAGAAGTAAAATCCTTACCTCCACATAGAGAAATTGAATTCAGAATTGACTTGATTCCAAATGCTCGTCCTTTTGTTCATGCAAGTCGCAGGATGGTACCCAAGGAAATAATAGAGTTAGTCAAGCAAACCTGAGATTTGCTAGAGAAAGGATTAATACGTCCTAGTATTTTCGATTGGGGTTCAGTTGTGGTGTTTGTGGCCAAGTCTGACAGAACCTTGAAATTGTGTGTGGACTATGGCGATCTCAATGAACTAACTCTCAAAACAAATTTTCGTTGCCTAGAATCAATGATTTGTTCGATCAACTTCATGGCGCTCGATTCTTTTCTAAGATGGATCTAGCTCAAGGATTCCATCAACTAAGAATTGTCAAAGACTGTATTCACTTAACTGCTTTCAGGGGTCCGGACACGTTCTACAAATGGTTGGTCATGCCTTTCGGACTAACCAATGCTCCCGCATACTTAGTAGACTTATTGACCCGTGTGTTCCGAGAAGTGTTGAACAAATTTGTTCTTGTGTTTATTGACGATATTTTAATCTATTCCAAAATCAAAGAGGAACATGCTGAGCACTTGAGAATTGTTTTGGAGATATTGAGAAAGAACATTATGTTTGCCAAATTTTCTAAGTGTCATTTTTGGGTCAAGGAAGTTAGATTTCTCGGTCACATTGTTAATGAAGAGGGAATTTCTGTAGATCCTAGCAAGGTTTCCGCTATTCTTGACTAGAAGAAACCCACTACTCCAAAAGAAGTTCGAAGCTTTCTGGGTTTGTCCAGGATTTCTCCAAGTTAGCCAATCCGTTGACTAAGCTAACTATGAAGAATGCTAAGTTTGATTGGACTCTGAAATGTGATGAATCATTCCAGGAGTTAAAGAGGAGACTGACTACTGCTCCTGTGCTCACTAGTATTAACGGTAATCAAGGCTTATCCGTTTACACAGACGCTTGTGGTGATGGTGTGGGTGCGGTGCTAATGCCAAATGGTAGAGTAATTGCCTATGCAAGTAGACAATTGCGTCCACATGAGAAAAACTACCCAACCCACGATCTCGAACTTCTCGCAGTTATTTTTGCTTTGAAAATCTGGCGACACTATCTTCTAGGTAATAATCATTTCAGCTTTCGTAAAAATTTAAAAAGTTTAACTTAACTTGATAAATATACTTAATAAACTTCTTTCTTTTAGGTGAAAATTTTGAATTATTCACCGACCATAAATCTTTAAAGTATCTCTTCACCCAGAAGGATTTGAATCTTAGGCAACAACGCTGGATAGAATTTTTAGCATCATACGACCTACATATTCTATATACGCCTGGAAAAGCCAATGTAATTGCCGATGCTTTGAGTAGAAGATATGCTATTTTTGCTCATCTTGTTGTCACTCCTACTCTTCTTGAGAAAATCGATAGCAAGCAAAAAGAAGACAAGTTTTTTTGAGATATTTATGGAGGAATCCTTCATGGCGAAGGCATCAGTTTTAAAACCAATCATAGTGGAATTATAAGACTGAAAGGCAAGTTATGTGTTCCGGACATTCCCGGTCTAAAACGGGAAGTGTTGGAAGAGTGTCACAAGTCTAAACTCAGTATTCATCCAAGAGTTAATAAGACGTATAGAGATATCAAAAGAACTTTCTGGTGGAAAATAATGAAAGGGACATATCTATTTATGTGAGTCGTTGTGCTACTCGTCAACAAACAAAAGTGATCAAAAGAAGATGGCGGGTTTACTTCAACCGTTGGAAGTGCCTAAATGGAAGTGGGATCAAGTGTATATGGATTTCATAGATGGTTTGCCACAAACTTGCATAGGTAATGAAGCAATTTGGGTTATTGTGGACCATTTGACTAAGACTGCCCACTTTATCCCAGTAAAATCTACCCGGACAACAGCAAGTTTTGCAAAGTTGTACATAAAAGAGATTGTTCGTCTCCACGGTATACCGAGCTGTATAGTGAGTGATCGTGACCCGATTTTCACCAGTAGATTTTGGGAGACTTTTCAAGCCACATTAGGAACCAAACTGAACTTCAACACCGCTTATCACCTGCTATCTGATGGGCAGACTGAAAGGATTAATCGAATCTTAGAAGACCTTTTGCGCGCTTGTATTCTCGACTTTGGCGGTTCTTGGGAGGACCATTTGCATATGGTGGAATTCTCATATAATAATAGCTATCAGGCCAGTATCGAAATGGCTTCTTACGAAGCTTTATATGGTCATCCGTGTCGATCACCTGCATGCTGGATCGAGTATGGTGATAGACTCATTCTTGGACCAGATATGATAAAGGAAGCTACGGATAAAGTTCATTTTATTCGAAAGAAATTTAAAACGGCTCAAAGTCGTCAGGAAAGTTATTACGACCACTGGAGAAGAGATTTAGAATTCCAAGTTGGAGATTCTGTTTTTCTAGAGGTGTCTCCAATGCGTGGAGTGTTGGGGTTTGGAAAAACTGGTAAGCTGGCACTGCGATATATTGGTCCTTTTCCTATACCGGAGAGGATCGATCCTTTGGCATATCGAGTGCAGTTACCTAATTGGTTATCTGGCGTGCATGATGTGTTTCATGTTTCTCACCTTCGAAAATATGTGCACAATCCAGACAATATCATTAAAGAAGCCGCTCAACAGGATTTGACGATCACACTAAATCTGGCAGTTAAAAGAGAATTTAAAGATCATTGATCGTGATGAAAAGCAATTGAGGAATAAAATTTTGAAACTGGTTAAAGCGCAATGGAGTGGCGATCTGAATGACTATACTTGGAAAATAGAGGATAGCATGCAGAAGTCCTATCCCAATTGCAGAGTGGATATTTCGGCTTAATCTAGTTAGCCATTTCTCTATTTTTTTGCATTTGTATATTCTTTGTTCGTTTCTCTCTCTTTCAAATTTCGAGGATGAAATTTTCTTAAGGGGAAAATCTATAACATCCCAATTTTTTTATAAAAATTAAAATTAGTTATTAATATATATTTTGAAATAAAATTGAAATTAATTTGATAATTTCAAAACAAACAAAATAAGTGTTAATTTGTGTGTATATATATAAATAAGATTGTAATTGCATATGAGTTTAAAATTTAAGCTAATAAATGTTTTAAAATTATTTGAATTTAAAATATATATGTGTATATATATATATATGAGTAGATTTGAATTTTTGACTTTGAATTTGAATTTAAATTTGAATTTGGATTTAAAATTTAATAAAATGCCTTAGTGAAATAATTTGGATTTAAACAATAATATATATGAGATTTATTTAATGTGTAATTAGTTTTAAAACATTTTTCTTTTAAATAGTATATAATAATATAAAGTAAATGTCTTTATAAAATGGAAAATATAAATTAAAAATCAATATAAAATGTAAAACGATAAGTGTTTAATTTATAAAGCATAAATTAAGCAAGTATTGAATTTTAAGTGAATAGATTAACAAGTGTAATCCATGTAGCAAGGAAATTAACAAATGTCACATTCTTTGTTTTTATTTTTGAAAAATTAAATAACAATGAGAAAAAAGATAATATAAACACAATATTTCCTTCTCCTCATTTCATTTATCTGATCAAACTTTACAAACAAAAAAAATCATCAAAGCAAACTTTAAAAAAACAAAACACGCAAATATTTCAAACCAGATCAAAATAAGATAAACCTGTAAACTTCTCAAACCATATTCAAAGCAGTAATCTTTCAAAAGCAACAAGGATTTTCAGTTCAAAATCGAAGCAAGTTCAAGCATTTCAGTTTTTCAAAATCAAGAATAGTTACAAGATCAAACAACAACAATTCAACTCAGTATAATCATCTCAAACAGAAGGTCAAAGTAAGATCAAAATCTCAGCAATCAAAACACTTTCCAGATTTTTCAACTTTAAAACAACTTCTAGGGTTATAAAAGCTTTCTGTTTATATTATCCAGGTGAGTAAACTATGTTGAAATCTGGATTTGAACTAATTGTTCTGATCATGTCTTCAGTTAAGTTGTAAAAATTGGTTGTATTAATATAAATATGAGTATATGTGATTGTGCATGTCTGGATACATCAATAAGAAACCTGTTTCAAAAGTCAAAAAACTCCTTCTCAAATCATTTTCAGGCTTTATAATCTAAAAGAAACTTGTATATATAAACAGGATTTAAGTTTAAAAATTTTTTTCTAATAAAATTATTAAGTGGTTTTCTATGAAACAAGGAAAAACAATGTAAACTCTAAATTGGGTAAAAATCAAATATCATGCTTACTTATTTCAATTATATCATCGAAACCGTTTTTGGAAATAATGATTTTTGAAAGTGAAATCAGAATTTTTAAGTATAAATTCAAGGAGAAATTGTGGGTTGAATGATATTGGGTTTAAAGGGAAATTTTGGTGATCGATGATTGGAGAGGTCTCGGGACGTAGTTGTAGGTAGCTAAGGGATGGACGAGCTTGGGAAAAATGATCAGGAAAAATCTTGATCATCGTGGTGGTTGGGCCTTGGTAATCTAGGGTTTAAGCTCGTGTTTCTGTATTGGTCAAAATCGAGCTATTGCGGCGTCTTTGGTGGATCGAGTGTCACCAGAGCTGGGGGAAACGTTGCGTACGTGAACGGAGAGGTTGTGGTGGCGTGGCTTCTAACAATCTAGATCGTCGGAGCGAGTCAATTCCTTGGAGACCATTATTGTTCCTGTCTGGGTCGTGTTGTCAAATTGCAGATTCGTCGTCGATTCGTGTTGCTGAGTGTTTTGATGGATCGAGCAGATGATCGTCGACTGGACGATGGTCGTAGCATCGACTAGAGGTGATCGAAACAGTTGTGCATGTGCACAATGTATCTGGGTTGTGTCAGTGTTAAGTGATTTGGGAAGAAGGGTTGCGACTCGGAGTCGACCTCGGGAAGTTTGCATGTTGGCTCGAGTTTGAGCTCGTGCATTTTCAATTATGTATCGGGTGATAAAAACTTAAACAAAATTCTAATTTTAAAATGAAATTCGGGGGTTAGCTCGGGACGACTCGAAGCAAACACGCATTCCTCTCGGGGAGCATTCCGGTAGTTCTCAGGTTGGTGGCAGAACGATGTCAAATTTTTTAAAATAAATTCAAAATTTAAACATTTTAACCCATGTTTAAAAAAATTATTTCGAGTTAAACTCAGATTAGTAAAGGTTTTTAGAAGATTATGTTTAAAGTAATTAAGATTATTTAATCATGTAATCATTATTTATAAAATTAAATCTTAATTTATTTCTAATAAATAATGAAATTAATAATAAATTAAGATGAAATATTTTTTTAAATTCTTAATTAACCTTAATCTCTTATGTTAATAATGATTAACTATAAGGGTTATTAATTTAAAATTTTGATAATAACTAAATGGTTAATTAAGATTAATAATTTATAATTACTTAATAATTAAAGAATAATTAATTAAAGGTTAATTAATTATTAATTTAAAGTTAATTAGTTTATAATTAAGTATTAATTAATTAATTACTGTGCGAATGTGAAAACCTCATTGGCCCGTAAAACGGCATTGAATTTCGATGCGACAGGGAGTCGAATTCCAGCTGGTTATCTGAAACCCACAACGAACCTTAATGGTGAATCTTTGTGAATGATTATCCACATGTTTTTAAATTAAGCGCTCACTATTCGGTTTTGCCGAGAGATGACTTTGTGTCATATAACCCATTATGAATTGTGATACGATGAAATGGATAGCAATTGAAGAGGTGGTGAAGACCCGGTATCTTCAAGAACGATAGGATAACCTGTCAATGACTCTGCACTGAGTTGCCCTGGTACAGAGATCTCCATATGGGGAGTCCGATCGGGATTTGTGGATACCCGGATTTCAAGGGCTTCTTCCTTTATTGGACGATTCAGTTCCGTTCGAACCCGGAACGGACTTGTATGGTTGTATGTCTGGCAGTACACTTTGAGATATAAAGCTGTCTCTATCAAATAAATTTCTGTTTGGTGGCGGAGAATTTATTCTTTTAGCTTAACACCCTTCTATGAGACATACGAGCTCAGAAGTTATGTAGTTGATGGTTATCAGTGATATACTCCCAATTTGGTAGTGTGGCATACTGAGTGCTGCTGAGTGCTGCTGAGTGATGCTGATCATTTGTTGATTGAAGCATGGCTTTTTTGTAAAGCGTAGCTTTGTGGACGAGACTTCATCGGACCTCGCAACCCGGAAATGGTCGAAACAGGAAGAATGCAGCAAGGTTATGAGGGTCGCGCCCTTTAGGGTATGCCCATTTCCTTCTGAAAAAAGGTGGTATCATGGTATGGAGCGCAGATATTTAACCTATGTGGTTGCTGCAAATTTATTACTTTGTGGTTGAGGGCCCTCGGATAAAGGTCGGTAACGACCGGAGAATGGCATATTCGTGTAGTAGTTACCTAGTTACAGAGGTAACCCGGCCTTGTGTTGGCAGAGAGCTTGTTAAGTTCTCAAGGCGTCTCTCAAGAGGCGTACCCATATGGCATAAGAAGTTCCTTAGCCTAACTATTTGTTAGAAATCCAATCACCAAAACGCGCCCAGTACGGTTTTAGTTGTAGAACCTGCCATCTAATATGGCAGCTATAGTAGGTATACTATAATGGTACGTATGCTGGCTAAGATTAATATTATACTTTCAAAATGTTTTCTACACTATGCACTAATAATAATATCAAAGAATTTTCTCGTATCAAGCATATTTGACTATCATAAGGAGAAATCTCCCCCAAGTGTGCGATTGCACTGTGTGTGTGTTGGGAGGCCTTATGGTAGTTTCATTTTCCTAAAACATGGACGGATTTCTTTTATAAAGTGTTTTGGAATAAACAACTGTTTTTGTTTACTCATACCAGTCCCATGACTGACTCGGAGTTTATTGTTCCCTTCTAAAACTCTGGGTGCCCATAAATTTCCACACGGGCAGCCTAGAAGTAGGTTATCCTTGTTTTTGAGCTAGCTTGGACTTAGAAGTCTTTTGATAGTTGTCGAATTTTGGAAAGCTTTTGGTTTGAAGTCTTGAAAGCTTTGAAGTTTGGAAGAAAAAGATTCTTAGTTTGGATTCTCGCTATCTCTCTTTTTGAAGACTCTGTCGTTCCAATGTGGAGTAACCGTTATGTTGTTGTATCATATGTGAAGTACTCTGATGTGGGTGATCGATGTTGTAATAAATATTGTATCGGTGTTGTATCTGTGTTGTGATAAATGAAATCATCTTTTGTTTCCGCTGTTTTATATTCATCTAATGTTGTTATAAGCTTCATACGAACTGGAGTTCAGCATTTGACTCTCCGGCAGTCGAATACAAGTGAGGTATTTGATGTCCTTTTTTGAACGCTGGATTTCGGGTCATGAGAGCATCCCTATCCACCGTTGTTTTACAGGTCTATTGTATGAAAACCATACGAGAATGCTTAAAAACGCGTTAAGGGGGATCAATGTAAAGCCGTAATGCTATCAAAAATATTTATGTTATTATTAGACATTATATATATAGCATATCTGACTATATGTAGATAGTTTGATGGATCCTTAAGAGATGGAAAATCCCATAACATCTCTTAAGTTATTGCGCCCACGTATACACTTGATAGGAGATGTAAAATCTCGTAACATCTCTGAAGCTATTACACTCATATCTCACATAGTATTAATTTGGGTTACATGAAGATATTTTAGCTCTGACTCGAGTGTTTGTCTTTTCATTACGCTTGGATCAGCCTGAGTATTAGAGTGTATCTAAGACTTATTCTGGAGGATGAAGACGAAGATTGGTATACTATATTTAACTATTGCTATTCCACTACATCATTTTGTTTCTACTGCATTATTCTACTATATCTGTTGTATGTATAACTCTGATTGATGTTGGAAAGTGTAATAAATATATATTATAAAAAAGCTTCATGAACTACTTATTTGATTATTATATTTTGTCATTCCAATCCAAGATTTTGTGTACTTTTTCTTCTTTTCTTTTATTTCTTAATCAACCCATTAGTTATCTGCCTTCAAGATTGTTCGAGTCGGACATGTGTGGTTTATTATTGATTTGATCTGAAATGCGGGTCGTCACATTTATGATGACAACTCTGCATATAAAATATATTATAACTCCCCCTGAGTTACAAAACTCCCCTTTAATCTATATCTAGCTTTTATATATTTCTCCCCCTTTGTCATCAACAAATATAAACTAACTATAACTTCCCTTAACTAAGATACTTATAGTAATGATGATAAGAATAATATCTAAGAAATGATGAGTGATAACACAGATCATTAATAGCAACCATACAAAACTATACATTCATTCAATATCACAATATAAAGTAATCACAATCCAATCAAATCTTAAACTATACATATAAGTTTGAAGTAAACTTGTCAAATAAAATCAAATAAACATACCACACAATTAAGGCAATCAAAACAAATGAAATATTATCTAACGTGAATTTCGAATGAATGGTGATTTGTGAATGTAACAATGAGGATAATGAAGATAAAAGTTCCCTTTTTGTTCAATGAGATTTCCATCTCAATTGAAACATACTTCTCCGATGCATCGAACTTCATCATCTTCCTCCATGCGTTCTTCCACTTCTTCTTCTTCTTCCTCCTCGTCATACTGCCTAGAATGGAGTTATGAATATCCAAATTTGCAGAATCATCTTCAATAACTATTGGATTCACAGGATTATCCAATAGATATTTTTGCAAATTGCGAAGAATTCTGCTTTTCTTCTCTTGGTCTTTGGTCATACAAAGTTGCACCACTTGAATTTCAGTGATCATTTGTAGAATATTCTTCATTTCACCCTCCATTTTAGTGATCTTGGCAATAGTAGTGTTTTGCATGGGGCCTTGGGTAAGAGAAGGGAATAAAAAAATGAATTCTCTTCTCTAGAACGTTTGGGATTAGAGGAAGCAATGGTTTATTTGTTTTAGAAGTTTAAAATAGAGAGAATATAGAAAATTAAAGAAGAAAGTCGAAATTTGGTTATTATGTAACCAATAATTTGAATTTTAGAATGAAAATAAAAAAAATAGAATTTACCGTTATATGTTGACATATGAGGTTAGGATATGTCGACATACATAGTATTATTTTTATTAGTTTGTTTTTCTTTATATTTTTTAATTTTTACTTTATTATTTTTATATTTTCGGCAGAGGTCAAATTCCTAACTCTCTTCTTAACTTAGTAAAGGATGTTTGATTCAATGGTTTTTTGATATATCAACTATTTGATTTTCAGTGTTTATAAATTCAAATGATATTATTTCTTTATTTACGATATCTCTTAGAATATGATGTCTTATACCAATATGCTTAGTTCTAGCATGATGAGTTGGATTTTTAGACAGATTGATCGCACTTGTAGGTGAATTAGTAAATTTAAACCAAAATCTTTTAATTTTTTTTGCATATAGATAACCTGTGAATAAGCTAACACTGCTGAAATATATTCTGCTACTATCATAGATAGAGATACAGAGTTTTGCTTTTTACTAGACCAGGAAACCAGAGAATGTCCCAAAAAGTGACAAGTCCCACTTGTACAATTTCGGTCTGATTTGTGTCCAGCATAGTCAGCTTCACTATATGAAATTAATTTAAAGGAGTCTTCTTTTGGGTAAAAAAGTCCATATTCCAATGTGTTACTTACATATCTCAAAATTCATCTTATGGATTCTAAATAAATTTCTTTAGGTTAAGATTGATATTTTGCACAGAGATAAACACTTGCATCATATTAGGTCGATTAGCAGTTATATAGGGTACCGGTCCAATCATTCTTTTATACAATTTTTGATCTACATCTTTTACTTTTTTTCTTTATTTAATTTTTCATTAGTTGCCATGGAAGTTGGTTTACCACTGATATTTGACATATCAAATTTCTTAACTAAATCTTTGGCATATTTCTCTTGACAAATGAAAATTCCATTACTTAGTTGTTTTATTTGTAATCCTAGAAAATAAGTTAGTTCTCCCATATGACTAATTTCAAATTCCTTAGTCATTATTTCTAAAAAATCTTTATTTAGTTAATCATTGGTAGATCCAAAAATGATATCATCTACATATATTCGTATTATATGAATATCATTTTTATCTCTTTTAATAAAAAGTGTACTATCTACTTTTCTTATTTCAAAATTTGGTTGTAATATATAGGATTTAAGTCTACCATATCAAGCCCTTGGAGCCTGTTTCAGACCATACAAAGCCTTCTTTAATTTGTAAACATGGTTAGGTAGTTTTTCATCTTCAAAAAGAGGGGTTATTCTACATACACAACTTATTTAATAAAACCGTTTAAAAATGAACTTTTAACATCCTTTTGATATTACTTAAAATTATTATGATTAGCAAAAGCAAGAAAAATTCGTATATCTCCTAATCTTACTACGGATGCAAAGTTTTCATCGAAATTTATTCCTTCTTCTTAGTGATAACCTTGTGCAACTAATCGAGCTTTATTTCTCACAACCTCTCCTTGTTCATTCATTTTGTTTCTGTATACCCATTTAGTTCCTATTATGGATTTATTCTCAGGTCTTGGGACTAACTCCCTTACATCATTTCATGTAAATTGATTCAATTCTTCTTGCATTGCAAGAATCCACGAATCATCGGTTAATGTTTCCTTTGGATCTTTAGGTTCAATAGTTGAAATAAAAGGAAGTTTACTCATTTTATTTAGTTGATTTTTAGTTTTAACAATAGATTCAATATTTCAAAGTATATTTTCTATAGGATGATCTTTCAAATATTTTGTTCTTTTATTTGGATGTGAATTTTCTTGTATCGACCCAGAATTTCACTACTTTGATTGGTGATTATTTAATTAATTTTAAATATTCAAATAATAGGTTTTATAATGGAAATAAAAATATTTTAAAAATTAAATAGTAATGATTAAATAGTGTTCAAAATATGTTTAAAAAATAATTAGTTCGAAGAAAAATTGAAAATGTGATCGGAATTCGTTTTTACGAAATTTCAACTTTTCGTCGGCTAATGTTATTGGAAACGTTATGCACTCTTTAGCATAAGCATTCAAACTAGTAGATAATTTAATATATGTATATATATATATGTGTGTGTGTGCGCGCGTGTGTGTGTATTAGTGTATGAATGTATTTATACCTTAGTATATTAAGTTAAAAGAAATAAAAGAATGTTACGTCATTAAGAGATATAAATACATTAGAGTACTTATGCATGTTGGCTTTGATTTGATGGAAGGGTGGCTAGGTGTGGGATGAAATGGGTGAGGTAGAAGGGAGGGTGTGATGTGGCATGCATTTGTGGAGGGTAAAGTACATGAGGGTAAAATGGTAATTGGCCATTTCTATTTCATATAAAACTAATTTTTCACCTTTTCCTTCTCATTTTGTTTTCATTTCCTATTCTCACATCTTCCTAAAAGCTTCATGAAAACTTTTAATGGCTTCTACTCATAATTTCAAATTTTTACAAATCTAATTTTAAACTTTTAAAATGATTTCAAACTCGTTTAATCTCTTCATTTACATTTTAAAACGCTCTCTATTTTTACTCCCACTTCATTCGGCCATAACTTCCTCCAGACTACTCTAAATCAGATTTTTTTTTGAAAATGTATAATTCTAGTGGAACAATTTCTATTCTAATCACTTTCTCAAATTTTTAATATGTTTGGGTCAAAATTGCATTTATTTTTGACTCATTTTCGATCCCATATTTTCAAACCCAAAAACAGCACTCCTTCTTTTGACCATACTTCCCTCAAAAAATCCAAATTGAACGATTATCGTTTTGAAATGATAGAGAAAAGAATTTTCAAGAAATTTTCATTTGAGCACTTTTTACAATTTTGAGAGTAACATAATCAAAAATCTGTGAGAAGATGACCTATTTTCGAGTGGATTTTTGTGGTTTCCAAGTTTTGCAAGTCTATAGCATTTCAAGTTCTAAAGGGTTTTGGAGAGTAAATTTCCATTTTCTAATAAAAGTTTTAACTTTTTTAT
This sequence comes from Allium cepa, assembly GCA_030765085.1. Lineage (NCBI taxonomy): Eukaryota > Viridiplantae > Streptophyta > Magnoliopsida > Asparagales > Amaryllidaceae > Allium > Allium cepa. The sequence continues at coordinate 252,003,148 of CM060937.1, read as the reverse complement.
ATGTTGAATAAAATTTTATGTAGTTATTGGTTGAATTGTTAGATAAATATATGGTTGATCTCATAAGTCTATTGGTGGTATGTGATGGAAAACTACACTTGAAAATGAAGTCTATACATAGTGTGGATTGACAATTTTTGAAACTTATCTATGATTTGATGTCATGTAATGTAATCATGCATATGTATGGGTTATGTTTTTATGTTCATGTATAGTATATGTTAAGATGTAAGTTAGCATTTGAAATTTGTTTGTATGGGATATGGAGACACTTGATTCCAAATTTATTTTGCTTAGATTTTTTATAGAAAATGTTCACTAAAGTTTTCTAAATTGTACTTTGATATTTAAAACCTTTTACTAAGTTTGTAAGTAAGTTAAAAGTTAAAAAGTAAGAGTTGTTGAAGGTTATTGCAAAACAAGTTTAGAAGTAATGGCATCCACAACGATAGTCGCTATGGATGCAATTCGATGAAGATTCAATTTTTGAAAAGTTTGAGTTTTTATGTTTCAAAAGTTTTGTAAATGTTTTACAAACTTAAAAAAAATGTGTGTTAAAAAGTTAATTAAGTTTTTAATTATTAACTAATTAGTTAATTATTAACTAAATATTAAATAAGGATTATTGAGTTTAATTAAATAAGGATTAGTTACTAATTAATTATCTTTTAACTTTAAGATTAATTTTAATTAATTATTAATTAAGTTAATTAAATTATGAGTTGAGTATATAATTTATTTAAACTAATTATTAATTTAACAAAGGGTTTAATTATAATTAATTACTAATTAAGTTAAATTTAAGTTAAGGATTTAATTAAAACTCAATTATGATTTAATTATTTGTAATAAAAGTTTAATTTATTATTTTAGTTTTAATTAAATATTATTTAATTTATTAATTGAGATTAATGAAGAGTTAATTATTAATGAAGGTTTAAGTTATAATTTAATAATTATTAAAGTACTAATTAAGGGTTGAATTATTTATTAGTTTTTGTTTAATTATTTATTAAAGGTTTAATTATTTATTGATTTATAATTAAATTAAGTTAAGAATTAACTGAGATTAATTATGATTTAAATAAGGGTTTAACTTGGCCAAAATTATTTTAAGAAGGAGGTTTAAGTTTTAAACTCTTTGTTTTCCAAGAATCAAATTGTTTTAAAGGTACTTCTTTTTCAAAGATGGTTTTGAACTCAAGGAATTAAGATGTTGGTACTATTAAGTAGACAAATGAATATGAATGAGTTATGATGTGATTATTTGTGTTTATTAGACAACTATTAGCAAAAAAACCTATTCAGCTATAGATTGATTGTCTGATTGTGAGTACGTTTGATAGTAGAATAAATCCGTGTTCTACTATAAATTGATTGAATTGTTTGGACACCTATGTAGCAGGACGAACCACCATCCGACTAGTATTGTTATCTGGACATTTTTATGCCGATTAGTTTATATTGACATGTGAAGGGAGCTTTTAAAACGGAACTTTACAAAGGATAAGTGGATCGGCTTATAACAAATAATATTTTCATAAAGAAATTTATGACATAAGAAGGGAGCTTTTAAAAAGTTATCTACTAGTACAGAATATAAATATAAAAGTAAATGAAACCAGATATTTTTATACTAGTTCGAACTTCCAGTTCTACGTCCAGTTCCAGATTCCTTCTAGAATTCAACTATCAACCCTCACTTTACCCAGAGGGACAAGTATACACTGCCTGAGAAACCGATTAGGACTTCTACCGCCTAAGCAACAGAATATGACTACAACTGCCTAAGCAACTGAATAGGACTTCCAATACAAATATTAAATTGTTTCTGAGCATCAAAGAATTTTAAAACGGAACTTTACAATTCTGAATTATGTTTTGAATTGCCCGTTTCTTGCGACATCAAAGAATTTTCAAAAACTTTTGGTATATGAATTATGTTTTGAAATCTTTAGCATATGAACTATTTTTTTAAAATACTTTAGATTGTGTGCACGTGCATATACCACTTTGGAGAGATTTTAACATGAATTCACTACTACACTCAGACCATAGATTAAATATATTACTGAAGCTTTTGCCTAGAATCTAGTTTATAACTTGTTAGATTATTTCTTAAGTAAAATAGTATCTGCTCCTGCAAATATGGTTAGTTCATATAATATATACTTATACAGTTGTCACAATCAAAATATCAAAACTCAAGGTTCTAACATTCTCTCCCTTTTTGATGATGACAACCATGTAAGTTTTGTAAATATATTAAAGCAATTTTAATCCCCATGACTTAATACTCTCCCTATCAATCATATTCTCCCCCTTTGTCATCGATGAAAAGGAACAAAAAAATTGATATGATAGACATATAAGCATATGGATATGAGAAGCAAATAAGTGTATAAACTTCGTAAAAGTATGCCATACATAAACATCAAACACATAAAAACATATAGATATGATAAATAATGACAATCTTACCTACGAACTTCAAAGTTTAACAACCACATAAGAATATGTGTTAAACGAAATAATAGTAATACAAGTTTTTCATGAATTAAATGGCAACAAAAAGAAAAGAGTCTAGAATCCTCACTATCTTGTACTTCCTTTTCTTCTTCTTCCAAAGTCGTCCAAGAGAATAGCATATAGGGCATGAAAATCCTTTGATTGAGTTTAGCTTTTTATTAGTTTTAAAAATGTTCTTTTCCACATTAGCTAATTGTTGGTCAAGTTCGCTTTGATTCCGCAATAACGCAACAAGAGCTTGCTTTGGAGGCACGTCAACGTGAAGTTCTTGAATTTTGTCGTTGTCTTCTTCTTCTTCTTCTTATCGACGAACTTGAGAGAAGGAAGAAGAAATATTCATGTCTCTTAGTTGTGGGATTCCTTGGTTACGATCAGCGACCCACTGTTGAAAGCTAATGATTTGTTGGTGCTCAAGACGCTTAGGAAGACCCATTAGGCTTAGAGTCTTGGAGTTAAGCTCTACGATGGTCATAAAATGGGAATCGGGCAAAGGAACTCCGAAATTTTGAAGAAGCTCCCTAGTGAATTGTCTTGTGGCTTCTCTTATGATTGACGGTGAGAAATCCAACTAATATTATTTTTCCACAATTTTCTCGTTAGGATGAGTAAATAGCATATAGCGCTTGAAAATCCATCTTTTAGTCATTTCTGTAACTTTAGGTTTGCGGTCCTAACGATCAAATAAGGGCACGATGAATGTTTCTTGTCTTCGGACGTAAGGCACTAGATTTCAAAATAGTTAAATCATTCGATAAGAAGAAATTCTATACTTCATCGAAATGAGACATTGGAAGAATCTTTTTGGTCTTGGCCTTTCCCGCAGGAACATCCACAATGGATCCAGTGCGCTTAACAAGATCCCCTTCTTTAATAGCGGTATCACTACCAAAGACAACAATACCTACATTCTCATTCTCAAGATTTAAGGCTGTGCTTGCGAACTAGACTCTGACTGACTAAGGATTTTAAGGGAGCTCGGAGCCTGATGCCCCTCGCCGTCATGGCAATGAGACTCAACATCCATAGGTAAAAATGTATGTCGAGAGAGCCTTCGGGATTGATTCGTCGTTATATATATCAACCTAAACATCGCTAAAATCCAATCCGTCGAATGGACATCTTAGAATATGGTCTAATGGTCGAAGAGGTAAATAAATCTTTACTTAACATACCAAGGTCTATATGAAATCATTTTTGTTTCAGGGATTTTGGTGGTTGAGATTCATATTTGCAAAGAAAAGCTTAATTAAAAGAGGATATATTTTGACATCGTTGTTTTCATACTCAATGAGCGAATCGAAACCATGAGCTTTGGCCATTTCTCTAATTGCATAGCCGTTGAAGTCAGGGAATTTCATGAAAGCTCCTTCAAACAACTTTGAATTTCTTATGGTGTTGAATCTATTAACCGCCATTTCATTGTGTAACCAAGCTCGAATTTGGCTCTCGGATGGTCCGGTTGTTGATTCCCATGCTCAATTTGATCTTGGAGCCATTTGATTTATGAAATTTGGATGGAAACTTTGAGATTTTTGATGAAACTAAGGTTTGTGTTTGGGTTTATTGTGAATAGAGAATGTTTTAGATAAGGTAAGAATGAACGGTAGATGGGAGTTATGAACGATTTGAGCAAATAGGTGCATTGGAGAATGTGTAGATCTATTTTTAAAAATTGAAAACAAACGGGTCAATCGAATGAAAGGGTTAAGACAGCCAGCTGAAATGTAGAGAATTGAACCCACAAGTTTCTAGTTAAAAAATGCCATAATTCAGTCGGCTGAAGGGAGCTGGTCAGTCGGCTAAATTTTGGGTCGTATGTTGTAGATTTGAATATTCAGTCGGCTGCGATATGGAGTCAGCCTGCTAAAGTGGAGAAAATTTCGACCCGCAAGAATATAGTACAAATTTGACTCAATTCAGTCGACTGGAAGATGGACCTCAGTCAAATGAATGCTGAAATGATGAGTATGAAGTTTCAGTCGACTGAACTCCTATACTCGGTCGGCTAAAACTGTTGTTTTCCTGAGGCATAGCTTATTTGTAGTTCATTAAAAAAAATTTAGCCAATAAGCTATATATATATTTTTATTGAGTTTTATTCTCATGTTAAAATAAATATAATTTTTATATCAATAAACATGTTACATATCCATATTACAATCTCAAATTTATAAATATAAAAATATAGATTTTAATTTCCTTAAGTTTTAGATTCGTCTGAGCTTGGTTCAACTTTGGTGATGTCACATAGTGGTTGTATAGGAGACCAAACATTACGTTGAGCATCTTGCTCCCAAGAATTCGAAGACATATGAGGTCTTTAAGGAGACGGATTGTGCACACCTTTCTTAGGTGACGTTCCACAGAATTTGAGAGCGAATTGTTCAAGGAAATTGAATCGTCTACCATGATATTTTTATTATAATACATCTCACATTGTGAACCTAAAGTCTCACGTTGATAACGATGGATTTCGTCGATTTTCTACTTGGTAGACGGTGAACCAAAGTCTAAGTTTTGATTTGCTTGTTTCTCGTTTGGTGTATATCCAGTATGATTATTTGGAGATGGAGTAATCTTCACTGGAATATACATCAAAGTAGATTTGTTTGATGAATCTGTAGTAGGAGTGTTGAAAAAGATCAATGAGAGATCAGGACTTTCTTGAGACGACATGTTGAAAAAGAATGCATATTTATTCTTAAAGTTTGTATATGAATTAAGAAAATTCTGATTACACACACACACACACACACACACACATATATATATATATATATATTGTGTTGATTATCTATTTAAAGTTTTTATTTTATGGTTAATATTCTTTAGAAAGCTTCAGCCAAGAGAAAATGTAAGGTTAAAAAAATATGAAAGGATTTTAGCCGTACATAAAATAAACAAAATGTGAGGTTTTAAATCAAGTAACACAATAGAAATTGGAAAGACATGCGACTTCCACCCATAAGTGCAGAGTTCGAGTGCCATCATCTCCAATTTTTGTTCTATTATATTTTACAATTTTTACACTATAATATCAAATTATAAATCAAGTAATGACATAATTCCAAGTTCACATCTAAATTTAAGAAAAATATTTTCATTTAAAGGTTTAATAAATATCTGCAACTTGATTTTCTGATGGTACAAAATCAAGAGAAAAATTACTCTTTTCTATGTTATCATGAAGAAAATTATGTCAAATTTTAATATGTTTTGTTCTAGAGTGATTTATAGAAATTTTTAATAAATTTATAGCACTTGTATTAATCATAATAAATTGTTGATTTAGATAGATTTATACCAAAATCTTGTAGTGTTTGCTGCATGTATATTACTTGAGCGCATGCCAAGATACTAAAGATTGTTCAATGAAATGACGAGTGCCACTTGTACTCCTTCGATCCGTTCGACATCCTCCAAAGTCAGCATCACTATATGATACTAACTCAAAAGGACATTCTTTCGAGTAAAAGGGACCATAGTCTTGCTTAAGTAGCGCAAAATTCATTTAATTGCCAGCAAATGTGATTCCTTGGGATTTGCTTGAAATCGTACATGCAAGAGTACATTCATCATTATATCTAGACGAATAGCAGCTAAGTAAAGTAAGGATCAGATCATACTTCGATATAGTTTTTAGTTAACACTTTTGTTATTTTCATCTCGATCGAGATGTACCATAGTGCTCATAGGAGTTAGTTTAGCAGAAGTGTTTTCCATACCAAAACGTTTTATAAGATTATTACAATATTTTTCTTGATTAATAAAAGTTCCATTATTTAATTGTTTAATTTGTAATCCAAGAAAATATGAAAGTTCTTCTATATAAGACATTTCAAATTCTCTTGCCATAATATTCAAAAACTCTTGACATAATTTTTCGTTTGTGGAACAAAAAATAATGTCATCAACTTAAATATGTACTATTAAAATATCATTTTTATTATTAAATTTAAAATATTGATGGAATGGCATATGAAGTGTTTCTTCGATTATTTTAGTTCTTTTATTATAAATTCTATATGCCTTGCTTCTTTTCGAGTATCTAATGGACATTCCTTCATCGAATTTTGGATTAAATTTACCCACCTGGCCTTTAGTATTTAATAAAAAGCATTTTGAACTGAAAACTTTAAAATATGATATATTAGATTTTCTTCCATTAAAAAGTTCGTATGGAGTATGTTTTGTTAATGATCTAATAGAGACTCGATTTAAAACATAACAAGCAATTGCTACACCTTTTGCCCAAAAATATTTAGGTAAAGTGCTTCCATTAATAAAGTTCTAGCACATTATTGAAGTGTTCTATTTTTTCTTTCTGCAACTCCATTTTATTGCGGAGTTCGAGAAAATGAAAAATTGTGAACAATTCCTTTCTTATTACAATATTTTTTCGAAAATATCATTATCTAATTCACCACGATGATCACTTCGAATGTTTTTAATTTTTATATTCTTAATATTTTGAATTCTCTTATCAAAGATTTTAAAATTTTCAAAAGTATGACTTTTATTTTTCATAAATATTGTCAAAGTGTATCTTGAGAAATCATCTACAATTACGAAAACATATCTAGTATGATTTATAGATTGTAGTTGAGTCGGTCTAAAAAGATCTAAATGTAATAACTCATGTGGTTGTAATGTAGAAATTATTTTTTTTGATTTAAAAGTAGATTTGGTTAATTTTCCTAACTAATAAGCATAACAAATACTATTTACTTTAAAATTCTTTTTCTGTAAACCTTATACTAAATTATTTTTAGATAATTTGCTTATTGCTTTAAAGTTTATACGATAAAATCTTTTATGCCATAACCAAGGTTTATTTTCTTTGGCTACTAGATACATATTTGTGTTATGATTAACTTTCATACTTAATATGTACATAGTATGTTCTCTAGTTCCTTCAAAAATTAGATTCTTGTTTTGATCAAATATATTACATTTATTTTTCAAAAAAGATATATTAAAAAATTTATCGCATAGTTGACTTATACTAAGCAAATTATGTTTTGATTTTTTAACTAGTAAAACTTTTGTAATAAGAGGTACATCAGATGTACCGCCGTTGCTCACATCGCCTTTGTCGATGATATAACCTTTGAAATTATCTCCAAATGTGACAGATCCTCCATTTGAGTAGATAACATTAGTCAACATATCTTTGTTTCCTGTCATATGTTTTGAGCAATAACTATCAAGTATCCACTTTCCTCTTTTCTTAGTTGCTACCTGCAAAAAATAAAAAGACGATGTTGGTACCCACTTTTTACTAAGGTCCTAAGATTTAAATCTTAGGAAACTAAATCCAAAAGGGTTTAGAATTCCCTTTATAGGTAAAAGTTTCATTTTTATGAATTGAATTTATAAAATACTTAATATATTTATTTGTAATCGAATTATTATTACTTTTTGGTACCCAAATCTTTATAGTATTTGTGTTGCAAATATCCTTCTTTTGAGTGAAAACTTTTGGTTTTGGTTTTACTTTTACAAAATTCTTATGTATACTGAAATTTTTATATGGTGAATTATTCCTCTTTGAACTAGATTTTAAGGAATTTTATATCCTAACCATTTCTTATTAAAAGTAGTTTGAGAGTCATTAATAATTTTAGAAAGATTTTTCTACCTTTATTAAAGTTAAAAACATTTTTATTTTTATTTTCTAACTCAGTTTTGAGACTAGTATTGTTTAATTCAAGAATTCTGACATTAGATTTTAAAACATGATTTTCTGCAACTAATGTCATATTCTTTTCTTTTTGAACTTCAATTTCATTTGATAGCATTGCGAGTTAAGAAAATACATTAGATAAAGATCCTTGTGTTTTGATAAGATCTTCTAAGATTTTCTTTTCATCTCTGAGCATATCAACTTCTATTTTACTTCTATTTAGTTTTTCTAAAGCATGTTTATACTTTCTTTTAACTTTTTTTAGTTTACCCAATAACTATAAGTTTATATGAATTAAATCATCAAAAGTTGGATCACGTACATCGTAAGTCAAAGCCATAAAGTAGACATTGGCTTGTTCGGTGTCACTGTCAGTGTCATTGTCTGATGATGTAGATGATTCTGAATCATCCCACGTAACAGAGAATGCTTGCTTCTTCTTATACTTTTCCTTCTTATTCTTGTACATGTCTTTCTTTCTATCAGGATAGTCCTTCTTTATGTGATCATTCTTATGACACTCATAACATTCAAAATTTGAAGCTGGTGGTTTATTGGTATTGTCTCTCCTATTGTTTTCAAATTTCTTATTCTTTATAAATTTTAAAAAAAAATTGAAATTCTTTTCTATTAATGCATGTCATCTTCATCTAAATACAAATCTTCTTATTCAACTTGGAAAGCTATATTCTTTCTATCTAGGCTTGATCTCATTTTGCCTGCAAATTTACTTCATACGACATGACATTCCTATTAACTCTTCAGGTTGATGGTAGAAAAATCGTTAACTTCTACAATAGCTAAGACTTTTCATTCCCATTCATCCATTAAAGAGTTTAGGATTTTCGAAATAATATCAAAATCGGTATGTTTTTCTCCTAATGCTAATAGTGAATGATATATGTCTTGAAATCTAGAATACATTTCATTTATAGTCTCACCGGTTTCATGCTGAAATTTTAGAATTGATATTTAAGCATAGTAATTTTTCTTTTCTAACTTTTTTTCGTTCATGTGTAACTTTAAGAGTTCGTCCAATTTCATAAGCATTTGTACACATGCTAACTCTATTAAATTCATTCTTATCAAAAGCACAAAATAACATATTTATGGCTTTTGCATTTGAGGTAGCATCTATCTTTTGTGTGTGTGACCATTGTGAATATTATGTACTGGGTATAGTATATACATTCTAAGTGACATTCCAAGTATCATATCCATTTACTTGCATATAAATTCTCATGTGAGTTGACCAATAATTGTAATTTAAACCGTTAAATAGTGGTGATCGTGTAGTGGATTGACCTTCAATAAACTTATGTTAGTGTTATTTTCCATATTAACCGAATATCAAATAAGTGTGCTATGGTTATATGATGACCTTGCTTTGATACCAATAGAGAGTGACTAAGGATCGTATAATATGGAATATTAACTAAGTTATCTACTAGTGCGGAATATAAATATAAAAGTAAATAATATGTAAATGACACCAGAGATTTTTATACTAGTTCGAACTTCCCATTTTATGTCTAGTTCCAGAATTCTTCTAGAATTCAACCATCAACCCACACTTGACCAGGAGGAACATGTAATACATCGCCTGAGCAACCGAAGAGGACTTGTATAGCCTATGCAACAGAACATGACTTCAACCGCCTGAGCAACCGAACATGACTTCCATTACAAATTGTAAATTGTTTCTAACTGAGTATGCTCTTGAATAGCACTGATAAATCTATAACGTGCACCCTTCCTATAATCTTCTCATTTGTGGTATATCATGTAATTTGTGAAGATATGAAGTTTGTTCAATCGCTAATGAAGTTTTCTTGAATGAGCAAGCGATTAGGATGAAAATATTGAATGCAAATGGCAAGATTATTGGACTATAAGAATGAGAATTAGAACTAGAATTAAGTGATTAAAACAATGAATTTCATGGCTATATATACACTACAAGAATTTTTTTTTTGGTGGCACACAAAAAACGCTACCAAAACTTATGGTAGCGTTTTGATAAACGCTGTGATAAAGCCCGCAACTAAAAATTCATGATTTTTAGTTGCATTTATTTCAACGCCACTATAAATCCTTTTATTGCAGCGTTTCTCAAAGGCCACCATAGATCATTTTGTAGCGTTTTAAAAACGCCACCAAAAAGTTTTTTGACGCTACCAATAGAGTTTCCACCTTTACCTCTACTTTATGGTTGCGTTTACTTAACGCCCTATATGTATTTATAGCGTTTTTGAAACGCTGCTAAAAGTTGTTGATCAATTTGCATCATTTTCTCCTGCTATTATTTCCTGCTAATGGTTTATTTTGTTTCTACTATATCAATCTACAATCACCCAAATAATCATCATATTCAAACAATTAAAAAAACATATTAATCATATAATCAAATAAGATATCCATTACCATTCTAATACAATAGTTTTTTGTTAAAATGACCAAACTCACATACAATAACCATTCGTATACAAATTTACATACCTAGTACTAATAAAATGTTATACCAAACTGGTACTAACAAAACGCTTGATTACCCATAATTTTTTATTGCATGCACAAGTGAAAGCTAGCACCATAAAAGTCCAACCTTGCCCTCTTCAGAAATCCAATGTCTACACAAGTGAAAGTACAATATATAGTCAAACAATTATGTTAATTCGTAGGACTTAAAATCTAATATCAAACATCTACAACATTGTACGAGTATATCATATTATAAATAATGTCATATAAATAATCAAAGTTATGAATGAAACGAAATAAATAAAGTTCAATCTTACAGTTATATATAAAATGTTGTTAAATTAGTTATATTATTATTATTTATAAAATGTAGATAATTTAAACTTAGTTAATTTTATAAAACTTGTTTAATTTTAACAAAGCCTAGTTAATTTTTATTAACTTGGTTAACTTAATTTTTGATTGTTATTATTATTATTCAAACTCAGTTAACTTAATTATATTATTATTATTGTAAACTTAGTTAATATTTATAAACTTAGTTAATTCATCATCGTTATTTATAAATCTTTGTAAAATTAATTATATTATTATTATTTATAAAATTTAGTTAATTAAACTTGGTTAATTTTATAAAACTTGTTTATATTTAATAAAACTTAGTTAATTTTTATTAACTTGGTTAATTTATTATTATTGTTATAATGATTATTATTATTAAAACTCGGTTAACTTAATTATATCATTATTATTATAGACTTAGTTGATTTTTATAAACTAAGTTAATTCATCATTATCATTATTATTTATAAAACTTTGTTAAATTAGCTATATTATTATTATTTATAAAATTTAGTTAACTTAATCTTAGTTAATTTATAAAACTTGTTTAATTTTAACAAAACTTAGTAATTTTTTATTAATTCGGTTAACTTAGTTAAATTATTATTATTATTATTAAAAATTCAGTTAAATTAATTATATTATTATTATTATAAATTTAATTAATTTTTATAAACTTAGTTGATTTTTATAAACTTAGTTAATTCATCATCATTATTTATAAAATTTTGTTAAATTGATTATATGATTATTATTTATAAAATTTAGTTAACTTAAACATAGTTGATTTTACAAAACTTGTTTAATTTCAACAAAATATAGTTAATTTATTATTATTATTTTTAAAACTCAGTTAACTTAATTATATTATTATTATTATTATAAACTTAGTTAATTTTTATAACACGCATATATATATATAAGATATGAAACAATAGTAGGAATGTTTCAACTGATCTTGTTTTGTTAATCGCATAGACCAAGGAAGTTCTGCACTTTTGAGTCAACTGAGATTCCTATAGGCTGCTCAAGACAAATTTCATGTTTAAAGTCCAATTGAACATTTCAAAGCTAGTTGAAGCAATTAAGACAGTAACCTGATATAAAGGAATGTATGTTTAACATAGCAGATGCATGCTTCAAAATCAATAAAAAGTCATGACTGCGTGTACTTATGATTGCAAAAACAATCAAAGCCATTTCACATACCTGACTAACGACATCTCTAATCAACTGTTTTGCTGTTTTACTTTGCATTTTATTCCTAGTTGTTCGTATTGTTCTTTCCTTGAATTAATCACCAACAGAAAGATGTTGTGGCATCCATAGAATACAAACCTGAGATTTATATTACAGAGTATTGATCGTGTCGCCACCTTTTCCAAAAGTCACTCCAGCCTTTTCATTTGGAATTTGCATCTCAAACACATCAGAACCAGATTGTGTTGAATCAAAATTACGAGCAATTGGTGCAGAGGAACCACCAGCATCATCCTCGGCTATGACAGCCCTTATAAGTCCAGGTAGACCCAAAAGATTATGAAAGTATATTCTTTGTCCTTTAAAAAAAAAGATATACTATAAAGTATATTCAAAAAACATACTATGAAGTATAAACAACATGTGTGCATGTCCTTTGTATCAGAAGATTATAAAATTCCAAGTAGACTCGAAAGAAATACCATACATGCAAATATATAAAAATTATAAATTATGGAAAAAAGTTAGAAAACATACCAGGAGCCATATATCTATGCACATCGGCAAAACAGCTATAATTCGAATCGGCAGACATTTTTGAAATTCCAAAATCTACAATTCTGGCCGCATATTCATCGTTGAGCAAGATATTTGTAGACTTGATATTGCAATCAACAATGGCTGGGAACTCCAGGCAGGGAACTCCAAGAAGTCCATGCCTTTCTACACCTCTTATAGGAGATTGGAGTAGTACTATGAGGCCCTATTATTAATGCAAATTAACATAGACGACTGTATTTTTCAGATGTGATCATTCTCAAGTATCAAGTTGGCTAGGAAAAAGATATAACCGTTTGTCTTCTATAAACACATATAATATATTTATGAGGTTTAATCATGTGCATCAGGCTTTATTATCCTTTTTTTATCAACGTAGACTATAAACTTATTTTCAAAAGTTGTGGAAAATGATTCTACTTTGGTGACATCCTTTTCTTACTGCAAGTTATTGTATGCTTCAAAAGTTATGATTTGTTTCTTTGTTGTTACTTAGAGATTTTGGTGTTGGTCGGCGATTTTTCGTTTATACAGCATGAGAAAACCAGTTACTGTAAGGATTAGTTTTAATCGAGGCTAAGAGCGTAAAAAAAGGTTGACCTTTAAAAAAATTATTTATCAATAGAGCTCTATGAATCTGTACTTATTTATAGAGAACACTTTGTGTATTGTCTTCCATGAACCAAAATGACCTTTGTTAATTTGGTATGATTGAACTGCACTAGGTTTACTCAGGGTAAAAATATAATACACTTCATTTGTATAGTCAAGACAACAAAGATATATGTATAATCCTTCAATTTGTACTAACATATCATCTAGACGTTATAGTATGAAACATGTGATAACACCCTAACTTTGGAGAAGAAACAAACAAATATCAAGTTTTCCTTACGCCAACTATATGACTTGATATATTGTGCATAAGCAACAATATATACATAGCTTATTTGAAAAAGACATGAAAGTAAGAACCAAATGGAGTGTTTAGTTTATAGGTTGGAGCATTTGAATTTGCTAGTTATCTATGAAGGGTTGGATTGTCTAGGGTATTTGCATCGCCAAAATGCTAAACCTATAGCCAATCCGGTCCAAATTCTAAACACACACATACACACACATACATTGCATTTTTATTATGCAAAATAATTTAACGATATTGGCACTCTTGTAAATAAATCATAAAACATTTTTTACTAATCATTTCTTCTTACCTTTATTCATTATCATCTCCTAGTTCTTACTAATCCTACTATATGGTTTCTTGATTAATGTTGTATAAACTTAGTTAACTTTTATAATCTTAGTTAGATTTTATAAACTTAGTTAATTCATCGTCATCGTCATCGTCATCGTCATTATTATTATTTATAAAACTTTTTCAAATCAGTTAAATGATTACTATTATTTATAAAATTTAATTAACTTAAACTTAGTTAATTTATAAAACTTGTTTAATTTTAACAAAACTTAGTTAATTTTTATCAACTTGGTTAACTTAGTAGATTTATTATTATTATTATTATTATTATTATTACCATTATCATCATTATTATTATTAAATCTCGGTTAACTTAATTGTGTTATTATTATCATCATCATTATTATTATTATTACAAACCTAGTTAATTCTTATAAATTTAGTTAATTCATCATCATCATTATTTATAAAACTTTGTAAAATTAGTTATATTATTATTATTTATAAAATTTAGCTAATTTAAACTTAGTTAATTTTATAAAACTTGTTTAATATTAACAAAACTTAGTTAATTTTAACATTCACGTATGATTGATTAGTACTAAAAATTATTGAATAATTTTAACAGATAAACTGAAACTGATGTTATGTGCAAAAGAGATAACAACACAAACAAAGCTGACTGTTATATGTAAACTGAAACTGGCATTATATAATAAAACCGTACATGGTATGCATTTATAACATGAACTTAATGGATGAAACTGACGTTATGTGTAGCATTATTGCATTAATGGTTAAAAATATATACCCCGCAGTCAAAATAAACTGAAACAAGTATAATATTATTACAAATAGATTTGTAAATGTCATTAAGTAAAGAATTAAGGAGCATGTAAGGAGAAAACAATTGAACATAAATAGTTTTAAAGCATACCTCTGTTGCTCATCTCTCAATAGCTACTTGCAAACACTGAACCACCCTCTACCTCTCCACCTCTGAACTAATTGAGTTTCCGTCCAAACGCTTCGCATAGAAGTCCCGAAAGAAAGAAAAAAGTGCAACGGAAGAAAATATTAGAAATATTCAAATTATAGAACAAAACAAAATTAAAGATAAAAGAAAGTACCAAATTTGCTTGATCATTTCAAGTATCAATAATCCCATGAATGATAACATAACCCAAATTAGTAATCCCACATACAACATACATATTCACATAGCTCGTACATTTGGAACCATCCTATAAAGTTACAAAAACTTCAGGCCTATGCATCTGAAAGACAACAACCTAGTGCTTAAAAGACACGAACACGTGGCAAGTACTGTGATAAACAAAGACATCAAGCCCTCAAGGAGATATACATAAAGTCATCATATGAAAGGCCTTTGCTTATCACAAAGTATTTTCACAGCTTTATTTGGTTTAAATTGAGTCTAGATCGACAATCCATAACTTGTAACAAGTTATGCAATAGCTGCAACATAAAAGTATGCCAAGTCAATAATAGTATCCTCACAGTGTTATAAATGGTAGCATCCACTAAAAAGTAAGAATACGTTAGAAGTCTAAATCACAAATTGACATGTTTATTTCTCTCTGGCAGCTTCCATAGTAGAGGACCAAAGACGAATTGCCAAGGCATAAATCCAAAACTACGATCATGTCTATAGATTTTGTTAATAGAAAAGGCAATTATAGTTCACACAAATCAAGTCATACCATTAAAGTGGTTAATAAACTCTAAGAAATTATGTGGTCCTCTACTAAACTTGATATGTTATATTAACCAAAATAGTGCAATAAACTGGAAATAAATCCACTAAAGTTGACATATTTAACCTTTGACTTTCTTTTTGTACAAAACCTGCATCCTCTTGTTGAATTCCCAGCTTCTTTCTTGTTGAATTCCTACATCTTCTACTTTAATTAATAATATACTGATTTTTAAATATATAGCTTCATCGGTTTACACACAGTTCACAAGCTCATTAGTCGTTTTGTCCAAATCACATCCTCATTTCACCATGTATAAGTTTTCAGGTACATGCCTGAACTGAACTATATTCTCTGCCTTGTACTCTCGGTAAAATAATAAAGCTTTCTTAGTAATACTTTAGATAATATGAGAAACGTGAAAAACAAACATGTTAAGAAAACCAAATGTACCATCTTTTATGTAATGCTTTTCCTGCTTTCATAAGAAAAGGAACATCATCCCATCTTGCATTGTCAATAAAAAGAGCTGCAGCTGCAAATGTTGGAGTAATACTATCGATTGGCACCATTGGATCATCTATATATGAAGGGTTTCTCCCTTCTTATGGCCTTTATGTTGCCCCACCAGTACGTTTTCCAATTGCTGTGCCCTCATAGATCTTAAAACTTTAACTTGGATGAACTGTACTTGTTAGATGTGCCCCATGTGCACACATAACAGGAATCTCTAGAAACAAAATAAGCAGGTATAGAAGTTAATCAAATTACAATATATAAGGCATATATCAAAATGAGTATAGGATGCTCTGACATACATTTCTTATCAATACTAAAAAATTTGATAGTTGGGAAAACATTAACCTTGAAATAATCCACTTGAAAATACTGATAATTAAATAAGTACCTTTAAAGTTCATTTACAGTGAAAGCATTTGAAACAAGCCTTGTGATAAGATATCCCATCCAAGACTCTTCAGGCGGCGAAGTTCAAACAGAGGCAAACCCCAGATCCGAGACAAGCAAGCACCAAGAAAACGTGGCGTTTGCATCTTGATAGAATCTCAGACATAGTAGAGTAGAATTGAACCCTTAAAAACTCGACAGCAAGCTTCATGAGTCGATGACAACCATTACAAACTTGAAGTAAAATTCACAACATCAGTTCAGGCATCAAGCAAGCATGTGATTCGGGAGAGTTCAAGGAGACGAAGCAAGTATCAGATCAAATCTAAACGAGCCAGAAGATAAGGAATCATCGAGTTCAGGTGCTAGGGTCTGGGTAGGAATGCATTTAATTGCACGAGCCAGAAGATAAGGAATTTTTGTGACAAAGAACAAGATAAGTTTTTTATTGGGGCTTTCATCATTCCTAGAGGAGGATAAAGAAAAGCAGCCGCGTAAAATTTTACCAAAATTTTAGTGAAATGTTGGCGGGAATCAATTGGTGGCGTTTGTTTATTGATTTTTATATTTTAAAATAATCAACAGTTGCATATAGCATTAAACGCCACCAACAAATGCAACTAGTAACAAGTTTTGTTGTAGTGATAGGAATTGAGAGTTGCAATCATTTGTAAAAGGTAGCCATGAAAGAATATGGAAGAAACTCTTGAATCAAGACTCGTTTCTATTCACTGAAATGAAGTGTCTTTTCAAAATATAGCTATGAAGATTCAGCCGTCTGAACGGAATTATTCAGCCAGTTGAATCGATTATAGGTCGAATCAGCAAGAAAACAGTGCAAAAGTCATACAATTCATTTGGCTGAACTTGCAGGGTCAGCCATCTGAACGTTCAAAGAAAATTTTTACACGTGCATAACATTCAATCGACTGAACTATATGGTTCAGTCGGTCGATTTCTTATTTTTTGCCATATCAAAGAATTTTATGAAAGGCTTTTGGTATATGAACTATGTTTTTGAAACCTTAGCATATGAACTATGTTTTTAGAATATTTTAGAATGTATATGTGTGCATATGCCACATCGAAGAGATTTTAACATGAATTCACTACTAGACTTAGACCATAGACTAAATATATTACTTAAGCTTCTATCTGGAATCTGGTCTGCAACTTGTTAGATTATTTCTCGAGTAAAATGGTATCTTCTCTTGCAAATATGGTTAGTTCATATAATATATATTATATATTTATCGTAATCAAAAAATCAAAATTCAAGGTTCTAACACATCCCACATCTCATCTCCTCCAAGCAGCTTTGGCCATCATATCTCCATCACGTCGAACTCCAAACAGTCGGCAATGGAATTGAATATATTGTCTTGTCCTAAAATCAAAAATTAATGGTAAGTAACCTACCTAAATATATCAAAGACGAATGATTCAAGGAGAAAGATTGGATTATGATTCGAATGGAAGGCGAAATGATAATCTAAAGCCAAATAGGAACATTAAATTATAGATGAAGGCGATGTTTGAGTGGAAAGGAAGGGATCGGGTTTTTTAAAGGCAAGGAAGGGTTTGGTCATGGCAAAGTGAATGGAAGGAATATGGATATATGAAGGTTGGGAGGGAGGAGTGTTAGTTTATATATGGAGGCGATGGTTCGGCCTATGGTTTCGATTTGAAGCAAAGGAGGGAGGGATCGACTAAAAATATATCGATCCTTACAAGCACGTATATATAAAAAGGGAGAGATTGGCTAAAAATATGCTGATACCCGCAAACATTTAAAAAAAAAAGAGCAGGGACCGGCTATGCGCGCGTATGTAAACAAACATAAGCATGGAAATTATTCAAAGCACATATGTACAAAATGTAATGAAATTGCATCTAACTCAATGAAAATTGGCGACGATCCGTGATCGTACAAACATTTTCGTAAGCCGTTGATAAGAACGTGTATCTGAATTTGCACGTGTATGGTCTAAAAATTTAATTTTTGAAATCGATAAAAAATGAAATCAAACCTGAAGCCTTCAAGTTCGAGGCTGGACCAGATAACTAAAATTTATTAGTACCATGGTACCTGACTTATATATCAACTGACGGAATATAAACCTAGATTTACATTCAAAATCGAGTAAGCATCATAACGATCAAAGAGAGATACAATACTTTGAGAAAATAACTCAGTAGAGGGAAAGCAACTATTCAAAGAACTAGATGGCTTTCTTTTTGATGACTCTAACCTTCTTCGACTCAATGCACATCGTGTTTGGAACAAGATGTACTTTGGGAGGTAAGTGTTATCCGACATTTTGACCCAACTGTATTGAACCGATTGGACAAGTTAAATTCAACTTCTATCAAGGCTGATGAATCCAGAGCAATGATTGTAGGATTCATAAGTTAAGTACAGATATTAATATGAAGTCAAGATTGAATGGAATTGATATATATATATATATATATATATATATATGCAAGGCATAATATTCAAAGTATGGAATATGGTTCAACGCAAAGGAGGGATCGGCAAAAATAAACTTCCGTCATAGGGATCGGTATGTTTCAGGGAGTAAGTGCATTTCAATAGAAAATAATTAATATTTCAAGATCCACAAATCCAATGCATATGAATTTTTTGAGCAAGATTTGGAGACCTTAGGGAGCCTACCTTACGGATTGCACCTCGGAAGAAGAAGTGAGAGGGATCGTCACTCTTCCCTATGTAGGGATCGGCAAGAATGAGCAAGCAACCCATGTTGAAGTAAAGATCAAGCGACAAATCAATTTCTGCAAATCCAATTGGAATGAAATTTAGAGACTAAGCATAATTTAGCATGAGGAAGCTACCATAGGGATTGCACCCCAAAATTCCACCAAAGTAGGGATCAGTACCGATCCCTCTTCTTCAAGAATTGGGACATTAGATCCCTCTTGTGTGTCCATATGGTTTTGGAGGTCCTTCTGCCAAATTTCCAGGGAGATATTCGGTTATCTTCGTCTTTAAATACAAGCTTAGTTGTTCATTTTAGGAACCTTGGCACTGCTAGTTGCTTTATAATCTTTTGTAATTAACGATTTTCATTCGATCCCTATTGTACTCAATTTATAAAGTGATTAATAAAGCAATCTGTTCAAAGTGGACGTAGGTAAACAACATCGAACCACTGTAAATCATTGTATGCATGTTATTATTTCAATTTACTCCTATTTATTTGTTATTATCCTCTGTTTTCATTTTATATTCTTCATTTATTTCTCTTCAAAACTTCTATTAGGTGTATGTGCCAATTTTTCATGCACACAGTGAAAGAAATCAGGATAGTGCTATCAAGGTTTTAACATAAAATCAATGACTATATAACTTATATGGAATATCTTGAAATCCTGAACTCTTCAATACTCATAAGTCTTCATTCTTGAACTCTAGAAACTTTATCTCAGCATCTTGAATCTACTCTTGATACTATATAGTCTTCTTAATCAACACTTGTCCAATATCCTGCACTATAAACTATATATACACACGCTATATATATATACCATATACATACATACATACATACATACATATATCTTGATAAGACATTAGTATCTATATTTTATATAATGTTCTATAGTTGTTATCATCAAAACCAATACCTAAGGTACTAACATAATCATTGGGCATCCAAAACAAGTCGTCGTCTACTTCTCTCTACATAGCCAAGTATCAGTCTTTTTTCTAAGAGGTTCGGTAGTTACATTTTTTCTTAGTTCCTGATGACTTCTACTAATCACAACACTCTTCTAATTCCGTATAGAGGTGTCCCAAGAAGTCGTAACATCTCTGGAGTTAACATGAGAGATCGGTACCTACATGGGAGGTCGGTACCAACTTCTCGCCTTAGTGTATTTTTCTTTTGAATTTATTAAGCTCAATTATCTAATCCTTTTAACCATATCTAAGTTTTCAAGTCATTTTGTCTTTACTAGAATCATCTAAGTCCAATTGAAATATGCTTTGCTAAAAAGGTGGTTAACATGAATGTCATTTTATGTTATGATAATTTTATCATGATTACAACTTCTTGAAATTATTTTCATATAAAATATCACTTAAGAGTTTTCTATATTAATATACTTAAATTAATTACTTAATTAATATATCACAGTATAACAAGTATATAAGGGAAAACTAGACACACTTATTACGATTTATCGTGGAGTTAGATATATATAATAAATTACTTACATCTCCTAAGGTATACTCCTAACTTTCTCACGTATCAATACAAGCAATTTAAACATAGCCTAAGGGTTTACCAGTTCATTCACATATTGGTTTCTAGGTTTGTTATTAACGACATAAGTACACAGTCATGTTCATATCACCATAATGACTTCAAATTAAGCTAAATCGATCCCTAACATAGGTTTGTTCATTATAATTCAATTCGAGAATTACTAACCCTTTCATATATCATTATTGGGATCAAAGTTGACAGCTTTACCACCTAATCTTGCTTCAACTCCAAATCATTACTAATTAACTTCCTAACATGCTCATATAACTACATAATTCGATATACATAAATATAAATATTTGGAAGCATAATGTTATCCCATTTTTTGGTCAAAACTAGGATACCCATGTTGTGTGCGTTTCCACCACTACCGGAGCAAAAAGAAGCAAGCAAGCATATATAAGTCAAGGGTTTCACTCAAAGTTCACATATAAAAGTTCATTCGGCGCTCCAACACTCAAGCCCATTCGGCGTCTACAACATATGGTTCATTCGGTAATCATCACCAGAGTCATTCGGCATATCTAGAATAAGGCTTCATTCGGCAGCGTCATCCGGCATTCCCAGTGCCCAAGTACATTCGGTATTCATTCATTCGGCAGTATGAAGCAGAGCCTCATTCGGCATTTAGAGTTCCGGATCTCATTCGGCCAAACATGCCTCCAAACTCACCACCGAACCAAGCTCCACCGGTCCACTCCTTTCCTACCACCGAACCAGGTGACCATCGAACCGAAGCTTCTCCATCCTTCTCTCCAAGCATAGCCGAACCAAGGAATGCCGAACCAAAGTTGCCAGTCCAGATTGCTTCAGCCCAAGCGCACCAGCAGCTATAAACATCCAACACCCCTGCCCCCAACCTCACTCTATAAATAGAGGGGCAGGGGTACGACAATGGCGGACAAGTTTGAGAGCTCAAGCCTGGAAGGAACTCTCAAACAACTTTAGATACTTGTAATCAAAGCTTTGTACTTGTAATCTAAAGAAAAAAGGAGAATAACATATAAAGTGGACGTAGGTACGTTATGGCCGAACCACTATAAATCTGTGTGTCTTTTACAGTTTAGTCCCTGCTTTTATATATTTGCATAAATCACCCAAATCACTAAATACAACATAAAATCAACCAACTCATACGACTTTGGGTGTTTGCGGCCATTTTTTACGCAAACATTTTGGTGCTTTCATTGAGAGTTGAACTCAAGGATTCTACCGCTTGGAATTCGAACTTGAGAGTTTAGAGATTCAGATTGGAAGAGTCATGACAAGACAATCAAGCAGAAGGCCAAGGCCAGAGAGATGTGAACATGGAGGAAAATCAAGAGGCTTCTTCAGAAGCTAATCAGGCATCGATCCTGCATGGGAGCACCACACTTGGAGCATGTTGATCCAATCCCAGAGAGAGAGATAGGGGCCTCTGAGCAACCTGGTAAGGAATGAACGCTCATCCAGGGGGCAGGTAAAATTCCCTCTTGAACTCGGGGGGGCAGGTCGAAAGAGATGAACAAGTCGCAAACCACTCACTAACACGGTTAGATCATTTACACATGTAAGCGATCGCGCACGATCCATAGGCATGCTCTGAATGACTACTGACCGCACCATAGTAAGAGTTTACGCTTTGACATCTTCATTTTGCCTTTTGCTTTGATTTTGATTTGAACATTCAAATTCTTCCTGTTTGGACATTTCTTCCGTAAGGTTCATATGATTATTGCTTTAACATTTACAATTCTATGGAAAAATTACTTGTGTGCCCGTGGATCGCGAACGGTCCACGAGCACCTCTTGCATGGCAGCGAATTGCCGAAGTCTTTGATTCGGAAACTCCCCCAAACAATAACTCAGGCACTGATATTATTAAGTCCCCCCCCCCGGGCACACTCATTCGCCTCGAACGACACCCGACCTCGAACGGTCACAACTCGCCTCGAACGGCACAACCCGACTTCGAACAGTCACAATTCGCCTCGAACGGCACCCGACTTCGAACAGTCACAATTCGCCTCGAACGGCACCCGACCTCGAACGGTCACAAACTCGCCTCGAACGGCACCCGACTTCGAACAGTCACAATTCGCCTCGAACGGCACCCGACTTCGAACAGTCACAACTCGCCTCGAACGGCGCCCGACCGCGAACGGTCACAAACTCGCCTCGAACGGCACAACACGCCTCGAACGGCACAACTCGCCTCGAACGGCACAACTCACCTTACCTCAAATGGCTCGATCGCGAACGGTCGTCATTTGAGGTCCGCCACCTGATCACTGACTGTTACGCCTTACCTCAAATGGCTTGATCGCGTACGGCCGTCATTTGAGGACCACCACTTGACCGCGCACTGTCGCACTTTACTTCGAATGACTCGATCACGAACGATCGTCATTTGAAGTTAAGCGCTTGACCTTGAACGGTCCCCACTCGACCGCGCACTGTCGCACTTTACCTCGAATGACTCGATCCCGAACGGTCGTCATTTGAAGTAAAGCGCTTGACCTTGAACGGTCACATTTCACTGCAGATGACTCGATCCCGAACGATCGACGCACGGATTTATGCGCTTGACCGCGCACGGTCGCACTTCACCTCAAATGACTTGATCACGAACGATTGTCATTTGAAGTTAGGCGCTTGACCATGAACGGCCGCGCTTCATCCCAAATAGCTCGATCCCGAACGGTCGTCATTTGGGGCCATATAAAATATCAAGCTCTTTACAGGTTGTCAACAGGATAAGAACATCCAGCTCATGGCATTACAAAACACGCCTTCCTACCGCAAGGCATATTTTGGGGGGCAAAGTGTTATCCCATTTTTTGGTCAAAACTAGGATATCCATGTTGTGTGCGTTTCCACCACTACCGGAGCAAAAAGAAGCAAGCAAGCATACATAAGTCAAGGGTTTCACTCAAAGTTCACATATAAAAGTTCATTCGGCGCTCCAACACTCAAGCCCATTCGGCGTCTACAACATATGGTTCATTCGGTAATCATCACCAGAGTCATTCGGCATATCTAGAATAAGGCTTCATTCGGCAGCGTCATCCGACATTCCCAGTGCCAAAGTACATTCGGTATTCATTCATTCAGCAGTATGAAGCAGAGCCTCATTCGGCATTTAGAGTTCCAGATCTCATTCGGCCAAACATGCCTCCAAACTCACCACCGAACCAAGCTCCACCGGTCCACTCCTTTCCTACCACCGAACCAGGTGACCATCGAACCGAAGCTTCTCCATCCTTCTCTCCAAGCATAGCCGAACCAAGGAATGCCGAACCAAAGTTGCCAGTCCAGATTGCTTCAGCCCAAGCATACCAGCAGCTATAAACATCCAAGACCCCTGCCCCCAGCCTCACTCTATAAATAGAGGGGCAGGGGTACAACAATGGCGGACAAGTTTGAGAGCTCAAGCCTGGAAGGAACTCTCAAACAACTTTAGATACTTGTAATCAAAGCTTTGTACTTGTAATCTAAAGAAAAAAGGAGAATAACATATAAAGTGGACGTAGGTACGTTCTGGCCGAACCACTATAAATCTGTGTGTCTTTTACAGTTTAGTCCCTGCTTTTTATATATTTGCATAAATCACCTAAATCACTAAATACAACATAAAATCAACCAACTCATACGACTTTGGGTGTTTGCGGCCATTTTTTACGCAAACACATAATAAGCAGAGAGAATTATTCTCAACTTCCAAACTTAATTTCGAATCTTGCTTGAGTCCATCCTTCATCAGTTATCTTCAAATCAATTGATTTTACTTCTCTTATTCTAATTGGAATTACAAAGATTTTTAATTTATTTTTGGGATTTATTTTTGGCAGATATGATGAGTTTGGGTTGGAAAGCTTGGGGATTTAAAGAATGATTAGGGTTTGGAAAATGGGGAGGGAGAGAGAGAGAATGCTAAAACTAGCTCAAGGGTTGGGTTTTAGGCTTGGGCTCAAATCTGTCCAGAAACCCAGTAAAGTCATTTCCTCTTTATTTTACACTCTTTAATCCCAAATGGCTACTATTTATATGTTTTCTTAATCAAACATGATTATATCGATAATGGAGAAGATATCGTATTCAATTCATATGTCCTTAAAAGTTCATTTCTTAGGTCATTCATTTTAAATCATCTTATTTATACAATTTGAATTAATTATTTAAATCATTACACGTCAAAATTATGGGTTATTAGCATTATATGCTGTATTCACTGTATTAAAGAATATTATAAATGTTTGTAGATGTTTGTTTATACGTGAAATAGGAACAAAAATATACTCAATGTAAGTATAAAAAAGGATTCATGGCAATGCTCAGGATGAAAATCTAAAGATCCTCAATAATAGGTAGGGTTTGGTAACTGGTTCAATGGATCGGTACCAACATTGTTTATAACGTGCTTATCAATTGATTAATTGATTGTAATGCGTATTGTTTAATTTTGAATTAAAATGTGAAAAATATGGTAAATAAAGCAATCTCAAGTTAGTCAAATGTTACTTTAAAAAATGGCTAACAAGTATCCAACTGTTAGCCTTGGCACATCGTATTCTTAATATTATTCTTATTGGATATCATCTTCGGGTCCTTATTTATTGTTCAAAATGTAAATGAGTCCTTATCACTAATATTTTGTGAATTAGGTCCTTATTCCTTTAACATCACGTTTGACAAATACCACCAGCCGCCAACTTAAGGATTCCAATCTTTGAAATGTGATAACTTTAAGTGGATTAATTGGATTTAAGAAAAAGTTTCACCATTAAATCGCAAATTTAATAAAATTTCCAATGATATCCACTGTTGATACCTAAAAATAAATTTTTGAAAGTTATAATTTACATAACAATTTTGATTTCATTTATGCAATGCAATCATTTGTGTTACCACTTCGTGTAACTGTATTTATGTGACTAAATTTATTTTGGATGACATATCTTTTACGTAGTTGTTTTTAACTGCATTAAGATGATGCATATATTATCTTTTAACGCAATAGAAAGGAATTTGTTTATAAATTATGTTAGTAATGATTGCATTTGAATTTCTTAACTTTATTTATGAGCTGTAGTAATAATTTTGGTTGCATTTATTAATTTTGTTCATTCTTAATGCACTTTATAATTTAACTGCATTAAGAAAATGCAGTTATATTCAAATGCTTTAATAAAATGAAATTATATTTTAACAACATATTTTGAATTAATTTAACTACATTTATGTGAAAAAGTAACAATTTTGGCTTACATTTGATAATTTTATTCAATTCTAATACAATTATAATTTGATTGCATTAAGAAAATGCAGCTAAATTTAAATGCTTTAAGAAAATGCAATTATAATTTAACAATAAATCTTTAGTTAATTTAACTACGTTTATGTGATTTACTAATAATTTGACTGCATTTGATAATGTTATATAATCATAATGCACTTTATAAATTAACCGCACTAAAAAATATAGTTATATTTAAAGGCTTTAAGAAAATGCAATTATGTTTTAATATTGTATTTCGAATTAATGTAACTATATTTATAGGATGCAATAATAATTTTAGCCACATTTGATAATTTTATTCAATTTTAATACAACTATATTTTAACCGCATTTAGAAAATGCAGTTAAATTAAAACGCTTGAAAAAATACAATTATAATGTAATTATATTTTTTAACTAATTAAATATATTTATGTGATGAAATAATAATTTTAGTTGCATTTGATGATTATATATATACACACACACTATTAATGTACTTTATAAATTAATACATCTAGAAAATACAGCGATATTCAATCTTAATGCAAAATTTAACTGCATTGACAAAATGTAGTTATAATTGCATTAGTATAATGCAGTTATAACTTTACATATTTATTATTTTTGAATCTTGTGAGTGGATGATGTAGTTGCAATTGAATTTCAAACGATGCAGTTTTAAATACGTTATTGATATAGAAAAGTAATATTTTTTCAAAAAAAAAATAGCGACTAAATATTTACATATGCGTAACACATATCATTTAAAAAACAATAAAAATCATGATTTAATAATGAAAATGATTTGTTGATACGATATTTCTACAAAAACTCAATGTATTTTAAATATTGAAATCAAACAGATGCAAAATATTAATATGGGTGTGAGAATATCAATTGGTTGCAAAGGGAAACAAGACTAGGGACCCAATAAGATTGTAAATAAACTAAAAACCATACTAGATGATACATGATCTGAAAAATATGTGACATCCCCTATTTTGTGTCCCGAAACGAAGCACTACAGATGCAAGAGTCATCTATAGTATTAATATCCAGTGATAAAATGCAGGTATGCTAATGGTATCCATAATATAACAAGCACATGAATATGAAATAATTTTAAACACAATTTCAAAGTGAACTTCCAACTTTCATTTTAAAGTCACAAATTCATATTCAGTACATAATTCTAGACATTGCCAAGGTTTAGATGAAATATTATTATTACAAAATACTCCAAGATCGACATATGAAGATGCCTCCATGGTTGATCGGAGTTACTAAATAGACAGATATATTTACTATCAATACATTTATACAACACTAACATAACAGGTAACAGTAATAAGTAGACTCCTACAAAGCTAGCCCCACCTCATGCATGTCTCCGAAAGCTTTATTTGTGCGACGATCTGCCTTTTCGACCCTCAAAAATCGACAAAAATATGCTCATTGTAAGAACATGCTGAACTATCGAGTGCCAGAAAGATAGATTGTTGCGGGAAAAGAAAATAGGTAGAAGAAGAAGGACTAAACAAAACCGAATCTCACAGAGGACTGAATAACATACAATATAAATAGCTCCTTACACAAATCAAAACTGTAATACACATATCTCACATCAGAGTACACAAATCAATAATTACCAGCCTGGACAGGTATAACAACCCGCCCTCACAGTTTGCTGGTAATTTCAAACAGAAACACTGCAGCGGAATAAGCAAGTAAGAGAATACGTCTCGGTCTCCAGCTCGTCCTCTGAGCTCCATAGAATCCTAACCTGAACCTTAAATACTCGATCTCACCGGAGCATTATAATAAAATAACACCCGAGTCAGTCTAGAAAACCAGCGTGAGAAAACACACTCCCAAAGACTCCAAAATGTATCAAATAGAAAGCTAAAGGCTACCAAACGATATCTACTACCTGACTATCTGAAAAACCAAACTCTAGACTGCCCGTGTGGAAAATTGTGGGTATCCAGAGTTTAGGAAGGGAACAATAAACTCCGGGTCAGTCATGGGACTGGTGTGAGCAAACAAAAACAATTTATCTTTAAAAAAACAAACAAAAGAATTTAAATTTGAAATCCGCAATGCTTTTTGGAAAATGAAACTACCATAAGGCCCCTGCCACACACACAATGCAAACGCATAATTGGAGGAGATTTCTCCTTATGATAGTCAAACATGCTTGATACGCGAAAAACATTTGATATTATTATTAGTGCATAGTGCAGAAAACATTTCAAAAGTATAATATTAATCTTAGCCAGCATAGGCATTTCGCACTTATGCGTACTATAGTTACCATGTTCAATAGTAGGTTACCGCCACATTCCATGGCAGGTTATACAACTAAAACCGTATTGGGCGCGTATTGTTTCTTTGGTTTTCCAACAAATGGTCAGTCCAAGGACCTTCCCATTGCCACATGGGTACGCCTCTGGAGGGACGCCCCGAGAACCATCCCTCGGTTCTCTGCTAACACAAGGCCGGCTACCCCCTTCCCGGGGAATAAAACCTAAGATATGCCACCCCTGGTCCTTTGGGACCTTTAACCGAGGATCCTCTACACCAACAACATCACATAGTAATAGATATATACTACAGTGCCCACATGAGTAAGTATCTGGGCTCCATACCATGATACTACCCCTTTCCAGAAGGAACGGTCATATTCTAGGGGAGCTACCCTGAAACCTTGCCGCATCTTTCCTGTTTCGACCATTACCGGTTTGTGAGGCTCGATGAGGTCTCGTCCATAAAGCTACGCTTCACACGAAAGCCATGCTTTGATCACAAATGATCATCAACACACAGCAGCACTTAGCATGCCACACTACCAAATTGGCAGTATATTGCTGATAAACTTCAACTACATAACCTCTGCGCTCGTACGTCTCAGAGAAGGGTGTTAAGCTAAGAGAATAAATTCTCCGCCACCAAGAAAAAATGTATTTGAAAGAAATCAGCTTTATATCTCAAGGTGTAGTGTCAGACACACGACCATACAAGTCTGTTCCGGGCTCGAACAGAACCGAAGGCACTTTCGAAGAAGCCCTTGCAATTCGGGTATCCACAATCCCGATCGGACTTCCCATCACTTAGGGAATCTCTATACCGTAGCTACTCAGTGCAGAGAAAATAGATAGGTCATCCTATCGCTCTCGCAAATACCTGGTCTTCACCACCGGTCTTCAAATGCTATCCATAATGACGTATTATTATTTGGAATGGGTTATATGACACAAAGGTCCTCTCCCGGCTAAACCGAATAATGAGCGTAATATTTAAAAACATATGGATATGGATTTCAATTAAGTCACAACCTATAATTCAAAACTTTCTTTCAAATGGTTTAACCCAATTACCATTTCAAATCTTTTAAACAAAAAGATTTACTTCACAAAGTTTATCCAATTTCACAAAGATCCATTCACGGATTTCAAAACAATTTCCATTTTAATTGGATTAACTCACTTAATCTTTTAAATAAAAGATTTAACTCATAGCTTTCAAAACACGTTCCAAAGGTTGATTCATATCTTGGAAACCATTTCATTTCAAATTTGAAATTCCTATAGTACAAATTGGAAATTCATTCCTTATTTGAAAGCTCTTATCATTTGAAAATAAACAGTTTTCATTTTGAAAAAATCCAAATTCAATTATACAAGTTAAAGTTTATCAAACTTGGGTTAAATTTAATTCCTAAAAACGACATTTAAAAAAATGGTTTAAAACCCATATAACTTGTATGACCTTTTACTTCATAAATTCTCAAATTAGAATTTAATCTCAAAATCTAAACCCCAATTTAAACTGAATTATTAAGTTTTCAAACTTTATTTAGTTATTCAAAATAACTTTTATTTTAGAAATCCTCTTCCAAAAGCTTTTCATTTTAAAACACGATTCATTCCAAAAATCATTTGAATTCAAAAATTCAAAAATTAAATTTGTTTTAAAAAAGCTGTGACTTAACCAATTTCCACGTGCAATCCATATTTGTGTGTGTATAGTGTAGTCCAAGGGGTTTTATACAATAGTATACAACATCAATCATAAGAATATCGATAAGCGGTATAACCCATAAGGCTTATCTGCATTCACAGATACATAGATAAAGTAAATTTATCAATCACAAAGATTCATTAATATGATTCGATGTGGGTTTCGGATCACCAACTAGAATCCGACTCCCCGTCGCATCGAAATTCAGATGTCATTTACGGGTCAAGGGGTTTGCATATTCATATAACCATATATTCATCATAGATATAACAACTCAGCACAAAGCATTTCAAAGCATCACATCACATATCCAATATATCAATTCATCACAAAGCATTCCATAGCAACCAAACATCTACAACTAAGACGAATAATTTGGGTGGTTTTAAATTTACCAACCACATAATTACTTTCATTAGCAATTCTTAAATCAACGATTATTATCATTAATTTAATTGATTAAGTTTTAATCAATTTCATTAATTAGTCAATTCTTAAATTAATTATCTTAATTAGTTAACCTTTTATTGTAATTAATTAACTCTTAATTACTTTTATCAATTAATTTATTCCTTAATTAATTACTTTGATTAATAAACCCCTAATTATTAATTAAGTCTTTACTATGATTAATTATCCTTAACCGATAAATTAATAGATTTATTATTCCTTAATTATTTATAAATTAATCTTAATTATAAATTATTAATTACTTGATTATCATTTATAATATATTTAAAATGACTTATTAAAAATACAAGTTTAAAACTTAATTGTTTTAGACAAAAAAATCCTTTATTCCCAAACTTTCAATTCATACTTTCTATTTAATAAATAAATCATCATTTATGAAAGGAATAACCTTTTTTTTAGAAATTTATTTAACTCGTTTATTAAAGTTTCAAAACTGGAAATGTAAGAATTCCAGGCAAACACGAGTGTCCCCGAGTCGCTCCACCCCCTGCTTCGAGTCGAACCCCGGCGAATTACCCCACTGCTTCGGGGTTTCCTAAATTTTACCCGAGTTCCCCCAAAATTTTCAACTTCAAAATTTTCTTAAGTGTTTCACTTTCACACCAAATTCCTCTTCGAGTTAAAACCCGAGCCACCCTTGCTTATTCCCGAGCCTTGCTTCGAGTCACACCATTCTTCCCCAACGCTTCAAACCACTGATACCATTGATGCACGTATACGTGCACAACCACGCTAACCCTTGCCGAATGACGACGAACTCACGATAACGTCACCGATGACCCCCAGCTTCGATTCGAACAACTCAAATCCCAAACCAAGTTCAAAATCGAAAAAGAGCTGTCAGCCTCGAATTGGAAACTACCCCAGTTCATCCAAAATCACTTCGCGTGGCCACCTCTGGCCACCGGAGGTCTTGCGGCCACCCCTATAGCTGCTCCAACATCCCACTCACCTTCTCTCGAAGTCTGGTCTCCTCCGATCCATGAGCGACCTCAAAAACAATTCGAGAATGACACTGATACCACTTTTCCTTAAAACCCTATGTCGATTCAAATCTCGAACTAAAATGAATAAAAAAAATTCTTGTATTTTTCTATTGATCCCTTGACTTCCGGCTACCCCCTGCCTTAATCACGTGGATTATCATCTCGCCAATCACCGTAAATTCACAAAAAGGGGTTTTCTGTTCAACTCAAAATATCATGACAATCCCAAGCTTAAAAAATCTGATCTCATCTTTAAAATTCATATTTTGTGAAGGGGAGTAGGATTATGAAATCAATTTGAAGTTTTTGATCAACTAAGTTTTGTACTTTTTTCCATTTCACTGTGTTTTTTTAAACTTCCCAGTAGATCCATTCTTCTTCAATGCTCAAAAGAATTTTTAAAACTTAAATTTTGATTATACAATCACATTCTGTTTATATTTTAAAGCCTGAAAAACATCAAAGAAAAGGCTTTTGAATTTTATTTTGAAAACAAGGTTAAGAAAAAAAAAACCTGGAAGACAACGGAAGAATGTTTTTTTTCTTGCCTATACAAAATATACACACAGTCATTCTTTTTTTTTTCTTTTTTTCTTTAAGGATTATAATTTAAAACTGTTTACAGTTAAAATATGAATTTTCATAAAAATTTAGAGTGATGATCAGGCTACAGAGAGGTGTGAATATGAATGTATATACATGCATCAATCATTTCAGACAACACATACCAACAGATTTCACATTAGATTTTTAAAACCACTCACAAGCATCAGGATACTAAAACATGTTAAAGGATTAAGAGAAGTGATTTGCTCACCTGACCAGTGAAGAACAGAGGAAACAATTGTTTTGAATTTGGTTGCTTGTTTTTCATTTTATACTTTATTATTTTGAAAGTTTATCTCTTTTTATATTTTTTTGCTTTGCATTAGGTTTTGAAACTTGAATTGCTAGCTTCAGATTTACTTTTGCACTGCTCTTGAAATTTTCATTTGAATCCCCAGGTTGAAGTTGCATTTACTTTTTCCAGGTTGAAGACTTTGATCTGATTTTCACCTCCAGGTTGAAGTTTGTTTTACTTTGAATCTTCCTTGTTTCCAGTTTTGAAGGTGATTTTGATTTCCATAATCTTTTTTTTTCTTTTTTCTTTCAGGTTTGATGTTTTCTTGAGATGATCTACAGGTTTTTGAACTTACTTTTGCTTTGAATCTGGATCAAGCTTTTGCTTCTCAGGTCTGCATCCAGATTCTTGCTTTAGTGTTGAGATGGTTTCAGATTTTTGTTAAGAGGGAAGTGATTTTGAGTTTGAGTTTTGAAGATGGTTTCTTGTTTTTCTTTGATTTTCTTTCTTTTTTGCTCTCAGGTTTGAGAAACTTGAACACAACTCACTCTTACTTTCTTTTTTCTGGTTTCTTATTTCAGTCATAGGAAGATAAATGGCCTGACTTCTATTTTATTTAATTTATTTTTATTTTTTCCTAAAAGTTAATGCCATTTGTCCCTTTATTTCTATGCATATTGTACACTTGTAGTTGGTATGAAAAATTATGTTTAAATCCTTTAACTCAATTTATTTTGTAAACTTTTGTTTAATCCTCCATGTAGTTATATTTTCATATGTATATATATATATATATACATATGCCTTCATTTTTAAAGTTGTTTATATATTTATTTGTTTATATCCTCTTTAATATTTATATTTTACACAAATAAAAATTTCTATTGTTCTTTTTTTTTTCACATTCAATTTTTTTTAATTTAAGTCACTATGTCTATATACAACAAATTTATACATCTTATATTCATGCATTTTCTTATCATTTATTTTTGTACAATTTTTAAAAAGAAAAGAATTATTTAACTAATTTGATTACACATTAACAAACAATTACTTTTATTTATATAGGTGAATTTTACTTAAAAATAATATTTTGAAAATGAGTGCATTAATCCTTTTTATTAATTTCAACTTTCAAATATATCTAACATATTTAAAATTTAGAAACCAAACCTATATTAATTTAAGGCCTTTAATTCTATTTTTTTTAACACATTTTATTTTGAAAACCAATATTTGTTGATAAATCACTTATTCTTATATCCCAAATCAATTTACTATTTATCTTTAAATCAACAAATTCTACTTTATAATCTAAAATCATTTTCATTTATCCTAGAAATTTTCTAATAAATCCATGAATAAATTCTCAATTTTTTTTCAAAATTAAATTAATTGCCAAGTTAGTCGTAGTTCATTTTCAGGAATGTTACAGATTCCCCCCTTAAAAAAATTTCGTCCCCGAAATTTGCTATGGATACGAGAAAGAATAGATGATAGACAAAGAAATGATTGATCAGATCAGATCGAAATATTTATTCTGCATTCGGCTTACCAAAGCAGAATATAAACAAATATGAGTATCAACTCATTCAATTACGAACAATTGGGTTATCTGATCTACGTAGTATACAGAGGTATGGGTTAGTTCGAAGGAATAACTAACCGTTCGTAGAATATATCGAAACCCAATAAAACAGACAGAAATAGATTCGACCATGATCTAAGATTCAAGATTCAACTTTTTTACATATTGTTGAGAAATAAATCTGTGGGTAGTTCTCATGTCGAACAAACTTGAAAATTTAATCGTAGACGAGAAGGTTACCTTATAAAATTTCCTTTCCTTTATCAGCCCTTGAGGTTGAAGAATCACCCTTGACTACATACACCTTCTTTACCAGAGTTTGCTTATGAGCTGGACAGTCGTTGATCCTGTGTCCTGGCTTGCGGCAATAATAGCATCCCGTAGATTCCTGATCTGGCCTCATAAATGGTCTCTCAATCCTGGCTTCCAAGGATTCTTGCATTTATCCGAGTAGTGGCCTTTCTCCAAGCAGTTGAGACAAGTAACTTCTTTCAGCTTTTTCTTTCGAGTATTTTTCTTTTTTTTATATTTCCTCGGTTTCTTTCCACCAAACTTCTTTTTCCTCTAATTCAGGTTACTTGTGTTTCCATCCTCCTATGGAACTTCCTGCTTTTCTAGAGTATCATATCTATAACCTATATCAATTAACTCAGAAAACGATCCCTTTACGTGAGTAGTCATCCGCTCCTAGAATTCCTTGTTCATTCCTCGAATAAACTTTTCATTTTTCTTTAACGGTGTATTCAACAATTCTGGACCAAATCGAGATAATTCATCAAATTTGTTCAAGTATTCCTCAAATGATAAACTCCCTTGCTTCAAATCTATAAACTCCTGGTACATTCTAGAGATACCAGCAGACGGCATATATCGCTGCTCGAACACTTCCTTGAATCGACTCCAAGTAAATTCATACGCCGGCTCATCCAATGCAACTGTTTCCCACCAAACTAAAGCCTCTTCTTGGAGTTGCCAAGAAGCTATCAATCACATATGATCATCTTCTAACTTTAGTCCTTTGAAAATCTTTTCACACGATCGAATCCAGGTGTGTGCGTCGATAATGGATTCTTTGCCTGTGAATGGTTTTCCACCAAGTCCAGAAAAAGCTTCGATATAAATCAGCTAGATTTGATTGAGATTGAATAGGGATATCTGTAGTTACAGGGCCTTGACCAGTTGAAATGGTACTTCCCTGTCCCCAATCTCGTCCTCTTCTTCCACTCATTCTTACTATATGTGAATAGTAAGAAACTGATTTAGGCATTCAGACGAAATATCTTAGGGAATAACCACAGATAAAGGAATAGATGGAGAAATTTGGATTTTGGTTTCACTGGTTATACTCCTTCTAGGGTATACTTCACCCTATCTCTAATGAGCCATCTAATGTGTTACACTCCGTAGCTAAAGTTCTTGCTCAACCGTTAGCTTGTGAATTAGAAATATACTTGCCTGTGGATGATTGTTTTGAATTTGAATATCTGGATTTGTTTGATATCCCTGATATATGATGCTTTGCGTTATGAATTATCCTGATTTGTGCTGTGATCTGTGATGTAATTTATTTATCTATGATGTAATTTATTATATGCGATGAACTTATATTATTCATACATGATCTGTAAATAAAGATAAGCGTTATAGATTATGCCGCTTATCGATATTTCTGTGTTTGAATCCGTAATGGTTGATGTTGTTGCACTAATATTGTGTAGAACCCCTGGACCACACTATACACACACCAATATGGATTTCACGAGGAAATCGATTAAGTCACAGATATTTGAATGTAATATTTTGAAAGGGTTTTAAAAGTTTGAATTTTGAATCTGAATGGTTTTGGAAATGAAATAAAGTTGAAATTGAAAAGTATTTGAAAAGGAGTTTTTGAAAATAAAAGTTATTTTAAATAATTTGATTTAGTTTGAAATTTGAAATATTTTGATTTGAGTTTGAATGCAATATTTGAAAATGGAATTCAATGAATTGAAAACGAGTCTGAAAACTATTAAACCTTTGTTTTAAATATTGAATGAGTTGGTCCAAACTGAAATGGAAATTGTTTTCAAAACTATGGATGAACCTTTGTGAAAGATTGATAAGCTTTGTTTTAGAGTCGAGGAGGATTATAAATGGTGTATCTTTTATATATATATAAAAGATTTGAAACGAGAATTGTTTTGAAAAGTTATGAATGAATCTTTGAAATTTGTTTTGAAAGCTATGAAATGAGTGTTTGATTTAAAGCCCAGATGAGGTAATCCAATTTGGAATAGAATTATTTTGAAAGGCTACGAATAAATCTTTGATAAAGATTGGTGAACCTTGTTTAAAATTGAAAGGGGTCTTAAAAGTGAATCTTTCGTTTAAAAGATTTAAATGTGGAAATTGTTTAAACCATTGAAGGTTTTTGAAATGAATCTTTTACTTTAAAAGATTGAAAAATGGTAATTTGTTTAAACCATTTGAAAGAAGGTTTGGATTTTAAGTGTGACTTAACTAAGGTCCCATTATCCATATGTTTTTAAATATTGCGCTCATTATTCGGTTTAGCCAGGAGAGGACCTTGTGTCACATAACCCATTTCGAATAATGATACGACGATATGGATAGCATTTGAAGACCGGTGGTGAAGACCAGATACTTTTGAAAGCGAAAGGATGACCTGTCGAATGTCTCTGTACCGAATGGCCCCGGTATAGAGATTTGAGCATCCATTGTGATGGGAAGTCCGGACGTGATTAGAAATTATCCGGATTGCAAGGGCTTCTTTGGAAGTGCCTTCGGTTCTGTTCGAACCCAGAACAGACTTGTATGGATGTGTGTCTGACATTACACTTTGAAATGTAAAACCGGTTTCTATCAAATACATTTCTGTTTGGTGGCGGAGATTTATTCTCTTAGCTTAACACCCTTCTCTGAGACGTACGAGCTTAGAGATTATATAGTTGATGGTTACTAGTGATACATTCCCAATTTAGTAATGTGGCATACGAAGTGCTGTTGGTCATTTGTTGATTGAAGTAAAGCTTTATGAAAAGCGTAGCTTTGTGGACGAGACTTCGTCGAGCCTCACACCCCGTAATGGTCGAAACAGGAAGAATGCAGTAAGGTTTCAGGGGTAGCGCCCCTAGGGTATGACCATTCCTTCTGGAAAAGGGTAGTGTCATGGTATGGAGCCCAGATACTTACTCGTGTGGGCACTGTAGTATATTTATTACCATGTGATGTTGTTGGAGGGCCCTCGGATAAAGGTCCCAAAGGACCGAGGGTGGCATATCTTAGGTTTTATTCCCCGGGAAGGGGGTAGCCGGCCTTGTGTTAGCAGAGAACTGAGGGATGGTTCCCGGGGCGTCCCTCCAGAGCGTACCCATGTGGAAATGGGAAGTTCCTTGGCCTGGCCATTTGTTGGAAAATCCAAAGAAACAATACGCTCCCTTTACGGTTTTAGTTGTATAACCTGCCATCTACTTATGGTGGCGCCCCACTGTTTGGATGGTAGCTATAGTAGGCATAGTATGACATGTCTATGCTGGCTAAGATTAATATTACACTTTCGAAATGTTTTCCACTATGCACTTATAGTAATAAAATCAAAGGATTTCACGTATCAAGCATTTTTGACTGTCATAAGGAGAAATCTCCTCCAAGTCTGCGTTTGCATTATGTGTGTGGGGGGAGGCCTTATGGCAGTTTCATTTTCCAAAAAGCATTGCGGATTTCAAATTTAAATTCTTTTGTTTGTTTTAAAAAGATAAAACTGTTTTTGTTTGCTCATACCAGTCCCATGACTGATCCAGAGTTTACTGTTCCTTCCTAAACTCTAGGTGCCCACTATTTTCCACATAGGCAGTTTAGAGTTGGGTTTTTCAGATAGTAGATATCGGTTCAGTAGCTTTCAGTTTTCTCTTTGGTATTTTTTGGAGACTTTGGATATTGAAGAATCTGGTTGGGACGACGAACCAGTATTTGAATTGTAAAAGTTTTCAAAATCCTTTGAAAATCAAATGTATCTCATAAGACTACGCCACACATAAACATTATGGGTTTTTACCATACGATAACTGAAACATTTCATATCAAAATCCTCCAATATTATAATAGTGTGTAAGCACAAATACTTATTCAAATAGTTGAAATGCTTGCATTTCATGTTTCAGCATAGTTAAGCACAATCAAAACCGTACGGCGCTTATTGAAGAATGGATTCCATCTAAATGACTAGGTATCGGGGCACCATCTGTCACAATACACATCTGGAACAGCATACCGAGGACCACGCCGAGATCCCCTACAACACAAGACCGGTCTACCCCTAACCTGGGTAGACCGATTATACTATCACCTCGGGTATTCCTACCCTTTTTCGAGCTCCTTCCATGATCGTAATAATAATCTCCAAGGGTATCTAGAAGGGTGATAAACATACCCTAGTTGGGTGCTACCCACTTGTCCTTGCTGCATCCCTCTTGCTTTTCAGTCATTCCCGGTTGATGAGGCTAGAGGCTACGATCACCTTTTCAAGGAGATTTCATTTAAAATGCTCATTGTTCTCCAATGACAATGTACTGATAGCATTCATCCATACAAGCCCATTCCAAGTCCGAACGGAACCGAAGACACTACTCCTACTACATCCATTTTGGAATCACCCTCGGGATTAGTAGCGATTAGCCCTTGCACTTCACTGCTCCATCTTCAACTCCGTGCTCTCGTTTTCATTTCGAAAATGTACTCGTTGGATCGAAGTGGTTATTGGATAAAAAATCCAATCTTGGTCTCTTCGAAACAACGTTTGCTATTTAGGTAAACTCAACCCCAAATCTTTAGGAGACAAACTGATGATAATAAGATCGGAGGTCACCTCCCAACCATTAGTGGACGGATTTCCTTAATGTCGTCCTAGAAGAACGAAATGAGTTTATACGTACCGTATAGCACCTCGAACGGTAACTATACCATATGA
This sequence comes from Allium cepa, assembly GCA_030765085.1. Lineage (NCBI taxonomy): Eukaryota > Viridiplantae > Streptophyta > Magnoliopsida > Asparagales > Amaryllidaceae > Allium > Allium cepa. The sequence continues at coordinate 251,964,094 of CM060937.1, read as the reverse complement.
TCCCCATGCTTCTTCTAGATATTTCCAAAGTTATACTTAGATCCAGATTTGATAGTCGGTTATTTAACTATCGAATAACAATTATTCAACCAAATATTCCATTTTGCAATTAAAAATACCAAGTCTCGTTTTTATTTCAGTTTTAAATAAATTAGATCTCTATACACAAAAGTACGTACTTATCTTATCGAATTCAATATGTTCACAAAGTATCTTTTACCATAAATATTTGGAAACCCTTTTAAAAAATATGGAAGTACCACTGTGGTATCAAACCATGGATCACGGCTCAATGGTTACGTCTCTATCCCAGAGAAGTCCAAAACTTAACTGCAGGCACTCACTGCATTCGGTTTACGCCATGCGAGTATACCGTTACTTCTCAAAAACTTTATTTAAAAATTATCTCAAACAATGCTTGTAAATTCTAAAATAAATTTACATGTTTAATCTAGGTAAATATACTTAAATAAAGGTTATTATACAAAGCCATATTAGTATTTAATAATTATCTTTTAAAACAAAAATGCCGACTGGTGCTTAAATAATAATAAATCTTTAACACTCATTATAAAGTAACTAATTAATAGTTAAATATGCTTTAAATAATTTAAAATACTTAAATAACTAATTTCTAATGTATTTTTAACACTTTTAAAAATCACATAGTTAAAAATAAAAGTCCTTTTTTAAAACAAGCCCAATTCCTCGATTCCAACTCCATTTCATAAATTTGGAAATCTCACTTGAACTCCAGTTTAACCAATTTTATTCTTATTTCCCAAATTCAACTTTATCCCCCAAAAATATTTAAAATCTCAAATTTAAAACCTTCTATATTTAAAACAAGTACCATTTAAGGATTTATTATTTAAAAATCCTTTTATATACTTTTATTTCAAAAATCCATGTTTATAATTCTTTGCCAATTTAAACCATATTTTTATTGGTATTTAAAACACCAAAAATCCAGGTTAACTGCCATAACATCCAATCAATTCAAATCACACAATAACCTATCACAGATTATTTCAACACTACATATATCACTATATATGAAATTAAATTTTATATTTTTGAGGAATCCAGTTGGATCCCTCCAATCTGTTCTCTGCATCCACAGATATTAGTACAACATAAAAATACCAATTCCTCTTCAAGGTGGAATATCGCGGTATATGGGGTCATCCACTATTATACGGGGCGCATAGGGTATCATCCGCTATACAAATGCGGGAATATCAATCATTCTAATTCAATCAGAGTTTTAAATCAACATAGAAATCATTTCTCTTCCCATATTTACCCAATTTCAAATATCAACTTACTATTTTACCCAAATCCAATTTATCACTATATTTGAAATTTTTAACCTTTTCAGAAGTTATTCCTTATTCAAAATCAATTAATAATTCAAATTCAACATTTAAAATAAATTAAATGTTCAAAATCAAAGACTAAAATTCTGAGTCGTTACATTCCTCCTCCTTATAATAATTTCGTCCTCGAAATTGCTAATGTAGGAAAAATGCTCCAAACCCATTGACTTTTCCAAAACCTACTTACTTAAAGTCTTACATTCACTCCTCTAACCCTTTTTGTTTTATCCAAAATAGTTTGTTACCATTTCTAATTCAAAAGCCTTGATTTCTCTCATACAATTCAAAAATCACCTATTCTAGTTAACAAATTTTCCAGAACATTTCCAAAATTTTCTAACATCCTAAATTTTTGAAATTTTTTGACAGCGTCTTCTTTGTACGGGGAGCCTTTTACAATATGACAAGAGAGATAAATATATATACATCGACCCACATGGTCGGAAAACAAAATATAGATCAATATACTATTTTTTCTTTATTTTATTGCATAGGCGTACCTTATATTAGCATTTTTAAGCGAGCGACTTATTTTATATGCAATTACGCAACCCAAAATCTATCTAAACAGCTTCCTGTACTTACTAAAAATAAGCACATAAGTTTCAAAATCATGGAATTTCATAACATTTCATTTATTTAACTAGCCAACACATAACCTTCCTAACCCGAACATGCCAAACATATATGAAAAGCAATTTTAAGGTTCCAACACTAATTTAATTTCCTTCTCATAGACCATATATCATTTCATTTAATTCAAAATGATTTACAACCAAATTTATTGCATTTAGTTTATATTTCCCACAAACAACTCATATCCATTCCAATTTGATTTATATGTGCTTACTTGCATAAATTCACTCTATTCAATTTCAAATTGATTAACAATCAATTTTGTTTGCATTCCATTTATATTTACTCCCATTATACGTAAATCCATTTTATCAGTTTCAATTTGTTCCTTTTTAAGTTGACTCTAAATCAATTTATCTAATTTCCATTTGATTTCCCTTCATGTTATTCACAAAATTTGTTTGTTTTATTTTACATTAACAATATTTCAATCCATGTTAATTTTATATATGAATCCATTCCATAAATAACCACTTTAGTTAAGCTTCCATTGCAACCGAATTTTATTTCTCCTTTAGATTGATTTTCATTCACTTATTTGCTTTTATTTACTTAGTATATCCAATCTATACTATATCACCGTCACAACATGGTTCATGCACTTGCATTCCTATTTACTTATATTTCCAACTTATATTACCATCCTTTCCCTTCACTTCAATTAATTTACACGGTGTTATTCATTCAACCTATAGTGAACGACATTTCGTCCCGTGCTAGTTTATTTATAAACCATTTCATAAATTATTTCTAAGGTTTACTATAAACATTCCATCCCGATGCTTAAGTTATATTCAGCTTTTAAAACTTAAGTTCATACCACTTCTATACTCCGAAGTCATTTCAATTCATTTACTCTTAAATTGAATCATTTCTTGTTATCAATACTTAACCTTTTAACTTGGTTATACTTTTGTTTTCCTTTTTCTCAGTTTAATAAATTATACAACTTGCTTATTTACAATTCCATGAATTTTCCACCTAAGTTTACTCGCATTCAATATTTATAATATATAGCTATATAATCACTTCACCATTCATATTTACATTCAGTTTACTCAATTTCAATTCACTCTCTATTTAAAAATTCAAATTTGGAATTTCCAATCTTTTACCATAATATCACACCGTTTTCATTTTGGTTACTATTTTATTCTCAATTCATAAGTTCAAAAACTTATTTACTTAAAACCCCATTTTACTCACTTAAGACTCTTTACATCCTATAATCATAACTCTGGATTATATACATCACTTGATAGCTTAAGTATATCCATTTCATTCAATAATTATAACTTACAATTATATAATTATTGTACATTTCAACTTAATATCCAATTAAATTCAAACCCAATTCCAATTTCATTAGACTTATCTTAAGTTAAATTCCAACCTATCTTGTTCAGTTTAATCTATTCAAGTTAAATTTTAATTCTAGGGTTAAAATTTTCGTTTTCCTTTCTTATCTATATCAACTTCAATTTATAAATTCAATAACTGATTTTATCCTGACTTCCCAAATCATTTAAACGAAAATCCCAGAATTCAATTACCCGGTTCTTATTTCAAATCACTTTGAAATCATAAATATACGTACACTCCCTTGGTATATCAAATCATACTTTTGAAATCTCAAAGCCTCTTGGTTTTTCACAAAACAATTTCCCTTTTGAAATTTCTAAAACAAAACTTGTTTACCAAACAAGTCCAAAATGAATATTCATAACCAATTACCACAGTAGCAATCCATCTCTTAAAAACCCAAAAATGAATATTGATGATGTGGCCATCATCACCAGGATTATTTTCCAGCGACTAAAGTGAGTTCAGTGCTTCCTTACTCCTAAAATTCATCTTAAAAAAATTTCTATTTAGAAAATATCTTCAAAGTAATATCACCATCCTCCCTTCCGAACACTTGGAAGACATTTCAAAATTCTCTAAGATTTAAAGGTTATTCTAACATCTTAGTTCAAATCCAATTTAAAGCATTTTACAAGATTCTCAAGATTTTAAAATTCCAAACACTTGGTTCAAATTCATTTAAAACATCTCCCAAAATTTTCGAAATTTAAATTCTGGTTTAAATCAAATTTTAGTTATACTCCTTCGTATATCACATACTTATACAATTTCTATTTGGTTATATATATATATATACCCATTTCAAATTTTATAATCTAATTTGATTATAATATTAACAACCAAACATTCCAAGCATATACACTATAATAATTTTAGAAAATTATTTCTTTTATATCAAAATATACTTTTGGGTAAAATTATTTCATTCACCCAATTTAAAACAATACTATGTCAGTTTACCTTGTTTAAGAGTTTAGAAACCCCTATCGATATGGTTGTACTTCCCATACCAACCAGAATTCATAAACACTCAACCGATAAGTCAATACAATATAAGAACATTTTATATTCACTAAAAATTACGCGCTCATATCTATTAATACACTGAAACTCATTCTGAAGTACGACTGACTCTATCTCCAATGAGTAGTCCCCCCACCAAAGCCTAGGTATATCGCCAACCTAAGCTCTGATACCAACTGTAAAGACCTGCCCTTTCGACCCTTGAAAATCGACATAAATACACTCAATGTATAAACATGTCGAACTATCGAATGTCGGAAAGACAGATTGTTGAGGGAAAGAAAAAGAGGTAGAAGAATGATTAAACAAAGTAGAATCTCACAACGGACTGAACAACATACAATATAAATTGCTCTTTACACAAATCAAAACTGTAATATACATATCTCACATCAGAGTACACAAATCAATAACTACCAGCCTGGACAGGTATAACAACCTGCCCTCATAATTTGCTGGTAATTTCAAACGGAAACACTACATTGGAATAAGCAAGTACGAGAATACGTCTCGGTCTCCAGCTCGTCCCCTGAGCTCCATAGCATCCTAACCTAAACCTGAAATACTCGGTCTCACTGGAGCATTATAATAAAGAACACCCAAGTCAGTCTGGAGAACTAGCATGAGAAAACACACTCAATTTGAATTATAAAAGTTTTCAGAATCCTTTGAAAATCAAAGGTATCTCGTAAGACTATGCCACACATGAACACGATGGATTTTTACCTTACGATAACCAAAATATTTCATATCAAAATCCTATGATATTATAATAGTGTCTAGTACAAATACATATTCAAATAGCTGAAATGCTTGCATCTCACGTTTTAGCATAGCTGGGCATAATCAAAACCGTACGACATTTACTGGAGAATGGAGTTCATTCAAATGACTAGGTACTGGGGTACCACTTGTCACTGTACACGTCTAGAACAGTGTACCGAGGACCATGTCGGGATCCCCTGCAACAAGAGGCCGATCTACCCCTAACCTGGAAAGACCGAGTATGCTATCACCCTGGGTGTTCCCACCCTTTTCCAAGCTCCTTCCGTGATTGTAGTAATAATCTCCAAGGGATCTAGAAGGGCGAAAAACATACCCTAATTGGGTGCTACCCACTTAGCCTTACTGCATCCCTCCTGCTTTTCAGTTGTTCTCGGTTGATAAGGCTAGAGGCTATGTTTCCTTCTCAAGGAGATTTCACTTAGAATGCTCATTGTCCTCCAATGATAATGTACTAATAGCATTCATCCATACAAGTTCGTTCCGGGTCTGAATGGAACCGAAGGCACTACTCCTACTACATCCATTTTGGAATCACCCATAGGATTAGTAGCGATTAGTCCTTGCACTTCACTGCTTCATCTTTGACTCCATGCTCTTGTCTTCATTTCGAAAACGTACTCATTGGATCAAAGGGGATTTCGGATCACAAATCCGATCCTGGTCTCTTCGAAACAAAGTTCGTGATTCCAGTAAACTCAACCCCGATTCTTTAGGAGATAAATAGATGATAATAAGATCAGAGATCTCCTCCTAGCCATTAGTGGACGGATTTCCTTAACGTCGTCTTAGTAGATCGAAACGAGTTTATGCATACAGTATAGCACCACGAACGGCAACTGTACTACATATTTCTCGTGCTTCTAGATATTTCCAAAGTTATACTTAGGTCCAGATTTGATACTCGGTCATTTAACTATTAAATAACAATCGCTTAGCCAAATATTCCATTTTACACTTAGAAACACCAAGTCTCATTTTTATTTAAATTTTAAATAAATTAAATCACTTTATACAAAAGTATGTAATTATCTTTTCGAATTCAGTATGTTCACAAAGTATCTTTTTCCAAAAATATTTGGAAACCCTTTTAAGAAAAATATGGAAAGTACCACTACGGTATAAAATCATGGATCACAGCTTAATGGTTATGTCTTTATCTCAGAGAAGTCCAAAACTTAACTGCAGGCACTCACTGCCTCCGATTTATGCCACTTGAGTATTGCCATTACTTCCCGAAAACTTTATTTAAAAATTATCTCAAACAATGCTTGTAAATTCTAAAATAAATTTACATGTTTAATCTAGGAAAATTACTTAAATAAAGGTTATTATACAAAGCCATATTAATATCTAATAATTATCTTTTAAAACAAAAATGCTGACTGGTGCTTAAATAATAATAAATCTTTAACACTCATTATAAAGTAACTAATTAATAGTTAAATATGCTTTAAAAAATTTAAAATACTTAAATAACTAATTTCTAGAGTATTTTTAACACTTTTAAAAACACTTAATTAATAATTAAAAGTTCCCTTTTTAAAATAAGCCCAATTCCTCGATTCCAATTACATTTCATAAATTTGAAAATCTCACTTAAACTCCAGTTTAACCAATTTTATTCTTATTTCCCAAATTCACCTCTATCCTCTAAAAATATTTAAAATCTCGATTTTAAAACCTTTTATATTTAAAACAAGCACCATTTAAGGATTTATTATTTAAAAAATCCTTTTATATACTTTTATCCAAAAATCCCTGTTTACAATTCTTTACCAATTTAAACCATATTTTTATTGGTATTTAAAACATCAAAAATCCAGGTTAACCACCATGACATCCAATCAATTCAAATCACACAATAACCTGCCATAGATTATTTCAAAAAAACATATATCACTATATATGAAATTAAACTTTATATTTTTGGAGAATCCGGTTGGATCCCTCCAACCTGTTCTCTGCATCCGTAGATGTTGGCACGATATTAAAATACCAATTCTGCTTCGAGGCGGAATATCGTGGTACATGGGGTCATCCACTATTATACAGGGCGCATAGGGTCTCATCCGCTATACAAATGCAGGAATATCAATAACTCTAATTCAATCAGAGTTTTTAATCAACTTAGAAATCATTTCTCCACCCAATTAACCCAGATACCCATATTTACCTAACCTCAAGTATCAATTTACTATTTTACCCAAATCAAATTTATCACTATATTTGAAATGTTTAACCTTTTCATAAATTCTTCCATATTCAAAATCAATTAATAATTCAAATTCAACATTTAAAATAAATTAAATGTTCAAAATCAAACGACCAAAATTCCATGTCGTTACAATTGACTAAAACCTACTTAACCTGAAAAGACTTTACTCTTGACCTACTAAAATCAAATTTTGAGCACCAAGAAAATGTAAAATTCGAGTTAGACAAAAAGCTCGGTATGAGTAATAATATGCCATATTGGTTTTATAAATATTCAGTGAGACTACGCTGTTGATCGAAACGGGTTTTCCCCTCACTAATATCCCTTTTAAAACATATCTTTGCAAATCAACTTCTACAATCCAATTGGTTAAAATAGACAATATGAACAATAATGTGCATGCATGCTACATAGGTAATCATGACTATCCATAAAATCAGTGGACTATCTGTCCTAATGTTTAGTTTTCACAGGGTAACTACCAACCTATATGGATGGCTTGGACTTAACAATACACCAAATTTCTTAATCGAATGTCAAAAGAAAACTGGAAGGTCTGTCCAAATACAAATAACATAGTATTTACCTACCTATTTGTCAATCATATAGTTTTTCAAAGCTTACTACGAACTTAAAGGTTTTACAGGCCAACCTATAACTTGTCTTATCTTTATGTATTCCTTTTAGTGCATACATCTATTTTTTGTCTTACCTTTAACAAGGCCTACGCACTGGAATTTTTGACTCATATCAACTAGGGGCTAATAGCTGAAGTATAGTGCGCTAGCCTACACCAGTCCATTTGGTTTTCTAATCTCTAAGTCAAATTTATCCTATCACAATCTATCCAAAAGTGATTAGAAGAATAATCTCTTTTATAAAAATCTTGGGCTAAATATCCTTTTCTATTTCCTCGAAAACGTATTTCTTTATAAGTGACTTAACCCTTGAAATCATGTTTAAAACAAGGAAAATTATAGCCCTTTCCTTTTTCAAAGATATTTATGCCATGATATTTGCTTTTATAAAACTTTATTGAGGAATCTGGAAATCACTTGGAAGTTATCTCACTCCAAGACCATGGGCTATAAAGCCAAAACAATATAAAGCCTTTGTATTGGTAAAACTCGACAAAGCTATAGTCGATGAGGGCCTTCACCCCTCTAAATATATATAAAGACTTTATTAGTGAAACATAAGGGTAGTGGGTCGAAGTTAACCGCTTCGTATAGCATATCATAAAGTCTTAGAAGATACTCGACGACATAGATAAATCTCAACGTCACTGCCTTAAGAAAAAATAAGCGACATCATTAGGGCCAAAGTGATAACAGGAGGCTACATAGCCTTCTTTGAAAAAAGGTGATAACGATTAGAGTCTGTAATCATTAAAGTTAAAGTGATAACATGCGGCATCATTGCCTTCTAAAAATATGAAGCAAGGAACAAGTTTGGAGCAGCTTCCTTGCCCTTCGAAGTCATTAATAAAATATGCAACTTAGTTATCTTCGCTGTAAGTTACTTTGAAAACATTAGGGTCGGTGATGTTATACACAGGCACAACATGCCTACTTATATAAAATGCAACACTTAAGTTATGCGGCAATGCCATCGCTGAAGAGGATAATTTTAACATTGATGCATGGCTCCGCACTTCAACCAAACATATCCATTCCACACTAACTACAGTTATTGTCATGTGTATCACACTTGATTGGTGTTAAAGCTGTAGGGGCGGAGTGGTGAAGTGCAGCATCATGACTATCGACGTGGCACGACTGTAATTTATATGAAAACTATTTTCATACTAATAAAAATAATTATTTTCATCAACCCTATTGTTTGTTAAAATAATATTGGTTAATAATCACTTTATCAAATTCCTTTTCGAAAAAAACTCACTTTTAAAATAATATTTCTAACATCATGTCAAAATCTTAAGTCATTTGGGTATCGTAAGATAGGTTTTCCAACTCAAACTTATCAAATAATTTCATAAATAATTTCAATAAGTTCACCAATAAGCATATAATAATTCAACCTATCATAGCATGGCATAATATATAAAAAAAGAATCAGATTTATGCTTAAAACCAAAGATAATGCTTAAGACATGAGATGCATAACTATTATTCACCTTGAATGGTTAAAGAATGTTGAGATTTAAATTTGATTTGATTCCTTTAAGCTTTCTACTTGTTTTCTAGCTTTTCTTCCTCTTGAATCCTCTAGCAACGACCAGCCTAAGCTTTAATTTAGTTTTTATAAGTGTAAAATGAATGAGTGAGAAAGGAGGCAGGGGTTTGTATTAGGAAATGTAACCCTTTTCCTATTTTACCCTTCTCATGAATTCCTCCTTTCTATTAATGTTTTAGTTAATTCCATTAGTTTATTAATTATGGCTTGACCCATACTAATTATCAAATCTCAATCTCCTTACCATTTTACATTATTTTATTTATCTAATCAAATATCATGTATAATGTTAATCAAATTAAGGGTTGTTATGGACTCTACTCCTTTAAGAATTTCATCCTCGAAATTACGCTAAGACACACACCTCAAACATATAAGCATAGATGTAAAACATACCAAGTATAGTCTCTCTCGTCATCACTCCACTAAACTTTTACTAATATGACTATCTTGTTTCTTAGCTTCTTCTCATCCCTCACTACAACTCGAACTGGTTGTCTCACAAAAGTAAAATCTGATTCTACTACTAAATATTCCAATGCAGTCGGAGTTATAGTAGTCTTTGGATCTTGAACACACTTCCTTAGATAAGAAATATGGAAAATATTATGGACTACTACCAAATTATTCGGTAACTCTATCCTCTAAATGAGCTTCTCAATCCTTTCTATAATAAGAAATGGTCCAACAAACCTACGTTCTAATTTCTTTGATTTTGCAAATCTTGTTACACCTTTCGTCAGTGATACTTTAATGAAAACATGATCTCCAACTGAGAACTCCAAGTTCTTTCATCTCTTATTTGCATAACTTTTCTGCCTAGACCGAGCTTTCATTATTCTAGCTCAAACTAAATCTTTTCTATAGCTTCTCTTACCAATTTTGGACCAAGTACTAATCTATCTTCTGTCTCTAATAGACATACAGGTGATTTACATGGCCTTTCATGTAAAGCTTTAAAAGGTGTCATTCATACACTTGTCAAATAACTATTATTGTACGAGAATTTGACTTAGTGTAAATGGGCTTCCCATGATCCTTCAAAATCTAGCAAGAAAGCTTTTAACAAATCCTCCGAGACCTTGTTAACTCTTTTCATTTGTCCATTGGTTTATGGATGGTAAGTGGTACTCATCTGGAGCTTGGTATCTAAAACTTTTTGTAGACTTTTCCAGAATTCACTAGTGAACAAGGAATTCGTGTTATATAATTATACTACTAGAAACTCCATGTAGTCTAACTATATTCTTCATGAAAAACTTAGCTGAAACCGGTGTCATTCTTATCAACTTAATGAAAATAAATGTGCACTCTTGATCAGTCTATCTACCACGACCCAAATACTTTCATTTCCCCTTTTCGACCTTGGCAACCAGTCCATGAAATCCATAGATATAGTATCCAATTTCCATACTGGCATGACAAAAGGTTGAAGCAATCCACTATGCTTCTAATGTTTGGCTTTCACTTGCTGGCAATTCAAATACAGTTTTTCCCATAAGCCTACGTCCATTTTCATACCCTCCCAGAAGAAACTTCTCTTCATATCCTGATATATCTTAGTCCCTCCAGGATGAACAGTAAACTTTGATTGATGACACTTCCTAAAGACTTCTTTTCTTAGGTCTCCTACATCTAGAACACATATATGTCCTTTCTTTCTCAACCATTCATTTTGGTCAAGATATAAGTCCTTCAAATCATCAATCTCAGTTCCACCTTCTAATCTTCTATTTTTGTCAATTAGCAATGGATCATCTCTTTGCTTAGAAGCAATTTTATCATCCATACTAATCGAACTTCCATACAAGATAACATTGTGGTACACTGACTAGAACAGGTAGTCGATCTTAACCGCACATTATAGGTAGTCAATGCTTCCAAATCTTTCCACTCCAACATCATTGCTAACACTGCATTCTGATGTTTCCTACTAAGTGCATCCGCAACTTTATTTTCTTTCCCCGGTGTGTACTAAATTCTAAACTCATAAGTAGCTAAAGACTTCAACCATCTCTGTTGTCTCATATTCAACTCCTTCTGAGAGAATAACTACCTTAAGGACTTGTGATCTACATACAAGTCAAATCATTCTCTCAAAAGGTAATGTCTCCACACCTTTAAAGCATATATTATCGCAGCCAACTCTAAGTCATGAGCCTGATATCTAACTTCATGCAATCTAAGCTATCGAGAAGCATAAGCAATCACCTTACCATTCTACATTAACATGGATCCTATTCCAGTTCCGCACGCATCAGTATACACCACCACATCTTTATTTCCATCCAAAACAACTAACACGAGTGCATTGGTCAACAAATACTTCAGCTTCTGGAATGCCTCCTCACATTTATTGGTCCAAACATACTTTACGTCATTCCTTGTTAGTTTTGTCGTTGTTGCTGCTACACGAGAGAAATCCTTAATGAATAACCGGCAGTAGCCAGCTAGTCCAAGAAAATCTTTATCTTGGCCACTGTATTGGGTCTCTTTCAATTATTAACTACTTCGATCTTAGCCGGATCCAAAGACAACCCACTTTCTCAGATTAAATGACCAAGAACTTCACTTCCTTCTTCTAGAAATTACATTTCATAAACATCGGTTTGAGGTGATGCTACCTCAATTACTCGAGCATTATTCTAAGATGAATAGCATGATCTCTTTCATCCTTAAAATATATCTGAACGTCATCAACGAATACCAATACGAATCTATCCAAGTGCTCTTGGAAAAATCAGTTCATCAAATCTACGAAGAATGTAGGCGCATTAGTTAATTCAAATGACATTACTAACCACTCATACGAATCATATCTTGTTCAAAACGCAGTCAGTGGAATATTACCTTTCGCTACCCTTAGTTGAGGGAATCCTGTCGCCAACTCTAACTGAGAAAATACTTCGGTTCCACTCAACTGATCAAATAAATCATCAATTCTCGAAAAAGGATATTGGTTCGTTATCGCCTTTTCGTTCAACTTAGATAATTGATACATATCCTTAACAACCCATCTGGTTTCTTTACAAACACTATAGCCGCTCATCAAGGCGAACTGCTTGGTTAATAAAACTTTTTCCATCTAAGTTCACTAGATGCACCTTTAACTCCTTCATTTCGGTAGGTGTCATTCTCTAGGCGGTCTACATACGCATTCCGCTCTAGGTATAAGATCTAATCGAAATCAATAGCTCGTTTCAATGGAAATCATGTAAGAGGCTCAAAGACATCTACAAATTCTATAACTAAGAAACCTAATTCAACTCATTTTCCTCCTCTATTGCACCCAACAAAGCACAAACATCAAAACTTGGATTCTTTACCAAGTATATAATTCGGTCGTTACTATAAGGGTGTCTTAGTGATATTTTTCGATCGTATCGTTGCAAAGTATTCTAGCATCATACTTACTTAACCAATCCATATTTAAAATAATTCCAAAGCCTTTGAAATTAAACACATGCAAATTGCAGGCAAATTTATGACCTAATAATTCAAACACTAATTGGTCATATCTAATCCCTAGAGTAGCGTATCCTACTATCGAATTTGCAACCTTTAAGGAAGTAACTAGTGTAGGATCGATTTCACCCTAGAGGGGGGTGAAAATGGTGATGCTATTAATTAGTAAAAAAATTATTGCGAAAGCTTATAAAATTATTTCAACACAGATATATCAAAATAATAGCAGCACGGATAATAGCAGAATAACAAATGCAGAATTAGAACGACACAGAATTTACCCAGCTTCGGCAAAACCCTTCCTACGTGCTGCCCCCAAGGTTTCTACTAGAAATTAAGCAGTCGCACGCTTACACACGTAAACTCACGACACCCGCTACTGACTAACCTAACTCTACACTCAAAACCCTACCACAACTCAGCTACTGAGTTGCGAATTCTCAAATTACGCCACGTAGTTTGTCCCCTAGTCACACGACTAAAAATTACAACTGTTTGAAATGAAAAATACAATTTTAAACACAATAAAAACCAAAACCCTAATTATCTCCCTTTTAATATAAACCAACACTTAAAGAAAGAAAGGCCGGCCTAATATTATTCTCTTTATTTATTCGGTCCGCTCCTTTGTTTAACAATGGCCTCGTTCCTTCTTTCGTTCGTTCCTCTCACTCTGAAATTAGGGCTTTGTGAAGTCGCCACTTAAATTGATGGGTGGTGCTTCGATTGCTTACTTCAATTGATTCATTCGCGGCTCCTCCTCCTTGATCGAGTCTGACTTTGATTTGGTATGTAAATTTTCCTTTTTGCTTCTTCTGATTTGCTTTCTTGAACTCGATGATCCAATTGCCGATGGTGTTACTTGTTTATATAGGATTCGAGATCCTTGATTTTTATTTGTATACATTTATTTGAATACGTCACTTGATTTATCTCGGCCATTCGATTTTATTTAATGCTGATGATAATTTCTGACTTGTTCATATCGAATAATTTCGTTTACACGGTTTTGATTTCGAATTCGCTCGATTCCTTGATTGACACGGCTTAGATTCAGAACCGTTTGATCTTTCCTTGGTCGTTACAGTAGTGAATTTCCTACTTGACTTTGGCTTTTTTATTTTTGACCCACGACTTCTTCTAATGCTTGTAGATTGACTTTGGTCATTTTTGATCCTTCCTGACTTTGCTCTGTTGACCTCGGCTTTGACTTTGTTTGACAGTGTTTATTTCCTTTGTGCTTGACTCTGGCTATTTGTGTTTATCCCTGTAGCATACTCGACTTGTAGTATTGCTTTGAACTATGCTTTGTTCGAACATGTATATGGTTTTCTCTGGCCTGTTTCACTATCATGTGTGAGATTGCTCATTTGAGCTGCTACGGCCTTCACTTAGTTTGTACCACTTTGTTGATGATGCTTTGACTATTGAACTTGGTTTGGATTTGTGGTCTTGAGTTTGTAGTTGAGTTTGAGCCATTTGTTTCAGCTACCATGTGTATACATACATCTATGTATGTATATATGTGTTGTATTTCCTTGTAATGTTCACTGCACTGTGATTCCTTTAGCCTGTTTTCATTTTTCCAGTACTCCATTGTCCATGATTTAGTGATACTGTAAAATTGGCTAGCATTTTGTTGTAGCTGCTGTCCATTTTCATTTAGTTGTTGCATACGTGTTGCCATTCCTTTGGTGCAGTTTCATGTTGTCTTCAAGTTTGAAATGCTTGCAGGCTTGAAGTCTTTATACATTTGTACATTTGATGGCATTCATGTGTACATTAGTCTGAAGCTTGTGTTCATTGTGAAGCCTGGTTTACTAGTGCATCCCTTGACTTGTTGATATATCTGGTATGTGCATTTGTGTGCTTCCAGTTAGAGTTGTACTACTGCCTTTGTGCACTGTTTGGTTCTTGTCTGGTTCTATTGGTGGCTTTACTTTGGTATTGTTGCATTGTCTACTTCGTTTCACTCGAGTCTATACACGTGATTCACTGTGTATTAGTTCATTTGAAGTTATGGTTTGAGTCCCTTATATCAGTCATTGTTCTCTGGTGCACTTGGTTTGTACTTCACTTTTGACTGTTGCATTGCTCCATTAGCTGTGTTCATATACATTGATGTTGGTCTAATGCTTCAAGTTGACACCTCTGATCAGTTGCACTATAAGTTTCATATGTACGGTTGTGTTCATTAGCTTAATCGACACGTGCTCATCCAAGCTTGCACTTGTTGTTTGTCAATTTTGATTGGGAATAGGCTCCTGCCTGACTTTGTTATTCATGTTTCTAGTTGTGGTGTTGTTTTGAACATTCCCATTGCATTGTTGAGGCTGTGTTGCTTTGATTGAGCATTTTCGCTTGTACTTGACAATTTTGTATTGCACCTGAGTTGAATCCAGCTCAAAGCTCGGGTTTGACCTTGTGCTGATATTGTGACATTATTTTTATTGCACTTGAGTTGAACCCGGCGTTTTGAGTTTGACCTGTGCTCACCTGTCCCTGTAATTTTATCAAGTGTATATCGGTGTGCACGGCCTTGTGGCATATACAGTGATACACTGTGTATGTCACAAGCTGTTCGTGTATGATGAATTCAAAATTAAATAATGATGAACAACCCAAATAACTAAGACAAATATTATTTTCAAAATCACATTTTATTTTATACTGCAAAAATATTTTATTTTCAATTTTACTGCATCAACATATATTTTTGCAGATTGCTCAGATGCTGGATTCACATTGGAATGTAGTTGAAGATAAATACGAGTGTGACTGATATGTGTTAGTCCATGAGATGATGGTTTTGATGACAACAACCATAAAATAGATTATAAAATATAAATACTAACATTATAAGTTTAGATATATATGTATATGCTGGATTTAATCATGCAGGTGCTAAGAATGAAGACTGTACAGTATAGAGATTCAAGATATCAAGATAAAATATCAAGATAGAAGACTCATGAGTATCGAGACTATCAAGAGTTCAAGATTTCAAAGATAAGTATTTTTTATTATTAGGAATTTTTGTTAAAACTCGTAG
Organism: Allium cepa; assembly: GCA_030765085.1. Taxonomy (NCBI): domain Eukaryota; kingdom Viridiplantae; phylum Streptophyta; class Magnoliopsida; order Asparagales; family Amaryllidaceae; genus Allium; species Allium cepa. Next base: position 251,947,977 of record CM060937.1, on the reverse strand, counting down.
AAAAGTATTGGCATCTTAAAATCCAATTTATTTGTGGAATGGAATCCACTTCGAGCCCGTTAAAGGGATGGAACCTACGAAAAATCTAGTGGAACATTGTTTTGTATCCGCTAACTTTTATTCAAAATGATTTTTCAAAATTATATCCTGTTTTCAAAATGTTTTCAAAACTTTCCTTTTAAAAGATTCAAAACCCTCGATCCTGATTTTAAATAATTTTAGCCTCAAAAACATCTTTATTTTCAAAGTCAAATTCACCCCCTCTAGTGTTAATCTTAGCCTTAAGATCCGTAATCCGCATTTCTCACAATTGGTATCATAGCAAGGTTTTCAAAGTTTCATAATCTGATTTTTGAAAAGTTTTCAAAATGGCTACCAACACTGGTACTGTTATTAACACTAGTGTCCCTGTCACTAGTTCATTTGTAGAGGGTCAGTCTATTATCAGACCACCACTTTTTAATGGCAGTAACTATGCATATTGGGCATGTAGGATGAAAATATATTTACAATCTATAGGATTAGATGCTTGGAATATCACACAAACTGAATATTCTGAACCCACAATTGATTTTGCACAGTGGACTGCTGAGCAAAAGACTGTTGCACAAAATAATTCTAAGGCAATGAATATTCTGTTTTGTTCACTAGATAGAAATGAATTCAATAGAGTGTCAGTTTGTAAGTCTGCATATGAAATCTGGAAAACTTTGCAAGTTACTCACGAAGGAACAAGCAAAGTTAAAAAGACCAAAATTTCCATACTCACAAATCAGTTTCAATTATTTAAAATGAATACTAATGAGTCTATTTCAGATATGTATAGTAGAATTCAGGATATTGTGCATTCTCTAATATCTTTGGGAAAGGAATTTTCTGAAGAAGATCAAGTCAGAAAATTTTTAAATTCTCTAACTCCAGAATGGGATCAAAAGACACTTGCGATCGAAGAGGCGAATGACATCAATAGTTTGAAGATAGAAGAATTAATTGGAAATCTAATGTCGTATCAAGTTTAAATGATCGAGAGAAGAGAAAGTAAAGCATCTGAAAAGAAATCAATGACATTCAATGCATTGACCAATGGATCAGACTCAAATAACGATAATGATGAAGAGATAGCCTTCATGATCAGAAATTTTAGGAGATTCCTAAAATACAGAAAGATGAATAATCTCAAGAGAAACAACTATAAGAATTCTGGAAATCAGAATATAGTGCCAAATAATGACAAGTGTTACAACTGTGATAAACCAGGCCACTTGAAAAGAGACTGTCCGTATCCAAAAAGGCAGAATCCTCCTATGAACAATGAACCAGCAAATAAATGGAAGCGTGCATTTACTGCTACTCTAGATGACTCAGACTTGTCCTCAAGTGATGATGATCAGAAGACGGATAATTCGAATTTGTGTTTCACAGCTGTTCATGACTCCGACGAATTCAGAGAAACGGACTCAGAAAAAAGTACACGTTTACAATACAATTGGTTGAAATTGATTGCTTAGAATTAGTTGCTTGATTGTTTGATTGATTGTTTGATTGATTGTTTTTCGATTGGTGTGTTGTTTGAATTTTAAAATTTATTCTCTATTTTTTATTATTTTTAATACTTCCTGAAATATATTATAAGTATAATAATATTTCAAAAATATATAATAGACATTTATAATAATAATATATACATTAGAAATCTTAGGAAAAATCAATTCACGAAAATTCAAAAGCACATGTCGACATGGTCCCTACCATGATGTCGACATGGCTACCTGAATTTGAATTTCAAAATTTGAATTCAAATGTTTGAATTTCCCTCCAACTTTTCACTTCATTCAATTCTCTGAAAAGATACCTTTTGACCAGAGAATATGTCCTTTTAGAATCTATTTATTCACTATCTTTTATCATATCTTTTCACTTTCATTTTCAAATTCAAACTCTCTCTTCATAACTTTAAGCTCTCTACTCTCTACTCTAATGGCTTCTTCAAGCAACCCCTCAACCATGAGAATTTCCAGAAAAATCAAAGAGCAATTGTTCAATGATCTGAGGCAATTAAAGCATACATTAATTATGCTAACAATGCCAAAGTCCATCCCGAAAAATTTGCTATTTTTCAAGATTTTTCTTCTTATGAAATTGATTCTCTTTTTGCAAACAATGGTGTTCTTAGTCTTATTGATGCTTCTCAAAATGATTTTGTTTGCTATCCTAATCTTGTCAAAATTTTCTATGCGAATTTCGCGGATTTTACGTTGGAAATGAAGATGAAATTTGGAGTAGTGTGAAAGGCACTCAAATTGTTTTGAATTGTGATCTTTTGGGTACCATTCTCAATTGCAAGAGTTCGGGAATGGATCTTTCTAACTTTAAAATCGATGATCATGATCATGAGACATTTCATCACATTTTCGAAAGAGATGATGATTTTGATTTTAAAAATAGAAATTTTCGACCAAAAGCAAGAATTGTTAATCTTTTTTTGCAACATACTTTGACCCCAAGATCAGGATATTTTAACAATCCTACTTCAAAATTTTGCAAAGCTCTTTTTTCTATTTTCGAAAACTATGACATAAATTGGGCGCAAGTTATTTTGGATGAACTTCGTCCTAAAAATCTTGAAATGGGTGAGAATACTTCCATGGAATTTATCTCACCCGAATTTTTAACTATTTTGGAGTGGATTTTAAAGGTGAAGAATTTATTTATAGAAAATTTTTCAATCATTCCAACATTTCGCTTATGAAAATTCCATTTGTTTTTCAACCTTGTGAGACACTTACCGAAAAGGAAGAGCGTTTGGCTCATGAGGAAATCGAAGAAGAGGGAGTTGAAGAAGAAGAAGAAGGGGATGAAATGAAAATTGAAGAAGAAGAAGAAGGTGAAACGTCATTGGAAAGCATTGAATATCCTTCCAATCCATCCAACAAAACCCTTCTCAAAAACCAAAAGATAATTGTGGAGAATCAACGGATTCTAAAACGATCCGTTAGTAAAAAGTTGGATAACATTTCTTCGAAGATGAAAAGGTTCTTTTCAAAAGTCAGCAAGAAACATGGACTATCTTCATCATCTTTATCCTCTAACTAGTTTTATCTTTTCGTATCTTGTTGTATTTGTTTTAGCGTGCTTTATTTCGAATGTTTATGTAGTTTGTTGTATGCTTAATCATTGTATTATCGTAGTATGCAATGAAATGAAAATTTCTTTCTGTTATCTACCTTATCTTATCTCTAGAATAAATGTTAGTATATTATATATATACACACACACACACACACACACACACAATTATTCACAATATCAAATTAGTCATAACATTTCACTAACCCATGTTGACATCCCCTATGTGACCATGTCGACATGTACTGGTCAGAAATGGCATTTGATTTTGAATTTGAAATTTGAACAACTACCACATGTCTATTCAATTCTAACGAATTTCTACACCTATATATACTTGTTTCTTCCAGAACTCTTCACTGAAATTTATTTCTTATCATCTATATCCTCCATCTCTTTCACAAATTCAACTATGGCCAATCCTATTCACAATTTATCCGAAAATCTTGAAGAATCTCTTAATTCGTTCAAAAACATTCTCTCATTTATTCTACGAAACCAGCGTCATTTAGAATTAAGTCAAATGCAGATGATAAAGGAACAAGAAAGGCACTTCGATGCGATACCATTGATGATCTCCTCTCTGCATAAGGATGATAACGAAGCACATCCTCCTGTCTCTCTCACCAATGACAATGATAATTGGGATGCTATTAAGGTAGACCTAATCTTTGGAGAAGAAGGATGGGTGGAAGTTCCACATAACGTTTGATTTTTTATTTACTTTGTTTGATTTGTTTGAATTGATTTGGTTTGAATTGATATTTTGTGTGGATTGATTTCTTATTGATTTGAAGATTGGAGTGTAAAACCTATATATATATATATATATATATATACACACACACACATCGAAATGTATATAATCTTTAAATTAGTTATCATGCTTAGAAGTATAATTATTTCCTACTCTATATATTCCGTTGTATAGTTTATCAATGCAGGTACCGAAGTCTAAGAATGAGGGGGAGTAAGTTTTTGTTGATGACAAAGGGGGAGAAATATAAAATAGGGTAGTTAGGTATAGATTAAAGGGGAGTTCTTAGTTTTAGGGGGAGTTAGTAGAATAGAAATAATATTTTATAAACAAAGGTTGTCATCATCAAAAGGGGGAGATTGTTAGTCCGTGCGATGATGGTTTTGATGACAACAACCTTAATATGGATTAAAATATAATACTAACATTATAAGTTTAGATATATATGTATATGCAGGATTTAACCATGCAGGTACTAAGAATGAAGACTGTACAGTATAGAGATTCAAGATATCAAGATAAAATATCAAGATAGACTCACGAGTATCGAGACTATCAAGAGTTCAAGATTTCAAGGATAAGTATTTTTTATTATTAGGAATTTTTGTTAAAACTCGTAGAAAAGCACTGGCATCTTAAAATCCAATTTATTCGTGGAATAGAATCCACTTCGAGCCCATTAAAGGGATGGAACCCTAAGTAGGATGGAACCTACGAAAAATCTAGTGGAACATTGTTTTGTGTCCGCTAACTTTTATTCAAAATTATTTTTCAAAATTAATTTTCAAAATTATATCCTGTTTTCAAAATGTTTTCAAAACTTTCCTTTTAGAAGATCCAAAACCCTCGATCCTGATATTAAATAATTCTAGCCTCAAAAACATCTTTATTTTAAAAGTCAAATTACTCCTGATTTTAAACTATCTTTATAAAGAATATATTCAACTTTTAAATATTTGTATTTAGATTTAAATATAAAATTATAGTTAAAACCTATATATATTATTCTTTATGAATTTTAACTATAGTCAAGTATATTTATAAAGTTTAAAATAGTTTTTATACAAGATAAAGGTTATTTTCAAAGAAAATCAAAAACACCAAAAAATCCTTTGGGACGTCGACATGCCTAGCATGACCATGTCGACATGGTGACAGTTTGATTCAAAAATTCAAATTTCAAAAGAAGTGTCTATTTGCCATAACTCTTCATGAATGGTCATGGCTGTTGTTCTTCTATAAATAGGGGTCAGTTTCAACGAATTTTTAATCACTTTTTTCTGGTTTTCACTCCTCTTCTTCTTCCTCATTTCTTAATACATTTTCTTATCATTACTCTGCCGAAATCAACATTGAATCATACTCGATTACTTCTAGTTTGATTCTCTATCACTATCTCTACAAGATTCTCAGTGCTATTCAGAGTTATAGACTTATTTGTGATCTATTAAGCGAGAAAAGGTGTGATTGTAGCCTTGGAAATCAATCAAAAGGGAAAAGGTGTGATTGTAGCCTTGGTAGATCAATTGGGTAAACTTGTGGCCCAGAAATCAAGTATCTCTACCCAGAGGATCGAAATTCTGGAGGGTGTACCTCGTAGCCTTGAAACCGAGGTTGTGATTGTACGATTGCTTTTGAAAGGAAATCCGTACTTGTATTGCGGAACTGGATGTAGGGTAACTCCTAACCAGTATAAAATCCAGTGTGTTCTTTCCTTTACTGCTTTTATTTTATTTCTGCATCTGTCATTGTTTCTGTGATTATATCTGTGTCTGTATATTGCATACTTTTGTGTCTAAATTAACATAAACTCAAAAAGATATAGTAATTCTTTATTAACACTATTCACCCCCCCTCTAGTGTTAATCTTAGCCTTAAGATCCGTATTCTGCATTTCTCGCAATATGTAGTGAGGTGCAATGTAAATGTGAATCGTGATGTAATCAAAATTGTATTGTAATTGAAGTTATGTGTATATATAGTGAGAGCTTGAAATTTGTACTATTCAAAAATTGTAATAAATATTTGTTTGAATAAAATATCCGTTTGAATTCACATTCTGTGTTATGTATTTTATTCATCAAATATTTATTTAATCTGTGAAAATAAAATAGCATATTAACAAATACATTTAAATGAATGTATATATGTTTATTATCATCAAACAAAAAATCATATACTCGCATATTCAACAATCTCCCCCTTTTGATGATAACAAACATATATTTAAGATTTTGAATTTATTAAATGTATTTGATTATTCAATTTGCTCCACCTATTTGAGTGCTTCCTCTCTATATAAAGCTCCCCCATCATATATGCATACAATTATAAATATGCAAATGATCCTAGATGCAAATAGAAAATAATTGACCTTTGCTTGATTTTTTTGACAAAACCTTAACTTTTCTCTCCCATTTTTGTTATCAACAAAAGAGTAATAGTGTTAGAAAAAATTTAGATAAGGTGATCGATATTAATACAACATTAAACCTCAATCGAATATAAATATTAAATTTCAATAAAAAATCAAACAAAAATCATAAACACTCTGTTAGGCGCATATTCCACTTTTAGAATGATGGGAATGATATCATCATATAAAACCATATAGTTGTGTCTATTTGTGGTATATTTATATCAGGAATTTGAATATCTACCAACCATGCATAACCGTTAGGACTTTTAAATGAGATTAGTAGTATTCCAATTTTATTTTTAAAAAAAATGAATTCAAGTATCTTCTAACCACGCATAACCGTAAGGACTTTTAAATGGGATAGAATCAACTTGTTTATTTTAAAAAATCAATTTTGATATGCGTTCCATACATGCATAACCGTGAGGACTTTTAAATGAGCATGGAAGCACATAACAAATTCCAAGTAATTCACACATGCATAACCGTGAGGACTTTTAAATGAGGGTGAATACTTTGGATTTTATTTTATTTCATTTTATTATTATTATTATTATTTTATTAAAAACATATAAAATGAATAACGAATGATTCATGTTTAAAGTACCACAAATCGACAAACTATATTGAATTTTGATGAGTATGGTCGTTAGAATATGATAGAAATAGAGATGGTCATGGAATTTACCAACAAAAAGTTCTATAACTCTTGTTTAAATTTCTAAAGAAATTTACTAATTATACCGTCTTGAGTCATAATATATGATAAATATCAACACTCATCACTTTTTCAATCACTATTTATCTTTTTGATAATTAGTAGGCAGTCAGATTAGTCAATGCTATAAACTAAATTCAAAAATAATTATGAAATCAATTTTTCTAAAAACGACCAATCTGAAAACAAGGTAAAAGATGATTTTCTAGAAGGAGTTTCATGAGAAAAATTTCTGCTATTTGAAAATTATTTGAAATGAAAAATGTGCAGAAATTTTCTTTGAAAAACGATGCAGTTACTAAATGTCTCAACAAAAATCATGTTCCACTAGTAATTTTTCTATCAACTAGATTACCAGTGTAATCTGCATCTGAATTTCTCTTTTACTCAAAATTATCATTTGTTGAATGTTACAGACCAGATCATGAGTTGTGCAACAAAATATCTCAAAGTCATTTTTAACAACTTTTTAAATGAAATTCTCTTGAATTTGAATTGAAGCCATGTAAATAATAAAAAACCATGAATATAGAGTTAGCCGTAAAATAACCAAATGTATTATCATCCAATAAAACACTATTATCAACCCAAAATAATATATATGAAGTGATTCAAAGACTCTACAGATTTTTAAAGTGTTCTTGGTATAAGAATATAATTGGCCAACAATTTTGAATAAGTCAGAATCAAAATCATCATTATTTCACCATCACATTATTGGTTGATTTAACTCAGATTACAGTGCAGATTATCACATTTAATATATCGTTCAAATAAGTATACCATTACCTATTTTACATTTATGATATTTTTTTGTTGTTGTCCATTATGGTTCGGTCACCTTTGTACTAGGCTAAGGAACTTTGCTTTGTCGCCCGTTGTGTTTCTGGAACGGCCAGAATCCAAATAACACTGTTGTTGTTCCTTAGCCTGCCACCACACCTACACGATAAAAGATTTTTGTGACCTATTTGTTTTTATAGGTCCATGATTGTTAGTGGTAGAATATATTGAAAAATAATTTTGTGGAGACCCAAAACTATTTATATATGTTCATTTCGGCACCCAGATTTGTTTAACTTTAAGAGATTTTATATTTTTGCCTTTTGGAACCCAAATTGGAATGGTTTTTACGTGTTTGGGTCTATACCAACAATTATTTTGATTGTGTCCAAATTTTCTACAAATTGTGCACATTGAATTGTCTTGATTAGTTTCATTTCTAACATTTTCAGATTGATTATATCCAAGTCCTTGTCTAACTGTATTAACAGTTTGTCTCCCTAAGAGCATATTCAACGATTTTTCACTTTTGGAAAATTTATCTAAAGTCGTTGACAGTTATTGGACTTGTGTTTTGAGAGATTCATTTTCGTTCAATAATTGTGTGCACTTTTTAATAGAGTTCTCTCTCCTAGTATTTTCACTCTCTTTCAAAATTAGAATTTCATTTTCAAGTGATTTTATATTAATTTCTGATTTTTTAATCTCTTCTTCGAATGCTGGACACTTATCACATTTAGGGATCCTACTTTGATAGGTTTTAACTAATTGGTCCATTTTTTTATTTAAATCTATCAAAGTATCTTTTTGTGATTCAAGTTTGGCATACTTCTCCCTAAGTCGTTCAAAACAGCCATTTACTTCGTGGAAATATATAAGTAATTCTGAGTGAGTGAGTTTTGATACCTCGCTTGGCTCATCATCGTCACTGTCAGTTATATTACCTTGAAGGCACATATCTGCTTTCTCACTCTCACTGCTAGTACTTTGATTATCTTCATCACTTGTATTCCATGCGGCTGCAAATTTTCTCCTTTTTGATTTCTTTTCAAAGTCGTGTCGACTTTGAGGACAATTGGGCTTGATGTGTCCGGGTTGGTTGCACTTGTGACAAATGATCTCCCGTTCTTCTGGATTGTCTAATACTTTGTCTATTTTGCTTTTCAGTTTTCGATTTAGAGCTGGATTTACGTATTTGTAATTCCACCTTTTGAATTTCTTTATTATCAGCTCCAATTCTGCTGCTCCATCATCATCATCGCCATCACTTTCTGTTGTTCTTTTAAGAGTTATTGATTTCTTTTGAGTGTCACCTCCTTCACGCTCTTCCTTGAATTTCATTTCTAGCTCATAAGTGGTGATATTTCCGATGAGTTCTTCAACTTTGATTTGTTTTAAATCTTTTGATTCTTAAATGGCAATCACTTTTGCTTTAAAACTTCGTGCAAGGACTCTGAGGATTTTTCGGACTATCTCCAACTCTGTGTATGATTTTCCAAGAGCTTTTGATTTGTATATGAATTGGAAAGTCGTCCATACATCTCTTTGTCATTTTCTTCCTTCGCCATTGTGAAGTTCTCGTATTCGCTGCTTAGCATGTCAAGGTGAGATTCTTTGACTTGCGACATTCCTTCGTGAGTCACTTCAAGTGTGTGCCATATTTCCTGCGCATTTAGCCAATGTGAGACACGATTAAATTCAAATTGATCCAATGAACAAATAATCGAATTCATAGCTTTGGCACAAGAATACTGTAACTAATTTTCTAGATATGTCCATTGATCCTTCGGTTTATTTATTTCCTGATTATTTATAATTATAGTTGGTGCTCTATAACCTGTCTCAACAATATTCCAAGCGTCAATGGTTTACAAAAAAATTTCATTCTATTTTCCCAGTAGGCGTATTCACCATTGAACATCGGTGGTCAAACTATGGACTAGCCTTCAGCAAAAGCATTATTAAAAGAAGCCATTTCAAAAATTCAACTTTTTAAAAGAAAAATTGATTTTTGAAAGAAAAAATTAAAACAAAAGCTGACTTCTATTCCAAGCTCTGATACCACTTGTAGGATCGATTTCACCCTAGAGGGGGGGTGAATAGGGTGATGCTATTAATTATAAAAAAATTATTTCTTAAGCTTATAAAATTATTTCAACACGGACATATCAAAATAATAGCAGCACAGACAATAGCAGAATAACGAATGCAGAAATAGAACGACACAGAATTTACCCAGCTTCGGCAAAACCCTGCCTACGTGCTGCCTCCAAGGTTTCTACTAGAAATTAAGTAGTCATACGCTTACACACGTAAACTCGCAACACCCGCTACTGACTAACCTAACTCTATGCTCAAAACTCTGCCACAACTCAGCCACTGAGTTGCAAATTCTCAAACTACGCCACGTAGTTTGTCCCCTAGTCACACGACTAGAAACTACAACGGTTTGAAACGAAAAATACAATTTCAAACACAATAAAAACCAAAACCCTAATTATCTCCCTTTTAATATAAACCAACACTTAAAGAAAGAAAGGCCGGCCCAATATTATTCTCTTTATTTATTCGGTCCGCTCCTTTGTTTAACAATGGCCTCGTTCCTTCTTTCGTTCGTTCCTCTTAGCTCTGAAATTAGGGCTTTGTGAAGTCGCCGCTTAAATTGATGGTTGGCGCTTCGATTGCTTACTTCAATTGATTCGTTCGCGGCTCCTCCTCCTTGATCGAGTCTGACTTTGATTTGGTATGTAAATTTTCCTTTTTGCTTCTTCTGATTTGCTTTCTTGAACTCGATGATACAATTGCCGATGATGTTACTTGTTTATATAGGATTCAAGATCCTTGATTTTCGTTTGTATACATTTATTTGAATTCATCACTTGATTTATCTCGGCCATTCGATTTTGTTTTAATGCTGATGACAATTTCTGACTTGTTCATATCGAATAATTTCGTTTACACGGTTTTGATTTCGAATTCGCTCGATTCCTTGATTGACACGGCTTCGATTCAGAACCGTTCGATCTTTCCTTGGTCGTTACGGTAGTGAATTTCCTACTTGACTTTGGCTTTTTGATTTTTGACCCACGGCTTCATCTGATACTTGTAGATTGACTTTGGTCATTTTTGATCCTTCTTGACTTTGCTCTGTTGACCTCGGTTTTGACTTTGTTTGACAGTGTTTATTTCCTTCATGCTTGACTCTGGCCATTTGTGTTTATCCCTGTAGCATACTCGACTTGTAGTATTGCTTTGAACTGTGCTTTGTTCGAACATGTATACGGCTTTTCTTTGGCCTGTTTCACTCCATGTGTGAGATTGCTCATTTGAGCTGTTGTGGCCTTCACTTAGTTTGTACCACTTTGTTGATGATACTTTGACTGTTGAACTTGGTTTGGATTTGTGGTCTTGAGTTTGTAGTTGAGTTTGAGCCATTTGTTTCAACTACCATGTGTATACATACATCTATGTATGTATATATGTGTTGTATTTCCTTGTAATGTTCACTGCACTGTGATTCCTTTAGCCTGTTTTCATTTTGCCTGTACTCCATTGTCCATGATTTAGTGATACTGTAAAATTGGCTTGCATTTAGTTGTAGCTGCTGTCCATTTTCATTTAGTTGTTGCATACATGTTGCCATTCTTTTGGTGCAGTTTCATGTTGTCTTCAAGTTTAAAATGCTTGCAGGCTTGGAGTCTTTGTGCATTTACTTGTACATTTGATGGCATTCATGTGTACATTAGTCTGTAGCTTGTGTTCATTGTGAAGCCTGGTTTACTGATGCATCCCTTGACTTGTTGACATATCTGGTATGTGCATTTGTGTACTTCCGGTTAGAGTTGTACTACTGCCTTTGTGCACTGTTTGATTCATGTTCTGGTTCTATTAGTGGCTTTACTTTAGTATTGTTGCATTGTCCACTTCGTTTCACTCGAGTCTGTACATGTGATTCACTGTGTATTAGTTCATTTGAAGTTCTGGTTTGAGTCACTTGTATCAGTCATTATTCTCTGGTGCACTTGGTTCGTACTTCACTATTGACTGTTGCATTGCTCCATTAGCTGTGTTCATATACATTAATGTTGGTCTAATGCTTCAAGTTGCCACCTCTGATCAGTTGCACTATAAGTTTCATATGTACGGTTGTGTTCATTAGCTTGGTCCACACTTGCTCATCCAAGATTGCACTTGTTGTTTGTCAATTTTGCTTGGGAATAGGCTCTTGCCAGACTTTGTTATCCATGTTTCTAGTTGTGGTGTTGTTTTGAACATGCCCATTGCATTGTTGAGGCTGTGTTGCTTTGATCGAGCATTTTCACTTGTACTTGACAATTTTGTGTTGCAGCTGAGTTGAATCCAGCTTAAAGCTCGGGTTTGACCTTGTGCTGATATTGTGACATTATTTTTATTGCACTTGAGTTGAACCCGGCGTTTTGGGTTTGACCTATGCTCACTTGTCCCTGTAATTTTATCAGGTGTATATCGGTGTGCACGGCCTTGTGGCATATACGATGATACACTATGTATGTCACAAGCTGTTCGTGTATGATGAATTCAAAATTAAATAATGACGAACAACCCAAATAACTGAGGCAAATATTATTTTCAAAATCATATTTTATTTTATACTGCAAAAATATTTTATTTTCAATTTTACTGCGTCAACATATATTTTTGCAGATTGCTCAGATGCTGAATTCACATTGGAATGAAGTTGAAGATAAATACGAGTGTGAGTGATATGTAGTGAGGTGCAATGTAAATGTGAATCGTGATGTAATCAAAATTGTATTGTAATTGAAGTTGTGTATATATATAGTGGGAGCTTGAAATTTGTACTATTCAAAAATTGTAATAAATATTTGTTTGAATAAAATATCCATTTGAATTCAAATTCTATGTTATTTATTTTATTTGATCAAATATTTATTTAATCTATGAAAATAAAATAATATATTAACAAATACATTTAAATAAATGTATATATGTTTATTATCATCAAACAAAAAAAAATCATATACTCGCATATTCAACAACTAGGTATGAGGGTTCTAGCTAGGCTTATCTCCCAAAAAACAAGATATAAAAGAATGTGATGTGCTAATATCAAACAATACTCTAACAGGTAAGCCATGAATCAAAAACATACCTCCCAACATAGCTTTTCCTTTCTCCTCAATTGTTGGTCTCGAGGTAGCCAATTCCAAAGCAAATACTTTTCCTATTTTTTCCTTGGCCACTTTTGCACATTTGTCCTTGTAAAGTCCCACTTGGTCGCTATTAAAACAATTAATGTTCTTCTTTCCAATGACTTCCTTTCCCTTACCAGTTCGGCACTCATGAGCATAATGCCCCTTCTTGTCATACTTGTAACACACAACCTCAGACTTCCCTTTCTTGATAGCTCCACCCTTTTGAGCTCCCTTCTTCTGGTAAAACTTTCTCTTCTGATTCTATCCAATTTGAACTTCTACTGGCTTGTTATTATAGAACAAAGCAAGCATCTCCTTATTTCTCAAATCCATTTCCACGACTACAGTACATGAATCGTTGAGATGAGATATAGGTGCCCTTACAAGCTCAGGTCCTAGTCCATGGATGAACTTCTCATTCCTTTTGATCACTATATCTACAGTAGCATATCTATATCAAGACAGTTCCTCAAATCAGGTTGCATACCCAAGAACTGTCATATCGCCTTACACAAATTCAACAAACTTCCTCAACAGAGTCGACTTTGTGATCTCATACATAAATCTTCCTTCAAACCTCCTTCTAAACTCAGCCTAAGTCAAAGTTTCCTCTGGTACTCCAATGATAACACTGTTCCATCAGTACAATGTATCTCCTTGCAATTGCCTGGACGCCGGTCTCCTTCTCTATTCATCATTAAAACCAAGATCAGCAAAAATCCTCTTGAAATGAGGCAACCAATTCTCCACTTCAATTGCATCCTCCTTTCCAATAAATGATTTCCCTCCAAGCCTAGCATAACCTCTACTTAGAATAACATAGTTGTTGACAACCAAAACTTTTTAATTAGCTACTCTAGCATTTCCATCAACTAATCCGGCAGCATCTCCTACTTACATCATGTTGACAAAGAATGATGCATTGCTCCCATATTAACCGGTGGTGTACCAACACTACATTAGCGGCTATTAATGGACTCGGATTCCTCTTAGTATTAGGCCTGACTTTTCCATTGGTAGTGGTGCTTCCTCTATCGACATTCACTCTTTCGTTTATGCCTCCATTGCTTGGTTCCTTAAATCTGCATTCAAACCTTAGTAAGATATGAAATAACGGTCTAAGAGAGGAGGAGAATAGAGCGTATACTTATATATAGCAAACATAAGTACTATAGCGTTATCCCATAGCCCAATCTTGTTCTTTGATTCATTTGGATCATGTTTTCAAAACTTTTTTAAGTTAAAAATTTCTTTTTAAGTTTTTACATAAACTCATGCTCTGATACCAAGTTATAACATCCCCTATTTTGAGGCTCGAAACTAAGCGCTATAGATGTTGCAGTCATCTATAACATTAATCTCCGCTGAAAAAATGTGAATATGTTAACGGTATCCATAATATCAGAAGCATAGGAATAAGAAATAATTTTAAACACAATTTTAAAGAGAACATTCACCATTCATTTCAAAGTCATAATTTCATATTTAATACATAATCCCAAATATTACCCGGGTTCAGATGAAGTATAATTATTACAAAATATTCCAAGAGCGATATATGAAGATACACCCTTGGTTGATCAGAGTTATTAAATAGACAGATACATTTACTATTAATATATTCATACAGCAACTGACATAACACAGTAGATAATGGTAATAGATAGACCCCAACATAATTAACCTTACCTCTTGCACGTCTTCAGAAGTTTTATTCGCCAAAAACTACTTAAGCTGAAAAGCCCTTACTTCCGACCTACTCAAATCAAATTTTGAGCATTTGAGAGTTTAACGGAAAAACATAAACTTCGAGTCAAACAAAAAGCCTGGTGTGAATAATAATATGCCAACTTGGTTTTATAGATATTTAGTAAGACCATGCCATTGAGAAAAACGGGTTTTCCCCTCACTAATATCCCTTTGAAAACATATCCTTTTGCAAATCAAACTCCCGCAACCAAACTTGTTAAAATAGACAATATAAAAAAAATTGTGCTTGCATGCTACATAGGTAATCATGACTATCCATCAGATCAGTTGTAACAACCCATGGTTTTAGAACAAATAATTATCGTTGTTGGCTAATTTCAATTTGAGTTTTTGAATCAATTGAAATTCTTTTAAATTTGAATTAAAATTCTTTTGTGAATTGTTGAAATGGTATGCGGGCATTAAAGTTGATTCCGGTCCATTTATTATTGGGCCGTGAAAATTTACTAGGGTAAAAACCCATTTTCCCCCTTCACCATTTTCATTCGAACCCTAAACCTAAAATCAAAAGGAAAATAGAAAATGGTGGCTCGTTTTCGTTCATTCGTCTACACAAATCAGGGCTCCTACCGATTCATTCGCTCGTCTTCGTGATGCCATGGCGCCGTCTCCGCCAAGAGTCGTTGCTCACGGCTGCCACGTCGAAGAAGGTGAGTGAATCGTCCCTCACTCACATCTAATCCAGCTTAATAATATGCTTGTGTTTGACTTGGTTTCGTTTTTGATAATTTCTCTGATATCGTTGTTCATGATTTCTCTGATTTTATCAAATTCGTATATTTTAGTATAACTTGGTTGTGATTTTTGGGCTGTTCAATATCTCGTGACCATCATGAATTCGATTTTCTTTGTGACTTCGGTCTGACTTTGATTTTTGAAGTTTCCTGTGACATTTCTTAATCTTCGGCCTGGAACTTGTTTAGCAAATTCTTTGAAAATATTGTTGTCTTGTTTATTTCGAAACTGCTGCAAAATGCTTTTGGGTACTTGAACCCTCTCTGTGCATATCTGTTTTACTGCCTTGGATTAGGAGATAATTTTAACTTGTTTGGTTGCCTACATTCTCTGGAATAGCAGTCTTCACTTTTGCATTATGTTGTGGCTTTATGTTAGATCACTGTAGTTTATTTTCATCTATGTTGGCTGTCACATTGGAGTACTTGAACTGTCATTGTTTCAACCTTTTGTTGTCTGATTGTATAATGGTCTACATTGTCATCTGGATATATCTTGACACTGTTGCATTGTTGTTGTCACTGGGTTGCTCTGTGCTTCGACATTGTATGCATCCTGGTAGCTGAGTCTAATTTTTTCTGGTCTGCTTAGCATATTGGTACATATTAAAAATGCTGCATCATTGAGTTGCACTGCACTTTTGTGTTTCCATTAGCTTCACGATGAGGCTGGTGCTGTTTTGGTCGAGACTGTGTTCATATATGGTTATTTTAGAACCACTTCATTGTTGAGGCTGTAACAATTGTTGTTGCACTTGCCTAACCCAGTTTCATTCCTCTTTGAGGCTGATGTGCTTTGCACTCATATGTTTACACTACCCAGTGTTTACAAGTACATTTCATATACTTGATACCATTCACTTAAAATCAGTTGCATTAACTTTAGACATACTTGATGTCTTTGTAGTTTGTTTCCAGTCAGCACCTTACTGCCTTCATGTCTTTCATGTTGCATATTCTCTGTAGCACTATTTCTAGTGCTGCTGTGTTATGTAGTTCACTGCACTTCCATCACCATATCTCCATCATCTATGTAGCTGTCGAGTTCAATTGCATTTTTAACTTGGCAAATTTCCAATTTCATGTTGCCATGCTTATGCTAGTTCATTCATGTAGTGACCTTGTTTCACCTGCAGCCTTTATGATTTGCATTTGTTTGGATGTTGAGTTGCATTGGTTTTTGTACTAGAGTATTGACTCAGCTTTGCTTGAGCTTGTATCTTTGAATTTGGTTGACCGGCAGCTTGATGGTCATATCCACTTGTTGTTGATCTTCATGTGGCTGCAGTTTTTGTTACTATCTGTCCTGGTTTGCATTTTACCTTTGGTCACTTGTTGGGAACTGTTACCTTGCATTGACGTTTACTTGCTGTTGATCCTTATGTGTCCACTAGTCTGCATTTGATTGTTCCACATAAGTTCCTATTGTAGTGTATCTTTGAGTCTGGGCACGCGTACTTCATGCAATCTTCACTTTTGCCTTTTTACTTCATGTAGAGTCTTCTGTTATCAAGTGGCATTTAGTCTTGTTGTTGTACATCATTGTATTGAGGATTTTGATCACTGTCTGCATATTCACTTGATAGCATTTTGGTCATTTTAGACTTATGTATAGTCTGCACTTGCATTCCACTGTTGCCCTCTTGTGTATTGATCCTTGAGCTTTGCCAAGTGCATTTGCTTATATTGTTCCATTGTGTTGAGTCATGACAGCAGTGAGTTGACCTTTGTATTTTGTTGTCTTTCGAATTCACTTGTGTTGAATCCAGCTTAAATGCTCGGGTTTGACCTTGTGCTCGCATTGCGATTTTATTTGAATATCATTTGAGTTGAACCTGATTTTGGGTTTGACCTGATGCTCGTTTGTGAGCTTTCATTGAGCTTTTGTGTATTTCATCACTGTATTGGCGAGGCAGTGCACGCGTGCGTGTACTGCAGCCAATTCAGAATTTGACGTTTTAAATTGATTTATTTCAATTGACGAAATTGTTTCGTGTTGTCAATTCAATATTTTGATATTATAATTGATTTAGTTTCATTTGATCATTTTGTTGTTATCTAATTATCTATTTGATAATTAGATTATGAGTTTCTAGTTATTTATTTATAGTTAGATTTCGTTGTTAATTGCCAATTAGGCAATTATGATGTTTTTTAAATTATCTTCATCGATGTTCTTTTCACTTACCTTTGTTGATGATTTAAATCTGCTGATTTGTTGTTTAACACTATTACGTGTTATATTCACCGTTGTCCGATTTCTTTGTAAAAGGGTCGGATAGACGAGATTTATTGTGACTGTTGTCTACTCTTTATTTAATTATTATTGCTTATGTGCACTAATAACTGAGTTTGAATTAGACTGACCCGTGTATTATTTTCTTTTGAATGTAATACTCGGGTCAGACCGAGTATTTACAGGTTGTTGATATCTTACTTTGGTTGCTGCTAGAGTTATGAAGTTTTTTCATATTTTTGGAGTAGATGTTGTCATTGTATAGGATGTTGTATATTCATGTATATTATTCACGATAATGTACTTGTATATGTAACTTCCAGAGTCGACAGTTGTAGTTGTATCATATGTATTGTATCACATGTATATCAACTGACATCAGTTATATATATATATGAGACTTTCTGTTACATCTGTGTTCCGCATTTACTTTATCTATGTTATTATTATATATATTGTCCTAAACTATTATGAACCATCGTAGTTCGTTTTATACTAGAATTGGGTATGTCGATGGGAGTAAATAAATAAGAGATGAAAAATAAAAATATATACCACTCCTATCGAGATAACCAATACTAGTGTAAGGCCCAACTACGGATGGTCGCTCCTATCCAGCCTTATTCTTCATAATAATAGACAGTATTTCTTTTAATACTCTTTGTTATTGTGAGCATAGAGGTGGGGCGTCACATCAGTGGACTTTCCTTCCCAATTTTTAGTTTTCACATGGTAACCACCAACCTATATGGTGGACTCGGGCCTACCAGATATATAAAATTTTCTAACTGACTATCAGAAGAAAACTGGGCGGCCTGTCCAAATACACTTATCCTAGTATTTACATGACTATCTATCAATCTCGTAGTTTTATTAGGCTTACTATGAACCTAAGGGTTTTACGGGCCAACCTATAACATATCTTATCTTTATGTATTCATTTCTATGTGTACAACTACTTTTAATTTTACCTATGAAAAGCCCTATGCATTGGAATTTAGGCTCACATCAACTAGGGGATAATAACTAAAGTATAGGGTGCTACCGTACACTAATTCCATTTGGTTTTCTAATCTCTAAGTCAAATTTATCTGGTCAGAATCTATCTAAAAATGATAAGAAAATTAATCTCTTTAGTAAAAATCATGGACTAAATACCCTTATTTATTTCCTTGAAAACATAATTCTTTATAAATGATTTAATCTTTGAAATCACATTTAAAATAAGGAAAATTATAGCGCTTTACTTTTTAAAAAATATTTATGCCATGATATATGGTTTTAACTTTATTGATGAATCTCGAAATAACTTGGAAGTTATCTCACTTCAAAACCATAGGCTATAAAGCTAAAATAATTCAAGGCCTTTGTATTGATAAAACTCGATAAAGATATAGTCGGCGAGGATCTTCACCCTTTTAAATATATTAAAAGCCTTTGTTGGTGAAATATAAGGGTATAGGGTCGAAGCTAACCACTTTTATAGCATATCATAAAATCTTAGAAGATGCTCGATGACATAGATAAATCTTGGTGTCACTGCCTTAAGGAAAAATAAGCGGCATCATTAGGGCCGAAGTGATGACAGGCGGCTACATAGCCTTCTTTGAAAATAGGTGATAAGGATTAGAGTCAACAATTATTAAAGTAGAATTAATAACATGCGGCATCGTTGCCTTCTAAAAACATGCGGCAAGGAGTAGGTTCGGAGCGGCTTCCTTGCCCTTCGAAGTCATTATAAAAATACGCAGCTTCGTTATCTTCGCTATAAGTTACTTCGAATACATTAGGGCTGGCGACGTCATACACAAGTAGCAACATGCCTACTTATAAAAAATGCGGTACTTAAGTTATATGGCAAAGCCATCGTCAAAAGCACGATTTCGACTTTGATGCATGGCTTCACACTTCAACCAAACTGATCCATACCACACCAGTTACTGTTGGTGTCATATGTATCACACTTGATTAGCATCGAAGTCCATAGAGGCGGAGTGGTGAAGTGTGGCATTATGACTATCGGCTTGGCACGACCATAATTTATGTGAAACTATTTTCATACTAGTAGAAGTAATTTCTTCACCAACCCTTATTGTTTATCAAAACCTAGTTGGTTAATAATTACTTTAATAAAATCCTTTTCTAGAAAACTGCCATATGGCAGATTTATTATTCTCAAAACAGTTTGCAAACCAAACCTTTTATTCCAATATTTTAATATAATTCTTAAGCTTTTCTGGCATAATTAATTCATTTATAAAGCATAATACTTGGGAAAATTCCCAAAAATCACAATAAATCAAATTCACCATTTTCTTTAACATATAAAAATTTCGGGTTTGAAAACTTTTTTTAATTATTTTAATAATTAAAACAAAAAATAACTCATTTTCTCCACTTAAAAAATTCATAATAAATTCATACTTGCTTGGAGAATTATGAAATAAAAAACCCACTTCTAGAATAATGTTTCCAACATCATATCAAAATATCAAGTCATTTAGGCATTCTATGATAGGTTTTCCACCTTAAACTTATCAAATAATTTCATAAATAATTTTTATAAATTCACCAATAAGCTTATAATCATTCAAACTATCATAGCATGGCATAATATAACGAAAAGAATCGGATTTATGCTTAAAACTAAATATAATGCTTAAAATATGAGATGCATAACAATTATTCACCTTGTACGTTTAAAGAAGGTTGAGATTTTGATTTGATTTGGTTCCCCTAAGCTTTTTACTTATTTTCTTAGCTTTTCTTCCTCTTGAATCCTCTAGGTCGACCTGAGCTTTAATTTCATTTTTGTAAGTGTAAAATGAATGATTGAGAAAGGAGGTAAGGGTTTATTTAGGAAATGTAACCCTTTTTCCTAATTTACCCATCTCACAAATTCATCATTCCTATTAATGTTCTGATTACTTCGATTAATTCATTAATTAATGCTCAATCCATAGTAATTATCAAATCTCAATCTTTTTAACATTTTACGTTATTTTATTTTATTTATTTAATTAAATACCCTAAATAATGTTAATCAAATTAAGGGTCGTTACAAAATACTACCAAGATTTGAATATCTACTTATTAATACCTAGAATACTATATGGTTATGAAATTAATAAATTTAATAGTTCGGTTCTCAATGGACCATATTGTTTATTATATAGCGAAAATCAAATCCATTCCAAAACATAAAATAACTCAAGTTCAAGAGTAGGAAATTAATGTTAGATGCTATACAAAGTAGGTAATTTCAAATGTAATTTCATTTTTTAATTTCAACTGCTAGATTAGATCAAACGGTTCTAAACTTAATAACGCTATATTATGTGTTATTTTAGGTTTTTTTATTTCCTTCCTTATTGCAAAATCAGCAGGTTTAATTTTCTAAATTTGGTGTTTTGCTTGAAATTGGTTACTAAATCTCGAGTTTTATGTAATATTTTTGGATGTTGAAAACCGCTTATGTGTATAATAAGGAACTTTGATGCTTCGGTCATATGCGGCAGAGTTTGTAATCTGGTATGCGATTGTACAAACCTGTTGTCTTTCTTTATGACTCGGTTTTTAAAAAGTGTCATTGACAATTTTAAATTTGAAAAGATGTGGCTTTTGGAATCTAACTTTGTGAATCTAGTTAAAGGTAAATGGGTTTCTTTGAGTTTCCATAATATCAGAAATAAGGAAAATTCTGCAAAAGCTTTCGTTTCCAAACTTAGGGATCTTAGGATTTTTCTTAACTACTGGAACAAAAATGTTTTCGGCAATCTAAAAATTAAAAAAGAAAATATTATTAATGAAATGCATAAAATTAATAGGATAGAACAATCTAGATCTCTAAATATAGGTGAACGTAATGTTCTTGCTAATTTAAAAGATGAATTAAATTCTATTGTAGAAAAGGAAGAGGTTATGTGGAAACAGCGATCCAAAATTCAATGGATCAACGAAGGTGATAATAATACCAATTTTTTTTCATAATATAGCTAATGGTAGAAAATGTAGTAATACAATTAACTCTATATCTGTTAATAATATAGAGTTAGTTGATCAAAGAGATCTTAACAAGACTTTTACAGACTATTATAAGGATATCTTTGGTTCTAAAATCAAACATAGAATTAATGTTAGATGGATAGATCTGTATCCATCTGATTCTATTATTGATTTATCAAAGTTAGATAATCCTTTTACTGAAGAAGAAATCAGAAAAGCAATAAATGACATGCCAAGTGATAAAACCCCAAGACCTGACGGGTTTCCTATTTTATTTTATAATACTTTTTGGGACGTTTTAAAATTTGACTTCGTTAATATGTTTAATGTTTTTTACAATGGTAATTTTCAATTAAGGAGATTTAACTTCGCAAACGTTATTTTGTTACACAAAAAAGTAGGAGCTAAAAACTTAAAAGATTTTAGACCTTTTTCTTTGATTAACTCTTCACTTAAAATCATTTCAAAAGTTCAAGCTAATAGACTTAGTAAAAGAATGAATGAATTAATCGATTGTTCACAATCAGCTTTTATTAAAGGGAGAAATATCACTGGTGGAGTGGCAGTTATTCAAGAATATATTAATTACTGTTGTAAGAATAATATAACTTATGCGATGTTAAAATTTGATTTCACTAAAGCTTTTGATTCAGTAGATTGGGATTTTCTTGTTGATATTTTTCATGCTAGAGGTTTTGGTCATAGATGGATCAATTTGATTTTGACTTTGCTTAGAACTGGAAACTCTAGTATTATGGTTAATGGTATATTAGGTAATAGAATTCAATCTAAGAGAGGTTTATGGCATGGGGATCCCTTATCACCTTTATTATTTAACTTAGTTGTTGATGTTTTTGCTAAAATTATTAAAAGAACACTGGATAATGGATCTCTTGGACGTGTGGGCAATGAAATTTCACGTAATGGTTTATCGGTTCTTCAATTTGCAGATGATGCTTTACTTTTTTCTTCCCATCTTCCTTGTCATATCATTACCCTTAAGTTTATCCTTTACAGTTTGAACTTTTATCCGTTTTAAAAATAAATTTTGACAAAAATTCGGTGTTAGTTTTAAATGATTTTGATAAAGTTGAAAACTTAGTTACTAACACTCTTAATTGCAAAATTATGAACTTTCCTTTTGATTACCTCGGTTTTGTGATTAGACCTACCAAACTCAAACATGATGACTGAATTATTATCATTGATAAAATTAAAAATAAGATTTCTATCTGGAATGGGAGATTTCTATCTAGAGCGGGTAGACTAGTCTTAATAAATTCGGTTTTATCAACACTTTCGATTTATTGGATGTCCTTACATTTGTTCCCGGATTGGGTTATTGATAAAATCGATAAGAATAGAAGAGATTTTTTATGGAGTGGCGAAAACTATAATAATAATATTAAATGTTTAGTAAACTGGGAAACCGTCTATAAGGCCAAGAAGGAAGGTGGTTTAGGTGTTATTAATTTGCGTAATATGAATTTGTCTCTGTTAGGTAAATGGCTTTGGAAGTTTAAAGATATCAATGATAATGCTATTTGGAAAGAGATCATTTCTAAATATTACTATAATGGAAATAGAAATTGATATCAAATTGCATCTCCAGTCGCTCATAATATATCTAAATTTTGGAAAAACATTTTAAAATGTAATGAGATATTTAATTTAGGAATAAACACAATTGTTCTTTTAGGTAATTGTACTTTGTTTTGGTATGACCGTTGGATTTCAATCTTGCCTCTTAAGATAGAATTTGAAGATCTGTATGAAATTTGTAACTTTAAGTATGCTTTAATCAACGAAGTTTATTCTCCTGAAAATGATCCTCCTTAGAATTTCAGTTTCAACAGAATTTTAGTTGATTCAACTTTTAGACAACTTTCTTTGCTTTATGCCAGATTAAATCTTTATAATATAGATATGGACAATGATTTTATTAGTTGGGTATGGGATAAAAGTAAGAAATATACTTCTAATTACTTCTACAGATTCATTAATTTTTAGGGTACAATAAATAACTAATTTAAATATATGTGGAAATCTATTGCTCCTCCCAAATTTAAAATTCACATGTGGTTAATTCTTCATGGAAAACTTAATACAATTGAATTTTTAAAGAGAAAAATATTCAAAATGATAAAAAAATGTTATTACTGTAATATGTATCTTGAGGACATTAATCATATAAACTTTAATTATATGGATTCTAATTACATTCTAATTAATACTCTTAAAAATTTTAACTTTAATATAACAACTAAAATTTCAGATTGTGAATTCTACTGGAATAACTATAGATTCAAGTTTAAAAAGAATATTAGATTTTTACTAGACCCTTTATTCATTATTGTTAGTTGGTTTATTTGGTTTGAAAGAAATCAAAGAATTTTCCATAATAATAATTGTCATTTAAACAAATTGATTTTTACAAATTCTTCCTTTTTGTTTTAATTGGATCTTTAACCCCAAATATAAATTAGCTAAAAATATCCTTTTCAAAAAGTATCTTAATAAGGTTAATCATAATATTAATTTTTTTAAACTCAACAATAATTTTTTAACATAAATAATAGTATTATTAATATTTTCTCTGATTTAGATGATGATATCACTTCTAATCATAACTTACTTATGATTAAAGGTTCATAAGATAGAACCATCTCAATAATTTGTACTAGTCTCTGTTTGATATTGGTTTTTAGGTATTTCATTTATATTGTTTTAGTCCAGTTAGTCTTATTTAGGTTTTTATTTCCTTCCTTTTAAATACATGTATGTATATTTATTATATAAATATACATATATATGTATCATTCTAATTTTTTCTTTAGTCATTTTCCTGTTATAGGTATAGGAGATAGGATAACAGGTTCATTTGGCAGGTTTTTCATATCTTTAGATTGCTGGACATCAGAGGTAGAGAGGTTACCAGAGCAGAGTTTCTTCATTCAGGAGGATATATTCTTCAGTTTGGTACCCCTTTCTATTGTTCAGAGGCTTCAGAGCGGCTTCTCTTTTCAGCAGATCCACTTCAGTGCAGATGCTTATTCACCAGAGCAGAGTATCTTCATCCAGGAGGATATATTCTTTAGTTTGCTACCCCCTTTCTATTGTTCAGAGGCTTCAGAGCAGTTTCTCTTTTCAACAGATCCACTTCAGTGCAGATGCTTATTCACCTCTTCCGATTCAGTTGGTTGGAGCTTCCTCGTTAGTCTGAGACGTCTTTTAGTAGCTTTTGTTTTTCCTCTAGTTTTTTAGGTACTTCTAACACCTTAATATCGGGCGGTGGCCATGCCGGAGCTCGATATCAGGGTGTGATGGGTGGTGGCCTTGCTGAAACTCATCTTAGGAGTACATGAGAATTGATGTATATGTTTTTGGTTTTTGTTACCTGCCAGGCATGTTGGCAGCACCATATATTCGTGATATATATATAATATAATATAATATAATATATATACATATATTTGCATATGTGCTCTCCTCTGTTCGTAGAGGATCACACATTTTTCTCAAAAAAAAGTGTCATTGACATGTAGCATTTGGTTGTGAACAAATAATAGTTGTGGTTAATTTAATGCAAAAAAAGACGAGATTTTCAACTGGGTAATATTCAACATATCTTTTAGTGTATTTAGCAACTCTCATAGTTAAGGTTAAACATGGTCCACGACCTAGTTTACATAAAATTATAAGGATATTATTTTGTACCTTAAAACGAGTGTTAAGTCAAGTGCTCCGCGCATGGATTATTTTTCTACAAAGGCATAATATTATGATACGGTTTAAAATTTAATTAAAAACATAGTTGCTTGACTCAGTTATAGTATATGAAAAATTAGCATTTTAACTTACGAAAATTTTGGATTTTATATACGGGATGAGCGTTTCTAAGTATAAAACTGATTTTTCCTATTTTAGTATTATTAAAACATAATGATTGTTTTTAGGTATTATTAAGATAAAATTAATCTGAGATATAATTGATTAACTCGATTTTAAATGATGAAAAACTTGCATTATAATTATGGTATGCAATAAATTTAATTAAAGATAAGAGTGATCAATCAAGTAGTAGAATAAAAAATTAGAATTTTAATTAAGATGAGTGTATATATGTATATATTGAGTTAATTTGGATTTAAAGGATATTTTGAGAAGTTGATGTTGTAAAAAATGTGACACCAAATATAATACAATGTTGTAATATAGACAAGCAATAAGGGTGAATATTCTAAATGTCAAAGGACATTATTGTAATCTTTACTACGTATAGAATCTATAGATAGAGAGCTCATTTGTATTATATCAATCATCCTGAATGAATATAAATACTTCTCTCTAATGGTTTATACTCTTATGTTATTTTATATTTATTCTATAACATATTATCAGCAGAAGCTCTATTATGTAATATATTAATATTGTATTATATTTGGTAGTATTTACATTTGCTTCATTAAATAAAATTAATCATGAACTGAAGCATACATCTCCAGTGTCAGTTATTTTCAAATCTGAAAAATAACTTCCTATTATTTGTTCATACGCTTACATAATATTTAGGTAATACTTAGTCTCTCAAAAATACATAGATGTTTTATCCTTTTCAGTTATAAAAGCGGTATGTTTACACCTTAGTATAGATCATAACGGAAAGCGTCCTCTTTTATTTTATTTTTCTGTTTTGGTGTAAACCGAGGTAAGAGAAGTACTTTTACTTTATTTTCCTCATTGTTTACTATTTAGCTTTTATCTTTTTTTTCTCCATCGAAGTTTAACTCTATTGTTATTATTTTGCTATAAGTTTTGATCCACTCGCTTCATTCATGAATTATATAATTCATTCTTCACTACATTTTTTATCTATTCTATTTTTATGCATGATAACAACTTGTTTGTCGAGTTGATTTTTTTACATTCTTGGTTATGTTTACTATATATATATATATATATATATATATATATAGCATGTCGTATAAGTTTAAAAATAAATGGTAATGCTTGATTGTTATTTTTTTCCTCTGAATAATGGATTGAAACCATATTCAATCATTTAGTTAGCTTTTATTATTTCTCAATGATGTTCATTCTCTTTATTTTATTATATATTTCACTATAGCTACCACAAGCATGATAGTACATGACCTAATTCCTTTACCACCTATTAAAGTAATGGTTCACATCACTGCCAGTTATGAGTTCTTGTTTTATTCAATGAATCTATACATGTTTGGCATGAAACTTAATATTAGTTGCGTATTTTACTCTATAAAAGAATGTACTCATTATGGTCTAGAGTTAAAAAAAATTAACCGTACGACCATTATATACTGATATAACCAAAATTGATTGTACAAGCGAGGCAAACTGTTCTAGGAGATTTTACATTTCCTAAAGAGATTATTTATTACTTATAAATATTTTTAATTTTTATTATAAAGTAAACTCTTTTGATACTTGTGAATTTCTATTTATATACGGTTCATAATATGACAAACATTGCTAAGCTTGAATTTATAGTTTTGAACATATCTAGAGACAACTATTTGTCATGGATATTGGATGCTGAGATTCACTAACAATCTTAATGCCTATAACATTCTATCAAAGAGGATAATAATATGTCCCAACAGGACAAAGCAAAGGTTGTGATAATTTTAAGACGTCGCATCCATGACGATCTTAAAAATAGAGTATTTAACAAAAAAAGATCCACTCTACTTATGAACTCATTGAAATAGTGTTATGGCCACCAGAAGTTAGTTATACTTCCTAAAAAGAAGCTATACTATAGGATCGAGTAATATGGATAAACTACTTGTGCAGAATAAGTAAATAAATAGTAAATGCGGTAAAGTAGAAGACACCAGAGGTTTTTATACTGTTTCGGAGCACCGTCCAACGTCCAGTCCCAGACTCCTTCTGGAATTTCACTAACATAACCCTCACTTAACCCGGAGGAATAGGTTTACACCTCCTGAGCAACCGAACAGGACTTCAACTGCCTAAGCAACCGAATAGGACTTGTACTGCTTGAGAAACCAAAGATGAATTCTTTACAAAAAACAAATATATCTGACTGTAGTGTATTCTTAAATAACATTGATAAGTCAATTAAGTACAATCTTCCTATAATCTTCTCCTTTATGATATATGGTGTGATGTGCTTTGAGAATTGTGGAAGATAAAGTGATCAATGATCAAAGTATGTAAGTAATTTGAGTGCAATTTGAAAACTTGAGAATAGATGAGAATTCAAGAATGTTAAAAGTGAATTCGGTGAATTGTTTATTGAATTCTGTAATCTATTTATAGTGTGTAAAGAGTTGAAACTATAGATGAAAAGTTATGTTGAAAAGAACAGGTGCAACCATTGATTTTGAAAATGTTTCTCTTCGGTGAAGAGAAGTGTCTTTTCAAGAAAATAGCAGTTGGAGATATTCAGATGTCTAAATCAAAATAATTCAGACTTCTGAATTGGATAAAAACACAAACATCAAGCTTTTAGGCAAATTTTGACCAAATTCAGACGTCTGGAAATTTTTATTCAGACGTCTGAATATTGTGAAACAATATTCAGGTTTTACCATTCAGACGTCTGAATGAATCTATTCATACGTCTGAATTTAGACATTTGTCCATGTGTGTGCATATATATATATATATATATATATATATATATATATATATATATATCGATTTAAGGGAGATTTTAACAAATTTCTAAGTAAATTACAGACTCTAAACACACCGTACTCAGCTTTAAACATCTGAAAAGGAATCTGCAACAAATCTCCTGTAAAAATGATTAGAAAACACAGAATATTTTATATAGCTTGTCACAATCAAAATTGAGATTCCAAAATTCTCCCCCTTTTTGACGATGACAACTATATAATCAATAATAGAAATATTCATAATATTGTTACTCCCCTTGTCAATATGCACAATTTTTGGATTTCTTCCCCTTTGTCATCGACAAAATGAAAGAGCATAGATAACAATAGACGGATCATCTCATGAAAGAAAGTAGAATATATAATACATGAATTGTTTCTTCGATGATATTGGTTCTTTTATTATAAATTCGATAGGCTTTGCTTCGATCCAAATATCCTACAAAGATTCCTTCATCAAATTTTGGATCGAATTTACCATGCTGATCTTTTGTGTTTAAAATAAAACAATTTGAACTGCAAACTTTAAAATAAGAAATATTTGGTTTTCAACCGTTAAGAAGTTCATAAGGAGTATTCTTAGTCAGTGATTGAATAGAAACACGATTCAAAACATAACAAGCTGTTGCAACTGCTTCAGCCTAGAAATGTTTTGGTAACGTACTTCCATTTAACAAAATCCTTGCACATTCTTGTAAGGTTCTATTTTTACGTTCTACATCTCAACTTTGTTGTGGAGTTCTAGGAAATGAAAAATTATGGAATATGCCCTTCTTTTTACAAAACTGTTCAAAGGCTTCGTTTTCGAATTCACCTCCATGATCACTCCTAATTTTTTTAACTTTTAATCCCTTAAAATTTTGAATTCTTTTGACAAAAATTTTGAAATGATCAAAGTATCACTTTTATTTTTCATAAAAAGTATATCTAGAAAAATCATCAACAATTACAAACACATATCTACCATGATTAATGGATTGTACTTATGTTAGTCCAAATAAATCCATATGCAGTAATTCAAGTGGTTGTAAAGTTGAAATAACCGTTTTTGATTTAAAAGATGACTTAGTTAATTTTCCTAACTGGCATGCATCACAAATATGATCAATTTTAAAATTCATTTTTGGTAGACCTTTTACTAAATCATTTTTAGAAAGCTTATTTATAGCTTTGAAGTTAATGTGACAGAATCTTTTGAGCCATAACCATGGATCATTTTCTTTGGCTATTAAACACATATCTGATTTATGGTTTATTTTCATATTCAGAACATTGATATATCTGTTCTATTTCCTTCAAAGATAAATTTTGATTTTGATCAAAAATACTACATTTATTTTCAGAAAATGTGATTTTGAATCCTTTGTGACATAATTGGCTGATACCAAGTAAATTATGTTTTAAATTTTTGACTAGTAAAACATTTGAAATAAGAGGTAAATTTGAATTACCGTTGTCCCTCACTTCGCCTTTGCCGATGATATAGCCTTTGGAATTGTCTCCAAATGTGACGGATCCTCCATCTGAGTAAATAATGTTTGATAGCATATCTTTGTCTCCTGTCATATGTTTTAAGCAACCATTGTGGAGTATCTATTTTCCACTCTTTTTAAGTGGGACCTACAGAAATAAGGAATTATATTGGTATCCACCTTTTGTTAGGGTCCTAAGAGTTAGATCTTAGGAAACCAAACCCAAGAGGGTTCGGTATCACATTTGAAAATATAATTTTTATTTTTATGAACAGTTTCCAAAAATGTGTTAATGTATTTCTTCCTAATCAAACTATTGTTTATTTTAGGAACCCAAATTTTTATGTTTCTCAGGTAAGTATTCCTTTTTGACTATTTTGCGGTAAGATTAATATTTCTCCTAATTTCCTTTTTAGGTGGAGCTTTTGTTTTCTTAACATATCCTAATCCTTTCCTACTTGAAACAGATTGAGAACTATCAATAATTTTAGATAAAGTTTCTCTTCCTTTATTAAAGTTTGAAACATTTTTGGTGATGCTTTCTAACTTAGTTTTGAGACTAGTATTATCTAATTCTATCAATTTTACTTTTTATCTTTAATTCGTGATTTTTAGAAACAAGAGAGTCATTCTTTTCTTTTTGAGTTTCAATTTCTTGACTCAAAAGAGTGAGTTGAGAATTAATATTAGAGAATGATTCTTGTAATTTTTCAAGTTCTTCCTCTAGTATTTTCTTCTCATCTTTGAGCATATCTCTTTCGAATTTTGCTTTGTTCTAATGTTCACGAGTCTCCTTATATTTTCTTTTGAGATTTTTGAGAGTGTCAACTAGCTCTGAATTTTTCTCTATCATATCATCAAAGGTAAAATCACTAACCTCGTTTTCAGTAGCCATGAAGCAAACATTAGCTTGCTCGTTTTCACTGTCACTGCCACTATCTGATGAAGAGGTATCCAAATCATCCCACGTCACAGATAATGCTTTCTTTTTCTTATCTTTTCTCCTCTTGTTGAAGTATTTTTTTTCTTTAGTTCTGGACATTCTTTCTGGATATGACATTTCTTATGACAATTAAAACATTCTAAAACTGAAGATGATGGTTTGCTTGGAAAGTTCCCTTTTCCATTGTTTCTGTTGTTTTTCCGGAATTTCAAGAACTTTTTGAAATTTTTGGCAATTAATGCAAGATCTTATTCATCTGAATCTTTACCTTTATGATATATAGTTTGGTGTGCTTTGAGAATTGTGGAAGAAAAAGTTACCAATGATTAAAGTATGTAAGTAGTTTGAGTGCAATTTGAAAACTTGTGAATATATGAGAATTCAAGAATGTAAAAAGCAAATTCGGTGAATTGTTTGTTGAATTATGTAATCTATTTATAGTGTATAAAGAGTTGCAACTATAGATGAAAAGTTATATTGAAAAGAACAGGTGCAACAATTGATTTTGAAAACGCTTCTCTTCGGTGAAGAGAAGTGTGTTTTCAAGAAAATTGCAGTTGGAGATATTTGGACGTCTGAATCAAAATAATTCAGACTTCTGAATTGGATTAAAATGCAAACAGCAAGCTTTTAGGAAAATTTGGACCAAATTCAGACTTCTGAAATTTTTTATTCAAACGCTTGAATATTGTGAAACAATATTCAGGTTTCGGCATTCAGATGTCTGAATGAATGTATTCAGACGTCTGAATTTAGACATTTGTGCATGTGTGTGCATATATTTATATATATCGATTCAGGAGAGATTTTAACAAATTTCTAAGTAAAGTACAGACTCTAGACACAGCATACTCAGCTTTAAACATCTGAAAAGGAATCTACAACAAATCTCCTACAAAAATGATTAGTAAACATAGAATATTTTATATAGCTTGTCATAATCAAAATTAAGATTCCAACACTTCCAAGAACTAGGCAAAAGTGGTTGAACCTGAGGTTTCAAGACTTTAAATCTATAAAGGAATACAATTCCTCTATGTTTAGAATTACTTAAAAACTGAAATTATATGGAGAAATGGTAGATGATGCACAAATGCTTGAAAAGACATTTTCAATGTTTCATGCCTCGAACATACTCCTACAGCAGCAATAACGAGCGCGTTACTTTACAAAATATTCCAAACTCACAGAATGTCTATTGATTGCTGAGCAAAATAATGAATTTCTTATTAAAAATTACTCCTCAAGGCCAAATGGCTCAGCTGCATTACCAGAAGTTAATGCTAATTTTGCCCATTTCGAAAGAGGTTGAGGTAGAGAATGTGGTCGTGGACATGGATATAACTCCAGTAGAGGTAGTTATGGTAGTTTTAGAGGTAACAAAACTACCAAAATGCAAAAGGAAATAAGCCTGAAAAGAGTAATGATTCAACTCCAAAAGAGGAAAAAACATTATGAGGAGGCATTTTTTATAGATGTAGACACTCTGGCCATTGGTCAATACTGTAGATAATCAAAGAAAATAATTGAAGAGTATTAACGGTCAAAGAATATAGAGACAAATAATAATGAATGACTATTTGATAACACTAACTTATAGTTGGATAATTTCTTCAAAGATGATGATGGAAATTTCATAAATGATGAAAATCTAAATGCAACGATTGACGATACGACTAATCTGATCGACTAAAAGTATCCGGAAGCTTGTTGTTCGGTTTTTCGTTTTATTTTATTTTAGTTTATTATCTTTTATTAATAAGTTAGTTTGAAGTTGATATTTGTTTTTCAAGAACTAGTTGCAATAATATGTGTTCATGGATGTTGGTTTAATTAGTAGTTTGTTTGGAAATCCTTTTTAGAAAGTATCAGCGCTTATTTGTGTTTACAAATTATTTTAATAATCGAGTAACTATATTTTTTTAATTCTTAAGGTATGGACCATCACTGAGTGATGATATATGCCTGCTAGATAGTGCAACTACTCCTACAATTTTGAAAAACCAAAAGATTTTCTCTGAATCATATGAAAATATTTCAGCTAAAGTTTCCACCGAAGCAGGATCTGCTAATATAATTGAAGGATCCAAAAGATCCCATATAGTATTGCCAAATGGTACACATATCATCATTCAAAATGCATTATACTGAAGCAATTCTAAAATAAATCTGCTAAGTTATAAGGATATAAGAATAAATATAGAAGAATAAATATAGTGAAACTATAAATAAAAACAATAAAAAATATCTCTACATTATCTCTAGACTTGAAAGCCAGAAGCTTATTTTAGAAAAATTTGGTACAACTTCAACTGGATTATATTTAACGAAAATTGGCATAGTCGAATCCCACTCTATAAAGATGAGCCGAAAGCTCACAAATACAAAAACATTAATTCTTTGGCATGATCGCTTAGGTCATCCTAGGTCAACTATTATGCGTAAAATTGCTAAAAACTCAAACAGGCAAGATTTATCAAACCAGGTAAATTTGCCAAGTGATTACTTATGCACACCATGTGCACACGGAAAACTAATCATTCGACCCTCATATAGTAAAAATAACTTTTGAATCTCAAAATTTTCACACAGAATTCAAGGTGATATATGCGGTCCGTCCACCCTGAATGTGGACCATTTGAATATTTTATGGTATTACTTGATGCATCAACATTTTGGCCACGTGTATGTTTGCTTTCTATAAGAAACATGGCGTTTGCCAAATTATTTGCTCATATAATTAAATTAAGAGTACACTTCCCTGGTCATCGGGTTATATCAATTTGCTAGACAATGTAGGAGAATTTACTTCTGTGACGACCCGAAATTTCTGGATATTTGAAATTGAAATATTTAATTGATTTTAAATATTTAAAAGGTAGTCTAACTTGAATTTCAAAAATCATTATTATTTGGCAATTAAATTATTGAATTTAATATTTGAAATTGGATAATATATTGAATCTTCAGTTTTAAGCCTGTTAAATAATTTGAAGGCTTGTAAAATTTATATTGATAATACTGAGGATGGCAGAAGTATTAAAATTTGAATTTGAAAATGATTTGTTCAGCTTTAAGAATATATAGTTTAAATTGAATTTAAAAATAGTCTTCCGAGGCACAGTCTCAAAATTCGACGAAACCAGTTCCACTTGATCCGTAATAGTGTATTATTATCGGATTTCAATTTTCGTAGTGTTTGGAGTGATCGTGTGGTCATAAGGTGAGTAAATGCGTTGAAACTAAATCGAAATTTAAATTTTATAATTGGGTTCAAAAAGCTATCTTCTCTATACGATCGAATTAGGACTCGGAACCTTTTCCCTTGTGTCCAGAATAGGGGTTTAACACTATAAACGCCTAGCGGCATGCCTCTATTGGAGGTTAAAATTTTGAATTGCTTTTATCGTGACGATTTGAATTTGAATTTAAAAAGAAATGTATATATATATTCTTATACAATCGATTAGTTTAAACACGTTTCACCCCTTTAAACACGTGTCTTCCACCTTCTCTAATTTCACACTAGGTGTTCTTTTTCCCTCGATCAAAATCAAATTAGCCGAGAGAAATCTAAGAAAAAGGAAAAATGAAATGAACGAAAGGTCTTCTCTCAACTGATTTTAGCAATGGGAATACAGTGCTTCAAATTGAGACTAAGAAAATGGCCGAAGCCTCTTTCACTTAAAAACAAATTGAATCCACTCGAAAAAAAAGGAAAAAGGTATAAATCCAAGTTGATGGTCGAGGCCGTCACAGTGTCGCGAGCGTATGCGAGGTTGCGGTTCTTGGAGGGGCTTTGCTATGGAATCGATGTGAAGTGCTCGATTCAATTTAGGGTTGCGAAGGAGCATCGAGAAGAGGGCTTGTACTCAACGATGGTGGCATCGCAAGGGATGATTCGTGCTATTGGGTTGCGGCGGCAGTTTGGTGGCACGACTATGTTCGCGTGTGGCCGAGAGCAAGCTAGCGATGTCGAACTAGGGTGCGACAGTCCAAGCTTCAATGGGAAGCATCGGCAGTGGGGATTTGGTTGGAGTTTGAGGAGCTCGTCACCGAGTTTGGGGCTGGCCGTGGCCGTGTCGAGAGGTGAGGTATAGTTCTGTTTTCAATTTTTGGATATATATGTATGTATGTATGTATGTATATAGATTAGAGAAAACTTTATAACAGTGAATTATATGCAGATTCTTTCAATTTATATATATATGTACGGTAAATCTATATATAGAAAAGATTTTTTAAGATAAAAGTTCTAAATATTTAAAGGATTTATTTAAAATGTGTATAGGTTACTATTTTTAGTGCATAATTTTTTTAAAGAGAATAAATATACATATATAAATATTTCAATCTACTAGTTTGATTTTTAAATAATAGATTATGGGGATTAATTTGTTAGTTGACCTATTTAATGATTTTTAAATTACTACAATATTTTTTTAGAAAAAATTAGTTTAAATCAAATTATTTGTTTAAATTAAATTATTTGTTAAAATGAGGACAATTAAAATAAAATCACTAGTTAATTAAAAATTGTCAAATGGAAATTTAATTATTCGATTGGTTCGAATATTAATGAAAATCATCTAATGTTTATATAAGTCTGAAATTGGAAAGAAGACAAGCCGGTTTGGATCGGATTGCAATATCAAAAGCAAAGGTGAGTTAATCTTGCTCATCTTGGTATTATTTAAATTTAAATAGTTAAATTTAAAATTATTGATTGTGTGCTTGGATGATAATTATTACCAGTTATACTGGATTAGACCCTATGTACCGTATAATAGCGGATGATATTATACTATTCCCATATACTGTAATATTCCTTCTCGAAGTGGAATTGGTATTATATATGTAACGACCCGCAAATCCGTACCCCTTGAGTCAACACTATTCTACAACAAACAACTCAAGTTGCACAGAAATACGAACCATTAGGGTTTAAGAAGAAGAGGTAGAAGAAGAGAAAACAAAATCAACATCAGAATCTAACCATCGCAGCGAAAAAAAATATAATAGAGAATAAATAATCTTTACTCAAAATCAAATATATCAGTTTACATATATTACATCATCAGAGTACATCAGTCACAGCTCACATCAATAACATCCAATGGGTACACAACAACTCAACAGCGGAAATATATGTATATACAAGTACGAGAATACGTATCGTCATCCAGCTCGTCTCCTGAGCTCCACAGCATCATATCCTGTATTCTATAATACTCGGTCTGACCCGAGCATTACAGTTAAATAATACCCGAGTCAGTCTGGAATACCACGTGAGAAAATCACACCCAATTGATTATTAAAGTTTTCAAAAATCCTTTGAAAACAAAAGCATCTCGTAAGACCACGCCACAAATAAACATGTCGGGTTTTTACCTTACGATAGCTAAAACAATTTGTATAGAAATCCTCTGATATTATAATAGGGTCTATTTACAAATACTTATAAAATAGCCGAAATTGTTACATGATTAAATTCCAGCTACTAGCCACAGAGTGGGTAATACAAACAAAACTCGTACAAGGCTCGTAGGGAGAATGGATTTCCAACAATGACTAGGCACTGGGGTACCACCTGTCACAGTACGGGGCCTAGATCACCGTACCGAGGATTACTCCCTTCATCCCCTGCAACACAAGGCCGGAACCATTCCTTACTGAACAGTCCCGAACAAGATAAACCCCGTGGTTGGCGCGACCAACCACCCACTAAGCCGAAATATATAAAAAGGGACATCTAGACAGGGGAATTATCTTGTCCTGCTTGGGCATGACCCACCTAACCTTGCTGCATATCCCCTGATTTTCAGTCATTCCCGTTTGATGAGGCTTGAGGCTAAGCGTTACCTTTTAAGAACGTTTTCACTTAGAATGCCCATCGTCCACCTGACGATGTTTCGCAAGCATTCATCCATACAAGTCCGTCCCGGGTTCGAACGGAACCGAAGGCACTATTCCTACTACATCCATTTTGGAAATATCCTCAGGATTAGTAGCGACTAGCCCTTGCACTTCACTGCTCCATCTTCGACTCCGAACACGTTTTTCGCACGAAACGTACAAACCGGATCGAAGTGGTTTTCGAGAAAAAAATCTCGATCCCGGTCTCTTCGAAACGATCAACGCAGTTGGCCAATATTGATAGTCGGTTATCTAACTATCAATTATTTATTCACAATCAACCATCAACCAATAAATAATTTTTCCGAATTATTTATTACCCTCAAAAAAATATCTTCACAAGATATATTTCCACTTTTCAAACCCTTTTGAAAACAGTTTTAAAACTATCTTCCTTTCTCAGAATCAGTTTCCCAAATAGTTTCTATTTCCACTGAAATTGCCAAGCACAAAACTTAAGATTTTTAAAATAATTTAAAAAAACACTTTACTTTGAAATATATTCTAAAACATTCATTTTAGAACTTACTTCAATAATTTACTAAAATTACATACTATGTGATTTTTTTTAAAATAAAGTCACTTTATAAAATATAAAACTAGATTTCACTCTTAAAATAAAATACTAAGTCACATTTAATTAGTTATTACAATAATAGATTTGAAAAATATTTACTTATGAATTTTAAACATTCAAAATAATAAAATTTCTAAAATACGCTTTTTAACACCACATTAAACTTTTATCTTATGTTTAAACTTTCTTTAAAAACGTACTTGGCTATCCAGGGAAATATACTTCCCTTCACATTCTTCTTGAAATTCTAATTTCTATCACTTGAATCAATTTCCAAATTGAATTCCAATTTTCTTCCTTTCTATTACAAAATCCATTAATTTTAGATTTTATTTCCTTAATTATGAGTTAAATTACTTTTAACTGAAAATACTAATTCTTAGATTTCTCAAGTTACTTCTTTATTCTTTAAATAAATTTAAACTTTATTCCTTTAATTAATATAACTTGAGTTTAAAATTTATAAATTTCTGTTTTATTCAAAATTCTTTTCATACTCGAAATTATTTATTAGTATTTTAATACTTCTATTTTTCTCAATTCACTCTTAATTTATTCAAATTTCCTATAATTACTTTACTTACAAATTCATTTCTTTTATTTTCTTTCCAAAATCCAATCCATATAATTTTGGTAATTCATTATACCACAAATATATCCGATCAACCATAACATTCAATATTCCAATATAATTCATTATAGAATGTCAATATTCACAGCAGAGAAAATTAAATAATTTAAATAAATGTTGAGGGATCCAGTTGGACCCCTCCAACTTGTTTCCCTGCATCCACAGATGTTAGCACAACATAATATACCAATTCCAGAATATATCATACTATAGCACATCGATCAATTAATTTCAACCATTCAAACAATTATTCAAATTTAATCATTTAAATTTGAATTTAAACTGAGTGAGATTAACTCACCTTTGATTTAAATTTGCAATTCATCCAATCCGACTTGATTTTCCATGATTTCGGACCTTGTGAGAATAATTATAAAATTTATTAGATTATTTAATTGACTAAAAATTTATCCAACTAATCATTTTCTTTTCAATAAAAGCCAATTAGCTAATGATTTAGTTTGAACTCTTTACGGTATGATTTATCAATATCGAAGATAATCTACAAATAATTAACCACTGATTAAATTAACCATCAATTTAATTTAGACTAACCATTTGGTTTTAAAATAATAACTTTAAAACGTATATAGGTATATTTATTTTCTTTTGAAACCACACATATATATATACTTATATAGAATTGATAAAAATATAACTTATATAAATTTTCAACATTTCAAAAACCCCTTTTATTTGTCAAAATCTTTTATATATATTTATATTATATGTTTATTGTTTATCTATTTAAAATCGATATCTTAAACCTTAACGTAAAAATGATTTTCTATTAACTATACTATCTCAATGTAAATTATTTAAATCAAAATAACTTACTGTAAGTTATATATGTATTTCTTGTTCTAAGAATAACTCTTACAATATAAATTTCTACCCTACATATATATACATATTTTAAACTAAAATTTAGTTACTGTGAATTTAACTGAAATTGAAATTGAAATGTATATATATATTAAGTTGAAAGTAAATGATGACGAATACCTTACTGATCTCGACCCAGCCCTAGCTCTCTCGAAACCCCGCATGAGCCGATCTTTCCATTGCTTCGTCGCCTCCTCAGATCAAAGTCGTTGCTGCCTCGTTTCCGGCCTCGCAAACCTTAAAACGCCCACGCGGTTGAAACCCTAACATCACCAACCACCTCGACGAGCTGCTCTACAACATCAAAGTCAACCCAACAAAGCCATCGAAGTTGAGACTCACCCCAGCTCTCACGATCACTTAACGATGAACTCGCGACTTCCATTCGCCATTCGTACGAGAGCGCGATGTCCCCTCCCCTCAAGCCCTAATTCCGATCGAGTTCTATGATTCCCAAATTAAACTTCAAGTACCTCGCGAACCCTAAACACGAGTTGCTTGCCTGAAGCTCCCATCGGCCTGCCGCCGAGCACGAGTTCCCCCTTCCTCCTCGTTCGATGATGACGACGCGATGCCTTCGCGTGTTCGAGCCCGCGAGTCCCCCCTTTTTGTTTAGCGAATTTATTTTTTTAATAGCAATCGAATGATTTGGGGAAAAGAAATATAGGAGGAGGGAGACGCGCGTGCTATCAACAGATTTTCTCGGCTACCATTCTTAATTTAATTTTATTTTTACTGAGTATATGATTCAAGGGGAAGGCTTCAGCGAATTATTTAAGGGGAAATGAGCTTGTGTAAGAAGCTAAAAGAGTGAAGCTTCCAAGAAAAGTTTTGAGTAAGAAAATTAAAGTTAATTAATTCTTCTATGCATTTACGGATTGTACGATCGAACGGTAAACCCACACACTGCGAAAATTGAAATCCGATAATAATTCAATATTACGGATCCAATGGAACCAGTTTCGTTGAATTCCGAGATTGTGCCTCGGAGGGCTATTTTTAAATTCAATTTAAACGATAGAATTTCAAAACTGAACAAAGTACTTCCAAATTCAATTTTAACACTTCTATTATCTTCAGTACTATCAATATAAATTTTACAAGCCTTCAAATTAGTTTTAACAGGCTTAAAATTTTAGATTCAACAATTTACCCACTTTCACTTATTTAATTCAATAATTTAATTATCAAATGAATTGTGATATTCGTAATTCAAGTTGAAACTATTATCTTGAATATTTAAAATCAATTAAATATTCCACTTTTAAATGCTCGAAAATTCCGGGTCGTCACATTCCTTCCCCCTTAAAAGAATTTCGTCCCCGAAATTATTAACTAGGAAGAATGGCCCAACCCGTTACTTTTCCAAAACCAAACAGTTTCTAACAACTTACCAACTATCGTTTATAAGAGATCCACTATCATTCTTATTAACTTCCAAACCTTTCTCTAGTTCCAAACCATACCATTTGTTTAACCATTCAAGTTTCAATTAAAAACCAAATTTTGAATTATCAAAATTTTCTCAAATATTTTTCGAACTCCCTAAATTTCCGAAAAATTTCGCCAGCGTCTCCTTTGCGCGGCTTGCTCGGTACTACTACAAAAATGGCTCTACGGCCTCCCAAATCCAAAAAGAAAACAAAAAGCCAAGTGGCTCGATCCAAAAACTCAATCCAATTTCAAAGAAATTCAAACACATACCTTTTTGTCGAGCATTTCAAATTTATCCTTTGAAATCAAATCCAATTCTCCTTTCCCTTTATATTACCTGCATATCTTACCTAGCAATAACATCCAATCACAACATTCCGAAAACATTTTATCGACTTTCTTACAAAATGTCAATATCTATTCATTTCAATATTATCTTAGATTTTATTTATAATATCAATTTCCAATCTAGAATTTACCATTCCTTTCTTAAGTTAGTGTAAACATTTCATATGTCTCTTATCTTTATTTCTCTTTATCTCTTTTAGTTTATACTTATTTCTATCCAACTCGATTTTCACACTACATATGTATTTCATTTATTTTCAACTTTGAATTTTAAATTTTATCCTTCATTTAAACTAATTTAAGTCATTACGTTAATTCGTTTCATTTACTAACTTATTTTAGTTTCCAATTCTAAATAGTTTTGTCGTTAACAAAATTTTCCAAAATTTTCAAAAATTTTCTAACTCTCAAAATTTCTGAAAATTTTTGGCAGAGTCCCCTTTGTACGGAGGAGCTTTTGCAATTTGACAAAAGAGATATATACATCGACCCACAAGGTCGGAAAAACCAAAAACAGTTCATATTTCCTATTTTAATTGCGTAGGCGTACCTTATTTAGCATTTTAAGCAAGCGGCTTATTATTTTTAGCAAATAGCACAACCAAATCCAGCCATACGGCTTCCAGGTACCTGTACTTACTCAATTTAAACATGTAAGTGCCAAATATATGCAGTTTAACAGTATATCACTTATTCACACTAGTTAAAACATATGAATTCTAAAAGAAACAGATACCAAACATTTTTCTGTAAGCAATTTATATAGGTCCCATGCTAATTTAACTGTTCCAATTTATTTATAACCATTTTCACTCAATTTGGATGGTTTTCGATTCATTCGTATATAACTCCATCAATTTGAATGGTTTAGAACTCAATTGCTTACTTTTAGTTTATTCTTAAGCAAATTGAACCCATATTTAATTCAATTGCTTTCAAAATCAATTTATTTTACTTCCACCAACTCATAGAATTTTAATTACTTCCATTTACATCCAATGACAATTTATTCCATGCAATTTGACAAGATTTTTGTGAATAAATAAGTATTTATGTTTATAACCAATTTAAATTGACACCAACTCAATTTATACTTAATTCTGTTCCATTTCGGATTTATTTACAATCCATATATTCTCAATTTCATTGCATTTCAATTTTATTAACCAAATTAGTTCATTCAAAACCATTAACAATTTAGGTACATCTCCATTACCAATTAAATTTCCTTCTTATTTTAATTCATTCACATCCATTCATTTACATTTAAAACCATTCCAAAATTGTTTATTCCAAACTATTTTATTTAGCTCGAAAACAATCCAGGCTATTTCATTCAATAACCATTTCTCAACTCATTTAAACCAACACTTAATATGGTTCTTATTTATCCCATCCATTTTGAATTTTCATTTTCTTAAATTTTATTCACAACCCACCAAATTTTATTCCGATCCAACTTTTTTTTTTTTTTTTTGGTTTAAATTCCATCCAATATCATTAAACTTGGTTTTAAGTTGAATTCAATTCAACTCTCAATTAAATCTCATTTTTTTATCTACAATTTCGTTTGACTAGTTATTACGAAATTTTAAATTTCCAGATTTAACTTATTTAATTGATTACATGACCATTTCCAATTTATTTCCGCTTATTTGGATTTTATTCGCAATTCAAACCATCACTATTTTAAATCTACTCTCATTTTTATTCTATACATTTCCAATTATATTTAATTTATTACCACTTCAAGTTAAATTTTAATTTAATAACTCAAGTTCTAATTCTACCATTCACTTTTAAAATTACCATTCAATTTTACTAACTTACATTGTAATTTCATTCACAAATCATTTAATTAATTGCAATGCCACTTTCAATTATATTTTCTTCACTAATGATTCAAGTCGAATTTGATTTATAACTTGAATTTTATTTCCAAACTTCATTATTAGCTTACAATATAACTTCTATATAACTACATTGAATTCCATTTTCAATTTTATAAGTCTCAAATTATATTTCATACAATCACACTCATTTTAGGCTTGAATATATTCATCTTTTATTTTTAACTCAAGCCTGCTATTTATTTATAGCCCAAGCATATTTTATTTCTATGGATTTTTAATTCTCTTATAAGTTATTTTGATTTATTATTTCAATTTCCCATTTCTTATCCAATTTACTTTTCATCTATTCAGGTAAGAATTTAATTCCATTCATTAATTCAATTGACTTCTCATTCCAATTCAATTCCTACTTTATCTCAGTTTTATTTAACTCAATTCAATTTCAACTTAATTCGAATACAATTGTATATTATTTCCAGCTTATTCAATTTATTTTAATCTAGTTAAATTTTATTCTCCAATCCAAGTTAATTTCATTTTTAACTCTTCTCTTTAAATTTAAATTCCATTATCCAAAGCTTAAATTTCTTCCTGATTTACAAAACCTTCTCA
Organism: Allium cepa; assembly: GCA_030765085.1. Lineage (NCBI taxonomy): Eukaryota > Viridiplantae > Streptophyta > Magnoliopsida > Asparagales > Amaryllidaceae > Allium > Allium cepa. Next base: position 251,904,877 of record CM060937.1, on the reverse strand, counting down.
TTTATAAGCTTACAACTTATCTTACCCGGATTTTTAAACACCCAGCTTTGGTTTCAAATTGTTTTGAAATCTCCAACATCTCAAATCATATTTCTCAAAAATTAAACCAATTCTGGTTTATTCCCAACAAATTTCCTTTGAAATTTCAAAAACAAACAGGTTCTCCTGAACAAATATTTTGGCAGCAATTCATCACTTAGAAACTCGAAAATGAACATCGATGATGCTGCAGTCATCACCGAAGTTATTTTCCAGTGATTGAAGTGAATTCAATGCTATATTCCTTCAAAAATCCATTTTTAAACAAATTTCCTTTTAGAAATAACCTAAAACAACAATAATACTATTTACCTCCAAAATACTTCCAAAATCTCCGGGGTTTTAAAGTTTTCAAATTCAATTTTAATTCAAATTTTAACTATAAATGCATTTGTATAGTTTATGCTTATACAAATTCCCAATTAATTATATTTCAATTTATAATTTACACTTTTAATTCATATTTATAAATTTCATTCCATAATGAATTTATTTCCCTAAATTTTAGTTATATTTCAATTTCTAGTTAAATTTTCACTTAACAATGATAATACTCTAATATTGCCATTTCTAACATCCAAGCAACCATATATTAGCTAAAATAGTTTACAAAAACTTTTCTTATATCAAAATTTGTTTTTGGGTAAAATTATTTCATTTACCCATATTTAAAACAATACCGTGTCGATTGTTCTATTTAAGCGTTTAGAAACCCCTTCGATACAGTTGTGCAGACTGTGCCGACGAAGGTTCATATGCCACTCAATAAATCAACCAACACAATATTAAAACAATTTATATTCACTAACAAATACGCGCTCATATCTATTAATACGCTCAAACTCATTATAGAGTACCATGGACTCTATTTTAAATGAGTAATTCCCACCAGAGCCAAGGTTATCGCCAACCTAAGCTCTGATACCAAGTGTAACGACCCGCAAATCCGTACCCCTTGAGTCAACACTATTCTACAACAAACAACTCAAGTTGCACAGAAATACGAACCATTAGGGTTTAAGAAGAAGAGGTAGAAGAAGAGAAAACAAAATCAACATCAGAATCTAACCATCGCAGCGAAAAAAAATATAATAGAGAATAAATAATCTTTACTCAAAATCAAATATATCAGTTTACATATATTACATCATCAAAGTACATCAGTCACAGCTCACATCAATAACATCCAATGGGTACACAACAACTCAACAGCGGAAATATATGTATATACAAGTACGAGAATACGTATCGTCATCCAGCTCGTCTCCTGAGCTCCACAGCATCATATCCTGTATTCTATAATACTCGGTCTGACCCGAGCATTACAGTTAAATAATACCCGAGTCAGTCTGGAATACCAGTGTGAGAAAATCACACCCAATTGATTATTAAAGTTTTCAAAAATCCTTTGAAAACAAAAGCATCTCGTAAGACCACGCCACAAATGAACATGTCGGGTTTTTACCTTACGATAGCTAAACCAATTTGTATAGAAATCCTCTGATATTATAATAGGGTCTATTTACAAATACTTATAAAATAGCCGAAATTGTTACATGATTAAATTCCAGCTACTAGCCACAAAGTGGGTAATACAAACAAAACTCGTACAAGGCTCGTAGGGAGAATGGATTTCCAACAATGACTAGGCACTGGGGTACCACCTGTCACAGTACGGGGCCTAGATCACCGTACCGAGGATTACTCCCTTCATCCCCTGCAACACAAGGCCAGAACCATTCCTTACTGAACAGTCCCGAACAAGATAAACCCCGTGGTTGGCGCGACCAACCACCCACTAAGCCGAAATATATAAAAAGGGACATCTAGACAGGGGAATTATCTTGTCCTGCTTGGGCATGACCCACCTAACCTTGCTGCATATCCCCTGATTTTCAGTCATTCCCGTTTGATGAGGCTTGAGGCTAAGCGTTACCTTTTAAGAACGTTTTCACTTAGAATGCCCATCGTCCACCTGACGATGTTTCGCAAGCATTCATCCATACAAGTCCGTCCCGGGTTCGAACGGAACCGATGGCACTATTCCTACTACATCCATTTTGGAAATATCCTCAGGATTAGTAGCGACTAGCCCTTGCACTTCACTGCTCCATCTTCGACTCCGAACACGTTTTTCGCACGAAACGTACAAACCGGATCGAAGTGGTTTTCGAGAAAAAAATCTCGATCCCGGTCTCTTCGAAACGATCAACGCAGTTGGCCAATATTGATAGTCGGTTATCTAACTATCAATTATTTATTCACAATCAACCATCAACCAATAAATAATTTTTCCGAATTATTTATTACCCTCAAAAAAATATCTTCACAAGATATATTTCCACTTTTCAAACCCTTTTGAAAACAGTTTTAAAACTATCTTTCTTTCTCAGAATCAATTTCCCAAATAGTTTCTATTTCCACTGAAATTGCCAAGCACAAAACTTAAGATTTTTAAAATAATTCAAAAAAACACTTTACTTTGAAATATATTCTAAAACATTCATTTTAGAAACTACTTCAATAATTTACTAAAATTACATACTATGTGATTTTTTTTAAAAATAAAGTCACTTTATAAAATATAAAACTAGATTTCACTCTTAAAATAAAATACTAAGTCACATTTAATTAGTTATTACAATAATAGATTTGAAAAATATTTACTTATGAATTTTAAACATTCAAAATAATAAAATTTCTAAAATACGCTTTTTAACACCACATTAAACTTTTATCTTATGTTTAAACTTTCTTTAAAAACGTACTTGGCTATCCAGGGAAATATACTTCCCTTCACATTCTTCTTGAAATTCTAATTTCTATCACTTGAATCAATTTCCAAATTGAATTCCAATTTTCTTCCTTTCTATTACAAAATCCATTAATTTTAGATTTTATTTCCTTAATTATGAGTTAAATTACTTTTAACTGAAAATACTAATTCTTAGATTTCTCAAGTTACTTCTTTATTCTTTAAATAAATTTAAACTTTATTCCTTTAATTAATATAACTTGAGTTTAAAATTTATAAATTTCTGTTTTATTCAAAATTCTTTTCATACTCGAAATTATTTATTAGTATTTTAATACTTCTATTTTTCTCAATTCACTCTTAATTTATTCAAATTTCCTATAATTACTTTACTTACAAATTCATTTCTTTTATTTTCTTTCCAAAATCCAATCCATATAATTTTGGTAATTCATTATACCACAAATATATCCGATCAACCATAACATTCAATATTCCAATATAATTCATTATAGAATGTCAATATTCACAGCAGAGAAAATTAAATAATTTAAATAAATGTTGAGGGATCCAGTTGGACCCCTCCAACCTGTTTCCCTGCATCCACAGATGTTAGCACAACATAATATACCAATTCCAGAATATATCATACTATAGCACATCGATCAATCAATTTCAACCATTCAAACAATTATTCAAATTTAATCATTTAAATTTGAATTTAAACTGAGTGAGATTAACTCACCTTTGATTTAAATTTGCAGTTCATCCAATCCGACTTGATTTTCCATGATTTCGGACCTTGTGAGAATAATTATAAAATTTATTAGATTATTTAATTGACTAAAATTTTATCCAACTAATCATTTTCTTTTCAATAAAAGCCAATCAGCTAATGATTTAGTTTGAACTCTTTACGGTATGATTTATCAATATCGAAGATAATCTACAAATAATTAACCACTGATTAAATTAACCATCAATTTAATTTAGACTAACCATTTGGTTTTAAAATAATAACTTTAAAACGTATATAGGTATATTTATTTTCTTTTGAAACCACACATATATATATACTTATATAGAATTGATAAAAATATAACTTATATAAATTTTCAACATTTAAAAACCCCTTTTATTTGTCAAAATCTTTTATATATATTTATATTATATGTTTATTGTTTATCTATTTAAAATCGATATCTTAAACCTCACCGTAAAAATGATTTTCTATTAACTATACTATCTCAATGTAAATTATTTAAATCAAAATAACTTACTGTAAGTTATATATGTATTTCTTGTTCTAAGAATAACTCTTACAATATAAATTTCTACCCTACATATATATACATATTTTAAACTAAAATTTAGTTACTGTGAATTTAACTGAAATTGAAATTGAAATGTATATATATTTTAAGTTGAAAGTAAATGATGACGAATACCTTACTGATCTCGACCCAGCCCTAGCTCTCTCGAAACCCCGCATGAGCCGATCTTTCCATTGCTTCGTCGCCTCCTCAGATCAAAGTCGCTGCTGCCTCGTTTCCGGCCTCGCAAACCTTAAAACGCCCACGCGGTTGAAACCCTAACATCACCAATCACCTCGACGAGCTGCTCTACAACATCAAAGTCAACCCAACAAAGCCATCGAAGTCGATACTCACCCCAGCTCTCACGATCACTTAACGATGAACTCGCGACTTCCATTCGCCATTCGTACGAGAGCGCGATGTCCCCTCCCCTCAAGCCCTAATTCCGATCGAGTTCTATGATTCCCAAATTAAACTTCAAGTACCTCGCGAACCCTAAACACGAGTTGCTTACCTGAAGCTCCCATCGGCCTGCCGCCGAGCACGAGTTCCCCCTTCCTCCTCGTTCGATGATGACGACGCGATGCCTTCGCGTGTTCGAGCCCGCGAGTCCCCCCTTTTTGTTTCGCGAATTTATTTTTTTAATAGCAATCGAATGATTTGGAGAAAAGAAATATAGGAGGAGGGAGACGCGCGTGCTATCAACAGATTTTCTCGGCTACCATTCTTAATTTAATTTTTTTTTTACTGAGTATATGATTCAAGGGGAAGGCTTCAGCGAATTATTTAAGGGGAAATGAGCTTGCGTAAGAAGCTAAAAGAGTGAAGCTTCCAAGAAAAGTTTTGACTAAGAAAATTAAAGTTAATTAATTCTTCTATGCATTTACGGATTGTACGATCGAAAGGTAAACCCACACACTGCGAAAATTGAAATCCGATAATAATTCAATATTACGGATCCAATGGAACCAGTTTCGTTGAATTCCGAGACTGTGCCTCGGAGGGCTATTTTTAAATTCAATTTAAACGATAGAATTTCAAAACTGAACAAAGTACTTCCAAATTCAATTTTAACACTTCTATTATCTTCAGTACTATCAATATAAATTTTACAAGCCTTCAAATTATTTTTAACAGGCTTAAAATTTTAGATTCAACAATTTACCCACTTTCACTTATTTAATTCAATAATTTAATTATCAAATGAATTGTGATATTCGTAATTCAAGTTGAAACTATTATCTTGAATATTTAAAATCAATTAAATATTCCACTTTTAAATGCTCGAAAATTCCGGGTCGTCACAATATATGTATTTGGAGTGATTGTTTTCCTGCAGTATATAGCGGATGAGAACCTATGTGCCGCATAATAGCGGATGATATTATACTAATCCCATATACCGCGCTATTCCACCTCGAACTGAAATTGGTATTTTATATTGTGCTAACATCTGTGGATGCAGGGAAAAACAGGTTGGAGGGATCCAAATGGATTCCTCAAAATGTTTGAATTTATTTTATATATTCGGTGATATGATTGTGTGATGATCTATGATGAATGATAGTGATCATATTGGAAATTGGGATTATTGAATACTCTGGCTTGGTTATATATAGATATATACATACATATATATATATATATATATATTGAAATTTAGAGAATTGACATATATATGTGAAGTTGGATTTTTAAAGTAAATAAAGGGTAATTTTAAATAAAATAATTTTAAGGAATTTGGATAATTAAATGGTTTGGAAGAATAAAAGTTGATTTTTAAAGTTTAAAACAAATAAATTCTGAGTAGGGGAAGGATATTTGAATAAAGAAGAATAAATAAATTTTTAGACTTAATGATATTATTTAGAGGAATAAAGAAATTATTTTTCAAAATTTAAGGATTAAATTTTTGAAAGGATAAAAAGAAATTTAGGAAATATGAAATTGGTATTTTCAGTTAAAAAGTTTTAAATCATAATTAAGAAATAAGGTCTAAAGTTAATGGGATTTGAAATAAATTGAGTAAATAAAGGAATTTATTTCAAAATGAAGTAATTTGGGAATCAATTTGAAAAAATTTGATTTAATTGTTTGAAATTGGAATTTAAAGGAAGATGAGATTATGGGGTTTATAAAGTGAAATGGATATCAATGGATATTAGGGAGTATAAATTCACGATGTGAATTTAGAAAAGAATGGGTAATTTGTTTAAAGACAAATAATGATTTATTTTTAAAAGGTGTGGAAATGGAAAGTGTATTTCCCTGGAAAGCCAAGTATATTTTAAAGGATACTTTTTATAAGTTAAAGGCTTTAAAGGTTTGTTAAAGAAATGTTTTTAGAATATTTATTATTTTTAAATATTTTAAATTTTAAAGTAAATGTTTTCAAAATTTATTTTAGTAATAATTATTCAAATGGAAATTATTAATATTTATATTTTATAAAGTAATTTTATTTTAAAGATAATTGGTTAAAGTTTTAATTTAAAAACTTGTATAGAATTTCGTAAACTCTTATTTTAAATTTAGTTGGCTTAATTTTTATTTTAAAAATTAGTTTTATATTTTATAAAGTAGTTTTATTTTAAATATTTTTAAAGAATATATTTTCAAAATAAAGTGTTTAAGTAGTTTTAAAATTAAATGTTTCAAAGTATATTTTAAAACAAAGCGTTTTAAATTATTTTAAATCTAAAGTATTTGTACTTGGTGATTCCAGTGGAAATAGAAAATATTTGAGAAATTTATTCAGTGAGAGGAAGATGGTTTGAAACTGTTTTTAAAGGATTGAAAAAGACGAAATATGTCTTGGAAAGGTATTTTGAGGATTATAAATAATTTGGAAGAAATTATTATGGCTTGATGATTGTTTGTGAATGTTGTTTGATAGTTAAATTACTGGCTATCAATATTGGCCAATGCGCTGATCCTTTCGAAGAGACCGGGATCAAGATTATTTTTCGAAAACCACTTTGATCCGGTTTGAACGTTTTCGTAAGGAAGACAAGAGCTGGAAGTCAAAGATGGAGCAGTGAAGTGCAAGGGCTAATCGCTACAAATCCTGAGGGTGATTCCAAAATGGATGTAGTAGGAGTAATGCCTTCGGTTCCGTTCGAACCCGGGACGGACTTGTATGGATGAGTGCTTTCTGAACATTGTCAGGTGGACGGTGAGAATTCTATGTGATATATTCTAAAAAGGTAATGCTTAGCCTCGAGCCTCATCAACTGGGAATGACTGAAAATCAGGGGTTATGCAGCAAGGCTAAGTGGGTAGTGCCCATTAGGGTAAGGTCATCCTTGTCTAGATGTCCCTTTTATTTCGGTTGTGTGGTGCGGTTTCTGATCCCAACCGTGGGGTGATCTTACTCGAGATTATCCAGTAAGGGGTAGTCCCGGTCTTGTGTTGTAGGGGATTGGGCGTAATCCTCGGTAAGGTGATCTAGGCCACGTACTGTGACAGGTGGTACCCTAGTGCCTAGTCATTAGTTAGAAATCCATTCTCCCTACATGCCTTTACGATTTTTGTTTGTAGAACCCACTTTGTGGCTAGTATGCTGGAATTTAATCATGTAACAATTTCAGCTATTTGAATTAGCATTTGTATATAGACCCTATTATAATATCAGAGGATTTTGATAAGAAATGTTTTGGCTATCGTAAGGTAAAAACCCGACATGTTTATTTGTGGCGTGGTCTTACGAGATGCTTTTGATTTTCAAAGGATTTTGAAAATTTTAATAATCCAATTGAGTGTGTTTTCTCACGCTGGTATTCCAGACTGGCTCGGGTGTTATTTAACTATAATGCTCGTGTCAGACCGGGTATTATAGAATACAGATTTTGGATGGACTGCTGTAGAGCTCAGGAGACGAGCTGGATGGCGAGACGTATCCGACGTATTTGATGTACATTCCGTTGTGTATTCAGATTGGAAGGATGAGCTATTATAACCGTCCAGAGTGTGTTGTTGATTGTATTGAACTCTGATGTTATATTATGATGATATATGTATAAAACAGGTATATTATTTCTTTTGTGTAAAGATCTGTTATTATCTATTATATTTTATTCCACTGCGATGGTAAGATTCTGTGTTATTTGTTTTCTCTTCTCTATCTCCTTCTTCTTTTTACCCTAATGGTTCGGTTTTTTCGGGCTTCAAAAAATCAGGTCATTACATTTGGCGTCAGAGTTGAAGGTTAAGCGAGAACCATGGCTCTGGTGGGGATTACTCATTAAAATAGAGTCCGTTAGTACTCTAGAATGAGTTTGAGAGTATTGATAGTATGAGCGCGTATTTGTTAGTGAATATAAAAATTGTTTTTATATTGTGTTGACTTATCGGTTAAGTGTTTATAGATTCTGGTCGATATATGGGATGCCATGCCATCGATAGGGGTTTCGAAACTCTTGAACAAGATAAACCGACACGGTATTGTTTTAAAATAGGGTAAATGAAATAATTTTACCTAAATTATTGTATGTAAAAGAAATAATTTTCTGTAAATTATTATAGTTATTTGTAGTTGCTTGGATGATTAGGAAATGGTAATATTAAATTATTATCATTGTTAAGTGAAAGTTGAATAAAGAATTAAAATTTTAACCAAAGGTTAAGGAATAAATTTATATAACAAAATGAAATTTATAAATGCGAATTACAAAAGTGATTCATAATTGAAATGGTATAAAATTCCAGAGTAATGTTTGAATATAGATTCGAAGAATTTGGAATTTGGAATATTAGGGAAAGTTTAAATTCCTTTGAGTTTGAAAATAATTTTCAAAGGTTTTGGCGGAATAATGGTGATATTATTTGAGAAACATTTTTAAATTGGATATGAAATCTAGTGAGATTTGGAATTTGAAAATGTTTTGGAGAGATAAACATTTAACACTTTTCGATTGCTGGAAAAAAGCTTCGGTGATGACTGCAGCATCATCGATGTTCATTTTCGAGTTTCCAAGAGAGGAATTGCTACCCGAATGGTTTAACTAGGAGTTGTTTGCAAAACTGGGTTGGTTTTAAAAATTCAAGGAATAATTGGATATGCAATTGAATTATGGATTTCAAAAATGATTTTTGAAATGTTGAAGTTTTGGTTTGGTAAAACCTTTTGATTTTAAAATTCAAAGGATAATTCGATACCAAAGGTTTTGGATATAATTGATTTCAAAGATGATTTTGAAATATTGAGTAATTGTTTAAAAAAAAGAAAGACTTTGGAATCTTATTTAAATGTTTATGCAATTTAAATAAGTTGGAAACTTAAAGAAGTTTAAAATTTTGAATGGAAATGGATGTAATTGGATCGAATAAATAAAGGTAAAAAATTATTTTATTGGAAGTGAATTTATGGGAGAACAAATTATTTAAATTTGTAAGTAAATGAACTAGAATTAAAGTTGAATAATGGAATATCAATTTAGATTGTGTCAAGAAAAGTGAATTGTAGATTTGTTCAAAGGAACTAAAAGAAATAAAAGTTAGAAATACATTTTTTATTGAAATTTGTGGAATTAGATTCAACTTAAAAAGGGTCAAATAAAGGAAAGTGTGACTAGAGAATAAAGTTAGAAAGATAAGCCAATTAAAGAAGGTTGGTAAATGGAATGGAAATAAAATTGTGGATAGACAAATGAATTTGCATTTGTAATAAAATAGAATTGAAACTGAATATTGAGAATTAATTTGAACTATGTGTAATGGAAGTTAGTCAAGTTTTGACTAAATAAAATAAAGGACTGAAGTAAAATTAGCGAGTAAACGAATTGATTCAAGATGGTAAGCAGATGAATTGGAATTGTATAGTAGATAATATTTAACTTAAAATGTGCAAAATAAAGTGAATGTAGGAAATTAAATTGAAGTGGACTAAAATTATAAAGTTCGGGAATAAGAAATTGTTTGAGATTTAAAATAAATTAGTAAGTGGAACTAACTTAAAATAACGGTATGAACCAAATGAGAATGGAATATAGTTGATGAAATTCAATATTCAGAGTTTGAAAATGAATTGAATTCAGTGGAATTGGAAATGAAAATCTGGAATGAAAATTTGAAAATAGTATTGAGATTTGAGATAAATTAGTAAATTGAAGCAAATTGAATCTATTTGGAATTAGAATCCAAATTGATTAAATATAGATAAAAACCAAGTGATAAAGTGAAGTTGAAAGATTGAATTCGTAATAGACTAAAAATAATTTATAGTTTGGAAATAAATCCATTGGAATTTAAGTAAATTAGTAGTGAGACTAAGTAATGAAATAATTAATTGAATATGGCTTGAGATAAAGGTAAATTGAATTCATATGGATTTGGGAGTCTAGTTTAAAAATAAGTGGATATAAAGGCTAAAGTGGTGAAGTGAATGAAATAATATAAGAGTATATAAATGCTTATATTAAACTTAAGAAAAGTTAAGGGTGAAAGCTCTTAAGTAAATTTGGTACTGAAATATACTAAGTTAATAATTGGATGAATTTAATTTGGAAGTTGTGAAATGGGGTAATTGTGAATAAGTGAATAGAAATCAAAATAAGTATGAATAAGAGAGAGTTGATATAGCTAAAAATCAATTGGGGATGTAAGATGTACGCATATTATTTTATTTTATTCGCATAGTGGTTTGATCCGGATTCGACCATAGAATTTCGAGGTAGTAATACCGATCCGAGTTGGGATTTTTCACTCGATTTTCGATGGCGAATTCTGGATATGGATTTTTGATAGATTCTAGAAATTCTCTATCATAGTTTGTGTCTATGCAAGAAGAATGACGGTTTCTGATCAAGAAACCAGATCTGTGTCCGCACTAGGAAGTCGGGTGGACGATACTAGTTCGGAAGTAGAATTGTGTGATCGAGCGAGCGATCGAAATTTGATATTGTGTACGGATGATATATGTACATCGTACGGACTTGAATGAAATAGATATTGAAACTATTGAAAGAAATGTATAAAATGGTTTTTGGATGCTGTGATTGGATGTTATTGCTAAGCATGCTATTCAGGTGTTAAAAAGCAAAAGGGAATTGGGATTTTTGATTTTTTGAAGATAAATAGAAATTTTCTCGGTAAAGGTATATGTTTAAATTTTTGTATGAAATTTGATGATTTTCTGGTCTAGCCACTTGGCTTTTTGCTTTCTTTTGAAATCTTAGGGCCCGTAAAGGCATTTTGTAGCCGCGCAAAGGAGACGCTGGCAAAAAATTTCGAAAATTTAGGGAGTTAGAAATTTTTTGATAACTTGAAATTTGAATTTAAATTTAAATTTGAATTGTTAAGTAAGTAATGTTGTTTGAAAATATGGAAGAGTTTGAAAAGTTAGTGGAGGGTGAGAATGTCTTTATTAAAAGAATGTTTTGGGTGGTGTTAAAAACTACTGTAGTGGGATTTTTAGTTAGCGGGTTAAGGATCATTCCTCTTAACTAGTAATTTCGAGGACGAGATTCTTTTAAGGGGGAAGGAATGTGACGATCCGAAATTTATGGATATTTGAAATTGAAATATTTAGTTGGTTTTAAATATTCGAAAGGTAGTTTAACTTGAATTTCAAAAATCATTATTATTTGGCAATTAAATTATTGAATTTAATAATTTGAAATTGGATAAAATATTGAATTTTTAGTTTTAAGCCTGTTAAAAATAATTTGAAGGCTTGTAAAATTTATATTGATAATACTGAGGATAGCAGAAGTGTTAAAATTTGAATTTGAAAATGTTTTGTTCAGTTTTAAAAATATATAGTTTAAATTGAATTTAAAAATAGTCTTCCGAGGCACAGTCTCGGAATTCGACGAAACCAGTTCCATTTGATCCATAATAGTGTATTATTATCGGATTTCAATTTTCATAATGTTTGGAGTGATCGTGTGGTCATACGGTGAGTAAACGTGTTGAAATTGAATCGAAATTTTAATTTTATAACTGGGTCAAAAAGCCATCTTCTCCGTACGATCGAATTAGGACTCGAAACCTTTTCCCTTGCGTTTGGAATAGGGGTTTAACATTATAAACGCCTAGCGGCACGCCTCGATAGTAGGTCAAAATTTTGAGTTGCTTTTATCGTGACGATTTGAATTTGAATTTAAAAAGAAATGTATATATATTCTTATACAATCGACTAGTTTAAACACATTTCACCCCTTTAAACACCTGTCTTCCACCTTCTCTAATTTCATACCAGGTGTTCTTTTTCCCTCGATCAAAATCAAATTGGCCTAGAGAAATTTAAGAAAAAGGAAAAATGAAATAAACGAAAGGTCTTCTCTCAACTGATTTTAGCAATGGGAGTATAGGGCTTCAAATCGAGACTAAGAAAATGGCCAAATCCTCTTTCACTTAAAAACAATTCGAATCCACTCGAAAAAGAAAAGAAAAAAATATATAAATCCAAGTTGATGGTCGAGGTCGTGACAGTGTCGCGAGGGTATGTGAGGTTGCGGTTCTTGGGAGGGGCCTTGCTTTAGAATTGGTGTGAAGTGCTCAATTCAATTTAGGGTTGCGAAGAAGCGTCGAGAAGAGGGCTTGTACTCGACGATGGTGGCATCGCAAGGGATGAGGCATGCTATTGGGTTGCGGCGGCAGTTTGGTGACAAGGCTGTGTTCGCATGTGGCCGAGAGCAAGATGGCGATGTTGAACAAGGGTGCGACGATCCAGACTTCGATGGGAAGCGTCGACAGTGGGGATTTGGTTGGAGTTTGAGGAGCTCGTCATCGAGTTTGGGGCTGGCCACGGCCGTGTCGAGGGGTGAGGCATAGTTATGTTTTCTGTTTTTGGATATAAATTATGTGTATATGTATATATATGTCTATATATATAGATTAGAGAAAACTTTATGACAATGAAGTATATGCAGATTCTTTCAAATTATATATATACAGTAAATCTATATATAGAAAAGATTTTTTTTAAGATAAATATTCTAAATATTTAAAGGATGTATTTAAAATGTATATAGGTTAATATTTTTAGTGCATAAATTTTTTTAAGAGAATAAATATACATATATAAATATTTCAAGCTACTAGTTAATTTTAAATAATAGACTATGGGGATTAAATTTTTTTTTAGAATAGACAGCGAGGTTGACTGGGCCCCTACCAGATTTATTGAGACAGAATAAAAGAGAAAACACTGGGAACAACAGCAACACAACGACCAAAACTAAAAAAACACTACAAGAACAAAACACAATCACACAAACAACTACAGACACAACTCCACAAACACAATACAGAGAAAGAACGAAGAACACCTAACTAGAGGAAAAAAGGGGGCAGAGTACAAAACCCACCACCATAAGCATGCAATGGCCATGCACAATGCAACCCTAGGAAAAACAGAGAACTAACACCACATATCAAACTGATGTGGGGAGAAGCTATGTCCAGAAACACATATACCGTACTTAATCTCTCTCATCAACTTCTGCCATAATTTTATAGCAAGAAGAAACTCAGAGTGAAAGCATCGCTTATTCCTCTCCATCCAAACATTCCTTATGTAGATTTTCACAACATAGAATACAGTATCCCATCTGCTAGATCTCCAACGCGTTGCCTTGCGAAGAACAGCCCAGTCAGAAGTCGTGACACCAAGAATGCCGTCAACCCCGACCTTTTGCATGATTGTTAGCCACAAATTGATAAGGTAACTGCACTCAAAAAGTAAGTGATCAACCGATTCAGGTGTGATATTGCAAAAAACACAAATATTGACCACATCCATACCAACTGCCTCAAGCCTATCCCTAGTCAACAATGCTTTGTTTACAGCCTTCCAAAACAATAGATTATCAAAGCTAGATGAATATGTAGTCCAAGCAACTTTTGCCCACGAGAATACAGGCATAACCCCAACCCTGGCAAGAAGATCATAGACTGCACTGATGCTATTGGAAACACCCCTCCAGGAAAGAGCATCCTCAAGCGTAGTAACAGCAGTATGATGAGCCAAGCTTCTCCAGAGAGTATTAACAGTTTGACTACTTGTATGAGGAACGTTCATCTTCCCATGAGCAATATAATTGACAGCCCTCGCACTGAAACCAATTCCAGATTGAGCCTGATCATGAGTAGACAAGAGGGAAGATAAGACACAACCATAGTTGACCCAAGGATCCTTCCAAAAGCTCACAGAGCTGGTAAGGGACAGACTGTACTTAATAAGGGGAAGCAGCAATGTCCGTATACCCATAATCTTCTGCCATATCCAACTACTACCCTGAGTGACCTCCATAGACAAAAAATCTTTGTCCTTTATATGATATCTCCAAGTCCATTTCACCCACAGGCTATCTTTCTTAACCAAGATGGCATTGACATGTGAACTAACCGCAGCAATATTCCATAGTTTGATGTTTTTGATTCCAAGGCCACCATTTCTTTTTGGCCTCTCAAGGGTAGAGTAGTGAGCAGGGATAATCTTCCTATTATGTATAGTTCCAGTCCATAAGAATCTCATCATGGCAGCTCTTATCATGTGAAGAAGCTTGGAAGGTAGAATGAAGCATCTCGCCCAGTAAACAGTCATCGAAAAGCACACAGCTTTGATAAGAATAAGTCTTCCCGCCATTGATAGAAATTTAGTTGACCACGAGTTTAACCTGTTGGTGATTCTGTTGTAAAGAGGAAGGCAAGCAGATTTAGTGACTCTCGAGGCGCATAAAGGAAGACCTAAGTATGTCATATTATTGTTCATAGTTTGGAGACCAGACATACTTTCAATCCTCAACCTATCAATATTGTCAATGCCAGCAATGAGGATCTGGGATTTAGAAGCATTTAATTTGAGGCCTGTGGCTAGGAAAAAGGTATTCAACGTATCAAGAATATGTAGAATGGATTGGGTCAGTCGGCTTGGTGAAAATCATGATATCATCTGTGAAGAAGAGGGATGTTATATGAAGGGGTTGGCATTTAGGATGATACAAAACACTTTTGTCATCAAACTTGCTGGATAGCATGCTGGAGAGAGCCTCCATGACTATTATGAATAAGTATGAAGATATTGGGTCCCCTTGCCTCACTCCTTGCTTCCCTTTGAAATACCCAGTAGTTTTCCCATTTTAACAAAGAGTTTAAATGGGACTAGAAATGCACACATACACCCAGGCGATAAAAACTTTGGGAAATCCCATTGTAGACATAATTCGTACAATTGTCGACCATTGTATGCTATCATAGGCTTTGCTTATATCAAGTTTCATCATTGCACGAGGGGAGATCTGACTCCTACCATAACCATTAATTAATTCATGGGCCAGCATGGCATTGTCAAGAATGTTCCTTCCAGGAATGAATGCAGATTGATTTGTCGAAATAATTGAAGACAAAACAAGCATAAGCCTAGAAGCGAGGATTTTTTATATACATTTATAAACCACATTACAGCACAATATAGGTCTAAAGGATGTTGCATTAATAACAGGTCTAACCTTCGGGATGAGAACTAGATTTGTTTCATTAACTTCACTCAACAACTTAAATTTGTCGAAGAAGTTATGAGCAGCAGCATAAAAGTTAGATTTAATTACATTCCAACTACTTTTATAGAACACCATGTTAAAACCGTCTGGCCCACCAGAGGAGCTGGAATTCATGGAAAATAAAGCTTTTTTGATTTCATGGTTAGTCACTTTAGCAACAAGCAACTCTTTCATTTCAGCTTGCAACTTGGGGAGGGGGATATTACTAAGCTTTTCAAGATCAGGTATAAAGTTAGAGCTGTTACCAAGATGATCAGAGAAGGATTGGAGAAGATAATTGTCAATCTCCTCAGTTGTATTAAGTAAATTCCCAGTTTCATCCCACAATATGGCTATACGATCTCTAGCACGTTTGACATTGATAGAAGCATGAAAAAATTTAGTATTTCTATCACCCTCAGTAACCCACTTCTGATGATACTGCTGCTTCCTCATACTAGCTTCAGCATTAAGAGCATCATTGAGTTGAAGAAAAAGGTTGGATTCATTCTGTGAAAGGACAAGGTTAGTTGGGTCTTCATTTAGCATATCCTGAGCGTGTTTCAACTGGGCCTTGATATTCTTGATATGTTGTGTTCCATCACCAAATTTGTCATGAGCCCATTGTCGTAATGCATTCCTAGTTGCCTTTAATTTCCTGCAAAGAACAAACATAGGATTTCCATCTATATTAATTGACCAAGCAGTAGAAATAATATTATCATACTCTGGCTCTAATACCCAAGCATTATAAAATTTAAAAGCCCTCTTTCCACTTCTAGCCAAACAAGAAAGGGAAAGAATTTGGGGGGAATGATCAGATAAGATTGGGTGAGGCATGAAAGTGTAAAGAGAAGGCCAGAGAGTGAAGGCAGCAGCATTGCAAAAGGTGTGATCAATATTTGAGAAGTTTCGTAAGCCAGAACGACTTTTGTTATTCCAAGAATAAGGAACACCAGAACGAACAACAGTGAGAAGATCTGAATCAGAAATGGAGATGTTTAATGGAGCAATATCCCTTGGCATCAGCGGCAGACCACCAAGCTTATCGGTGAGATTAATGCAGCAGTTGAAATCCTCCAAAACTAACCATGGATGGGAATTTTGACGTAAAGATGGGAGAGTATTGAGAAGCGGTTGCCTCGAGGCAACAACATTATGCGCATAAATGAAGTTAATATAAAAGGAAATTTGAGAAGGCTGAAAAAGAGCATGGAAGTGAATCATTTGCGAGGAAGAAATATTATGATTGAGAGAGAAGACTGTGGGATCATGTACTACGAGGATACGACCATAAGGGGCTTCATTCAAGTTGTGATTGTAATCCCAAGATGGATTAATATAGTTTGCAGCTCTGATAGTTAAAGGAAGGGAGAGCTTGGTTTCCAAAATGGCAAACATTTTGATGTTGCTGTCATGTATGATGGACTTAACATGATCAAGTTTCTCATTATTATGGGCACCCCTTATGTTCCAAGCAGCAATCTTATTCATCATTAAAAAACTACAGGGAGAGATGAGACACTCCTGCCCTACTCCTTGTTGAAGGAGGATCAACTCTAACTGTCTTAAGTTTTGCAGAAAGTGAGGGAGACTTAGCTGATTTGTGATTAACTATGGGTGGATCAACTGGTGGAGAGACCCAACCAGGAATGGTGCCCTTGAAGATATATGGGGAGGAGCTAGGGATGGATTGAGATGTCAGAGGGGTGGTTTCCTGATGGGGAGTCAGATTTGGTGATGATGGTCGTAAGAGAGATAGGACAGTTTTTTCAATTTTTTGCATGAAGTCTTGCTCAATGGACAGCAGTAAGTTTGCTGTAGTTATCACCTTTGCATGGTATTCGTGTGTTTTTGATAGTTTTTGATCAGATGAAAATCCAAATTCAGTAGTTGCTCTTTCAGAGACCAAAGTGCTTTTACTATGATTTTCTTGACTTGATGCTTTTTCAAAAGTTGTGTGTAACTGGGTTGGTATTACTTTGTCTTCCGTAAAGTCTGTAGTTTCATGATCAACTTCTGCTAATTTAGAGTTTATTTCCATGTTTGGTTCTTCACCAGTTCCAGAGCTTTGTAAAATATTAAATGGATTAGGGTTAATAACTGCTTCAGGCAAAACATCAGAATACTCGGGTCCAACACGAAGTAATTTGGGATCTGCTTCGGGCAAAACATCAAAATACTCGGGTCCAACACGAAGTAATTTAGGATCTGATTTGGGCACAACAACAATATTACCAAATGAAGCTTCAGGTTTGTCCACAACAGCAATATCCCCTTCCACTGATGGCACTTTTCCTTTAATCAAACTATTTTCTTGATCAACCACTTTCCTTTTATCATAATTGCTTGACTTTCCTTCCTATATGGTACCCTTCTCCACCCACTGTTTCTTCCTGTATCAACTTTATTATCTACATTAGTAACCTCATACTTATACGTGTTATCACACTTTTTATCGCCAGAGTTATCATTTTTGTGGGCTTCATCTTTCCTACCACTCAAACTTTTAAGGACCAAACATTCCTGTTTGTCATGCCCAAATTCCTTGCAACTCACACAGATCTTTGGTTTCCACATGTATTCAACCTTCACCACTTGCATCGAGCCATCTAACAATTTCACCGAGAATGACTCAGGTAATTCAAACTTTGCAGTAACCTCAGCCATGCACTTTGCATACCCAATCCTGTCTAGCTTTTTAGTTGCTTCATCCATGCATAGAAATCTACCAAGTCTTGTTGCTAGCCAGTTAACGCCTAAATGTGACCAACAGAATAGGGGAATATTGGACAACTTTATCCATACTGGAACAGATTTAATGGTGCTGACACTATTGCCAATGGTGGGATCCCATTCCTTCACGATAAACAACTTGTTCCTCATTATTATAGGGTCTTCCTGGATTATCTTCCTTCTATCCTCATCAGAGGACAGATTGAAGAGGAACAAGTTCCCATCAGACTTTACTTGAATGGAGCCTTCGAGCTTCCAATATCTCTTCAGGTGGTTCATGACAACAAGATACGGTAGAGGATTGTCAAGGAAGAAGCCAACTAGGTTCTGGCCCCACACATCATTTCCAGCCTGAATAACTTCAGAAGGAGGAACAATTGCTTCCCCGTTATAGACAAGTGGAAAGTTCACCGGGATGAATTTCCCAGCATTTCGTGGTCTGGTCTTGAAAAGTGTGGACCATGGTAAGGCTTGGGAAGGTGTTGTTAGCAAGGGTGGAGAGGGGGAAGAAGAGGAAGGACGAGATATTGGGGCGGGAGTTGGTGCAGGAAGGAGAGGAGGACAGTTGACATGACGGGGTAGGGAATTGACACGACGTGGAGGAAAAGGTGGAGGATCTGGTGGTTGAGGTACGATGGAAGAGATGGAAGCATTGCACGTACTGTACGTAGGGATGGTGGGGAAAGGCAGATGCGGGAAAGAAGAAGAAAAAGGACGGGGGGGAGGCCATTAGTGGAAAAAGGACGTAAAATAGTAATTTATTTGGGAAAACTCTTGGGATTAATTTATTAGTTGACCTATTTAATGATTTTTAAATTAATACAAGATTTTTTTAAGGTATATTAGTTTAAATCTAATTATTAGTTTAAATTAAATTATTTGTTAAAATGAGGACTATTAAAATAAAATCACTAGTTAATTAAAAATTATCAAATGGAAATTTAATTATTCGATTGGTTCGAATATTAATGAAAATCATCTAATGTTTATATAAGGTCTGGAATTGGAAAGAAGACAAGACGGTTTGGATCGGATTGCAATATCAAAAGAAAAGGTGAGTTAATCTCACTCATCTGGGTTTTATTTAAATTTAAATAGTTAAATTCAAAATTGTTGTTTGTGTGCTTGGATGATAAATTATTATCAGTTATATTGGATTAGACCGTAACGGCCCGATTTTTCGACTTCCGAAAAATCGACATCAATACGTCCACTGTATCAACTGCCGAACAATCGAATGCCGGAAAACCGAATCATTAGGGTTTAAGAAGAAGAAGTTAGAAGAAGAAACATAACCAATAACAGAATCTCACATTTCACAGCGGAACAAATATAATAGATAAATGAATATCTTTAAAACAAAAGCACTATATCAGTTTTACATCACAACATCATCAGAGTACAACAACTTACATAGCACACAAGTGGACAATTATATGTACTTGTCCCTACAAATTGAATACGCAGCGGAAAGGATAATAGTATACGGAAGTACGCCTCGCCATCCAGCTCTTTTCTTGAGCACCACAGCAACTCCTGAATTCCAGAATGACCTGATAACCTAACTCTAGACTTCCCGTGTGGAATATTATGGGCACCCAGAATTTAGGAAGGAACAATAAATTCCAGGTCAGTCGTGGGACTGGTGTGAAATCTTAAAAACAGTTATTTTCACAAAGAAAATAAAAGGAAATCCGCTATGCTTTTGGAAAATGAAACTACCATAAGGCCTCCCGCCACACACACAATGAAAACGCAGAATTGGAGGAGATTTCTCCTTATGATAGTCAAACATGCTTAATACGCAAAATCCTTCCGATATTATTATTATTAGTGCATAGTGCAGAAAACATTTCGAAAGTATAATATTAATCTTAGCCAGCATAAACATTCAAACCTAGGCCTACTATAGCTACCATAAGTAGATGGCAGGTTGTACAACTAAAACCGTACAGAGCACGTATTGTTTCTTTGGATTTCCAACAAATGGTCGGGCTAAGGAACTTCCTACTGCCATATGGGTATGCCTTTGGAGGGACGTCCCGAGAACCTACCTGGATCTCTGCCAACACAAGGCCAGGTTACCTCTGTAACTAGGTAACTACTACTCGAGTATGCCATCCCTCGGTCCTTTGGGACCTTTGTCCGAGGTTTCTCTACACCAACAACCACAAAGAAAAGTATTTGTAGTAACCACAAAGGTTAAATATCAGGGCTCCATACCTGACACTACCCTTTTCTAGAAGGAAGTGACATACCCTAAAGGGCGCGACCCTCATAACCTTGCCGCATCTTTCCTATTTTGACCATTTCCGGGGTGTGAGGTCTGATGAGGTCTCGTCCACAAAGCTACACTTTTCACAAACTCATTCTTTGATCAACAAATGATCAGCAGCACTTCGTATGTCACGTTACCAATTTGGGAATATATCATTAATAACCATCAACTACATAACCTCTGAGCTCGTAGTCTCAGTGAAGGGTGTTAAGCTAAGAAAATAAATTCTCAGCCACCAACAGAAATGTATTTTATAGAAACTACCTTTACGTCTCAAAGTGTAACGTCAGATACACATCCATACAAATCCTTTCCGGGACCGAACGGAACCGAAGGCACTTCAAAGAAGCCCTTGCAAATCCAGATATTCACAAATCACGTCCGGAATCCCCATCACAAAGGTGATAAAATCTCTATACCAAAGCAACCCGATGCAGAGACATTCGACAGGTAATCCTTCGTTTTCGAAAATACTCGGTCTTCAACACCGTCTTCAAATGCAATCCCATTTCGTCGTATCATTATTCGGAATGGGTTTTATGACACAAAGTCCTCTCCTGGCTAATCCGAATAACGAGCGCTTATTTTTAAAAACAAGTGTTCATTCAGATTTCAAACATATCACAATCCACTTTGATCTCATAAAAGATCCATTACAATCACAAAGGTTCGATGTGGTTTTCGGATATCCACTTGGAATCCAACCCCCGGTCGCATCGAAATTCAAATGTCGTTTAAAGGCAAATATTGATAGTCGGTTATTTAACTATTAATGAATATTCACAACAAACACCCAGATTTAAATAATTTTCCCAATTATTTATTTTCAAAATATCTTTGCAAGATATATTTCACACTTCAACCATTTGAAAACAAATTTCAAATTACTTTTCACATTTCAATACTTTGAAAACAATTTCAAATTACTTTTCCTTACGCGGAATACATTTCCAAATATTTATTTATTTCCACTAAAAATCTACCGAGATCAAATGCTTTAAAATAATTTAAATTACTTATCCAAACTTATATACTTGGAATATTCAGAATAAAAACTATTTTAAAACACTTTATCTAAACATTAGTTGTGAAGATATTATATTAAAATCTCATATAAAATTCAAGTCCAACTAATCTTAAAATAAAATTAGTAGATAGGATATAACTATTTAAATATCCAATTTCTAAATCAAATACCAATTTAGTCTTTAAAATAACCCCTTTCTTTTATAAAATTCTCATTGTGAATTTAAATTCCCAAATATCCACTGATATATGATTTTTTTAAATCAGTTTCAAGGATCGTATACAAACACCAAATCAATTCCCAATTTCATTTCAAATTTTTATTTTGAAACCGAATCAAATTCCAAATTGATTTTCCAAAGATTTATTTTAAAACACCAAATCAATTTTTTTATTTGATTTACAAATTCGTTACCTTTAAAAAATAAATTCCTTTATCAAATCTTTCCCTATTTCCTTGGAATCTATTCAATAGGATTTCACTATAGTTTTTCTCCTTAAGTTAAAAATCAAATTTTGTTTATTTCTGGTATCTTACGACACCAAAAAAATATTCGGCTAAATTTTAGCCTATAATGATTTCAATTAAGATATAATCACACAGAGATTACCAACACACAACATATGAAACGAATTCAATATTTGAGGAATCCAGTTGGATCCCTCCAACCTGTTTCCCTGCATCGACAGATGTTAGCACAATAATTAAATAACAATCCTACTTCGAGGTGGAATATCGCGGCATATGGGATTTATAAAATATCATCCGCTATTATGCGGTGCATAGGGTCTCATCCGCTATATAATGTGGGAAATCAATCACCCAATATATACTATATACTACTATATATATAATATCATCCAGTGAATAATTATTATAAATCAATCATCCAAGCACACAGTCAACCAATTTAAATTTAACTATTTAAAATCAAACTGGAAATTTCAATTTGAACTTGAGTGAGAAGATCTCACCTTTAATTTGCAATCCATTCCAACTCATTTCCAACTTGTTTTCTCGCTTTATAGACCTTGCATTAATATTAAATGATTTTATTAATACTCGAACAAATCGAACAATTAATCCCATTTAAAAATTTACTTAACTAATCTGTTCGAGTTGAAATTAACTTTTGGAAATAAATTTCTAAGTCAAGACATTTTCAAAAATCCTAGCTTTAAAATTTCAACTTCAGTAATTATCAAATCTATTTGCACGTATGTTTCTATATCCTTTTTTACTATATGCACATGCATCATATTAAACAAAAATTCTTTTGTATCTACTGTAAATTAAAATCCTATCTGTAAATTTCTGTGATTACAAATATGGATATATACATATATATATGTTCATAAATATATTATACCTTTTAAAATTTTAATTTAAAACAGAAATTACAATACCTTACTGACGTTTGTGAAATCCAAGCCCATACTCGAATCCCTAGCCCTAAACGAAAACCTCTGACCGCGATCAGCAAATCGATCGCCTCCATGCACGCACGCCCCTTCGGCCTTCACTGCCGTCGCCAGCACACGCGACTTTCCTCCTGCTTGAATTCACGACATAGAGCTCGAGATTGCTGCCGCCAATGACTGACTCGCGATGTGTGCGCCGCCGATCGAACGAGATGACTTCGTTCCTCCATCTCGCGACTCAACAGCGCCTTCAAATCGAACTCGCATGATTCGATTCAACTTCGACAAAAATTTAGGGATGGTTCGAGGAACGAAAATAGAAGTGGCCATTGGTTTGATTTTTGAATCGTTTTGAATGATAGAAGAAAAGGAAGCTCGATTGAATTAGAAAGAGGAGACAGGGATTTGCGATTTTTTTCTCTGTTCTAACTGTATGATTTGAGAAGTGAGGAAAAGAAAAGGAAGGGTACGAAAGAGATAATGTGGTGGCTTGTTGTACGAATTTCAAAATAAGAATAAGTAAATATAATTTAAATTGATTTCAAATTGTCTCGAATTTGTAGCTTAAATTTTCGACCTCCTAACGAGACGTGCCGCTAGACGTTTATAAAGTTATACCCCTATTCCAAACGCAATGGAAAAGGTTTCGGGTCCAAATTCGATCGTATGGAGAAGATAACTTTTTGAACCAGTTAAAATATCGAATTTTAAATTTAAATTCCAGTGCTTTTGCTATTCGTACGACCAAATGATCACTTCAAACACTATGAAAATTGAAATCCGATAATAATACAATATTACGGATCCAATGGAACAGGTTCCGTCGAATTTCGAGACTGTGCCTCAGAAGTCTATTTTTAAATATCGATTCAAATGATATATTTTCAAAACTGAACAAATCACTTTCAAACTAAATTTTGAAGCTTCTATTATCTTCAGTATTATCAACATAAATTTTCTAAGCCTTGAAAAATATTTTTAACAAGCTTAAAACTGAAGATTCAAATTTTTACCCAACTTCAATAAATTAATTTCAATAATTTAATTGCCAAATTCATGTATATATATATTCTAAATTCAAGTTAAACCATCATTCAAATATTTAAAATCAATTAAATATTCCATTTCAAATGTTAAAAATTTCCGGGTCGTCACTTCCCTATGCGCCGCATAGTAGCGGATGATATTATACTAATCCCATATACCGCGATATTCCACCTCGAAGTGGAATCTATATTATATATGTATTTGGAGTGATTGTTTTCCCACAATATATAGTGGATGAGACCCTATGTGCCGCATAATAGTGGATGATATTATACTAATCCCATATACCGCGATATTTCACCTCGAAGTGGAATTGGTATTTTATATTGTGCTAACATCTATGGATGCAGGGAAAAACAGGTTGGAGAGATCCAACTAGATTCCTCAAAACGTTTGAATTTATTTTATATATTCAGTGATATGATTGTGTGATGATTTGTGATGAATGATAGTGATCATATTAGAAATTGGGATTATTGAATGCTCTGGCTTGGTTATACACACACACACACAGATATATATATATATATATATATTGGAATTTAGAGAATTGACATATATATATATACGAAGTTGGATTTTTAAAGTAAATAAAGGGTAATTTTAAATAAAATAATATTAAGGAATTTGGATAATTAAATGGTTTGGAAGAATAAAAGTTGATTTTTAAAGTTTAAAATAAATAAATTCTGAGTAGGGGAAGTATATTTGAATAAAGAAGAATAAATAAATTTTTAGACTTAATGATATTATTTAGAGGAATAAAGAAATTATTTTTCAAAATTTATGGTTTAACTTTTGAAAGGATAAAAGGAAATTTAGGAAATATGAAATTGGTATCTTCAGTTAAAAAGATTTTAAATCATAATTAAGAAATAAAATCTGAAGTTAATGTGATTTGAAATAAATTGAGTAAGTATAGGAATTTATTTCAAAATGAAGTAATTTAGGAATCAATTGGAAAAAATTTGATTTAGTGTTTGAAATTGGAATTAAAAAGGAAGATGAGATTATGGGATTTATAAACTGGGTTTATAAAGTGAAATGGATATCAATGGATATTTAGGAGTATAAATTCACGTTGTGAATTTAGAAAAGAATGGGTAGTTTGTTTAAAATTAAATAATGATTTATTTTTAGAAGGTATGGAAATGGAAAGTGTATTTCCTTGGAAAGCCAAGCATATTTTAAAGGAGACTTTTTATAAGTTAAAGGCATTAAAGGTTTGTTTAAAGAAATGTTTTTAGAATATTTATTATTTTTAAATATTTTAAATTTTAAAGTAAATGTTTTAAAAAATTATTTTAATAATAATTATTCAAAGGGTAGTTATTAATATTTATATTTTATAAAGTAATTTTATTTTAAAGGTAATTGGTTAAAGTTTTAATTTAAAAGCTTGTATAGAATTTCATAAACTCTTATTTTAAATTTAGTTGGCTTAATTTTAATCTTAAAAAATAGTTTTATATTTTATAAAGTAGTTTTATTTTAAAAAATTTAAAGAATATATTTTCAAAATAAAGTGTTTAGTAGTTTTAAATTGAAATGCTTTAAAGTATATTTTAAAACAAAGTGTTTTAAATTATTTTAAATCTAAAGTATTTGAACTTGGTGATTTCAGTGGAAATAGAAAATATTTGGAAAATTTATTCTGTGAGAGGAAGATGGTTTGAAACTGTTTTCAAAGGATTTAAAAAGAGGAAATATGTCTTGGAAAGATATTTTAAGGATTATAAATCATTTGGGAGAAATTATTATGGCTTGATGATTGTTTATGAATGTTGTTTGATAGTTAAATAACCGACTATCAATATCAGCCAATGCACCTGATCGTTTCAAAGAGACCGGGATCAAGATTAGTTTTCCAAAAACCACTTCGATCCGGTTTGAACGTTTCGTGAGGAAGACAAGAGCTGGAAGTCGAAGATGGAGAAGTGAAGTGCAAGGGCTAATCGCTACTAATCCTGACAGTGATTCCAAAATGGATGTAGTAGGAGTAGTGCCTTCGGTTCCATTCGATCCCGGGACGGACTTGTATGGATGAATGCTTTCAGAACATCGTCAGCTGGACGGTGAGCATTCTAAGTGATATGTTCTAAAATGGTAACGCTTAGCCTCGAGCCTCATCACTCGGGAATGACTGAAAATCAAGGGTTATGCAGCAAGGCTAAGTGGGTAGCGTCCATTAGGGTAAGGTCATCCCTGTCCAGATGTCCCTTTTATTTCGGCTGTGTGGTGCGGTTGCTGATCCCAACCGTGGGGTGATCTTACTCGGGATTATCCAGTAAGGGGTAGTCCCAGTCTTGTGTTGCAGGAGATTGGGAATAATCCTCGATATGGTGATCTAGGCCACGTACTGTGACAGGTGGTACCCCAGTGCCTAGTCATTAGTTGGAAATCCATTCTCCCTACGTGCCTTTGCGATTTTTGTTTGTAGAACCCACTTTGTGGCTAGTATGCTTGAATTTAATCATGTAACAATTTCAGCTATTTGAATAAGTATTTGTATATAGACCCTATTATAATATCAGAGGATTTTGATAAGAAATGTTTTGGCTGTCGTAAGGTAAAAACCCGATATGTTTATTTGTGGCATGGTCATACAAGATGCTTTTGATTTTCAAAGGATTTTGAAAACTTTAATAATCCAATTGAGTGTGTTTTCTCACGTTGGTATTCCAAACTGACTCGGGTGTTATTTAACTATAATGCTTGGGTCAGACCGAGTATCATAGAATGCATATTTTGGATGGACTTCTGTGGGGCTTAGGAGACGAGTTGGATGGAAAGACGTATCTGACGTATTTTTTGTATATTTCGCTATGTATTCAGATTTGGAAGGATGGGATGTTATAACCATCCTGAGTGTGTTGTTGATTATATTGAACTCTGATGTTGTATTTTGATGATATATGTATAAAACAGATATATTTTTTCTTTTGTGTAAAGATCTATTATTATCTATTATATTTTATTCCACTGCGATGGCAAGATTCTTTGTTATTTGTTTTCTCTTCTTCTATCTCCTTCTTCTTTTTACCCTAATGGTTCGGTTTTTCGGGCGTCGAAAAATCGGGTTATTACAACTTCTCAAGTATTTGATAATTATTGTATACTAGAATTGATGTTGACATTCAGTAGCTCATATTTGCACTCAAAATGGTTTAGCAAAATCATTAATTAAGGTTTGCAACATATTGCAAGGCCATTTCTTAAGCAATCAAAATTATCCATTTCAGCTTGGGGATGTGCAAGTTCGCATGCATAAAAATTGGTTAAAAATAGACCAACAGCTTATCATCAATTTTTACCATCGCAGCTTTTAGCCGGATCCCAATCACATATTTCACATTTATGAAAATTTTGTTGCGCTATGCATGTACCTATTAGTCCCCCACTTCATACTAAAATGGGTCCTCAACAAAGGTTGAAAATTTATACGAGATTTAATTCACCATCGATAATTTGTTATCTTAAACCTCTCGCGGTAATGCATTCACTGCAAGATTTTTAGATTGTAAATTTGATGAGACAATTTCCTTCATTAAGGGGAGGAAAGACCGTCCCAGTAGATCATTGTGAAATATCATGGAATAATCCATCTATATCTCATTTGGATCCACATACCAAACATATCAATATAAGGTACAAAGAATTGCATCTTTACAATATTACAAATCAAATTCCAAATGCATTTAGTGATGCTACAAAAGTAACTAAATCTCATATTCCAGCGGCAAATGCACTAGTTAAATTGAAGTCCCGGAAGGATCAATAGCAGCAAATGAATTTGAAGCAAGACAAAAGCGTGGAAGGCCCATTGGTTCAAACACTTAGCGCCTAGAAAAAGAAAATCTAATGAAAAACCATCAATTGATAAACCTCATGAAGAGGTTATAAATGATCCAAAAAATCACTTAAATTTGATAGACCTCATGAAGATTTCTTTTTATGTGTGTGGTATGTGTGTATTAGATTTCACAAATCAAAAGATAGAGAGGAGAAAGATTGGAAATTTGATTAAATTAGAAAATAGAAACTAGAACTGCTTACTAGAACATTTACTATTTTGAAACCCTAAGGGAAAAGAATTTAACAGAGCTTCACGATTGCAACAGAATTTTATGAGGAAAAGTGGGGTTCTGGGAGTTTTATAGAGGTAAGGAGGAACCGAAACTATCGGATTAAAAAAAAATATGGATCATTAAAATAACAAAACCTAGCCGTTAGCACTCCAGCGGTCGATCGCTTGTTCCTAAGCGGTTGACCGGTCCTTACACTATAACCATGAATATTCTATTCCGTTTTATTATATTTATTACTCGGTTAATTCGT
This sequence comes from Allium cepa, assembly GCA_030765085.1. Lineage (NCBI taxonomy): Eukaryota > Viridiplantae > Streptophyta > Magnoliopsida > Asparagales > Amaryllidaceae > Allium > Allium cepa. Next base: position 251,876,437 of record CM060937.1, on the reverse strand, counting down.
ATGTTATTGTTAACTCTGATGCTTAATAAAACATTAAGTAACCCTTGGCGTTAATTATTTAAATTCAAAATTCATATGCTTAAATTTTTAAATTTAGACTCGTTTGAATTTTTTTTATTCGGAAACTTCAAATGTCTAAAGCATTTCCATTTGAACTCCGACTTCAACATATTACATATGAAAATTGATCAAAAATTGCTGCAGACGCAATGGTGCAACTTCCATGACCAAATTTTGATATTTACAAAATTTTCATTTTTAAATCTTGTTTCGGTTACTTAATTTCTTATTAAATTTTACGGGATGTTACACCAACGCACGATACCAGATATTGCATTCTTGGTAAATCTTCTAGGAAGATATAGTTCAGAATCAATGAAATTGCATTGGCATGGTGTAAAACGTATCATGAGATATCTTCATGGAATGAAAATTTTAGGCTTGATTTATTCCAACATAGGTAATAATTCGAATCTAATTGGCTATTCTGATGCAGGTTATCTTTCCGACAAACATAAAGCATGATCACAAACTAGGTATTGTTACCAACAATTTTCACTTTAACCTTGTCAAAACCAAGATGAATAGAAGAAAAGGATGTACAAGATATAATAGCATCAACAAATCCTTTCGAAGGAGTCGAAGGGATGCTATAGTCAAAAGTCAGATGTGTTACAAGCTTTCGAAGGGGTCAAAAAGGAGCTAAAGCACCATTTCGCTTCAATTGCTTCCTTTCGAAACAGATGCTTCGAATAAGTTGGGGAATACCTTTCAAAGGCACATGTACGCCAAACCTTTCAAAGCTAAAGGTTCTTCCATCATTCATATTCTATAGAAGAATATTTTGATGAAACAACCTCTTCGAAAGCATTAATTAGCCTTTCGAATTGGTTGAAACAATCCACAATTAAGAAGGAGACCTTCTGCCTTATAACCTTTAGTGTCTCAACTCCTTCGAAGCTCTAAAGATCAACCAATCGATAAAGTCAAGAGCTCATACCTTTTCTTAACTGCAACACCACGGCGGCACAAAGTGGAGAGGTGCACCTACCTCTTTCTATGAAGTCGAAAGCACTCAAATCCATTCGAATGTGATGCAAACGGATGCGCAAGTGTTAACGATGATGAAAGGTCTCCAAGGACACCTTTCGACCCGGACGAAAGTACTAATTCGAAAGGTGTCAACCCACACCTCTAAATAAGGCCATAGGGGTCTGGCTTAGGGGATCCGAATTCATTCACTCCATTCTTGTATTTTCTTAAATAGGGAAATCCTAGTTTAGAAAATCAAATTGAGGAGTTTATCAATTTGTACAGCATTAGCTTAATAAAAGCAAGATTATGATACTTTTGAATATGCGGTTATTTTGAAACTCTTGTTGGATTCATTTAAGATCTGCTTGTGTCGAGTTGGTCGAAGGGGTATCTTTTAAATGAGTCCAAACCCTTAGCTCAATCAATATTCTTAAGGTCTTAGCTCCTAACCTCAAGATATCACAAGGTCACTTTTCAAGTGAGTCGAAACCTTTAGCTCGGTCTTTTTTCTTAGATTTATATGATAAAACCCAAGCCATCAAAGAGTCTAGCTTTTGACGAAGATGGAACCTATCCATTTAAACCATATCCTTGAATCATTAGAGCCAACCCTTAGGACATCACAACTGTTTCGAAAGGGGTTTCGAAAGGATAATTAAACCAATTGAGCAAGTTAGAAAGACTCAAGAAAAAGGATGATAGGAGTTTCGACTGAGTCGAAAGGTTGAATAAAGAGAAGTTTATATTGCAACGACCTATTCGAAAGGTAGATTAAAGGAACTAATAAGTTTTATACTGCAATGACCTATTTGAAAGGTAGATTAAAGGGACTAATAAGATTCTAACCGCCTCTACCTAATCCAAAGGGGGTTTCAAAGGAGAATCCTATACTTTAAACTACTTTAGGGTGTTGATAAATTATCTTGTTAAAATTTTTGACGCTAGAAGGAGGGCTCGAACCTCCAATCTTGTTGAACTTCCAACTCCACTTTCCTCTAACCCAATACTATTCCAAGCTTGCCTATTTTAGATTTTACTTCATCATGATTAACAAAGTCAGAAGATCCAAGCATGGATCCTTATAGCCACATCCAATTGGATTCTCCCATGAAACAATTAATGATTCAAATAGACATGAAGAACAACAGCTAAGAATGGAGACTTTAAGGATCATAAGGAAAAAGAAAGTCTTTAGGTCCTACTTGCGGATAAGCTAACCAAGCGCACTAGACAATAATGGACTAAGACGTCCATACCTGAGAAGTGGCATATTAAGCAATGGACTAAGACTTCCGAGCCCAAGAGGTGGCGTATTAAACAATGGACTAAGACGTCCAAGCTCGAGAAGCGGCAAATCAAACAACAACTACATAAAGGCCATAAGGGTTTAATATAAGTCAAAAGAGTCAAAATCTAAGGAGTGGTACAAAATAGAAGGATTGAATAAGAATCTATAGTCTTCAACTAATTGTCAAAGAAGAATTTTTGAACTTCACTTATTAACACTCGAATCTGAATACGGTCTTTGATTATTAAGTTTGGGACTTTACTTATTAATATCCGAATTAGAGTTTTGGGGCTTTTAATCTACGATCTTCATCATACCCGAGTCTGGGTTTCGGGGCTATTCCTATTAATTTTTGAACTTCACTATTAATGCCTGAATTTGGGCTTCTATTAAGAAGATTATTTTTATGGACTTTTGTTTATCATCCACCGATACCCGAATCTGGGTTTTAGATTTTCTAGATTTAAATTTAATTTATAGATGCCCGAATCTGGACCATTGGACTTCTACTATAAACTTTCAAATAATGATTTCTAGACTTTTATTAAACGATCATTATCGGCTTTCTATTAGCTACCTCCAGAAGAGGAATTTCTAAACATCAAAAAATTAAATCTAGAATTGAATTTCTGTTCTCTATCATTGGATTTCCAGTATTATATCGATATAATTGAAGTTGAATTCCTTGTTTTCTCTCATCATTACCAAAGATGGGTTTCAAGATTCAATTGTAGAATTACTTTTCACTTACCATCATATGTTAACATAATAGTTGTTAGCCTCCGCAAGTAATGTGGATAAAATTCTATATATATTTCAAGTTAATGATAAGGAATGTTGTTTACATCATGCTTTTTGGGGAAAGGAGATTAGTAAAGAGGATTGAAAAACCCAGCAAATATAAAAATCATAGCACAAGTTATCAAAAAGCTGATTCAAAATGAAAAGACCGTAGACTAGGTGATATTTATAAATTTTTTATAATTTACATAATTTATGAAAGTAGTTACAAGTATAGTACAAATATGTGTTTCACAAATCTTAAACAGCTTTATCTAGGTTATCGGCAATTAAAGGATCAACGATGTGACAAATTGCAATACAAAGAACTTCCTTAAGCTTCTTCTCTTTTTTCCTTACCTTATCGACATCATAAATAGAATCAATATGGGTCTTTAAATCATGATTAAAGGCTTTGTTTTCACCTCTGAGAGTTTTATTTTCTCTTTCTAAATCAGCAATATGCTTCAAAATAAAATACCTTTTGCGCGAATTTAAGTTTCTGAATCTTAGCTGCATACTCATTTATGCGCTGCGAGTACTTCACTTTCTGTTGTTCGTAAAAATATTTCATCATCTCTAATTTGACTTTCCAGCACCATTCTCCTACTACCTTCTCGTCTATGCTAGGAGAAGGATAAGTTGTAGCAGGAAACTTTTGGATGGCAAGGGAAATGGACATTGTTGATATGGCAACAGATGGATTAATGGGAGAAGCTGGTAAATCAATGTTTGAAATGTTATTCCTTATAATAAATTCTAGCAATTCACATTGAGCTTGACTATCTTTTAACTTAATCTCCAAGTCACTTATTTGCTGGAAAAGTTCGAAAATCTTATGGTCAAAATCGATTGAAGGATTTGATTTAACTTGACGCTTTAGTTGAGATATTGTTTTGACCATGTTCTTGATATCCGTTTCAAGACTGGTAATCCGATCGTTAAGGCCTCTAACAATCATCTTTTGAAGCAAAAATCTCCTATGTCATTATAGTGCTTCAGTGTTTCCTTGGAGACAAGTAGACAAAGGATCGCCAAAAAGCTTTCTCTATTAAATATCTGCTAACAGCCTATCTCTAATACTGATAAAGCGAAATGTTGAATCTAATGAGAGTGACGTTGCAGATAACTGTAACTCCTATTTAAACAAATAAAAGAAATAAATTCAGGATTCGAATAATTAATCTCTTTTATTATAACAATAATAGATTACAACTTAAGTAGAAATGAAACAAAAAAGTAAAATTGGACAACTGTTTCACACTTAAAGTTGAGAAATCGCATTCCTGACTTTACTCAAGGAATTAGTTGAAAGAATAACTGTTGAATCAAAAGGAGCATTAAATCCTTCCGGGGTAATAACTGGAGGATATTTGCTATAGTCCCACTCCCCGGTAGGAGGACTATCACAACCACATATCATTTTGGTATGCTATGTCTGAATTTGCTTAAGAAGCTTTTCTTTTTTTTGCGAAGAAAATTGAAACAAAGACGAGGATGTTCCATGTAAAGTCTTTGCAAATCTCTAAGAAAGCGGTATGGGGCTAGTTTTGAAGATATCAAAAGTGAAGCATTTTCTAGGTAATCTCTTCTTAGTTAAAAGACTTCCCTAAATAATCTCCACTACAACAAAATATCATATTACAACATCAAAAAAATGTTTTAATATGTATTCCGCAACATTTTTGCAAATGTACTATTAAACCAAGTTGTAATAGGATCGCTGTTTTTTACAACGTTTTTCTTGATGTTGCAAAAAACATTGTAATAAAACTTATTACAACTCTTTTTAGATGTTGTAATATATTTTTTCACAACACATTCTAAACACTGCAATATACTTTTTTTACAACAATTTTTTAAAGTTGCAGTATACTTTTTCACAACTTTTTCAAAATATTGTGGTATATTCTTACATTTTAGAAAAAAGATATGTGGCCGCTTCTAGCCATTTCAGATCATTATTACCGCAAATACAGTAATTTAGAAATTTCAATACACAAATTTCAACGATAAAAACTATAAGCATCAGAAATCCAAATTGCTTTCACTAAAAGTAAGTCAATAATTCATCAACACAAACAATATTTACAATAATTTCGAAAAACGTTCATATCAAAATTCCAAATCCATAATATCCATATGTGCACCGCTTTGCGTGACACTGGCTGTAAAAAATTTAGCTGAAGGAGCTTAAGAATACTCTTTTTCGTATGCCTTGATGATTGATGGGTTAAAACGAGTCTTCCCTCTCCAACTTTTGCACACATATAACCCATGCTTAGCACCGACACCATTTCATCCCCATCTACCAAATGAACGCCCCCTTTCAAATAGCTATCTTTGTATCCACCTTCTGCAGAAGTATCAATTTGGAAAGGAATGTAGCATTTGGCATACGTTAGATGTACGATTTTTCTATTGGAATTCCTACTACATACTTTTAATATATCTCCATATTAGACGCATTAAGTGACCTGTGACATGAAGGCAATTTTTTCCTATTTAATGTAAAGGAAAAAAATATCACTTGCAGAATATAACTTAAATATTTTTTTTATGATGCGATGATAACTCATGCATACTATTGTATATGCGATTATATGATTTTTATTTCATGATAATAAAAAAAATTCATTTAAATGTATTTGTTAATGTACTATTTTATTTTTCATAGATTAAATAAATATTTGCTGAATAAAATAAATAACACATAATTTGAATTCAAATTAAAATTTTATTCAAACAAATATTTATTATAATTTTTGAATAGTACAAATTTCAAGCTCTCACTATATATATATACACAATTTCAATTATAATACAAATTTGATTAAATTGCAATTCACATTTACACTGCACCTCACTACATATCACTCATTTACTCAACTCGTACTGATCTTCAACTTCACTCCAATGTAAATCCAGCATCTGAGCAATCTGCAGAAATATACATTGACGCATTAAAATTGAAAATAAAATATTTTTGCAGTATAAAATAAAATGTTGATTTTTAGAAATAATATTTACCTCAGTTGGTTGGGTTGTTCGTCATCATTTAATTTTGAATTCATCATACATGAATAGCTTGTGACATACACAGTGTATCACTGTATATGTCACAAGGCCGTGCACACCGATATATACACTTGATAAAATAACAGGGACAGGTGAGCACAGGTCAAACCCAAAACGCCGGGTTCAACTCAAGTGCAATAAAAATAATGTCACAATATCAGCACAAGGTCAAACCCGAGCTTTAAGATGGATTCAACTCAGGTGTGATTTCAAAAATCAACATGAAGTTCAAAGTGAATCAAACTAAATTGAAGCAAATACCAAATCAGTACAACACAAACTAAACAGGGGCAAAACTGCAATCAAATACATATGGCCAAGCGATGCATCACTGAGACAATGCACAAATATATGTACATATGTATATACACATGTATACAAACATGCACCAGCTCAATACATATATGCAGCCTCAACTAAACTCCAAAATATACAACATGTATGCAAAAGTGAAACTGGACAGTGCAAGTATCAGACTCGAGCACAAAGGCTACAACTTCAAATGAACATTACAAGGAAATACAACACATATATACATACATAGATGTATGCATACACAAAGCCAGTAGTACAACTATAGCACAACACAAATGTACTCAATTTAACTACAAATGCACATCACACATCAAGTATACATGAAGGCCAGAGTGTGCAGTAACAATATACAAGACTACAAGTACAAAGCATGCACATCGAACTCACCACAATGCATCACTGTAAATTCAACATCAAATCATCAACAAAGTGAAACTGCACATATACACGAACCAGTGCCAACAGATCAGAGCCAAGTACACGAGTCATGTACAAAGGCACACTGGAATACGTAGTGAAATAAAGTGATGAACTAACAATGCAAGCAAGACCAGACAACATGAAATATGGTGAACCATGAAATCAAGTAAATCAGTAAATGATACAGTGGTGGCAAGTTCGAACAAATGCATAGCCACAACAATGCAGAACCACTCGAGACGGAGATGTACAAGATGAGAACACATATATACACATGACAGTGAAACAGGCCAGAGAAAAGAATATCACATTTGAACAAGCATCAAGCAACAACAAGTATACATGTACATGAAGATAGCAAATACAACTGAAATGCAAATTATACCAAACATGATACAGTGACCATATGGATGCAAGAAAATACATCTGATTCAAGTAAATGACAAGATTAAAGTCAAGATCGATGTCAACAGTTAATGGCCAAAGTCGAGCACATAAACGAAATCAACATCATCGTCAAAGACTTCAACATATGATCAGTGGCAAGCATGCAAATACATAGTGGAAAAGATGAATGCATATATAGATGCAGACATGCAAAAAAAATTTATGAAGCTGAAAATGAACAAAGTGCCAGAAACCAAAACAGTTTCAAGCTGAACAAGTTCATGCCGAAGTTCAGTGATGTCAAAGCTGAAGTAGAAGCAGTGTCAAGGCCGAAGTCATCAGAAAAATGGAAGTAAAATTCTCATCTCAATATAGTTTTTCACATAATCAAGTTTGCAGTCGAAGACAACTGCAGGTCAAATCAAAACCGAAGTCAACTTCAAACCAAGTCAGTGCCGAAGTTGAACAAGTCAGAAAGCCAACCAAAGTCAAAATCGAAGCCGTGTTAACCAAGCCAAAAATATACGAATTGAAAATGTCAGAAATCATCACAATCATCAATGCAAAATCGAACGGCAAGCCGAAAGTTATCTGTCGAACTCGTATGAAATATACGAACGAAAAATAAGGAATTTGATTCCTATATAAGCCCTATAACATCATCGGCAAAAGGCATCAAGTTCAAGTAAGCAAAACTAGAAAAGCAAAAAGAAAATTACATACCAATTTTGATTCGAACTCGACGCAAATTGAAGGAACCATGAGTAAAGTGAAGAGACGGTCGATTGCCGACGTAAATCAGAAGATCAATTGTAATCGATCAACAATCAATCGGGTCCTTCGATAGCCGAAGCCCTAATTTCACAAGGCCGAAGCCCTAGCCAATCTTACAGGAGCGAAGACAAGGCCGAAGCACTAGCTAATCTCACAGGAGCGAACGCGAGGCCAAAGCCCTAATTTCAAAGTAAAAGAGGAAAGAGATCGAAGCAGTCATTCTTTATTTTTCACAAACAAAGAAGAAAGTGGGCTGGTATATATTAAAGAGGGAGATATTTTTGGGCCATCTTTAGTTAGAGCTTATAATTAGGGTTTTATTGTTTAATTTGTTTTCAAATTTAAATTCTTCTTTTAAACCGTTGTAATTTCTAATCGTGTGACTAGGGTACAAACTACGTGGCGTAGTTTGAGAATTCGCAACTCAATGGCTGGGTTGTGACAGGGTATTGAACATAGAGTTAGGTTAGTCAGTAGCGGGTGTTGTGAGTTTACGTATGTAAGCGTGTGACTACTTAATTTCTAGTAGAAATCTTGGGGGCAGCACGTAGGTAGAGTTTTGCCGAAGCTGGGTAAATTCTGTATCGTTCTATTTCTGCATTTATTATTCTGCTATTATCTGTGCTGCTATAATTTTGATTTATCTGTGTTGAAATAATTTTATAAGCTTCTGCAATAATTTTTATAATTAACAGTATCACCCTATTCACCCCCCCTCTAGGGTGAAACCGATCCTACACATACGTGTTTCCATAGTGCGAAGGACGAATGAGTTCAGTCAAACAACAAATTAGCATTACATATTATTATGAAAATGAGGGGAAGGAACTCTGCATTATGTTCTTAGAGTCAATTAAAGGAACAGATTGGATAGATGCAGTTGGACACAGCTGGGTTCATCTGGGTTCATCCACGTATTAATGGTAGCCAAATGGTAAAAATATAACTAGGGGACATCTAGGAAACTTGCCCATGTCAATGATACACACACTTAAGTGCGAAGAAAATAGCCATGCTTGTACAAAAAATGGATTGAATCGGATTCTTACTTGGTCTCTAATGGATTCGACCAACATTTTTACTGTTGATATTTCAGATCATCAAAATCTTCAGCAATGCCATACGAAAAATAGGCACCACCCCTTTACATCATTTCTGGTGCAACAATATAAGGAAGATCCAATACGTCACTAGTAGTATAAGCTCTATAGTCGGCAATAGCTTTAATTCCACCCCACCCTAATTCATGATACTCCATCCGAATGTTATCACATGCTGCATTTGAGTGTGCAAAATTATTCCTTTTAACAGCATCCCACACATACTAATAAGATAGAACACATTTATAAACAGAATCAAAGTATTATCACTTTGTCTAAACTTTATTTTTTATTAATAGAATTAAGGTATAAACAGTTATAAACAGCATCTCTAAATTTCAGTAAGTTATAAACAGAATTAAGGTTAGAACACAGTTACACATCACACATCCATACATGATACTCTGTCCAAACTTCATTTTTTATACAAGTCTCTAGATTAGATGATTCTATGCACGATAACTCTAGACATTGAAAACTAATTAAACAAAATAATAAATGGCAAGATCATTTTCAACATACCATGAAATAATAAAATAATAAAATCAAGCATCGCTACACTAATTCTCTGTTCTAAGCATTCTTGACTTGAGTCTATTCCAATTCAAGCTCTATGCACCTCTAAACTTAAACAACCCATAATCAATCCTGTCCATACAACATATATGTAAGTAAAAGTTTGATATTAAGAGAAATACAGAGAGTTCATTGAGTTACCAATAAGGTGTTGCAATTACACATACTCATAAGTAATTATAAACAATATTAACCACAGAATAAAAAAGAAGGGTCCTTTTGACATGGGAAATCTTGGATCATTCAGGCATGTCATAGCATGTTCACGTAAAAATTTAGTATTGCATATCTTGCCATAAATTGTTGGCTCTTATGGTTGGGAGAGGCTGCCTATAATTGTTGCCCATCGGTATCTAATTCAGTCAAACTGATAGGGAAAGAGGTACACAAAGTTAGCATATTAAATACGACTAGGAGATAAATATAGTATTTAACAAAGGACAAATTCTACTACAAAAATTAACATTGAACTCAAAATATAGTAAACTAACCAATAATTTAATGTTTAACAGGACGGGGTATAATTTGGGTTCTATAATCATACAGTGTATAATTTGGATTCTATAAAAACCAATTGAAAATTTAAAGGACTTGATTAAACCTGAATCTATAAAATCCTACTTGATACTTGGCTGATGGCGCAGAACGGAGGTTGCAGACGGAGGCTACGCAATTGTGGACCGAGTTATGGATATAGGCCTCGACGTCGTAGGCGAGGGAGTTGACGGCGTCCTCATGCTGGGACGATCGGAGATCATTGAGGACATCGAAGACATTTCTGGGGCCAAAGACATAGTGGACGCTGGCGAATTTGGTGGATTGTTACGGTGGGAAGCGGGGGAGAATATATGGACATTTTTGGTGAATGATCTAAGGTTAAGTTTGGGAAAGTGGAAAGGTAAGTTCAAGTGCGCTTAAGAAATTGAAAAAGCGCGGTAACGACGAAAATGTGGAGGGATATTTTTATAATCTCTGGTATAGCCGCCAAAATCAAAGTGTTGTTTAAACGATTCTGTAAGAATTCAGATAAATATTGCCATATCCATCGCTCAAGAATCGAGATACCGAAAGCAGTTCATAAATGATCGGATAAGGTTTAAAAAGTGACAATTTTTTGTACTATTAAATATTAAATATAATTACCAATTATAATAATTAAATACTAATAATATTATCTTTTACTTATTAAAATTACTTATTAATCATTAATTGTTAAATAGTAATATTAAATATTAACCTTAATTATTAATTATTAATCATTGCTTCTTAATTCTTTCATTGTAATTATTAATTTTTAAATAATCGATAATATTTATATAATATTTATTACTGTTCGTTCCAATATTGGGCACAACGCTCTTCGAAAGTATTTGAAGAGATAAAGTGAAGAAAATAAATATAAAATGAGAATTATCTAACAAACACTTCAAAAAAAGATCAGAAAAACACGTAGAAACACAGCGATTTAGAGTAGTTCGGCGTATAGCTTATGTCCACTATGAAATTGATGACTTAATTGATTTTTTTCTAGATGATTACAACTGATTATAGCGAACTACAGTAGTAATTTTCATGTACAGCAGTGATCTTGAAGTGCAAAAAATGGATGCGGTAGAGTATGGACATAGTAGAGCTAAAAGTCCTTTTTCTGTTGGCCCTGGGATGTTGTGTATAGGAGTAGGTTGCAAATATCTCGCTTAGATCTCGGAAGAACTCTTCTGGAACATGTGCGGGCCGACGCGATATATCCCATGTGATTTGCACTCGATCCATAATCGATACTAATAAATTTCGTATCGATCAAGATTTGACCCAATCGAGTCGAAATTTAACATGAACATTTCTTAGGTCGTACGTAAGCTCCTGTGAAAATTTCATAGCATTTGGACTTGTAGATTGTGAGTTATGATCGATGCAAGTTGAGGCTTTTCGACTGCCGTTCTCTTTGTTGAATCATATGTTTTGATTGCTGACAAAACACAATAATTCACGACTACGACAACATGCAGACTCAACGACTCAAAGTATGGTTCATACAGTTATATATTTTTACAAGAGTCATCAAATATGTGTATAGAGTCCAGTTTAGTGCTTTGTTAAAATCTTTCCTCAAGAATCATCATTCACATTCAAATAAACTTGCATGCATATTTTAATCAAAATCAAATTCTCAAAAAATGCATGAAGCGAGGCTCAAACCCAGGTCTCTAGTTTATAAGGCAAGTACTCTAACCAAATGAGCTACTGCAATTTTTGCTTAATAATAGAATTTAGTCGACTGAATACAGTCAGTCGACTGAATATGTGCATTTTAACATATTTGTGCATGATTTTTTTACATGTCTTCACTATTCAGTCGACTGGCCATTTTCGACCAATCGACTGACCATTTTCGACCAGTCGACTGACCTGAACCCAACTGTCATATTTTGAAAAGACATTTCCATTCTACGAAAGGTTGCGATCCTTCTCTGAACGGAAATGGTTGCTTTTTTGGTCAAAACTCTTCACCAATGGCAGCAACCCTCAGTCTACTATAAATACATGTTTCCAAACACTTCATATTCACCGAAAATCTTTCTAACTATCTTATATTCTTTTTATGCTCTCATACTTGCATTCAAACAGCAAACAAGCATATTATTGCTTTGAATCTCAAAATAAACTTTCATAATCTTCGATGCTTAGCATCACCTTCTTTCCATATCTTCACATACACTTCGTATACTTGAGGGATTTGATTATAGGAGGTTTGTACTATCAGAGATAAATCGGTGTTATCAAGAACGCATAGTGTCAGATATTCTTTTGTATTTGTTTAAGTCCTGTTCTGCTGCTCGGGCGTGTGAAGTCCTCTTCGGCTGCTGAGGCGAAAATCCTGTTCTGCTGCTCAGATGTCTATTCTGCTGCTCAGGCTGTGTATACCTATTCCTCCGGGTTAAGTGAGGATTGTTGTTTTAGTGAAATTCCAGAAGGAATCTGGGACTGAACGTAGGACGGTGCTCCGAAGCAGAATAAAAATCTCTGGTGTTATTTTTATTATTATACTACTTTTATATTCTGCACTATTTACTATATTGCTGTCATCTCTATATTCTACATTATTGTATATCCATATTGCACGGACCTATATACTTTCGCTCTTTGCATCGATGTTGTTCGACTCGATCGATTCGTATCGATGATCATGCACATGATGTCAGTCAACATGACGCTTGCTTTCAGGATCGATCTGAAGTTCATGCCGAATTGATAAAGTCTTCCCAACGTTTGTGCCTTGTTTGCATCGATTCATTGCTCTGTTCGTATCGATAATTGTTGCGTTGTTCGTATCGTTCATTGCTGCTCTTGTTCATTTCGATGATTATAGGCTACTTCATGTTGATGACTAGAGACTGCTTCGAATCCATTCTTATGCAAGTTCTTCATATCGACCTTCAGGATACTATCTCGTATCGACGGTAATTAATGGATGCGAAGAGAGCAGTTGTCCGATGGATACGAAGTGATGCACTTGATGGATACAAAACAATACTTATTGAATGATACGAACAACCGAAGCTTGATGGATACAAAAAACACTGTTCTCCTAATCGATACAAAATCTTGTGCCTTTTATTGATTCGAACCTAATCGATACGAAGTCGGGTTTTCTTTGGTTGCTTGATGGATACGAACGGCTTGTTCACTTGAGTTGTATCGATCATATCTCGATCATATGAACTCCGATTGACTCGAAATTTGAAACGTTGACTTTCCTACCTTTTCTTGTCATGTCGTATAAATTGTACCTTGATCCGGACTTGGATAAAAAAATTCGACATCCATAGTTATCCTGCTTATACTCGATATTCGGGATGAGCGGTCTTTCGTTTTCACTCAATTCCTTGATATCATGGCCATGCCAAAAGGCAGGATAACATTTGCCTCCCCCAAAATACGTCTTGTGAGAACATGACATGATTTGAATAGGTATATCTTTTATTCCGAACAATCTATCTGACTTGTTGAACGATTGTTGTCTTTTCGTCGAAAGCTGTAACCTTTTACTGATTTTCAGTAATATAATTTGTTAACTGCCAACTGTTGTACCGTGTATTGTTGCAACCGATTGCTATATGATAGTGATTAGCTACTGTTTATTGTTGTAATTGTCATTAAGCAGGCATTCAACCTATGAATTTTGAAAATTGAATATTAGTCCAATATACGTGCATATATGATAACCTGACTCTCGTTAACGTTCGCACGTTCACGAGTCGTTGTCCGTTTTTGAATTTTTTTTTATATTGTACCCCGTATTGATCCTCTCTTAAATCAACGTGAAATTCGATCTATAGCAAAGCTTGATGGTTGTTTTGGAATTTCCTTTCGTATCGATCCTCTCCTCGATCGACGTTAAAGGTCGAAAAATTGTTTTCGTATCGATAAGACTTGAATTCAGGAATACGAAGTTGGGGTAAATTGCTGATAGATACGAAGTTACCATTTTTCATTGATGGACCGTTGATGGATCAGAATGGTCCAAACCAGTCTCCATTGCCTTGTTCGTATCGATGATCTAATGGATGCGAACAGTTATATTCTTGGCCAATGTAAGTGGATGGATACGAACAACGCTTCGTACCGATAGCTGGATGGTTGCGAGCAAGCATCGCCTCAACTAAGTGGTTCATGGATACGAACGGCGCTCTTTATATCGATGACACACGTAATCGATCACTGATGGACACGAAAATTATGTCCTTGATCGACATAGTTAGATGGATACGAAGTTGACTCTTTACATCGATGATTCTTGGGACTGCTTCTGCCGGTCACTATGACCCGAAGATGAATCGCCCTTCTCCTTTATCTCACGTCCATACAAACATAGTTTTGACTTAGAAAAATATCATCTGCTTTCATTCCCACATATTGTTTTCGTATCAATTAAAAAAACTAAGAAAAAGAAAAACTATTCACGCCTTCGAATTGACCCATTAATCTCTCGAACCAATCCTCTAATCTGTGTAGTTAATCAATAAAAATCTCTCTAGAACGATGAGACACGATTTCGACGCCATTTTGTCCAAAGTCGTGACTGATTCTTGTGATGTCGTTGCCTGAATAAGGTCGAAGCCTGCTTGAAGGGGGATGTAATGGCATTTGAGTTGATTCAAGAAGAAGCTGTTTGGAGGGATGCGAGAGATTTTGCAGATGGTTGTTCGGGCTCCATTTCATATTGATGGATTGGAGAAGAAGATGTTCCAGTTTTGCATCGGTTATAACATGAAGTTTTGCATCGATCTCCGACTTTTGATTTCGTGTCTATAGATAGGTCTTAAACTTCGTATCGATTACTTTGAACTAATATGGATATGAAGCCAACATGCTCTGATCGATACGAAGTTGTTGCCTTCCTGATAGATTTGAAGCTGAGTCACTCGATGGATACGAAATTGATGTCTTCCGATACGAAACGTATGTTAAATAATCGATATGCAACTGGTGTCTTCTTACTGATACAAAATGATTGCCTTGGATTGATGCGAAGTGGTCGGCTTCGATCGTATGAAATTGTTTATCTTGACGGATATGAAATGATTAACCTCGATGGATACGGAATGATTATAAAGATCGATATGAAATTAATGTCTTTTCCATGAATAATCTAGGTTTTGACTTTGATGAACGTGAACTTTACGCAAATTCGAACACTTGATCCCGACGAGCTTCATCTTTGCATAACTGGACTTGACCGTTCCTCTGCATACTTGATTACCTTTGGAAGCTCGTCGATGAAACCATAACTTAACAAAATTTTAATAAATTTTAACTCGGATCGGTCTCTAAAGTCGGGATGGCACGGTTGTGACGGTCAGCGATGACGATTACTCCAGTCGAATTCTGAAGTCTCGTCGTTTGAATGTTTTCTCAAACTTTGTAGAATTTCTTAATTAATATGTATCACTGCA
Organism: Allium cepa; assembly: GCA_030765085.1. Lineage (NCBI taxonomy): Eukaryota > Viridiplantae > Streptophyta > Magnoliopsida > Asparagales > Amaryllidaceae > Allium > Allium cepa. The sequence continues at coordinate 251,860,727 of CM060937.1, read as the reverse complement.
CTGCACAACACATTCATGCACTTCACATTGGGGGACACATGGGTTTATCATCGTCTAATGATGGTTTTTCATAAGTTAGTTAGTTATGGAGTCTACAAGTTCGCAACAACAGGAAATTCAGAGTTCACTTCCCTTAATAATAGAGATACCGGCCATCGCGGTCAAAGTTATAGGTACCGCTCCGGACGAGCTACCAGAAGCTAGATTTATCGGTAATCCAAAAGATTCTGTATCGTCTAACGTCTCTGAAGACATGCTGGGACGGATATGCCTAAGACATGGCTTGTCATTGGATTATGTGTTATTCTCGGGACCAAATGATTGACTGCATGCTCCACCAAAGGGGTTTACTGCCTTCAATCTTCATACATGCACAGCCGGAACACTTCCTCCATTTAACTAATACATTAGAGAAGTGTTGTCTTTCTTCGAAATTGCCCCATCATAGCTACATCCGAATGGATACACTTTGCTGAACAGCCTATTTATTGTATTTATGGAGCATCTTTTCCAACCACCGACTCCAATTGAGATTAGTTACTTATTTAATGTCAAGAGTCGGGGAGATAGCCCTACTTTTACATTTATGTATTCGGTTAGGAATTGTCAAGTGGTAACGGGATCCTGGACCAGGCTGAGTTACTTTAAAACAGAATGGTTCTATGTCCGATGCGCTCCATGATTTGCCAACCGGTGGTTGGTCAGACGTAAGTGCTACTATCTTTTCCAGCAGTTACCAAGATAATCATAGTTGATGTTAAAACTAATATCTTCTTTTCTTTATAGTCGCAATTCCACAACCTAAAGGCGTGCACTTTAAAGAAATAGTATGGGTCCTTCAAGAAGTTCCAAGTGAAACGAGGGACATCTATTCGGTTCTAACAGACAGAAATTTAAGAACTGTCAAGCTAATCGAGCAGAGCCAAAGTATAATAACTAAAAGAACATTGAGAGAAGTCCCGACGCGGCGAGTAAATCGTAAAACGCCCAGGGTCGTGATAGCTGAAGAGGGTGATGAGGAAAATACACATATAGGAGATGAATCCATAGCTAGGCCTTCTAACACCTTTCAAGATTCCGAGGGAAGGAGAAAAGGCAAGGCTGCAGCATATAAGCGCCACAAATCTTTGAGTTGAAAATCTATAGTCGTGTCTTTACCTGCTCCTGGTATTAGAATTTCAGAATACCCCCTCCCCCCCCCCCCCACAAGTGGAGAACCTTTTCGAAAGGCTTGCTGACATTCCAATCCCGGATTATATGTTACTTCAACATGACGCCAGATTGGAGGAGCTTCAGAGTGCCTTTGACTTAAGCGAGTCTCTTCCCACAAGTGTGGCCGACATTTCCGGTTGGTCGAGGGTTTTTACATACATACACATTTCACAGCACTACACGATTTCTGATCGTAAGCGGTTTACTTTAGGAGATTACTAACTCTGTTTCTCTTACTTTGTAGACGAGGTTCGATGCTATGGAGCCTTCGCTTAGCTCGTCGATCTTCTTCATGCTATGAGTCACGTCGGAGAGAGGCAGAGAGGGATTACGATGAGATGTATTCTAGCCAGGAATGATATGACAAAGATAAGGACAGGGACAATAAACATCGATCCCGATCTTGTTCTTCACCTCCTAGAATCCCTACACACCCTTCGAGCCATGGAAAACAAATGGCAGAGCCTCCCCACCAGAAATCATCTTCCCAAACCTCTAGGCCTGAATCACATCGTCGCAAACATGGGGCCGAAACTCCCATTGTCGCTGAAGAGGCTATTACTGAGCCCGGGGGAAGGGACTATAAAAATTGCACAATTGAAGAAGGATTTTCTGAATATTTGCTTTGATGGTTACATATTCCCCCGCACTTAAAGAGAATTCCAACGAAAGCAGAGAACACAATGCACGGTTACATTCATGATATCTACACTCGGTACAAGGAGTGGGCGAAAGCCGTAGAGAAAGCATCAAAGCTGACCGTTGAGCAGGCAACTACCATAGAGAAATTAGAAGCCGAGCTCACTCAAAAGGACCGAATCATTCAGGTGCTTAACGATGAAGCTGAATCCTCTCGGAAATCAAAAATAGAGGCCACTCAAAAGGCCGATAAGCATAATTTGGCGATGGAGAGGATGCGGCAGACACACTTTTACCAGGTGGAGGAGAAGGGCCACCGAAACACTACTGTTACAGCCGAGCGGGATGCAGCCCCTAAAGAACTTAACGAGCTTAAAGCCAAATCTTCCGAAATCATCAAAGATAGGTGTGATGCAAACATCATAGCCCAGGAAGCATGTGAATAGTAGTGCTTCGGGGCAAACGGGATGCGGCAACGGCTAAGGTCCGAGAGGTGCAGATTGAGGTCGAGGAGAAGGTCCGAATGGTGGAGTCCAGGCTAGAGGCTGACATTGAAGATCTCCTCATTACTTATAATGCCAACGTCTTGAAGAATAGAAACCTAGCCTGGCTCGATAACTACCCGACACACTTATACAACGTCTAAGGCCGATTAATAGAGGATGAGAAAGCTGCCCATTAGGGGGAATCGTTCGACGATTCAAGATTGAGAGTCGAGTGCTGAACGAAGACAAAAGGTAAATCCTCCATGATGCTATAATCTCATATGAGAAGGATAAGCTTGGCGCTCAGCACTCGGAGGTCGGAGAAAGTTCTGGTGTCGAGCACCATGACACAAGTCCTGAAACTCTTATGCTGACTTATCATGAACCGACTTCTTTGGTTGATTCTCAATCTACTCTTGCTTATAACTCGGATCAGCCGTAGATACCTCAAGTTAGCGAGCAAATATCTGAGGCCATTCAGCCACCAACAAGTCAAACTGAAAAAGGTACTCTGAAAATTTTGTATGCTTGTGTATGATCGGGAGCGTTACGTGGAATATTTAATAACGGTTTCCTTTGTTCCTTTCCAGTAATTGGAGCCACATCAGTCGCGCGTCCTGCCACCACTCAAGAATCGCATCATGCGCTGGAGGCTATCGTAACTGAAGCGGTCGCTAATTACCACGTCTATTGACGGAATGCAGGGGTGCGCACTTTCCTTTGATAAACACATGATGGAGGAACTTCTCGGTCATCACAGTGACCCCTTTGCAGCTCTGCCATTTGTTATGAGCGGAAGCGCACCGCGACTAGTTCCTCAGTTCCATATGCAGGCATCCTGGCGATGCGTAAACACTTCATGAGGAAGAGATTATAGCTGAGATTAATGCTGAAATGGAAGCAGCAGCCCAGACCAACAACTTCCCAGGTGGAATGGCGGGACCTGGCCCGGCTCCGTTAAGGGTAATATCTCCCGGTGGTATAATTTTTCACACTAGCGTGCCTACCCCAGCTCCTACAGTTGACCCGGCCCCTCCGACTCTGCCTTCTGGTAGCATACCCATACATGTGAGTTCGAAGGAGGAAGTGGACATAATGCCCCCGACTGGAGTTCGACCGCCGAAAGGCAAGGGCTCGAAGAGAAAAACAAGTGAAAGCTCCAGCGAGTCTACACCAAAGGGGAAACCGAAGAAGAAAAAAGAATAGATTCTTCTCCTCGGCTCATTTTTAGTGGATAGGAATTTCTTTTAGCTTTTGTAGGCCGTGTATAGATGCGGGTCCGACCCCTGCTAGTAGGATTTTCTAGAATAACTTGTACATAAATTCCTTCCACAAGTAGTTGAAATTTTATTTTATTCTGTCTTCAACCCAATGATTGTTTATTTGCTTAAGTGTTCCAGCATTTGAATTCTTGTTCGGTAGACTTGTGAAGTTTCGACTTCTGGATCGGGTTTTGAGTTTATTTGTTTAGTCCCAGAATCACGGCTCTGAGTCATGACCTGACATTAAGCTAAACTCCGATGCTACACTGCTTCAGTCATTGATCAACACTTAAGGTTCGCCTCTAGTTTTGGGAATGAGTTGTAAAGATCGGCTAGCGACTACACTGCGCCTTCATATCATCGAGCTTAACGTCATTGAATCGATGTTGAAACAAGTGAAGGTCGAATGGTTGAAACATACTTGTTCACTTATTAATGATCACATCTGCACTTCGAGGATTTGCATCTGTATGTCGGCGGTCGGTCACACCTGTCTAAGTTTTAAGTATACATCCATGCTTAATTGCGATCGATACTCCGGTTCGCACTCTGGGAATCCAGAGGTAGTCGACGTTTGTACTTCAGTTCGTACTTCGGGAACTCAAAGTTGGTTGATGTTGACATTTGGGTTCACACTTTGGGTATCCGGGGTTAATGTTTATATTCCAGCTCACACTCTGGAACTTGGAGTTGATGCTTACACTCCAGTTCATGCTCTGGGAAATCAGAGTTGACATTTATACTCCAATTAGCGCTCTAAAAACTCAAAGTCGACGTTTATACTCTGATTCACACTCTAGGAATTCGGAGTTGGGCAACAGACGATCGTTCACGTCTGTTTAAGCATTTGAATTTCGTTCTCACTTCGGGAATGACGAATCTATCAGGATCGTGGATGGTCGATTCGCATCCATCCTGAGTTGACAAGTGAGGTGTTAGATGGATGGGTCCATCCTCCTCAAACTTGGTCAAGATATTGGCGAAGTCGTTAGGCGGACAGATCCACTCTCTTCGAAACCGCATTTATAAGTTTATACTCTAGCTCACACGCTAGGATACTGGAGTTAGTTAAAGGATTATCATGTATCAATCCTTTTTTGGCTTCAGTGTGGTGACTTGCCCTCGAGCCCAAATTTCGCTTAGTGAGTGGCCGGTCGAATCACGGTCAATCCTTATTTGAATAAATCCCACCGTATTATGAAATTTAGCTCTTCGTGCATCGTTATGGTTGTATGACACATTCGGTAAATCACAGCTCCGGCTCAAAGAGATGGCATTTTATTGCTGAAATAAGAAAATATGGCAAAATCAGTTGCCTTATTACAAATTCAAAATGCAAAAATAAATTGCAGATGAAAAATAGACTAAATAAATAAAGCCTGTCATGTGTAGTAGCGACGGAGACTCTTGCTGTTCCAGGCTCTTGGCAAAGTAAGACCGTCAATGGCCGATAATTTAAATATTGCATCTCTGAGCTTTCGTTCAATCACATGCGGCCCTTCCCACGTTGGTTTCATGCGCGAAGGAACTGAGTAGATTCTTTTGAGGACGAGATCGTCGAGTTCAAAGGTCAGGGACGGACCTTGGCATTGTATAATTGGGCGACTCGACTTCGGTATGCGATTGCCCTCAAATCAGCCTCTTCATGCTTCTCGTCTAACAAATCCAAGGATTTAGCAAGTAGTATGGCATTTGTCTTTAGATCAAAATAAGTCGCACGATGAGAAGGTACTTCCATCTCGACTGGAATAACAGCTTTTGAACCATAGGAAACAGAGAATGGAGTGTGTCCGGTCTTAGACTTGCAGGTTGCTCGATAAGCTCATAAAGCTATAGGAAGTTCATCAACTCACTTGCCTCCGGCCTTTTCTAGTCGTTTCTTTAGAATAGACATGATAACCTTATTAATAGCTTCAATCTGGCCATTCGCTTGACGGTCTGCAACTTAGAGAATTTCTTTTGAATGTGGAATCGTTGGCAGAAATCCTTGAATCCAACACTATCGAATTGGGTTCCCTTATCAGTGATGATGGTATGTGGGAGACCAAATCGGCAGATAGTGTTGCAAACTACAAAGTTGATCACCTTTTTCATCGTGATTGTAGCAAGAGGTTTAGCTTCGGCGCACTTGGTGAAGTAATCAACTGCGACGATGGCATACTTCGCACCACCTTTGGCCAGAGGTAGAGAGCCAATGATATCGATGCCCCATACTACAAACAACCATGGATTGACCATTTGGGTTATCTCTGTAGGTGGGGCTCTAGGAATTCGAGCATGCTTTTGACATTTATCACATTTTCTGGCGTAATCTGCTGCATCACGGTTTACAGTCGGCCAATAATATTCATATCGGAGTATTTTCTTAGCAAGTGCTTGCCCCCTCGATGTGATTGCCACATTCTCCTTCGTGCACATCACGTAACACTTGTTTAATTTTATAGTGAGCGATACACCGGAGTAAAGGAACAGAGTCTCCTCTTCTATACATGACTCCATTCTGAGTAGTGAAGCGCGAAGTTTTTTGAAGAACCTGCCTCTTTTCACTCTTGCGCTCAGGCATTGTTCCATGCTTGAGATAATTTTTGAACGGAGTCATCCATGACTCCTTATTGGGAATAACTTCAAATATCCTATCCATATCCATTTAATCGATGCTTAGGGAGGATAACATCTCCATAGAACAAGTCCTATTTGTTGTGCCTCGTCTGAACTGGCTAACTTTGCTAATGAATCGGCTTTCTAATTGCGCTCTCGGAGGATGTAGTAGATAGTATAATAATTGAACATATTCAGTATCTCCTGGACCCAAGATAGGTAAGCAGCCAATCTTCGATCTTTGGCCTGGTACTCCTTCCGAACTTAACATGCAACTAATTGCGAATCATAATAAATTTCCACGGCAATGATTCTCAAATCTCGAGCGAATCTCAATCCGGTAAGTAGTGCTACATATTCAGCTTCATTATTGGTCGCACGAAAATCAAATTTTAGAGCATAACATATTGATCAACCTTCGGGAGTTTCAAGTACAACTCTAGCACCTGAGCACCAGTCGTTTGACGCACCACCAGTATGCAGCTTCCAGATATACTCAAGAGATTCACTAGTTTCGGACAAGTCCTCTGGGATAGTAAATTCAGCTATGAAATCTGCTATGACTTGTCCTTGAATGGCTTTCCTTGGAGACGTCTCAGGCCGCGTAAAGACCTGTCGTAATGGTTGATCAGTGTAAATAGTGATAGGATGAGCCTGGAAATATGGACGGAGCTTCCTTGAGGCAATAACGAGAAAGTAGGCCAATTTCTCTAGCTTTGGATAATTTCTCTCAGCTCTGGTTAGCCGTTTACTAATATAGTAGACCAGTTTTGCACTCGGTCTTTCTCCCGAATTAGGGCAGCACTGATCGCATTTTTTGATACCGTTAAGTAAAGGTACAATATCTCGTGGTCGATCGGCCTTGATAAAATAGACGGTGTGGAGGGGTGCTGAATTGGTGCTCGGAATGGGCCCTCACATTTCGTGGTCCATTCAAAATTCCATTTCCCTTTTCGAATCGGATCAAAGAAAGGAATGCATTTTTCAATGGACTTTGAAATGAACCTGCTCAGTGCTGCTACTTTCCCGTTGAGACTTTGGACTTGCTTTATGGTTCTTGGAGTCTCAAGATTTCTGATTGCCTAGATATTTTCAAGATTGGCTTCAATTCCTCGAGCGTTGGCGATGAACCCAAGGAATTTTCCGGATGCAACCCCAAAGTGACATTTCAACGGATTGAGCTTTATTCTGTATCCTCGAAAGATATTAAACATTAACTCTAGGTCTTTAATATGATCAGTGGAAAATCATGACTTCACTAGCATGTCGTCCACGTATACCTCCATAGTTTTCCCAATCAGGGTAGCGAACATCCGGTTAACCAATCGTTGGTAAGTTGCACCAGCGTTCTTGAGTCCAAAAGACATGACTTTATAGCAATAGAGGCCTAGATCGGCTACGAAGCTGGTATGTTTCTGGTCGGGTAAGTGCATGAGTATCTGGTTGTAAACGGAATATGCATCCCTGAAGGATAATAATTCGTGCCCAGCCGTTGAATCTACGAGCTGATCAATCCGAGGAAGTGAAAACTGTCTTTTGGACAAGCTTTGTTCAAGTCTGAGTAGTCAACACACGTTCTCATTTCCCATTTGGCTTTCGGACAAGTACAGGATTGGATACCCACTTCGCGTATAAGGCATCTCGAATAAACCTAATCGATTTTAACTTATTGACCTCTTCTTTAAGGGCGGCAGATCTCTTTGAATCCATACCACGCCTTTTTTGCTTGACCGGGATGTACTGCAGGTCAATATTCAATGTGTGGCTCGCAATGTCCGGTGAGATCCCACACATGTTAGAATGTGTCCAAGTAAACACATAAAGGCTTGCCCGGATAATTTCAACCAATTCCTCTTGCATTTATTGGCTTAACTGAGACCCAATCTTTATCATTTTGGAATTATCGCTATCGTCAATCGGAACATGATCGTCAGTTCGGCCGGAGATGCTTGACTGCCTTTACTTTCGTCTTCACTTTCATTGTCTCTCGAGTCAAGATCTCTTTGGAATTGGTTGGGGTGCCAGGGCTGAAAGTGTGGTGTGTATACAATTATATGTGCTAATATAGTATACACGGATTGTGTAATATGGATTACAATACAAATGCAGAAATAGATGATAATAGCATTGTAAATAGAAAATAGAAAAAATCACACCAGAGATTTTTATACTGGTTCGGAGCACCGTCCTACGTCCAGTCCCAGACTTCTATCTGGATTTTCACTATTAACTACCTCGCTTCACCCGGAGGAACAGGTTTACAATACCCGAACAACCGAACGGGATTTCACGCCTCTAATACACTGAGGACTTCAACACTTGCCTCTTACAACACAGAGGACTTCAACAAAAGAACAAATACAATTGTTGTTGACAACTTGTGTTCTTGAAAACACGGATTTGTCACTAGCAGTACACCCTTCCTATAATCTTATCCTCAAAGTATGCGATATGATGTTTTGAAAAGATTAAGGAAAGTATATTATTGAATCAAAGGATATGAAATAGTTTCAAAGATTCAATAAATAATTTAGAGCTTTTATAATACAGTATTGAGATCGGAGATTAGATTAAAAGAATATATGAAATCGTTGTAAAAACTTGTGTTTGAATCAATGATTTAGATGAGTATATATAGAGAAAAATAGTTGTAACTCTTTGTGAACAGTTGCCATTAAGAGTTATGATCATTGATGAAAGATAGAAGATGCAACCTTTGGAGAAGAGAAGTGTCTTTTGGAAAAGTTGCTTTCTGTTTAAAAACGGTCGACAGGTCAAAAATGGACCGGTAGACAGGAATTCAAATATATATATACGTTATGTGCATGTGTGCACGTTCACTGTGCAATTTACACAGGAACGGTCGACCGCACCTATACTGACCGGTCGACCGGTGCCTGTTAAATTGCACATTGAATTGTGCAACTGCATGCAACTTATAAATTATTCGTATATATATATTGATTCCCTTGATATGCATGATTATTTGAGGATAGATTTTAACAAATTTATTACTATTACAACAACAAATAATCAACCTATAATCTAGAGTACCATATATAGCTCTATTGACCTTGTTTTTGTCGATCGCCTTGTTTGTCAGAAATCAATCGCCTTATTTGTCAAAAATCAAAACTTTCATAAAGCTTGTGACTCAACATTCTCCCCCTTTTTGATTGATGACAATATATATATCTGCAAATCTGAATCTCCCCTTGAGTATGTGATTTCTTTCCTGCAAGCAATTGTTAGCCCTTTCTCCCCCTTTGTCATCGACAAAAAGGAGTAACAGATTACTAGAATATGATATGCGTAAAATGAATATGATAAGCATAGAAAAATAAATCATTAACACATCAAAGACATAACAGAGTTTACTACAGAACATAATGTTAATTGAAAAGCATAAATAACGACACTATTTAGTACAAGTGTCGAAGAATGTTTTTTAAAGAGCTAAAACATAATAGAATCTAGGATGAAGCAGATCGAATCTCCTCTTCATCATCGTCATCGTCGTCATCATCATCATCTTCATCTTCTTCCTCTTCCTCCTCATCATTGTTCCCTCTAGACGATTCGCCCTCGTCAGATGATGTCCATGTGAAAACTGGAGCAGCAGGACGTTTTCCTGGATCTTGTGCTTGAACAGAGGTGGATGAGGAACATGATATAGCGTCCCATAGCATACCGAAGAACGACTTGACCTTATTGAAGCGCTTATCAATTTTAGAGTCCATACGCTTGAGACGAGATTCAAGCAGAAATTGATTACGCGCAATGGTTTCAAGAGATTCTTTTGTTGATGACTTTGATCTTAAAAGTTTCACCTCATCGGGACGAGGTCGAGAGGAAGTTGCTCTTTGTTTTCTCGGTCCTCGTTGTTGCCATTCTTCAAAAGGCATAATCTCAAGATAAGGTGGAGGAAGCTTCATTCTTTTGATGGTTATGGAATCAATGCATTTTGGTGTTGAAGTTGCAGAATCAGGAGGATTGACCCCACAAGCTAACAAAAGTCTCATGATATATTCATTATAGAAGAAATGAGGCCGGGTTGAATTATTTACCTTGAGAATTTCATCAAAAAGCATGTGAACCCAATTGATTTGGATTTCACCATAGATAGCATAGAGTGCCTTGAAGTTTTCTTTGTACACTGCATCATAATTTCCAAGTCTAGGAAAAAGAGAATGCATCAAGACCCGATGAAGTAACCTTGCTGTCGGTCGAAGTCCAATAGACTTAGTGCCATCACTATTGTCTTCTATAAACTGATGACTTGTACTATTTCGGGTGAAAACTTCGCAGAAGGTAGATGAAAATTCTTCGCCTCGATTTGGTATGCCAAGTATAGAGGCAATTCTAGCATGAGTAAGAAAAATTTGTTTTCCACAGACCATAGACCAGATGACGCCGTTTGGATTATCAGGTTGATATTCATCAAGATTCATGTTGGCGTAAAATAATTTAATCATTAAATGATTTATCTCCACACTATTTGCCAAAAAATCTATCAATGGAGTAATGTTGGCATTATCGGCTAACCTTCGAACTCCGTAAGCTGTGAAATCATCAAATTTGATAAAAGATCCCGGATGAAACTTGTAATTTGTCATTTGATTCCATCGTGTTATAGCAATTGGAGTTTGAAGCCATTTTTTGACGGAGATGGTATGAGATGAAGTTTCAGAGATTGCTCCTTTCTTTGATTTCTTTTGAGGAGGAGCCATTGTTGGAGGATTTGTGATTTGGGAATTGAAGAATGGGAACTAGGGTTTGTGATTTGGGGATAGAGAATAGTTTGAGTAGAGAGTGAATGAGGGTAGAGGGTAAAGTAACGTATAGGGTTATATATAAAAAACTGAAAAATGCGTAACCGGTCGACCTACAACTTTTGGCCGGTCGACCGTTTTCAACCAGAGAGCAAACGGTCGACCGGCAATAATATGGGCGGTCGACCGGTTCTGGTCTGTTGTGCATATAGGATTCTTTTTCAAGTTTTTTATTATATATCAACCTATATATATATATATATATATATATATATATTATATTTTATACATAATACAAAATATAACCATCATTATACAAGAGATAGATAAATATATAACAACTATATATAAATCTAATGAGAAAGTTCGTCATTAGAATTATCGTTGTTTCCTTCAATACGATTCGACCATGGACTCCATTGTTTCTGAGCTCCTTCATTCTTTTCATAGTTCCGATCCCATGAGTTAGGACTTTTAGATGTTGATGGCCTAGATGGCATTGGTTCATGTATGTCATGTTTGTTGGAACCGCAGAAAAATGTTGCCAACTTTTCTAAAACAGACAATCGTGCCGATGTCCGTTGTTGCTCGTGATAAAGTTGACTTTGCCCGTAATGGAGTTGTCTCTGAAGGTCTATCTGATGTTTTTGGTAGTGGTGTATCTCATCAATTTGAGCTTTGGTTCGAGGAGAATAGAATAGTGTCCTTTTAACTCGTTTTGAATTTGGAGTTTTATCAGACATATAAGAGCATTGATGATGACAGCTCGATTTTTGTTTTGGAGTAGTAGGAGAATAATATTCGTCCGACTCAGAGCTTGTAATAGAAATGTGAGATTCTTGCGCACATTTGTCACAAATATGAGCCATAGTGTAAGTTGAATATAGTATTATGGTTAGATAAGAAGTAAAGATGAACAAAATAAAAAAAAATTTGCAAGCTTATATATATAAGTTTCTTATATATACTTTTATGGATGTGAGTTAATGATAACTTTTAACCACGAAAATATAAGCAGAAATTTTATTGTAAATCTAAAAATAGCTTTGTTTTTAAAACTGAATTTATAAAATGAGTAAATAGATTTTAACCATTAAATAAAGCAATGGCTAATATTTAATATAAAAAATAGGTTAAGTAAAAGATACGGTTACTAGGAGAAAAGACATTAGTTTAGTTCAAAAAATTATAATTAAAGAGAATAACCAAAAGAGAAGGTGTACATTAGTAATTGCTTAGTCAAGATTTTTTCTTGAAATTAAACCAAGCTCTCTTCGTAATCTAATAAAATTAGATTCGAGCAGCGGCTTAGTAAAAATGTCTGCTAATTGATTTTCAGTATGGACATATTCAAGACATATATTTCTTTTTTCAATATTATCTCGAAGAAAATGATGACGGATATCAATGTGTTTAGTTCGAGAGTGATTCACTGGATTTTTAGAAAGATTTATAGCACTTGTGTTATCACAGTATATAATAGAATTTGATAAATGAATATCAAAATCTTGAAGTGTTTGTTGCATATATAGTACTTGAGTACAAGCGAGAGCCGCTGATATATATTCAGCTTCACATGTTGATAGTGAAACACAATTCTGTTTCTTACTAAACCAAGAGACAAGTGATCTTCCAATAAAATGGCATGTACCACTTGTACTTTTTCTATCTGTTCGTGAGCCACCGAAATCAGCATCACTATATGATACTAATTCAAATGGACATTCTTTTGGATAGAAAAGACCAAAATCTTTGGTATTATTAAGATAACGAATTATACGTTTCACTGCTCGTAAATGTGATTCCTTTGGATCGGCTTGAAAACGAGCACATAAACAAACACTCATTAATATATCTGGACGACTAGCTGTAAGATAAAGAAGAGAACCAATCATGCTTCGATATAATTTCTGGTCAACATTCTTACCACTTTCATCTTTTTCAAGATGTGTAGTTGTACTCATAGGAGTTGGTTTACCAGATGTATTTTGTAATCCGAAGCGTTTGATAAGATTTTCACAGTATTTTTCTTGATTGATAAAAATACCGTTTGAAAGTTGTTTGATTTGAAGTCCAAGAAAATAAGATAGTTCTCCCATATGAGACATTTCGAATTCTTTGGTCATAATATTTGCAAATTCCTTGCAGAGTTTATCGTTTGTTGAACCAAAGATGATATCGTCTACATATATTTGGATAACCAGAATATCTTTTCGAGAATGTTTAATAAACAAAGTTTGATCGACTTTGCCTATTTCAAATCCTGAATTAATAAGATAGCTACGTAATCGTTCATACCAAGCACGAGGTGCTTGTTTTAAACCATACAGAGCTTTCTTAAGTTTGAACACATGGTCAGGATATTTTTCATGTACGAATAAAGGAGGTTGTTCGACATAGACATTCTCTTTGATAAATCCATTGAGAAAAGCACTTTTGACATCCATCTGATAAAGTTTGAAATTATGATGACAAGCAAAAGATAATAGAATTCTAATAGCTTCTAGTCGAGCAACTGGTGCAAAAGTTTCTTCATAATCGATACCTTCTTCCTGATTGTATCCTTGTGCTACTAATCTTGCTTTATTTTTGGTGATATTTCCTTGTTCGTCAGCCTTATTTTTATAGATCCATTTAGTACCAATTACTGACTGATCAGTTGGTCTCGGAACAAGTTCCCAAACGTCATTGCGCTCAAACTGATTTAGTTCTTCCTGCATGGCAATGATCCAGTAATCATCTGTAGCAGCTTCTTTTGGATTCTTGGGTTCGATATTTGAGAGAAAAGCGACATGACCCATTTGATTGAGTTGACTCCTTGTTCTGACATGTGATGTTATTTCACCTATTATATTTTGGGCCGGATGGTCTCTTAATATTCTTGGTGGTGATTGTAATTCACATATTTGAGGAGTATTCTCAATAATTACTTCTGAGTCAGAATCAGTATTTGAGATGATTGGATTATCAATGACTATTGATTCGTCATCATCTGATATTGTGTGAGCTTGCTGATAAATTTCATCAAAAGAGACATGAAGTGATTCTTCAATAGTTTTGGTTCGTTTATTAAATATCCGATAGGCCTTACTTCGTTCCGAATAACCGACAAATATTCCTTCATCGGCTTTTGGATCGAATTTTCCAAGCTGGTCTTTCGTATTTAAAATAAAGCACTTGGAACCAAAAACTTTGAAGTATGAGATTTTGGGCTTTATTTTGTTAAACAATTCATAAGGAGTATTCTTGGTAAGAGGTCTTATGGACACACGATTTAAAACATAACAGGCAGTTGCGACAGCTTCTGCCCAGAAATGTTTTGGTAAGGTGGTTCCATTCAATAATGTTCTTGCACATTCTTGTAAAGTTCGGTTCTTTCGTTCTACTACTCCGTTCTGTTGTGGAGTTCTGGGAAACGAAAAATTATGATATATACCTTTCTTTGTACAAAAATGTTCAAATTCATTATTTTCAAACTCTCCGCCATGATCACTTCTTATATTTTTAACTTTAATTCCTTTTGATTTTTGAATTCTTTTGACGAAAGATTTGAAATGATCGAAAGTATCACTTTTATTTTTTAAGAAAATTGTCCATGTATAACGAGAGAAATCATCAACAATTACAAGCACATATTGACTGTGATTTATTGATTGAACTCTAGTAGGTCCAAATAAATCCATGTGCAGTAACTCAAGTGGTTGTAATGTTGATATGACTTTCTTGGATTTAAACGATGATTTGGTCAATTTTCCTAATTGACATGCATCACAAATGTTGTTAACTTTAAAACTCATTTTGGGTAGTCCTCTAACTAGATTGTTTTTGGCTAGCTTGTCAATAGTTCTGAAGTTTATATGACAGAAACGTTTGTGCCATAGCCATGGATCATTGTCATTAGCCACAAGACACATATCTGAATTATGATTAATATTCATATTTAGAATATATATATTTCTGTCTCTATAACCTTCAAAAACCAAATTATGGTCTTTATCTAAAATACTACACTTATTATTTGAAAAGGAAATTATAAAACCCTTGTCACATAACTGACTAATACTAAGTAAATTGTGTTTTAAATTTCTAACTAGCATGACATTAGTAATAAGAGGTAAGTTAGATGTACCGCAATTGCTCACATCGCCTTTGCCGATGATATAACCTTTTGAATTGTCTCCAAAAGTGACTGAGCCACCATCTGAGTATTTAATATTTGTTAATAAGCTCTTGTCTCCCGTCATATGCTTTGAGCAACCACTGTCCAATATCCACTTTCCTCTTTTCTTCAGTGGGACCTGCAAAAAATAGAATTAAGTTCATGGTACCCACTTTTTATAGGGTCCTAAGAGTTAGGTCTTAGGAGTCCAAACCCATTTGGGTCCGGTATCCCCTTTATATATATAATTGTTATTAAAATGTACATTATTCATGAATTGCTGAATGTATTTGTTCCTAATCAAATTATTATTTGTTTTAGGAACCCATATTTTGATAGTCTTGACATTTCTCTTTTGAAATTTCACAACTGGTTTTGGTTTGAAATATAATAAACTAAGATTTTTCTTAGCTTCAGTTTTTTGTACTTTCTTCTTCCTTTTATTTCTAAGATGTTTCTTAGTTTCATGTTTGTTATATCCCAAACCTTGTTTATCTGAAATAGATTGTGAACTTTCAATGATTTTAGTCAAATTTTCTCGACCTTTGTTAAAGTTAGAAACATTTTGAGTAATGTCATCAAACTTTGTTTGTAAACTAGCTTTTTCTAGGTCTAGAATTTTGACTTTTGCTTTAAGTTCATGATTTTCAGTAGTGAGAGCATTATTTTTCTCTTTTTGAGCTTCTATTTCTTGACTCAAAAGAGATATTTGAGAGTCAACATTAGATGATGATTCTTGAATATTTTCAAGTTCTTCTTCTAATATTTTCTTCTCATCTTTTAACATATCTCGTTCAAACTCTGCTCTACTTAAATCTGCTTTGACTACTTTTAATTGACGTTTTAAGTCTTTATATTTGACTATCAATTCAGCATTAATATCAAGTAATTCATCAAATGTAGGAATTTGTACCTCATCTTCTGTTGCCCTAAAGCAAACATTAGCTTGTTCATTCTCCGAATCACTTTCACTTTCTGATGAAGATGACTCTGAATCATCCCATGTTACTGAGAAGGCTCGTTTCTTTGATTTGTCCTTCTTATATTTGAATTTGTCATTTTCTGACTTTTTCTTTTGTTCTGGACAATCCTTCTGCATGTGTCCCTTTTTATGGCAGTTGAAACATTCTATAGCAGATGAAGATGGTTTATTTGATCCAGGTTTCCTTTTATTGTAGCGACTGGCTTTTCGATATTTTAGGAATTTTTTGAAACCTTTAGCAATGAACGCCAAATCTTCATCTTCAGAATCTGATTCATTTTCATCTTTCTCAACATGAAATGCTACATTTTTCTTTTCTTCTTTCTGTTCTTTTCTAGCCTGCAAATTTGCTTCATTGGACATTAAATTTCCTATCAATTCATCTGGCTTCATGACGGAAAGGTCATTAGCTTCTTCAATTGCTAATACTTTTCCTTCTCACTCATTAGTCAGAGAATGTAGGACTGTTGAAACAACATCAAAATCAGAATACTTTTGTCCTAACCCAATAAGTGCATGGTGAATAGTTTGAAACCGTGAATACATGTCATTGATTGTTTCATTTGGTTTCATTTTGAAATTTTGAAATTGACTTTTCAGCATGGCTATTTTGGCTTGTTTAACCTTGTTAGTACCTTCATGAGTGATTTTTAGCGTTTGCCAAATTTGATATGCAGTAGTGCAGATACTAACACGGTTATATTCATTTTGGTCTAATGCACAGAACAACATATTTATTGCTCTTGCATTTACGGCCGCTGCCGTTTTCTCAGCCATAGTCCATTCTGAATAATCAGTTGTTGGATTCACTATTTCTCTTTGAGTAGCATTCCAAGCATCATAGCTACTTGATTGCATAAAGAATGACATACGTGTTGCCCAATAACTATAGTTAAGACCATTGAAAAATGGAGGTCTTTGTGTCGATTGCCCTTCTGTGTAAGTGGTGTTTTGAGTGCTAGTACTTGCGTTATTTGCCATATTACAAGAATATATCAAATAACTGTGTTACGGTTATATGATGACCGTGCTCTGATACCAATTGAAAGTGTGGTGTGTATACAATTATATGTGCTAATATAGTATACACGGATCGTGTAATATGGATTACAATACAAATGCAGAAATAGATGATAATAGCATTGTAAATAGAAAATAGAAAAAATCACACCAGAGATTTTTATACTGGTTCGGAGCACCGTCCTACGTCCAGTCCCAGACTTCTATCTGGATTTTCACTATTAACTACCTCGCTTCACCCGGAGGAACAGGTTTACAATACCCGAACAACCGAACGGGATTTCACGCCTCTAATACACCGAGGACTTCAACACTTGCCTCTTACAACACAGAGGACTTCAACAAAAGAACAAATACAATTGTTGTTGACAACTTGTGTTCTTGAAAACACGGATTTGTCACTAGCAGTACACCCTTCCTATAATCTTATCCTCAAAGTATGCGATATGATGTTTTGAAAAGATTAAGGAAAGTATATTATTGAATCAAAGGATATGAAATAGTTTCAAAGATTCAATAAATAATTTAGAGCTTTTATAATACAGTATTGAGATCAGAGATTAGATTAAAAGAATATATGAAATCGTTGTAAAAACTTGTGTTTGAATCAATGATTTAGATGAGTATATATAGAGAAAAATAGTTGTAACTCTTTGTGAACAGTTGTCATTAAGAGTTATGATCATTGATGAAAGATAGGAGATGCAACCTTTGGAGAAGAGAAGTGTCTTTTGGAAAAGTTGCTTTCTGTTTAAAAACGGTCGACAGGTCAAAAATGGACCGGTAGACAGGAATTCAAATATATATATACGTTATGTGCATGTGTGCACGTTCACTGTGCAATTTACACAGGAACGGTCGACCGCACCTATACTGACCGGTCGACCGGTGCCTGTTAAATTGCACATTGAATTGTGCAACTGCATGCAACTTATAAATTATTCGTATATATATATTGATTCCCTTGATATGCATGATTATTTGAGGATAGATTTTAACAAATTTATTACTATTACAACAACAAATAATCAACCTATAATCTAGAGTACCATATATAGCTCTATTGACCTTGTTTTTGTCGATCGCCTTGTTTGTCAGAAATCAATCGCCTTATTTGTCAAAAATCAAAACTTTCATAAAGCTTGTGACTCAACAAGGGCCAGGGCCTAGGCACCAATTGTCAATTTTCAATAAAATGGATGCGGAGAGATTCCTCTATGCCCTTTCCTTTCTCCTTTCGCTACGCCCCACGCAGCTCAGCAACATAACAGGCTCGTCCAACAGCAGCCTGATCTCCTTAAACGACTCCAACTCCACGATCGGTGGGGAATTTTAGACTCAAACACCACAGGGCAATGGCTGCCCTGAATTCAGCTAGGGCCGGTCGGTCCAAGAAAGCATTATATGGTGAATCTATGTCCAAAACAACAAAATGCAATATCCGAACTCTCCAGCGTTCTCCAACTCCCAACTCCACTGGTAGTTCCGCTACTCCTCTGGAGATAGTAGAGATTCTATTAAAGCCATGAATTCGAGATTGGCAAGGCTTCAAATCTTTTGCCTCCATCTTCATTTGGTCATAGGCTCGCTTGAACAAGATATTAACAGAATTTCCACTGTCAACCAGAATCCTCTTCATCCAAGCAGGACCCACTTGGGCTGATATGACAAGTGGATCAATAGTGGGGATCTTCGACTTTGTCAGCATCTCTATTTTGGAACATGACGTCGTCAGTCATCATCTTCTGTTGTTTGGCCGGAGTCCCGTCATCAAAACTACTACAACACTCGAAGTCTGCATGCCTCGTTGAACAAGCATACGACTCCATTTCCTTCCAGCTTCGGTCTACTAAATGAGGACCGCCGCTTACAATATTTATCACTAACCTCCCACCAGTACAAGCGGGTTCCTCCTATCTCGCCTGATTAGGTACATGATTTTGATTCGATGGACCCGTACCTCTAGACTACGGCGCACTCACAAACTGTTCTAACTTCCTCTCTCTTATCAACTTCTCAATGAGATCATGCAAATGACGACACTCATTTGTATTATGGCCATAACTTTCATAGAATCTATAAAATTTTCCTTTTTGGATCTGTCTCTCCGACAATTACTTCGGAGCAGGCTTTTTGTATTGGATAGTATTGCAGGTTTGTAGATATACATTCTCCAGTGACGTATTCAGAGTAGTATAATTATCAAACATTAGAGCCCTATGTCGTGGACCACTATTCTGATTCCCATTGCCTTTCTGGTGAGTTTGTTTATTTTGTATATTAAACTGAACTTTTTCGGAACTCTCTCCGGATTTTTTCACAGCAACATAACTTGGAATTCCTTCCATGTTGGGTCCTGCATCATCCTGCTTCCTAAACTGTTTTGCATCCTCCCTTCTTAAGAATTGGGCTGCCTTGGAATAGAAACGGTCCAATGACGTAGGGGTTTTTCCGACTAACCAATTGTCGCATTCAGAATCGAGGTCAATACCCTTAGTCAGTGCCATAAGAATGGAGTTATCATTAAAGTTGCTGATCTCAGCACATGCAGCATGGAATCTTTCTAAATAACGTCGGAGTGTCTCTCCAGGAGCTTGAGTGGCAATAGATAAAGTGTTGACATCCTTTGGCCTAGCGACATGCATACAGAATTGTTGAACAAACTTTATTGCCAATTGGTAAAAACAAGAAATAGATTGATGTGGCAGATGGGTGAACCACATGGTAGCTATGCCCCTTAGAGAGATCAGGAAGCTTCGACATTTAACTGCATCGTTAGCCCGTGCAACATTCACCAGCCATTCATATTTCAGGATGTGCTGGTTGGGATCAGAACTTCCTTCGTAAACGGGTAGAGTCGACATCCTGAATCGCCAAGGTGGTTCCACATTAAGTATTTCATCCGTAAAAAGAGTATGACTCTGTGAGATTCCCCAGTCGTCACTAGTAAGTCCTTGACTTTCTCGGATCATCTGACGGATCATCGTCGGTATATCCAGCATCTGGACGTTTTGAGCACATTGAGCCAAGGTGTGGTAGGGTTCCATAATGCGAGGTTGGGCTGGGCGCGGTCGACGGTCAGGATCTCTCCTCCTTGGTTCTAAATCTTCAGGGATGTAAGGCTCGGGTGTACATTGAGTTGGATCGAGTCTGGTCGATTCCGGGCATCAACCCCTAGTTAAATAACAGCGGTGGCGGTGCGGTTGTTTGCGACGTAATGAGGAACAGTACCTTCCCCGAAGGAGGGTCCAGTCTGGTAGCTGGTCGACGGGCCAACTCTCGGTTACCTAATGTTCAGTGCATGTTGGTGTCCGGTAGCTTGAGTGTAACTCCAATCTAGCCGTGGGCGCGTAGATCTAAGATGGTAATCTAAAGAGCCTAAACTCTCAGTGGAGGAATAGGAGGCCTGATCCCTACAAGATCTCCTATGCCTTTGGAGATTCAGCTGGTTAGTCAATTCTGCATTGGCACACAGTTGTTCAGTAAGTTGTTGTCGACTCTGTGTTAACTCTTGCATACGCATCTGAAACTCTTCCCTGGTGACAGGGCCTGATGGATCTAATGGTACGGCAGCATTCTGATTAGTTAGAGGGAGTTGTGTAGGATTTTGTCAATCCCGTTTTTCTGGATCTGCAGGCGTAGAAGCGGTCCTTGTGCTAACCATGATGGTTGGTGAAGTTCTTTCCTAGGTCTGATGTAAATCTGAATAGGATAGAAGAATTCTGAACTTGAGATCTGGATCTTCTTCTTAGATTTGTGCAATCTGGTATCGGTAGTAGATCCAATGAGCAGGAAAAAATAGCATTTTCTCAGTGAAAGCACCAAAGTTTTTGTACCAAAATTGGACACAGACTCCTCGGAAGTATTTGAAGAGATAAAATAAAGAAAATAAATGTAAAAAGAGGATTATCTAACAAACACTTCAAAAAAAGATTAGAAAAACACGCAGAAACACAGTGATTTAAAGTGGTTTGACGTATAGCCTACATCCACTATGAAATTAATGACTTTATTGATGTTTTCTTGATGATTACAACTGATTACAACGAAATACAGAGGTAATTTTTGAGTACAATAGCGATCTTGGACTGCATAAAATGGATTCGGCAGAGTTTGGACGTAGGAGAGCTAAAAGTATTTTTCTATTGGCCCTGGGATGCTACTTATAGGCGTAGGCTGTAGATATCTCGCTCCGATCTCGGGATACCTCTTCTGACACATGTGCGGGCCCACGCGGTCGATCCCATATGATTTGCACTCGATCCGTGATCAATACGAATGAATTTCGTATCGATCAAGATTTAACCCAATCGAGTAGAAATTTAGCGTGAACATTCTTTAGGTTGTGTGTAAGCTCCTGTGAAAATTTCATAGCATTTGGACATGTAGATTGTGAATTATGATGATACTAGTTGGGGCTTTTCGACTGCCGTTCTCTTTGCATCGACACTGTTCAACTTGATCGGTTTGTATCGATGATCATGCATGTGATGTCAATCGACGTGGTGCTTGCTTTGAGGATTGATCTGAAGTTCATGCTGAATTGATCGAGTCTTCCCAACGTTTGCGCCTTGTTCGTATCGATTCATTGCTCTGTTCGTATCGATCGTTGTTGCGCTGTTCGTATCATTCATTGCTGCTCTTGTTTTTATCGACGATCATAGGCTACTTTGTGTTGATGACTAGAGACTGCTTCTATCCATTCTTATGCAAGTTCTTCATATCGACCTTCAGGATACTATCTCGTATCGATGGTAATTAATGGATGTGAAGAGAGCAGCTATCCGATGGATACGAAGTGATGCACTCGATGGATACGAAACAATACTTATTGAATGATATGAACAGCCGAAGCTTGATGGATACGAACAACACCGTTCTCCTGATCGATACGAAACAGTACGCCTTTGATCGATTCGAACCTAATCTACGAATTCGGGTTTTCTTTGGTTGCTTGATGGATACGAACGACTTGTTGACTTGAGTTGTACTGATCGTATCTCGCTCATACGAACTTCGATTGGCTCGAAATTTGGAAAGTTGGCTTTCCTAGCTTTGCTTGTTATGTCAAATCAATTGTAGCTTGATCCGGACTCGGATAAAATTTGTCGACATCCATAGTGATCCTGCATATACTCGATAGTCGGGATGCGCGGTCTTTAGTTTTCAGTCAATTCCTTGATATCATGGTCTTGCCAAAAGGCGGGATAACAATTACTAATTATTATTTATATTTAATAGTAATTATTAATGATTGAATATTAATTATTAATATTAATGCTTACTTTATTATTAACCGTTAATTATTAAATATATTTATTACCACATTTTAGAAAAAAGTTGTTAAAAAATTATAAGTGTCCTTTGTAAATTCCTTGGAAACCTTCGCAAATAGCTTTGAAAATTTACTGTCGATAATCTACATCGACATACAATAGAAATTAACGTTAAAAATATTCTATCTGTAAATTGATGCTATTTGCAACGGTTTAGTGCCGGATATAATAAGCGGACAGTGATAATATAGAAGGATTTGAAATGGTAAAAGCCTAAAATTATCCTTTGTAAATTGTTTGAAATCCATCGCAAATTTAACCATGAAAAACTCCATCACTACATTCTGCCATTATTCTCAGCTTTTCTCATATTATTTATAATTTATTTAAGTAAGTATTAAATATTTGTTATTAACAATAAACTATTAATTATTATAATATTTTAAGCAATTCTAAACATATTTTAAAAAATTAACTTAGACTTATGAGTAAAACTACTTTTAAAAGGATCGTAGTTAATTAATATCTAGTTGTAAAATAACAACGATTTTACAATGTTTTAGAACTGTTGTTAAAACTTTAATGTGACAATGTTTAAAAAGCATTGTAAAAAAATAGTTTTTACAACGCTTTTGGAGAAAACTTTGTGAAAAACACATTTTTCAATGTTTTCTATAAAGAAGTTGTAGAAAGATGTTTTTTACAATGGTTATTTAGAAAACATTGTAAAATGTGGATTTCAACATGATATAAATGTCGTAAAATGAAGGTTGTAATAAGCTGTATTTGTTGTAGTGCTTTAGAAACAAATCTTCCTGGGGAACATTCATTCTGTGATAACATAATAAAATGCAACTAAGTATAAAAGGAAACTAGGGCAAGAAATTCACAAACCAATATTATCACATAATTATAAATGTTCATCCAATTCATACAAAATTGAGTTTTTTTAATAATTTAGAAACAAATTTGTCCTTATAATATTTAGGTTTTTCAGGAGGCAACTTATAGGGAATCGAACTGACTCGAGGTAAGTTCCAGCAGGCTCTCGGATGTGGATCAGATCCAAATTCAGCCAAATATTTCTTACATAAACGCCTAAGTAGACCCTCACTGAAATCACTTAAATATAAAAAAACCTACGGTTGGATGTCTGTAGTAGGCTTTGTAGAGGAAGTCTATAAGGATGTTCCTCTCCTCAACCAACATCCAAAAGAGCGTAATTAAATCCCTATTCTCTTTCAAAAGGTTATCATATCAAAGTTGTGCCCTCCTCGGCCATGGGGCAGCTTCTTGATCTTTGAAAGATGCTAACACTGCCGCACTTCTATTAAGCCTATGATACTAGTCGGAAAGGGTATTATGTTCTTTTAACTGCTTATCTAATTCTCTATAGAAGCTATTTATTTCAGCTTGTTTTCTTTCAAGCTTAGTTTTATAAAGGTGGATGGATTTCCTCCTTATCTAAAATAAAAGATGTAAACTATTACTATCTCGGAAGTGAAAGCCATTTAGAAAAGAAATTTCACACTTGAGAAACGAGAATTGTAGTTTGAGGGAACTATTTTTTTTCTCTCTTTGTTCTTTAACATCGATGTTCGTAGTCTCTTCTTGGAGGTCAGAAGGCTCTGGGGTTCAGGTGGGCTTCCCTCATGAAAATTGGGATCGGGGTTGACCTTCTCTGAAGCCACGGTGATGTCATCATAATCTTTTTCATGAACATCGGTGTGACCACCTTCATTATCACATGAACCGTGGCCTCCATCTTAATTATCATCGTCATCATCATCATCATCATCATCATTATCATTGTCATCTTCTTCCTCGGTGGCTTCATCTTTACTAGCTTCATCCTCAGAATTGGAATCTACTTCGAGGGAGGGGACTTTGAAGGATAAGATTATGGAGGCATCAATTTCCTCTCTCTCTCTCAGAGGAACTTCAACCCCCTGCTCCATTTCTTTGACTTTGGCCATAAATCTATTAACAAGAGCAGGGTCGAGTGAAGAAAAGCTCCAATCTAGGCATTTTTCTATGTTGTCGACATAAGTAAGCATCACAGCGTCCTTATAAGAGTTAACAATGATGTCAACGAGGAAAGTATTTAGGAATTTTGAAGGCCGTTGCTTAGTATCAGAGATAACATTAACAGCCAATTTTAGAGAACTTTTCTTTTTCTCCAACTTTTTCGTGCAAGAGGATTGTTTAGCCGCCATTTGAGCTTTTTCATCTTCAGAATCTTTCAAAGCCATTTTCAAGGCCAGATTTTCATCAACTAGAAGTTGATGTGCTTTTCTTTCCTCAAAAATAATAAAATCTAATTGACCAAGAGAGGCTCTCAATCTCTCCAGTTCCATCGTAGCTTTATTTTCACCAATAGACAAGGAGATGACTTGGCTTTCCAAGTTTGAAATCTCCTCCAGAAGCTGGGATATTTCAGCGGAAGATTTGAAAGCATTTTCTTGCATATAGAGCCAGCATTTGGAAATTTGAAAGAAAAAGTATGATGCAAGCCAGCATTTAGAGAGAAACAATGATAAAAAGGATAAATAATGTGAAATGTACTATAAGTAGTTGTTCTATAAGAGACCGACAGTGACCTGTCGGGTCAAGAACCGAAGAAGGGGTGTGAATAGAAGTAAAGGATGAAGAGTTCAAGATAGATTGAACTATCTTTTCAAAATCACTTGTAGGCTTGTGTAATTTGGGTCCAGAGGGATTCAACTCCTGGAAGGGAGTTGAACTTTCTAAGTCATTTTGCATTTTCTCAACGATGTAAGGAGAGCAGGAAATGACGACGCGAGAGAAAGGATCATCCTTTGAGGGAGTCATCTTGGGTCGATCAATAGAAGCTTCAACAATTGGATTCTTCGAAGTTTACTCATATCAACAGCCTAACGCTCTTCTAGTGGTGGAGAATTTGGAACTTCAACAATCTTGGCCTTCTTGAGGAATGGTTCCGCCACGGCCACTTTACCCAGTTTTCTTTTAGCAACCATCTTTGACATAACAATGGCCTGAGTCAAAGATAATGCACGGGATGTAGAAGTTGGGAGAGCCGAAACACTTGTGATTGGTTCAACCCGAGGAGCAGTTGCTGAAGATTCAAAAAATTACAAATCAGGGATGTAATTTAAAAAGTAACACAAAAAAAACTACAAGTATTACGTTTAGGCCTACCAGAGTGATCGGGTAAATTGGAGACGTTGGGGAGAAATTCTTCAGATCACCCAATGATAGGAAGTGTTTGCTCGGAGAAGTGTATTGAAATAGGGGAGATTGGCCAAGTACCCTTTGAACTCCTGGTAGGAGGGAATGCTTTTGAAGGTTTGAGGGATTCAACAAAGTAAACTTATTTCCAATGCCACTTGAAGCAGCAATCAATAGCTTGACAGTTCTCTTATCCTAATCATTTAGATCTTTAGCGGAAGGACCTGACAAAAATGCGTAGATTAGCAAAAGAAAGTAACTTAATAAACATAAAGACCATGATCAACTTACGAGGGGAAGAGGAGACTCCACTGACATTGTGAAATCATTTGACAAAGAAGAATTGTGTTTCCCAATCTCTAAAATTATCCACCCCCTCGGAAATTAGTTTTTGGGGAGATAGGATCTAAAAATTTGATTGTTCATGTTGAGTTTAACTAATCGAACTAGATAGCTAAGAAATTCAACATCTAGCAACAGAATCCCTGACTCTAGAGCTATAAGTTCCAAGGATAGAAGATATATATACATTTGGAGATAGTTGGATAGGAGAAATGCCCAGATGAGCTAGGAATTTGGCCAAGAAATCTGGAAAAGGTAGGAAACCACCATGCCAAATATGGATAACAGTGTAGGTGAAATATCCTTCAAGAGGATTTTGAATGGTGTTTCTCCTAACTTAGTGACGCCGAAGTCGTTTAGAATAGCATCCACCTCAACCTGGGAGGATATTAAAGAATGTTGAATTTTTTTTTCAATCTTCTTTAGAGAAGATTCCATCGTCGGTAATGTATCTTTTTCTGGTGAGAAGTCTTTTTCACGCTCAGAATCCTACTAGGTGAAATCATTTCAGTAAAAAGCTATAATTTTTTATATAATCAACATTTTCCAAGGATATTGAAACATATTACAACAATTCAAATATCAACCAAAATATGAAATTTCATATCCTTGAAAAAATGTTATAGTTATCTTAGAAAAATGAAATTCGTTGAGCTTTCAACAGCGTCGAAAGGGAAAATGGTAGTGGACCTCCAACAAATACCCTTCAACAATGTCGAAAGCTCAAGGATAATTTTATTATTGAAAGGAGTAGTTAAATCCTAAACAACTAATTCAAATATAAATATGCACCAACAACATCAATAAACAAGATAAATAAATCTTTTGACATTGTCGAAACCCATGAACTTTTTTACTAAGAGACTATGAATGCTATCGAAACCCTATATGCCAATTGAATCGAAAGGTTTGGGTTTGAGTGATGTTAATATAAATGAAAAGGCTTTGGGACGTTTCGAAAATGGTTTCGAAAGGGGGTATATGGTTTCGAAAGCATACCAACAACCAAACTTGATTCGATACAGTAGGTTTCGATCAAGTCGAAAGGTTTGATTTGATGTTCAACTTAAACAAAATATGTTTTCCTCAATCCAATTTATAAAAAAATGAAGAATCTCTAACTTCTCACATCTCTTAAAGAAATTAGAAGTAGGCATGTACTAGAGCTTTCGAAACCTATAAAATAAAAATTATGCCTTCGAAGGTATGTATTATGAAATCATTTGGTGAAGCACATCAGGCAACTTCTTCGAAAGGTATCAGAATATAAAAAAGCATACTTATGCTTTTGAAGAAGCCCACTCCGTATTAACTACATCAACACTTTCGACGAGATTAATTAAGAGATAGACGTTGGACATTCTTTTGATCCCATCAAAAGAGGTTGAAGAAGAAAAACAATGTTAGCCACCTTAACCTCTTTCGAAGGGGTAGAAAGGTAAAATTACAATGTCAAGTCGCGATTCATATGGCTTAAACTTCACTATAAAGTAATCGAAAACTCTTTCTTCCCCATTAGCGCCAAAATTGGCTACTACACCCAAATCTAGATGGAAGCGCCAAATCACAGTCATAGGTCACAAATAGAGTGTATGTAGAGAGTATAAATATGCAAAACAGTAAAAATTAAAAAGAAAGCAGTATTAACAAAGGATTTATAGTGGTTCGGCTAACTCCGGCCTAGTCCACTCCAGAAATTTCCTTTCTACTGAGATCAGAATCAATTACAGCTACAATCCGGAGTTTTTAAAGCAACAGTGGCAGAGTAGCCTTTATAGGGAAGAAGAATGAAGATCCCTTTTTTTGAAGCCCCACATGTTGTATTTATAAACAAAACCCAAGGTAGTGGGCTTCCTGAGTAGTCCGGGCCCAACAAGACCATAGCCGAACCAGACACGATCGAACTAGGCAAGCCAATCCACATCCACCGACCTATATATACCGACCGAACCATTGCGGCCGAGCCTCTTAGAGCCGACCCATACGTCCCAATTCCCTTGAGGCCGAACCACTACATTATGCCAATCCCAAGTACTTCTGGTATGCTAAACCCCTTTGTTTCCTACAACCTATCCCATGCCTTCATAGCCGAACCGAAGCTAGCACGAAGGCCGACCCAAAGTCAAGCTCCAACATGCCGACCCACTTTAACGAACCCACTCCAATTTCGATCCACTCTAATGCCAATCCCACTCCAATGCCAAACCAGGCCTGACCGAACTACCTTTGCCGACCCTATCGAGGCCGAACCACCAATACCGACCCTATGTTGCTTTTCACCATAGCCGACCCAGAGACCTCCCTACAACGACCCGAGTCCATCCCGAAGCCAACCATAATTTCCGATCCACACATGATGTCGATCCAATCATCATGACTGAATGAAATGACCTTCTTTCCTCGACCGAGCGGCATCTGTTGATCCGTCTAGGCCGAGCCATATATTCCGACCCGCCTTATACTTTATACCTCGACCGAACGATATGTTCTTACCTCCTTTGACCGAGCTATACATATCGAGCCAGTCGCACCGGGCCACCTCGGCTTAAGCACTATGACCGAACCATGGTTGATCTCCTCTCCTTGACCGAGCCATGTACGACCGAGCCACGTTGATCGAACGACCCACACCGAACCATCCATGACTAATCGTCCATACATCCAACTGGTTTAAATCCATTGTATTACAGTCTCGACAAACGAGCAACCAATTTTAGTTAATTCTGGTTGTCTACGGCCTTGCCAAAAGGCCAGTTGATATTTTCCCCCCAAAACATGCCTTGCTATTGGAAGGGGTGTTTTGAATAGTCTCAAATCCAATATCCGAAGTCCATGTTACATTCATTACAAAGCAATTCCATCCAAATCCGTTAGTCTACTCCACGACCGTTCAAAGTCGTTATCCAATTCCGAATCCATTAACCGAATCCATGGTCTCTCCAGATCACTTTATCCAAGTTCAGGACCTCTTCGAGTCCTGTAGTCCAAATCGAGGACCTTGCTGGATCCAAATCCTAAGCCGGGACCTCACCGTGTCCTAAAACCCATATCCAGGACCTCGTCGGGCCCTTATCTAAATTTGTAGCTATTTGAAGCCACTATCCAAATCCATTTCACATCTTGGAAATTAGTAATCAGATCTTACGATCTCTCCAGATCATTGACGGCCTCTCTGGACCCTTGCTAAGCTCGATCCAAACGTAATGATTGAATAGGCAGATCATGTCGTGCGTTGATGAACCAACATATCCCTTGCACTCTAGTTCAACATCCCTGAACATTAAGCGATGCCTTGATCCTCCAGGACCGATATCAGCCTCTCTGGGCTCTTACTGGATCGTATCCTATCACTCTCTGGTGAAGGGGAAATAGCGTTGAGTGAGCCGATCCTTTCGCTCTCCGATGAAGCATCATCACTCTCTTCACTCTTGTTCAATACCCTTGAACATTAAGGATGCCATGGCCTAAGTCCTAGATCATTTTAGCCTCTTCGGGCTCTTTTGGATCCTATCCTATCACTCTCTGGTGAAGGGGAAACAACGATGAGCAAGCCGATCCTGTCGCTCTACGGCAAAGCGACGTCGCTCCCTCCACTCCGGTTCAGTGTCCCTGAACATAAAACGATTAGTTTCCAACTGACTTCCACTATACGTCCCATAGATCTCCGGTTAGGTATTTGTTGCATAAAACCAAAATACATTTATCAAATCCAAGGTCCAAATGTCCAATAAGAAAAACAGAAAAAGCTAAGGGCTGCCTCTCCGGGCAAAGCTACCTATTACCATCTCAGAGCATGCCTAGGGATCACTCTGGTTCCCTTACATGTGTAAGTGGCATAGTTGTTGTTTATTTTTTAAAGAAAAATCAAAAAAGATTATTCGATGACCAGAGTCCAAATCCTGAACTCGGTCATTGCCATCACAATCAGCGGATGACGAGTCACGACCCCATTCCATGGTCATTCCTATTTGATCCAAGCAGTAGTTGCTCATGTTCTACTGCTCTTGTCTGATTCCTCACATGCTGTGGCAACCTGCCAGTTCTAACATGGTCCTCTACCACGTCCTTTAGGCGGCGACATTCATCCGTGGAGTGCCCCTCCATCTCATGGAATAGGCAATACTTCCTGCTCCTGCATTCCCATTTGGTGGGATCCCTCCTGGGTGGTTTCCGATAGGGGAGCTACCCTCGAGTGTCCAAGTAAATCCATTCCAAATTATCTGTTAAATCCGTGTACATCATGAATTTGGGTTCTCGACCTCTCCTCCATTTGTCTGAATCACCAAGTCCATCGTCCAGCTTATGCTTTCCTTTACCCAGTCTTCATCCTTCATCATACGTTCCTTCGCCTTGTACGGCGTTTATCTCTTGCCTTTTGGCACGTTAATCCTCAAACCAAATGAATCTTTCCACCTCATGACAGAACTCTCCAAGATTCTATGGTGGGTCCCATGCTAATGAATCCTTGAGTTCCATGCCTTCCGCGATCCCTGCTACCGCCGCCATCAAAATCATTAATGAATCCGGGCGGTCTATCGTGGCCACAGCCGCATTAAATCGCATTAGAAAACCTCTCATGGACTCTCCTGTCCTTTGCTTCATCGATGCCAGCGTCGTTACATTTTTGGGCCGCGTCACGTGGACCCTGAACTATCCCATGAAGTATTCCACTAGCTCACCCCATGTCCCGATCGATCCATTCTCCAACTTCCTGAACTAAAGCGCAGCCAAATCCATCAAGTATAAAGGGAAACATCTTGCCATCACCTCGTCAAATGCCTCCATCACTTCCATATGTCTGATGTATCTGCTTACATGCATAGTTGGATCTAATTTTCCATCATAGGCCTCCAGAGTTGGCAGTTTGATTTCTGGAGGGTTCCTTGCATTCCTGGTATTCGAAGTGGGACTTCGGCTGACTTCCTCTAAGCCTCTGCTCGGTAGTCCTCTTAAAATCCTTCTTATTAATCCAGCCATCCGCTCATCTCCATCCGGGGGTAGTCCCATGTTCGCATCTCCACATTGCCCCCATGTCCTGGAGGGTACTCTGGGTAATACTCTTCATGTTGGCTATTTACGTTCACGTTTGTCCATGCTCGCTGAGCTTCATTCACAGCTATCCCAGTATTCAATCTCGGAGGTCTGCCCAGGCCTTTACTGATTTCCTTCAATCCCTCCAGTCTGGTTTTGTTTTTGACCCCTAGAAACTTCTACAGCTCTGATTCCTTGTTCTGCATTGCCAGCAACCACGGTTGGTCCATTTCCTTGACTTTGTACTCCAGCTTGTCTAACTTGTTGAAGTAGGTTCTACATTATCTCCTCCTCTCTTTTCAGCAATTCTTGCATAGCTCCCATCGTCATCTCCATCTCATCCCTGGTGATGAAAACTGATGTCTGATTTTATCCAGAAGAAACCTCCTGACCCCCTTCGTGTTGACTTCTTTCCGTCCTTTGTATCCTGGTTGATTGCTTTGCCATAGTCTCCAGAATCCTAGTTCCTATGCCTTTAAATCCAAAACCCAAGCTTCTGAATCCCTGAGTGCTAGTTTCTCAGTGAAAGCACCGAAATATTAGCGCCAAAATTAGTCACTAACACCCAAATCCAGATGAAAGCACCAAATCACAGTTATAGATTACAGATAGAGAGTATGTAGAGAGTATAAATATGAAGAATAGTAAAAATTAAAAATAAAGCGGTAATAACAGAGGAATTATAGTGGTTCGGCTGATTCCGGCCTACGTCCACTCTAAAAATTTCATTTCTATTGAGATCAGAATCAGTGACAGTTACAATCTAGAGTTTTTAAAGCAACAATGGCAGAGTAGCCTTAACAAGGGAAGAAGAAGGGACCAGAATGAAGATCCCTTTTTTTGAAGCCTCACATGCTGCATTTATAGACAAAACCCGAGTTACTGGGCTTCCTGAGTAGTCCTAGCCCAGCAAAGCCATAGCCGAACCAGAGATGACCGACCCAGGCAAGCCAATCCACATCCATCGACCCACTTATATCGACCCTGATACTGACTGAACCATGGCGGCCGAACCACTTAGGGCCGACCCACACATCCCAATTCCCTTGTGGCTGAACCAGTACATTATGCCGATCCCAAGTACTTCCAGTATGCCGAACCCCTCTCGTTTCCTACAACTGATCCCATGCCTTCATAGCCGAACCGAAGCTAGTATGAAGGCCGACCCAGAGTCAAGCTCCAACATGCCGACCCACTTTAACGAACCTACTCCAATGCTGATCCGCTCTAATGCCAATACCACTTGAAAGTCGAACCAGGCCCGACCGAACTACCTTGGCCGACCCTATCGAGGCCGAACCACCAACGTCGACCCTATACTAGTCTCACCATAGCTGACCTAGAGACCTCCCTATAACGACCCGAGTTCCATCTCGGAGCCAACCATAATTGCCGATCCATACATGATGTCGATCCACTCGTCATGACCGAACGATGTGACATTCATTCCTCGACCTAGCGGCATCTGCTGATCCACCAAGGTCAAACCATATATTCCGACCCACCTTATCCTTCATACCTCGACCGAACGACATGGTCTTCCCTCCTTTGACCGAGCCATACATACCGAGCCAGACGCCCCAGGCCACCTCGGCTTAAGCACCATGACCGAATCATAATCTTCTCTCCTTGACCGAGCCACCTTGATCGAACGACCCATACCGAACCATCCATGACTGATCGTCTATCCATCCAACTGGCTTAAACCCATCGTATTCTAGTCTCGACAAACAAGCAGTCGATTTTAGTTAAATCTGCCTGTCTATGGCCTTGCCAAAAGGAAGGTTAACATTTACCCCCCCCCCAACCCCCAAAAACATGCCTTGATATTGGAAGGTGTGTTTTGAATAGTCTCAATATCCGAAGTCCATGTTACATTCATTACCAAGCAATTCCATCCAAATCCATTAGTCTACTCCACGACCGTTCCAAGTCGTTATCCAATTTCGAATCAATTAACCGAATCCACGATCTCCCCAAATCATTTTATCCGAGTTTGGGACCTTTTCGGGTCCTGTGGTCCAAATCGAGGACCTTACTGGATCCAAATCCAAAGTCGGAACCTCACCATGTCCTAAAACCCATTACCAGGACCTCGTCGGGTCCTTATCCAAATCTATAGTTGTTCGAAACCACTATCCAAATCCATTTCACCCCTTGTAAGTTAGCAATCGGATCCTATGATCTCTTCAGATTGTTGACGGCATCTCTGGACCCTTGCTAAGCTCGATCCAAACTTAACGACTGAATAGGAAGATCCTTTCACGCTCTAGTGAAACAACCTATCCCTTGCACTCTAATTCAGCATCCCTGAACATTAAGTGATGCCCTGATCCTCCTGGACCGATATCAGCCTATTCGGGCTCTTACTGAATCACATCCTATCACTCTCTGGTGAAGAGGAAACAACGTTGAGTGAGCCATCTTGTCGCTCTCCGCCGAGGTAGCATCACTCCCTGCACTCCGGTTCAATATCCTTGAACATTAAGTGATGCCATGGCCTAAGTCATAGACCAATTGTAGCCTCTTCGGGCTCTTGTTGGATCCCATCCTATCACTCTTCGGTAAAGGGGAAATAACGACGAGCGAGCTGATCCTATCGCTCTCCGATGAAGCGACATCGCTCCATACACTCAGTTTAGTATCTCTAAACATAAAGCGATTAATTTCCAACTGACTTTCAATATACGTCCCATAGCTCTCTGGTTAGGTATTTGTTGCACAAAACTAAAATCCATTTATCAAATGCAAGGTCCAAATATCCAATAAGAAAAACAAAAAAAGCTAAGGACTGCCTCTCTGGACAAAGCAGCCTATTACCATCTCAAAGCATGCCTGGGGATCACTCAGGTTTCCTTACATGTGTAAGTGGCATAGTTGTTGTTTATTTTTTTAAAACAAAATTAGAAAAGATTATTCGATGACCAGAGTCCAAATCCTGAACTCGGTCCTTGCCATCACGATCAGCGGATGACGAGTCGCGACCCCATTCCACGGTCGTTCCTATTTGATCCAAACGGTAGTTACTCATGTTCTGCTGCTCTTGTCTAATTCCTCACATACTGTGGCAACCTACCACTTCTAACTGAAAGAGAGTGTGGATTATGGATCTTAAGGCTAATTTAACACTAGAGGAGGGTGAGGAGTGTTTAATGGATTCTAAGACTTATATGGACTAATTTAAAAACTATGATATAAACAAATGCATAACTTAATCACAGAACAATCACAGAATCAAACACAGAAGCAGAAAGTAAATAAAAAGCGGTAAAAGGAAAGAACACACCGGATTTTATACCGGTTCAGAGTTACCCTACATCCAGTCCTGTACCAAGGCAAACACCTCATAGAGATTTTTATTATGCCAATGCCGAGATTACAAACCTTAATTTCTAAAGGCCTTAAGGTACCCTCATGTCTTTGAGTCCGGGGAAAACACTCTTGATTTAGGGGACACAAGATCATCCAATTGATTTCCAGGCACAACCACACCTTATAGAGAGACTCGATAAACTTTTGATTACAAATTGATCCTATAACTCCGAATAGCACTTTGATCTTCGAGAGAGGGTAGAGAATCAAACAAGGATGAGATTCTAATTTGACCCACTTGAGAATTCGGTAGAATTTGGGCACGACCTTAAGAATATGAAAATTTTAGAATATGGATTTGTGGAGAAGGAGTGAAGAAAATAGTTAGTTAAAAAATTTGTTTGTGAAGGCTATTTATGGACCAGTAACGGTCATAACCCTTCGTGAAGAGATTTAAACAAATAGATACTTCTTTTGGAAATTGAAAATTTTGAATTTAATGGCCACCATGTCAACATGGGGTATCATATGACGTCGACATCCTTAGTTAAAAAACAATATAAAATTTGTTTTTAAAATGGTATTGAAAAGAAAACAAGATGAAATGATTTCGGAGGAAAATAAACTAATTTTCCTATGTTTTAAAATAAAGAAGAGTAGAAAAATATATTTTTAGAATGTATATATATATATATATATAAATTTGATTTTAAATCTTAAGTGTATATATATATAAAAGAATTTTTAAGAATTAGAAGACAGTTTTAAAAAAACGAAGTTTAAAACATCTACAAAGAATATTTTAAGGCTAAAACATCTTTTTGAAAATCATTTTAAAAGAATTTTTAAGGCTAAAACATTTTGAAAAGCGGTTTTGAAAAACATTTTGAAAAACCATTTTGAAGTAGTTTTGCAATCTTCTTCCTACAAATATCTCATCACATCAGGACTCGAGAACTTGTACAAAACCAGGATGTTCGTGGGTTTGTAAGCCACTTGTCGTAGGTTTGTAAGCTACTTGTCATGGGTTTGTAAGCCACTAAGAAGGTAGAAATGATTTCCATCCCAAATGAAATTTGGAATGAAGATTTCCGTGCTATTATGAAGTTTTAACCAAAAACTAGACACTTATCTTGAAATCTTGATCTTGAAAGTCATGAGTCTTCAAACTTGATTTCTTCATTCTTGATTTTTATACTGTACAGTCTTTAATAATCAGTACCTGCCTTATATATATCATGCAAAATAACATTAATATATATATATATATATAATAGTGTTGGTATATAAGTTATAATAAAATAAGTTACAAAGGTTGTTGTCATCAAAGCCATTATCTCCAGTTCCTAACAAGCTCCTCCTTTTTGATGATGACAACTTTATAGAATATACTTACCACTTCGATCATACAATAACTTCCCCTTACACCAACAACCCCCTTTACTCCAAGCCTACTATTTTATATAACTTCTCCCCCTTTGTCATCAACAAAAGTAACCTATAAACCTTGAACTTAATAGAAAATGAGATAAACAAACATATGACATAAGAATAATAACTATGTATGAGTGAAATATAGCATCCTACGTTAAATGGAATTCAAGATTTTATACACCAATTATAGTTTTTAGAAGAACATTAATTAATATACTTGAATTTCCATCATCATTTGAAGCAAATCTTTCATCTTCTCTTGTAATTTGATGACTCGTACATGTGTTGAATGTTGAACATGACCAAAATGAGGAGAAGTGGGTGAAGAAGGTTCATTATTAGAAGAGTAAGCCATTAATTTATTGTTTCAGAAGTTTATTGCAGAGAATAGAATAGAGAAAAGGAGTAAAAGTTGGTATATATAAATATATAACTTAATAACTAATTTTGGATGGAAATTTAAATTTGAAAATCTCGGCCTATATGTCGACATAAGGGGATGGGTCATGTCGACATGCCTAGTTCAATTTTTGAGAAATTTTTATTTATATTAATCATTAACTATACTTGTATTATTTATAATTTATATTTCAGTTAACGAACATATACCTAATTCTCTTCTAAATTTAGTAAAGTTTTGTTCATTTAATGGTATGTTTAATATATCAGCAATTTGTATTTCAGTATTAATATATTCAAGAGTTATTACTTCTTTACTTAAATTATCTCCAAAAAAACAAAGTCTAATATCAATATGTTTTGTTCTAGCATGATGAGTTGGATTCTTAGATAGGTTTATTGCATTAGTATTATCACAATAAATTGGTGATTTAGTTATAATTGATCCAAAACTTTTAAAGTTTGTTGCATATGTATAACTTGAGAACATGGAAAAGCAGCAGATATATATTCTACTTTAGTTGTTGACAAGGATACAGTGTTTTGCTTCTTACTAAACCAGAAAACCAAAGAATGACCTAGAAAGTGACAAGTTCCACTTGTACTTTTTCGGTCTGATTTACAACCAGTGTAATCAGCATCACAATATGAAATTAAATCAAATACATCGTTTTTAGGGTAAAATAAACCATAATTTAAAGTATGTTTTGCATATCTTAAAAAAATTAATAGCTTTTAAGTGAATTTCTTTAGGTTGAGATTGGTATCTTGCACAGAGACAGACACTATGCATGATGTCAGGACGACTTGCTGTTACATAAAGCAGCAAACCAATCATTCCCTATATAATTGTTTATCAACATCTTTTGATTTATCTTCTTTACTTAAGGCTATATTAGTTGTCATTGGAGTTGGTTTCCCACTAGAAGTGGTCAATCCAAATTTA
Organism: Allium cepa; assembly: GCA_030765085.1. Classification (NCBI taxonomy): domain Eukaryota; kingdom Viridiplantae; phylum Streptophyta; class Magnoliopsida; order Asparagales; family Amaryllidaceae; genus Allium; species Allium cepa. The sequence continues at coordinate 251,823,648 of CM060937.1, read as the reverse complement.
TTAATTAAATCCTTAGCATATTTTTCTTGACGAATGAAAATTCCTTTATCTAATTGTTTGATTTGAAGTCCTAAGAAGAAACTTAGTTCTCCCATATGACCAATTTCAAATTCTTTAGTCATTATATTTGAAAATTCTTTATTCATTATGTTATTAGTTGACCCAAATATTATATCATCTACATATATTTGTACTAATTGAATATCATTTTTGTTTCTTTTAATAAAAAGAGTTGCATCTATTTTACCAATTTCAAAACCAGACTATAGTAAATAAGATCTTAGTCTTTCATACCAGGCTCTAAGAGCTTGTTTCAGACCATATAAAGCTTTCTTTAATTTATATACATGATTTGGAAATTTATTATCTTCAAAAAGTAGAGGTTTTTCAACATAAACATCTTCTTTTACAAAACCATTTAGAAAAGCACTTTTAATATCCATTTGATATAACTTGAAACTATTGTAGTTTGCGAAAGCAAGTAGAATCCTGATAGCTTCTAGTCTTGCTACGGGTGCAAAGGCTTCGTCATAATCAATTCCTTCTTCTTGACAATAACCTTGCGCGACTAAATGAGCTTTATTTCTCACGACCTCACCAGGTTCATTCATTTTATTTTTATAAACCCATTTTGTTCCAATTATACTTTTATCCTCAGGTCTAGGAACAAGTTCCCAAACATCATTTTTGGTGAACTGGTTCAATTCTTTTCGCATAGCAAGAATTCATGAATTTTAGGTTCAATGTTTGATATAAAAGCTACATTACCCATATTATTTAGTTGATTTCTTGTTTTAACTATAGATTCAATATTTCCTAGTATATTTTCTACATGATGAACTTTAATACCCTAATTCTTTTATTACGTTGAATGATTTCACAATTACTTTCATTAGGTTCATTATTTAAAGTTACAAAATCTTCTTTATCTTCTAGTTGTACAGTATCTTTAAAATTTTCATCAAAAGATACATGCATTGTTTCTTCAATAGTGTTAGTTCTTAAATTATAAACTCTAAATGCTTTACTTCTACTAGAAATCCGATAAAGATACCTTTATTGGATTTAGGTTCAAATTTATTTAAATTATCTTTTGTATTAAGAATAAAACACTTACTACCAAAAACTTCAAAATGATCTACTATGGGTTTCTTATTGTAAAGCAATTCATATGGTGTTTTATTAGTTAATGGTCTAATTACAATCCTATTTAATATATAACAAGTTGTAACGACTACTTCAGCACAAAAGTTTTTATGTAAGTTACTATCAAAAAGCATTGTTCTAGCACACTCTTGAATCGATCTATTCTTACGTTCTATTGCTCCATTTTGTTGTGGAGTTCTTATAAAAGAGAAATTATGAGTAACTCCTTTTTTATTACAGAAAGTCTCAAAATTTTCATTTTCAAATTCTCCACCATGATCACTACGAATAGTTTTTATTTTTAAAGAAAAATGATTTTGAATTCTTTTAGCAAAATTCTTAAATAATTCAAAAGCATCACTTTTAAGTTTAAGAAAAATTGTCCAAGTATACCTAGAATAATCATCTACAATTATAAAAACATATTTATTGTGATTAATTGATTGAACTTGAGATGGACCAAATAAATCTAAAGGAAGTAATTCTAGAGGTTTAGAAGTAGAAATCATATCTTTTAATTTAAATGAACTTTTCTTAAGTTTTCCTAATTGGCAAGCATTGCATATACTATCTACTTTAAAGTTTGATTTGGAAAGACTTCTAACTAAGTCAAGTTTCGATAACCTAGATAACAGTTTGAAATTTAAATGACCAAATCTTTTATGTCAAATCCAAGAGTCACTTGTATTAGCTAAAAGACATAAGTTATCATTTGAAACTTTCATACTAAGGATGTAAATGTTTTTCTTCCTAATTCATTCAAAGATAATACTTGACTAATTATCTTCGATGTGACACTTATCTTTTCAAAATTTAATTTTAAATCCTTTATCACATAGTTGATTTATACTAAGCAAATTATGTTTTAAATTCCTAACTAGCAAAATATTAAAAATAAGAGGAGTTTTAGAATTACCGACATTGCTGATGCTAATCACATATCCTTTTGAGTTATCTCCAAAGTCGACCAATCTATCATCTTGATATATAATGTCATTGAGTATCTCGGGATTTCCAGTCATATGCCTTGAACAGCCACTATCAAGTATCCATTTATCTTTTTCAATTTGCACAGTTTGTCCATTGGTTGTTAATTCTTCAAAAGCCATGTAACATGTCTGTTCGTGCATAACAAACCAATCCGGAAGATAATATGCAGGCTTATGATACTTTGATGAAATGCATAAATTCAAACTAGTATTAACAAAATTTCCTAAAAATGCCATTTTTAACTTTTCAAGTTTTACATTATGAAAACCTATGCTCTGATACCAATTGAAAGGGAGTGCGGATTAAGGATCTTTAGGCTAATTTAACACTAGAAGGGGGTAAATAGTGTTTAATGGATTCTAAGACTCATATGGACTAATTTAAAAATTATGATATAAACAAATGCAGAGCTTAATCATAGAACAGCCATAAAATCAAACACAGATGCAGAAAGTAAATAAAAAGCAGTAAAAGGAAAGAACACATTGGATTTTATACTGGTTCGGAGTTACCCTACATCCAGTTCTGTACTACGGCAAACACCTCATACAGACTTTTATTATACCAATGCCGAGATTATAATCCTCAATTTCTAAAGGCCTTGAGGTACCCTCCTGTCTTCGAGTCTGGAGCAAAATCTCTTGATTTACGGGACACAAGATCACCCAATTGATTTCCAGGCACAACCACACCTTATAGAGAGACGCGATAAACTTTTGATTACAAATTGATCCTATAACTCTGAATAGCACTTTGATCTTCGAGAGAAGGCAGAGAATCAAATAAGAATGAGATTCTAATCTGATTTACTTGAGAATTCGGCAGAATTTAGGCACGATCTTAAAAATATGAAAATTTTAGAATATGGATTTGTGGAGAAGAAGGAGTGATGAAAATAGTTAGTTAAAAAATTCGTTTGTGAAGTCTATTTATAGACCAACAACGCCATAACCATTCGTGAAGAGATTTAAACGAATAGACACTTCTTTTGAAAATTGAAACTTTTGAATTTAACGGCCATCATGTCTACATGGGGTATCCTATGATGTCGACATCCTTAGTTAAAAAAAATATAAAATTTGTTTTGAAAATGGTATTGAAAGGAAAACAAGATGAAATGATTCTGGAGGAAAATAAACTAATTTTCCTATGTTTTAAAATAAAGAAGAGTAGAAAAAAATATTTTTAGAATGTATATATGTATATATATTTGATTTTAAATCTCAAGTATATACATATAAAAGAATTTTTATGAACCAGAAGATAGTTTTAAAACAAACAAGGTTTTAAAACATCTACAAAGAGTATTTTAAGGCTAAAACATCTTTTTGAAAATAATTTTAAAAGATAATTTTTAAGGCTAAAACATTTTGAAAAGCAGTTTTGAAAATTATTTTGGAAGACCATTTTGAAGTAGTTTTGCAAGATTCTTCTTGCAGAATACCTCATCACATCAGGATCCGAGAACTTGTACAAAACCAGGATGTTCGTGGGTTTGTAAGCCATTGTCGCAGGTTTGTAAGCTACTTGTCGTGGGTTTGTAAGCCACTATGAAGGTAGAAATGGATTCCGTCCTAAATGAAATTTGAAATGAAGATTTCCGTGCTATTATGAAGTTTTAACAAAAAACTAGACATTTATCTTGAAATCTTGACCTTGATACTTATGAGTCTTCAAACTTGATTTCTTCATTCTTGATCTTTATGCTGTATAGTCTTCAATAATCAGTACATGCCTTATATATATCATACATAATAACATTCATATATATCTAGACAGTGTTAGTATATAAGTTATAATAAAATAAGTTACAAAGATTGTTTTCATCTAAACCACTATCTCCAATTCCTAACACTAACATGTTTCCCTCACCACATCCTTCAGGTGACGACATTCATTCGTGAAGTGCCCCTCCAGCTCATGGAATAGGCAGTACTTTCCGCTCTTACGTTCCCATTCAGTGGGATCCCTCCTGGGTGGTTTCCGATAGGGGAGTTGTCCCCGAGTTGCCAAGTAAATCCGTTTCAAATTATCTGTTAAATCCGCATACGTCCCAAATTTGGGTTCTCGACCTCTCCTCCATTTTTCTAAACCACCAGGTCCATCGTCCAACTTACGCTTTCCTTTATCCAGTCTTTGTCCTTCATCAGACGTTCCTTCACCTTGTGCGGCATTTATCTCTTGCCTTTTGGCACGTGAATCCTCTAACCAAATGAATCTTTCTGCCTCATGATAGAATTCTCCAAGATCCTGTGGTGGATCCTGTGCTAATGAATCCTTGAGTTCTGTGCCTTCCGCAATTCCTACTACCACCGCCAACAAAATCATTGATGGATCTAGGCGATCTACCGTAGCCACAGCCACATTAAATCGCATTAGAAAACCTCTCACGGACTCTCATGTCCTCTACTTCATCAATGTCAGCATCACTACATTCTTGGGCCACGTCATGTGGACCCTGAACTATCTCATGAAGCATTCCACTAACTCGCCCCATGTCCTGATCGATCCATTCTTCAACTGCTTGAACCAAAGCGCAATCAAATCCATAAAGGGAAACATCTTTCCATCACCTCCTAAGATACCCCCAGCACTTCCATATGTCTGATGTATCTGGTTACATGAATGGTTGGATCTAATTTTCCATCATAGGCCTCCAGTGTTGGCAGTTTGAGTTCTGGAGGGTTCCTTACATTCCTGATATCCAAAGTGAACGGACTCGGCTGACTTCCTCCAAGCCTCTGCTCGGTAGTCCCCCTCTCATAATCCTTCTTATTAATCTTGCCATCCGCTCGTCTCCGTCGGGGGGTAGTCCCATGTTCGCATCTCTACCTTGCCCCCCATGACCTAGAGGGTACTCTTGGTAGTAATCTTCATTTGTCCATTTACGTTCATGTTGGTCCCTACTCGCTGAGCTTCAATCACAGCTCTCCTAGTATCCAATCCTGAGGATCTTCCCCTAGGCCTTTGCTGATTTCCTTCAATCCCTCTAGTCTAGTTTTGGTTTTGACCCCCATAAACTTCTACAGCTTCGATTCCTTATTTTGCATTGCCAACAGCCGCAGTTGGATTGACTTTGTGCTCTAGCTTGTCCAACCTATCGAATTGGTTGTGCATTATCTCCTCCTGTCTTTTTAGCAATTCTTTATGCATAGCTCCCATCGCCATCTCCATCTCGTCCCTGGTGATGAAACATGAGGTCTGATTTGCTCCAGAAGAAGCCTCCTGACTCCCTTCGTGCCGACTTCTTTCCATCCTCTGTCTCCTGGTTGATTGCTTTGCCATAGTCTCCAGTATTCAAGTCCTAAGCCTTTAAATCCAAAATCCAAGCTTCTGAATCCCTTAGTGCTAGCTTTCTCGGTGAAAGTACCAAAATGTTAGCGCCAAAAATGGTCACTAACATCCAAATCCAGATGAAAGCACCAAATCACAGTTACAGATCATAGATAGAGTGTATGTGTTGGATCATAGGTTTTGATTGCTGACAAAAATTCACGAATCTACGACTACGACATCATCCTGATTCAATGACTCAAAGTATGGTTCATATAGTTATATATTTTAACAAGAGTCATCAAATATGTATATAGAGTCTAGCTAGTGCTTTGTTAAAATCTTTCCTCAAGAATCATCATTCACACTCAAATAAACTTGCACGCATATTTTAATCAAAATCAAGTTTTCGAAAAAATGCATGGAGCGAGGCTTGAACCAGGGTCATTAGATTGGAAGGCAAGTACCCTAACCAAATGAGCTACTGCAGTTTTTGCTTAACAACAGAATTCAATCGACTGAATACAATCAACCAGTCGACTGAATCTGTGCATTTTAACATAAATGTGCATGTTTTTAAATTCAGTCGACTGGATGATCTAAGTCAGTCGACTGAACCTGAACCCGAGAGTTTTTTACACTCTGTAATCAGTCAACTGACCAAAAACGACCAGTCGACTGACCTGAACCTAACTGTCATATTTCTGAAAAGACATCTTCTTCTGCGAAGGGAAGCAACTCTTCTCTGAACGGAAATGGATGCTCCCCTTCGTCAGAACCCTTCACCAATGGCAGTAACTCTTCAATTACTATATATAGATACTCCCAAACACTTCATATTAATCGATTTTCATTCTAACTCTCTAATACTATTCTTGTGCTTTAATATTTACATTCAAACGGCGAGCATACATTTTAATTGCTTGGAATCTCCAAATTAACTTTCATAACCTTTGATTCTTAGCATCACCTTCCTTTCATATCTTTGCATACACTTCATACACTTGAGGATTTGATTATAGGAAGTTTGTACTATCAGAGACAAATCAGTGTTATCAAGAACACACAGTGTCAAATATACTTTTGTATTTGTTGAAGTCCTGTTCTGCTGCTCAAGCGTGAAGTCCTCTTCGGCTGCTGAGGCGAAATCCTGTTCTGCTGCTCAGGTCCCTGTTCTGCTGCTCAGGGTTGTATAGACCTGTTCCTCCGGGTTAAGTGAGGGTTGTTGTAGTGAAATTCCAGAAGGAGTCTGGGACTGGACGTAGGACGGTGCTCCGAACCAGTATAAAATCTCTGGTGTCATTTTACTATACTGCTTTTATATTCCGCGTTATTTACTATCTATACTCTATATTATTGTTTATCCATATTATACGGTCCTACACACTTTCAGTATGTAGAGAGTATAAGTATAAAGAATAGTAAAAATTAAAAAGAAAGCAATAATAACAGAGGATTTATAGTGGTTCGGCTAACTCTGGCCTACGTCCACTCCAGAAATTTCCTTTCTACTGAGATCAGAATCAATTACAGTTACAATGCAGAATTTTTAAAGCAACAATGGCAGAGTAACCTTAATAGGGAAGAAGAAGGGAAGCATAATGAAGATCCATTTTTTAAAGCCCCGCATACTGTATTTGTAGACAAAACCCGAGTTACTGGGTTTCTTAAGTAGTCCGAACCCAACAAGGCCATAGCCGAACCAGACACGACCGATCCAGGCAAGTCGATCCACATCCACTAACCCACATATGTTGACCAAACCATCGCAACCGAACCACTTAGGACCGACCCATACATCCCAATTCCCTTTAGGCTGAACCACTACATTATGCCGATCCCAAGTACATCCGGTATGCCGAACCCCTCTCGTTTCCTACAACCGATCCCATGCCTTCATAACCGAACCGAAGCCACTACGAAGGCCGACCAAGAGTCAAGCTCCAACATGCCGACCCACTTTAACGAACCCACTCCAATGCCGATCCACTCTAATGACAATCCCACTCCAATGCCAAACCAGGCCCGACCGAACTACCTTGGCCGACCCTATCGATGCCGAACCACCAATGCTGACCCTATGTTGGTTTCACCATAGCCGACCCAGAGACCTCCCTATAACTACCCCAGTCCATCCCAGAGCCAACCGTACTTGTCGATCCACACATGATGCCGATCCACTGGTCATGACCGAATGACGTGACCTTCCTTCCTTGACCATGCGGCATCCACTGATCCATCTAGGCCGAGCCATATATTCCGACCCGCCTTTTTCGTCATACCTCGACCGAACGACATAGTCTTCCTCCATTGACCAAGCCATACATACCAAGCCAGACGCACCAGGCCACCTCGGCTTAAGCACCATGACCGAACCATGCATGATCTCCTCTCCTTGGCCGAGCCATGTATGACCGAGCCACCTTGATTGAACAACCCACACCGAACTATCCATGATTGATCGTCTATCCATCCAACTGCCTCAAACACATCGTATTCCAATCTTGACCAACGAGCAGTCAATTTTAGTTGAATTCTTCTGTTTATGGCCTTGCCAGAAGGCAGGTTAACATTCCTCAAGTTCAATTTAAACCCAATAATTTAAACAATTAAAAACAAAATTAATTTGAATGCGGATTTACAATCAATAATCATAAATATCCTCAAAATTTAAATTCAAACCTTAAAAGAAAACCAACTCAGATGAATTTTAGATACAAATTTACGTGGGAAATGAAACAAAATAAGCCATAGAAAGAAACCAAAGGATACTTTCATATGAACGAAAAAACTTAAAATATCTTTATGAAATAAGAACAACAATTCAAATTCAAATCTAACGAATTTTAAATAAAAATTTAGCGTGGAAAGTTGGTTCAAAAGGTAGGATAACAAGAACTAACTTTGAATACGAGCTTCTATTTGATGGAAACAAGATGTATTTATGAAATTGAGAATTTTGATTTTTGCTGGAAATTTCTTTTAATCGCATATAAATGAAAGAGGGGAAGAAAGAAGCTTGATTTATAAGAAAAAGTCAGCTTGAATAACATACCGTACGATCAACTTTAAATAAATGGCCAGGATTTGTGCAAAAATATGAAAAGGCGGGAAATCTCAATGCTAAAATAAGGAGGTGTATCGAAACAGATGACTTGAAAAGACAAAGGCATCCCTTCGTTGGAGGGGGGTGCAAGTGTTACCACCAATTTTCACCTCAACCTTGTCGAAACTAAGATGAATAGAAGAAATGTACAAGATATAATAGCATCAACAAAGTCTTTCGAAGGAATCGAAGAGATGTTATAACCAAAAGTTAGATGTGTTACAAGCTTTCGAATGGGTCAAAAGAGGCAAAAGCACCATTTCGCTTCAATTGCTTCATTTCGAAACAGATGCTTCCGCCTATATGAAGGAGTTTCGAATAAGTTGCAGAATACCTTTCGAAAGCAACAAATTACAGCCACTCAAATGTACGCTAAACCTTTCGAGGCTAAACGTGGCCATCATCCATATTCTATAGAAGGATATTTATCGAAACAACCTCTTCGAAAGCATAAGTAAGCCTTTCGAACTGGTCGAAACCATTCACAATTAAGAAATAGACCTTTCGCCATAAAATATTTAGCGTCTTAATTCCTACAAAGCCCCAAAGTCAACCTATCGACAGAGTCGAGAGCTCATACCTTTTCTTACCTACAAAAACACGGCAACACAAAGTGTAGAGGTGCACCTACCTCTTTCGTTGAAGTCGAAAGCACTCAAATCCATTCAAATGCGATGTAGAAGGATGGAAAGTGTTAACGGCAATGAAAGGTCTCCAAGGACACCTTTCAACCAAGCCGAAAGCACTAGTTCGAAAAGTGCCAACCCGCACCTATAAATAAGACAATTAGGTTCTGGTTTAGGGGATCTGAATTCATTCACTCCATTCTTGTATTTTCTTAAATTTATAAATCCTAATTTTGAAAATCAAACTGCGGACTTGATCAATTTGTACGAAATTAGCTTAATGAAAGAAATATTATGCTACATTTGAATATGCAGTTGTTTTGAAACTCTTATTCGATTTAGTTATGATCTGCTTCTTTCGACTTGGTCGAAGGGATATCTTTTAAAGGAGTCGAAACCTTTAGCTCAACCAATATTCTTAAGGTCTTAGCTCCTAACCTAAAGATACCAAAAGGTCACCTTTTTAGTGGGTCGAAACCTTTAACTCAGCTTATTTTCTTAAATTTATAAGAAAAAACCCAATCCATCAAAGAGGCCAGCTTTCGACGAAGACGGAACCTGTCCATTTAAACCATATCCTTGAATCGTTAGAGCCAACCTTTAGGGCATCACAACTTAAAAGGGGTTTCAAAAGGACAACTAAACCAATTGAGCAAGTTAGAAAGACTTAAGAAAAAGGATGATAGGAGTATCGACTGAGTCGAAAGGTTGAATAAAGATAAGTTTATATTGCAACGACCTATTCGAAAGGTAGTCTAAAGGGACTAATAAGATTCTAACTGCCTCTACCTAATCCAAAAGGGGTTTCGAAGGAGACTCCTATAATTTAAACTACTTTGGGGGTGTTGACAGATTTTCGTGTTAACAAGTATGTGTTTAGTAATAGTAATGCAGCTATTTCATGGCGATCTACAAAGCAAACGTTAGTAGCAAAATCATCCATTAATTCTGAAATACTAGAACTACATGAAGCAAGTAGAGAATGTATTTGGCTAATATCATTATTAAACATATTCGAAAGACATGTCAACTTCCCTAATCTATAGAAGGATCAACTATAATTTATGAAAACAATGCATCTTTCGTGGCTCAGATCCAAGTAATTTACATCAATGGTGATAGGATGAAGCACATTTCTCCTAAATTGTTCTTCACACATGAATTACAAAAGTATAATAAGATAGAGGTGAAACAAGTTTGAAGAAAATATGGCAGACGTATTCAGAAAGGAAATTCCAAAATCAATGTTTCAGAAGATGGTGTATAAAATTAGTATGCGTTGGCTACGTCAACAGACTAATTAAATAATGCGTTATACGTCGGGGAATATCAAAAGTATGCTACAATGTATTCTTTTTCCTTCACTAATATTTTTCCTGCTGGGTTGTTGTTGTAAGGTTTTAATAAGAGATTATCTTATCAACCCTCGTAATAACATTGTAAAATACATCATCTAAAGATAAAATAAAGTTGTATTCTTTTTTATTCATGATTTTTTTCCGATAAGTTTTTCATAACAAAGACTTTTAAGGAGGCAATTACTCTTATCGTCTTTACATACGCATATTCAAAGAGAGTGTTGTAATATATATATATATATATATATATAAGCAACATGATGAATATGCTAAATGTCAAAGGAAGTATTGTAATGTTCACCACATATAGAGTATACTAATAAAGAGCTCTTTGTAATGTATCGATTATCGTGGACGAAGAAAAATGTCTATTCTGTGCTTGCTTCTACTCTTATGCTATTTTATTCTACTAGTGCAAACCCGTGCTATGCACATGGTATTTAGGATGAAACTTTAAGCAATTCGTGTTGTAAGAAGCTGAACATAAAGGAATTCTTTTGTTGAGTGATGCATATTACATTACATCTATTCTATGCGGTGTCTATTAAATATGTACCCATCCTTCCTTCCTTCTTTTATTTTGCAAGCAACACCGTGCGAACATACTGTTCACTTGAATTTGTAAGACTCAATGAGTGAAGGCAGAATTATCTTTCACGCAAATTTCACACATAATGCTTTGGTAACATAAACGATGAAATTATGGAACTTCCTTTCACCGCACAGTTACGATCGAACATCAAATTATTATTTCATTACTAAACTAGTAATAGTATACCTATAGTCGGCCTGTATTGCAAAATTTATTTGATTCAGTTGCAGAATATAGCAGATACGTACCAATGTAAATAAAAAAATATAAAATGATTGCAACCAAAATCAATCCCATAGTTTTTACATATGCAAAGATAAACGTTTAACGAGAATTTTGTTTAACTCTATATAAGTTATTCTATAATTGTTTATCGTTCCTATTAAGTTTGATACTTGCGTTTGACCTGACATTATCACCAATATAATAAAAGAATATGAAAGTTGTGCATATAAAGTAACAAAAATCATGAATCAAGGTATGTATATTGTTTATATCATATATAGTCCAAACTCCTTTACTATATTTGTATACTATTTACAGCAGCATAAAGTAAGGAATGCAAAATGCAAGAACTACCAATTTTACAAAAATTAGGTAAGAAGTAGATGAAATAACAACCTGCAAAGCTCAAAGTAGCAATAAAATACTAAAGGAAATTACAAAGAATCTTCGTGATTGATATTGAAAATTTAGACATATTGCATGTCATAATTTTATTTTGGTATATTAGTAATACATACACAAAGTAATAATCAATTTATATCAAACAACCAAATTAAGTTTAGACCAAATTAAAAACATGTAAATACATCATTTAAAAATAAATTTGTAACAAAAACAATAATTAACTTAAAACTGGTAATTTGAAGGCTAATCAACCTAAACCATTTCAATCATAGTATGAATGATTTTATTCTCAACATAATATAATCTTTTCACCAGATCCAGATCCACTAATATCTCAATAGTTGCTCTTTTCTTTCACTACTGATGCTCATGCTATATTAGTACAGCAACTCTGAGTACAATTCCTGCATGTATATGGTTTACATTACACTTCATTGTGTCAAAAGTCAGAAAATTTAGATTGCATAATTCCTAGAGGTAGAATGTATAAATCTCAAACTTCATTCCAATGTGCCAAAAGTCAATGTTAATTATTGTAATAGAGGTGAATGCATGTCATAAACTTTAATCCAAACAAAGATGATGCAGCCAAAAACTTTAGATTGCATTCATCTACCTCCTCCTTTTTAGCAAGAAACAACTTAATTCATAACCTATTTCTAACTCAATTTTTTTCTATTGTTAGGAGATTTGATTTGAAGTTTACAATTTTCAAAGTACTCCATATTGTACATTGATACACAGTATTGCATAATAATAGATGCGCATTGACGATCGAATTAAATTTTAGCATTTTAATATTTTCATGAGATATTACCCAAAAATAAGCTTAATTGACTATTATATGTGGAAACATATCTACGTGGAGAATTTTTTAAACATGTATAATACTGTCATAAATAATACCAATAAAGTTAAGGTTAATTGTAGAATGTATATCCAAAATATTTAACCTAATCAATATATAAATATATTATGAATATTTTTCTTTTAAGGTTCTACCAAAATTACTCATGATAAAAAAGCCAATTAATTAAAATAATATATTTTAAGGTTATAATCATGACCATAGACTGCAAATTCAAAAATGCATTTAAAACATTTATAAAAATATGGATAAAAAATATATTCTAACAATATGCAACAATAACGAAAAGCACAATCCTTTTCACATAATAACTACATAATAAAAATATTATTGATAACTACAGTAACATGAGTAACAAATAAAGAAAACTTGTAAAAGTATACTTCCCACATGAAAAAGGATACAATCGTGTGATTTCTCGACAAAATATGAGCTTAGGAACAATATAAGGCATCATATTTTATTTATATATTCTTACTACTATGTTTAAGTTTATAGTTTCACTTTTGCATATGATAAGTTCAATTGATCTTAGGAGTGTACTGTCCATGTCAAAAATAAATGATATAGTAAACATGTTGATATAGAAAGCTAATAGTTGAGCTTTTATCATGTTTTTCGGTTAATGGGACAAATGATAGGATTCGACATTTAATGTTAAAATACCAAATACGATGAGAATACATTTGAATATTCCAGCTATATTGCAGAATTAGTCGTAAATTTAGGTCTGCATGAGATCACTCATGTAACTTCTTATATTTTTACATATTATACCTCGCCTATATAGTCCAAACTAAAAGATATAGCTATAAAAAAAATCATAGTCTAAAGTACCTATTCTCAATGCTTATGGAAGTCTGTGGTTTCCGAAGCCCCTAATTCTTCTATCTTTGCACTGAATTTTTCTATTAGTCTTTGCACAGATACTTTTGACCATATACGTTGTACTTATGTGATTGTATATCCTCATCGGAAAAGTCAAATACTCAATCACCTTTTTGGTAACCTCTGGAATGAGCAACATAAAATATAACTACATAAAGGTTTATCTTTTAATTAAGGTATCGATAGTTTAAGGAGCTAAATGAGAAATACAAAATTTACAAAATATTATATTGACCAAATAGAGGTCACAGAAGAATTCTAATCAATCCCACACTATCAAGCCTGTCTCTAACATGATCCATCTACCACTCACATCAATCTAAACCCTAATGTTTAGCCTAAGTTTTCTAGTGGGTTGAAACCAATTTGAACTATTAATAAAACTTCTATGAAAATTGATTCTTGAAACATGGCCATATAATAGAAATTTATTTGCAACATGTTATGGATGTTCCAATAAGCAATATGTCACACTTAGTTCTGAAGTAAATTAAATTTTGTTCTGAACCCATGCACGATTAATATTAACATCGATTGAATTTATTTGGTATTGTTTTAACAACTACAAACCCAAAGGAGCATTCATGGATAATAAAAAATATTGCAAACCTGAAAGTTTTTTTCATGCGTCATTGTGGATATGTTCCTTGATGTTCATTGTTTCTCTTTTTGTCTTTTATTAACTCTAGCATGATTGCATGATCATTTATTTTTGTTTTGTCTTTTACCCTCTCGACCTCCTGTCGGTGACATAATATTGTGTAAGACTAAAGTATTAACTTCCTTGTATTTGATACCTCTATAAAATTCTAATGAAGAGGTGCTTATCTAGTGCCATAAAAATGCAAGTGAAGGTCTAACCAAAAACGTTTAGAACTAAGATTATTACCTCAAGATTTGAACAACTACCCAAACACTTGTAGAAGAAAAATAAATCTATATAACTAATGCAAGACATTATTGTTTGGTGAAACAAATTAAGTCTGTCAACCATGTACATGGGATATTAGTTAGGGAAATATTGCACCAAGCTTTCAGAAGAAAAAATATATCTGTATGACTGATGCAGTCCATATACTTGCTTTAACTGATATCTATGTTGATTTAGTTAATAATACAAATCTATTGTTACATGTAGAATAAAGCCTTTAAGATTTAATCTGGAAAAACCATAATTTCTTTCTATGATTAATTAATCATTAATTCGTTGAACTATGAAATAGCAAAAGCCAACTTCAATTCTTTTACAGAAACCAAGCAATGAAATCATTGTCTTACCATCTACTATTTGAAGCGGTTTGTTTGAATGTCATCGTTGGTTTTTTAATACCTGTAAAACAAATTTAAGAAAAGGATAGTAAAATGTGGTAGATCTTCGCAATGACATAAATTTTTTCATAGAAAATTCACATATAGTTAAAGAAAATTGCATTTGAAACATAATTGATGAATCACCATAGGATGAAGAAAAGAGATACCTAAGACTTTCATCTAGGTAACATGCGGCAACGGAACAAAGTCAGAATCACAGATTTATGGCATGCTTGGTTTGGTTGAAATTGCCGATGATGTGATGGCGAACTCGCTAGATGTTCGAAAAAGATCGACGATCGAAGATGATAGGATAACGAAGATAGATCGAAAAACTGCTATTAAATGGTGTTATGGATCCACGAAATTGAACCTGACTGATTTTTCCCAAATGAGAAATAGGGATAACGTATACGTCGCCTGGTTAGAATTAGGTAATTTCATGGTTGTACATTTGTTCATTGAACATTAAATTAGGCAGAAAGCGTAGGAGAATGACGCGTGAAATGAATTGTGAAAACCTAAGAGGAAGAAGGGAGCACGGTAGAAGAAGGGAAATGGTGAAAACAGTAGCAATATAAGAAAGAAAAAACGCGATTCTTCATTTCGACAAATATTTTGGAGACTTGTGCGCTCTTGAAATCAAACTCAGTAATAATATAATAGTATAGATTAATGAAACTGAAAATGAGTATTTATAAATCCTTTGAAAATATATTAAACAAATTAGTAATTAAGCAATATAAGAACTCAAGGTTTAGTAGTGTTAAGATTCATTTACCCACATTTTCAAATTGCTTGTAAGTACAACTTCAAAATAATAGTACATACCTCGAATAATGGAATAATTTTTGTTAGATTTGTCACCTACCTTAAAGAGAATGATTTTGTGTACGTAACCGAAGTCTTGCATCGTTTAATATGTACAATCCAATAAATTTAAAATAAAATCTACATTTAGAATAAAAACCACCATGATTATGATTAAAAGCAATTATTATTGTCTAGCTTACTTATAGAAAAATGAAAGATCGTTGTACTAGTAGCATGTTGAGTGGAACAAATAATAAGTAACAATCATTATTAGGGACAAATTTAATATCCTTGTTGTTAAGTACTTGAATTTTTTCTTCGCTGTCTTTTTCGGCATTACATTTTTGGTCAGAAACTTTAGCATATTTATAATGAATTTTTTTCCTTACAATGTAGCACCTTCCTTTTTTAATTTTCGAACATAGGTCTCACTAATAAAAGTGTCCAAAAATATTTAACAAAATTAGGAATCCCAACATACCACCTAATTAGTATTTTGCAGATCCTCATATTACAACTCAGGTCATATTTTGGTAACTACACTAAAATAGTACAATTTGCTACACAAATAAATAAATACACACATATATATCTTTTTATAGAAACTAGTTATTAATGATTGGTTTGTTAATTTAATCATTTTTTGCACAGTCAACTATTAGTAGCTAAAAATGAAATGTAAGGAAGTTCTACGTGAGACAATGGTTACAAACTGAGCTACTTTATTTCTAACTTTACAAACTTTTTCCATACTCCATGTCACTTTTTGAGTGTCGGCCTATTGTTTAGTCCTATATGGATTAACAATGAAGTATAAATGCAAAACTAACTTATCAACCACGGAAATTAATGGAATTGAGAGCGAGAGAGAGATGTCCAACTTAAAAACCACATGCGTGTACTAATCATAAATAGATATTAATGAAAAAAGAACATCTAAAGAATAACCATCAAAATATTAGGAATATATATAATAGTATTGCTATTTGTAGACATGACTATATATAAGAACAAATGACTGAGATACATTTTTATACTGCCAATGAAGTAAGATAAGCATTTTTTGTCTTTCTTCTAAAAAATCGAAAGATTTTTTTTACAATAGTTTGTTATGTTGAGATGAATAATTAAAATGTTATGAATATATTGTTGAGATGAGAAAAATTAAAACAGTTGGCCTTGACTGATCATTCTGTTCTAAGATTATTTCAAATACAAATGGAGACAGACATAACTTCTTCTATCTATTTATATTTGGATTATCTGGTCCACGAAGGGAGGGCATGTATCTACTATAATATTCCACCAGAGTAGGCGGTTCAAATCCGTTTGAGTGTATATGAAGAAAATAATACAAAAAAAGAAAGAAAAACCCAAACTATAGCCACTGCTACAATCACATTATCTTAGTTGTCCCATGCTATCTAGACTACATCCTTTTAAAAAAATTAGTGTTATCATTTTTTTTAGGTAGAAGAAGGTGAGGATGATGATGATGTCAGTAACCTCTTTAAAAAGGGAAAGAAAAAGAAGAAAAATGAGAAGTCACCTGTTGAAATTGCTTTAATAGTGGACCATTTCATGGCTGAGCTTGAGGTCATTGGTGAAGAAGATGCTAAATTAAATAGGCAGTCCAAACCTACTATTAATAAGCTTAGGAAGCCAGTAATGCTTGTAGAAGTTCTCTCGAAGCGCACGGTAGAAGTTATCTTTTCCTCGGCCATTGACATATTTTCAGCAGTACGATTTTTAATAAATGACCAAAAAGTGTGGATGTGAATCTGTGATAAGTCAGCTACTCATAGAAACCTGCCTCAACTATTTAAGCATATTACTTATTCTACTAACACATGACGTGGAATATCACGTGAGCATAATGTAGTGATTTTTTTTAAAATTTGAGCGGAAGCGGTTATTTGTTCAGAATCTAGTATTGCCTATTTAGATACCAATGACACTTAAAAAGAATTATGCAGTCTCACAAAAAAAACAGAAATAGGAGGCACAGAAGATTTAACGTGGTTCAGATATGAATATCCTACGTCCACGGAGACCCAACAACATTTTATTTCACTAAAGAAAAGAGTACAAAAGAGAGAGGAAAGAATAATGGTGGATACTACACTTGCTTGTTCATATGAATATAAAGTTCCTTCATTTATATAGACTTGATAATGAAGGGTTGCTTGGAGATTAAGCAAATCAATTTCCCGATTACCCAGATATATTTCCAATTTGCGTGATTTGATTTTAGTACAAATAGGTGGTGTAATCTTCGCTTCAATATCTTTTCTTTATTCTCCCTGCCTAATTATTTATTTCTTCATTACATTGACTAATTAATTAATTGACTAATTAATTAGTTTCCTTCAAAATATCCTTCCATATATCAGCTAAATTAATTGATTTGATTGAATCAACTAATCAATTTCTTTCCTCTTTAACGAATATTTGAATCATCAAATTCAACACTCCACCTTGATTCAAATATAACAATCGCTCTTCATCACCTTATCATCAAGTAATCAACATATAAGTTGTTGGGTCTAGCGCCCCATGCACTCAAGTAACAGGTATCAAACTGATCAAGTTTGAGCAATGCTCAAACTTGTCCTTAGGAAGTGACTTTGTCATCATATCTGAAGGATTATCCAAAGTACCCACCTTCAACAATTTGATCTTGCTTCGTTCTTACTCAAGCATAAGAAAGAAACCTCTAACATCAATGTGCTTCGTCCGTGAACCATAAGCTTGATTTTCTACAAGATGAATCGCACTCTGACTGTCTGAAAATAGCTCTACTGTCCGTTGCACCATTGAAAGATCATCCAACAACTGAAGTAAGTATAATCCTTCCTTTGTTTCTTCCACAATCGATATCAACTCTGCTTCGGTAGTCGATAAAGCTACGATAGATTGCAACTTTGATCTCCATGAAATCGAGCCTATGCCGAGTGTAAAAACATAGCCCGATATTGACTTCCTAGCATCTCTATCCCCAGCGTAATCAAAATCACAGTATCCTTTAAGAAAGATGTCACCATCCACTCCACCATATAACAAGCCCACCGAAGAAGTGCCTCGAAGATATCTAAGAATCCACTTCACAGCTTGCCAATGCTCTTTGCCTGGGTTAGACATATATCGACTCACAACACCCACTGCATGGGCCAATTTTGGTCTTGTGCACTCCATCGCATACATAAGACTACCAACAGCACTAGAATAAGGTATATCAGCCATGTACCTCTTGTCTTCTTCCGATGAGGGAGATAAGTCTTTTGATAACTTAAAATGAGAGCCTAATGGAGTGCCAACCGGTTTAGCTTTCTCCATTCCAAATCGAGCGAGGACTTTCTCGATGTACTGCGCTTGAGTGACCCTTAACTCTCTCCGCTTTCTATCCCTGCTTATCTCCATACCCAATATTCTTTGTGCCTTTCCTAAATCCTTCATATCAAACTCTTTATCGAGCTCCGCTTTCAACTCCTTAATTCTAACCATACTCCGAGATGCAATCAGCATATCATCAACATATAACAACAAATAAATCATATCACCATCACATCTTCTGAAATAAACACACTGGTCTTTGAAACTTCTGGAGTATCCCTGTGAATGCATAAACTTATCAAACCTCTTGTACCATAGTCTAGGAGACTGCTTCAGTCCATATAAAGATTTGTTGAGTTTGCAAACATAGTCTGGCCTGCTACTATCAATAAATGCTTCCGACTGCTTTAAATAAATCTCCCCATCCAGATCACCATGCAAGAATGCAGTTTTGACATCTAGTTGCTCTAATTACATATCATATTGAGCAACCAATGCCAAAAGAATACGAATAGAAGTATGCCTAACCACTGAAGCAAAGATATCATGATACTCTACCCCTTTCTTCTGAACATACCCCTTTGCGACTAACCTTGCCTTGTATCTGAGATTACCATTTTCGCCATCTTTCACTCTATAGATTCACTTGCATCCAATAGCTCTCTTGTCGGTGGGAAGAGGCACCAAATCCCAAGTATGATTTCTCTGCAATGATTCAATCTCCTCCTCCATAGCAACTAACCAACTAGAACTGTTAATTGATGCGATGGCTCTTTTATAATCACAGGGCTCATCATGGACAACATTCAAAGCATATGTTGCCATATCATCGAAATTAATATCTTCGATGCTCAATCCAACAAACTCATCAAGCCACTTAGGCTTTCTTCTTTGTCTGACAGGCCTAGGTTTCGAATGAGCTCCACCTTGAGTTTGATCCTCTGTACCAACATCGATATTATCCTCATCAACCACGGTGTCATCGGAAACACCATTTGAATGTCTATGGAAAGAATCAACAGATGATTGCTTTGTGTTTGGTATTCTTCACATGTCCTCTCATTGTCATCCGATGAGGAAGGCTCCACCTTCAACATAGCCTTCTCATCAAAAGTCACATGCCTGCTCATAACGATCTTCTTGCTAATAGGACACCACAACCTATATCCCTTCACTCCTCTCCTATAACCTAGAAAAATACACTTGCGAGCTCTAGGTTCCAGCTTCCCTTTGCTCTCATGGACATAAGCTGGGCAACCAAATACTCTGAGAAATAGATAGCTAACAGGCTCTCCTTTCCATACTTCTTCAGGGATCTTCATATCTATGGCAGTGGAAGGTGTGCGGTTGATGAGGAAAGCCGCCATAGATAAAGCTTTAGCCCAAAATCTCTTCTTCAATTTAGCAGTCAGTCTAAGGCATCTTGTCCTCTCCAGTAATGTCCGATTCATCCTTTCTGCAACTCCATTAGACTAGGGGTCTCCTGGTGTGGTGTAATGCCTATTAATGCCTTCAGACTCATAATAATCGACGAATTCCTGTGATACAAATTCACCGCCATCATCTGAACGGAGAACTTTCAATTTCTTCCCTGACTGCTTCTCAACCATAGATTTCCACTTCCGAAACTCAGCAAAGGTTTCACTCTTTGACTGAAGAAAGTATACCCATACTTTACGAGAGAAATCATTTATAAATGAAACAAAATATCTGGCTCCACCTAAAGACGGACAAGGGGAGGGACCCCAGACATCTGCATGAACATACTCCAAGACAGTTTTTGCTTTATGCTCTCTTGTACCAAAAGAAATCTTCGTCTGCTTTCCAAGAACACACCCTTCACAAAAACCAAGTTTTGAATGATGAACTCCATCAATCAATTCCTCGTTTTTCTCAACTCATCCATGCTGCGCTCACCGATGTGATCCATCCGTAAGTGCCATAATCTGGAAGAATCTGAATCAACAGATGTAACAGAAGCTGATTCACCAATTACAGTAGTGCCCTTTAATAGATAAAATCCTTCCCTCACACCTCTCATAACAATCATGGAACCCTTTGATATCTTCATTTTCTCTCCTTCCACTACAATCTTCAAGCCAAGTCTACTTAACGCCCCAACAGAAATCAAGCTCCTCCTCAAATCAGGTACATGTCTAACATCGGTGATCGTACGAATAACACCATTAAACATCCTAATCATCACGCTACCAACACCCACCATACGGCAAGAAGCATCATTACCCATCAGAACTTCTCCTCCATCAATTTCACGGTAAGTGGAAAAGCAGTTCCTATCAGGTATCATATGATAGGATGCGCCAGAATCAATCAGCCATAAGTTCCTCTTCCCAGAAGAGCCAGAAGCGGTAAATACATCGGTGTCACTTTTTGTATCTGATTTCTCTGTTGTAGAAGCTGAGGCTTGCTTTGGATCTTTTCTTCTACATTCAAGCTTAGGACATTGTGCTATGAAGTGCCCTGCTTTCTTACAATAATGACAAGTCAAATTCTTAGGCCCCCTAGACTGAGACCGTGAATAATTCCGTCCTCAACCTTTCTTCGATCTGCTTTGGCCTTTACCTCTCTGAACAGATAAGCCTTCGGTATCACTATCCAAGCTAGTGCTCGCCAATCTACCTCTTAACACTTCATTATGAAGACCGGCCTTTACATCAGACAGACTAATTTTACTGCGGCTATAAATCATGGAATTAACAAAAGCAGTATACTCCTTTGGCAAGGAACATAAGAGGATCACAGCTTGAGCCTCACCAGTAATATCAACTTCCGCTGCCTTCAGGTTCATAATCAAAGTCGTCAAAGCATCTACATGCTCCATGAGGTCAGCTCCAGGCTTCATCTTGAACGAATAAAGTTGTTGCTAAAGAATAATCCGATTAGTGAGAGACTTGTCTTGATATGCATCCGATAACGCATCCCACAGTTCTTTCGCCGTCTTCTTCTGAGAGAATTCTCTAAGAACTTCATCTGAAAGGCTCAACTGAATTGTTGTAAGATCTTCATCTTCCATCTCTTCCAAATCAGTTGCATCAATACCTTTCAATTTCTCAAGCGCAGAAACAACCTTGTAAGTCTTCTCCTTCTTCAATACTGCCTCCATCTTCATCTTCCAAGTACCAAAATCTCCTTTTCCGTCAAAACGTGTTACTCCATAATTGACACCAGATCTTCCAACAGACTTACTAGAAGTAGCCATTATTATCCAAACAGGAACAATAACACTAGCTCTGATACCAAACTGTAGTGATTTTTTTTTTAATTTGAGCGGAAGCGGTTATTTGTTCAGAATCTAGTATTGCCTATTTAGATACCAATGACACTTAAAAAGAATTATGCAGTCTCACAAAAAAAACAGAAATAGGAGGCACATAAGATTTAACGTGGTTCGGATATGAATATCTTACGTCCACGAAGACCCAACAACTTTTTATTTCACTACAGAAAAGAGTACAAAAGAGAGAGGAAAGAATAATGGTGGATACTACACTTGCTTGTTCATATGAAGATAAAGTTCCTTCATTTATATAGACTTGATAATGAAGGGTTGCTTGGAGATTAAGCAAATCAATTTACCGATTACCCAGATATATTTTCAATTTGCGTGATTTGATTTTAGTACAAATAGATGGCGTAATCTTCGCTTTAATACTTTCCTTTATTCTCCATGCCTAATTATTTATTTCTTTATATAGCAGATATACGTTGACTAATTAATTAATTGACTAATTAATTAGTTTCCTTCAAAATATCCTTCCATATATCAGCTAAATTAATTGATTTGATTGAACAACTAATCAATTTCTTTCCTCTTTAACGAATATTTGAATCATCAAATTCAACACATAATAAATAAAGTGCACTCACCTTGTACAGGTAAAAAGGTTGATGTGAATCCGTGATAAGTCAAATACTCATAGAAATCTGCCTCAATTATTTAAGCATATGCCCTTGTTCTACTAACATATGATGTGGAATATCATGTGAGCATAATAATTAAAGTGCACTCACCTTGTGTGGGCAAACATAAGAACCTCTATGTTGCAATTTCATATGGTTGTAAGCATGCAATTTATATTATAAAAGAATTGAGTCGATAAAGCAGCAACATCATTGCTTCAATCTTTCATAGTCAATCCTTTCAGAATTAGAATTAGTGGATTGTAAAGCAACTTCTAATATAAAAAATCAATTACTTCAAAATGAAACAAATATCATGGCATATGCATTCATTAACTAACATATGTGATTAAATTTAAGGGGAAGCTGGGAAATTATGGGTGAAAAATATGTTCAAGGATTTTTCCAACTTCAGTTTCCCAACATAAGAAGGATCTCTAATGCGATTTCATGAAAAATGTATGTTAAACCTGCCCACTTAAGTTAAAAAAGCATAAAAGACCTTGTGAAGATTTTTGTTAAGTACTGTAAAATTGGTCATAAATCAAATCAAGAAGGAAACTAATTATAATTAAATCAATTAGGAAGCAAATTAGTTAGCTAGTTTAGTGAAGAAACTTAGAAAAATAAATATGACTGCAATGGGAAATATTAAAACACTACAGTATCTAAAGTATGAGAATGTTTTGGTAAAATTTGATTAAAAAATGCTCTAAACACAGATCACATGAAGATTTTTGTCAAATATTCTTTTATGATCAAATCCGTCTAGAATACTCTTCATAAAGTATTATTACTTCTATACACTATAAGCAGGAATAATGTAATATGTCAAAAAATACTTGTAGCTGGACCTACTTATCAATCTAATGTTATGTTTGTTGTTGCGCTTGAAAGAGCTATTCTGGAAAAAGATTCATGGTACTTTATGATTTAAGACAGAAGTGAGAATCGGGTAGCATGTGTTATTATCAAACACTTAATATTGGAACAATGCTATGTGAATTTTTTGTAGTAATCCAAATATCTGATTTAAACAAAAGGTAGGGTCGAGGATAAATGATAAAATGCCTACTACAAACTACAAAAATTGCATATCTAAAATTAAAGTCCATTGTTGTTCTTTGAATATCTCTCTACGTTACCACTTTTGCAATTTCATCTTTCTCCAAACCGTGCAATGAAAGTTGAAAAGTCAAAATAGTTAACAGAATTAGATATAAAACAACCGAAACAATATTGTATTCTATTGAACTGACCCCTGGAATGCAAACATGATAACATGGTAGGAAAAGGAACCAATTTATTATCATCCTTATTGAACATTTTCACATTAAATTTACCAATGCTAATTCAGCAAATATACAACTTTGAACTTGTGTGTATATGTGTATTTATTTAAGTGTATCATTTATAATTAAGGAAAATATATAATGAGAAATTTACAATTAAGGAAAATATACAACGGGAAAACTTTTTTTCAATTTGGCAGCATGTTCAGTTTGTATTAACCAAACAATACGATTTAGTTTTTTTAACTACCACATAAGTGAATAGTACATGTAATTATTTCATTGTTTATTATTTATGTCCATAATTAACTTTTAAATGCCGAGTACGCTTCGTGACACATGCTCTTGTTTTCGACCACAGTTGCTCAACATCAATGTCGAGGTGCTGCTTAGTTTTCATCGGGCTCTCTATAAAAAAAATGAAAGAGCTAAGAACCCTTGAGTTTTAAGTCTACTTAGAATCCATTACTTCATATCAGCTTTTTAGATACTTCTTAATCTTCTTTTTTCTTTTGCATAGTTTTCAAAAGAAAAGACAAAATCTATATGAAAGGAGTTAGAGTAACTTTCAGGGCCTAATGGATAAAAAAAGTCCATAATTGTGCAATCCAAATTCAAGCCAACTAATCCTCCAAACAGAAAATGATATCATGTAAATTACTAGGAAGATCCAAAGCATCTAGACAATCATATTTCAAGTGGAGTGACCTAAAATTGCATTAAAAAATTCCTAGCAATAAATTTAATTCTTCTGGACCGACTCACAAATATTCCAAAAAAGTGTTTCTTGTATTTGAACATGGTTGAATATTAGTAAAATAAAAATCGGAAATTTTCATGGTACCTATTCTTGCATGTGAGTAACAATCAAAATATTTTCATTGAAATCCCTTTCATGGCAACGTATAAAAAATAAGTTTAGTTAATTCTTTTACAGTAGCAATCGTCCAAATTATCCATCTACACTCAGTTTCAGAAAACATAGTAATAAGAACTCAAGTCATAATAAACATGGAGCACTGTAATGCCCTAACCAATGAGAAATTATACAGTTGCATGTTTTTACGGTCATACTATTATAATCTACTTTGAAATCTAACAAGAAGAAACTTGGTTAAGATTATCATTTCAAAAAATATATTATTGTGCAGTCCCTAAATGACTAATAATCTGACTATGTTTAGTTGTCGATACCAGCAATAGTTATGGATACTGTAATGATCTCAGTACTGCTATAGTTGACGTTTGACTAATATCAAAACATCCAGCCCAACGTACCCACTCTTATGCTGGAATTTGATGATGACTAAAATTAAAACATTTTCAATATGATAGGAATTCGATAATTACCTGAACAGAAGTCGGAGAAGCCTGTTATTCGATGACGATGGGATGAGAAAGATCGAAATCGTTGCCACGATGTAGTAAGCTGTCAACTGATTCATTGAACTAAACTGAAGTTGGGGAAGACCGCTATTTGATGGTGATGGGATGAGGAAGATCGAAACCACTACCGCAGTGGAGTAAGCTGTCAACCGATTCGTCGGGGGTAGATAGTTCGTCAGCGTTAAAGCGAACGAACGTTGAATATTAGGGTTAGATTGGACATTAGATGGATGTGTAAAAGAAGGGGAGACGCTCGATGGAAAGAAGAAGAAAATCAGAATTGATGGGAGAGGCTATTCTTTTTTTTTGTATGCAAAAGTAGGATGAAGCGGAGAGAAAGATCGGGAATGAAAGAAGTATAAAGCACTTCGGTTCATTTCACAAATTACCAAGAAAGTTCTTATGCGTTGAAATTGAACTCAATAATAAAACAACAGATAAATATAACTTTTATTTTTAGAAAAAAGAAGAAGACTATTTATGTACAAATCCCTTGTTCTTAACACGTGATACTCCAAGGATTGCGTAGACTCCTCCTGTCCCTCTTCCTTTAGTGCCAAATCGGATTTTATCAAGTAAACCGACCCCGACATCATCATGCCTCGCTCAAAAATGCCGAAAATGCCCATCAACTTCCAGAAAACCTCGAAGGTCCTCAAAACCTTAATCCTCGTTTCCACCCTCTTCTTCCTTTACTACCTCACCCTAGATTCACCAATCTCCGCCTCATCTACTACCGCCACCACCTCATTACAGCTTCAACACGTGGCGTTTGGCATTGCGTCATCATACAGAACGTTCGAGAAGAGGAAGGAATTCATCAAACTGTGGTGGCCGCATGGTACAGCTGCAAGGGGGTTTGTGTTCGTTGAGAAAAGATTGGATTTTGGTGAGGATGTTGATAGTTTTCTGAAAGTTGTTGTTTCAAGCAATGACTGGAAGAGGTTTCCGTATACTTTTGAGCGTGGTTTGAGATCAGCGGTTCGCATTGCCAGAATTTGCAAAGAATTGATCCAGATTTTAGATCAAGGTATTTCTTCCGAGTAACTAATATGACATTGCAGTGCTTTACTAAAATGAGTTTGCAATTGCATTTACAGATTTTCTAATAATTATGGTGCCCGTACACTAATCAAAGCAAGGAAAATATCCACTGTTTATATCTGAATATAAATAGATGATAATCTGTTATGAACATTGTAATCATTTCTTTTCGGGGTACTTTGTGTTTGTTTTTGTTTTTGTTAAATTTCATAAATTGCTGGTAACCAGTTAAAGAATGCAAAGCTCTATGTTATTCAATATAATCTTAATATGGGTATAAACTTTATTCATAGGCCTGAGGAAAAAAATATTTCAACTTTTGGCCTCGTTCAAACTAATTACAAAAATAACCCTCATTTTCCTTACATCAATATGTTTTGTACTCGTCGCTAGCATAATTTTTTTGTACTTGCGCTACAAATTGGAATATTATGCTCCTGCTATTCAAAATCACGCAAATATAAATTCTGGCTAGTGAAAACCAGAACTATGTTTATAGTAAGTTTTGAATGAGGCCTAAAGTTGAAATAAGTTTTTCCTCGGCTCTATAAACAAAATTTGTCCTTAACATGGAGATTGAGTTATATATAGAGGATTGAATAAAAAAGGCACTAATATATGTACACATATATGTATGTTTGTATGCATTCGTGTGTGAGCCCGCACACACACACATAATTGCTCTGCTCAGTCGCTATTATTTTCCCTCTCGATTTTTTAGTAGGATAAAAAAAGAGACTGCCATTCAGTAACTGCAACTACCATATAAAAAAGAAACTAAAAGGTGGAATCCAGTGCACGAGGCTTCCGCACAATAGCGGATCCTGAGGAGGTCGATAATGTACGCAACATTTCTCTCACATTGCGAAGAGACTATTTCCAGACTCAAACATAGGCGTCCAGATCATCATGCGGCGACCTAACCGTTGTGTCAAGGCTTCAATGGAAGAATTTTTTTTTTTTGAAAGGAAACCTCATTATATATATTAATAAACTAAAAATAATAAATAACTTCTTGGAAGATATATACGTATACATTATTTATGTAGTTCAAACTTTCAAAGTCTTAAGGATTTGGTTTTAGAGGAAATTTTCCAAATGCTGCAAACTGGAAAAGAAAATGAACAGAGTAAGACATTTGAAATTAGAGGTTTTGGTTAATAATAGCGGAGATGGGAAGAAGTAGGAGGGAAATCATAATCAATACCTGTAGACATGATTGACTAACTGAAATTAATAGTAAAAATAGAATTGCACTATAGATTGTTTGCACAATAGAAAAGGAGAAGAGCAATTAACTTAGTACTTGTTTTTCATTCTAGAAGTGTTTTTAATAAAGGGGAATATGTCATCATATCAAATATACCGAGTACAATCAGTGTTATTAAGGCGCCTGCTTAATGCGTAGAAAGGCGCATGCTTTGCAGTTGCACCGTTTTGGAAGCTAAGGCGCTCGAGCTATTCAGGACGTTCAAAAGTGCGTCTTTTGCTAAGACGGCGAAGCCCCAAGCGCATAAAAACACATCTCAATAGGGTTTGGTTATCAACCTTAAATTAAGTCGAACTTAAGCAACTTCAACTTCGACTGTAGTAAAAAAACTGTACCACAAATCGAGTTCCAAGCTACTGCCACCGTCACTCCAAGTTGCCACCAATGCAAACTTCTGTCCAGCACGTTATTGCTCCCTCTGCCTCGTCTTCTCAACTCAGATACTTTCTTTTATGTATTTAACTAAATTAAGTAAAATTTAAGCTACCATTTTAGAAGTAATTAGTGTTTAGAAGTTAAAATTAATTTAAGTTAACTAAAATTTAAACTTTTTAATTAAGTTAAATTTAAGTTAGTGATGAGAAGTTATTAGTTTAATTTTGACTTTAACTTTAAATTTAATTTAATGTTTAGTTAATTTTAATTTAAAGTCTAATTAACGTTAATTTAATTTTGATTTTAATTCTAGTTTATCTGAATTTAAATTTTAAGTTTAGTTAATTTAATTTTAAGTTCAATTAATTTTAATTTAAAGTTTAGTAACATTAATTTTATTTTAATTTGAAATCTAGTTAATGTGGATTTGAATTTAAAGGTTGGTCAATTTTAAGAGGCGGTTTGGTTAAAGTCTCTATTAAATTTTAAAATACATCAAACATTGTTGCTAAAAAATAAAATGTAAATTAGATATTTAGAATTAAGTTACTGATTAGTTGCAGACATTTCTGCAATTCTTCACTGAAAAATTACGGAAATTTCCTCAATTATGCACCAAAAAATTGCAGACGTTTTGCGATTTTTTTTAAAAATTGAGGAAATTCCCGTAATTATTCACCAAAAAAATTGCGGAAATTTCTGCAATTATTCATCGAATAATTGCAGACATTTATGCAATTTTTGGATATAATTGCATAAACGTTTGCAATTATTCACCGAATAATTGCATAAATGTATGTAATTATTCGGTAACTTAATTCTATGGACCTAATTTACAATCTTTGTTGGGAGGAGTTTTCGTGTATTAAGTTTGATTTTACGGACCTGAGCCTAATATTCACTAATTTTAATCTTAGTTTAAAATTTCGCTAATTTTAATTTGATTTTAGTTTGAAGTTTAGGTAGTGTTAATTTGATTTTAATTTTAGTTAATTTTACTTTGAATTTGAAGTTAATTTAAAATTGGATATTAGTGATTAGAAGTTCAATTAAATTTCAAGTGTTGTGTCGAACACTTGAACTTGAACATCTTTATGCTTTCTAGCCTTTTGTTGTAATTTTAATGTTTTCGGTGTTGTGGACTTAAATTTGACGTCGTTTTGGTCAAGGTTATCGTTTATGGCTTTGTATCTGGTGGCTAGTGCTTTCTTATTTGCAAAAAGATTGTCTACAAACATATTTTAACACTAAAATTATTATTTTTAATGTTGTTTCTAGTGCAGTTTTTTTAGAGCAGAAAAAACACGAAGTTATATAAAAGACGTAGAAAAAAGCTCAAGGTGCCAAAAAGCCCAAGACGCAAGCTTGACGTCTTTTTGCGCCTTAACACCTTAGGTACCTTGAGTACAATGCGAAGACATTATTTGACTAGAAAAACGACAGTTTTAATGCTAAGCTAGTGTGTGTGTATGTTTCCTTTTTAGCAATTTTGAAACTTCTTAGATATTTGGATAATTATCGTAACAGATTAGGCTTTGAATTGAACAATGACTGTCTTGAATGTTGTAATAGCTTATGTTCGAGTTTGATGGTTTATAGATCATATGTAATTTATATGATGAATATCTGTTTAATTTTTGGCAGAAGTTATCTTAATTTTCTTTCTATTCACCATTTTTGATTAAATATTGATATACTGGGACTAACAATTGGAACAACAGTTTATATATCTAAAAAAACATTTTGATAACTTATGTCCTGTTAATTGAAAACATTGTATGCAAACTAATATCAGGCACATTCTCGGAACTTTCTAATTATCTGCTTGGATTTTTTTACCCGATTTCCTGCATTTTAGCATTTGATGAAAGTTAGATTAGCCAAACATAGTTTAAAAGTTAACTCCTTGATGTTTGATACAACCTCTTATAAGTGGATGTTAAAGTGGCATTGAATTTGCATACATTTAAGGGGGGGAGGGGGGGTTACACATTTCGGTGGGGTGTCAAAAATTGTTAGGCATTGTATAGCGTGAAAATGAGTTTTGTGTTTTCCATATGTATGGTGTGGAAGAGAAGGAAAAGTTGGAAAATCCTACACATTCCAACAAATGGGAGATGGAATAAAGAAGATAATTTTTGATATTTATCAAAACACGGAAAACAAGAAAAAACCATTTTCAATTTTATATGTTAAAATCATTTTGCAAATCGATCGTTCCATATCCCTTCTCTTCTTCCATCCATTTTAAAGTACACATTGGAAATGCAAAACTCATTTTCAAACAAGCCCGGCCTTTGCTTTTGACCATGGGTGGGTTTTGTTTTTTTGGGTTTGGGGGGTTTGGTTTTTTTTGTTTTTTTTTGGGGGGGGGGGGGGTTGGGGTAGGGGTGAGTCAAATTATATTAAAAATTGGATGAAAAAGAGGTACCGTCATTCAAACATAAAATAATAAAAACTTCTACCTGCTTAATACGGATATGCGAGGTCCCTTTGATACCTTCCTTTTTATATCACAAGTACAAAATTTCTCTTAGTACCTGCATAACTTATTTGTTTAATGGTAAATAGTAAGAATTCATGGCGTGTAGTGATATTTGACGTGAGCCCTGCGGATAATATATTGCCTTACTTTTCTTCACATAAAATGTTGAATATCCGTGAATGCTTGGATTATTAATACCGTCATAACATATTAGGTCTCAAAACGAATTTTCCACGTCTTAGGTCTCAAAACGAATTTTCCATTTTAGCTAGTAAATATAATTAATTAGATTAGATGCCAAACTAGCAAATTTTGTATTTCGATAATTTTATATTATAAATTCTTATAATGACAATTGCAAATTTTTGTTTAACCTATGCTTCAGTATCTTTACTTATATATGTGAATAAATTTAAACTTGGTTCTCAATATTTGACTAAAAAGTAAAAATGGAAAAAATGAGTTTGCAATTGCATCCATGATATTTATATCCAAAAGATGTGATTGGACAACATTTACTCTTTGGACTTGCAAGTAAAGTTAAAAACTGTTTCACAATTTCCTGGACTAACACCCAAACACATCCTATGAATATCAGTATAATACTTATTTTTAAATTTTGATGTGTTTCAGTCATTTAATCAAGGCAATGCTAGTATGCTTCCTACATTTAATTATTATTTAAAAATCCAATTTTCTGATGGAGTTTAAAGGTAACCCTTTCTTGCTTGAAAATTGAGACACACATTGAACCACTGATACAAGAACGTTTTCTTATGTGTGTGGGCTTTCTGCTTGCTTCCATAATTAAAGTACGGTTTTGAGAACTCTATCGTTATTGATACAACTTTACAGACTAATAACATGTCTAGCATTATATCTTCTGATATTTTTAGAACCTAGCCTGCGAAGTTGTGATGTATAATCTGATCTGCCAAAGGAAGTATGAATTCAACTTCCTTCGCGCTATGTACAACTTCAAGTACCTCAAATTATGTGAAACTAAGCTGGATCTTAAGAGGTGCAAATTTCGAATGATACAGAATAGTTTTAATGTTCTGCTTACAAGTTACCAACAAATTATACATCCATAATGGTATATTTCAAATAGGAAAATTTAAGTTACGGTCTCAATTGCTTATCAAATACGCATAAAATTAGAAGAAACTCTGGTGTTGAGCATCGTGATATTGATGTGCTAATCTTGTAATTTCTTCTATTTATGCTTGCATGGCTTATCCTTTTATCTTCAAATTTTAAGTACAGATTCCTAGAAAACTATTAATTTTGCCATCAATGAAACAATTGTCTTATATCATATCTTTGCATCTTATGTAGAACCTAGCTTACACAATGGTGATGTAAGATGGATTGTGTTGGGAGATGATGACACATTTTTCTTCACAGAAAATCTGATTATAACCCTCGCAAAGTATAACTGGGAACAGTTTTACTACATTGGAGGTTTATCAGAAAGTGTGGAACAAAATTCTCTAAACTCATTCGGGATGGCATTTGGAGGCGCAGGTTTTGCTCTTAGTTACCCATTAGCTAAGGTTCTGTTTAAGGTATTGGATTTGTGCTTGATGAGATATGGCCATTTGTACGGCAGTGACGCTCGAATTTTTGCTTGCCTATTGGAGCTTGGCATTGAATTAACTCATGAGCCAGGCTTCCATCAGGTAATATCTCTCTTTTTAATTGAACAAAGCACTTCAAAGCGAATCATATGCATTGTGCGTGTGTGTTTTTTCCCCTACCTGGGCATGGTTAATTACATGACTTAAAAGTCCTTATCTACCTTGTTCTATTCGTAGCACCAATTTGGTTTTTCTGAGCCATAGTATAAACACTAAATGATTTTAGATTTGATATTGAATTTATCCTTTGCTCCTTTCTGTCTAACTTAGCTAAAGTAATTTCAGCTGCTAGCTGCAATATATATTTAAGGAAATTTAACCCATTTAACACACTTTTAAAAACAAATTACGTATTTAAACTAATTTTAAAATTACTTACAAAAACAGATCAATTTCCGCCTATGCGGCAAAAAGTTATATTTTGTACCCATGCTATTTCAAATAGCACTAGCATTTTTTCTATATAAAAAGGAAATTGTGTTTCTGCTATTTGAAATAACAACAGTATAATTGTTTCCTTTGAAAAAAATATTATACTGCCTCTACTTGAAACAAACTCCGACAGAAATTTTCAAATTTTTTTGGCATGCAGGCAGAAAGCAGTCCGTTTCCCTTTTTAATTCTAAAATTGATTCGAAAATGAAATTTGTTTTAGAATGCGGTCTAAATGAGTAAAAAAAAAAAAAAAAAAAAAATCATTTTTTCCCTACCTTTGCTTATATTTTGTTTCTACACCACTATAAAGCTACTTGCTATATTCTTATAGTTGTAACTTATCAAAATTTTGTTTATTGTATCAATGATGCAATGCGAGTTAAAAACGAGTAATAAAAATCACCGTGGAAATACCTTTTATCAGGTTGATGTCCGAGGAAGCATTTTTGGATTATTGACTGCACACCCGTTGACACCAATTGTATCACTTCATCATTTAGAAATTGTGGACCCACTATTTCCAGGAATGAACCACACTCAAGCATTAAACCATTTACTTAAAGCCTCAAACGTAGATCAAGGCAGGATTTTTCAGCAAACTGTTTGCTATGATCGCTCAAATTCACGTACAATTTCAATATCATGGGGTTATGTTGTTCAAATATATGAAGGCAATATTCTGCTACCAGACCTTCTATCTTTAGAAAAAACATTTACCTCATGGAGAAGAAAATCAGATATTGCTTCTAGTTTCTTTATGTTTAATACACGAAAATCATCAAGAGATCCGTGTAAAAGGCCAACAATTTTCTTTTTCGAGTCCGTGCTTAGTTCCAAACGGCAAACTGAGAGCAGGTATAAGAAGCACACATCTACAACATGTCAACAAGGCGTGAATTCCATGGAAAATTTGCAGATTGTTAGAGTTTACTCGGAGAAACTTGATCCTAACAATGAACAGGTACTTCGATATACAATTACCCAGTACATAACTATAATGCAGCAGGTAAAATTGATGCTATGTCTGTCCTCTCTTTTATTGTATCAATTGATTTAGCTTAAACACCATCATTTTGAATATCTTGTGTGGGACCTGAGCAGTTGGATTGATTATTAGTTCATATTGGTCAGACCAAAATGATGGTCTAACTAGTTGAATAAAGACTAGTGACTTTCTTTTATGAACAACGACGAACAAGGAAGCGAAAAAAAAAAACTTTTTATATGAACAAGTGATACAAAAATATGAAGAAAAAGAGCAATAATGCATGCTCATGCATGCATACACGGATGTATGGCTTAACTGGTGATTCATCAGTTATACATCAATGATTTAACTGCGTATGCAGACATTTGATATTTTGATTTCTGGATTAAGGAAATCAATAACTCTACCAAAATACATATTTGAACAAATAATGAATGATCCTCTCTATTTTGCAGCTACTTGCACGCAGAAGAGATTGCTGTGAAGTATTACCTCTTTCTGATGAAATGATGATGGACATTAGCATTCGAAAATGCAAAGATGATGAGTTGATAGCTATGACTACCTAAGATCTGCTTGAGACTGCACAATAAATTCAACTGTCTGATTATATATTGAGAAGTAAGGCCCATCACCTTTGTGTTTTGTTGTAGGTTACAAAATGTTCTGTATACGACTATTGACTGTTAATATATTATCAAAGATAAGATAGGATTTCATTATCATAGCGTTCATAACTTGTATACAATGAGGATATACAAAAGGTCTGAACGCTTCACCAATCTCATTTTTAAGCTCAGTAAACCCTTCTTATTTCTGTTTTTATCTCATGTGAGTTGATGTAAACCTCATGCTTGGTTGTATATATAGTACCCACTTCTATTAACACACACACACATATAGTGTGCACAATTCTAAGCGTGTGAATTTTCATGATATTTCTTTTATTTAAATCATGTACAAACAATTTGATTTCATTTTTAATATTTTGAATGGTCAATACAACTGCACTATTACTGGATTTTGAGAGCTTTAACATTTTTGAAACGTTTTTTTTCTTTTTTGGACGATTGAAAACAACATTAACCTATCTGTTGAAAATTAGCACATCTCAGATTATATTGATATGAAAAATGATGCAAATATGCTTAATGAGGTAAAAACAATGTTGGATGTAGTGGATGGCCACCACTTGAAAATATCAAAACTTACCAAATTAACTAGAGCAAGTTTAAGTAAATATGTTTTTATAATAAGTTCCAAAATATTACTTAAGGAACAGGCCCCTAGAGTAAGTTTAATTGGTTTATCACTTGAGAGGTTTTATCTTTGAATTTCTCAAGATATTTAAAATACATTTGCGCTGTTGTTTTCAAAATGCAGTTTCGAAACACACAGTATTGAATTTAAGAAAATTTTCGGCCTCCAGGTTGAAAAGGTCAAAAAATAAAGATGGAAAGCAAACCACAAACAAATAAAAAGGTGAAAATATATGTTTGAACTTTGAACACAATTTTTCCTATAAAGCGTACTAAATCAAAAGCAATGTTGCAAAATTTATCCTTTTCAAATTACTTTATATAACAAAATAACAAAACCTATATGCATGTATGAGATTTTATGGCACATACAATGCACGTGCGTAAAAATATTCTTTTAAAATTATAAAATTTAAAATTTCTACGTGGTTTTATTAAAAAAACTAAAAATATAAAAAAAAATGCAATTTTTTATTGTAATAAAGTTTCAAACTTGTAACATTATTTATATTCCAAATTTACGTTTGAAAGTAGGTGTTAATTTTGTTTTTTATGGGATCAAACTACCGACCTTTTGTTTGCATATAAAGGTTTTTTTTAGAACTTTACGGTCGGACCAAAAGATAGCTTTCTATTGCAACCATGTGTACATTATTTAGCACCATTTGTAACCTCCTGATATCTAGTACAAGTTTATATTTGAATATTTGGTACAAAATTGTGCTAAAGAAAGGGTGCTATTGACATGTGTGTGTATTTATGTATATGCATGGCCAGGTATGGATGGGTGGGTACAAAATTGTGCTAAAGAAAGGGTGCTATTGACATGTGTGTGTATTTATGTATATGCATGGGCAGGTATGGATGAGTGGGTAGGTGCATGTGCGTGTACGTGTGCATGCAAACACCCATACGATCTCTACCTGACGGCAAGGCAGCACATGGTGGTGAGATGCTGTACTTTAATGATCAGTAGGCTGGATATTCTAAATGGTGTTTGGAATGGGCCGTTGAAACTTCACATTTTGGCTAAAGATCTCTACGTTTGGACTTTGGTGTTAATTTGGCAATTATTTCGCCATGTGCGGATTTCAATGACTGTAATTTGGATCTGCTATATATTCTTGTTCCTTACTTTTAAATTGTCCAAGCATATAGTATTTCGTGGCTGTAATATGTTCAGACTTCAGATATGTGTGTCTAAGGGTCGTATATTACGTATCCATGTACTTTAAACTTTTGTATTTGTAACATAGTGATAGTGCCGCATTCTTTTCCTTGTCAGTTACCTGATTGCGAGCTGGTAAGGTTAATCAAACCATTTCTTGTACACACACATCGCTACGCCTATATTTCCTATATTCATCTACACCCCATAATTTTGATAGCTACATGATTTGAAATAAAACGAAAAGTTATGCTTATGTTCTTACAAGCCTCAAGGCCATTTTCACGAAATTTTGGCTAGTTTTGATTGTCCGAACTTTTTCAAAATATTAATTCAAATCAAGAGTTCAATAAGTATTTTAACGGGTTTATATTGATTTAACATTTTGGAGCATGTTGAAGTATCAAATTACCACACTTTTTGTGCACAAAATCATGATGTTCATAATGTAAATTGAAGATCTCGAAAGTTTAGTTTAGTTTTGAATTGGGTAATTCTAAAAATGACAGGGTGTAGAAACCTTCGTAACCAGAGAAGAGTGCAGTAAAACCTAACCCTTTGCATGTACACATAGATTTTCGAAGGTATTATATATGATGAGGGTTCAGTGACACCTTTTTTTTAGCACCTCTATCATATTTTGATCTGCACTATTTTGAATACCATACAATTTTGTAGATACGTTCATATCACATTTGAAATCATCTCCGTAAATTTTGAGCACATTTCATATGTATAACATATTTGATGTATAAAAATAATGCTTAAAATAAACGTTTTATAGGTTAATATCAATTTATAATTTTGAAGAGGTTAGCATCAAAATGTTGCAAGATTGTCTATTCATACGAAAAGCTTATTGCCTAAGCCAGATCACTAACCTGACTCTAGGGAGAAAACCGAATGATAATCGAAGAACGTGTGCAAGCTTTGTTATCATTTGTAGATGCGTACTCAGGCTACCATCAAATACCTAAGCATATACGAGATGAGGACTTTATAAGCTTCATCATAGATAAATGAAACATACTATTACAAGGTCAAACCCTTCGGGCTTAAGAATACGGATGCGACCTATCAAAGGTTGAAGAATCTGATGTTTGTAAAGCAGTTAGATTACAACATGGAAGTGTATATATGTAACCTGTTGGTTAAGTCTAGAAAGGCCGTGGAGGCAAGACATGCAAAGAATGTTTAATGTGTTGATGTAATATGGAACGAGGTTTAACCTTGCAAAGTTTGCATTTGAGGTCTTTTCAGGTAAATTTCTCGGGTACAATGTGAGCATTTGAGGGTACAAAGTATGCATTTGGAGTCTTGCATGGTGCCAATGCATGATTTTAATGGGGAATGTATTATATTCCTTGGAGCCATTTCTTTACCTATGACGATCGGTTTGATGCCTTGAACATCCA
The DNA here is from genome assembly GCA_030765085.1 of Allium cepa. NCBI lineage: Eukaryota > Viridiplantae > Streptophyta > Magnoliopsida > Asparagales > Amaryllidaceae > Allium > Allium cepa. The sequence goes on along the minus strand of CM060937.1, from coordinate 251,786,036 downwards.
CCGTCTTCAACAACTTCGTTATTTTTCGTTGCTCTAGCTCTTACGATGCCTTCATAAGGCTACTTGGGTTGGTGGAGCCTGGAACCGTTACTTGAGTACGATGCCTAATATCATATTTTACAATGGAATATGGAATAAAATGTGTGAGAGCAGACCAAGTGGATTCGAGGTCTTCTTACACCCTTATATATGTTAAAGGTTAGGAAGTTTTCAAAGACGTTGATAGATGATGAAAGCTTGATTTTATAGCAGATAAAGATCGAGCAAGAGGTCGAGCCTTGAGCTTGAGATGATGGAAGCGACAATGATATAGACACCAAGAAGAAAGATAAACCACAACATGAACCGGTAAAACATCTTTAATAATAGTTGTAATACCTTTGATGTCACACATTTTTTGTACCAAGAGAACTACCAAAAATGCCTCTAAATATTAATCACTTAAAAATAGAATCTAACAAGTAAGTTTCTTTTACCAATTCAAAACGCTTATCTGCAAATATTATTAAAATATCAATATCACTTAGAAATAGGATATAACAAATAAACAAATAAACTTTCTTTTCAAAATCATTCTTTATTAGTTAATAATAGAAATAAAATTTCAAGCTAATAAAAAATTGAATTCATTCTTTATTAATTAACGATAAAAATAAAATTTCAAACTAACAAAAAATTAGATGTTGCAATTTAGAAAGAATAATTAAAACTTAGTACATGTCATTTCAACACAAAAAATGACTAAATATTTATGCAAATCATATTCTTCCAAACAAGTTAAACGCTCGTTTTTAATAATAGTTGTAGTATCTTTGATGACACATTTTTTTGTACCAGCGTGAATTACCAAAAATGCCCCTCTAAAGATATTAACAAATCTTAATATAACTTAAAAGTAGGATCCAACTTACCAATTCAAAATGTTCATCTACAAATACTGTCAAATATTAGTATCACTTTAAAATAGTATGTAATAAATAAACTTATTTTACAAATTCAAAATGTCCATATACAAATATTATCAAATTTTAATATCACCTAAAAACAGGATTTAACAAATAAACTTTCTTTACAAATTCGTTCTCTATTAACTAACAATAAAAACAAAAATTCAAATTAACAAAAAATTAAATATTGCAACTTAAAAATAAAAATTCTAACTAAATAGACATGATTTTAATGCAAAAACATGGCTAAATATTTGTGCAAACCAATTTTAGAAAAATAATTCATGTGCGAAGCACGTGCTATAACACTCGTCAGAAAAGTGTTAATAGAAACTTGCGACCCCTTGCGTGTTGTGCAGTATGAAAGAACTACATACACTATGTTTATTGAGTTATTTCATGTCATAACGATGATGAAAATTGTGTAAAATAAAATGGCTAAAAATATGCAAAGCTAGAATTCGAATCGGGGTGGACTGTCAGATGAACATATGCCTTTACCACTGCACTATACAAGCTTTTGGAAAATATTATAATTCAGCCGACCTAAATTTTACAACTTGTCTACTGTTTTTGGCTATGCTCCGGGATCGAATTTTACATTAAGCCGGTCGACTAAAGCCTTCTTTCAGTCGACTGACCTAGTGTAAAACGGCTAGTTATTTAAAGTGATACCTTCGTGTCTCTTCACATCAGAAGTTGCATCTCTTCGCTCCTACAGCCACTTCTCTTCATTAGTTGCAAAATTAAAAAGTTGCTTCCTTACTTTACCATCCCTACAATATCTATATAAACCCCTAACCATTCTTGAATCAAAATACAACTTTATGCTTTGATTTCCACTCCTAAACTCTCAATTTCTAAAGCAATCCTTCAAGTTTCAAGAAATTCATCTAATTCAGAGAATTCGACTAGTTGCTTCATCTATACATCCCATAATCTAGTCGAATAAATTCCTTGCCCAACTCAATATCATTTGGTTTGGTTATAGAAGTCATTGTACATCAAATTGACATTCTGTATATCAAGATACGTTGTGGCAGAGAGTAACGTTTTTGTACACTACTTGAATTGTTGTTGAAGTCATATTCGGTTGCTCAGAAAATTTTTGTAAACCTGTTCCTCCAGGTGAAGTGAGGGTGTTGATAGTGAAATACCAAAGGGAAGCTTCAGGACTGGACGTAGGACAGAAAGTCCGAGCCAGTATAAAATCGACTGTGTAATCTGTTATACTATTCCGCTGCATTTACATTGTTTACAACTATCGATCATTTTCGATCCAGTGCATAGCGACTAACAAGTGGTATTAGAGCCTGGTGTTCTACTGATCGTAACATCTTAGAACAATGGTTAGGAAGAGAAGATCCATTCAGAGCTCAAAGATAGTCGAGAAAAAGCAAATTTCTAGAAGTGAGCAACAATCTACAAAATCAAGGTAAATGTGCTGTGTGGTTAATCTCAGATCAATATCGACACATTGAGATTATATATATAGTTATCTTTTACAAATGCATGAAAAGTTATTAAAAGATTTTAAAGCATAAAAAAAGATCAATTCTATTTTTTAGCTAAATTAGATGATTGTGAGCATAAAATTAGTATTTTAACAGAAGAAAATAAGTTTTTAGTAAAACAAACTGAAATTTTCGAAAATACATTGGAATATTTTACAAAAAGATTTTTTATTAAAAGATAATGAGTGCTTAAACGATTAAAATACGTAATCAAAGTTTTGCAAAAATAAAATTCTTTAAATGATTCTAATTCTAAATTTTTGTTTCTTGAAATATAGAATATGGCTTTAAATGATAAAAATCTAGAAGACTGTGAATTTTTAAAAGATAATAATATTATGTTGCAAAAAGAAATATGTGATTCCAAAGCTGTTTGTGATAAACTAAATGAGAAAATCAAAAATTTAATAAAGGAAAAAATGATTTATCTTACTTAACCATTAATAGCAAAGCTCACAATAATAGAACTGGTTTATACTATAAACAAGATAGTTGTAGAAAAAAATACTAGATATGCATTTATGTATGCACATTTTAATGCTCGTACTAAAAGTAGATATAGTTCTAAAAACAATCCATGTCATAATATTATTATGCTTAGAAATTGAAAAAATCCTTTGAATACTAAATCGATGGCAATTAATGTTGATATATGGGTTTCTGCTAATCTAACTAATTATGATTGACAACCATACATTAGCAATTATTACGATACTGTGATTAATAGTGGAAATTATATTTTTAAGAGATCAACCACATCCATTTGTATATGGTTTCGTAAGTCGTAAGCCTTATGTCTATTATAAAATGAGTATCATTTTGCTTACATTTGACACATCTATTGGATACTCATCGCTTTGCATTAATGTTAAAATTATTTAATTTTGACTTTTTGATGATATTCTCCATTTATTTTTAATTTTCTCACACTTTTTGCTAATTAAAAAAGGGGAAGAAATAATGTGCATATTGATAAGGGGAGTACACGGTAAAAAGTTAAAGAGAAATATTATACTTAGGGGTTTTTTTTTATCATATAGTATGCCAATGCTCTTCTCCCTTTTTGTTGGTGACAAAGTGGGAAAAGAACGTGTGTTTTACATATTATATATTTGCATTTATATGAAGTTGAGGAAAATTACGTTGCGTATATCTAGGGGAGCTATTATTTTATATTAAAGTTGCATGGTTGTCATCGTCAAAAAGAGGGAGAATGAAAGAACTACACACATATGGTGTTCTGATGATAATAACCATACAACAATGCTACCGATATGTTTATTGAGTTATTTTAGTTCAAAACGATGACGGAAAAGTTGTAAAATAAAATGTTTAATGCAAAGCTATGATTCAAACCCAGGCTGGCTAAGAGATAAGCACATGCCCTTACCGCTATACCATATAGTCTTTTGGAAAATATTATGATTCAATCGGCTAAAAGCCTTGTTCAGTCGACTGAACCCAGTTAGGTGAATACGAACAACTTGTGTACTGCTTTTGGCTATGCTGTCGTGCTCGAATTTTACACTAAGCCAGTTGACTGAAGCCTTCTATCAGTTGACTAACCTAGTATAAAATGGCTAGTTTTTTGAAGTGATATCTTCGTGTCTCTTCACTTCAGAAGTTGCATCTCTCCACTCCTACAGCCAATTCTCTTAATCAATGGAAATATTGAAAGGTTGTATCTCTGCTTTACCATCCCTACAACATCTATATAAACTCCTAACCATCCTCGAATCAAAATATAACTCTATGCCTTAATTTCCACTCATAAACTCTCAATTCCTAAAGCAACTCTCCGAGTTCAAAGAAATTCATCTTATTAAGAGATTTCGACTGTTGTGCTTCGTTTTCACATCTCATACTCTAGTCGAATAAACTCCTTAGCCTCTACACCTTCATTCAATATCATTTGATTTGGTTATAGGAATCATTATACAACAAACTGACATTTTTGTGTACCAAGATACGATGTGTCAGAAAGTAACGTTTTTGTTACACTACTTGTAATTATCGTTGATGTCTTGTTTGATTGTTCAAGCAGAGTCTAAACTTGTTCCTCTGGGTGAAGTGAGGGTGTTGATAGTGAAATACTGAAGGGGAGCTTCAAAACTGGACGTAGGACAAAATGTTGAACCAGTATAAAATCTACTATGTGATCTAGTATACTATTCTTGTAACTTCCCATATCTGAAGGCCAAAAGCTAAGCGCTATAGATGCTGTAGTTATCCATATTATTACGACAAAATACAATAATGATAATGGTATCCATAATGTCAGAAGCACTTGAATATGAATAAAATCACAGATTTCAAAAACAACATTTTACTGATTACATTTCAAACCAAATTCATATCCAATTTACATAATCACATATTGTTTTCCAAGTAAAGATTAATTATAATCATTAAAAAATCCGCCAAGAGCGACATATGACGATGCTCACTTGGTTGATCAAAGCAATATAGTCATATCTGATCTAACATACACAGCGGAAATAAACAAAGCAATATAAAATTCCTAATTAGCTATCCGTCAGCCACCTGCTTATCTCCGAAAGCTTTTGTTCGCCAAAAGACTAAAACCTGAAAACCCTAACCCTTAGCCTACTCAAATCAATTTTGAGTACCCGAGAATTTAAGAGGAAACAAAATTTTTGATCCAGACATAAAGCCTGGTGTGAATAATTCTGTTACATCTCAGTTTATTGATATTAAGAGAGACCACGCCGCTTAGCGGAACGGGTTTCCCCTCACTTATATCATCTTTAAAACATATATTTTTGCAAATCCTTTGCTACAACCTTGTTGTCTTTCCCTGGTGTGTACTCAATACCAAAATCATAAGCATCGATAAACTCTAACCACCTTTGTTGTCTCGTGCTCAACTCCTTTTGAGAGAACAAATACTTCAACGACTTATGATCTGTATATAACTCAAACCTTTCTCCCAAAAGGTAATGTCTCCACACCTTCAATGCAAAAATCACTGCATCCAATTCTAAATCATGCGTCGAATATCTGACCTCATGCGGTCTAAGCTGTCTAGAAGCATAGGAATCACTTTACCCCTCTGCATCAGCACAGCTTCTGGTCCTCTTTCACATGCATCGGTGTAAACCACCAAATCCTGATTCCCTTCCGGAACAACCAAAACAGGTGCATGGGTCAATAAGTATTTCAAACTTAAGAATGCTTCTTTACACTTATCGGTCCACGCAAACTTCACATCCTTTCTTGTTAGCTTAGTCATCGGTGCCGCTATCTGCGAAAAATCCTTAATAAATCTCTGATAATAACCAGGCAACCCAAGGAAACTCTTTATCTCCGTCACTTCCTCGGTTCTCTTCCAACTATTCACTACTTCAATCTTAGTTGGATATACGAACAACCCTTCCTCTGAGACTACATGACCAAGAAACTTTACTTCTTTCTTTCAGAAATGACACTTCGAAAACCTCGTCTTCAGCTCACCACTCTAAGATGGACTTCATGCTCTCTTTCATCCTTATAGTATATCAAATATCATCTATGAAAACCAATACAAACATATCTAAGAGCTCTCACAAAACCCAGTTTCTTAAATCCACAAAGAAAGCTGACGCATTACTCAGTCCGAATGGCATAACTAACCATTCATACGACCCATATCTGGTCCTAAATCCCGTCAAAGGTATATTATCCTTTAGTACCCTAAGCTGATAGAAACCTGTCGCTAATCCAACTGCGAAAATACCTTAGCTCCACTTAATTGGTTGAACAAATCATCAATCCTCGGCAATGAATATCGATTCTTTATCATCCTCTCGTTCAACTTACGTTAATCAATATATAGCCTTAACGATCCATCCGGCTTCTTAGCAAACACTATGGCTGCTCTCCAAGGCGAACTACTCGGCCTGATAAAACTCTTGCTTTCTAAATCCACCAACTGCACTTTTAACTCCCTTATCTCTGTAGGGATCATCCTACTTGGTGGTCTACTCACTGGTTCTGCTCCCGAAACCAAATCTATTCAAAACTCAATGGCTCGTTTCGACGGCAATCCAACTAAAGGCTTAAAAATGTCTGCAAATTCTCTAACCACGAAAACTTGACTTAACTCATCATCCAACTCCATAACACCCAACAAAGCATACATCTCACGGCAAGAATCTTCCGTGTATAAACTATTCGATCACTACAATCTGGGTATCTAAGTGATATTTTCCTATCTTGGGAAAATATCCTAGCATCGTACTCACTTAACCAATCCATCCCAAGAATAATCGTGAACTCTATAAAATCAAATACATGCAAATTTCAGACAAACGTATAACCTAATAGGACAAACTTTAACCGTTCACATCTCAACACTAGAGTTGCATGCTTTCTTATTGGATTTGTAGCCCATAAGGAAGTTACTAAATATGTGGGTTCTAGGTTAAGCTTATCTATCAAACATCTATATATAAAAGAATGTGATGCATCAATATCAAATAGAACACTAACAGTCATACCATGAATCTGAAGCGTACCTCCTAAGACTTCCTTTCTTTTTTCCTGGGTTCTTGGCTTAGAAGCAGCAAGTTCCAATGCATACACCTTGCCTTTTCCATCTTTTGTGGGCTCCTTGCATGGGCTCTTATAATGGTCAATCTGGTCATAGTTGAAGCACCTGACATTCTTCTTTCCGGCTTCCTCCTTTGCGTTCCCAATATGACACTCATTAGCAAAGTGCCCCTTCTTATTGCACTTGAAACAGACAATCTCAGACTTCCCCTTCTTAGCTGCTTCACCCTTTTGAGTACCCTTCTTAGGAAAGAACTTCCTCTTCTGATTCTGTCCAACCTAGAATTCTATAGCCTTACTCTTCTCTAGAGAATTAAGAATCTTCTCATGCCTTAAGGCCATCTCCATAACAAAGTCAGAAGGATCTCTAATATGAGGTAATGTGACCTTAGCTAACTCAGGCTTCAACTCCTGATAAACTTCTCATTCCTCTTCATGACTGTATCCACTGAAGCATACCCATATCGGGCCAACTCCTCAAACTTTTAGCATACTCCAGAACTGACATCTCCCTCTGCTCTAACTCAACAAATTTCTTGATCAGAGCTGACTGTGCCATTGTAGACATAAACCTCTCTTGGAACCTCCCTTTAAAATCTACCAATGACAAAGTTTCTTTGTCCACACCAGCTGTTACACCGTTCCACCAAAACAATGCGGTTCCCTGAAGCTGTCTAGATGCCAACCTCCTCTTCTTCTCATTGAGCCCTAAGTGTGCAAAAATCTTTTCGCAGTGCAACAACCAATTTTCTACTTCTGTAGCATGCTCTGTCCCAAGAAAAGGCTTCCCTCCAAGCTTAGCGTAGTCTTTGCTTAGCTTAGCATAATGGTTAACTATCGGAACTTCCAAAACTCCTGCCCCTGCAGCATCTCCACCTACCATTCCAGCTGCAACTTCAGCTTGCATTATATTCACAAAAAACCGATGCATAGCTCCCATGTCCATTTGTGGACTCCAACACCTACATTCTCTGCTTATGCTTGACCTTGGGTTCTCCTTGTACTAGGATTGGCATTTCCTTCGGTGCCCTCCCCTCTTGGGACATCTCTTCATATTCTACCTTTATATCTGTATTCAAACCTTATAAGATACAGAAAAAGAACCTAACAAAATAGAAGACTAGAGATAAAGCGTATACTTATATATAGCAAATAAAGTATGTTACTATAGAGTTATCTCATACCCCAATCTTACTCTAATATCTTAGGATTATGTTTTTTAAACCCTTTTTAGTTTAAAGTTTTTAATAAACCATGCTCTGATACTAAGTGCGTTAGTTTTTACCATGTCGAAAGCGAAGATGAGGAGGTGGAACCTAATGCCGATGGCGTCGAAACAATGAAAAACGTATAACGAATAGTTCTTTTCACCCAACCTGCCTTACGTGTCTAATTGTGATTTGGTTGTCTTTTTCTTTACAAATAAAAAGTACTACACTTTTCAAAAGCGATGCCGACTTTCTGGGTTAACATATTTAAATTATTTTACAAAAAGCCCATTCTTCTCTTTAAATTATATAAAACATTAAAGTCCCATACCTTGAATAATTTTATATAACCCTTAAAACATTTAGGAAAAATCTACAAAAATTAAAGAAAATCTATTTTAACATGTTTTCCAACATATAAAAATTTGAGACCCCAATCTTTTATTTTTTAACCAAAAAATAATTACTAACCCAAATTAGCATTTTCTTTACTAGAAAATTCATATAAATTCCATATAATTTCAGAAAATTTTAAAAATTGAAACCCATCTCCAAAATAATATTTATTATCTTCCTAAAAATTCTCAAGGCATTTGGATGTTGTTTTATATGGTTTTCACCTTAAAACATATCATAAAATCAATATGAATATACATAAATCATCAACATGTATATATAATCATTCCATCATTCAAAATCATGGAAAATCAATGCAAAATATTCTGCAATCATCTAAAAACCAAAAATACAATTAAAAATGAGATGTAAACATTTTCACCTTAGCTTTAGAGATTAAGGAGCTTGATATTTGGATGAATTTTGATTTGTATTAACTTTTCCTTTAGCTTTTCTTCCTCTCTTCCTTGTTAATGATGGACGACCCCTTATTTTAAAAATTTCAAAATGAAATGAACGTGTATTCTAATACACGGCCAAGGTTTGGAGGATATAGAAATGACCTCTTTCCTGTTTTACCCCACCTCTTCAATTTAAACTTCTTCTTTTCATTCATTGTTATATGGCACGACCACCCTTGATTAAATCAAATTTCAATCCCCTAATCAACATGTTATTTTATTTAATTTAGCTAATTGAATATCTAAATAATGTTACCAAAAATCTAGGGTGTTACAATTCCGCTGCATTTATATTGTTTAGTACTATCGGTCATTTTTGATCCAATGCATAACGACTAACATTCTAATCTTATCGTCGGAATCAAGGAGCCGATAGATTTCTTAAGAGATAATGTTCACGCATTTGCCTACTCGTACACATATATGGTTGGAATCAGTCCCTCCATGATCTCCTACACACTCAACATCAATCTTAAATTTCCATCGATTAGACAAAAGCGACGACTTCCCAATGTTGAAAGGTATGCTACTATGAAGGAAAACATCCAAAAATTGTAAGATTTCCCAGTTCATGCAAAAGCCTACAACCTAAGCTAGATCGCTAACCTAGTTTCAATGGAAAATGTAGGGCATGCGTAGACTACTCAAACTTAAATGACTTGGGGCAAAATGACATCTTTTCCCTACATTGAGTCATTCATCTTATTGATGCAACTTTGAAGCATGAGCTGTTATCATATGGATATGTACACATTCTACAATTGGATACCTAGTCATATGCCGAATGATGTCCATACAAACTTAAAAGGCTATATTGTTACAAGGTCAATGGCCTTTGGGTTTAACAATGCAGGTGCAACCTATTAAAGGTTTATGAATTGGATGTTTGCAAAGCATTTGGATCGCAATAAAGAAGTGTACGTAGATGGCATGTTGTTTATGTTCAATGAAACCGGGGGATGTTAGAGACCAGCAGAGATGGTTGATGTGTTGAATATATGGGAGGGGTTTAACCCTACAAAATGTGCGTTTGGATCCTGTTCAGGCAAATTTTTAGGTATGATGTAAATGCTTGGGGGATAAAGTCTAACCTGGGAAAAATAGAATAAGGAAAATGAAAGAACATATAATACAAAGATGTTCAAAGCCTGGAAAGAGGAGAACCGACCTATGAAGCAAGGTTAGGCATCTAGTTGGATGACAATACAATGGACTTCTTGATATAGGTCCTACATCCGATCATGAGAGGATGGACTTACGATGCAATGTGTAACGACTCGTATTTTTCTCGTTGTTCGATTTTGAATATTTAAATGGTTTAAATATTAGATTTGGGATTATAATTTAGTTAGTAAGATTTTAAAACTGAAAACTTAAGCGATTTCGGAATTTTCAAAATTATCGATTTAATCGACATGTTAAAGTATCAATCTGGGGCACGGTCTTAAATTTCGACAAAACTAATTCCATTGGATCCGTAATAGTGTATTATTATCGGATTTCAAATTTCGTAGTGTTTGGAATTATTCTTTGATCGCACGGGATAGAAACGCACTAAAATTAATATCGAAATTTAATATAATAATTGGTTTAAAAACATTCTTCTCTATACAATCGAATTAGGACTCGAAACCTTTTCCATTGTATTCTGAATAGAGGTATAACATTACGAACACCTAGTGGCATGCCTCCATAAGGGTTCAAGATTTTGAGTTGTGAAAATCGAGACGTTTTAAAATTTAAATATATATATATATATATATAATTGACTTGACCTTTTTAATTCACATCAACTATTATTCTTCCTTTTCAAATTACTGTACACCTAGCCTAACACGCAATCTTTCATTCATAAATCGCGTCCCTCCCTTTCTTTCTCTTCGTTTTCAAATCGACCAAATAGTTAGACAAAAAACCGAATTCATATCCTATAAAAAAGTTGCATCTTTCTTCCTTCCCCTTTCATTCTTCGGTTCGAATTCAAAAAAAAAAGAGAAAACAAAATCGGCCTTCAGAAAAGAAAAATATATATAACAAAATCGCGACCGAGCAAACAAAGGAAGCGAGGCAAGTGGTTCGTGGTGATGAGGGTAAGCATGTGGCATAGTGTCGTGATTTGAGGTTCGAAGCCGAGGCTATTCGCGGCCAGTTAGGGTTTCAGTGATCGAGAATAAAAAGGGAGCCGCGACTTTGCCTTGGAGGCACGGTGAGGAGCAGCGACGTGATGGACTGGGTAGCGGCTCTTGATGTTGGGATTAATGTAGGGCAAACAACGACGAGCAAATGGGCGTTGGCCGTAGCAGTGGGTTCTAGGGTCGAAGTCGTGGAGGGGGGGCGATAGCGATTGATTTTGTGCTCATGATTTCGGTCAAGGTATTTGGTGGTGGAGTGATCGCAAGCTCAGGGGACAGGGCGGCAATTAGGTTGGGGTCGCGATTGATTTGGGATAATGCGAGGTGCGATCGTATTGAAGGCAGTGAAGTCGGTGATGTTAGAATCGAATATCGAGAGGAGGAAGCTCGAGCTGGGTTCTTGGTTGACTGAGTCGTAGTGGAAATTCTAAGATTAAAATTTATGAGGTAATTAACATTTTTTAATTAGTTGGTTAAATTAAATTAATTAGCAAGTTAATTGTTTTAATTAATTGAATCTTATAAAATTCATAAAAATGTTTATACGAGGTACAAAAATCGTAAATTATAATATGGAATTAATTGGAGATTTTTAGAGGCAACTATTAATCAAAAATTGGAACCAATCGCAATTAAAATCAAGGTGAGAAAATTTCTCACTCGTTTGGATTATCAGATTAATTTTTAAAATAGTTAAAAATTAATTTTTGGATGCCTGGATGAGTTAAAAATTATTATCTGTTGAATGATATATTATATATATATAGTAGTATATATATTAGTAATTGAAGTGATGTTCCTGCACATTATAGCGGATGAGACCCTATGCGTCCCGCATAATAGCGGATGACCCTATATACCACGATATCCCCTTCGAAGTGGGATTGTTAGTTTTATCATTATCTAACATCTGTGGATACAGGAAAATAGGTTGGAGTGATCCAAATGGATTCCTCAAATATATAATGTTTTTCATATATATAAGATATATGATGTGATCGAATAATTTGCTGGGTTATTTTGTGTTTTTAAATGTTATAATAGCATAGGAATCAACTTGGGTATATTAAACACCATAAGCATTATTTTGAAATTTTTAAGGAATTAAAAAGAGGTTTTTAATATAAAAATATGAATATCGAAATTTGGATTATTTAATAGAGATTGATTTGAATAAGCAATAATGGATTTTTGATCGTATTAAATAATGCTGAAAAAATACTTTAAATGGAGATTTTTAAAATAAATCATATAAAGGGAATTTTAAGACTAGATTTTAAAGTGATATTCGAGAAATATAGAAAGATGTTGAAATCGATGTTAAAAATAGATTGGCAAAAATAGATGGAATTTATAAGAAATTGAATTTATAAATGAGATTATTTTTGGAACTCAAAGGAGTTATAAAAAAATATAAACGATGTTTAAAAATAAAGAAAAGTGATATCGGATGATAAATTTGAGATATAAGTTTGCAGGAAGAATTTGAATTTGAATATGGAAATAGGGTGAGAGAAAAATAGTGGATACTATCTTTAGGTGAAAATGGTGGAGACCTAAATGGAAGTGATAGGAGGGAAATCAAGAGGGATTTTTGAATTAAAATTTGGTCACTGAGATTTAAAATATGTTTTATTTCGATAAATTAAGTTTTATTTCAAAAGGGTAAATTTCATTTATTAAACTATGTAATTTAAAGCCAGTTATTATTGAAATACTTAAGAAGTGAATTTTTCAAATACGTAATAATTTATTTTAAATAATTCCTAAATTTTTAAACCACTTTGAAAAGTGATGTTATAAAAATATTTCAATGTTTTAGATAATTACTTGAATATGACTTAAAATAAATTATTATTATTCTTTTAAATACTTAATATATATATAAAATTTTGTAAGGTTTGGAAATTTATTTATAAACCTTCTCGAGAGTTGAAAAGGGATATATAGTAGATGGGACTTGTAAGAGAAGTCTCATAACAAAATTTGGGAAAGTAAGAAGATTTCCGAAGAAGTTAGATAAAAGTTAACTTCGAAAATGAAATAGAATTTATAAAAGAAGTAGAAAGGGAATTTGGAATTATAATTAAGTATATTTGACTGTGGGAATATTGAAGGGAATTAATTAAAGAATTCCGAAACTTATAAAATTTGTTATAAATGAGTTAAGAAATTTACAAATAAATTGTAAATGATTTGAGAAGAAGAACTAGGAAATGAGTGGAATACTTTCTAAGTGTTGAATATAAAATGAAGGGGAAAAATATTCTAAGTATTGGAAAGGGGTGGAAATATTCGGTCGAAAATACAAGGATTTGAAAACTGTTTTCAAATGTTGGAGCACTGGGAGTAATATCTTATAAAGATATTTTCGAAATAAATTTTGGAAGGTTTTAAATAAGGCCCGATGTCTGCTTTTGGATGTGTACTGATAGTTAAATAACCGACTATCAATTTTGGCCAGTTTCGTTAATCGTTTCGAAGAGACCGGGATCAGAATTAATTATTCGAATACCACTTCGATTCAATTTGAACGTTACGAATGAATATCATGAAGATGATGAAGACGGTGATTCAGTTTGTCTAGACCTAGGACAACTTGTATGGATGAATGCTATCAAAACATCATCATTGGAGGACGATGAGCATTCTAAGTGAAATTATTTCTTGAAAGGTAACGCTTAGCCTCGAGCCTCATCAACCGAGAATGACTAAAACATGGGAGATGCATTAAGGCTAAGTAGGTCGCACCCAAATAGGATATGTTATCACTTTTCTAGATGTCCTCGAAAACCTACTTATTATGGATATGGTTGTGCATGGAAGAAGGAGCGCTCAATGGTAAGGGTGGGAACACCCGGGGTTATAACATATTCGGTCTATCCAGGTTAGGGGTAGGCTAGTCTTGTGTAGCAGGGGATCCCCGCGAAGTCCTCGGTACATTGTTCTAGAGGTGTACTGCGATGGGCGGTACCCCAGTGGCCCAGTCATTCGTATGTAATTCATTCTCCAATAAGTGCGGTACGGTTTTGATTGTGCCTAACTATGCTGAAACGTGAGATGCAAGCATTTCAGCTATTTTCTATTTACTTGGCTTAGACACTGTTGTAATATCAGATGATTTTGATAAAAATATTTTGGTTATCGTAAGGTGTGTCGTGTTTACGTGTGACGTGGTATTACAAGACACCTTTGTTTTTCAAAGGGTTTTGAAAAATAATAGTAATAATTGAAATTGAGTGTGTTTTCTCACGCTGGTTTTTAGACTAACTCGGATGTTATTTTATTATAATGCTCGGGTCAGACCAAGTATTACAGATTCAGGATAGGATGCTATGGAGCTCAAAAGACGAGTTGGACGACAGAGACGTATTTCCGTACTTGATGTATATTTCCGCTATATGAGGATAAGTTATTATAACTGTCCAGATTTGATGTAGTAATTGTTGTACTCTGATGATTGGAAGTATTAAACAGTTACAGATTTTTTGTATAAAAACCTGTTATTATATATTATATTTTATTCCGCTGCGATTGTGAGATTCTGTGTTGTCGTGTTCTATTTTCTTCTACTTTTTTTTTCTTCATCACCCCTAATAAACCGGTGTTTCCGACACTCGATTGTTCGGCACTCGATTGTTCGGCATTCTATTTAGTGAACGCATTTATGTCGATTTTCGAAGGTCGAAAACGCGGTCCGTTACACAATGATAAGGCCACTCATTTGATTGCTCAACAAGGTATCGACTGAACATAAGAGTTTGCATGTGATCTAACCTATGGCTATGCATGTCGATGGACATGCCTCTTTGGTTATTCCCAAGTGCTCGAGTTTCATGGCATGTTGGTTTCGTTTCCGCAGAGACGATATTCATAATGTACATAAAACATATATAAATTTTTATAGCATTTACAATGGTGTAACTCAATATTTGTTGGAGGTGTTAAGTAGGTGCTCTAAAATGGATTGATATCGACCTTTGCACATTATGTCAGTTCAATTAAGTATATTATTTGGTTGTTTTGCTTTAACAGGTTTGTACGTTATATTAGTCATGTTAGCAGTAGCAACCGTGCTCGCTGTTGTAACCTAAGAGCATTCCCAACCGTGTCACGGTTGAAAAGCAACCGACCTCCAACGTAGGGTCGGTTGTGGCCTTCTGGGTTGCTTCTTAGCCGGCTTTCTTTTAGCCGGCTAAGGATAGCCGGCTAAAACTAAATATTTCCTTAGCATTCCAAAAGAAAGTCTGCAAAGGAAATGTATAAACTTAGCCGATTAAGGAAATATTTTCTTAGCCAGCTAAAAGAAAGCCGGCTAACTTTTCTTCGGTTGGGGGTGGGTTCGGGGTCGATTGCCTTGAATCGACCCCATCCACCTCCTCCGGTTGGGAATGCTTTAAGATAGCATTATGAAATTATTCCTTTTACATGTTCATTTGTTATTAAATTATTTGAAAAATAGAATTTGACATAATGGAAAATAAGCACGGGGACAAACTTTGAAAAAAATTTAGGCTGAAAGACAACAAGTTTTATTTTTTGGCTGAAGGACAAACATTGAAAAAAAATAAGGTTGAAGGACAGTGCTAAATATAGTTTGCATTTTTTACATTATAAAACCAAATATAATGCTAGTTATAACTAATATTTTGAATGGTGTAAAAACTGAATATAATGCTAGTTATAATTAGCGTTGTCCTTCAGTATAATTTTTTTTTCCAAAGCTTGCCCATCGGGCTAAAAACAAAACTTGGTGTACTTCAGTCTAATTTTTTTCTTCAAAGTTTGTTCTTATGTCTTATTCCATCATTAACATATTATTATTATTGCTGTGGTCGTTGTTGTGGTCGTCGTCGTTGTTATTTTGATTTGGTGGTTTATAAAATTGTTATGTTAATTAATCAAAGATATATAACATAAATTGCATAAAAAACGAGCAGAACCTCATAATTTAATATTAAGGTAAGTACTTGCTTTTTTACTTAATTTTTTACGGTTTAATTATATAGTCATCAACATTCATGTATAGGAGAAAGGAAAGCGGGTCTCCACAATCATTGAGGAAAGATAGTGATCAACATGGTATACAAAATTTATTATCGTCCAGGGAAGAAATGGTAGGATTTATTTGTAGGTCTCACAAGTGGAGGCCTGCTATTTCCATCCGGTCGGTAACAATTTTTGTAGAATAGGCTAGTCAAAGTAGCATCCTTGTGAAGGATCATTATCGCACGAATTCGTTATAGGAAATATAAAAATACACGTTAAAAACTGGACGAAGTGCAAATATTACACACTTTTAAATCTGATCGTGCAAACATGTCGGGCTTCTAAAAAATACAATACAAATAGTAAAATGAAAATGCATATATCGTTATTTTTCAAAAAGAACATATGTTATGATTTTTTTTTAAATAGCTAAAAATTTAAAACCTAAAGAATTTGGCTATAAAATGTACGAAACTAAAACATTAATGAAAGTGCAAACATTATCCACTTTACAAAAATACATAAAGAATCAACAACGAAAAGAGTGGTTTGTATGTTAGTTGCATAATTAGCTTTGTAATAAAGATATACAAAATAGACGTATGAGTTTGAAAAAAGGCAATTGATATGTGCTTTTCAAAAATATCGATAAATTATCATGTAAAAATGCAATTTTTGCATTAAGTTTGAATATAGCTAAAAATTGTGTATGTTGTACGTCGAAAATATGAAATTTGATATACTGAGCCTAAAATGTTCAAGAAAACGTATTTTTTTATTAAAAAAGCAAAGTTTTTTTTACAACTAAACATGGTAAGTAGTAACTATGTAATATAAGTGTTTGGTAGTATGCAATTCATAAGATTAATTCATAATGTAAAATCCATATACATTGCAACAAAGTACATAATAAACACATTTTGTGCATTTTAAATATTGAAAATATTTTGCACTTCTAAAAAAAACAAACTTTATTAATAGCTAAAGTAAAATTGCAATTTTTGGTTCGATCTTAATATTCTAAAAATATCTTTATTGTTTTTACACACGGCATTACAAGTTCGAATCTCACTTATGACAAAATTTAATCCCGATTTCTAGTTGGAAAGGTCGGAACAATACAATGTCATTGTTTGAATCCTAACGGTGACCATTTTCTACGTTTCTTTTAATGTTTTTTCTACTCTCGATATTGTTTTAAAAACCCTGTCTTGATACTCATCTTGAAGAGCGTCTCGAGAAAATAGAAGATGAAATGCTTTTAGGCTTCCCCAAAATGCTTTTTACCTCTAAGGCTTTCGCCTCGACAACTTATGGGATAAATATAAGGTATACAGCTCAAACGTCTCAAACTGTTAAGATATGCAACTCAGAAAGTTTTCCACCCTTAGTTATAAATTTTGACACTAACAGAAGTTATTAAACTTTAATTATTTAATGAAAAAAAACAAATTTTAACAAAACAGAAGTTAGTTTTTTTTACTTTTCAATTTTAATATCGATGTGATTAAGTAATGTTGTTTTTAAAAAAGACCGAGTGCTGCATAATGGATTTTCTCATTGCTATTTAAAAGAAAATTTCTGAATAGACGTCATAAATCTTCAAATAAATTTTGCATATCGATTTGAATAGATAAAAAAATTTATATTATTTCTTACTGCTTATAATTGAGATGGATTCCACTAGAATTGATCAAAGATCATTTTCAAAATCTAGAAAAAAAATCAAAGACAAATAAAAGAGGAAGAACAAATGCATCATCGCAGAGCATAAAAGTGAATACGAATTCTTCAAAAGATAGAACAATATATATATATATATATATATATATATATATATATATATATATATATAGTGTGTATGTGTGTTTACACACACATATCCGTGTTTGTGGTGTGTCGTCAAGTACTTACATTTATTTCTATGGTTTTATGAATAAATAATAAAGAATCATTAGGACTGAACCCTTTAACGTTAAATGTTTATATTGTATATATTTTCATTTTTTGATTATTTATTAACTTGTATATATTAATCAAAAATTATAGTAACAAATCAATAATAACTCATGTCTCAGTGTTTATTCTAAAATCATACACTCAACGTTTTGAGGCTTACGCTTACGCTTGCAAGCAAAATAGCACCTCGCATACGCTTTTCGCATTTTAAAACTTTGGTTCCCCTACATTAAAAACCAAGATGATCATAAAAGCATCCTCATCGCTGAGTATGAAAATTACAAATATGTAATCCGCGTCAAAAATATGTTTCCAATGGTCGATTACAAGTTGTCATATTATGTGTAGTCAGGGCAAATAGCTACAAATTTTTAGCTGTAGCTAGGCGCTTGTTAAAGTACAGAGGGCACCTAAGATAAAAATGTTTGTTCAACAAGCGCGTATGTAATAGACATATAATGTGCTTGTTCAACAAGTATCTGTGCATTATGCGATTCTTCGATAGGCACCCACTCACAATGACTACTTTAACTTTCTTCTACTCCACGTACCAATCATACATAAACTACAATCCTCATTTTTGTTCCCTATTGAACTATTCAAATCAGTACAATACTCAAAAATGAATTCTGAATTTAACCCAAACGTCCAATATGCTACCCTTTTAAATTTGAATTTCAATGAATTTTTTTTCTCAAACTCCACATGAGATCGAATTATACACTATTAATTCATGGACATAAGATGAAGATTATGATTTTTGTTACTTAGGGCTTCATTTTCTATAGCTACTTGCAGTAACAATTAAAGTGGTGAAACATTTTAATATGTTCGTCGATGAGTTTACTCCTGAAACTGATGATGACGATGTTATTAGACCTCCGGAGGTGAAAATTACTAAGAAGGAGCATAGTATAGAGTTAATACATTGATCTTGAGGCACGAGAAAGGTACAATCGGGTTATGATAGAAAGATAATTGGGGTTGATGAAAAAAGGGAGATGATAAGGAAATTACTTGACATCAAATGCAGAGGAGAGCAATACCAAATTTATGTTCATGATTGTGTAATTAAAGCTCCACGAAATCTCCACTATAGCCCATATCGCTATTCGATCATTATGCTATTTTAATTTAGTGCTATTAAACAGTAGATCCGCTTTAAGCTCCGCCATTTTCCACTAACCCGCTAAATCGAGACTTTTAGCACCTGCTTTACTAACACCAATATAAAAAGTTGATTTGACAGTTCTTTTTTAAACCAAATCAACAAAGTTAGGATAAAGATAGAGTTGCACAAAGTATGAGTTGGATCGAATTGGACCAAATACTTCATCCAACCCACATAGATATGAGTTAAAGATAATTCAATGCATATACGACCACATATGAGATTGGATATTGGTTGGATCGAAGCAAGAGTTGGGCCGAATTTAGTAGGATTGAATTGGGTTACATAAGCAAAATATGAAAATGAGAATTTGAAAGAAAAAAAATCAAAATAAAAAAATTCAAAATATTCAACTCAAAATAACAGAATTTAGCTAGCATAATGCACAAAATATATCTGGTTCACAACAGCGCGTGTTTTAGTGAAGTTTAAAATTTCATTATAAAAGACATCAAATAAAATTGATTCATACATATTAGGGTAAGAAATTAATTCCAAAGTACATAAAAAATGCTCCTAAAATACTCCTCAAAATCTCTTAGCCAATCATATATGTTTTGATTACTCTAACTTTGCCTCAAATCTAATTGCTTTTAGTATATTTGTCATGGAATGCATATACTTTATTATAGATTTTAACTATTTTAATTTTACATAGGATGATATCGATTGAGTTTTTTATATAGGGTTGGATTGGGTTAAAATAGGGTTGGGTTAAATAAAATATCGCATCCAACCTGTACGTGGCATGAGTTACAAATTGTAACTCATATCTGACCCAAACTAGGTTCTGTTGGGTCGAGTTTATGTGGATTGGGTCGGGTTGGTAGGCTGGGTCGGATCGAGAATGAGTTGTGTGCATCCCTAGATAAAGATATGATTTTAAGGCATAAATGCTCAATATAAGTTAGAATCATATTATAGTTACCAAATAAACTGCATAAATCATGATATTCATCGGTTTTGTTATATAAGATTAAACAATTTTTTTTTTCTTACAAAAATGACATAATAATGAGAATAAATTAACTTTAAATATTTGATTTCGTATCTAATGAAGCTTTTTCACCTCCATTATATCCCTGCTTTGTTTCCACCATAATTTTTATATCTAGTAAAAGTTAAAAGGATCAATGTAAAAAAAAGACAAAGGCCAATGGAATCTTGTGTTAGATTTATGAAAACAAAATGAAAATGATGTTAAGACATATTATATAGGAGTAGGCGCTAAAAAGTAGAGGAAAAACAATCTAAGAGCAAGAAAGAAGCATAACTCAATTTCTTCTTGAAAAATATTTTCACTGACGTAGAGAACACGGATGTTGAGCAACTATAGTATTTGAGATAAAGTAAGAAACAAATCATGAAAATTATGCATGAAAACAAGTGAACTTTTATTATCATTATTTATGGTATTTTTTAAGCATCGTTTTAAAAAACCAATCTTGATACTTGCCTCGAGGAGCGCCTCGAGCCATGCCTCAAGATAATGAGAGATAAAATGTCTTGAGCCTACCTCAGAAAGGCTTTTTACCACTAAGGTTTATGTTTCAACAACTTGAGGCATATGAAGCATGCAAAATATATGCCTCGCACGCTTCAACCTCCTAAAGATGAATTTAAGGACGAGGTCAATTCCTTGCGGTTTCTCTTGGATGAGTTTAGGAGGTTGGAATATGCGTATTTACTTTGGTATCCTTTTTAAATAGGTTGTTGTAGTGAAAACTTGCTTAGGTCGACCTTTCGACTCGGTCGAAATGGTTATTTCCTATCCTTATCAGCCTTTCGATTTAGCTGAGATGGCTAGGTTCCCCCTCAAAAACTCTCTTTTCAAAATGAAAGAAGAATCCAAATAGATAGTCCTTTGAATCACTGGATTAGCATTGACTTAGAGGGCTTCGATCTTGTCGAAAGCTTAATTTGTTGAACAGCTTGGACTTTGGTCCAGAATCTTAGATATAGGTTTCGATATTGTCGAAAGCTTGTCTTGAGCAATGTCCTTAGATCTCCTGTGTTAATCTAAGGTTTAACTGGACTTTGGATAGGTTTCAACCTTTTCGAAAGCAGTAGCTCAGGGGAACATAGCTTGAAGCATTTAACTGAAGTTAATTGAATATGCATGGTTTCGACTGTGTCGAAAAAAACCTTTTGTTGTAGGCGACACCTGAAACACAATGTTAAACTTGATAAAAGCTTTAAGAACAATAAAATAATCTGTAAGATTGACAACTTCCCTTTTGCAAACTAAAGATGATTTTATTACTCAAAATGCCCAAATCAATTTAGAAATTAGGGTTCACAACTCTTTCGATTAAGAAAATACAAGTTTAGAGTGGAAAAGATCGGATCCTCCTAAAAATATAACCCCTTGGGTCTTATTTATAGATGCAGGTTAGTACCTTTCGACCATAAGGTGTTCGTCTTGGTCGAAAGGTAGCTGTTGAAATAACTCTAGTATGCTTCCACCTTTGTCGAAAGGAACAACTATGCTTCTCTTCATTGTATTTGCCTTGTAAGTGTTTTCGACTCCATCGATAGGTTTTGTTTAGTGGTTTCGATGGTGTTGAGGTGCTGCTGAGTTCTCGTTTGTGACTTGATGCGGAACCTCCTTGGACAATAACGGCTTCGACCGGCTCGAAAGGCTTGGTATAGCATTCGAAAGGGTTGTTCAAGTCGATCCATGCCTTCGGGTGATTTAAATGAAGGAAAAATCTTTCATTTCGACAGGTTTGGTGCATAAACAAAGGGCAGTTCTTCATTGTCTTTGAAAGGTGTTGCTTTGACTCATTCGAAAGGTCTTCATGTATATTAAATTACCTAGTCGAAAGGTGGTTACTAGAGGCGGAAGGGTGCTTTCAAATCCTTCAACTACTTCGAAAGGTAAGAACCTTCTGAATCTTGATTGTGGAAACCTTTTGACACCTTCTAAAGGTTATGAAGCTTTCGGACTTTGACCGTGGCATCCTTTTGACTATTTCGAAAGGTCTGGCTGGAGCTTTTTTTCCGTTTGTTATTCTTTGCCTTTTTCTCAAACAGGTTTCGACTAAGTCGAAAGGAATTTTTGGTAGTAACATTTACCCCCTCTCCCCCACCCCCCCCCCCCCCCCCCCGCCTACAAAGGGATGTGCTTGATTTTCCAAGTCAACCGTGTCGAAACCCAGAAATTTCCTGCCTCTTGGTCTTCCCGCGCAAATCTTGGCTGTCTGTTTAAATCTGATCTAACGGCTTTTAACTCTTGGTGACTTTTCTTATAAATATGCTCTTTCTTTCTTCTTCCTTATTTACCTACAATCAAATTTTCAAGTACAAGTAAAAGAATCTTGAAATCCTCAAACTTTCTTTTCTTCAACCTAAGAAAAAGTCAGATTCATAAGTAATTTTTTCCCTGGTCCTCTAATTCCTCTTTCTCTTTTTTTATTATTCTTTGTATTTCTCAGCGGATTTTAATTTTTGAAATCTTTCAATTGGGATTCTGATTTAAAAATTGTTGAATTTTGATTTTACTAAATGGTATGTTTAAGGATTGTTTGAGTTTAAAAATTTGATTCGTTTGTGAAAACTTTGCGATTCAGTTTCATGAATTGACAAGATTTGTTTCTCGTTTTGAATTTTATTTCAGTGTTATGATTACCGCTACTTCTGAGAGAATTCAAATTTTCATTTTAAAACTTTTGAAATTGAAAATGGTTTATTCATGTTGAAATCCATTTTCTTAACGGGTTTGATTTATTTATTTAATAAACTTTTAAAATCCTGGATTTGCAATCAGGTCTGGGGAAGAAAGAAGCTTTTTTTTTTGCCCAGAAGCTTCAAGTTGTACGGATGAAAAATTGGTGCCACACATTGACATTTCTACCCATTCGAAGGGGATTAAGGCAACAACATTGGTTTTGCTTTCTTAGCCCCTTTCGATGGGGTCGAAAGGTATTGCAGCGTGAATTTGATCAACCTTGTCGAAAGGTTGTTTAGTGAAGAAGAGTGCGGTCACCCCTCTCGGAAGCAAAACATTTCGGCGTAGTCGAAACCTTTTGTGCCGATTGAAATCCCTTCTCTTTAGCATGCTTTCAAAACCATAATGTCCGTTTGACCCTTTCGAAACCGTTTTGCATCTAATGAGTTGACACCCTCTATAATCACTTTTATCCAGCACTGTCAAAACATTCCTAATTCATATAATTTAAACTTAGGACCGTTCAACCCGATGAGTATATCAGGTTTCGACCGCATTCATTTCTCCCTTAGGAGACCTAAGTAATTGGTTTTGACAGCGTTGAAGGGTGTGCTACCTTGTTTATGAAATACTAGTTGCATACACTTTACTTAAAATTTTAAGTTAGCTTTAACTATTGCTTTAAATAATCTGGTTCTTTATTGTACTTTCAACTCTGTCATGAGTGTCGATAGGTTACATATCCGAATCCTTCCTCCTTCCTTTCGACCTTGTCGAAAGCTCAATAAATGTTCATATGTAAGCTTTTGACATTGTTGAAAGTTGTCTACTAAAGGATAACCTTTCTTCCTCTTTTGACTCAGTTGAAAGCTTTATATTTTTGATTTTAACTCTAAAATTCTCCCAAGAATTTGAAGTTTCATGTTTGGTTTTGAGTTTAAATCATTTCAATAGTTTTTTACCATTTCTTTAAAGAATGCTAAGTTCATAATAGATCGAGAATTTTAACCGAAACATTTTCACCTGGCAGAACCATGAGTTCCCCGAAGAAAGTTGACGTCATTTCAAAGCACTTCCTGATATCTTCACAAGATGAGGTAGATGTCATCCTTAAAGACTTTGGAATTTCTAGTATGGAAGCTATCCAACCTCAAGAATCTGATACCATCAACAACATTCTCGAAGGATTCTTTGTCTACACTGCCATCCATATATGGCACGGGGGGTTCCTGCCTTTTTTGGAGTTCCTGTCCAGATTTCTTTCTTATCTCGGGATTGCTTTAATCTAGCCGTCCCTAAATGTCTATACCTACCTCTTGTCTTCAGAGCTAATGGCATTAGAGTCTGGTATTCCCTCTCTAAATGTTGAAGTCTTGAATTACTTGGTTGGACTAGTTAAGCTTAACAATCTCGATCATCGAATCTTCAGAGCAAACCCCCCAAAGAAGCTGATTTCAAAGGGGGTTAATAAGTTTAAAGACTGGGAGAACCAGTTTTTCTTCGTTAGTTGCTTCCCACATATCAATGGGACCTCTCTACTCCTCGTAAGTTTAGATTTTCATTATCTTCCTTTTATCCTGTTACTTCTCTTGCGGTCTTGCCTAATCTTTGTCTTATGTCAGGTTCTCCTGCCAGAACTTAATGAGGCAGACAGAAGAAAGGTGGAGTCTCTGATCGTAGCCTCTAATAAGATTGGAAACCGATTGAGGTTGTTGATCCCTTCTAAATTGAAGAAACTTTCTCTTCTCCTTTCTGGTCAAAGGATTTTGGGGCTTCCTCCTTTGATCCAACATACATCAAAGATTCCTTGGGAGACCCCGACGTTTCTCTCCCATATAACCTATTTGCTCCGATCGTTCCGGTAAGTTATAAACACTTCCCTTGTTTTCTATTCCTGTTTTGCTTTCCGAATTATTTTGCTAACTTTTAATCTATATGAATTATTTACAGCTGCATCTCAGGCTACAAAGCCTATTAGTGGTATTTCTCCCCTTCCAGCTGCCTCCCGTGCGCCATCGATCGTTCAATCTCTCGCTACCACTAAAATAGCCATTAAAAGGAAGTTAGCGTTATCAACTGAAGTAGGACCTCCTCTGAAGATAGCCAAAGTTGTCTATATAGAAGAGGAGGAACATTCGTCTTTTGATAAAGCTTTGGAGAACCCAATCGTTGAAGCTTCCCAAGATAAACCTGAGTAGACTCCTACTGCTACCAATCCCCTCTCTCGAATTACTATTTCTAGCTCTCCGGCTGCGCTTGAACAAATGTAACAAGCTATGGAAGTGACCCCTGCTCAAAAGCGTATTCCTCCAAAGTCATCATCTTCTCCTCCTTCTGTCAACTTTGAAGAGATAACCTAGTCCATCTTACATTCTTAGTCCTTCACTTCTATCCACCCGCCTTCCTCCGTTCCTGACTTGATGGGGCATTACCGCTCTCTGATAGAGAATTTTTTTTGGTAAGTTTCACATCTATTAACTTTATCATTACTGGTTTTCTCTATATTTCTAAATTGTGCTATATTTCCTCTTTTAGATTTCTAAGAATTGGTTAACTCTACATGAGTAAGTTTTTAAATCTTTTGTTGAGTCCTTCAAGTTCCAAGAGGAAAATTGTTCTCTAAAAAATCAGGTGTCTTCTTTATCTATGGCGCAAGATGAAGCAACCTCTGAATTGGAACGACTAAGAGCTTCTCTTGCCAGGTCAGAATCTGATCTCTTGGAAGAAAGAATAGTTCGCCAAATCCTCGCTGATGAAAATTTTGCCATGCATCCGACCCTGAAAGAATCCAATGAGGAGAAGGCCTGTATGGCTGCAAAGAACACCTCATTGAATGAAAAGTTAAAGAAAACCAAGGCTTCCCTGAAACTTGTTGTCGATAATATCTCCAATGCCAAATAGCGAGTGTTGTAGTTTCTTGAAACTACACTTGGGGAGATGATGTTGAGTTCTTTTGAAGATGCCGTGATGTTGGCCTATGCAGATAATATTGACAAATGCCCAGAGCTCAGCTTTCCTACCCTCGATTTTGCCCTTGTGGATAAAGTTATGGGCAAGATAAACCAAAAGAAGTAGGGAGTTGAGGATATTGAAAAGGAAGAGATTGATGCCTCTCGGATCCTCTCTTTCGAAGTCCCCTCTTTTGAAATAGAATCCGACTCAGAGGATGAGGGCAACAAAGATGATGCCGCCGAGGAAGAGGGCAATGGTGATGGCGATGATAATGTTGATAATAGCGATGATGACGATGATAACAATAACGGTGTCCAAGGCTTAGGTGGTGATGGAGGAGGCCACACCGAAATCTCTGACAAAGACGGAGATGATAACGTAAAAGCTTTTGAAAAAGAGCCATATCCTCATGAAGCTACGCCGCCTGAGTCTGCTGCCCCCTCTACTCCTCAAGTGGATCCTGCTTCTGTTAATGTTGAAGAACCAAGAGAAAAGGAGCAGGTTTCTCAAACTTCTACCCCAATATCTCAAGTATGGGAGTCTTTATTTAAACAACTGTTACTTCGAAAGCCATAATAGTGTAATTCTTTTATTTTAATAAGGAAGAAATCCGTCCTCCCCATAAGACCAAACTCGAGAGAAAACAAGCAGAAATAAACAGATTATACAAGGAGTTAGACAAGCAAATAAGGGAGCATAATGTACTTTTCGGTAAATATCATAGACTTGGTAGAAGTGCATCAATGTTGGCGTCTTTTAAGCATCAAAAGTCTATCCCCTTACTAAAGAGAGCGTGTTTCCGCTACGACGCTCACTTGAAGGAAAATCGGGAGTTAATCGCTTTATTTTGGATGCTGATTGAAGAAAGAGATATTTTAATCAATTTCTTATATAAGGCTTACTGTAGACACTCAATTATTGTTTTTTCATATTTAGGGAAACTTGGTGGGGGTCTACTTAGGCGTTTTCAAAAGAGATACTTGGATGAATTCGGATCCGACCTGCACCCTAGAGCTTGTTGGAACTTACCATGGGTCACATCATTTCCCCAAGTCTCCCCCTGAAAAGCTTAAGTACTATAAGAACAAATTTGTCTTCAAATTATTTTCTAAGTCTGTTTTGTATGAACTAGATGAATAATTATAAACATGCAATAATGTGTTGATTTATAAATATTTGTTTTAGTCTTATTCTTTATGCTTAGCTTCATTTTATTATATTATCACAGAATGATTTTTCGTCTAGCCAACTTCTTTCTAGAGACCATTTAAGTCAGTACGTCAAATTGAGATGATTTTATCTTAAAAAGTCATCATTTTTAAAATCTTCGAAACTAGCAAGATACTGCTTTCTTAGAGATTTACAAAAACATTACTTGGAATATCCTCATCTTCGCTTTGATTTTCTTTATGATTAAAAGGAGAAACTTCTTAAGGAAATCAGGACATTCCATTCTAAGTTAATTTGTGGTCATGATGTCCTCTAGGGTGAAAGTAGGACTATAGCAGATGTCCACCAGTTATCACTCCTGAAGGAGTTAATATTCCTTTTGATTCAACAGTTACCCTTTTTCCTAATTCAATGGATAAAGTTAGAAATATAATTTCTCAACTTTAGATGTAAATCAATTATTTATTTTATCTTTTAACTTCGTTGTTGTTTGAATTGTCATCTTTTATTGTAATAATAAAAGAGATTCTTTATTCCAATTTTGGCTTTATTTTTTTGTTTCTTTTTGGCTTAAATAGGAGTTATAATAATCCACGGCTCCTCTCTCCCTTGATTTAACATCATGCATCGCTAATCTACGAGATAAACTATTAAAAGAATGTGGAAGAAGTGAACCTCTTGATGATATCTTACTGACACGCTTCTGTGCAATGCCGAAGCCTTGAAATGACATAAAAGATATCTACTTCAAAAAGCTATTGTTAGTAATCTGAAAGATTAAATTGCCTATCTTGATGCCAATGTCAAAAGCAAATATGAAATGATTTCTTCATTGAAGTGACAAGTAAAGTCAAACCCTTAAATCGACTTCAATCATAAGGTGTCGGAACTTATTCAACAAATTAGTGACTTGGAGTTGAAATTGAAGGACAGTCAAGCGTAGTGCGAATTGTTGGAATATATTATGGGAGGCAAGATTTCGAGCATTGATTTACTGGCTCCTTACACTACTCCCTCTTTTTCTAGACCTACGAAATCTACTTCCCTTACCGTCTAGAAATTCCCCATAATGCTCAGCTCTCCTCTTGGCTTAGATGAGAACGTTGTGTATGAATGGTGCAGGAAGGTTAAGTTTGAAATAGCTGGGTGTTTTGATGAGCAGAAAAAGAGAAATATTTACAAAGTATCAATGAGTACGCCGCCAAGATTCAGAAGCTTGAATGCGATAATTACTTCCTTTAGAAGTATGTCACAGAATTAGAAAGGGAAAAAAAACTTCGTGGCACAAACAGAGCTTTCAGCCGCGCTCTGAAGACAAATGTTGATGCAATCGATGATGCAGCAGGGTGAGAAAGAAGGAAAAGAAACTTAAAGAAGTTCTCTATGCCGCAATTCATCACATAGTTGATCCTTCGATTCTTGAGAATCTTAGTCCGGCTACTCAAGACTTATGACATATTTGTATCTTTGAAATGTATAAACTTGTCTTGTATATATGCGAATAATTTCATAAGTTTTATAAATGATTTAATGGGTTATGTAAAGCGTATAAACTTTGTAAATATCACATGATTTGTAATTCTTTTCTGTAATGTCACTTCTGAAATGCTTTTTGATAGCTCATACATTGATTTCTATACTTGTTGAATCTTTCGTTTCCCTTTGCAGTGTTGATTTCCCTGAAAAATATGAAGCAAACAGTTTTTTTCAATTGTTAGCTTGAAATTGAAATGTTAGTCTATGTATATCATTTGCTTAGATTAAAAAATCATCTTGTTAATCATATAAAAAATAATTTATATAGAATGTATAAATCCCATCTTTAACAGTGATGAGAAGTAATTTAGGAATCTAATTTCAACCATTTGGCTGGAATTTCTGAAGTTCGTTAATAGGAAATCCCCCCTTAAAGTAAGGGTATAAATGTTAGAGGGTAATTTTCAAGAGATAGTCAATAAAGAGCTAAATCCAGAAATCACTATCTAAATAATTGTAGTAAAATCCCGATGACCCATTCTCGGGTATTAATGAAATTTGGAAACTTGGAAATCCAAAATCCAGATTCAGGTATTAACGAAAACATATAATAATGATCTTCTTGGGAGTATTCTTTGACCTAGATTCGGGCATTCGTGATAGATAAATAGAAACCCATTATTAAAATCTTATACCCAGATTATTGCACAATTAAGTAATAATCTCGAAACCAAGATTCAGGTATAACAAAGATAGCTAGTGACTGATAAAGACCTGAATCCCAGATTTGGGTATTAATGAATGCTGTTTAGAAATTAAAGTCCTAAAACCCAGATTCGGGTATTAATAAGTGGAGTTCTATTCTATTCCTTAGATGCATGAACCCTGCAGGTCTTGTACACAAGTAATTTGATTAGTTGCCTCTTGAGCTCGAACGCCTTAGTCCATAATTGGATATGCCGTTTCTCAGGCTTGAACATCTCAGTCTTTTATTTAATGAGCCTCCTCTTGGGCTTAGACGTCTCGGTCCATTATTTGATGAGTCTTTTCTTGGGCTTGGATATCTTAGTCCATTATTTGATGGGCCTGGACATCTTAGTCCATTGTTTGATGGGCCTCCTCTTGGATCTAGACATCTTAGTCCGTTATTTGATGGGCCTCTTCTTAGGCTTCGACATCTTAGTCCATTTTTTGGTGCTCTTGGTTAACTCATTCTTAGAGGCCGGAACACGGACTTACACAACCTCCCTCTAGGAGGCACCTTGACCTAGGCAGAGACGCGGTCAAGGGCTTGTTCGGTGCTTTACCCTGGCCATTTTATGGTGCGGATAAAGGCTTACTCCGACCTTCCTTCAGAAGGCGCCCTGCCCTGGCTATAGCGTGGCACAGACAGGCGCTTGTTCGATGCTTTACCCTAGCCATCTGATAGCGCGAATAAAGGCTTACTCCGTCCACCCTCCAAATGGTGCCTTGACCTGACCAGAGGTGCGACCAAGGGCATGTCCGGTGCTTTAAGCTAACCATCTTATTGGCATAGTTAAAGACTTACTCTGCCCTGGCCATTTTGGCGTGGACAGAGACTTTCTACCATCTTAGGTAGACTACCAGTTTAGACAGTATCTAAATATAAGTAGCATTTCACTACCAACCACGTAGATTCTCTTTAAAGAAAACACTACAAAAAATAGACTCTTTAATAGTGTTTAAGAAACCATATAAAAGGCTTTTACAGCGTTTTTATAAGCACTACAAATCAACATGTTGTAAACCTATTATTGCAAAAGAAAAAACGCTATAAAAAGCATGCTTTTTATGGCGTTTTGAACATGCTATAAAAAATCTTATTAGTGGCGTACTTTAGTACGCTATAAAGGCTTTTACATCGTTTTTTTAACGTAAATCAACATATTGTAATAAATCAGTGATCTATTATTGCAACAGAAGAAATGCTATAAAAAAACATGTTTTTTAGAGCGTTTTGAACATGCTATAAAAAGTCTTATTAATGGCGTTCTTAACAGTATTTTAAAAATCATTTTTGCAGCACGTACATATTCATTATCACATTATAATCGGCAAATTTACATAAACACAATGTATCATTTCACATAATCATATAGATAACATTAAACGAAAAATAACTAACCATTCAACTTTCATATAGAATAATGCATAACACGTCATAATATTTAATGAACATTATATTAGAAGTGTAAATCATACAAGTGATAAAAAGATCATACTACATATGACGATCAAATGTGCAAACCAAAAAAGTTGTTACTTTAAAAGAACTTCAAATTGCTAATATACAACATCATGTCGCCATTTATATGCACCATAGATGGGAAATTACTTATGAAAAAGAAATTCAATAATTAGCAATTATAACTATACATACATGTGTGTGAAACTTAATAATATAAATTTAATTAATTTATATGAAGCTTGATTAACTTAGTTAATTTTTATAAAATTAAATTGATTCATATAAAATTTATTTAATTTTATAAGATTTATTATATAATCATACGGAAACGATATCAACAAAATATGGAATTTCCTGAAATAGATGTAAATTTTGTTTAAAATACTTTATTCAACATTTGCATGTGTATTATTATAAACTTATTAATTTTTATAAAACTTAATTAAATTTTATAAACTTATTTAATTAAAAAAACAGATGGCTTATTTAATTATTATAAAACTTAATTAACTTAGTTACTTATTTTAAACTTAGTTAATTTTTTATTGTTGTTATTAATATTATTATAATATTTTATTACTATTATTCTTATTGTACTATATTATTATTCTTCTGATAAATTTGGTTAATTTTTATAAACTCAATTAATTTTTGTAAAACTTAATTAATTTTTATAAAAAATAGATAATTTTTATAAAATTTAATCAATTTTTACAACAATTTAACAAAGATTTCAAAATAGAGAACATGATTTTTATAAAATTAATTTTTGTAAAACTTAATTAAAATTTATAAACTTATTTAATTTAAAAAAATAGCTAGCTTATTTAATTATTATAAACTTAATTAACTTAGTTAAGTTGTTATTTCTATAATATTATATTATTACTACTACTATTATTATATTATACAAGAATTGGTCGTGCTTCGCACACAGGGTGTTTATATTGTTGTAAACGGAAAGCAAAGGCATTTTCAAAATTTCAAAAAGACGCCAAGTAAATTAATTCAACGAATTTTCTTTATTAGTAGTAGAGATTATTATTCTTATTTTAAATTTACTTAATTTTTGTTAACTTAATTAATGTTTATAAAAATTAGTCAATTTTATAACAATTTAACAA
Source organism: Allium cepa (assembly GCA_030765085.1). NCBI lineage: Eukaryota > Viridiplantae > Streptophyta > Magnoliopsida > Asparagales > Amaryllidaceae > Allium > Allium cepa. The sequence continues at coordinate 251,754,107 of CM060937.1, read as the reverse complement.
AGATTTCAAAATAGAGAACATGAATTTTATAAAACTAAATTAATTTCATAAAATTAATTAATTTAATTTAAAAATTCAAATTCTATTAATTTTTATAAAACTCAATTAACTTAGTTATCTTAGTTAAATTTTTAAACATAGTTAATTTTCAAAAATTTATAATTTTTTTATTAATATTTAGATATTAATTTAACTTTATAAAACTTAGTTAATTCTTAGAAAATTATTTAATTTTTGTAAAACTTGGTTAACGTATGTGACGACCCGTAATTTTTGAGCATTTAACATCGAAATATTTAATTGATTTTAAATATTCAATAGAGTAATTTTAGCCTGAATTACGAATATCACAATTTATTTGATAATTGAATTATCAAATTAAATAAGTGAAGTTGGGTGAATTGTTGAATCTGGAATTTTAAGCCTGTTGAAAATAATTTGAAGGCTTATAAAAGTTATATTATAATACTGAAAAGAATAGAAGTGTTAAAATTGAATTTTACAGTGATTTGTACAGTTTTGAAATTTTATAGTTTAAATTGAATTTAAAAATAGTCTTCCGAGACACAGTCTCGGAATTTAACGAAACCAGTTCCATTGGATCCGTAATATTGAATTGTTATCGGGTTTCAAATTTCGTATTTATCGGAGTTATTGTGTGAGCGTACGATATATAAACACGTTGAAATTTACATCGAAAATTCAATATAATAACTGGTCCAAAAGCTATCTTCTCCATACGATCAGATTTGGACTCGAAACCTTTTCCATTGTGTTCGGCATAGAGGTATAACATTACGAACGCCTAGCGGCACATTTTCGTAGGATGTCGAAATTTTTAGTTGCTTTTTCGAGACGATTTACATTTGAAATTTAAATATATTATGTAAGTTGTTGACCAATCAAAACCATCAGCCTACTTTTTCCTTTATATCAGAGCTTTGTCCTCCTTTTTTTAGCCTCAAGTACGATAACGTCTATTCTTGTTTCTTCGTTCCCTTCTTAAGCACGCTTTTCCTTTTCCTTATATTTTCAGCCGAAGCCTTTCTCCCCAATTCATTCAATCTATTTCACCTTCAACCGAAATTTTAAAATCAGGGTTCAGAAAAAAAAATTCGCGTAACTCTTCTTCCTCCTCTTTCATAAACGAAGGCAGTTCGAATTTTAAAGGAAAGAAAATGTCTAAAAACTTGGTTCTTGATCTCGAATTAAAGAAACCCCGTGGTGACATGAGTTAAGGGTGTTCGACCAAGTTGGAGCGGCTTGACAGTTTACAAAGCATGGTTTCATCTAGGGTTGGGAAATTCGCGTAATTGATGGAGCATTAGCTAGATTCGAAGTCGTTTTTGATTATAGCTCGTCGAACGATACTTGGTGGGTGATTTTTGAGTAGCGCGATCGACGGTTGGGGGTCGCGATTGAACAGTGGCCGAAAGCATGAGGGGTGGTCGCTTTTTCATGGGAACGTTCGAGTGGGGTTTCGATATGTCGAGGTGGTGGAGGCCGGGAAGAGATGAAGTTTGGTGGTGGTTCCGGAGCATTTCATGGAAAGAGGTAAGGGTGTTGGCCGGTCAAATTTGCGGCTATGGTGAAGTTGAGAGGGTCTGGAGTGGGAAGAAGGAAGAGGAGGAGAGCGTTTAAATTAATAAGATGACAATTGGAGCTAGTTGTGTTCTGCATTGAATTCGAACATCATTCGGATTCAGACGAAACGAGGATGTGCAAGCTACAACTGAAAGAAAGGTTATAAACCGGGAAACCAAGACAAATTGAAGTGGACTGCAAACAAATGCAAAGGTAAGTTAATCTCACTCAGTTAAATTTATATTTAAATGATTAAATTTAAATAATTGTTTGAATGGATGAATTGATTGATGTGCTATAGTATGGTATATTATGGAATTGGCATATTATACTGTGCTAATGTCTGTGGATGCAGGAAAAACAGGTTGGAGGGATCCAACTGGACCCCTCAACATTAATTGTTTAATATCCTCTGTTGTGATTATTTTATATTCTGTGATGAATATTATTATTAATTGGAATATTGGATGTTATGGTATACCTGAATATATTCCGGTGCACTAAGTTATTAAAAAATATAGAATTGGATTTTTGGAAATAAAATGAAGAGAATTTGTAAGCGAAATAATTATAGTGAATTTAAATAAATTAAGAATAAATTGGATAAGAATAATAGTAGTTTTAAATTCTAATAAATAAATTCCGTATATGGAAGAGAAATTTTGAATAAACATAAAGTTAATGAATTTTAAAATTCAGCATTATTATTTAAAAAGAACAAAACATTTATTTCAAATTTAAGATTTGAATTATTGAAAAGAGTAAAGAAGAAATTGGGAAAAATAATAATAATAAAGTCCATAACTACTGAATTTGGAAATGAACTGATAAGTAAAGAAATTTATTTCAAAATGTAATAAATTGGACATCAATTTGGAAAATTGATTTAAGCGATTGAAGTTGGAAATTCTCTCTGGATAACCAAGTACGTTTTCACAGTAAATTTTTAAAATATAAGTTAAAGGTTTCAAAGTTGTTTTAAAAAGGCAGTTTTGAAAAATTTATTATTTCTAATATTTAAAGTCTAAAGTAAGTATTTCCCTTTTTATCTATTATAGCAGTAAATTATTTAAAGAGTGACTTAGTATCTTGTTTTTAAAAGTGAAAATCTAGTTTTATATTTTATTTAGTAACTTATCTTCAAATATTTATATAGAACGTATTTTAACAAATTATTGAAGTAGTTTTAACTTAAATGTTTTAAATTATATTTCAAAGTAAGGTGTTTTAAATAATTTTAAAGATTTTGTTTTGTGCTTGGTGATTTCAGTGGAGATAGAAAATATTTGGGAAAGTTTATTCTGGAAAGAAAGAATGGTTTGAAACCGTTTTCAAAGAGTTGAAATAGAAATATATATATCTTGTGAAGATATTATTGAGATTAATCAATAATTTGGAAAATTATTTATTGTGTGATGGATGTTGTGAACATTAATTGATAGTTAAATCACCGACTATCAATATTGGCCAAATGCGTTGATCGTTTCGAAGAGACCGGGATCGAGATTAATTTATCGAAAACCACTTCGATCCGGTTTGTACGTTTCGTGGAAACGAGTTTGGATTCGAAGATGGATCAATGAAGTGCAATGGCTAGTCGCTACTAATCCTGAGGATATTTCCAAAATGGATGCAGTACGAATAGTGCCTTCGCTTCCGTTCGAAACCGGGACGGACTTGTATGGATGAATGCTTGCGAAACATCGTCAGGTGGACGATGGGCATTCTAAGGGATATGTTCTTAAAAAGGTAACGCTTAGCCTCAAGCCTCATCAAATGGGAATGACTGAAAATCAGGGGTTATGCAGCAAGGCTAGGTGGGTAGCACCCAAGCAGGGTGAGGTCATCCCTGTCTAGATGTCCCTTTTTATTTTGGCTTAGTGGCGGTTGCTGATCCCAACAACGGGGTGATCTCACTCGGGATTATCCAGTAAGGGGTAGTCCCGGCCTTGTGTTGCAGGGGAGCGGGCGTACTCCTCGGTACGGTGATCTAGGCCCCGTACTGTGACAAGTGGTACCCTAATGCCTTGTCATTAGTTGGAAATCCATTCTTCCTACGAGCCTTGTACGAGTTTTGTTTGTATTACCCACTTTGTGGCTAGTAGCTGGAATTTAATCATGTAACAATTTCGGCTATTTTATAAGTATTTGTATATAGACACTATTAATATCAGAGGATTTCTATAAAAATTGTTTTAGCTATCGTAAGGTAAAAACCCGACATGTTTATTTGTGGTGTGGTCTTACGAGATGCTTTTGTTTTCAAAGGATTTTTGAAACTTTAATAATCAATTGAGTGTGGTTTTCTCACGCTGGTATTCCAGACTAACTCGGGTGTTATTTAACTGTAATGCTCGGGTTAGACCGAGTATATAGGATACAAGATTTGATGCTGTGGAGCTCAGGAGATGAGCAGGATGACGATACGTATATCCATACTTGTTATATATATATATTCCACTATGATTGAGTTGCTGTGTATCCATTTGTATGTTGTTGTTGAGCTGTTGATTGATGTACTCTGATGATGTAATATATAAACAGATATATTTGATTTTGAGTAAAGATCATTTATTATCTATTATATTTTATTTCGCTGCGATGGTTAGATTCTGATGTTGTTTTTTTCTATTTTCTTCTTCTACCTCTTCTTCTTTAACACAAATGGTTCGTATTTCTGTGCAACTTGAGTTGATTTAGGTAGAATAGTGTTAACTCAAGGGGTACGGATTTGCGGGCTGTTGCAACGTAGTTAATTCTTATAAACTTTATTGACTTTTATGAACTTATTGAATTTTGTGAATTTTCGACAGCACCTCCCTTGCACGGTTAGTGCTTTCCCGCACATCCCAATTCAATATATATTTACACGATCAAAACAAGATCGGATTTATATCGTATATAACAAAATATACTTCATAACAACGTATATATTCAAATGCATAAAAACATACCTTTTATTAGCAACTTTAGCTAGCAATCTTCTATATATCATTCACTCATACCATCTTGTTCTGTATTATGCTACAGCAATCCATGCAGCAGTCTTCGTTTTTTGCAGCAGTCCATGACAGTCCCCTTGCAGCATTCACGTGCACCAGCTCGTACTACGTCATGCTACTATGATTCTTTCATGTCCCCATAATTGCAGCTGCTCATGTCCTATACAACTCTTTTGTTCCAAGTTGTTTCACTATATCACGCATACGCATATCCTAAGTGCATTCTCAGACCTCTTCTCGCAATTTGGCACCTCCTGCAATTTGAAAACACAATTTTATAGTATAGCTTAATTTTCTAGCAGCTTTAGCACATACAAAAATAAAATGGGAAAGTGTTAAAGGTTAGTGAGAAAAGGCTTTGTTAAACAATTTTGTTATCAGGTCCATCACCAGGTCTGAGAGAGCATTGCTAAACATGAATAAGTTGACATATAAGAGAACGCATATAAAACTTAACTACCAATAGCAGAAAGCGAGTAGCAAAATCACGTACTAGGAGCATGCTTATTTCCTGTAGGCATGCTTGACCATAAACTGAGTACCATGTTAAAAACTAGGAGCTATCTTTCATATTACTTGACAACAACACAAGGTATGAACCCTAGATATATACACTGTTTGCTCTCACCATACTAGCTGCCACTATATATATATAAGCAAAATGATGATCAAAATAACAATTAAATACTTAGAAAAATACTGTACGAAAATAGAGGAATATAGGTGAGTTGTGAAATGCACAAAGTTAAAAAATTCAATTTATAAAGAACCAAAAAAAGGATTTTTTTTTGAGAAAACTTAGTTAACTTAGCTAGTTTTTTATTTTTATAAATTTGGTTAATTTTAATAAAACTTAGTCAACCTATTTAAGTTTTTATAATACATAGTAAATTTATACAACTTTTATAAAACTTGGTAAATTAAAGTTAGTTAATTTCATAAATTTATTTAATTTTTATAAAACTATTTGCTTTGTTACATAATGTTATATTTTGTTCATATTCATTAAAAGTATCAACTTTCTATGTTTGAAAAATTAAACTTAATTTCTATAAAACTTAGTTAACTTCTATACAAATTTGTTATTTTTTTATAAATTTGGTTAATTTTAATAAAACTTAGTCAACCTATTTAAGTTTTTATAATACATAGTAAATTTATACAACTTTTATAAAACTTGGTAAACTAAAGTTAGTTAATTTCATAAATTTATTTAATTTTTATAAAACTATTTGCTTTGTTACATAATGTTATATATTTTGTTCATATTTATTAAAAGTATCAACTTTCTATGTTTGAAAAATTAAACTTAATTTCTATAAAACTTAGTGAACTTCTATACAAATTTGTTATTTTTTTATAAATTAGGTTAATTTTTATAAATTTATTTAATTTTTATAAAACTAAGATAACTTTGGTAATGTTATATTTTGTTTTATTACTTTACTCAACAATTGCATGTCGATAGTTATAAACTTATTGATTTTTATAAAACTTAGAAATTTTATAAACTTATTTAATTTTAAAAAACTTAGTTAGTTTAGTTGATTATCATAAATCTTAATTAATTTTATAAAAATTAACTAACTTAGTTAATTATTTTAAACTTAGTTAATTTGTTATTATTATTATTATAAACTCAGTTAATTTTTATAAACTTAATTAATTTTCATAATACCTGGTTAACTTAGTTAATTTTTATAAAAATTGGATAATTTTTGTAAAACTTAGTCAATTTTTATATTCAATATCATTGTATATAGACATTTCATGCATATTATCAATGAAAAAAAAAGAGTTGCAGTGATTAAGAGTGTGATATAATAGAGCAGCTCCGAGAAACCTTAAGGAGTTGTTGCTGCTACTATAGGATATGACATAGCTTATGCATGTACATCATTTATATCAGCATGTACACACACATTTTACATACTGGATCAATATAATAATATGACATAACATATCCCTCAACTTTATAGGCAGATGCAAGATCAGTATAATAATATAAGCATATACTACACACTGGATGTATGTTTATGTAATTAACTACAGTATTTTACATGCCAAGGTTAAGTGGCATATAGTTTTAACTAACCGATTAGCGTTGTCTAGGCTAACCTTACGTGTAAAAGGTATGTGGTAAAAAGCCACAGTTGCCTAAATACAAAAGGACAAAATGTTAAGGAGGACACAGGATAAACAAGCATTAAAAGAAATTAGTTTCAAAAGTTTTGTATAGGGTGATTATGAAGTTACAATAAACATGCATATGATGTAAAATATTGACTTCCTTACCTTGCTTTGAATTTATTATAAATATTGATTTCCTTACTTTCCTCAAGTGATGCAGAAGTATAATCCCTAGCGCTGGTATACATTTTGAAGCAGCATTGCAAAGTCTTGCATTACAGCCCAAATAATATTTGTACTATGCTACTCCCTGTACATAAAGTAACATTCTCTTCAATAATGTACTCTTCTATTATCTAAAGCAAACTCAAGTTGAAGAAGAAAAGAAAAATGCAAAGAAGATAGTAACTCTACAATGAAGCCTTTTGAAATAAAAGCATACGCATTATATTATAGCATGCACATAACAAAAAATAAAAAGGATGAAGAACTTTTCAAACGTCAAATTTACTAACACATTCATACCTGTTAAAAATAAAAAACTTTTCATATTATAAAGTTCAAAATAAAAGCTTGCACGAGTAAGCTTGCCTTACTGTGGTTTCATAATACCACAGTGAGATATTTTATGAAGATAATCAAATATCAATGTGCACTTAATTATCTACCTATCATCTTCCTCACGCTACTTACTTTGTAAATCCCGCCTTTTCCTTTCAATTATCATCTTTAGATTTCCGCTCCTACTAATTATAAAAATGACAGTCGCCATGGTACAGTTAAAACTATATATATTCCTCCACCTAGGTGTACATGTGCATGGTGTGTGTCTAAGGAAATGATTCTACCATTCCAACAGTATACTTTATTCAAACAAAGAGGAAGAGGTGATAAGCAACCTCTCCTTATGACTCCAAACATTACTGGCATTGGAAATGGTCAAAAAATGACATGTTTGAGATTAATGTTCCATGATGACTTATAGGATTGGCTTTGGTGGTCTTTAAAAATCCAAGTTGTACAACGACTTGGCTTCAGTAGCTTACCAGGAGGAGAAACTGACGTGACTAACTATGACATTTGCTCTAACTAAGCTTAAAATTAGCAAAGTAGCATCCATATGTAATATGTAATAAGGCACACAAGAAGCAACATTGCTTCAAAACACATCAGTTCTTGCTAACACTCACACTTGTCCACTCGACTACTGATGAGCAAACTCGATATATGGCCCATGCATGTGGGGTCGGAAGGAAGAATATTTGCAGTTATTCATGTAGGGTCGAAAGGAAGAATAATTGCACTGGCAAATTCAAAATTCAAAAAGGGTCTCTTACAGCTATTGATTTGAGGTTAATACAGAATATTTGCATAGGTCATGAGAGTTGTGCATTATAGAACTTCTATATTTTATTATTTCAAACTATCAAATTTAACAATAACAATAAATAACAACTACTACTATAACAACAACAATTAGATTACTTATAGGGCAATATTGTTGTTGTTCATTTTTTGCACCAAGTATTTCAGCAGCAAGATGCTTTAGAGAATTTTTCTTCCCATCCTTCCTAAAGCCAGTATTAACATTTTAAAAAATCGTTTTAGTGAAAAAATACTAAAATGCAAGACAAGTATATACCTAGGAAATGGTGGATAAGTTGAAGTATCCGTTATATCCTTCTTTGGACAACTCTGTAGTAGCACTTGAAAAGAAGGCAACAGAAAGAATAAGATATCAAGACAACAACACAACAGTATTAGTTGTGTGCCAATGAAAAATGAAAAAGGAAAGAAAATCAACCTTTAGATCATGATGTAAAGCATGTCCTATATACAATGACATATCCTTTCATTAACTCTGCCACTTTCTTCTGAACGGTCTTCTGAATGGTCCTTTAATATACACATACACGTACCCTCGAATCAGACGATATTAATTTAGCTCGCTTGCATTCAAAAAGATGCATGATCATCAGGCCCAGCAAGCATAATCTGCCTTGCCAGCACATTACATAGTTACATAAGCAAGAAAAAAAGAACAGCGCAAAACAGATCATTCATGAAGATTAAATAAAGCTAATGTCAGAAGTATAATATTGTGTTAGATCATATCAGGTTCATGCCATAAATTATCTACATGAAATTTAGTTTTTGATCTGCTTTAGGCATGGAAAAAGGCCGAATAAGGACATGCACATGATTTATAGTTTTGTTCCAACTACAGATGTAATGAAATGCAAAATACATTTAAGAAAACAGTTTCGTATTCAGTTCAAAATTTTAAAGAGTATAAGAAATTTTAATAGAATTGAAAAGCAGATCTTTATTGAAGAATTTGTGATGATTACAATGCAGTGATAACAAAAATTGTATAATAGAATTTTTTTTCACACACTCTAATAATACAATGTGTACACTGTATTTATATGTATTAAACACAGTAATGGGCTGAAGCAAATTGTGTTAGCCCAAGCCCGTTTTGCAGGAGATAAATCTGATTCTTTGGATCACATCTCAACGGTCTTCAGAGACTTTAGGTTTGCTTAAACCATCTGTTCGATTCTCTTATCGTATATTCTCATATGCCCCCTCAAACCTAAAGGCGATTTAGGGTTTGCGGCGATTTTGAATCTGAGCCATTCTAAATAAGAAATCGGTGAGATCACGAGATGATTAGCGATCAGGCAAGAGAATTGGTCAATTATCACCACTAGCTGAGAATTGATTAGTGGTTTGGCGAAGCCCTTATCTGATTTTAACTGACATTGTCTCTGGAGATAAGAGAAGAGGTGAAAGATGGCAGCTTTGAGAATTAGTTGCCCTTTTTACTCATGAAGGGCAGTGATTAGAAGTATACTGCTTCTTTGATGATGTTGACTGAGGAGAGTTCTTCAATGATGTCGACAGAGATGAAGCATACTTGGAAGATGTGATGATGTCTTCTGTGCCTTTTACCTTTAGTCGTTCTCTGAATCGATTGAAGTTGCTTTTGGACAAAGGTTTGGTTAGAATATCGGCTGTCTGGTAAGTTGAAGGTATGTGATTTACTTGTAATTTTCCCTTTGCTACTTGCTCGCGAACAAAGTAGATATCCAGTTCAACATGCTTTGTTCTCGAGTGTAGTATTGGGTTGGCTGTAAGATGCACAGCACTTTGATTGTCACACCAGATGGTTGTCTTATTCTCAGTTTTAATCTGTAATGCACCAAGTAAAGATTCAATCCACATAACTTCTGCAGTAGCGTTAGCCACGCTTCTGAATTCTGCTTCTGTACTTGATCTTGAGACAGTTGGCTGTTTTTTTGAACACCATGATATAGGATTGTTACCTAAATATATACAGTATCCAGTTGTAGACTTTCTGTCATCTGGATCATTGGCCCAGTCGGCATCTGCATATCCATTAATGCTAATTGTGTTGCCTGCCTCAAACATTAGTCCAAAATTAATTGTTCCTTTAAGATATCTTAATATCCTTTTAACAGCTTTCCAGTGGGTATTGGTTGGATTTTGCATGAACTGACTTGCTTTATTTACACTATATGTAATATCTGGCCTGGTAATAGTGACATATTGAAGTGCCCCAACGATGCTTCTGTACTGTCTGTCATTAAGTATTGCCTCTCCTTTGTACTTTGATAGTTGCATATTGCTGGCCATTGGTGTTGAGATAGAATTGGCCTCATGCATTCTTGCTTTGTGCAGAATCTCTGATATGTATTTCTGTTGACTTAAATGAATCTTTGCATTTGTGAGTCTCTTGACCTCTATACCCAAAAAATATGATAGATTTCCAAGATCCTTAATGCTGAACTCTAGATTAAGATGTTGTATCAGATTATTAATTTCCTGTTCACTGTTTCCTGTAATAATAAAGTCATCAACATATATTAGAACAAATATAGTTATGTCTTTACTAATTTTTGTGAAGAGAGAATTGTCAGACTTGGTTAAATGATAACCAAGTCTGATCATTGTTTCCTTTAATTTCTCAAACCACACTCTTGGAGCTTGCTTCAAGCCATAGATTGCTTTGTGTAGTCTGCACACATAATTCTCTTTTCCAGTATGTTTAAAACCTTGGGGCTGCTCCATATATACCTGCTCCTGTAAAATACCATTCAAGAAAGCATTATTTACATCAAGCTGTCTAATGGTCCAATTTCTATGTAAGGCTATGCTGATAACTATTCTTATAGTAGTGGGCTTTACTACAGGTGAGAATGTCTCTGTGAAATCAAAACCACACTGTTGTGAATAGCCCTTAGCTACTAATCTTGCCTTATACTTAGAAATTGTACCATCAGCATTTTTCTTTAATTTGTAGGTCCATTTACACCCAATAATGTTTTTATCCTTTGGTTTAAGAACAAGCTCCCATGTCTTGTTTCTCAAAAGTGCTTGATATTCCTCATTCATAGCATTTTTCCAGTTTTCATTTTGTGTGGCTTGCTCATATGTGGTTGGCTCCTCTGTATCTAGTACAGTATGATAAATTTTTGGTTTAAAGATACCACTTTTTGATCTGGTTGTCATGTGGTGACCTGTTCTCCCATCATCTTGCTGCTGACTATCTCTTTCATTTTCATCATGCAAGTTTGATTCTGTGCCTTGCATATTACTTTGATTGTGATTTGTAGTTTGTTGCTCAGTAGTTCTCTGTTCAGGATTTTGATTTGAATTACTTGTAGAACTTGTTTGGACATTTGTTGATTCAGATTCACAGGAAGAGTTCTGTCTTTGAGAATCTGAGCAGACTTTTTCATGATTAGCAATCTCATCACCTGACTTTGCCTGACCCTGAATCATCTCAATAGCTGGAATAGTTACAGATGATATGTATTCTTTTGCATTATGAACTTTATTATTTACCTTGATGTTCACTTCTTTAAAAGGAAAAACTGCTTCATTGAATATCACATGTCTAGAAATGAATATTCTACCATTATTGTCAAGACACTTGTATCCCTTTTTATTGCTAGCATAACCTATAAATGTGCATGGGGATGATCTATAATCTAACTTGTGATTATTATAGGGTCTGGTGTAAGGAAAACATAGACAACCAAACACTTTAAGACTATGATAATCTGGGCTACTGTTCGTCAAAACTTCTAATGGACTTTTTAATTTTAGAACTTTTGATGGCAGTCTATTAATTAAGTAAACTGCTGCGCTGAAAGCATCTGGCCAAAATTTCTTTGGCATGGATGCTTGAGCTAAAAGAGTAAGCCCAGTTTCAACAATCTGTCTATGTCTTCTTTCTACCAACCCATTTTGTTCTGAAGTGTATGGACATGTAGTTCTGTGGGTGATTCCCCTTTTTTGAAAATATTCCTTTAGTGGCATATATTCAGTTCCACCATCAGTTTGCATGATTTTGATTCTGCAGTTAGTTTGATTCTCTGCTTGAGCTATAAACTGCATCACTGCATTACAAGTTTGATCCTTAGATTTTAAGAAATATATCCAAACATATCTAGAAAAAGCATCAACAAAAGATATATAATATTTGAAACCATAATCAGTATGAATTGGGGCAGGTCCCCACAGATCAGTAGCTACTAATTCAAGAGGACTATTATAACATGTTTCAGAATCTAAAAAAGGCAGTTTGTGACTTTTCCCCATTTGACAGTAAGTGCAGATGTGTGGTAGAGATATATCATTGAAAGAAATGCTATTATTATTCAATACATGCTTTACAATGTTGGCATTTGGATGCCCAAGTTTACAGTGCCACTTCTCAAATGTCTCACTCATTTCATGCTGTTTGTATTCACAGTTATTACACCACTGTCTTTTAGAAACTGGGTTTCTTGAATTATCCACTTTGAACTTGTACAGACCTTTATATTGTTTACCCTGCAAAAGCACTTCCTTAGTTAGAATGTCCCTAACTACGCAGTTGTATGGGTAAAATTCAAAATATACATTATTATCTCTTGCAAATTGCGACACACTCAGTAAGTTTTTCTTAATATTTGGGACTCTTAGTAAATTGTTCAAGTATAATTGCTTTCTTCCCATAATGTATGACTTACCAGTGTGTGTAATTGCAATAGATTTGCCATTACCCATGTGAATAGAATTCATACCTTTGCACTCCTTGCTTCCAAGATTTAAGTTGTTCAAGTTATTTGTGATGTGATTAGTTGCACCTGAGTCAGGATACCAGTCTTCATCCTGAGTGTAATCTGACCTTGTGCTTTCAGTGTGTGTATTTTTTGCTTCAGACTGATTGACTGATTCAGATTGTAGATGTGCCATATTTGCACTGTGATTTGCATTTCTTTGAGTGCTTTGTCCTGGAGTATAATTGAGATTTAATCTGAAATAACACTTTGTTGCAGTGTGACCAATTTTTTCACATATCTGACACTTTGGTCTGTTATTGTTATTCCATTGACCTCTTCCTCTTGATCTGTTAGAGTATCCACCTCTTTGGACAAAATGATCAGTAATGAAGAATACACCAATCATCACAGACAAGACAGGTTAATATGTTCTTGCAGCCAGAATTCAAACTGGCACGGCAGAGATATTGTCTCTGATCTTCCTCTCAGATGATGATGATGAAATCTGATGAGAGGAAACAATATAAACCGCAACTGATGATATTCAGTTGTGTTTTCTTCTTGCTGATGGATCTTTCAGTGCTGTTAGGCACTTTTGCTCTGATACCATATAAGAAATTTTAATAGAATTGAAAAGCAGATCTTTATTGAAGAATTTGTGATGATTACAATGCAGTGATAACAGAAATTGTATAATAGAATTTTTTTTCACACACTCTAATAATACAATGTGTACACTGTATTTATATGTATTAAACACAGTAATGGGCTGAAGCAAATTGTGTTAGCCCAAGCTCGTTTTGCAGGAGATAAATCTGATTCTTTGGATCACATCTCAACGGTCTTCAGAGACTTTAGGTTTGCTTAAACCATCTGTTCGATTCTCTTATCGTATATTCTCATAAAGAGGATAGTAAGATTTACAAAATTTGAAATTGTTATTAGGTTGTCAAAAGATACTTATTAGGTTTTTCAGTTTCATATTCATATTTAGTTTCATATTAGGTTGTCAAAAGATACTTCAAGTTACAAACTAATTACTATGCTATTTTTTATATCTACAAGCCACTGTTATCCTATCCTATCCACCATACATATCTGAACGTATTTAATGGTAAATTAAGCTTCATTTTCTCTTCAGTAAATATTATCATTTTCTATAAATAAAAGAAGATAGTTGTTTTTTTGTTCTTAAATCCATCACCTTTGAATCTAGTGTCAAAGGCTTTATTACCATAAATAATTGTTTTTGGTAAATATTATTATATGGGTAAGCAAAAATAGTAGGACAATCTTCCTATAGCAAATTTTGATTGTGATTTGTCGGGGAAAAAAAAAGTTTACACTAGTTCAAAAGGAATCAAATGGAAAAGGAAAAGTAATACAAATCATCATACTTAAAAGAAACATTATCTGTTTTTGTAAGCGACTCAAACATCTAGCTCTGCAATTGAAATAAACCCATAGGACATGCATACCGATCTACACAGTAACACAAATGTCACTAGATTAGTGCATGTAAGCAGCAACAAATAGATATTTCAAGTCTATATCAAAATTACACAAAAAATAAACATGTAATGTAGAGCAACACATAAGTTATCAAAAATCCATAAAGTAAATGATTAAATATGGCGAAGCACATCATCATTTTTGCACATATAAATGATATATGGCTAAACCATATTGTTTGTTTACAAATAGCAATACATCAAATGCACGGGAAGCACAAATAATCCATAGAGACAATAACAACTAGTTCTCACTACTATTCACGTTTTTTCTTTTTTTGGAATCATGTACTTTATTAATAGGAAGAAAATACATATACTTCCATGTTATGCCTCAATAAAACCTTGCAACCCCCTAATCTGTATGGGTACCTTGCAAGGAAAAATGGTATATATCATATCCATATATTAATATTACAACAGTCAAATAGGTAGAGGAGTAAACAAGTCAGCAGTGCACTCAAAACCACATATACGATCAACTTAGGGCTTAAAAAGAAAATCAGAACATCAAACACACAAAATACAATCTACGAGCAGAACGCGTGTACCCTAACAATAATACAACTAAAAACTAATAAAAGAAACCGCAAAATTTTCATAAGAGTATCTTTTGGAGAAATAAAAGTTTGGCCTTCCTTTCTACTTCAGATCTAAAAAAACCTTTCATTTCAGTTCAATAACAGTGGAAATCTTCTTCACTTCAAGCAAAATGGAGAGCCAACCACGATACAACTGAAAGAGGAAGGCCAAAGTCATGGTAAGGGTGGCTGGAAACATCGGATTTGTTCGATTGGGATACCGAAGTTTAATATGATAAGTTCCAATTCCTTACTTAATTTTTTCATATCCAACTTGTTAAAATAAGTAGACTGTACTCTTGGGTAATTAGAGTAGTTCAAACTTGAACTAGAAGTTCTATATCTTTGAAAATTCTTGAATTTCGTTTGCACCATATATGCTAGATTAGGGAAGTAAATGCAGTATTCTTGAATTGGTTAAGAACTTTATTACTGCTTTGATTTTGGCACATGATGTTCATTATTTGGTCCATTCATATCTGTTTTCGAGTGGAATTTGCAGTTTTTCCATGGTTGCTTCTAGTACTTGTCTTGAATAGCTGCAATTAAAGAAAAGGTGATTTCTATCTTCATTATGATTTGAAAATTGCACACATAGTTGGTTAATAACAAGATTCCACTTGTTGAGTCTGTCCTTTGTGTTAATCTGTTTAAATTGGCTAATAGAGTACATGTAGACATTTTGGGAACACACAATTTATCACAATTATCTTTGTCCAGTTGAATTCCAAGTGCTTGTTTCTTATATGTTCCCATGCTGATTTGCTACTAAATTCGCCCTTGTCATTAGGCATTCAAAATAAAAGTCTTTTTGCATTTGGTGATGGATTGTAATGTTATGCACAGTATTTCTAAGTTGGGTAGGATTAATTTTTAAATGATTCTTCCATTCATTCCCTGCTAAAAGGGTAGAAACTTTTCTAGAGTTTCCACCATGAATAGCCATTGCATTCCACCCACATTTATCCATAAGAAAGTAACCATTAATCCATGGGTCTGACCATATATCAGTGTGTTCACCATTTACGATTTACTTGTCAATAGCACCTTTACACCGTTGTCTAGCTTTTAGCATATTTTTCCATGTATACGATGCATTGTTATTAGTGGCAGCAATCCAAAAATTTAAATTTTTGCAATATTTATTGTACATCCACTTAGCCAACCCTTCTAAGGCTCTATAGTGATTAGTTTCATGACCATTCATCATGTGGTAATGGCAATAGGATCCTCCCATATTCCTTTCATATTTTGGTTTCTTCTTTTGTGATGGCCAATAATTGAGCTCATCCTTTGTTAGCAAGTAGACATTCTCTATGGATGTTGTTAAATTGCACTCTGTAGGAAGTCTTGACTTGAAATTTGTTTCTTGAGAATGGATCTTAATCTTTTGTTATTTGGCTCAGGAATTTCCATTTTGATAACTGGTTTTCTCTTTAATACTCTTTGAGGCTCCGATCCAGGTATTGTCCCACTTGTAACTTGACCTCATTTGTGTGCAAGGGCGTTGTAATTGTCAATTATTCCTTCCAAAATTATGCCTTTGGTATAGTGTTGAATTGTCTTTCTCGTTTGGTCAAATAAATAGTCACTTCCCATTTTCTTTTTCCCTAAAGCAAAGATTGGTGTGAGTCCAATATGAAAAAGGTTTAAACTCCATTTAAGTAGATCATATGCTTCAACTTTCTTTTCCAAAATGATTCTTAAAGCCTTCATCCTTAGCAATTGTTCTTCTTGGAGATTTCTATCATTAGCTAAGTCTTGCGAGAGTCTAATTATGTTTGGTTCAGAGGATTGTAACGACCCGTAATTTTCGATAATTAAAATATTAAATTAAATAATTTTGGAATTTAATATTGTGAAAATTTTAAGATTTAATAATGAGAAAATAACTAGAATGTAATTTTAATAACGTTAATTTAAGGTAATTGATGACTATTTGAATGTAATCTCAAGTAATTGAAATAATTGCAAAGTTAAATTGGTTAGAAATTGTAAATAAGAAAATAAATTAAATGTTATATTAAGTGGTGAGATAGTGTGTAATTAATTGACATTGAAGATAATCAGTGCTGTGTAAGTAGTTACAACTTTTGTTTGTACGTAATAAATGTGATTAAATTAATTAAAAGGTAACAATTTTTTTTATCGCCTATTTATTTAATCTGTTGAAATTAAATTGAAAATAAATTGCAATTAATCTACTTAAATTCTGAAGTTAATATGAAATAAAATGATAACTGTAGAATATTGATGTAATAAATGGTAAACCAATGTTAATTATATTTGTAAGCTTATAGTTAAGTGAATAATAAGATAAAAATCAAAACAAAAGAAGTTATTTGAAATTAAAATATAATTACTTGGATTTTTATTACAGTTGAAATTGAACGCTATAATTTGTGCACTACTTAATATTGATTTTGACATGGGTAATTTGTTTCAAAAGATTTTAAATGTTAGGTAATCAAAAATGATAAAAATAGTTCGTTATTAAATTTGAATTTAAAAAGCGATTTAATCGATTTAGTAACAATTTATTCAATTAACGTGAAAATAGCCATTTTGGCTACTTTCTTAGATTTCGACGAACCCAGTTTTATTGGATCCATAACAGTTAGTTATTATAGGATTTCAAGTTTCGTAGCGATCAGACTTGTCGTTTGATCATGCACGCTCAAAAGGTGTAGAAATCAATTTAACGAGTTCAATTTAAATAGGATGATTTTAAAAGCAACTTCTGCATACTTTTGAATTTGGGTTTGAAACCTATTCCATTGAGTTTAAAAATATTGAAAACATCTATTTTGATATATGGGATGATCCATTTTTGTTTCGGAAGCGGAACGAGCGGGTCGTTATTGTCATTTCGAACCAATTCGAATTGTCCATTCATTCTTATTGGGCCTTGTCTATATAAATAGATTTTGTTTCAAACCTTAGCAGTCTTCCTATTTTTTATTCTATACGTACATCAACTTCTATCTGCTTCTTTCTTCAATGATAGAAACCAAATTCCAATTACAAACCCTAATTTTCAAATTAAAACCAATTTCAAAATTCAAACTCTTCAAATTTTAGCGAATTATATATCATTCGACAGTTCTCGACGAGGTTAATCCACTGCAGCAATTCGTTTTTCAATTTGGTTCATTGTTTGACCATAAATTGAGGATGAACGTCGACCGTCGAAATTATGTTTTCGCGATCCAACGGTGGATCTTTATCCGATCAACGATCGGGAAGCGATATTGAGAAGAGGGTGGAAAGTAGGTCTTGTGATGGTTGTCGTTCACTGTCATGCGGTCAGAATTTGCCAAAAATGGCCATCTATTATCAACGGCGGCGGTGGTGATAGGTGGAGCCGGAGGGGCGGCTGTCGGAGGCGTAGGGGCGGCTTAAGGAATGGAGTTCACTGACGTGGCTCGATCGATGCTCAGGTGAAGGTTTTGGTGGCGATAATTGGTAGAAGGCGTGGCAGCCGTTTGAATAGGGTTCTATCGAGATGGCCTGTAGCAGTTAGGGTTTCATTTCCAGTTGATGACGTGGTAAGCTATGATTCGTCTATATTATTTATTTAATTTAAAATCAAACTTTAAATGTTTCAATAATCATATATTTTGCATACGAGCTCGAATTAATGCGCGGTTTTCTCTATTGGGATTGTATCGAAATTTTTAGACTGTTGAAATTTGGGTCTTCGTTTGGATTTTAAATCGATCTGAAAACAAAGATGAGTGTTTTAACCCATTCATGACTACTAAATTATCTTATGTTAGTTAAATTAAATTTATGACGTGATTAGAAATTAATTAGGTGTTGTTTGGTATATTTAAATTTTTGTTCCAGTTATATCTGACCTATGTTGAATTTAATCGCCATTCAATTTAATATTGAATTTTGTTTGTCAATCAAATGCTTGTGAATGATAATTAGTTAGTTGATGTTATTTATTAGTCGATTTGTATGATTATTATGTTGGATGTTTGAATTGTTGATGCTGGATGACTGGATGTTATGTTATTTTATATATATTGATGTCACACTATAAGTTCCCTAGTTTATTGTTAAAAAATCCCTATGGGTTGAAATGATACATGCCCAAACGATCCGATAGATTAGGAAGAAATCGTTATGGGTTGAAATGACAGATGCGGGCGATATCATGGATTTGAAGTTAAATTCGGGATAGCGAGTTGAAATGATCTATACCCGTAAATTTTAAATTTCTTACGGGTTGAAATGATATATATCTGTATCACTTGACCATAGAGTAGAAAATTTTATACGGACACCGGATTGGTTAAATTAAATGATTTTAAAACCTCAAATTTTTGAATCCAGTTAATGATATTTTGTAATAAAAATTTAATTTATATTAACTGAATTATTTTCGAAAATCCAAGCTTTAGATGTTGAAATTGGAATTGGTTTAAATGAATTGTTTAATGAATTTAAATTAAATTTTTAAAGTTGGATTTGAAGTATAAATAAAATTTATAGAAATTGAGTTATGAAATATTTGAATATTTAAACTTCGAAATCTACTAAATTTGTAATAGTTTATATTTATAGTTCGAACATGGATTTGAAATCAATATTGATTAAATGGGTTTAAATTGGAATCTAAATTGAAAGACAAAATTGAATTGGTTGATTTGAAAGCTGGACATGGTCCAGATATGTTGAAATGAAAGAAACAGTTTAATTTATATTAATTTCATATCTGGATGTGTTGAAATGAAAGAAATAGTTTAATTGATATTAATATCAAGTTAATTATTTTAATATTAACTGTTTAAACATAAGCTGTGTTAAAATTCTAATTTATTTAGATTTTCAAATCATTTACTATATAAACCATTTCAATAATCAAACCATTTTATATTAAACTAATAAAACTATATTTAATCTATTTTAAACTACTTTAAACCATTTAATTTATTTTAATTTATTAATCTATTGCAATCTATTTTAAACCATTTTAATCTATTTTAAACTATTTTAATCCATTTTAAACTATTTAATCTAATTTAAACTATTTAAACCATCTTATTTTAATTTAAGCTATTTTAATATAATTCAAACTATTTAAAACCATTTAAACCATTTTAAAGTATTTTGAACTAGTTTAAAGTATTTTTAATTAAAATATTTTGAAATATTTTAACTATTTTAAACTATTTATTACTATCTAAACAATATTTCTAAATTTCTAACGGTGCAAGGTTGAATTGTTTATATTTAAATCCTTGATTTAAAAGTGAATATGGTTAAATGATGTTAGAACCTAAGTTGGAAATTGAAATGATGTTTTCTAGTGAAATGACATGTTTGAGTAAAAATGGTTATTTTGAAATGAGGATTTAACCTATTTCGTTGATATGATTTCGAAAGTGAATATGGTTTCGAAAGTGAATATGATTTCGAAAGTGAATATGATTTTGAAAGTGATATGGTTTGAATTGAATATGATATTTTGATATCAATTATGAATCGGTTTTGGAAATATAAAGGAACCACCCAGTGTTAAATAAGCGTTTGGCTGTTAAAGAGACCGTGATCGGATATTGTCATACTCTATGCCAATATCGAAAACCACTTTACAACTGTGTACGTGGTGGAGATTCCAGAATGAATTAGGATGGTTTAGCAAACGATTCTGTATGAAGTATTAACGTTGCTCTGACTCCCTCGAGTCAGCTTGATGTGACTAAAATAGGAGCCTCGTCGGGCCAAGTGAGGTTGCACCTACGGTCGGACATGCTTCTTCGGTACCATATTGTGACTTTGTGATTAATTTGGTGGCCACTCCTCGATTTGATTATGTGAGTTTGTTTCGAGGTTGGCGTTAGTAGCTGCTATGCATTACCACCAGTCCAGATCCACAAAACGGTAGTATCCTACCTTGGGCATTTCCTCTTGTGCCTTGTCACATGCCATATCACGCCCACTACGAGTTTGGTTTGTACCGTACCTATGGTGTGCCCTCTGATAGCCCTTCAGTTTA
Source organism: Allium cepa (assembly GCA_030765085.1). Classification (NCBI taxonomy): domain Eukaryota; kingdom Viridiplantae; phylum Streptophyta; class Magnoliopsida; order Asparagales; family Amaryllidaceae; genus Allium; species Allium cepa. The sequence continues at coordinate 251,733,209 of CM060937.1, read as the reverse complement.
CGGAGGAATTACGGTACTGTATAGACTACGAGAATATATAAAAATGTGTTAAGGGGGATATGGGTAACGCATTAATGCTATTTTAATACTTTACTTTATTGTAGACACTATTATAATAGCATATTGTACTATGTATGTAGATAGTTTAACGGATCCTTTGGAAATGGAGTCCCAAACATCTCTTAAGTCATTGCACTCAGATAGACACTGGATAGGAGATGTCAAACCCCATAAACAAGCTTTGACGCTGTTACACTCATATTTATTTACTGTTGATTTAACTTACATAAGATCTTTTAGTTTTTACTCGAATGTTTTGTCTTTTCAATTCGCTTGGGTCAGTCTGAGATTTTTCAGTGTGTTAAAGACCTTATTTCTAGAGGATGAAGACGAAGATTTCATACTATTGCTATTTATTATGTTTAAACATTGAATCATGTTGTTCCGCTGCATTATTTATTTATTTATTTATTTCTGTTGTATGTAACTCTGATCTACATTATAAAAGTATAACCAAATGTTATTTGTAAAACAGCTTCATGAACTGTTATTTGATTATTATATTTTGTCATTCTGCTGTGAGATTCTGTATTTGTTTTATTTCTTTCTCTTTTTTTCTTATTCACCCATAACAATCCTCCCTTTTGAATGGTTTGAGTCTGACATGTGTGGTTTATTGTCGATTTAAACCATTCAAAAGGTGGGTCGTTACAAGAATCCTTGCTCCGATCTTTTGATTCTTCTAGCCATGATTAGACCAAATTAGATGAGCTTGAAATTGAGTTCAAATGGGGTTAGAGAGAAGAAGTTTTGGGAGTTTAACCAAGGCGGAGGTTCGAGCCTTCTCCTAGCGCTAAATGTTAATAAGAAATCCTGTCAACACCCAAAGTTGAATTTAAGGACAAGGTCAATTCCTTGCGGTTTCTCTTAGATGAGTTGAGAAGGATGGAATGTGCGTATTTACTTTGGTATCCTTTTGAAATAGGTTGCTGTAGTGAAAACTTGCTCAGGTCGACTTTTCGACTCAGTTAAAACAGTTATTTCCTATCCTTATCAGCCTTCCGATTTAGCTGAGATGGCCGGGTTTTCCATTCGAAAGCTCTCTTTTCGAAGTGGAAGCAGAATCCAAATGGATAGTCCTTTAAATCACTGGAGGAGGATTAACTTAGAGGGTTTTGACCCTGTCGAGAGCTTAAGTTGTTGAGCAGCTTGGACTTTGGTCAAGAATCTTAAATATAGGTTTCGATATTGTCGAAAGATTTTCTTGAGCAGTATCCTTAGATCTCTTGTGTTAATCTAAGGTTTAAGTGGATTATGGATAGGTTTTGACCTTGTCGAAAGCAGTAGCCCAAGAGAGAAAGCTTGAAGCATTTAACTTAAGTTATTTGAATGTGCAAGGTTTCGACTACTTTGAAAGGGACCTTTCGATGTAAGCGACACCTGAAACACAATGTTAAACTTAATCAAAGCTTAAAGAACAATAAAGATTAGAAATTAGGGTTTATTACTCTTTTGATTAAGAAAATACAAGTTTATAATGGAAAAGGTCGGATCCTCCCAAAAACATGACCCCTTGAATCTTATTTATAGATACGTGTCAACACTTTTGACCCGAAGGCTTTCAACTTGGTCGAAAGGTGGCTGGTGAAATAACTCTAGTATGCTTCCGCCTTTGTCGAAAAGAACAGTTGCGCTTCTCTTCTTTGTATTGTCTTGTAAGTGCTTTCGACTCTATCGATAGGTTTTGTTTAGTGGTTTCGATGGTGTTGAGGTGCTGCTGAGTTCTTATTTGTGACTTGATGCTGAACCTCCCTAGATAATAATGGCTTCGACCGGCTTGAAAGGCTTGGTATAGCTTTCGAAAGGGTTATTCGAGCCAATACATGCCTTCGGGTGATTTAAATGAAGGTTAAACCTTTAGTTTTGAAAGGTTTGGTGCATATACAAAGAGCAGTTCTTCATTGTCTTTGAAAGGTGCTGATTTGACTCATTCGAAAGGTCTTCATGCATACTGAATTACCTAGTCAAAAGGTGGTTACTGGAGGCAGAAGAGTGCTTTCGACTCCTTCGAAAGGTAAGAACCTTCTGAATCTTGATTATAGCATCATCTCGACACCTTCGAATGGTTATGAAGCTTTCGGACTTTGGCCGTAGCATCCCTTCGACTCATTCGGAAGATCTAGCTGGAGCTTTTTTTCCTTTTGTTTGGAAATTTCCCAAAAACCTAATTATAGGTTCTTCTTTCCATTGGAACAATGGTATGCTCATTACTAAACTTGTTGAAGGGATGAAATAGAACCAAGGTGTATCTTTTTTATTAGAGGTTGAATCGATCATCAGAAGAAGAATTAAGCCAAAAATTAGGATACATTTTGCGAAAATGAAACTTCCATCTGTTATTCTTTGCCTTTTGCTCAAACAGGTTACGACTAAGTCGAAAGGAATTTTTAATAGTAACAAATAGCAAATAAAATAAGAACGAAATTTAAAAAACGAAAGTGATTTTTTTATTTTTCACTTTCAATATCAACATGATTAAGTAAGACTATTTTTGGACAACAATAGAGAGCTACATAATTTATTTCCTCAATTGCTATTTAAAGAAAATTTCTGAATTATCATAACTAAACCCCCAAATAAATTTTATAGATCACTTTAAATTGATTGAAAATAATTAACTTGCTTGATTTCCTACAGTTTATATAGAGAACGATTCCACTAGAATCGACCAAAGAACATTTACAAAAGTTAGCCAAAAATTGAAGACAAAAGGAGGTAGGAAGAAAAATAATAAAATGTATGAGTTGAAAACCAAATACGAATTCTTTGAAGGTTTGAATCACTACACACACACACACATATGTATAATCAAGTGATTAAATTTTATTAATTTATAGTTTTAATTATTTATATTTTTAATAAAGAATGATTAGGACCGAACTTTAAGATTAAGTGTATATATTGTTTTTTATTTACAGTTTCATCTGATTAATTGTTTGCTTTTATTTGTTAAACAAAAATTAATAATAACAAGCAATAACAATTTATGCCTTAATGTCTACCCTAAAAACTTACGCCTTGCCTTTGCCAATATGGTTGACTCGGTTGATGAGTAGTTCGGACTATGAGATTAAAAGTCATGAGTTCGATCCTTGAGATTGATACTTTGTTGACATTAATGAACCATTTTAAAAAAATTATGCCTCGCCTCATAAGAAAAAAAGGCCTTGTGTATGCTTTTCACGTTTTAGAACTTTGATTTCTCGGTACCAATAAATCATTATTAATTCTTTGTTTGTTTCAAATTTATGTTCAGTGCACTCAGTAGTTTGATTTTGAAATAATTTTTACTTTGTAAAAAAGTACTCTTTTTTAATATTTGAAGATAATTTTTTTTATCTATCACAAATAAACTTGTCTTTTATGAATAATTTATTTTATGACATCAATCTTTTCCTTAAGCTTAAGATCTATTATTAAAAGAAATAGATAATATAATATGTAGTTTTACATTTTATTAAATCCACAATTTAATATTTTGAAATAATTTCTAACTATGTATTTTCTACCGATAATTTGTAACATGCAAAATTTTGATTGTTTGATTTGATAAATATTTTGTTTCAAGATTCTTTTTTATACACATGCACATCACACATGCTAAAAAAATAATATCTAGTTATAGTTTTTCTTCTGACAATCAATAGACAGTGATAAAATTTGAAACTAGGTCTAACAAATTAAACAATAGTCGTTAACTTTAATAATCTGATCAATATTGTGAATTATGTCAAAATATTCATATACAATTTTTCAAAGTAAACAATAGTCGTTAAATTTAATAATCTTATCAACATTATGAATTATGTCTACTGTACAAGAAATGGCGTAATTTACGATGGCTTAAATCCATCGAAAGTTGAAAATAAAGCCGTCACCAAACAGTGCTTCCGACGGCTACCAATGGCAAATTTCGATGGCTTTTCGACGACCATCGTGTACACTTGGCTATTCATGGTTCACCTTTGCATGTGTCGGAAGCCGTTTGAAACTGTTGCTTTATAACCATCGGAAATCGTTACAATCCGTCGATTATTTTTTGCCAATAAGCCGTCGATAGCCATTAGATAGTACTGACCAAAAGGCCGTCGGCAGTCATCGGAAGCCATTGGAAATCTGGGCAGTTCTTTATTACTACTTTCATTCTTCTCGTATACACCACATACGTATCACTATATATCACAGATCGATTACACACATATAAATCATATATATAACCCCAAATCACATATAAAACATCAATATGAATAAACATCACTATTTACAATAAATAAAACTTAAACAATCTACCATACAACAATACATTCGACCAACATACACATAATCAACATCCAACATCTCTAAATGTATCAATCATGTCAAAACAAACCAATATATTATCCAACATCTCGTCTAAATGTATCAAACATACCAAATACATGATCCTTATCTTCTCCAAGTGTGTATATGTACAATATCCAAACATAAACACAAAAATCAAACCTATCAAGCTTCATCATCACCTTCAAAAATGCCCCATGTTGTTGCATATACGCAGCCAAGCGCTCGTCCAGCTACGTCATCTCTACAGTAGGATGGCAGTCTCGCTCCTCCAGCTCTATAATCCTGGCTCCCAACCCTTGAATCACTTTTTTGTCCCAAGCTTTTTGGTAATTACTTTGCTTGCTTCCAGCCTGCAACACATCATCTAATAAGAGATTTGTGTCTAATCTAATGGCTTAGTAGCCACTATAACCGTGTGATATATAAGATTAACATATGCCATAACAGTGTGAAATGGAATAGCGTTGGGATAAAAAGGCGTTATTACCTTACTTGCTTTGACTAAATCGATAATGGTTTGCTTGTCTTCTCTATTCAGTGTTTATATATGTATATTTATTGAAGAGAAAACGAATTGATAAGAAGTTGCATCCTGATAATCTAAGTTATTTCTTTAAAAACTAAATTTATAGTTATTTCTACAAACTAAGTTATTTCTTTAAAAGCTTAATTATTTTTATTAACTTAGTTACTGTTATAAACTTATTTAATTTTTATAAAACTTACTTAACTTATATAAAATTAATTAAGTTTCATAAATTAGGTTAATTTTTATAAGTTTAGTTAATTTTTGTAAAACATAGTTAATTTTTATAAATTTATTTCATTTATAAAACTTGATTAACTTGGTTAAATTTTTATATAACTCGGTTAATTTTTATAATTTGTTTAAGTATTATAAATTTTAGTTAATTTTCAAGAAATTATTTAATTTTTATAATACTTTGTTAACTTAGTTAACTTTTAAAAACTTGGTTGATTTAGATAAATTTAATAAAAAATAGTTAATTTTTATAAACTTTTAAGAAACTTAAGTTAAATTTGTGTAAAACTTTATTATTTGTTAATAGACTTTGTTATTTTTTTATAAACTTAGTTATTCATCTCATTATCTGACTACGTTTTGATGTGCGGTTAACTTTTATATAAAAAAGATTTTATAAGCAAACTAATTTTCGATGAATAATCTAAACAATTTCAATTTTGCTACAATTGAGAGATTAGTAAATAGTCAAAATCAAACATAGGGTTCAATACCTCTTGGTTGCCAAAGCCATACCACATATTCCGCATTATTGGTTCCATGACAGCTTCAAAAATTGCGTTCTCCTCATCGGTAGTCAACTTATCCCGTCTCGTTCCATGAAGCAGCTGCTCCCATTGTTGCATAAATTTTTCTCGTCACGCAAAATAAAAATATATTTGAAAATTTATATTGCATTATTTTAATTACATATAACAAATTAATTAAATTGATTATTAATAACTTTTAGCTTAAAATATGCTTACATATGCTTTGATTGATTTATTGGTGGTCCATTTGTATGAGAGTGTGCCATCATCATTTTGATGCTCGATGGCATGAGTACGGGCAAATATGTCCACGTAGGAGATGGGACTTGTAACATCCCACTTCCGAAGGCTGAAGACTAACTGCTATGGATACTGCAGTCATCCATAAATGTTATTTTTGACTGACCGAAATCGAAATCTTGAAACTATTGGTAACATAGAAACACAAGAATATGAAATTTTTTAAACTTCAACAAAACATAATTTCTCATTTCTTATGAATTTCAATTTAAGATTTAATTACATAATCCAAAACGTTAATCGCGTTCAAATCATATATGCATGTACAAATTACGATAAGAGCAACATACGAAGATGTCCCCTTATGATGATCAGAGAACTAATAAATATGAACTTTATAGTTCTTAGTACATTGTAGCGGAAAACACAAAATAGCTCCTACATAGTTAACACTATTCCTGCACGTCTCCAGAAGCTTATTCGTCTAAAAACCTGAAAGTCTCCTACTCCCAGACTACTCAAATTAATTTTGAGTATCCGAGAGTTTGTGGAGAAACACAAACTTTGAGTCAAACAATAAGTCTGATATGAATAATCCTCTACCATCTCTTATCATAAATAGATAGCTAGTGAGACTATGCCGCTTAATGGAACAAGTTTTTCCCTCACCAGTATCTAAAACAAAACATGCAAATCATTTAACATGCCCCTGCACCCAAAATGATTAATTTTTAACATAATATGGAATAAAGCCATAAATTATATATATTGGACATCCCATTCTCCCATTCATTAGCTATCCCATCTAAAAGCAATTTAATATATTTCCCATCTAAAATCAATTTATTAGAGTTCCCCTCTAAAACCTTTACAAATGACTATCCATCACAATTTAAAAGGACTATCCGTCCCAAATCCATTTAAAATAAATGCAGATTATCCATCGTACATTGTTCTATAAAATTTGGCGTGGGTTTTCCATCGCACACTCTATAGTTTTCCTAGGATGAATATGAACCCTTGGGTGCCAAATCTTGAGGCTAACCACCTTCAGCAAAACATTCTTTTATTTAGAAATTTGGTGTGGGTTATCCACCGCACATTACATGGCTTTGCTAGGTTAACCAAGAATCCATCACTTGTCCAATTAAAACATCATGATCCTCATGATTATTTATAAAATATATGATCCACATGATTAGTTAGTCTCCCGAGGTATGCCACTTGTTTAATCTATTCCCATTGGTAGCCTCAATTAAGTTAAATTAAATAAGAACACATTGATAGTCGCAATGTATATTTTCAAAAGCATATTACTATTTGTAATCCCAATCTATGTATCAAAAACATTAAACCCACCCCGGTGTCCCTAAAGTTTGTTACCATTGATTTTATATAAAGATCCCCCTTACATATTCCAACAAAGATAAGTATTTTACGCTATAACCCTTCGAAGTAACCCCTTCGACTTTGCAAAATTTTACTTAAGAAAATGGCTAAAGAAAGCCCTTTAAAGCCCTTCGAATGAAGTCCCATTTGAAAGAAAATAAACATCCAAAGTTATCCCCTTCGGAAACCTTTCTTTTGAAATCATCCCAATACCATACCTTTCGACCTTGTCAAAAGGTCCTACATTTCGACCTTGTCAGAAGGTTTCTTTTCGACCTAGTCGAAAGGTTCTACCATTCGACCTTGTCGAAAGCCTGAGGTATCCCCCTTATAAAACCATTTATAAACCTTATGAAAATAATGAAACTCAAAATCTTTCGCAATCATTGAAGATAACCCCTTCAAAACCTTTCGAAATCAAAACTTTCAAAACCATTCAAAAAATGAAGTGTTGGTGTTGGAACCAACCCTTCCAAAGTATACTTTCGACCTTGTCGGAAGGTTTACCCTACGAATTTGTCAAATGGTATTAAAATTTTTATTTTGAAAACAATGGAAAGTTCAGGAGTAACCCCTTCTTCTTCCCCTTTGGCTTTGTCGAAGGCATCCCTTCGACTTAGTCGATAGGATTAAAACACCTTTTAGAAAACATTTTAAAACAATTCTCTTGGTGGTTTAAGCTTTCTAAAATCCCCTTCAAAACCCTTTCTTGAATATGTAAAAATTTTAGTCTTTTATAAAATGATAGATTCGAAGGATCCCCATTCAACTTATTCGAAAGCAATTATGTTTCTATTCGAAAGAAAAAAAAGCAGCCTCCCCATCCCTTTGCCCCTCTTCCGTTCGACACCGTTCCTACCTTTGGACTTAGGCGGAGGGTAATTGTTTACCTTCCGTCTTAGATAAAAGATACCTTTCAACTTCGTCGAAGAGGTAAAAGCGAGCTTGTTGAAGTAGAAACTGGGACTACTGAAGTGATACTTTATCTTGCTTGTCTAATTTTAGTTGGTTGAGGAGCCTTCTCCTGTACTTCCAAATAGTAAAAAGTATACAAAAGTTAACAATTTTCTTAAAACACTATTCTTCTTCCCCAATTAAATTTTTGAATTGCTGCCTTCCCTCCGAATTGACTAATTCAAAGGCAATTTTGCAGTTTAGCCTTTAGACTTAAATAATTTAATTACCTTAGTAAATTACTAAGCAAAATCCCCAAAAATACCAGAAATATCCTATATAACTTTCAAGTTTCGTGCTTTCTTAAAATTTGGATTGAATAGGGGCGAACTGGCTAAACAAGCCGCTAGCCTTTATTTTTCCAGTGTATTCACTTCCTGGCATGAGTCCGACTTTGAGACGTCGTAGTTTCTTCATCTATTAATGGAACTCATCTATTCTTTTTACAGTTTAAAGTACAAATATTGAACTTTATTTCTATAAATTTTCAGATCATTCCGACCATGTTAACTTGTATATATATGCCGTTGAACTTGCACTTATAGCTTGTTTTTATCGGAATTTATAAGTTTAAACTTCCAATATTTTTCTATATTTCTTGATGTTTCTTTCTAGATTTCATACACGGGTTTTATAAATGAGTTTTGAAATATTTTTTTGAAGTAAATTTAAATTATATACTTCCACATATTAAAATTTCAAAGCATAAGAAGATCAACTTGGAATTTAACCAAAACCGAATAAAAGCGTGTTAATTAGCCAATTAACATTTAAAACACCTATGTCTTATTCGAACAAAGGTTTAAGTGGTTATATCCTAACCAAAATCACAAACATGAATTGGGTATACCCTATAAGCGATTCAAACATAAAAATGAGATGATTAACATGATTATTCACCTTAATTAATTGATTGGAGAATCGGATAATTTCCTAGCTTTAATTCCTTAACATTTTCCTCAATTTATGTTATTCCTGGAGCTTTTAATAGCCGGTAGAAAGTGGATGAGGAGTTATGAATGAGAAAATGAAAGTTTGTTGAGGAAGAGATATATATATATATATATATATACACTAAGAAATGTAGCCTCATTTTCAAGTTTACTTCTTAGGACATTCCTCCTTCTAAATTTAGTTAAGTCTTATTTTAATTCATTCGTTAAAACGCGGTCATTGGATTTACTAATCTCATCTACCTACTTATTCACATTATTCTATTTAATTTATATAATTAAATATTTCGAATAATGTTAATTAAAATTCAAGGGCATTACAGGACCCATACGCTCTCATTCCTAAAATAATTATTATATATTACTATTGTATATGCAAAATTATATAATGTAATAGCTGTTTATAATCAAAATTAGTAAATTTGCCATCTCTTTACGATAACGCTGAAACAACTTAGAATCACCGCGATGTATGACAGGATTCTTATTTCTATTTGTAGAGTTTCTATCTGACTCTGCCTGTGCATTTAAAGTGATATCATATATATGCTCTATAAATAATGTGATAGATTTTACATGAAACTTCAATTAAATAATTATTAAGATATTAGTAAACTTACATCCGCCACATCTCTATTCCACCAAACAACCCAAGCATCCCACACGCTTGCTCCAATCCAGTTAATCTTCTTCCTTAGATTTTTATGCCCAACATCGTGTCGCGACAATTCTTCCTCCTCTTTCTTATCTAGTAGTTTTCGTAAAGGAGAGGTCAACTTCTTACAAATGTATCACCCCTTGCACGTTAAAAAAAATTATAATTTATACATCTATACTTAGTTAAAAATTTGTACAGTGATTATACATAATGATATATAAATTTACACCTATGAAGAAGTTCTGCTAGATACATTCTATGATGTGGGCAGAGATTTTATCCCACCTAGGCCAGCATGCGATCATCCTGCTCATGTAAGCTTGCTTGGTAATATTAAGAGCAAGCTCCTAAGACTCTAGCCCAAATCCCCTGTGTTAATTATGGCACATGCCTTTAATAAATCATGACTTACCATACAAAAAATATTTATGACGGTGAAATAAATTTAATACTTACCCTTTCACTTTAGGCTGCAACATCACTATGAAACGATGTGCCTGCTCTGATGGGCTGCTGCCATCACCTCCTACGGCGGTTCCTCTATGAGAAGAAGAGGAGGAACCTGAATCGGAAAACTCCAACGTCGAAAAAACATAATAACTATCATAGACATATCATTTTATTATGACAGAACATATCATTTAATTATGAGAAAACACATCATTTTTTATGAGAAAAATGTAATATTAATAATCCTATAAAACACCGTATATCAAAATATACTTTATTAATCAGTCCTCATAATTCTCTGATTTAGACTTAGTCTCGTACTCTGTATTGTTTTCCTCTGTAGTCTCAAATGTTTCTACAAAAACATTTGATTCATCGTGTAAAGTCCCAAAATCAGTACGGTCGTCGGTTATTACTATTTCGCTATTTTTCTTAATGTCTGCCTAATAAGCTTGTTTGTTTGGAATATTCTTCCAACAAATGTAAACATTGCTTTTTAAAAAAAACTGCCAATTAATCTGTTTTTCCTCTTTTCAAAGATGGATATGGAGCGTACTTCAATTACAAATGGATCGTATTCATGATAAACTGAGGTATGTTTTATTTCAATAAGATTATGATCTTTGTGCTCGTTGATTCCAGAAATCGAAACATTGCTAAACTAATAGCATCTAAACAAAAACTTCCTCCCTAGGTCGTCCGAAATACGTCAATTGTAAAATCTGGGTTAACACACCGTAAAAATCGTTCATATGATTAATTAGATCATCATTACCTCTAACAAATACATCGGTATTGTTAGTTAATTTTTCAGCATTATATCCTATAGTGTTGAATTTATAATCTTTGATGATGGATATGTCTTGACATTTCTTTTTGGTCCCAACGCAAGATGTTTCAATCTTTGTCGACCATATAATTTCTTGGATCATAAACGTAGTTCGATAACCAACCATCGAATTCTTTACTATGATCGCTGTGTGGATGTTATGATTCATAAAAATTGCAGATATAGATAATATATTGCATTATAATCTGCATGTGTATTATTGAAATAAATATATCGAGAATTATTAATTAATATTACCGAAAAAATGGTGCAACTTCCGCACATTTCAGAAGTATATATGTGTGCGCTACATGGTGATATCTATCATCTAACCATAGTTCCACACATTTTTCAACGAGTTGGTCATGTTGTCTAAACATAGATAACATTGCTTGAGAAGAATCTTGTTCAATGCCTTTATCATTATGCGGAACACTTTCAAATGATAAGTTTACATACTCACTGAAATTATGGGAGAAAAGGAACGAAACTTCTTCTTCAATGTATGATTTGCAAATCGAACCTTCAACTCGTGCTTTTTATCTAACTTTTTTTATTTCATATTAAAATTAACTTTTATATGTAATTAAATAGCAATCAACATACTCAACACTAATATCTTTCAAATGGATACATCCATCCATATTGACTTCGAAGGCGTGTTTTAGACGGAGGATGAACAGGTAAATGCTCCATTACATTAAAAAAACTTATAGGAAATATTTTCTCCAGTTTGTAGAGCAGAATATGGATTTCTACTTCAAGTTACACAGAAGAAAACTTTTAAAATAGTCGAATAAACCTTTTTATAAAACAAACCAAGTTCTGTTATAACCACTCAAACCTTTTCGGCAACGATTTTTTGAAACCTAGGAGAGATTGGTGAGTAATGCATGTGCTTGTTTGGAACTTCATTTCCCTTCAATTTTCCTTATTGTATCTTTCCTCTTTATATATTCTACACCTAAGGTTAATGTTCCCTTTCCAAAATAACATGCAACCTTTTGAACGTGTGTCTGTTTTTTTTGATATGGCAAATCAAAAGCAGACATAAGTTTTTTCACTACGAACTGATTTTCGCACATTAAAATATCGGGTGACATATTTCATTTTGCATCTTATACAACAGCTGTAAATCCGGCTCTTGTGAAGTTGTATTTTGATTTTATTGCAATATATTCTGTAGTTATTGATAATTGGATGCCGCTTTTACATCCATCCCAAAGGGGTTTCCGAGAAGCATCCAATAAATTATAGATTTTCTTTGCTCCAATAATTTTTTCTTCTTTGACATTTACATCGTCATCATCAACTTCAACTATAGGGAACATTGATCGTACTGCATCTTCAACCATATCTTCCATGGGATTCGCTATGACAATGTCATTACCCTCCTCCTCCTCTGAATATATAGGATTAAGTGGTACAAGTTTTCCATGATGATCCAACACTTTATAATCCGGCATAAAACCATATTGACACAACTGAACTTTAACCTATCCAGTACCAAATGCTTTAAAAGTTTGCACCTACTACATGGACAACGAATTTCTTTGTTGTTTCCATTATTACTTAAAGTGAATTCAATAAATATGTTTACATCATTATAACAATGTTCCTTTATTGAACCTCTCAACCTCCTTCGTGGTTGATACATCCAACTTCCATCAACAAAGTGCTCATTTTTTCTATTTAAGAAAATATGATAGAGAATTAAAAAAAGTATCGGTCATTTTATAGATTGGCATTTTATTTTTCAATTCATTTATACATTTAATTTTTTTTATTAATTATATAATATATTATTCTTTCTTATTTTATTTTTCAATTCCTTTATACAGTTTAATGTTCCTTTAACCATAATTCATTTATTAAATATCATTTACATATGTTATGGATTGGCATAAATTATGAATATGATATTAAAATTCTAGTTTATTATTTTCTACTTTGATGATCATTCATCCTGCTTCCAATTAGAAACATAATAGTAATTACATTTCATAAATCATTTCACTTTAAAAGATTCAACAAAATTTCAGCAGCACTTCACCTTTGTTCTCTGTATCGTACACAAAAGCGTATACACAGGGAGCAAAAAGGAAGTGCTGACAAAATTTTATGAACCATTTAAAATAAAATGATTTACAAAATGTAATTACTTTATTGTATTTGTAGCTTGTCCAATACAGGGACATATCCGATAAATATTGTATCAGATGAATGTAGATGTCCGTACTGTGACAAAAATGAATATTGAGATAACGATCATATACAATACTTGTCAGACAGGGCCAAGTGCTTTCTAATGGATTTTAAAAAAAATAAAGCACATTATGAACCAATTTGTTTATATATTAATGTTACATAATTTTTTATTACTTAATGACATATTAACATTTGTACAATAATTTTTTATATTTTAATGTTTTATTAATTATATAATATATTATATAATTTTTACTTTTTTATAAAATCTTTTATGTTTTCAAATTTAGTGAATTATGAATATAATATTATATTTTAAATATAAACTATAATATACACTAGTTTACAGCATGTCACACATTCTAACAAACTAGGTTTTATACATAACTAAGAGTCTAAACTAATAAGCAATTATGTAAATAAATTATTATTCTTGACATTTTAGAAAACATGCACATACACCAAATAAGCGCATGTACACCAATTAATCTGAGCTAGTCCTGATGCACATATACACTAATTAATGCATATACACATACACTAAATTATACATTTATTTTTGGATTTAAGCAACAATAACTATAACTAGCATACAATGGGGTATAATAAACAGTTAATAGGTAATATAAATAACTAAAATCACAAAATAATCCTAATTTAGCAAATGAATATTAATTAGGATTAGGGAAAAAACCTGATTGGAGATGAATTAGTGGCCTAGGGTTGTGGAGAGCAGAGATGATGAACTTGTTGATGCTCGAGGAGTGGTGCGGATTCGTCAGCGATTGAGAGGGGAGGAGCAGCTAGGGTTTTGTGTTATTTGGGGAAGGCAAATGTAATGAAGCAACTCTCGGCCTGATGGATGATGAATATACACGACTTTTCGAAGGCTTCCGATGGCTTTAATTAGCAACGGCTTTCGACAACTACTTAGTTATTTTTATTCCATTTTCACACATTTTAAAATAAATTTAATATATATTAGTTGTTTAAAAATTTTAATTTGTAGAAAAAAATTGAACAGTTTGTATTATTTAACAATGAATATGAATTAAATATTAATGATTACAGCCACTCTTACTTGCCTTTTCAAATTAATTTACAAATTTTAAATTATAGTTATACACACAATATTTACAAAATAAATTCATAACACTATTACATACCATAACTTTCATCGGAATTTTATAATTGATAGACTGAAATTTGCAGAATTAATTATCGAATATAACTATACAACATAGAAGATCATCGACAACACTAATTTAATTGATCAGAAATTATCATAAATATGAATAATAGAACAGAAATATGTTTACAAAAATATTAGGATTTGAATTATTATATATTTAATCAAATTTATAACTTATACAACTAATATAAAATAATAAAGTAATAAGTTTAAATAAATAAATTGATTAGCCGTCAATGGTTGTCAAAAGCATAATGATGGAGCCATTAGCGGTTGTCGAAAGCTTCCGCCTCAAATTTCGCTGTTCTTTGTAGTGCAAAATATTCATATATAACTTTTTTGCTCGATGCGAAAAAGAAAAAAAAGGGAAAGAGAGTAAGCAATTGATTAAATAATATTTATTGTGTATTGAATCATTATATTTTGCTTAATTATTAAACTTCTCGGTAAGTTTTACATATTTTGATACCACAATGTCAAAATTGATGTATAAACTCTCGAGTTTCAAATTGTAACCTTTTTGTGTTTCAGCTACGGACAGTGTGTCATTTGTAATAATTAATATGCCTCGCATGCAAATGGTGTGTTATTTCAATATTTGTACTATTTATACTGTCTCTTATGCTTGAAATGCTTTCCATTGTACTAATCATTTTATGTTACAAATACGAAACAAGTACGAAACGCATGCTCTATGTACCAATTATTTTGTTTACAAGTGTGGAGCATGTGTCGTTAGATCTCATATGTATAACATATATATATATATATATATATATACTTATAACAATTTTCATTTAATAATATACTTAATAATAAAACATATTTTTATGTAAAATAAAATTTGACTTCACGACTAAATATTTTTGGCATTAATATACAAAAACCACACACACATAAACACACACACACACACACACACATATTTACATTAATAAAATCTAACCTTTAACTTGTTAATTTTTTGAATAAAAATGGTAGTCATTCATTCAATCCCTCTTGTCTTGGGTTAAATAAATGAAATAAAAATCATTCTGTAAAATTTATTTAAATAGATTTAAAGGTTTGGTCAACTGCATATCTATGTGTTCAAGAAACTTGTGCTTTATTAATCCTTCTGAGATAGTATTGAAATTTTTTCTTGTATTTGCTTTGATAGTCTTAAAAATAAACAAACCTCCCAAAATATTTGGATTTTGGTTGTTTGTCTATGTCTGTTCACAACTATCTCCTGCTTTTATAGCATCTTTTGTTTTTATTTGATTTAAGCATTCTTTCCCAAGTTGGAAGAAAATACAGTTGATATATTGCACATATCAACTTTTAGTAAATAAGAAAATACCAATGATAAAGTCTAAAAAAGCTTTAGTAAGCATTGTTTTAAAATAGGTATTGTTATTGTCCAGTTTTGAATATGAGGAGATCAAATTTTGTAAGCACTGCACACAAAATTAAATTGATATGAGGAATATGCTTCATATTAATAAAACATATATTTTTACTTCTTTTATCCTTAATTAAAACATTAAAATCATAAATGTTTTCATTTACTCACACTCTCTCTCTCTCTTACCTTTCTTGAAAAAGAAAATAATGACGAGTTCATCTCGATCTTCACATTAGATCTAAACTTTGTTGAGAATGTGACGAAAATGTTATTTTTTAACCCAATTTATCGCACTTTTTTAACTTTGGTAAAAAAATAGATTTAAAATTGCCGTGCTGAATGTTTTCTTAAGTACAAATCTATCTTGTCTCTTTCTCATTTGCAATTTCACCTTGAGGTGAGTTTAAATTCTCCATTATTTGATTAATGATTTTGAATTAAAGGTTAACGATAATAAGAAAACATTAGGATAAATGGTCAATCTAGTTGTAATTTTATGAGAAATCTAGTTTGACTAGTACCCCTCGTAATGAATTTTTTTTAAAATAAAATTACATTATCATATCAAAAGTTGGAGTGTCAATAACAATACTCAAAAAATGCCCAATTAAAGTTTCACCAAATAAAAACGATAAAAGTTGGAATATGAAATGAGAATTTGTATGTTTAAATGTTTTAACCATGTGTTCATAATATCATAAGGGGCTATACATAAAATTATACTTATCAAACTTTTTCATCCTCAATCTATTTACAATGCTTCTGCTTGAAGGGTTTTTGAACGAATAAGTTGTATAGTGCAGTTGTTTTAATACTATGCCATTAAACCAACCACTCATAAAAATCGAATCTAATAATGCATCTGAAAATGAAGCTCAAGTTGGACTTATATATTTAATACGAACTACGCCGGGCATAATATATTCTATTACTTATCAAATTTTATTCTTCATAATTGATGGCATCTACATTTAAAAGATCAAGCTTGAAGAAATCACGTTAGGAGCCATTAAGTTTTTTTAGTAGTTATCACTAAGGGATGTATGAAAGTCTTAAAACAATTTTTAGAAAGGAATGGAATCAAATCCTCTAACACTGCAATATTTGAATGTATCCCTACTATATACTCTAAGACGTAATATCGCTTTCTTTTGTTTTCGTCTATCTCATATCACAGAAAACTCAATTTTCGAATACAGCGGAGTGACTTTACGCAAGTTGCGATCACTTGTATAAACCAGAAGAACACTCATAATGATAAGTGGATATGTGTATATTTGTTGATTTAGAAAGTAGAAAAGAATTTATCTCTAGAATACGAAGTACTGCCATGTATATAAAGGAAGAAGACATCTGTTGGTTGATTGTTTGAAACGAACAGACACCTTTTGATTCCAATAGTCATATTCAAATTCAAATGTAAAAAAGATATACTGTTTTTTGGATGGGACGTTGCTCGTCGGACCATCACAACTTGATCGGACAGACCGACCATCATCAGCAGAGACCTTGCCTCCGCAGCTCCACCTAGGGGGCTGCTATATCCAGATCTCCAAGAGTCCAAGAGTAGCAATCATTTTTAGATAATTTTAGGAAAAACCATCCAACAAGAACTCCACACATGATGCACTTTAGCAAATATGCCTATTTTAATATGTGCATGTGGACCTCCACCACACAAGGAGCAAGGATACGCTACAATTTTTTTATTTCATATTTTCATCCATTAATTTACTCTTCAACAGTCAACTCCTGCCATATTTTGTCTACATCATCCTACTTGAACCTTGATTTGTGCCTTTTCCTATACAAAAAAATCACGCACTTTAGATATCACATTTATTAGGTTTCACTTATCACTTGGCCTTTGTTGTGCGAAAATTGCACAAATATGGAAAAATAATAAACATTATCTAGATTTTCCAATTTGAGCACCGCTTAATCAAGCAGCAATTATTCTGTTACTCAAAATAAATAGTAAATAACTATAAAGAAGGAAAAGAGATGCACAATATTTATGCTGGTTCCACAATCATCAAGATAATGTACGTCCAGTACAAAGGAGAGAGATTTTATTATACCTGAGAGAATTACAAGAGATTACAAGATAAGATTTTACATACCAAAGCCCTAAATTAGGTTTAACAAGAAGAGACACTCTATTTGGGTATCAGTGGCTGAATACCAGGATGGGTTTACAATGAAGTCCACCCTCAATATATAGCCAATGTAAATTCATGTGAGTCATCAATCAAATTAGCAAGATATGGAGGCAAATTACAATGGTAAAAAGTGATGCAAACATAGTAAGCAATTTACTCATTCCTTTAATTAGCAAAGATGGAAGAAAATATTTTGAAAGCAATGCGATTAATGAGAAACAAACAATATGCATATTCTTTTTGCATATATTTTATTTCATAACTTGTACATGCATTTATTTTCTTGCCATCTCATGTAAACGCGGCCCAATAATTTATTCATTTCCATAATGCATAAACGTGATTACTGTTCTTCTTGCATATTTGTTTCTTCTATTTGTGATTTTGTATCACCAAAATTTAACACTCCACCTTGATGCAAAATTACACATCTCCAACACCCTATGTTGACTCAAGTTCTCTTCTCAACATAAAAATCTTAAAATCAAACTCCACCTTCAAGCAAAATCTCTTAACGAGATACAGACTAAAAATGAATATTTACCCAATGGGTTTCGTCAAAGCCACCCCCCATCACACCTTGCTAACGAGCTCAGACTATGTCCTTTCCCACCAAAAAAATGTTGCAAATATCCAAAATCAAAAGAAGGTATATACCAAAATAATCTCAAATCCACCAAGCCAAAAAAATCCTCTCAATCACCAACCCAAATACAGAGCCAAAAAACAAAAGCCAATGGACATAACAAGGCTAATCCAAATATATGCATGCAAGACAAATCTCTCTCCTTCCACATACCTTATCTGTCAAACAACAAATTTCCCATGGAAATCAACATAAGACTCTCACATCAACATTGAGCCATGAAGCAGATACGGTTTCCAAATCCATCTGTCCCTTCAACACAGTAAACTCCTTATCACCAAATTTCCAAGACTGGAACGTTCTTCTCTCTCAACACAATCTCCTCCATTTTTTAACTTCCATATTGCAAAAAATCTCCTTTTCCAACCAAATGAGTAATAGCATAATCACCATCAGATCTATCGCTCTTTCTAGAAGCCATTGATGCATAAATTTAAACAAATCGCCTTGCTCTGATACCAATCTGTTGTGCAAAAATTGCACAAATGCGGAAAAAAAAAACAGGATCTAGATTTCCAATTTGTACATCACTTCATCTAGCAGCAATTATTCTGTTACTCAAAATAAATAGTAAATAACTATAGAGAAGGAAAAGAGACGCACAATATTTATACCGGTTCCACTATCGTCAAGATAGTGTACGTCCAGTCCAAAGGAGAGAGATTTTATTGCACCTGAGAGAATTACAGAAGATTACAAGATAAGAGTTTACATACCAAAGCCATAATTAGGGTTAACAAGAAGAGACTCTATTTGGGGATCATTGGCTGAATACCAGGATGGGTTTACAATGAAGTCTACCCTCAATATATAGCCAATGTAAATTCATGTAAGTCATCAATCAAATTACCAAGATATGAAGGAAAATTACAATGGTAACAAACAATGCAAACATAGAAAGTAATTTACTCATTCCTTTAATTAGCAAAGATGAAAGAAAATAATCTAAAAGCAATGCGATTAATGAGAAACAAATAATATGCATATCCTTTTTGCATATATTTTATTCCATAACCTACGCATGCATTTATTTTCTTGCCATCTCATGTAAATGCAATCCAATAATTTATTCATTTTCATAATGAACAAACGTGATTACTTTTTTTCTTGCATATTTTTTTCCTTCTATTTGTGATTTTGTATCACCAAAATTTAATGACCTTCATAGAAAAGAGAAACAAATGTTGTACTATATCCACACCTTAATAGTTCTTCTCCCGCTCTCTGCTGTTGTTTTTTTGGTAATTTATTGTTCACTCATATTCTCATCATTGGCAATAATAATCTAAAATCCATAGAATGTTTCACTATTAAACGCATATTTAAGTTGTTTTGTCATTTATGAAACATGTGTAATGTAAAAATCAGTACATGATTCTTTTGTCCTTTGTCTTAAGCTAGTTGCATTCATAATAGATATTTCATTTATGTAATACAATGATATGGTAATAAGATAGTCCTAACAAGCTAATTTTACACCTCTAACATCAACTACTTGCTTTTGCTTCTCTTTGATACGTTGAGGATTTTCTCTTTCCTTTTCTTTTTAGGAGCATGTTGATTTTTTAACACTTGTATATGAAATTATGATTTGAAGTGCTTAATAACGGTAAAAGGTTTAGGTTTAAATTTGTTATATAAAAATATCATGCAACTTATTTATAGTAAGCATATTAATATCTTATTTTACTAACAGACTCATTTGTATTCTTATACCAGAGAAATTCTATTGAAACACAAACTAGTGACACAATAAATTTAAATCATTCGATCGTCCTCTTATATCAACTCCATTAATAAACATGATGAGTTCCAATGGTTAAGATTTACCGTGTCAAATTTTGTGTCTTATTTCATGTCAAAGTAGCCTCCGTATATAATTGCACCCGCGTCTACATAATCACACCAAAGTGATGCAAAGGTAGAATCATAACATCAAACAACCAAGTAATGAAATAAATTTCGAAATGGATTACTTTCTTCTTTTTTGTTGCTTTGTAAGATAAGGCATAATGAACGTTCGACCTTTCTTATATATAAATAATTAATGGAAAATGCTTCTATTCGATTGTGCGAAAACATTACGATGCAATAATTAGAATAGTTTGAAAGATCATAACGACTTATCTATTTTATCATGTTTAATAATTGAAAACTTTGGCTTCAATGACTGTCATGTGGTAGAGCATCAAACCGAAATGTAAGAGTTGCAAATTCTAACACTCGTTATGGCATGTAAACTCATTGTTTTATGTGAATGTATGTTAAGGAAAACATACATTCCTTGTGGTCTACAAGTGAAGCTCGAGCCCTTGGGTCGTTATGTTGATTGAATAATGTTATGATTATATGTTATGGAATAGATCAAATTCTCGTAATATTTTACGACTAAGAACTCACATTACTAGATCTCCTTGTTTGGCATGACACCCATTATTACATTATAATGTTTAGAATTTGGTTCATTCTATTACTACCGGAGTGGCAATTAGACCCGTTCAGACCCAATCCGAAGGATTTTGGTTCTAAACGAGTCAGGTATTGCCGAATTCAAACTATACATTTCAAAAGGCTAGACCCGGCCCGATCCGACCCGTTTCGAGCTTCGGTTTGGGTCGGATCGGATCTGGTTGGGTAGCAATACTAAAAATGCATGTATTTCAATGTTTTTTTGTTGGGTCTTTTGAACCGAGTCAGTTCAGGTCGGATTTGATCGGGCACTTATCGTATTTTTCATCACACAGACTCGTTCCGAGACCCATTGGGTTCAGTTCTCTTCGGGTCGGGTTGGTTCAATTTTACGGTTCTCAGTTCTATTGCCAGCCTTAATTACTATGATTAGATCTGTGACGACCCACATTTCTAATCCGTAGGAATAATACTTAATACATTCCAAGTATTCGTGTGTCATTGCCCAAGCATCTGAAAGATAAGTTGTCTTCGGGTAAAATAAAGAATAGAATAAGACGGAATAGATAAACCTCACATAAGAATGGTTGCATATAATATAAAATGATATAGCACAAAATGTTACTCCTTATAAGGAGTTATCAGAGTTACAAAAAAAAACCACATATAACCCATTGATAGTTATACATTCTAACTTTTCATTTTTAAGATACAAAATACACCTACATAATCATCAAGCGGAAATAAATAACTAGATAACTAAGGAGTCGCCTGCTCGATCACCATCTTCAAAAAGCTCCAAAGAAAACCTGATATTATCAGACTATCCAAATATAATTAAGTACTTGAGAGTTTAGGGAAAAAACAACTCGGGTTTGACAAAATGTCTGCTATGAGTAAAACTAAGATACCAATTGGGAGTTTAAACAATAATATGTAGGACCTAGCTGCTAACGTGGAATGGGTTTTCTTCCACATAAACAACAACCACACAACGAAAATGGAAATGAACAATAGGGAAAAAATTCAAACATAGATGATGAGTACAAAAATTATAACATTCAGACTTGAAAGAATGAAAATTGTCTGAATGAAAATCCAAACTGGATAGAATGGATAAAACAAGATAACAATCCAAACTCGATAGAATGGACTAAACCAATAATTGAAAAACATGAAGAGTGGTTGATTCTTTCCATTGTAATTAAAGAAAACAGATTTAAAGGTTCGAATGAAATAAGGAAAGGTAAATTTCCAACAATGACTAGGATGGTGCACCCTATTGAAGTATAGCTCTAGTAATGTACTTTTGAGAAGCTCATATACTCTATGACACTTCTCGGATAATACCAAGCTAGACCCAGCCAAACCTTACCGAGTATCTGAATATTTCACATCTAAATCTTTACCCTTTTTCATGTGACAGTACACAAAGATCTAGATGAGATGTGAAAATACCCTAATGGGTGCAACCGCACATAACTTTGCTTCCTCTCATGCTTTTGGTTTAGTCATTTTCGAAAAAGGATAACAAAGCTCAACGGAGCAACCATCGTGTTGGAATGACGATAATAAAGAAGCTGAAGTAACCGATAGCAACTATCGAGGATTTAAAACAATCGTATATGGAAATTACGTCTTGTGTACTTATCACCATTCAAAAATTTCAACCTGTACTGGTTAACAATAATACAAGACAAGTCAAGATAGCGTTACCTCAAAGTCATGTCTCATGATTATTCTTAACTTTTGAAATAGCGACGAGTTTACTTCTTCGACATTTAGTGCTAAGTACACAAATAAATCGTTCCCATATAAGTGAATCGCTTTACAGAGATTAATTCATTTTCATACAAGAATCAAACTTTTTTTTTTAAAACCCCGAATCCGTGCTTGGTCTCACATTACAAGTATTAACTTTAAAACGCTTTGTTAAAAGAGTTTACTAACTTCAAAACATCAATTTAAAAAGGATTTAATAACTTATAACATCCATATTACATTGATTAATTAACTTTAAACTTCTTCGCATAAATTTGATTTTTTTGAACTTCAAATGTCTAATTAAAAGGGTAAACCACTTTTAAATCTTATTAATTCTATTAATTAGTAATAATTAATTAAATTACTAAATAATTAATTATCATTATTTAAAATGAACAACAAATTCAAAACATCCTTGTTAGTTTGAAAAATTCACTTTGAAAATTCATAAATTAAGTTGATTGATTAACTCCAATAATCATTAACTAAAAAGGGTAAATCACATTTAAAACATCATTAATTTAATTAATTAATAAAATTTAAATAAAATTAATTGAATTAACTAATTAATAATTAAATATCATTACTTTAAAATGATTAATCAACGTAAACCATCATTAAGGAAAGATTAATTAAAGTTAAAACAAGTTGATTTCCTTATAAAAGTCATTAATCAAAAAGATAAATTAATTTTAAAAACATCTTTAATTAATTGATTGATTAACATTAATCCATCATTTTAAAAAGATTAATTAGCCTTAAATATCATTAAATAAAATGATTAATTAAATTTAAAATGTCATAAATTAAATAATTGGTTAAATTTAAAAAACACATCATTAATAAGTTAATTAGTTAACCTTAATACTTATTAATTAAATAATTAATTAAATTTAATAATCATTATCGAAATAATTAATTATTTTGAAAGCGTTATTAATCAAAATCTTTCTTAACTTGTAAAATAATTCCAAGCAAGAAGATGAAACCAAATGTTTTGGTAAGATGTGATTTTTCAAAAGTGCCGATATAGCGATTATCGCTATACGGGTAGTTCGGCAAACAAGTTTATAATATTATCAACACAACCAAACATCACACAGCGATGGTTTAAGCATATATACAATAAGCATTCATAGGCAATAAATATGAACATGAATATAGTTTAAAGCTTTGGTTTTTTTGGGGTAAAACTTTACCTACTAACTAGCTTGCTAACTAACATTTACTTACATGTTTGCATCCATCATATAAATACATTTCCAAACCAAACCAAACATGAAAAAATTCACGTCGTATCCAAACCAAGTAAGTAATGTATATCACAATATAATTAAAGAAAAATATTTCCCAAAAAAAATTAAGAGTTTAACTCACCGAAAGCTATCCAAACCTTTGTTACTTAGGGTATGACCTAGCACTTCCATTCCTAAGAAAAAATGGAGTCTTGGACCCTTAATGCACTAGGTACGCTGGGCCTAGAAAGAAGAAGAAAGTAAAACTTGTTTAGGTAAGGTGGAATGATTTGAAAGTGTGTTATGGATCGTGCAATATGGATATATGATAATACAGAGTATAATGATGATAATATTATTGTGAATAGTGCGGAATAAAAAGCAGTATAGTAAAATGGCACCAAATTTTTTTACACAGGTTCAAAGCACCGTCCTACGTCCAGTCTCAAACTCCTTCTATAATTTCACTAATTTAACAACCCTCACTTAACCCGGAGGAACATGTATATACACCCCTGTGCAGCCGAATAGGGATCTAAGCAGCAGAACAGGATTTTGCCTCAACAGCCGAAGAGGACTTCATTCGCTTGAGCGGCAGAAAAAGACTTTAGCAATTACAGAAAATAGTTTTGACTTATGTGTGTTCTGATAACACGGATTTGTCACTTGTAGTACTTCCTTCCTATAATCTTCTTATCGAGTATAAATATATATATATATATATATTTGAAGTATATGAAGAATATAAAGGTATAGTATTGCTTTAATACAGAATAATTGAAAGTATGATAGCAAATAGATTTCAGAAAGTTAGATCAGAGAAATAAGAGAATTCGATTGTGATTAAGTGGTTTGGAATGAAGTTGGAGTTTGTATTTATAAAGGTTAGAAAGCAGCGACTGTTGGTGAAGAGTTTCGATTGAAGTGTTGCATCCAATCTTTTCGTAGAGGTTCGTATCTCTTCACAGAAAGTCATGTCTTTTCGAAAAATAGCTGTTATAGAAATTCAGTCAACTGAGCCTCTGGGTCAGTCGACTGAATATTCAAAGCAGTTTTTAAATTTAAATTCGTATATCTATGCATCTGTGCATGCTGCACAAAATTCTCAGTGTCAATCGACTGGTTCAGATGGTCAGTCGACTGACCTGGTTAAATTTGTGCAGTATGCACAATTTACATTGGTATATTAATTTTTATAACTTTAAATCATTTTTATAATATAAATGTATGCTTATATATGTATAAAATATTTGATAAATATAATGATTAAATATATAAGCTAATATATATGTAATCGAGGAGAGATTTTAACAATATTGACCTACGACTTAAAAAACAAAATACCATAGTTGATGCACCTGTTTTAAGTCTTGTCTCCTTGTCTCGTTTTGTCGTAGCAGTTGTCAAATCTGTATGTCTTCGTGTCATGAACCAAAATCAAGTCTCAACATTCTCCCCCTTTTTGGTTGATGACAACCTATAAATAGATATAGATTTTGACTATATATATATATACATAAATACTTACTCCCCCTGAATTTTTGACGCTCTATATCCTGCATTCTTATTATTAGCAATAATATTTCTACCCCTTTGTCATTGAAAAAAAGGAATAGTAATATGAAGTTATAATGTGAAAGATATTATGAGACAAAAACAAAAACAATCATCCATACATTTAACTTCCATAATCAAGAGTGTCCAAAATAAATAAACTAGAATGGTCATTTAGTACAAGCCATACGAATTGAAAAATAATGTTTTAATAAAAGGAAAATAACATCTTACGCCATTGGTTGCTTACCCCTACCACTGTCACCTTCATCTCCATCATCATCACTACTAATTGCTTGATCGTCGTCAGAAGAAGACCACGTAAAGACGGGTTGCATACCCACATCGCCTATTGTAACAACCCTGTATTTTGTAATTATTTTATTGTATATTTTAATTATTTTAATATAAAATTTTGATTTAAAAACTTATTTTACTTATTTGGAATGATTAAATTTTATTATTTAAATATAAATCTTGATTTTATATGAGTTATAATTCCAAACTTGTGTAAGTTGAACATTTGCCTGAAATGCTGATTTTGGTCAAAATAGTCAAACTGTGACTTTTAACTTAAAATTTTAAAAGTTTGATAATTTAATTTTTTCTTTTATTATGAAAGTACATAAAATTCTAAGAACACCACTTTTCGTTTCGTTGAAATCGGATGTAAATTGTGAAAGTTATACCCTTTACAATATTGTGCGTATATAGGGTTATTTAACAATGACTATTTTAAATTGTATAAATTACTTCTTCTTTATTATATTTTATTTTAATATGTGATAATATGTTATATTATGTATATTTTGACTTTTAAGTATTTTTAAAATGATAATATAATTTTTCTAAAGTTTATTTGAATTTATTTCAATTTATAAAGCCTAGTTTGGTATTTACTGCATTTTTCTTTATTTAAAATTCTATTTAATAAAAATTAAATTATTATTTTACCATGAAAATGTTTTAAAACCATTTTTAATTCAAATTTTGTGTTATAATATTTTTTTATGAAGTAATAAATTTTTCAAAGTCATTGGAGATTTTCTTGTAATTTTTATGTCAGGGTTGCTATTTTTAAGCAATTTCTTATTTCCTTTTTCTATTTTACTTAAAATAAATTATTTATTTCATTTTATTCATACTTAGTTTCGGTTTTAAATAACATTTCTGAGTTTATTTTGTTTTTGTAAAATTAAAAAGAAAAGGAAATGCAAAAGGTTTAGAAAGTTAAGAGGTTTTAAAAGCCTGAAACGTAAAGGCGTTTTATCCGTTTCTTTTTCAATTAATACATCAATTTATCTTAGCCATTCCTTTCCTCATCCTTTGCAGCCGACTCCCTCATATTATTCACGAATAAAGCTCTAAAACCCTAAAAAAATCATGGCCTCCATTCTTGCAAAAAAATTAGGTAAATTCTTCTTTTTTCCTTGTTTTCTCTAAATTTTGCTTTGTTTCTCTTCTAGTTTGGATCGGCCTCTTCTCCATAGCCGTAGCCACAAACTCCTACATCTCTTCAATGCCTCCAACACCATCTACTCCACCAGCCATGACCATGGCCGAGCAATCTATGGTGGCCAAACCCTTCAAATTGCAACCTACATGCCTAAAAACAATGTTTTTGACCATTGTTGCCTCATTTCCTTCATCCACCACTCAAACCACCACCATAGCCGCCGCCACCACCACTGACCTGATCACCACGCACCACTCCAGTATTGATCTGACCTGTAGCATGAATAGCCAAGCCCACATCAGTCAAGGCCGAACCCATATGTGCACCAAAAACCCACTTGTTTGCCTTAACCCTTTGTATTCTCATGCCTAGTAACCTCCACCTTGCTCTTGCCATGTAGCCGTACCTTCTAGGTCCAAACCAGACCAAACCCTATCCAAACCTGACCTATATGATTCCATACCTGGGCCAAAGCATCATCATAGCCGAGCATAAGTGTCCCTTAGGCCAAGCATTGAAGTGATTGAGGCATGGTAAAATCATCTTGTCCATTTGTTGTTTTTATTTCAATCAGTTTCAATGTTGTTTTGTATTGTATACATATGTTTATATGGTCTTGTTTATTATTTGTATACAAGATCATTATCAAGGCTTTCCATTCATTCAATTCAAATCGTGTTTGTCGTGCTTTTGGAATCGCTCTTGTGTTTGTTGTTTTGGTCTCTAGCTTCGAAAAGGTGAGTCTTTCTCACTCTGACATTTATACTTATGGAAAGTGAATTGATGACAAGTATTTAGTAATATAAAATGTTTATGCAAGTTAATGATGATCATATGATATGTTATGCCATGTTATTACCATGTTAAACTATTAATTTTCACCTGACATCTGATATATGACTGTATATTACGATATTGACATTGTTTATATTATTTCTGTATATGATCACACTGCAAGTTCCCTGTTAGAATAAAATTCGTTATGTGCTGAAATGATAGGCCCGAATGGTTTTTAAATTATTAATTTGACTTGGGATTGCGGGTTTGAAATGATAGAACCCGGATTTTTATTTTTAAACTACGAATTGAAATGATACATATCCGTATCACTTAAACTAGGTTAGAAAACTATATACAGACCCGTGGTTATTCTATAAAGTGTTTTGAATATTTTTAAGTATTTTAAAAATATAAAATATATGAAATTTGATTTAGAAAGGTTTTAAAATAAATAAATTTTAATTTTTTTATGTGTTAAAAATGTAATTTAGGAATGGTTTAACTGGATTTTTGAAATATAACTTATGTTTGAAAATTTGGAATTTTGACTAAAAATGATATTTAAGTTATATGAATAAAATAGACTTTAATTATATTTGGAAGATGGTAAATATGGTAAATTGATTTATATTTGAATTTAAGCGATTTATTAAAGAATTATTGATTTTTCTATAAATTTAAGTGGTTGAATAAATGACAGTTGAAAAGTGAAATTTTAAAATATAACTTGACTTGAAAATGTGAAATTTGAGTTTTAACTAAAGATTTAAATTAACTAGATAATTTGGAAATTTAGTTAAATTTGTGAAATGGTAATATAAATCTGAAGTGTTAAGTTTATTTGTTGAAAAGTGAAGAAAGAAAATTAGACACTTGAACTAATAAGTGGAATTATTGAAATTTGGATTTATTTATAAGAAATTTATTGTATAAAAATAGTACGTCAAATGATATGTTAATGAACATCTTAAATGTTAAAAAGATGATTTTTAAAATTGTTTATTTGTTTTAAATTGAAGTTATTAAATTGTTGGAAATACACTAAAACCTGGCATTTACTTTTAGTGACATTCAGAAATGCTATGGTTTCTGAATTGAACTATAACTTTGAAAAATGAGCTATTACAGCAGGTCTGTAATGTCGTAGTTGTTGTAACTGAACTCATAGGCTAATATTTGGACTCAGGTTTATTACAGCATTCCTGTAAAATGCTGTTGTGGTCTACAGTCTTTGCTGAAATCAATTTAAACCTTGTTTTGAAATCTGAACTACCGCAACACTTCTGAAATGTTGTCTTTTCTATTTTGAACTATAATTCAACTAAAAACTGAGTTTTAACAGCAGTTTTAAATGCTGTCTCTGCTGAATTAAAGTGTTTTCAAGTATAACTTATAATAGTTTTTCTATATGCTGTGAAATGCTGAAATTGTAATAATTATGGTTTTTGACATAGTAAACGGACTCAGAATGGTTTGGAACTTTGGAAATTGAATACTTGATTTGGAAGTATAATAATTACACTTTTAAAATGATTTTTTATTGAATTAAATCGATGGAATATAAATTATTTAAAGGTGATTTGAGATGATAATAATTGAATGTTATCTTTGAATTTAAAGATGCTAAGATATGATATATTGAAATGATTTGAAATGAAGTTTTGAAAGATATGATATTCTGGTATATATTAAATGATCCGAAGATGAAGTTTTGAAAGTTATGATATTTTGAAATTAAACGATTTGAAAATGAAGTTTGAAAGATATGATGTTTATGTATTAAAAATGATTTGAAATGACTTGATAATTATTTTGATAAATATTGAATTTGGAAGATATGATGTTTATGTATAAAAAAAATGATTTGAAATGACTTGATAATTATTTTGATAAATATTTGAATTTGAAAGATACGGTATGTTGATATATTGAAATGGTTTGGAAATGATTTAATCTTTATTTTGATAAAGACTTGGGTTGAAATGATATTTTCTTTTGAAGTATAAAATATGTTTAAAGTTATAACTACGGGTTATAATAACGATGGGTTGTTAAAGGGACCGGGATCGGATATTGTCTTATAGCCGGCCAATACCGAAAACCACTTTAACAACTGTGTACGCGGTGGAGATTCCAGAATGAAGTAGGATGGTGGCGACGTTCTCGAGGTATATATTACGTGGACCTAACTCCCGTGAGTTGGCATATATGACTAAAACAGGAGCTATACCGGGCTACACAAAGGGTCACACTCTTTCATCGAGCATGCTCCATCGGAAACCATTCTATTACTGTTGTGATTAGATTCGGTGGCGCCACTTTGATTCGGGGGTATTGTTCGAGGTGGGCGGAAACTGCTGGTTTGCCGTCACCACCGATCCGGGAGTGCAAACGGTGTATCCACCCTGGCATTGCCTCGTGCGCCGTGTCATATCCTTATATCGAGCCCACTACGATTTTGGTTTTAAAGATCCGACCGCGTTAAGGTTCACCATCCCCTTAACGTTATTTTCTATATGATTATACTTTACTGATTAGACACTACCGTATATAGCGTATATTACTACATAATAAATAGTTAACGGATCCTTAGAGGATGGGCGGTCCCAAGCATCCTTTAAGTTACTGATGCATTTTGTTACTGTTCACTTGAGTTGATTTACAGTTTATAAGTATTTATGTCCTGACTCGAGGGTTTTGTGTTTTGCTTTACGCTTGGGTCAGATTGATTGAGTTAGCATTCAAGATTCACCTTCGGCGTTGGAGCTTTCCTTGAAGATCCAGCCTCTTATTTTGTTTCAGTATCCAGTGGTTTAGTGATGTATCTGATTTGTACCTGATGTATCCTGTTACTCTTCTGTTGTATCTTATTTAACTCTGATGTATGTTATATTTTATATAGTAGCTTCATGAACTACTATCTCTTTTTCTTCCGCTGCATTTTTATATACTCTGTGTCTGTGATTTTTATTTACCGTATATTCTGAGGTTTGCCAAAATTTTATTTACAACATGGTATTTTGAGCAATTCAATTCTGGCATGAGTGTCTGCCTATGCACTTATAATGGATGCGAATGGTTGAAGATACCTGGTTGTTACAGTTGGTATCAGAGCTTTGGTAGCTCTAGGAAAAACTCAGCATATGGAGTAGATGTATTTACAGAATCACTTTCATTCGAGTTGAATCTCTTTCTTTTGACTCGATTCCTTTGAATTTTGGAACGTTCCCTGCGGTTCCAAAATCCATTCTTATTCCCCGCTACTCATCTTCATTTGATTCTGGAGTATCCCATAACTCCACTTCGAATGATCTTTATAGTGAATTGGCTGTCTCGCCAATCTCAAAAATTTTCTTTGTAAAAGGGGTGAAACTCCTTTACAACAGCATCGATTCACCAAAGGTTTTATACCCTCGGTTTAGATGCTAGTATCTCCTATTATCCCAAACTCTATTTCTTGAGGTCGAAGGTAGATTTACCCCATAAAATCCACTTCGATCTTATACTTTAAGTCACGGTTGACCCGATTAAGGTTGCCCGTGATTTATTTTAGCTTATCCGCCTCCCTACTCTGTATTTAATCATCTTGTCTTTACTTCCAACTTTTTCTCCAACATTTTTGAATTGTATTTGTCAATCTATTTTTTTTTATATATTGTGTTGTTTGAGTTGTTGATGTTGATTTGGGTTCCCGATCGATTCGTATGATCAACGCTATCGATAGGATTTCTAAAACACTTTGACAGAACAAACTGACACAATATTATTTTAAATTTTGTTTTGGTTAATGAAATAAATTTTGGTATAAGTTTATGGAACTTAATGAAATGATTCAAATTTATAATTTGAAATGATAATACTTGATTTATCATTTATTGTTCTATAAATGAATATATAAATAATTGTTTATAAATTGATTTGGGAACTTAAATGAATTTAGAAAAAGAAATTTGAGAATTTAATTTCCGATAGTTTCAAACCTTTTGTTTAAAAAGTTTTAAATAGGATATATTATTTAAAGTATTTTCAAATAGAAATTTGTTTCCAAAGAATTTTAAAGTTTAAATTAGTACTCTTCTCTTTGTCGCTGGAAACTAACTCCGGTGATGACTGTAGCATCATCGATGTTCATTTTCGAGTTTCGAAGTGAAGAGACTGTTCTGTAGTCTTGCTACAACTTTGTTTTGGGAATTAAATTGATTTGAATTTCTAAAATATGACTTGATTTATAACATATATATAAATATATGATTGAAATTTGATTTGATATATTATGTATATATTATTACTTATCTCTAAATGGTTTGAATGGAATCGGAAATTAAATTCTTAAACTCTATCTTAAAGAATAATTTCGATTATAAAAAAAAAATTAAAATTTTGGATAAACGATTCAAACTTGAGATAATTGAATTTGAAAGTTTTATTTGTATAACACACAATTTCATTCCAATATAACTTACCTTAATTCTCAGAAGTTGAATATGTAATTGGACAATATACAATATAAAAAGCTTTTATAAATAAAATTTGAGTGGTTATAATAAATGTTATACACTTAAATTTTAGTTATAAAAGATTTACAGAGGTAAAAAGAGAAAAAGAAAATTTAAAGAATTTTATTTAAATAACTGAAAAATCAAATTTGATTTAATATGGAACCTTAAGTCTAACCTAGGAATTTTAATAAAGGTCATTTCCCAAAATGAATATGTGTATAAAAAAAATTGTATCTTTGAATAGATAAAATAAAATACATTTGAATTGGACATTTTGTAATAAAGTTTATTTAACTTGAATTCATAATTTAATTGATGTCTAAATTAATAAATGTGTAGGGAAATTTGATTATTATATTTGTTATGATAAATATTTTATTTATGTAATAGAGATGTCTTGAAAAATGAAAATTTTATAATTGAATGAATGAACTTAGAAATATTACAACTTTGAAATGAATATTATTTGATCTTGAATTTAAATGGTTTAAATGAAGATTATTTAATAAGTGTTATGATTTTAGTAGTATGATTTCCAAATGATAACATCTCTGAATTGTTATGATTTCAAAGTATTATGATTTCAAAGCATTATGATTTCAAATTTATTATCTTATTTTGTTTTTCAAACTATCTTTTGGTTGTCCTCATTTTTCTTATCTTGTTACAGAATGAGAAGGCTATTTCTTACACCAGTCTGCTTAGAAATCTTTCTATAATCTTTTAAAATCTTGGGTACTCATCTGGATCCAAGCACTGCTTACCATCCACAGACCGACGGTCAAATGGAAAAGGGTGAATCAGATTTTAAAGGATCTTTTCGTGCTTGTGTTCTTGATTTGATCACCTCCACCTTGTTAAACTTACCTATAACAACAGTTACTAGTTATAATCTCAATCTTCATGTTACCTTGTCTAAATCTTGTCTCATTCTATTTTTTTCTGTGCTTTCTCGTACCTCGTTCCTTTTCGGGGACGAAAAGTTTTGAGTAGGGAAGAGTGTAACAACCCTGTATTTTGTAATTATTTTATTGTATATTTTAATTATTTTAATATAAAATTTTGATTTAAAAACTTATTTTACTTATTTGGAACGATTAAATTTTATTATTTAAGTATAAATCTTGATTTTATACGAGTTATAATTCCAAACTTGTGTAAGTTGAATATTTGCCTGAAATGCTGATTTTGGTCAAAATAGTCAAACTGTGACTTTTAACTTAAAATTTTAGAAGTTTGAAAATTTAATTTTTTTTCTTTTATTATGAAAGTACATAAAATTCTAAGAACACCACTTTTCGTTTCGTTGAAATCGGATGTAAATTGTGAAAGTTATACCCTTTACAATATTGTGTGTATATAGGGTTATTTAACAATGACTATTTTAAATTGTATAAATTACTTCTTCTTTGTTATATTTTATTTTAATATGTGATAATATGTTATATTATGTATATTTTGACTTTTAAGTATTTTTAAAATGATAGTATAATTTTTCTAAAGTTTATTTGAATTTATTTCAATTTATAATGCCTAGTTTGGTATTTACTGCATTTTTCTTTATTTAAAATTCTATTTAATAAAAATTAAATTATTATTTTACCTTGAAAATGTTTTAAAACCATTTTTAATTCAAATTTTGTGTTATAATATATTTTTATGAAGTAATAAATTTTCCAAAGTCATTGGAGATTTTCTTGTAATTTTTATGTCAGGGTTGCTATTTTTAAGCAATTTCTTATTTCCTTTTTCTATTTTACTTAAAATAAATTATTTATTTTATTTTATTCTTACTTAGTTTCGGTTTTAAATAACATTTCTGAGTTTATTTTGTTTTTGTAAAATTAAAAAGAAAAGGAAATGCAAAAGGTTTAGAAAGTTAAGAGGTTTTAAAAGCCTGAAACGTAAAGGCGTTTTATCCGTTTCTTTTTCAATTAATACATCAATTTATCTTAGCCATTCCTTTCCTCATCCTTTGCAGCCGACTCCCTCATATTATTCACGAATTTTCAAGCTCCAAAACCCTAAAAAAAATCATGGCCTCCATTCTTGCAAAAAAATTAGGTAAATTCTTCTTTTCTCCTTGTTTTCTCTAAATTTTGCTTTGTTTCTCTTCTAGTTTGGATCGGCCTCTTCTCCATAGCCGCAGCCACAAACTCCTACATCTCTTTCATGCCTCCAGAATCATCTACTCCACCAGCCATGACCATGGCCGAGCCATCTATGGTGGCCAAACCCTTCAAATTACAACCTACATGCCTAAAAACAATGTTTTTGACCGTTGTTGCCTCATTTCCTTCATCCACCACTCAAACCACCACCATAGCCGCCGCCGCCACCACTGACCTGATCACCACGCACCACTCCAACATTGATCTGACCTGTAGCATGAATAGCCAAGCCTACATCAGTCAAGGCCGAACCCATATGTGCACCAAAAACCCACTTGTTTGCCTTAACCCTTTGTATTCTCATGCCTTGTAACCTCCACCTTGCTCTTGCCATGTAGCCGTACCTTCTAGGTCCAAACCAGACCCAAACCCTATCCAAACCTGACCTATATGATGCCATACCTGGGCCAAAGCATCATCATAGCCGAGCATAAGTGTCCCTTAGGCCAAGCATTGAAGTGATTGAGGCATGGTAAAATCATCTTGTCCATTTGTTGTTTTATTTCAATCAGTTTCAATGCTGTTTTGTATTGTATGCATATGTTTATATAGTCTTGTTTATTTGTTTTATACAAGATCATTATCAAGGCTTTCCATTCATTCAATTCAAACCGTGTTTGTCGTGCTTTTGGAATCGCTCTTGTGTTTGTTGTTTTGGTCTCTAGCTTCGAAAAGGTGAGTCTTTCTCACTCTGACATATATACTTATGGAAAGTGAATTGATGACAAGTATTTAGTAATATAAAATGTTTATGCAAGTTAATGATGATCATATGATATGTTATGCCATGTTATTACCATGTTAAACTGTTAATTTTCACCTGACATCTGATATATGACTGTATATTACGATATTGACACTGTTTATATTATTTCTGTATATAATCACACTGCAAGTTCCCTGTTAGAATAAAATTCGTTATGGGCTGAAATGATAGGCCCGAATGGTTTTTAAATTATTCATTTTGACTTGGGATTGCGGGTTTGAAATGATAGAACCCGGATTTTTATTTTTAAACTGCGAATTGAAATGATACATATCCGTATCAATTAAACTAGGTTAGAAAACTATATACTGACCCGTGGTTATTCTATAAAGTGTTTTGAATATTTTTAAGTATTTTAAAAATATAAAATATATGAAATTTGATTTAGAAAGGTTTTAAAATAAATAAATTTTAATTTTTTTATGTGTTAAAAATGTAATTTAGGAATGGTTTAACTGGATTTTTGAAATATAACTTATGTTTGAAAATTTGGAATTTTGACTAAAAATGATATTTAAGTTATATGAATAAAATAGACTTTAATTATATTTGGAAAATGGTAAATATGGTAAATTGATTTATATTTGAATTTAAGTGATTTATTAAAGAATTATTGATTTTTCTATAAATTTAAGTGGTTGAATAAATGACTGTTGAAAAGTGAAATTTTAAAATATAACTTGACTTGAAAATGTGAAATTTGAGTTTTAACTAAAGATTTAAATTAACTAAATAATTAGGAAATTTAGTTAAATTTGTGAAATGGTAATATAAATCTGAAGTGTTAAGTTTATTTGTTGAAAAGTGAAGAAAGAAAATTAGACACTTGAACTAATAAGTGGAATTATTGAAATTTGGATTTATTTATAAGAAATTTATTGTATAAAAATAATATGTCAAATGATATGTTAATGAACATCTTAAATGTTAAAAGATGATTTTTAAAATTGTTTATTTGTTTTAAATTGAAGTTATTAAATTGTTGGAAATACACTAAAACCTGGCATTTACTTTTAATGGCATTCAGAAATGCTATGGTTTCTGAATTGAACTAAAACTATGAAAAATGAGCTATTACATCAGGTCTGTAATGCTGTAGTTGTTGTAACCGAACTCGTAGGCTGATATTTGGACTCAGGTTTATTACAGCATTCCTATAAAATGCTGTTGTGGTCTGCAGTCTTTGCTGAAATCAATTTAAACCTTGTTATGAAATCTGAACTACCGCAACACTTCTGAAATGCTGTCTTTTCTGTTTTGAACTATAATTCAACTAAAAACTGAGTTTTAACAGCAGTTTTAAATGCTGTCTCTACTGAATTAAAGTGTTTTCAAGTATAACTTATAATAGTTTTTCTATATGCTGTGAAATGCTGAAATTGTAATAATTATGGTTTTTGACTTAGTAAACGGACTCAGAATGGTTTGGAACTTTGGAAATCGAATACTTGATTTGGAAGTATAATAATTACACTTTTAAAATGATTTTTTATTGAATTAAATCGATGGAATATAAATTATTTAAAGGTGATTTGAG
Organism: Allium cepa; assembly: GCA_030765085.1. Lineage (NCBI taxonomy): Eukaryota > Viridiplantae > Streptophyta > Magnoliopsida > Asparagales > Amaryllidaceae > Allium > Allium cepa. The sequence goes on along the minus strand of CM060937.1, from coordinate 251,696,294 downwards.
ATGATAATAATTGAATGTTATCTTTGAATTTAAAGATGCTAAGATATGATATATTGAAATGATTTGAAATGAAGTTTTGAAAGATATGATATTATGGTATATATTAAATGATTCGAAGATGAATTTTTGAAAGTTATGATATTTTGAAATTAAACGATTTGAAAATGAAGTTTGAAAGATATGATGTTTATGTATTAAAAATGATTTGAAATGACTTGATAATTATTTTGATAAATATTGAATTTGGAAGATATGATGTTTATGTATAAAAAAATGATTTGAAATGACTTGATAATTATTTTGATAAATATTTGAATTTGAAAGATACGGTATGTTGATATATTGAAATGGTTTGGAAATGATTTAATCTTTATTTTGATAAAGATTTGGGTTGAAATGATATTTTCTTTTGAAGTATAAAATATGTTTAAAGTTATAACTACGGGTTATAATAACGATGGGTTGTTAAAGAGACCGGGATCAGATATTGTCTTATAGCCGGCCAATACCGAAAACCACTTTAACAACTGTGTATGCGGTGGAGATTCCAGAATGAAGTAGGATGGTGGCGACGTTCTCGAGGTATATATTACGTGGACCTAACTCCCGTGAGTTGGCATATATGACTAAAACAGGAGCTATACCGGGCTACACAAAGGGTCACACTCTTTCATCGAGCATGCTTCATCGGAAACCATTCTATTACTGTTGTGATTCGATTCGGTGGCGCCACTTTGATTCGGGGGTATTGTTCGAGGTGGGCGCAAGCTGCTGGCTTGCCGTCATCACCGGTCCAGGAGTGCAAACGGTGTATCCACCCTGGCATTGCCTCATGTGCCATGCATATCCTTATATCGAGCCCACTACGATTTTGGTTTTAAAGATCCGACCGCGTTAAGGTTCACCATCCCCTTAACGCTATTTTCTATATGATTATACTTTACTGATTAGACACTACCGTATATAGCGTATATTACTACATAGTAAATAGTTTAACGGATCCTTAGAGGATGGGCGGTCCCAAGCATCCTTTAAGTTACTGATGCATTTTGTTACTGTTCACTTGAGTTGATTTACAGTTTATAAGTATTTATGTCCTGACTCGAGGGTTTTGTTTTTTGCTTTACGCTCGTGTCAGATTGATTGAGTTAGCATTCAAGATTCACCTTCGGCGTTGGAGCTTTCCTTGAAGATCCAGCCATCTATTTTGTTTCAGTATCCAGTGGTTCAGTGATGTATCTGATTTGTACTTGATGTATCCTGTTACTCTTCTGTTGTATCTTATTTAACTCTGATGTATATTATATTTTATATAGTAGCTTCATGAACTACTATCTCTTTTTCTTCCGCTGCATTTTTATATACTCTGTGTCTGTGATCTGTGAATTTTATTTACTGTATATTCTGAGGTTTGCCAAAATTTTATATACAACACGGTATTTTGAGCAATTCAATTCTGGCATGAGTGTCTGCCTATGCACTTATAATGGATGCGAATGGTTGAAAATACCTGGTTGTTACACCTGTAGTTGCCGTAGATGTCACGGAAGAACATGAGATAGCTTGCCATAATTTGGTAAAAAATCCTTTGACCTTGTCAAGCTTCTTATCAACTTTGATGATGTTGGATTGTAGAATTTTTTGATTACGGAAAATTATAGAGATGGATTCAAGTGGTTGAAGACCCAGATTCGGGAGCAAAATTTCTTCTTGTTGATGATAAGTCGATCTTTGACGGGATGGTCCTTGAGATGGCTCGCCATATTGTTGTGGTTGGTCTTGAGCTAATTGCCTTTGGGTCCATTCTTTAAAAGATATGATATGAGGGGGTCTAGCAACCGGTAGTTTCATCAAGGCTAAAGTCCAAGAGATCAAATATCCAACGGTAGAAATCGGTGAATATGGTTCCGTAATCTCGCAAGCTTTTATAAGACGCATGATATATTCGCCATGGTAGATTATATTCATTCTACCATTGTTGAAGCTCAAAAATTTGTCAAGAATTAAACGGAATCAGTTGACTTTAATGTTACCAAAGATAGCATATAAAGATTTAAAGTTATTTTCATAGACAAGTTCATAACTCTCGGTTCTAGGAGTTATGATTTTCACTAGAGTGCGATGAATAATTCGTGCCTTTGGTCATAGAGTGTTATCCCACCTTTTGGTCAAGGCTGGAATATCAACAAATTGGCAAGGAGTGATGGGTATTGGGATTGGAGATCGATTGAAATCAAGGCTGCAATCGATGTCGTCAAAAGTTGGTGAGCTCCGATTGGGACGGAATCGATTGGAGATGATGATAAGGACTAAGAGAGGCTATGTTTCAAATTTCAGGTTAATCGGAGATCGTATGAAGGAGATATGATCAATGCAAGGTACGAAGAGCATGTTGTTCATATCCATCGGTACACAGGAATTGGTTCGAATCGACGCGTTTTGCATCGATCAGGAAGATGGTGGTTCGAATCGATACACTTCGTATTTATCAGAAAGTGAGGATTTCATATCGATACCATTTGTATCGATCGGCACAGGTTCGACTCAGTGACTTCTTATCGATCGGGCAGGAAGGGTAGATGGACTTCGACTCGATGGCAACACACCCAGATTGGTAGGAAAGCATGCGGGCGCTTGTTCGAATCAATACACTTCGTATCGAACAGGATGGGAAGAGATGGTATGTTTCGAATCGATGCTCTCGTATCGATAGCAGATGGACTTCGGCACTTTCGTATCCATCAGGTAAGGTCTCGTTCGTACCTAGCTTCGTATCCATACCTTTCATATGTTTTTCATATCGATCGCCTCACATAACACTGTTTCTATCGATCGGATGGATCGATACGAAACGCCCTCCTAACATCGATACGAAGAACATTACGATGCGCAGATGGATAGAGATGCGAAGCGAAATTATGAACGAGAATTATGGATGCGAGCACGAATCAAGCGAAGAAGCATTCAAAGCGGCTAAGGATAAGCATGGTTCGAAGGAAGACGCCTTCAACTCGGCATGAATTCGGGATCTGGCCTGGGAAGTAGCGCCACGTAATTGATGCGCACGCGCTTCTAATCGAGTCAAAGAAGATGGATGCGAAAGCATGGATTCGAACTCTGCAGTCCACGAGGAACACCAATTCGTATCGATCATATCTCCCAAACCGCTGATTCAAATGCAACGAAATTTTCACAGCAACTTGCATACAAGGTAAAGAATGTTCCTGTCAAGTTTCATCTCGAGTGGATCAATTCTTGATTGATAAGAAGTCAATTCGTACCAATCACAGATCGAGTCGAAACTTGGTGGGGTCGGTCGCGTGGGCCCACTCACATGCCAGAAAAAGTCTCCCAAAGTTTGAGCGCGATCTCAGCCTCCTACGCCTATAAATTGAGCCCCAGAGCCTACAAAAAAAGGACTTTTTTGGCGATTGGACGTCCAGACTCTGCCGGATTCATTTCTTCACTTCAAAACAACTATTGTACTCGAAATTCTTCATTACCACGGCTGTAATCATCTGTAACCAGCAAGGATAATCAATAAAAGGATAAAACTTTGGAGTGGACGTAGGCCGGAGATAGCCGAACCACTATAAATCTTGTGTTTTTGTTCATTATTTCTGAATTGCTGTTTGTTATTTGCTGAGATCTGATATTTGCGCTTGAATATCGATGATTTGTGTTCACACACTGGTGCTTTCACGGTGTTTGGGGTTTGTGACCAATTTTGGCGCAAAAATAGAGACACGGATTTTAGTTGACGCATGTCGTCTTCTAGAAACAAATAACTTATATTGTCACGAACAACCAAGTCACCATCAACAGCGGCCAATTCCATATCATCATTTTCAATTTGCAAAATATGAGCCATACGGTCTAAAGAGAAAAAGATGGGTTTCCCACATACTAGACTCCATACACAGTCTTGTGGATTTGGAACGTTTTGGTGACCCAAATTTAGGTTTGCATAGAACAATTTCACCATTATTTGATTAATTTTGTGTTTGTTATCAGCAATGTTAAATAATGACTCCAAATTGCTCCTTCGAGCTAATTCTTGGATGTGGTATGGAGAGAAATCAGGGAATTTAACAAATGAACCTTCGAAAATCCTTGAGTCTTGCATTCGTGTCCACCTCCTCATCGCGGTTCATCAAATAGCCATCTTTGAATTTGTTCTTTTGACGGAGGTTAAGATGATGAGGAAGCTTGTCCCTTTCATTTAGGAGCCTTGAATTTAATTTTTGGAGAATAAAATAGAGTTTTTGAGAGGTTAGGGTTTTGGAAAATTTTGATTCTGAAGTGGTAATGGGGAAAGAACGTAAAGTACAAGATAAAAGGAGTAAATTGGGCAAGTAAAAGAAATATAATGACTCAGATCTACGGCTCAGTCGACTGGCTCAAGGCTTCAGTCGACTGAAGCTGAAGGTCGAAATTTTTCTACCTTCTGGTCCAGTTGACTGAGGCTCTAAGATAGTCGACTGGCCCATGTATATATAAAAATTATGTTTGCTGTGTCAGTCGACTAACCACCTGGCCCAGTCGACTGACCTTGAGAATTTTCTACAGTGAATTTTATTTTGCTGTGAAATGTTAATATTTCTATATGTTAATGTTGTAAGTTCTATTATTTAATATAAATAATTATTATTTTTATTAAATAACCAGAGATAAATTTATTCCAAGAATAAAGAAAACATACATACATAGAGAATTTATTTGGAAATACAACAAAAAAAATGATAACTACGATTATTTTGAGGGGCTAGGCGTCTTGTATCCTTTTAGTTGCTTGTGACGAGCATTCGATTCTTCGTTGCAATCGCACAAATTCGATGAGTATGGTGGTCACGGTGGAGACGAAGTCGATGGTCGTCGGAGAGGCGAAATAGCATGTTCGTCAATCAGATGTGACGATGCCCCGTAGAATTTCGCTGCAATGTGCTCAATGATTCCTATCTGTCTGGAGTTTATCTTTTGTTCATAGTACATTTCACGTTGTAGCATTAGTGATTCTTGCTGATAATGGTGCAGATCATCTATTTTTTGCTTCGTGTTTGGAGAAATGTCAATCGTCTTCTTTCCCTTCTTCTTATCCCGAGTACATCCGGTGTGATAGACAGATGATGGTGAAATTTTATCATCCGGAGTTTTTGGAGAGTTGTTTGAGGCAATAATTTTGATAGAATCCGTGGAAGAGGAGGTTGACATACTTAAAAAGAAGTTGTTTATAAAAGCTTTACTTTAGTTTGAGAGGAAAATGAATGAAGGCTTTACTTCAGTTTGATTGCATAGAAGATGGAGTATGCATTTATTTATCGGCTAAGTTTAGGAAAAATAGGATAGAATTGAGTGGATTAAATTGATTTTAGCCAAGAAGTATGGGAATACGTTAGTTTTTCTGTTGACTGATCTATTTTGTGTAATTTTATTGTCAATAAAAATAGTAATGTTTATTTATAAATTTAAATTTGACATGTGTTGTAGTATTTATTAATGTTACCATATAATAAAATGCCCATACTAGATTATAATAGAAAAAATCAGTAGCTCAGGTGGTTAAGATGCTTGGGCTATTCACAGCAGGTCACAGGTTCGAGTCTCAACATGGTCAGAATTGTGAATTTTTCTAAAAAAAATTATTTTTGATTTTTTAGTTGAAAATTTATATTTTATTTATATATCTTTAATTGTCATTATACCAAGCTCACGACACAATTTTATAAATGTATTTTATAAATGTATTTTCTAACCGTGGTTTAGTAAAATTATCGGCTAATTGATTTTCTGATGGTACATAGACTTATCACTTCTTTTCTATATTATCGCGTAAGCAATGATGTCTAATATATATATATATGTTTAGTTCTTGAGTGGTTTACTGGATTTTTATATTGATTTATAGCACTAGAATTATCGCAGTAAATTGTTGATTTTGATAGATTGATTCCAAAACTTTAAGTGTTTGTTGCATATAAATTACTTATGTGCAAGCTAGTGCCGTAGAAATATATTTTGTTTCGCAAGTGGATAGAGAGACATAGTTTTGTTTCTTACTAAACCATGATATTAAAGATTTACCAATGAAGTGACACGTACCAACTGTACTTTTTCTATCTGTTCGTGATCCTCCAAAATCAGCATCGTTGTATGATACTAATTCAGACGAGCACTCTTTTGGATAGAAAAGTCCGAAATTTGTAGTTTTACTAAGGTAACATAGTATACGTTTTACGACGCATAAATGTGACTCTTTCAGTTCAGATTGAAATCATGCACATAAGCACACACTCATCATAATATCTGGTCTACTTGCTGTTAGATAAAGTAGTGATCCTATCATACTACGATATAGTTTTTGGTCTACACTTTTTCCATTTTCATCTTTATCAAAATGTGATGTTGTGCTCACAGTTGTTGGTTTGGAAGAAGTGTTTTCCATTCCAAAACATTTGATAAGATTATTATAGTATTTTTCTTGATTAATAAATATTGCATTTGAAACTTGTTTTATTTGAAGTCCTAGAAAATATGTTAATTCTCCCATATGGGACATTTCAAATTCTCTAGTCATTATCTCAGAAAATTCATTACAGTCATTATCTCAGAAAATTCATTACATAATTTATGAAAGTGTGCTATGGATCGTGTAATACAAATATATGATAATATAGAGTATAATGATGATAATAATACTATAAATGATGCGTAATAAAAAGCAGTATAGTAAAATGACACCAGAGGTTTTTATACTGGTTAGGAGCACTGTCCTACGTCCAGTCCCAGACTCCTTCTGTAATTTCACTAAAACAACAACCCTCACTTAATCCGAAGGAACAGGTCTATACACCCCCGAGCAGCCGAACAGGGACCTGGGCAGTGGAACAGGATTTTGCCTCAATAGCCGAAGAGGAATTCACTCGCCTGAGCAGCAGAACAGGACTTCAACAATTACAGAAAATAGTTTTGACTTATGTGTGTTCAGATAACACGGATTTTTCACTTGTAGTACACCCTTCGTATAATTTTCCCCTCGAATAAAACATATATATATTTGAAGTATATGAAGAATAGAAAGGTATAACATTGCTTTAATGTAGAATAATTGAAAGTAAGATAGAAAATAGATTTCAGAAAGTTAGATCAGAGAAATAAGAGAATTCGATTGTGATTAAGCGATTTGGAATGAAGTTTGAGTTTGTGTTTATAAAGGTTAGAAAGCAATGACTGTTGGTGAAGAGTTTCGATTGAAGTGTTGCATCCAATCTTTTCGTAGAGGTTCGTATCTCTTCACAAAAGTCGTGTCTTTTCGAAAAATGGTAGTTATAGAAATTCAGTTAACTGAGCCTTTGGATCAGTCGATTGAATATTCCAAGTAATTTTTAAATTTAAATTCGTATATTTATGCATCTATGCATGCTGCACAAAATTCTCAGTGTCAGTCGACTGGTTCAGATCGCCAGTCGACTGACCTGGTTAAATTCGTGCAGTATGCACAATTTACATAGGTATATTAATTTTTATAACTTTAAATCACTTTTATAATTTAAATGTATGCTTATATATATGTATAAAATATTTGATAAATATAATGATTAAATATATAAGCTAATATATACGTAATCGAGGAGAGATTTTAACAATATTGACTTACGACTTAAAAAACAAAATACCATAGTTGATGCACCGGTTTTAAGTCTTGTTTTCTTGTTTATTTTTGTCGTAGCAGTCGTCAAATCTGTATGTCTTCATGTCATGAATCAAAACTAAGTCTCAACATGACTTTGGATAATCATCGAACTCTAAAAAATAAACCCGAAAATAGGTCATTTTACAACTGGTTTTTGGACTACTTACTCTTAGATCTTGTAAAAGTGATAAAAAGAAAAGTTTTAAAAAATTCTTTTTTCTACAATTTAAAAATAATAATCACTCAAATACAATTAGTTTTTAAGAAGATATGGTCAAAGGAAGAAGGACCATTTTCAGACTTGAAATTATGGATCCAAAAATACTCTACAAACAATTGATATTTTGACATGGCTATGCTGGAAATTTGAACAAGTGATCAAGATAAAAGTTGTAGCTACTAGAATTTTCGACGGTTTAAAGAAAAGAAATTATCCATTTGATTAATTTTTGGGAAATATATGGCAGAAGTAAAAGACATGAAATTGAAGAATTGATAGGGGTATTTACAAGCAAGAGAAAATGTAAATTACTAAACACCCTTTGTCCTTTACCCTCCACATTGTTTTGCCACCTCAACACCCGCCGCCACACATGCCATTTCAGCCTCCACTTTTTCCCCCTCCCAATCATATCAAAGAAAACATGTTTAAATATGTTTTGTACTCGAGGCACCAAAGTGTCAAATCATGTCTCTTAAGCATCTTTTAGTATATACATGTGTATACTTAGTGTACATTTCATGTATATACCAATATGTTATAACTAATTTACATTCATAACCTTTTAAATGTCGTTTCAAAAACAAAACACGACTCACAACATTTCAAACAACTTTTATACGATGAAACGTCGAAAAATCGAAAAACGATTTCTGGTCACATTTTCTGTTTTTCATCGAACTAAATATTTTTGTAAACTAAATTTGAAAATTATTTTATCTTCAATATTTTTTATTTAAAAGGGTTTTTATTCTGATTATAAAACTATTATTTGAATATTAAAATTAATTAAATATTCAGAAATTAATATGGTGAAATTTCGAGTCGTTAAACTCTCCCTCTCTTAAAAGAATTTTATTCCCGAAATTTACCACAATCTTATCCTAGAAAAACTATCCTAGAATTGTTAACAAATTAATCAGATGTAACTTATCCAGCAAAAAAAGTATGGTATAAATTTAAACGCAACCAAATTCAGGGAATACCTTGAACTAAAATATTGTGCATCCAATCACATCGAATAGGAAATTTAGAACTTAATGCCCGAATCTTACATTCAAAATTTGTTTTCAAATTTCTTAAAAAAGAAATGTATTAAAACAAAGAAAAATAACAGCTAGAAGGGGATCCTCCTAGCAAAACATGTAAAATCCTAGAGTCAGAGCATCATAGAGCGTCCAGTGGTATTCTGATTCCTCCAAATACAACAACCAAAGTGAACGATTATTATCTCTTTCACAATAAAAATTTCCAAAGTCACATTTTCAAAAGCACTGGGATATAAGTCCTAATAAGAAATAATTCAAAAACCTTGGTTTCTAATTTTTTTTAAACTTTATAAACTATGGTATATTAGACCACACAATCAATCAACTAAATTCAATTAGATCAAATCAATCAAATTCTATAAATGAATACACCAATACTATCAATCATTCAAATTCCATAAGGGAAAAAAAATATCTAACATTCAACATTATTTAAAATGTCAAAAGATTAACAACAAACTCCTAACTTAGGTCTAAAACTTTCTTGATTGCCCAAATATAGATAATTATCTAAGCGTACCATTCTTTACTCATTAGCCTTTGGTTATTATTTAAAAGATTAGCCAAACTTACTCAGAAAAAATTGAAAGTTATACTCTAAAATTATTAGTTTCCTGAATACATCAATCTTTCTAAATCACTTAAATTTCCATTTAATATTTTATTTAATACCAAAATTGTTTTGTGAATTATTTCATAAATTTACATCTAAGTTTAAAAATATTTTATAAAGTCGTTTCTTTATAAAAACACCAAATAATAACATATTCCACTTTATTTACTTGTATAATACCCTTCTAAATCCTAAAAGTATATACAAAGAACAAAAATTGTTTTTCTTTTCACAATTTAGGTGAAGATCAAATCAAAATTTGTGTCTTTTAAAACTGAATCAACATCCCGACCTCTTAAACTTAGAGTGTTAAAACGGATAATGTTTATGGGTTGACCCAAAACAACAAATAGTTTTACAACTTATATGTTTTAAACGAAAGCTATGGTTTTAATAAAATAATGTCTATTCAAACTTCCTACCTTTTTATTTTAAGGCATTATAGTGAATGATGTTTATGGACTGACCCAATGACACCAATTAGTTTACATAGCTTAAGGGTGAAATTCATTTATCTGAACTTACATATCCAATCTGACCCATTTAAATCGGTGTTAAATTTTATTTAAGGGTGAAATTCATTTATCAGAACAATCTTTTATCAAAAATACTTTTTATTTTCGAAATCAATCCCTTTTAGGGAACGTAAAAGTTAAATACCCATAGTTTCTAAACTCGTCTCTGAAAGTATACTCCTTACTTTTACTTTGTAAAATAATTTCAAACAATTTTTACTTGCTCAAACTCACTTAGGGTTCGTTCGGATTTGAATTCATTTCTATCGTGTAGTGATAAAGAGAATAATTTACTAATTACTCCACAATGTTCTTCTAAGCAACATTTGATCGTCAATTAGAAGATTATTCAGATTACCACAACACTAACTGAAATGTTTACCTCTGAATTATTCAAAGAAAAATCATTCTATTTAAAATTTATTCCAAAATATTTATACTTCAAAAATATTTCCAAACAGTGCCACTATTACTTTTCTCAAAACCTTTTGAAATCATTTTAAACAATTCCGGGATTTAAATTTTCTAAAAAATCTTTAAATATTATTTGGAAAGACAAATTTATAATACTAATTGCACTAAAACTAGGTTCAAAACAAATGTCATTTAAACATCATTTACTATCCCAAACAATTTACACTTGGCTTTATTTATAAACAATTCTATTTAAAAGTTCTCATTTATTAATTTAAACCATTTTTACTATCTCAAAGGACAATAAAGCAATTTAAATACCTTTTACAAATTCCAAACAATGCTAATTGTCCTGGGGAAGATTTATAATATTCATTTTAAAACCTTAAAACCATATAAATTTTCCAAACAAAATAAATAAAATTTAAATTCTTTTATTAAATTTAAAATAACATTAATTCTTCTAAAGGATAATAAATCACATTTATAATCTCTTTTATAAATCTAAAACAATATTAACTATCCCAAAAGATAATTAATCAAATTTACAATTTTCTGTAATAAACAAATCAACTATCTTTAATAAAATAGTTAATTACTTCCAAAACACTTTTATCAAATTTATTTATTTATTTTGAACTCACTTATTAAATTAATTAACCAACTTAAAATATTATTTATCAAATGATTTATTAAATTCAAATAATAATTGAATAAAATGAATAATTACTTTTAAATATCATTATTTAAAATGATAAATAAACAATCAACTCAACTATACAACTATATTAATTTTGAAAGTCATTCATATATATAGAATATATTCCTAGGCAAAATTATTTTATTTACCATTTTAAAACAAGTGAAAATGGCTTCCTGCTCTCGTGAAAATGTCGTTCCTCCATTCCCATCTTCCAGTTGACTTCTCTTCTTCATCCCGCTCCCTTCTCTCCTCCCTACCTCTCTTCCCCTTCATGCCTGTTTCTCCGCATCACCCCTCTTCTATATCGCTTCCCTCCTCTCCCTCATCAACTAGATCTGGATGCGTCTTCAACTCTGTTCCAGTGCGCCCCATGCCTCACCTCCTCTCCGCTTCCGAATTCCCTCCCCTCCATGCTTCAAATCCTACTGCCCAAGAGTCTTCCAAGCTTGGTCGTATTAGTTCAGTCCTTCAAACTGTTAATGGGGTTTCGTCTTCGCCTGGGTGCGATTTGCAGACTTCGTCGTGTGGTGGTTTGTCTTCCTCTGCAATGGTTTTTAAATGTAATTTAGGTAATGTTGGGTCTGAATTTAACATGCGTGTATTGCCTGTTGAACGAATCGGGTCTGATGTAGTTGGCGCACCAGTTGAGCGTGTGGTGTATGATGGAGTTAGTTCCGAGTTTAATATGTCTGGCAGTAATAATTGTATTGATTCTGCTGTTATTTCTGGCGATGTCCGATGCTCTTCAGGTGTTTGTATTAATTCCTCTGAGAATGGTGAACCTGCCACTGTTGGTCTTTCCATTGCTTTGGAGCAGCCTAGTCGATCAATTAATAATCTCTCTACTCAATCCCTGGCTGGCACCAAAACATGGTCCTCTCTATTCTCTTCTCTGCCCCGTGATGCAGGTGATTACAAGCCGATTGAATTTGATATCGTTGAGGAGAATGGTGTGATGATTCCTCCTCCAATCGTTAAGCAGGCCGGTATGGACTTTTGGTCAAATTATCTGGTTGGTTTTTTCTTGGATCCTAATCATCGAGTTTTAGATACGTCTAAGGTTTGTCGTCGTGCTTGGAAGCTTCGTGATGATTTACGAGTTATATTGGTTGACTCCATGTATTTTCTTAAGTTTTCGAACAACGAGGAACGTCGTCGTGTTCTTGAGGCTGAGCCTACCTTTTTTGATGGTAAGCCTTTTATTATCACTCCTTGGTCTCCAACTGTCGCTAGTGCTCGGGAGCAAGTACTCTCAATCCCTGTTTGGGTTTTTTTCTCCCAAATTCCCTCTGCCCTTCAGCCTTTACTTGGCTTGAATTGGCTTGCTTGTAATGTTGGGAAATTGAAATGTTTTGACTATAATACTATTGCGCGTGAAAAAATGGTGTATGCTAAGGCTCTTATTGAGATATTCCCTGATAAGCCTCTCCCCTCCTCTATTCCTGTTCAGCTTGCTGTTGGACATGTTGTGGATGTCCGTGTTCGCTATGGTTGGGTTCCAGATATTTGTACCTCCTGTCACTCATTTGGCCACTTGGCTATTTCATGCTCGCACTCTTCTAGCTCTGCGGTTGCTCCAAAGATCCCTCTTCCTCGCCCCCCGCTTCAAAAATGGGTTCCTAAGGTTTCTTCCTCTGTCTCTCAGTCTGCCCCTCCCCCGGCAGTTCCTTTGTCATCCCCATCTTCGCCTCCGTGCTTTATTGCTAGGCCTGACTCCCCTACTGCCTCAGTGGTTCCTAGTGTTGCTTCTCCTCAGAGTATTGTATGGGATGAGACCGAGCAGTGTTGGGTTGATCTAAAATCTGATATGCGATTTAACCCTGTGAATGATTCCTTTTACAGATTTGTTTCTGATGATCAACTGGACCTTAGATGCCTTCATTACAGACCTTCTGGTGATTCCTTAATCCTTGATATGGATGGTCGTTTCGCGAGATCGAATTCTGACATGCTTTCTGACTCTTCCTGGGATCATTCATTTATTTTCTCTCCAGTTTCTGTGGATTATGATCCTTCCCTTGCTATCCTATTTCTCCCCTTTGCTGGTCGAATTGGGGATTCCCCGGCGAGTTCTTCTTTTGTGATGGTGGAAGTTGGTGCCTCTACCTCTTCTGAGGTGGTATAGTCTAGGTAATTTGAGTAGCTGTGGCATGTCTGTCACACTCCTGTGCTGTATTTTTATTTTCTTAGTAGTTAAGGTGCTTTTACCTTACTCCTGTACTTCAATTTTATTACGTTCGAAACAAAAGTGGACGGTCCACTATAAAACCGGCTGGTCTTGCCAAAAAAAACAATACTGTATTGGTAGATCTCTTCAAATGTTTAGGAATCCCTACCGATAACGCTGATTAGATGCATCGACCAGAATTCATATACCTCTCAATAGATCAAGCAACACAATATAAAACATTTTTAGCACTAACAAACATGCATTCAATATATACTTATACTCTCAGACATTATCCTAGGATATTACTAATCCTATCCTTAGAAAGTTTACCCTACTAGGGCATAGGGGTTCGTTTAACCTAAGCCCCGATACCAACTATGACGACCCAACATTTTTATTTCTAGAAATGACACTTAATACACCTTCAGTATTCATGTGTCATTGCCCAAGCATCTGAAAGACAAGTTATATTAGGGTAAAATAAAGAATAAAATAAGACAGAATAGATAAACCTCAATACAGAATGGTTACATATAATGCAAAAGGATATAGTACAAAAAGTTACTTCTTATAAGGAGTTATTAGAGTTACAAAAAATACTACACCTAACCGACTAATAGCTATACATTCTGACTTTTCATTTTTTTCATTTTTAAGGTACAAAATACCTCTACATAATCATACAGTGTAAATAAATAACTAGATAACTAAGAAGTCACCTGCTCGATCACCATCCTCAAAGAGCTCCAAAGAAAACCAGTTATTCTCAGACTACCCAAATTTAATTGAGTACCCGAGATTTTAGAGAAAATAAACAACTCGGGTCAGATAAAATGTCTGGTATGAGTAGAACTATGAAACCAATGAGGTGTATTTAAACAATAATATGCGGGACTAATCCGCCAAGACGAAATGATTTTTCTCCCACATAAACTGTTGGAACTGGACTATCCCGCGGCAGAGGTTATGAGTGAATTTCAAAATTTTTACCCCATTGGATCTTTTATTGGGCCTATGAAGTCTAACTGAATTAAAACATTTCTAAATTTCATTTAAATAAAATCATTTATTTTATTTGAATTCAAATATATTAAGATACGAAATTAATTTTATTTGATTCAGTTTATACATAAATGTATCATATACGTATATGTGTGAGTGCATGTGTAACATAATAATCCGTGAAAGGTATAATATGCCCATATGTAGATGTTGGGATTTATATCGCAACAGACATATTAGCTCATTTTGCATGTCATGTATGTTGTCCAAGTAGGTGCATGTATATGTGTTACAAAACACATACACACATATATATATGTATAAATATAATATGTATAATATATGAACAGAAAACATTTATATATAAATAAATATATATAAAGAAAGTGAGAGAAAAATTATTAAAAATTATTAAAAATTATTTGTAATTCAAAATTAGCTTAGTTTTGCAAATATAGTAATATTAGTATTTTAATTTGTATATATTATGAATAAAATAATGTTTTCATCCATAAATAATTAACATAAAATAATCTATTGATGAAAATTAAAAGTTTACAAATTTTCAAAATTTAGAATCGTAAAATAGAGCATAGGAAGAATATGGGGATTTTTCAAAATTGAAACATTATTTTAAAAACAAATACATTGATTTCGGAAATAATTATTTTCTATAAAATAATATATTATTAAAAGTTCAATATTTAAAATTTCATAAATTCTAGAATCATGAATGAAAGGTTACAAAAAAATTTAAATAATTTTTCAACTAAATTATTATTTTAGTAAATCATAAACAATTTTTTTGAAATAATATTAATTATTAATAGTAATAAAATTTATTGAAAAGTTCCTAAATTTTTACTATATGTTTCTAAAATGATATTATTATTATTTTTAAATATAAAATTTAATTATTAATGTAATAAATATTTTTGTATATAATAAACAATTTAAAAATTCAATAAATGTTAATTTAAAAATATGAATATATGTATGATAATTAATTTTCGAATTTATAAATTCATATTATATATAAATAAGTGTATTAAATTTTTTAAATCATATATATATATATATATATCTTATATGTGCATATATGATATTATGAGAGAGAAATAAACATAATATATGTGTGTGTGCGTGCGTGCGTGCGCGCGTGTGAATTTATTAATAAACATATATATAACAAATATTAATGACAAAAATTGATTTTGTACACTAACAAAATTTGTCTATACATAAATCATATAGTATTAGAAACATATTATGCACATAGCCAAACTGATTGAAAATATAACTATTTGATATTTGATTGAAAATATAACTATTTGATTGAAAACATATTATACACACGCTTCCTCTGCAATTTGATTGAAAATATAACTATTTGATATTTCTATCAAAATACTAATTCAGTCTTGATGCTTATAAAATGATAGTTTGTATCATTTTTTTGGATAATATCCAAAGACTTACAAACCCAATATCTCTCCCACTGACTTCGAAGCATTTTTTGTTAACATGTATAAATGGCTTACTCTAAATCATTATTTATAATTTTTTGCCACGATATATAAGCACTAAACACTAAGTCTTCTCGAGCGATAATTTTGTGAGTAAATCTGAATTAACTTAAGCATGTTGAATACCGAATCTGTTATGGTAATTTCAACAATTGAAATTTGCGATATTATTCTTATCAACATTGCTAATTTAATTCCAACCACATTAGTCTTTCCAATAAAAACACAATCTTAGCCGATGGATCATATCTCCTTGGTTACGGCCACCAAAATCATATTTTGATAGCGTACTTGGAATTCTTTCAAATTTGCGCATCATATCATATAGAGTCAGCAATCTTAACGGTTTAATTGAACAATCGAGGGTAATGTGTATTTTCGACTTCAATAAGAAACTCATAGTTTCACTTCGATGTACAAGAATAGTTATTAGACATTCTAATGTGTTCATTTTGGTTAGTTAATTTCACTTCATCTCATATAATCAGTTCTATCTTTAGATCGGATCGAATTCGATTTAACTACCAAAAATTTCTCAAAGAAATTCTTTTACAATGAAGTTGATACATCTTGAAACAATAATTGTTTCTTAGTGCAAATAGAATCGGGATTCATAAACGCTTTATGAACCTTTTTATTTATAAAAACGATTTTAGTTTACAAAATTTATTTTTAAAACATAAATATGTCATTTGATGACATACCTTTCCAAAAAAACTTTTGGAGATTCATACAAGATCCCTCATGAATAATTATTACATGCAATCTTTCGACTCGCACAACCTGCCAACTCCTTGGCCTAGTATATGTTGGGATTTCTTACAAACCCTTATCTTGTATGATTTTGTAAACTGTTATTTAGATGAAATAATATCAACCTAGTGTATTACTCTTAAGTACATGACCTTATAAAAAGAAACTAACTTAACTTCACTCACAATTAATCGTAAATTGTCCAACAATGTCTTATAACTCCTTATCGACGCATCATTATGTATCACATGGAAGAGTGACTTATGAGATTGAATCTATATTCATTTTTAGGTACATTTGGAACTCCTTCCAATATACTCACTTATTCGAACAAATCAAATCATTTTATTCTATTGCATGTTATTTTATTTACTTTTCTTTTATATTCTATGATTTTATCATAAACTTACTATATGTGTATTTAATACACATATTCATGTTTGTAATAAATCATCGATGAATATAACAAAGCAAGTGGAACCTTTTTATATTAATAGACTTGTGATTGCATACATGAATATGTATTAATTCAATGAGTTCATCAACTCTTATGATGCTCCCAATGAATGGGTGCATAGCCATTAATTGTTTTAGATATAATTAAACCGTATCATATGATTCATAATCATATAGTAAAATTATTTCTTAAAACTATGGCTTAGTCTATGATTTCAAAATAATTGTTAATAATATTAGAGACATGTGTATTTTTGTTGCATCACTTTTACTATGAAGAAAAATTCCATAATATAGTTATATTTCATAATGAATATTCATAATACTTATATTGAATTATAGTTATATCTATTTTTTAGTCAACACCAAAAATAAACATTATTTCACAAATAATGTTCGGTACATTTTACAAAAACAATTTTCGTACTTTGATGCAATCATTAGGTGATATATGGCATGATCCCACTATTTCCACCATTGCTATAATAGCGTACTAAATTTAGAAGTCCACCATTCACTTAATATTGTTAATATTGTTTACTTATTTTATATGCTGTAACTAGTTTATAGTGGAGAATTCTTTGATCAAATATCTTGAACTTAAAGAAATAAATGTTATACAAAACAATTTCCTATATGAAAATACATTTCAGAATAAAAAAAATCATATTTCATAGTCCAATATTAAGTATCAATTATTATTACAATTCTTGTTTCCAATGTTTCTGTATGAAGCAGAAGTGACTATTCATTCTCTTCATTCCAACTTTACCTTAAATTACATCTATCCTAATACATTCGTTTCATTCAAATGGTCAAACTATTCAAAAGAAAACCTTACTACAATATCTTAACAAACTTTTTACAAAAACGCATTCGATTATTCTTAACATTTAAGACATCAAATATGTTGCACTTTATGTAAATCGATCAAGATGACACTTCAACGATCAAGTTCTTAGATGTAACTCGTAGTTTATGGTTTTGTGTTACATTAATGCAATGTGATCCTTTTGAAATCATTCAAGTTGAATACATGATCTTAAAATACTGTTTATTTGCTTACTTCGATTAAACTAACTTCATTGAAATATTATACCCTACAAACTATTACTGTTCACCATATAACATTTATATGTGAAAGTACATGGATCAAATATCCATAGTCTTGAATTGCATTTAGAGTTCAAAAACTCATAAATTTAATACATGGTCTAAACCAAATAAACATATAAGCGACCAACTTATGAATTTATTAAGTAGTTAAAATTAGGCATTTGCATGGGTATAGAAACATTATATAACATCCAATTGGAATTATTAGCAAGCATATATTATATTTTTATTTGTCAACTTTCAATTCATTTTATTTATATATGTTAACTGCAAACATTTTATAAATCATATTAAATGCAAAAATTATTATTGTAGATAATTATAACGTTATATAGCATATGTTCTTACAATATTAGAAAGGTTAAATGTTACCATTTCATTTTTCTAATAAGGATCCCACTAGTCTTTTATGTTTCTCCAAACCCTAAGATGAAATATAAAAGTCTTACAACTTTACTTGTGGGTGTTAGGACTCGTTTGTTTTGGTATTCTGACCTTGTGTTTGCTCAACAAATCAAAGCCCTACAAACGATGGATTCCTTATTGGTTGTATCACATACAAATCCCAACCCGTTTTTCCTTGTTCTAATCCCATTTCGACCTTGAATTTGCTCAACAAATCGAAAGAGATTATTCACTCATACCTACCATATCATGATGGCTTAAGTATAGTATATGTACCTTGAGTTTTCTCAATAAATACATATAGTTATCTTAACTCATATGTTCGGTATATTAATAATATTACACATAACATCCTTAGCTTGAGTTTGCTCAACAACTAAGGAGTATGTAAGTAATTTATTAATATATAAATGGTAGAGGACAACATTATATTGAAGATTCATAATATATTGAGTGATATCGACTTATAGAATAGTATATTTCTTATGAAATACCCCAGCGATTCGAGTGTCAAACACATTAGAAATCACGATATATGTACATTTACGTATGTATTTATTTCTCAAGTCTATTTGGGTCTCTTTAATGTTCCATATTTAGTTTATACACATATCATATAAGTTTTATTGTCATATAACTTTTATATTTCATATTACTTGTATGACAGTCTTATGTATAATATATCATTAATTAAATCCTATCAAATTAATTTTAATCAATTAACTCTTTAATTAATTTTAAGTTAGTATTCCAATATAACTTTTATATCGAACATATCTACCATAACATTTATAGTGTATACTATAACCGTTATAGTGTAACACACATATATCATATATATGTGTATTTTATTTAATTAATTAACCTTTAATTAATTTATTCAATAATTTTTATTAAAATTTATTAATTTCAAAATTTATCTTATATGCATAAGTGTATACTTATGTTATCTTAAACATTTTAAAATAACATAACATATATAACATGCATATATACATTAATTAATTAACATATTTAATTAATTTATTTTATCAATCTTATTAATAAATTTAAATTTGAAATTATCATATAAATATTTTCAAACATTTTGAAAATATCATTATCCTTTCAAACACTATGAAAACTTATATAGTATTATAATTTTTAAATAAACATGTTTTATTTTAAATTTAACTATTAAATTTAAAATCTTTAACATTAATTATAAAAATAATTTTGAAAATTATCCCAAAGCCAAAATTAAGTTGAGCATTTTCTATTAGGAACAACCTTTGGGCTCACTTCACCTTTTGGGCCAGACCAGTAATCAGGTAGGACAGGGTACTTGATTACCCAATTTCAATCCTAGACATTATCTTTCTGGACACCGCACTAAGTAGGCAAGCTTAATTAGTTAGCCTCAATATGACTAAATTAGACCATATAGGCTATTGGTCTCTAATAACATTGTTGAAATTGGACTAATCCGCAACAGAAGTTATAGGTGAATTTAAATTTTTTACCTTATTAGAACTTTTATTGGACCTATGAAGTCCAATTGAATTAGAACATTTCTAAATTTCATTTAATAAAATCATTTATTTCATTTAAATTCAAATATATTAAGATATGAAATTAATTTTATTTGATTTAGTTTATACATATATTTATCATATACATACATGTGTGAGAGCATGTAGAACATAATAATCTATGAAAGATATAATATACCCATATGTAGATGTTGGAATTTACATCGCAACAGAAATATTAGCTCATTCTGTATGTCATGCATGTTGTCCAAATATGTGCATGTATACGTGTTACAAAATACACACACATATATGTATGCATAAATATATTATATATAATATATGAAAAAAAACATTTATATATAGATATATAAATAGAAAGTGAGAGAACAATTATTAAAAATTATTTATAATTCAAAATTAACTTAATTCTGCATACATAATAATTTTAGTATTTTAATTTGTACATATTATGAATGAAATAATGTTTTCATCCATAAATAATTAACATAAAATAATCTATCAATGAAAATTCAAGTTCTACAGTTATAAAAAATTCTAGGATCAAAGAATAAAGCTTACAAAAAATCTGGAGATTTTTCGAAGTTGAAATATTATTTTAAAAAAAATACATTGATTTCGGCAATAATTATTTAATATAAAATAATATATTATTAAAAATTAAAATTTTAGAAATTCTAGAATCATGAATTAAAGTTTACAAAATTTTTAAAGAAATTTTCAATTAAATTATTATTTTTAATAAATCTTAAATAATCTTTCCAAAATAATATTATTATTAAAAATAATAAACTTTATTGAAAAATTCTTAATTTTTTTCTTTATGTTTCTGAAATGACATAATATTTTCTAAAAATATAAATTTGAATTTTAAATGTAATGATTATTTTATACATAATAAGCAATTCAAAATTTTAATAAATGTTAATTTAAAAATACGAATGTATGTATGATAATTAATTTTCGAATTTTTTAATTCATATTATATATAAATAAGTGTACCAAATTTTTTAAATCATATACATGTCTTATATATTCATATATGCTATTATGAGAGAGAGAGAGAGAGAAATATACACTATAATATATATATATATATATGAGTTTATTAATAAATATATATAAAACAATTATTAATGACAAAAATCGATTTTGTATAGTAAACAATATTTTTCTATACATAAGTCAAATAGTATAATAAACAAATTATGCACATAACCAAACTTATTTGTGACAACCACATCTACTTGAAAAATGTCACCTAACTAAACATATAGTAAAAATATATTTAAATAGATACGAAATTGCTCATTTTAGGATCATAAAATATAATTTAATCACTGTAATATTAATTAAAATTACAAATTTAATGATACATTTGAATCCACATTGAAGCATTGACTTCCCTTCCTTTTACTGTTCTTGATTCGTTAGATTGCAACGTCCAGAACCACTGCCCTCTAACTATCGAATAATATTATTTTAATTTGAAATATATTTAAGAATTTTGAAGTGGATTGAGGGCTACGTTTTAATCAGCAATGTAGAAGGCAATGGCGGCCAAAGATTAGTTCATCATTATTTTAGAGACACGCACGCATGGAGATAGGGTTGAATTAGAAAGAAAGTAGGAAAACCTTTTTACCCATTCTCACTTGATCTTAACTCATTATCTCTAAGCCAATTCCCTATGTTTTAGCCACCACTTGACCTTTCCAAAACCAAAATTTTTGCAGCCCTAACGATGAACCTTTAACCCATCTAAGCCCAAGACAAAACACTATGCAATTAAATCTAATTTAATCGCTTGTCGATAATGTATATCGATCAATATATTTATAACTGCTATAAATATCTATAACATAATTTATTTCTCAAATCGTATTCAAATTTTATAATAAATATTTCATAAATATTAATAATTTAATTTATAATAATTATAAACAAATTAAATCGTTCGGTCTTAAGAAAATTCATCATTTCAGCTATGTAACTCTTGGTTGTAAATTTGGTCAGCGATAAACATCAAACTATTCTAATGTTAACGGTCACATGTCATATCAAACTATTCTAATGTTAACGTTCACCCGTCACTTAACAGGTGGTGTGACATTATGACCAAATTTATCGCTTACTCATTTTCGGTGAAAATCCAATTTTAGTTTAATAAGCGTTACCCAGTTGTGACATTTGTTTACACCAATTCTCTTCGTCAAAACTATATCACTTTGGACTTATGGGATTTGGTAATGGTAAAAATTCAAACCTCATACACATTCAACTTTATAGTCCAAATACAAAGTCCTTATTCAATAATAACAATTTTTATTAACCGAAATGCTCTAACCAGAGACTTTGACTTTGAGTTGACGGTGACACTAACCGCATATAACTGAGGAGATGAATCCTCTCTTGAATAGTGTTTCACTTCCAATACTTCCACTCGATCTAACTATAGTCACTCGATGATGCCATGCCATGATTTGGCTATAATCAAAGCGGAGCTTTCATATTGAAGATCCACAGTATTCTCAAGTCGAGAGAGCCGTGTAAATCCGTCACATTGATATTTTCTATTTGACCTTAGTTATATTAAACAACAGAATACTATCGAGTGAGTCGTCCCATGGTTATCCAATAATTATTAATACGTAACCCCTAGGTTCCCCCAGCAATCATGAGTAATACACTGTCCAACATTTATAGAGCGTCACATACTCCAGTCTCAACGGAGACATCGATATCTAGTCTCGATGCATCTGGACTAGGAACATTTAAAATAGTATATTTGTTTCAGTGTGATAAATTACTCACGGTTACAACAGTTTTTAACAACTATCACAAAGTATACCAATTATGGATTTTTCTATTAAATATACTTTTCATTAATTTAATTAATTCATATAATCACATTATATCAAGTATATAATAAGAAGAAATACCTTTTATTTCGAACAAAATTGGTCAACCAGTTAGATATATATAACAAATTACATAATTGCCCCTATGGCATATCCCCAAATCTATCATTAAAAACAACCAAACATAACAAAATGGAAATGAACAATAGGGAACAAATCCAAATATAGATGATTGATACAATTAATATAACATTCAGACTTGAAAGAATGGAAATTGCCTGAATAAAAACCCAAACTGGATAGAATGGATAAAACAAGACAATAGTCCAATCTCGATAGAATGGACTAAACCAATAATTGAACACCGTGAAGAGTTGTTGAATCTTCCCATTGCAATTAAAGAAAACAGATTCAAAGGTTCGAATGAAATAAGGAATGGAAATTTTCCAACAATGACTAGGAAGGTGCGCCCCCTTGAAGTATACCTCTAGTAATATACTTCTGAGAAGCTCATATACTCCGTGATATTTCTCAGACAATATCAAGCCAGATCCCACCAAACCTTACCAAGTATCCGAATATTTAAAATCTAAATCTTAACCCTTTTTCATGTGACGATACACAAAAATCTAGATGAGATGTGAAAATACCCTAATGTGTGCAACCCCACATAAATTGGCTTCATCTCGCTATTTTGGTTTAGTCATTTCCGACAAAGGATAACAAAGCTCAACGGTGCAACATATCGTCTTAGAATAACGATAATAAAGAAGCTGAAGTAATCGATAGTTGGAAAATCACTTACGAGGATATAAAACGATCATATATGGAAATTAAGTCTTATGTACTTATCACCACTCATCGAATTCCAACACGTACTATTTCTTGGTTAACAATAATACCAAACAAGTCAAGATAGTGTTACCTCAAAGCATGTCTCATGACTATTCTTAATTTTCAAAATAGAGACGAATCTACTTCTTCAACGTTTAGTACTAAGTATACAAATAAATTGTTCCCATACAAGTGAATCGCTTTTCGAGAATTAATTCATTTCTACTAAAGAATCAAACTTTTCTTTTAAAAAACCCGAATTTGTGGTTGGCTTCACATTACAAGTATTAGCTTTAACAAACTTTATTAAAAGAATTTACTAACTTCAAAATATAAATTTAAAATGGCTTTAATAACTTAAAACATCCTTATTACATTGATTAATTAACATTAAACTCCATCACACAAATTTGATTTTTTATCACACAAATTTGGTTTTTTTGAACTTCAAATGTCTTTAAATAATAAAAGGGGTAAACCACTTTTAAATCTTATTAATTCAATTAATTAGTAATAATTAATTAAATTAATAAATAATTAATTATCATTATTTAAAATGAATAAAAAAGCCAAAACATTCTTGTTAGTTTGATAAATTCACTTTGAAACTTCATAAATTAAGTTGATTAATTAACTCCAATAACCTTTAATTAAAAAGGGTAAATCACCTTTTAAACATCATTAATTTAATTAATTAATAATATTTAAATGTAATTAATAACTAATTAATAATTAAATGTCATTATTTTAAAATGATTAATCAACTTAAACCATCATTAAGGAAAGATTGATCAAAGTTAATACAAGTTGATTTCCTTTTAAAAGTCTTTAATTAAAAGATTAATTAATTAATTGATTGATTTACTTTAATCCATCATTTTAAAATGATTAATTCGCCTTAAGTACTATTAAATAAAATGATTTATTAAATTCAAAACATCATTAACTAAGTAATTAGTTAAATTTAAAACACATCATTAATAAGTTAATTAGTTAACCTTAATCCTTATTAATTAAATTATTAATTAAATTAAATAACCAGTATTAAAATAATTAATTATTTTTGAAAGCATCATTAATCAAAATCTTGCAACTTATAAAATAATTCCAAGCACGAAGATGAATCCAAATGGTTTGATAAGAAGTGATTTTTCAAAAGTGCAAATATAGCGACTATCGTTATATTGGCAGTTTGGCAAACAAGTTTATAATATTATCAACATAACCAAACATCACATAGTAATGGTTAAGCATACATACAATAAGCATTCATAGGAAATAAATATGAATATGAATATAGTTTTAAAGCTTTGGTTTTTTGAGGATAAAATTTTACTTACTACCTAGTTTGCTAACTAACATTTATTTAACATGTTTGCATCCATCACACAAATACATTTCCAAACCAAACATGGACAAATTCACATCGTATTCAAACCATGTAAGCAATGTGTATCACATTATAACTAAAGCAAAATATTTCCTAAAATGAAAATTAAGAGTTTTACTCATCGAAAGTTATCCATAATCTTTGCTAACATAGGGTATGACCTAGCAATTCCATTCCTGAGCAAAAGATGGAGTTTAGGACTTATAATGCACTATTATGCTCAGCCTTGAAGAAGGAAGTGAAACTTGTTTTGGTAAGGTGGGGTGACTTTGGATAATCATCGAACTCTAAAAAATGAACCCGAAAATCGGTCATTTTACAATTGATTATTGTACTACCTACTCTCGGATTTTGCAAAAGTGGTAATGAGAAAAGTTTTATAAAATTCTTTTTCTACAAGTTCAAAAAAAGAATCATTCATTTACAATTAGTTTGAAGACGATGTGGTCAACGAAAGAAGGATCATTTTTGAACTTGAAATTCTGGATCCAAAAACACTCTGTAAACAATTGATATTTTAACATAGCTATGCTTGAAATTTGAATAAGTGATCAAGACAAAAGTTGTAGCCACCGGAATTTTCGACGGTTTACAAAAAAAGAAATGCACCATTTGGTCAAGTTAAGAGAAAGATATAGCGGAAGTAAAGGAGGTTAAATTGGAGAAGTGCAGAAAATGTTAATTACCTAAACACCCCTTGTCCTTTACCCTCCACTTTTTTTTGCCTCCTTAACACCCTCTAGCACACATTACATTTCAGCCTCAACTTCTCCCCTTTCCCATCTTGTCAAAGAAAACATGTTTTGTACTCGAGTCGCCAAAGTGTCAAATCTTGTCTCTTAAGGCATCTTTTAGTATATACATGTATATACTTCAGTATACATACCATGTATATACCAATATGTACTAACTAATTTATATTCTTAACCATTTAAATGTTGTTTCAAAAATAAAATAAGACTCACAATGTTTCAAACAACTTTTATGCGATGAAACGTCGAAAATTTGAAAAATGATTTCCAATCACATTTTCTGTTTTTGATCGAACTAAATATTTTTGTAAACTAAATTTGAAAACTACTTTATCTTCAATATTTATTTTTTAAATGTGTTTTCATTTTAATTATAAAACCTATTATTTTAATATTTAAAACTAATTAAATATTCAGAAATTAATGTTGGTGAAATTGCAGGTCGTCACAGGATCATTTTACGTTGAAACTAAAAATGAATTAGCTTGTCTTGAAAAGTGAACTTATATTATTTTTGTTAAAGTTTCTTTTGTTTTACAAGTCAATATTAGATAAATTTTAGTGAAAATTGGGGTCACATCCCTAAAACCAAACGTAATACATAAAAAATCCTTCCGATTGAAACTTTATAAATCTGGTCTCTATTTTTACATCACCTTAATTCTTTCCCATAAATACCCTCGTTTATTCATCATAGTTTTGAAATCTTCGTTTTCATTTATCGATCCACTTTCTGAAATCATATAAATCATATTTTCGGTTTATTATTTGCAATAGTTGCATTTTTTTCAAATATGGAATAGTTGCAGAAATGTCTGCAACTATATGGAATAGTTGCAGAAATGTCTGCAACTATATGCAATAGTTGCAGACATTTCTTCAACTATACCATATAGTTGCAGAAATTTCTAGAACTATGTGCAATAGTTGCAGAAATGTCCGCAACTATATGCAATAGTTGCAGACATTTCTGCAACTATACCATATAGTTGCAGAAATTTCTAGAACTATATGCACTAGTTGCAGAAATGTCCGCAACTATATGCAATAGTTGTAGACATTTCTGCAACTACACCATATAGTTGCAGAAATTTATGCAACTATATGGAATTGTTGTAGATTTTTCTACAACTCTAACATATAGTTGCAGAAATGTCTACAATTATTTGCAACTTTTGTACATTTGAAAAAAATTGAAATTGTTCAAAAATTGCTAAATTGTCTGCAAATATTTGAAATAATTGCATCTTTACTGCAAATATGAATTTTTGGTATCAACAATGATCTCATTTTAAAGATCATAAAATTTGTGATTTTTTGGTGAAAAAGGTATGTTGATCCGGATTTTGTATATAAAGTTATACGCGTTTGAAGTGTTAAAAACATAAAGGGTATTTGGGTCTTTTTGCGTGCGTGAATTTGAAAATAGGGGGCAGAAACGTAAGTGTTGGTTGTGAAGGATGTTTTCTCTATTTTGAAACTTATTAGGAATGTGAGCCAAACTTAACCTAAATTTTATATATAAGCCCATAAAAAATTAATTGCAAAGATGGTTTCCTTTAAAAAATTATATAGTCTTGGTTTTGGCTGGTTATTGCACATTAGCACTTCAAAAATGCACGGGCACAATTTTAAATTCTTAGGTAGTGTTTGGTTTACCATTTTCAGTTTGGGGTTTTCGTCCATATAAAAGTGCGCAAGTCGCATATAGATTGTGGAAAACGACCAATTTAAAAAACAACGTTAGCATACGAAAACAACTTTTTTTATTTTGCATGTTTTGAGAAATAACAGAAGTACGAGAAATAATCCATCCTTCCATCGTCCCTTCATCCCCTTCGGTCTCCGTGGTCCTCTCCATCTTCGTTCCATCCTATCACTACAACAACAAGGGCAATTTCAGATGGCTTATAGCCATCGGCAATCGACACGAGCCGTCGAAAATGCCGTCGGAGTACAGACCACGCATCTCGTCCACTCCCAACGACTTCGACGAAAGCGACGTCTAGCGATGAAACTTCCGATGGCTTTTCCAACGGCAAAGATAACTACGTGGCATGAAAATTTTCTATTGACCCGTCATCAGAAGCCGACGCAAATTTCACCGTCGGAAGCCGTCACTCGCCGTAAAAAAAGGCCAATAGGCCATCGGAAGCCATCAGAAATCTGGGTAATTTTTTTTTCCTATAGCACAGTATCACTTACATACCAATATATAACATAACTCATCAAAATCAATATATAAATCAGATATATAAGCTAAAATCAATATCAATATAAAACTCAAACATCATCATATCAAATGCAAGCATATTTAATCAATACAAACAAACCTCCCATCATCAGTCTCACCCATCCAACTCTAATATTTACATCCAACATCAACATACAATATATACATACAACATCCAACATCCAACATCAAATTCCATATTTTAACTCCACAAATCATCCACCAAATCAACTACACAAATCAATATCAAACGCCACATTTTCATAAATTGACCTTACCATAACTCAATGTTTATACACACCAGTTTAAAAAATACTGCAATTCGTACCTCAAGATTCATCATCGGCTTCGGAACCACCAGATGAAGTCAATGTTCCATGGTGCTCCACATACTCGGCCAAACGCTGGTTGAACTGCTCCATTTGTACTGCTCGAAGATGGTCATGCTCCTGTAGTTGTGCAATCTGCTGTCAAAGCTCATTAATCTCCACGTTGTCCTGAGCCCTTCATCAAGCTTTTATGATGTCCGAGCCTACAAATAAGTCGTAATATGTTCAAGTTATTACGCAACTTTTATAAATATTAACTAAATTTTATAACGTAGTTAAATTTTATAAAGTACCGATTGGTTGTCGTAGCCGTAGCGCCTGTTTCTCTAGGACGGGCCCATCTCGATTCATGGATCTCTCGGTTCGAGAAATAAGTCGCTCCCTTGTTAGGGCTGGACTTAGTACCTAGTGGAGTCAAAGATTATGTCCTCCTCGTCGGTGGTCAACTGCTCCCGTCCGGAATGCTCAAGCATCTGCACATGTGCCTGCATAAATTTTTCCTGCAACACAAAATTAAATACAAATAAATATCACATGACATTATTGTAATATTTTATAACTAATTAATTAAAATGATCACTATTAATATTTTATAACTTAAACTAACTTACATGTTCGACGTACGCTCTATCATACTCATACCACGCGTATGACACTAATCCATCGTCGTCTGTCTGCCAAACGACATGAGTATGCTCAAACACGTCACTACAAGGAACAAAGCATTTTCTGACGATGAGTAGCCGTCGGCGGCTGTCGCTAGCCATCAGAAATGCAGTCGGAATAAGGACCATGACTTGCATCCGTTTTCGACGGATTCAACAGCATTACAACGATGGCCTCCGACGATGGTTTCAACGGCTTCTTTGACAAAAATTCCAATGTCCTTGACATACATGTGGCGTGTTATTTTCCTATTAAGCCCCTGAGAGCCGACGCTAGCCGTCAAAATGTCGCCATCGGATAATATCTTCTGCCATCGGAAATTATGGCCAATAAGCCGTCGAACATCATCATTTGCCCTCAGAATTGACGGCCTGTAGGCGGGCAACTTTTTTCCCCGGCTGATATATAACTCAAAAAATCAATATATAAGCCTCATATACAAACTGAAACCAATATCAATATCAATATAAAATAAAACTCAAACATCATAATATCAAAAACAAACATATTTACATTCAACATCAAACTCCAATATTTATAAAACAAACCTTCCATCATCACTTTCAACCATCCAACTTCAATATTTATATCGAACAGGTATATCCAACGTCAACCTCCATATGTTAACTCTACAAATCAACCAACAAATCAACATCAAACACCATATATCCATAAATTAACCTCACCGTCACTCAATGTTAATATACACAAAACTACATCCAACACCACATGTCGATTAAAAAACTGTAAATCATACCTCACGACTCATCATCGGCTCCAGAACCACCGGACGAAGGGAATGAACCATGACACTCCACATACTCGGCCAAAAGCTAGTTGAGCTGCTCCATTTGCACTGCTCGGAGGCGGTTCTGCTTCTGCAGCTACAGAATCTATTGTATAGGCTCATTAATGTGACGACCCGACTTGCTGTCACTAGAAAATCGCATCATCTTTAAGAAAGAAAGGGATAGAAAAGAGAAAAGATAGAGAAGAAGAAAGAAACAACATCAGAATCTAAACAGCTGAACGAATAAACTATATTAATAACATAAATATTACATAGTTTACAACCATTATCAGAGTACACGGATATACAACACATACTAGACAGTTATAAACACCTGTCTAGTATTTACAACATAATACAACTAAGAGACAATCACAGATCACACAGCGGAATACTATATATCTAACGCAGAAGCCTCATGCTCCGTTTACTCCTCCATAATTCGTCAAAAGCTAACCTGAATCCCTTGGCTACTCGTAAAAATTTGAGTACCCAAGAGTTTAAGAAAACAAAAGATAAACTCTGGGTCAGACATGGGTCTGGTGTGAGTAACAGGTTAAAGTTGTTTAATTTTGAAAATCCATTTAAAAGAAAGGTATCACGTAAGACTTCCCACACATAAACATGGAAAAGTTTTTACCTTACGCTAACCAAAACATTTGATAGGAAATCCAGTGATATTATAATAGTGTCTAGGGTTTTCAAGTAAATAAGAAATAGCCGAAATTGTTACATCTATTAAATTCCAGCTACTAGCCACA
The DNA here is from genome assembly GCA_030765085.1 of Allium cepa. Taxonomy (NCBI): domain Eukaryota; kingdom Viridiplantae; phylum Streptophyta; class Magnoliopsida; order Asparagales; family Amaryllidaceae; genus Allium; species Allium cepa. The sequence continues at coordinate 251,665,514 of CM060937.1, read as the reverse complement.
AAAGTGGGTAATACAATCAAAACCGTTGGCACTTATTGGATTTTGGAATCTATACAATGGCAGGGCTACTGGAGTACCGCCCGTCACAGTACGTGGCCTAGATCAACGTACCGAGGAGTACTCCCACTCCCCTGCAACACAAAGCCGGATCCATTCCTTACTGAACAGTTCCGAACAAGACAACCCCGCAGTTGGTGTACACTGACAACTGCCCACTAAGCCGAATAAAAAGGGACCTCTAGACAGGGATCAATTTTGCTCTCCAGTGGGAGCTACCCACGAAGCCTTGCTGCACCTCCCCTATTTTAGCCACTCCCGGTTGATGAGGCTTGAGGCTACGATTACCTTTAGAGGACACATCTCTTAGAATGCTCATCGTCCACCTGACGTTGTTCTGAAAGCATTCAATCCATACAAGTTCGTTCCGGGTTCGAACGAAACCGAAGGCATTATCTCGTTACACTCATTTTGGAATCACCCGCAGAGTTAACGACGATAACCCTTGCACTCTAAATCACCATCTCGAATCTATAAGTACTATTTCGTCAAACTCATCACGGAATCACCCACAGAGTTATACTAACGTATAGCCCTTACACCTCGAGTCTTCTCAAAACTCCACTTTGATTCACGACCTAACGTTATTTGGAATCGATGTGGTTTTCGGATATCCAAATATGGAAACCCGATCCCGGTCTCATCGAAATCCAAAGCGTGTCTTTTAAGGCCAAGTTGTTTTAAAGGTTTAAAACAATTCAATTATCTATATACACAGATAGATAAATCACAGATTCACAACAGAAATCAATATTATCATCATATCAACTAAACCATATTATCATTATTCAAAAGATAATCTATATCAATATCACCATGCAACCAATGCATCCAAATCACTCAACATTATCTATCTCATATTTAAGATTCTAACCATCCAAAGCAAACAACACTATCCAACCATATAAGCCATGATTTATAATCACACCAAAATAATTAATTTAAAATGAATTAAATTAATTATATCATTCAAATTAATTTAAAGTAAATTAAATTAATTACTTCATCAATATTAACTTGCTCATATTACTATTGATAGTTTATCAATCAATTAATTAATCATCATCCAATGATTCATTTTAATTAATCATCCCTGATTAATTAACCCTTAATTACATTCAAGTAATTATCCACTAATTAATTTCTCAAATTAATTATATTTAACCAAATACAGTAATTAACCTTTAATTACTTCCTTAATTAATTACCCAAATTAATTACCTTTAATCACTTATTATTGATTAATTAATCTTAATTAATCAATCTTAATTACATCATTAATTATAATAATTAATGATCTTCTAATTACATTTTCAAATTAAATTAATTACATTTTCAAATTAAATTAATTACATTAAGTAATTTAATCTTTATTTAAATCATAACTGTTAATCACCCTTGATTATCTCCATTCAGTAATTATCTACCCTTAATTACTTCACCAAATAAATTAATTACTCATTAATTAATTATCTCTAATTAATCCTTGATTAATTTACAAGTAATTATTCTCAAATTTCTTTTATCAATAAATCACCTTCAATTAATTACATATAGTAATTACTCATTGATTACTTTCCCAAGTAACTTCTCTTCATTTAATTACATTAAGTAATTATACTTCACAAATTATCAATTGATTAATTTTAAATTAATTAAACTGAATTAATTAACTTAATCAAATCAAATTAAACTCAATTAATTACAATAAGTAATTAATTCCTTAATTACTTCCATAAATAATTATACTTAACAACTCACACAAATGATTATCTTTAAATTAATTAATCTAATTAATAATTAAAATTAATCACATTAATTAATTAATTAATTAATCCATAGTTAATGACCTTCATTAACTATTAACAATTCATTAATTATTTTCTAAAATAATTAACTTATTTTAATCATTATTAATTACAAATTAATTAATCATTAATTAACCCATTAATTAATTCCAGATTAATTAAATAATTAAGTGTTAATTAAAACTTAATTAATCCATTATTACGTGATTAATTAATTATTAATCATTAATTAAAAACTAATTTTATTTAATTAATTATTCTTAATTACAAGTTAATTATTCAAAGAATAATTAATCCTAAACCCTTAAGATTAAGCCTTAATTACTTTAAGTAATTATTTATTCCTTAATTTATTAAATAAATTAATTATTCATTTAATTACTCTAATAATTAAATGAAATATAAACATTAAATTGTTTTTACCTTTAATAAGTTTAAATTCAATCTCAAACCTTAATTGTTAAATAAAACTTTTATTATAAAAGAAATTTCACAAAGGTCAAAACAAATTTCTTTAAAAATTAAAACCATTTAAATTTTTACATTATCAATCAAATTTGGTTTAAACACTTAAATTTGTAAAACTTAAATTCATTTTAAACCAAAGATTCAAATCCAAATTTGAATTAAATTTAAACTTTTTTAACATTACTTTATATTTCAATTTCAAATTTAAATTCAAATTCTTTAAAAACATTTTAAACAATAAACTTTTCCAAAGTTATTTTAAAACAAAATTTGAATTTAAATACTTCATCATTTCCTACTTGTGATTCAATTCAACTTGAATCCATAATTTTAATTAGATTTAAAAATTAATTTAAATCTTGCTTCCATTTTTAAATTTAGTTTTAAATTTTGAAAACAAGACAAGTTTTCAAATTCTAACAAACTAACCCGAGTTAAAACTAAAATAACTCGAGAACGCATTCTCCTAAATTAATTAAAACTCAAATAAAAAGAATTCAGGTTTATTCAAAACCTGTGTTGACAGGTTTACCCAAATTCCCTGTAACAAAGTAAAACCCGAGCCTCACATCAATATCCTTCGAGTAAAACAACCCTAATCTTCGAGCAACCTACAAATTTACCCGTAACAGCACGAGTAACTCATCTTCCCTAAACACTGATACGCCATTAAAAAAAATCGTGCACCTGCACCACCGCAGCGACCATCTCCAACCCATCGCAACCCCCTACGCAAGTCAACGGCCATCCCTCAACTCCATTCCGATCATCAAACTAACTGAAAAACCCCAAAATCAATTTTAAGCATTCGAGCTCAAAATACTGAAACAATGTCGCAACCTGGAAATTCTTCAATACTCGAATTCCGATCATCGGTGGAGTTCCACCTCCGACCCCAACTACTTCCACATCCCACAACCACCTACTTGAATTATGGAAGGCTCGGTCACTTCTAGAATTAACATTGACCAAATTTCAAATGAACAGTTAACTAGGGCTTATAATTTTGATTCACAATCCCCATCATCTCACTGTTTTAATCCATCATCAACCATTTTTCCCTGCAACTCAGTTCACAAATCTATCACCAGAATCAATATTGGTCACTCCAATCACCTAGGTTGTCAGTTCCAACCCAAACTCCATTTCCAGACAAAAACAGAAATGCTCCTTCAAAATTAAACTAAATTTTATGAATTTAGTTTTAGAATTCAAGTTTTGATTTATGTAATTGGTTTAATATCTTAAATCAAAGAATCTAGGTAATCAAATTCTTACTTATATATGAATTGTTCTATAGTCTTTGATCTTACAGATAATATACAGAAAATTTCATGTTAATTAAAAATATAAACTGTAACAAATGTTACCATTCATATGTTAAAACTTAACACATATAAATTTAAATGGAGTGAATATTTAAAACAATTCCTAAATCTGTAACTTGAATACAGAAAAGTAAATTCATATCAACATGTACAACTATACACATATACTATACCAGTAATAAACCTTAAATATGGCATGCAAACATACTTAATTCTAGAAATAAGCAACCAATTTATTACTTAAGTTTACTTAGTAAAAATTGTTACTTGCTTGGGTTTTATGGAGGCAGAGCACAAAGCTTCAGATTTAATTTTTAATTTTTGCTTATGCATTGAACTTCAGATTGCTTTTGCTGTAATGCTTCTGATCCTTGATGTATGCATGCTTCCAGAAATAATGCAACTTGCTTCTACTTTCAAATTTATAGTTGCATGCAGGTTTGTAATTTTTTTTTAGAGACAGAACAGAATTTGCAGTTTTGAATTTTGAAGTTGCAGAATGGATTTCAGGTGGTTTTCATGCAATCCAGCTTGATGTTTTGAAGAAGATATAAATAGTTTTTGATTTGAATTTTGAAGGGAGATTACAGATTTGTATGAAGATGAGTTTGCAGATGGATTTTTTTTTTAAAACAGAAAAGGATTTACAGGTTTTTTACAAATTTGCCTGCATGTTGTTTCAAAACAGAATTGGGATTGCAGGTTTTATATATTTGTAGAATTGGATTGTAAATTTGATTCATTTTGGTAAGAGGAAACATGGGTTTTGATTTGAAGATGAAAATTTCAGATTTTCATGGCTGAAGATCTTAAGTTTTGAAAAAGAAAAATGGAAAGGAAGAATGATTTTAGAGGAAATGTATTTGTGTAAGTATATTTTGATTTTAATAGAAATAAAAATGGAAAAAGAAAATTTAAACATTACACTTGTTCACATTTTAACATTTGTCACTTAAGTTTATTACATGACTAGCACATGTCAATTTGTATCTTAAGAAACTTACACATATAATCTAAGTATTTTTAATTTAAATTGACTTTTTAAAAACTTTATCTTAATCCATTATTTCCTATGTATATATAAATGAGTTTTATTTCTTCTTTTATAGAAAAACAAAATAAAACAAAATAAAAGCCTATTAAAATACTTTTAAGTATTTATTCTTTGAAACATTAAATTCAAACTTTAAATTAATTTATCAAATCAAATTTTAATAATCAAGTTACATATATATAGATGCATATATAACTCTATTAAATTTAAAAACAACAAATCCTATTACTACAAATCTATTTATGTTCAAAAGAATTTAAGTATTATAATTTTATTTATAAAAAACAAATTAAGCAATATCAAATAATTTGTTAAAAGGGATTATAACAAACTAAGATCATTTGTAATTTACATTATAAATTCTTATATATAAATCCCAAGTAATATAAAATAAAACTTAGCTTTTATATTTATCTAATTTTAAATTCATATAATTTAAAGTTAAATAAAATTTCAAAACAAATAAGATTTATCATAGTATAAATCATAACATTATTTATTGGATTGTGTTGAAAATTTAAATGTTAAATTTAAATCAAATTTCCAATTTATAAAATATAAATTAGAGTTAGAAAATTAATTCATTTACTTAATTCAAAATCAAAGTTTATCAATTTACAATATATAAAATTATATATTGAAAACAGAAAACAATTTATTTATTTAAAAAAATAAAATCTTTCAATTTAAATATTTATTAAAACATGATTATTAAATCAAATTCCAAATTTGTTATTAAAATTATCAAATCAAATTAAATTTATAACACAGATTATTAAATTTATATTGCCCAAATTTCTGGGATATCACATTCCTTCCTCCTTAAAAGAATTTCGTCCTCGAAATTTAAAAGCAAAGGTAACTTAATAATCTATTCTTAAGATTTTATTTTAAAATACAAGCATATATTATTAAACATATGCTAACAACCATAGCAACCAATTCAAACAAAACAAACCTAATTTCCCAGAAAAATCTGGATAAAATTTTCACGAGTTTCCCCGGTATAAATATCGGGATACTCGCTCTATAAAATCTAAAAAATCAATACTATTAAGCTATAGAGCTTTTATCCAACTATATCTACCAACAAAACAATATGTCAGACTACAGACAAGTCTGAATCAACAATCACATCCTCCTGAACTGCTGGTTCCACAACCAGAGATAAACCATACACGTACTCCCTCAGAGATACGTAAAACACATCGAATCCCAGTTATCCAAACTGACAATTCAACCCTGAAAACCAAACACCAATCCTTACAAGAACACAGAAAAGGTCCAAAACATCTCGGAGCTGACTTACCCAGTCTTACTCAAACTTATAGCTCCTTAGATCAGAGAAAACTTTCTCAAAATCAAATCTCCGACTCAGGAATCCAATCCTTCGTCTCTTACCCACATAACTCTTCTGATGATCCTGGGCTGCCTTCAACTCTCCTGATCTGCTCAACCTTTGCTGATGTCTCTAGAAACAACCGGACCAAAACAATCCAACAAAATGATCTCCCCAAGATCAATTCCAATCCAAGAACACCAACTCTACTCCACAAATATCAGAAGAATTAACCTACTTCTCCTACCCGGAAAAGATAAAACAAAAGCATTCCCAAACTGCTTCCACTGCACAACTCTGATCTGAAGTAGAAGGAAAACTCGAACACAACTGGATAACACATCCAGAGATATGGTGCAACAGATCCATAAAAGAAAACCCAGATGCCCCATCTGATCCAAAGCTGCTTCACTAAACCTTCGGTATCACTCCTAGAATCCAGTCGATAATAAAACTCAACCTCCAAATATGGACAAACTTCCCATAGCTCAAAAGAACACTCAAACTATCGCAAGTCACTTTTGCGATCAACCAGTCCAATATCCAAAGAAAACTGTTCTCTCTTTACCAATCAGAACAACATACGCTTATCTAGCCAATCCATCGAAGAAATGGAATCCATTCTGCTACTTCTGAACTCCTTCAGAAAAATTACTAACCAGAAGATTTTCTTGCCAGCACCCAGAATACCCCGAATTGCACTACTGACACCGACGCCAAATACTTCCTAATCCAAAGCTCTTCGAGAAACTCGGCTTCAAACCAGACAAAAACATCCTGCTGAATCTAGCCACAACATCGAAGAAGATTCACCTCCTTAACTTGTTCCAAAGAAAAATCTTCGAAAACGTCCATGGTCACTGCGTCTCATCACACAGCTACCAATTCTTGAGGTATCAACATACCATTATTTTCTTCTGCCAAACTGACAGATCCAAATTCTACTCATCCAACTCAAAGATAGATTCCGAACCTTTACACGTTACCTTCAGAGATCTATGAAATCCTAAATCCAAGCAAAACTCACTCGAGACAGTATTAGGTCTACGGTCTCGACAGATACTTCCAACCTTCACATTCAAATTCCAACCAATGGTAGTAGTTGTGTTACTCACCCCACTACCTTATCTACCTTTATAACCTATATTGGAAAACCCGAACAGGTAACCCAACAAATGGGTAGAAGTAATTATATAAATATATATATAATAAAACTACAAATACGCTCTCTCAAGATAGACACCACTCCAGAGCCTAGGTATTCGCTCAACCTAATGCTCTGATACCAACTGTGACGACCCGACTTGCTATCACCAGAAAATCGCATCATCTTTAAGAAAGAAAGGGATAGAAAAGAGAAAAGATAGAGAAGAAGAAAGAAACAACATCAGAATCTAAACAGCGGAACGAATAAACTATATTAATAACATAAATATTACATAGTTTACAACCATTATCAGAGTACACAGATATACAACACATACGAGACAGTTATAAACACCTGTCTAGTATTTACAACATAATACAACTCAGAGACAATCACAGATCACACAGCGGAATACTATATATCTAACGCACAAGCCTCCTGCTCCGTTTACTCCTCCATAATTCGTCAAAAGCTAACCTGAATCCCTTGGCTACTCGTAAAAATTTGAGTACCCAAGAGTTTAAGAAAACAAAAGATAAACTCTGGGTCAGAATGAGTCTGGTGTGAGTAACAGGTTAAAGTTGCTTAATTTTGAAAATCCTTTTAAAAGAAAGGTATCACGTAAGACTTCCCGCACATAAACATGGAAAAGTTTTTACCTTACGCTAACCAAAACATTTGATAGGAAATCCAGTGATATTATAATAGTGTGTAGGGTTTTCAAGTAAATAAGAAATAGCCGAAATTGTTACATCTATTAAATTCCAGCTACTAGCCACAAAAGTGGGTGATACAATCAAAACCGTTGGCACTTATTGGATTTTGGATTTCATACAATGGCAGGGCTACTGGGGTACCGCCCGTCACAGTACATGGCCTAGATCAACGTATCGAGGAGTACTCCCACTCCCCTGCAACACAAAGCCGGACCCATTCCTTACTGAAAAGTTCCGAAGAAGACAACCCCGCTGTTGGTGTACACTGACAACTTCCCACTAAGCTGAATAAAAAGGGACCTCTAGACAAGGATCAATCTTGCTCTCCAGTGGGAGCTACCCACGAAGCCTTGCTGCACCTCCCATGTTTTAGCCACTCCCGGTTGATGAGGCTTGAGGCTACGATTACCTTTAGAGGACACATCTCTTAGAATGCTCATCGTCCACCTGACGATGTTCTGAAAGCATTCAATCCATACAAGTTCGTTCCGGGTTCGAACGGAACCGAAGGCATTATCTCATTACACTCATTTTGGAATCACCCACAGAGTTAACGACGATAACCCTTGCACTCTAAATCAACATCTCGAATCTATAAGTACTATTCCGTCAAACTCATTACGGAATCACCCACAGAGTTATACTAACGTATAGCCCTTACACCTCGAGTCTTCTCAAAACTCCACTTTGATTCACGACCTAACGTTATTTGGAATCGATGTGGTTTTCGGATATGCAAATATGGAAACCCGATCCCGGTCTCATCGAAATCCAAAGCGTGTCTTTTAAGGCCAAGTTGTTTTAAAGGTTTAAAGCAATTCAATTATCTATATACACAGATAGATAAATCACAGATTCACAACAGATATCAATATTATCATCATATCAGCTAAACCATATTATCATTATTCAAAAAGATAATCTATATCAATATCACCATGCAACCAATGCATCCAAATCACTCAACATTATCTATCTCATATCTGAGATTCTAACCATCCAAAGCAAACAACACTATCCAACCATATAAGCCATGATTTATAATCACACCAAAATAATTAATTTAAAATGAATTAAATTAATTATATCATTCAAATTAATTTAAAGTAAATTAAATTAATTACTTCATCAATATTAACTTGCTCATATTACTATTGATAATTTATCAATCAATTAATTAATCATCATCCAATGATTCATTTTAATTAATCATCCCTGATTAATTAACCCTTAATTACATTCAAGTAATTATCCACTAATTAATTTCTCAAATTAATTATATTTAACCAAATACAGTAATTAACCTTTAATTACTTCCTTAATTAATTACCCAAATTAATTACCTTTAATCACTTATTATTGATTAATTAATCTTAATTAATCAATCTTAATTACATCATTAATTATAATAATTAACGATCTTCTAATTACATTTTCAAATTAAATTAATTACATTAAGTAATTTAATCTTTATTTAAATCATAACTGTTAATCACCCTTGATTATCTCCATTCAGTAATTATCTACCCTTAATTACTTCACCAAATAAATTAATTACTCATTAATTAATTATCTCTAATTAATCCTTGATTAATTTACAACTAATTATTCTCAAATTTCTTTTATCAACAAACCACCTTCAATTAATTACATATAGTAATTACTCATTGATTACTTTCCCAAGTAACTTCTCTTCATTTAATTACATTAAGTAATTATACTTCACAAATTATCAATTGATTAATTTTAAATTAATTAAACTGAATTAATTAACTTAATCAAATCAAATTAAACTCAATTAATTACAATAAGTAATTAATTCCTTAATTACTTCCATAAATAATTATACTTAACAACTCACACAAATGATTATCTTTAAATTAATTAATCTAATTAATAATTAAAATTAATCACATTAATTAATTAAATAATCCATAGTTAATGACCTTCATTAACTATTAACAACTCATTAATTATTTTCTAAAATTGTTAACTTATTTTAATCATCATTAATTACAAATTAATTAATCATTAACTAACCCATTAATTAATTCCAGATTAATTAAATAATTAAATGTTAATTAAAACTTAATTAATCCATTATTACTTGATTAATTAATTATTAACCATTAATTAAAAAATAATTTTATTTAATTAATTATTCTTAATTACAAGTTAATTATTCAAAGAATAATTAATCCTAAACCCTTAAGATTAAACCTTAATTACTTTAAGTAATTATTTATTCCTTAATTTATTAAATAAATTAATTATTCATTTAATTACTCTAATAATTAAATAAAATATAAACATTAAATTGTTTTTAACTTTAATAAGTTTAAATTCAATCTCAAACCTTAATTGTTAAATAAAACTTTTATTATAAAAGAAATTTCACAAAGGTCAAAACAAATTTCTTTAAAAATTAAAACCATTAAAATTTTTACATTATCAATCAAATTTGGTTTAAACACTTAAATTTATAAAACTTGAATTCATTTTAAACCAAAGATTCAAATCCAAATTTGAATTAAATTTAAACTTTGTTTAACATTACTTTATATTTCAATTTCAAATTTAAATTCAAATTCTATAAAAACATTTTAAACAATAAACTTTTCCAAATTTATTTTAAAACAAAATTTGAATTTAAATATTTCATCATTTTCTACTTGTGATTCAATTCAACTTGAATCCATAATTTTAATTAGATTTAAAACTTAATTTAAATCTTGCTTCCATTTTTAAATTTAGTTTTAAATTTATTTTTAAATTTAAAAACAAGACAAGTTTTCAAATTCTAACAAACTAACCCGAGTTAAAACTAAAATAACTCGCGAACACATTCTCCTTAAAATTAATTAAAACTCAAATAAAAAGAATTCAGGTTTATTCAAAACCTGTGTTGACAGGTTTACCCAAATTCCCTGTAACAAAGTAAAACCCGAGCCTCACATCAATATCCTTCGAGTAAAACAACCCTAATCTTCGAGCAACCCACAAATTTACCCGTAACAACATGAGTAACTCATCTTCCCTAAACACTGATACGCCATTAAAAAAAATCGTGCACCTGCACCACCGCAGCGACCATCTCCAACCCATCACAACCCCCTACGCAAGTCAACGACCATCCCTCAAATCCATTCCGATCATCAAACTAACTGAAAAACCCCAAAATCAATTTTAAGCATTCGAGCTCAAAATACTGAAACAATGTCGCAACCTGGAAATTCTTCAATACTCAAATTCAGATCATCGGTGGAGTTCCACCTCCGGCCCCAACTACTTCTACATCCCACCAACCACCTACTTGAATTATGGAAGGCTCGGTCACTTCTAGAATTAATATTGACCAAATTTCAAATGAACAGTTAACTAAGGCTTATAATTTTGATCACAATCCCCATCATCTCACTGTTTTAATCCATCATCAACCATTTTTCCCTGCAACTCAGTTCACAAATCTATCACCAGAATCAATATTGGTCACTCCAATCACCTAGGTTGTCAATTCCAACCCAAACTCCATTTCCAGACAAAAACAGAAATGCTCCTTCAAAATTAAACTAAATTTTATGAATTTAGTTTTAGAATTCAAGTTTTGATTTATGTAATTGGTTTAATATCTTAAATCAAAGAATCTAGGTAATCAAATTCTTACTTATATATGAATTGTTCTGTAGTCTTTGATCTTACAGATAATATACAGAAAATTTCATGTTAATTAAAAATATAAATTGTAACAAATGTTACCAGTCATATCTAAAAACTTAACACATATAAATTTAAATGGAGTGAATATTTAAAACAATTCCTAAATCTGTAACTTGAATACAGAAAAGCAAATTCATATCAACATGTACAACTATACACATATATTATACCAGTAATAAACCTTAAATATGGCATGCAAACATACTTAATTCTAGAAATAAGCAACCAATTTATTACTTAAGTTTACTTAGTTAAAATTGTTACTCACTTGGTTTTTATGGAGGCAGAGCACAAAGCTTCAGATTTTATTTTTAATTTTTGCTTATGCATTGAACTTCAGATTGCTTTTGCTGTAATGCTTCTGATCCTTGATGTATGCATGCTTCCAGAAATAATGCAACTTGCTTCTACTTCCAGATTTATAGTTGCATGCAGGTTTTTTTTTTTTTTTTTAGAGACAGAACAGAATTTGCAGTTTTGAGTTTTGAAGTTGCAGAATGGATTTCAGGTGGTTTTCATGCAATCCAGTTTGATGTTTTGAAGAAGATATAAATAGTTTTTGATTTGAATTTTGAGGGGAGATTACAGATTTGTATGAAGATGAGTTTGCAGATGGATTTTTATTATTTTTATTTTTAAACAGAAAAGGATTTACAGGTTTTTTACAAATTTGCCTGCATGTTGTTTCAAAACAGAATTGGGATTGCAGGTTTTATACATTTGTATAATTGGATTGCCAATTTGATTCATTTTGGTAAGAGGAAACATGGGTTTTGATTTGAAGATGAAAACTTCAGATTTTCATGGCTGAAGATCTTAAGTTTTGAAAAAGAAAAATGGAAAGGAAGAATGATTTTAGAGGAAATGTATTTGTGTAAGTATATTTTGATTTTAATAGAAATAAAAATGGAAAAAAGAAAATTTAAACATTACACTTGTTCACATTTTAACATTTGTCAGTTAAGTTTATTACATGACTAACACATGTCAATTTGTATCTTAAGAAACTTACACATATAATCTAAGTATTTTTAATTTAAATTGAGTTTTTAAAAAATTTATCTTAATCCATTATTTCCTATGTATATATAAATGAGTTTTATTTCTTCTTTTATAGAAAAACAACATAAAACAAAATAAAAGCCTATTCAAATACTTTTAAGTATTTATTCTTTGAAACATTAAATTCAAACTTTAAATTAATTTATCAAATCAAATTTTAATAATCAAGTTACATATATATAGATGCATATATAACTCTATTAAATTTAAAAACAACAAATCCTATTACTACAAATCTATTTATGTTCAAAAGAATTTAAGTATTATAATTTTATTTATAAAAAAACAAATTAAGCAATATCAAATAATTTGTTAAAAGGGATTATAACAAACTAAGATCATTTGTAATTTACATTATAAATTTTTATATACATAAATCCCAAGTAATATAAAATAAAACTTAGCTTTTATATTTATCTAATTTTAAATTCATATAATTTAAAGTTAAATAAAATTTCAAAACAAATAAGATTTATCATAGTATAAATCATAACATTATTTATTGGATTGTGTTGAAAAGTTAAATGTCAAATTTAAATCAAATTTCCAATTTATCAAATATAAATTAGAGTTAGAAAATTAATTCATTTACTTAATTCAAAATCAAAGTTTATCGACTTACAATATATAAAATTATATATTGAAAACAGAAAACAATTTATTTATTTAAAAAAAATAAAATCTTTCAATTTAAATATTTATTAAAACATGATTATTAAATCAAATTCCAAATTTGTTATTAAAATTATCAAATCAAATTAAATTTATAACACAGATTATTAAATTTATATTGCCCATATTTCCGGGATATCACAATTAATCTCTACGTTGCCCAGAGCCTTTTGGTATGTTCTTTGTGATGTCCGATCCTACAAAAAAATTAAAAATATGTTTCCGTAACTTTTTAGAAAATTAAGTAAATTTTACAACATATTTAATTTTTGTAAATTGCCGATTGGTTTCAGTAACCGTAGCGCTTGTTTCTCTAGGTCGGGTCCAATAACAGAGTCAAACATCACGTCCTCCTCGTTAGTGGTCAACTCCCCCATTTGAAATGCTCAAGCATCTGCGTACGCGTCTGCATAAATTTTTCCTGCAACGCATAATTAAATACAAATAAATCTTACATGACGTTATTATAATATTTTATAACTAATCAATTAAAATGATCATTATTAATAACTTATGACTTAAAATATACTTACATTTGCGGCGTGCGCTCTATCATCCCCGTGCTAGACATACAACACTGATCCTCGATTTTACAACCAGTCCCACACAATTTCTTGTGCAGATTTCTTTTCAAATATAATATCGATATTACAACCTCGATTTCAATGCCAAGAGATACACCCTCCTGTCTTTGAGTTTCGGGCAAACTCTCTTGATTTAACCAAGCTACAAGATCACCTAATTGATTTACAAACTAAGTCACACCCCATTAATTTACGGGCAACAATTACACCCTTTCCAATCACACTATGATAGAGAGAGATTCGATGCACTTTGATCTTTCGATCTTTTATTACAAATGATCTTATAACTATAAATAGCACAGATATCTTTGAGAGAGAGTGGTAGAGAATCAAACTAGAGATGATCAAGTATGATTCACTTAGGATTGCGGCAGAGTTTTGTTAATAATGTCTAAAAAAAAGAATGGAAGAGAAAGAGGAGAGAAAACAAAGAGATCTTAAGTAAAAATTCATTAAAAACTACTGATATATATAGGAGAATAACAGTCATGTCCATTCGTGAAAGGTTATGACTAATAGACTCTTCTTTTGAAAATTTGAATTTAAAAATTTATGGCCACCATGTCAACATGGGGGGTATAGGCATATCGACATCCTCTAGTATTTTTTGAAAATTTATTTTGTTTTCAAAGAGATTTTCTTTCTAAAGTTTTTCGAAACAATCTTAAAACTTTGCAAACTATTCTGAATATACTTTTATTATAAAAATCTTGTAAAGTGATCTTATGAAAATATAAAAGTAATAAAAACTAAATATATAAATATTTTAAGTTAAAGCTAAAATATTAAAACCAAGAGATAGTTTAAAAACAAGAAATGATTTTTAAATTAATATGATTAAAAATAGTTTTTGAATTAAGGATAAAATATTTAAACCGAGAGAGAGATGTCTTTTAAAAAAATAGTTTTGAAAAAAATCTAAAAATAAGTCATTTTGAAAATTTCATGGATTCCACTCCTGTAAAGAAGGTCGTGGGTTCAATCCCACTAAAGAGGTTATTGGTTCCATCCCACTATTAAAGTGAGAAGGTGGATTTCATTCCGTAATTAAAATCCGAATAAAATTTTTAGTGCTATTATGAAGTTTTAACATAAATATAAACCCTATTACTTATCTTGATATCTGGAACTCTTAAACTCTTGATAATATTGATGCTTATGTGTCTTCAGTCTTGATTTCTACAATCTTTCATTTGTCAGTCTTGAATCACTATACTATACCGTCTTCATTCTCAGTACTTGCATATATATACATATATATATATATATATATATATATATATATATATATATATATCCTGCATATATGCACACACACACAAAGATATTGGTGTTTATATTTTATAAAAAGTTCTAAGGCTGTTGTCATCAAAACCATCATTTCAAGAACTAACAATCTCCTCCTTTTTATGATGATAACCTATGTTTATAAAATATACTCTACCAAACTCTGATTCTACTCTGACTCCCCCATATTCCAACAACTCCCCCTTAATCTACTAAATACCCCTTAATATAAGCCTAACTAATAGCCTAATTATCCTATTTTATAATTCTCTCCCTTTGTCATCAATAAAAACTAAGGCTAAACTACATAAACCCGCCTTAAATTAATACTATGGAACTAAACGCTAACGAAGTTTAATAAGCGAAACATAAATCTAAGTTTATTACATATGATGTTAAATTACACATATATATGAAACATAGACACAAATATATACAATTACACAAAATATAACAACATTAATATAATAACAATCTAACGAGAGTCCTTGAAAATTGGTGACTTATGAATTGAGCAATTAGGGTAGTGGAGATAAAAAAAATCATGTTGTTCGACCAAATTACCATTTTTGTCAAAACAAACTTCTCCAACACAAACAATATTATCGTCCTCATCCATTTGCGTTTCTTCCTCTTCTTTTTCTTCATCATCCTCTAATGGATTATGAATACATGTTAAAGGAATCATCTTCAATCACAATAGGGTCTGCATGATTATCTATTAGAAATTTTTGCAAATTTCTAAGAATCTTGCTTTGTTTCTCTTGTTCCTTTGCTATCCTTATTTGCATGACTTGTAATTCAGTTAGCATTTGCAGAGAATCCTTTATAATTTCCTCGATCTTCATTACTCGAGCTAATGTAGTCTGATGGAATGGACCAAAATTAGGAGAAGGGAAGGAAATGGTTGCATCTTGGTTTGATTTAGAAGAGGAGACCATTACTTTGTATTTTCAGAAGTTTATTACAGAGAAAATTAAGTGAGAAGACAGATGAATTCAAAATATTGTGGTTATATAACCACTAACCGATTTTAGAGGGAAAATAGAAATTTCAAATCTGACCATTGTATGTCGACATGGGGGGTAGGGGCATGGCGACATCCCTTTGAAAATTTTGAATTTTTTTCTCTACTTATATAAATATATATATGTTATTATATCTATATTCTATATCTTAGTTATAGAGCAAATACCTAAATCTCTTCTTAATTTAGTAAAAATTGATTGATTCAAGGGTTTGGTCAGGATATAAGCTATTTGATTCTCAGTGTTGATAAATTCAAGAGAAATAATCTCTTTACTTATATTATCTCTGAAAAAATGATGTCTGATATCAATATGTTTGGTTCTGGCATGATGAGTAGGATTTGTGGATAAATTTATTGAACTTGTATTGTTACAATAAATTGGTGATTTGAAACATTTTGTAACGACCCGTAAATTTCGACAATTTAATTTGTTTATTTAATATGATTTTTGTAATTTATTTTAGTAGAAACAATAAAGGGGTTAAATGAAGGCTAAAATAAATTTTGTAAATGGTGACTTAAAACCTATTTATAGAAATTTGAATAAAATCCAAATTGAATTAAGTAGAAAAAGGATTCTTACCTGAATATAAAATTTAATATGAGAAATTTATGAGAATATTAAATTGATTTAATGCAATAAAAGAGTGTAAATGGTAATTGGAATAAATTAAGGAATCATGTTATTGCAAGTTAATAATTTACGACTTGAATGAAATTCTAATTCATTAAAAGCATTTAAATGTTATGATTTGATTTTAAATGGAATATGAGAAAAACAAATGTAAGGATTTGATTAGTCCATATGTTATTTATTCAGGGTATTGAAAAAAAATTGGGAATCCAATTGTAATTAATGGTAATAATGTTGGTATTAGCTAATAAATTAAATTTCAATGCAATACCCATAAATGAATGTAATGAAATGAATGTATGAAAATGTATACTAGGTTATTTATCAAATAAAAGGAAAGAAAAGTAAATATCGAATTGATTGATGAATAAATATGCATTGAATAGTAATTGAATGTAAAGTTAATGGTAATTGTATAAAATCAATATAAGACAATGAATTGCAATAATTGTGGGTTGATAATAAGGTGTGAATGGGAAAGTGATTGTTATATTAATTGAATGGAATTCAAATTTGATGGGAAAGGTAAATGGGTATTTGGTAATAAATTTAAAACGGACTTAAATAGTGAATTTATCTAATTAATATATAATAAATAATGACTGAATAAAAACCTATACCTGTAAATATCTATAATATTTGAGTGGAAATAACAAACTTATAAATGTGGGATTGAGAGTTTTACAACAATTATTATGAGTTATATACTTAGTTCGTTCAATTAAATCGGAAACCGTTGCAATAAATATAAATTTAATGTTATGCAATTGAGATAAACAATTGGAAAATGTTAAAGTATCTGGATATATATACTAAAATAAATGGTACCCAGGATGGTATTATGATAAATAGTGAATTTAAGAATAGGAATCAGGATTTATTTATTTACTTGGAAACTTAAAGTCTAATAGTTGAATTTAATTGCAATTAAATGAGATTGAATATAGTTAAATAATTCATTATTTGAAATAAAGATAATGTGAGAAATTTGTGTGATAGTTTGGAATCAAATATTTAAATCCATCTGTTGACAGGAATGAATGGAATACTAATTTATTTATTTAACTAAACGGAATTTAGGATATTATTTATAATTTGGGAATTTAATGAAATTAAGGATTTATATTGAAATTTAAAATTTACCTTCTTTAAATTTGACATCTAAACTTGTTGGAATTTTGTAAATGATTAAGAATTTTTAAAAGTGATAAAATGAGTCAATTTTAGAATCTAAATATAAAATTTGGATTTATTTACTAATTCTTAATTTATTTAATTAATATAAAAATAGCCATTTTGGTCACGGACTCGGATTTCAACGAAACCAGTTTCATCGGATCCGTAACAATGAATTATTGTAGGGTTTCGAGTTTCGTAGCAATCGGACTTGTCGTTTGATCGTACGAACGCGAAACGCCTTGAAATCGATTTAATTGAAATCAATTTGAAATCAATTTGAAAATATTGATTTCAGCATAACTTCTTCATACGATGAAATTTGGACGTGAAACTTTTTCTATCTCGTTCAGAATATTTTAAAACACCTATTTGGATATATGGGTTTACCAAACTTCGTTACGGGGTCAGAATGGGCTTTTTGAGCCAATTATCGCTCAGCACGTTTGTTTATCGGATCCATCTATTCGAATATCTAACCTATCTATATAAACCCAGTTATAAACCCTAGCCCATCTATTCTCATTTGTTTGTGTGTTCATTTCATCAGTTCCTTCTCTTCTTCCAATGGCTAGAAACCCTAAATCCAAATTCAAACTTCAAACAATCCAAATCAAAAGTCAAAAATTCAAAGTCCTCAGAAAAATTCCAAAAAAATATATGTTGATGCTCTCGACGAGCGAAATTCAATGGTGTAATTCGTTTTTCGATTCGGGTTGTAGTTTGACCAGAAATTGGGCGTTTAATTTCGGCCGTTCATCGCTCGACGACGAACTTCGTCGGATCGAAAATTACCTTCTGGGTTTTGTAGAGATTGGCAAGTGGAATCCATCGGTGGCAATTGCAAGGTGGATCAACGGCTATATATGATGGAATTTTTGAATTAGGGTTTCGAAAATGGGTTCGGCGGTGGCGTTTTATGGCGACCGGAGGTAGTCGCGGTGGCCTAGGCAGGAGCGGACTGCCGAGTAGAATGCAAGGACATGATCCATTGGGGCCGAAGTGGTCTAAAACGTCGATGTTGGAGCTGATAGAGGTGGCGGCTTGGTGCAGTTCGAATACGAAAATCGCGTGATTAGGGTTCTGGATAGTGTGATGGAAGAGATCATGACGTGGCATATTATTTTAATTAGGTTTGTTTTGTTTTGTTTTGTTTTAAATTTTGTTTTCAACCGCAATTTTCGCCATAACTTCCTCATACGAACTCCGTTTCACGCGAATTTTTTTGTTACGATCGTATTGAAATTCTGGATCCGCTGACGGTGGTTGGACCAATTTGGAGACTGTCAAATTTTGGGTTTAAATTGGATTTAAATTCGATTTAAATTCAAAAGGTGAGTGTTTTAACCCACTCACAACTTCTAATTTTTCTTATGTTTGTTAAATTAATTTATGATATGAGTAGAAATTCATTTATGACTGTTTGACATGTTTTATTCATCATCCCTGTTAAATCGCATTTATTTAATTCAACTGTTAATTAATTTTATGATTGTATATAAATTGACAGTTAAATTTTATTATTTGCATATAAACTGATAGTTAAACAGTTAATCAAATTATTTTGAATATAAACTGTTAGTTAATAACGGTTATTCCACTTCCTGTTATATTTTATAGGCTATATATTGATGGTTGTTTAAATTAATGATGATTGAAATAAATTGGTGGATGTTTGATATTGGATGAATGGATGATGTGTCCTATCTTATATAAACTGCAAGTTATCATGCATTTTCATTTCATTCGGGATTGCGGTTTGAAACGATATACAACCGCATTTTTATTTTTAAATTGCGGATTGAAATGATAAATATTTGTATCACTTGACCATAGGATAGAAAATTATATACAGGCACCACGGTATATATATATATATATAATTATTTTGAAATGATTTTTACGGTTTGGATATGATACGGTTTAATAAATATTAAATTTGGATATGATATAAATATATTTTATATATATACATACAAAGTTAAATTGTTGAATTTAAGCTATGTATAAATCTGCTAAATAAAATGAATAAGTTGAAAAATGGCATTTGATAATTTATATTATACAATTTAGTATGAGTTTAAGTTCTTGTATATATATAGAATTATAAATGATTAAAATAAATTAAGATTGAAAGATAAATTGGAGATTTAATTGGAATTGAGCTTATTTGAAAATTTAACTCCATAAGTTGATGTAAACTTATTAAAATTTGGAAATTTTAAAGGTATGATATTTATAACTGGATTTAATAAATAATTCTAGTATAAATAAATGAAAGGAAAATTTAGTGTTAATAAATTTAGTTTATTTTAAATGGTTATGGATTTATCATACAAACCATTCAAACTAAATAATAGGAAAATGAATTGTTGTTTTGAAATTTCCAACCTTAGTTTTGAAATTCATTAAATTCTCGAAGTTTTGAAATATTGAAATCGAAATGTTTTATTTAAACTGAAAGTGAATCCAATAGTTATGGGTTTAGATTGAATTTAAAGTGAAAAAAAATGTGAAGGTGTGGAAATTATTTACTTTTAAAGAAATTTTAAATTCAACAGTTTTATTTTATATACTGTTGAATATCCAAACCATTTAAGTTTGAAAGTTATGGTTTTAAAACTGTGGATTTCGAAGTATTATGTTGAAAGTTAAAATTCAAATATTTGGTTTTGAGGTATTATAAATTTTAAAATGACATGATTTTAGAAAAGAAATATATTTGAAATAAAATGATATCATATTTATTTGGGTTTTTAAAAGGAAATGATATCGTATTTATGGGTTTTAAAAATGGATAATTATAATCTGGTTTTGAAAGTATAATTATTTTTAAAATAACCGCGGTGTTATAATAACATTTAATTGTTGAAGAGACCGGGATCGGAAGTTGTCACACTCTCTGCCAACTCCGAAAACCATTTTAACAACCGTGTACGCGGTGGAGATTCCAGAATGAAGTAGGTTGGTGGCGGCGTTTTCCTGTAAGGTAAATACGTGGACCCGACTCCCGTGAGTTGGCATAAGGTGGCTAAAACAGGAGCGATTGACAGGTTAATAAGGTATCACCTTTGATCGGACACATCTCTTCGATATTATACTTTGACTTTTGGATTGATTCGGTGGCCACTTTTGATTTTTATTTGGGGGTGTGGCTCGAGGTTGGCGGTAGCTGCGCGCTACGCGTTACCACCGACCCGGAAGCGTAATTGGTATATCTACCCTGGCATTGTCTAGTTGTGCCGTGTCACCTACCCTATCATGCCTTGTACGAGTTTGGATTTCTCCCGTAGCCCGTGTGGTATCCTCTGGTGGCTTCCCGATCAGGAGGAACTAAGATATTGGATGGACTACTGGGACTATTACGTGTTAAGGGCTATATGGGTAACTCCTTAATGCTAAGAAAAAAGTAAGTTTATTTTACAATTAGACACTATTATAATAGCGCAATATACTACATAGTAAATAGTTCAACGGATCCTTAGGAGATGTAAATCCCGAGCATCTCTTGAGTTACTACACTCATATTTATTTCTGTTGATTTAACTTACATAAGATCTTTTAGTTCTGACTCGAGTGTTTTGTCTTTTCAATTCGCTCGGGTCAGTCCGAGTGTTTCAGGATTTGAAGTTTTAGCTCTGGAGAACGAAGACGAAGATTTGTATTACTATTATCAACTATTATTCCACTACACCATTTAATTCCGCTGCATTGATATTTATTGGTATGTGAACTCTGATATTTATTGTATAAGTAGAAGCAAATGTTTGTAAACAGTTTTATGAACTATATATTGATTATTATATTTTATCCTTCCTCTGTGAGATTCTGTTTTATTTTATTTATTCTCTGTTTTTCTTATTTACCCCATAACAATCCTCCTTCCGTATGGTTTGAATTGGCATGGGTGTCGATTTGAAGCGTGCAAAAAGGCGGGACGTTACATCTGGTATCAGAGCTTTGGTTTGGCGATAAACCTTAGCTTTGTGGGGTTTGACTCTTTACTAATAGGGTAATAATACCCTATGGGAGTCGCTGAGTGTATATATATGAGAGAGCGTATTTGTTAGTGTTATAAAAGATTTTATTATTGTGTTAATCTGTTTCGTTTTGTATTTATAAATTCTGGTTGATGCATGGGACGATATGACATCAATAGGGATTTCTAAACACTTAATAGGACAGACCGACATAATATTTGTTTTATATATGTGAATGAAATAATTTTGCGTATTATATTTTCTGTATATAAAATAAAAAATTTCAAATTATATCTATATTTGGCTGCAATAGATTGGTTGTTAGGTATTAAAGTGTATGAATAATAACAGAAATAAGATTGAATAATAAAATTAATGAAATTTGGAAATTTAGAACTTAAGTTTCGGAGTTTTGAAATTTTCAAATAAATTTTGGAATATAATAATATTGTTTATAAGTATTTCTGATATAAATATTTAATATAATTTGGAAGAAGTTGTTTTAAAGAAGATTTTGGAGAAAATAAGTTTTGTACTTTCCTCTCTGCCGCTGGAAAATAATTTCGGTGATGGCGGCCGCATCATCGACTTTCATTTTCGAGTTTCGAAGGAGGAATGCCACTGTAGTAGTTTTACTGCAGATTCATTTTGATTGAAAATATGAATTTTGAATTGTTGTAGATATAATTATAGATATATAAGTTTTAAGAATAATATTTATCTATTGTTTTAAAATAAATTGAAAATGTAACCCGGTATTTAATGCTTAAATTTCCATTACAAAAATTGTTTCAATGATTGTAGTGAAATGAAAAGTAGGTAATTAATAATTGAAACCCTAAATAAAATAAGAGATGTAAATGCTAAGTTATAAATGGGAATTAAAGGAAATTTGAAATTTGTAACATATGAAACAAAGAGTGATATTGTTGAACATTAAATTTAATTAAAGGATGATAAAACTTGTATAAGTTCATTTGCATTTTCTTTAACATATATAACTTACCAAATATAAAAGGTTGAAATGTTTAATAAGAAATGCAATGGAATTTGTACAAGTGAAAGTAGGTAATGAAGTATCCAATGAGTTGGCTATTAAATGAGAATTTAATGTTATGAACTTAAGTTATAATTGAAATTTTACCAAATAAATATAATTGAAGGTAAGTATCATAAATAGATGACAATAAACTTTAGTAGATGTTAAAGTAAATTATTTTAATAAACAGAACGATGAATACTGTAAATAAATAAGTTAAGCAGTGAATAAATGAATGTAAAATAATAAAAGGAAAATTCATGTTATGAATGAGTGGAAATTTTGGTAGAAATAAGGTGAATAATTGTAAGTAATAAATGAAAAATTTAAATAATCACTGAATAAATGAAAAAAAGGAAATCAAACAACTAAAGTATGAAATAAATTGATAATAAGTTAATTTGATTTGTTGGTTTGAATTGTTGTTGTTTAAATTATGGTTGTTTGGGTAAGATACTTTAAAATTGGGATTGGATGAAAGAATAATCTATTTAGTTTATCTAAGGCTGTTGATTAAATGATGCGCTAATAGTTTATTCTTCGTTCAGTATAATTTTAAAAGTTTGAACCCGAACAACTATTTGTTTGTTTGGTTGAATGGTTGCTTTGAATTTGTTGTGTATGCTATTTGTCGAATTGATGGTTGTTGTACTGATTTGTTGTTAGTAATTGAAACCACTTGAATATTTCACTTTATATAAATTGTTAACCCTTTAGATTTTATAAGTGTTTATAAGTGAAATGCAGGTTATGGAAGCAATTGCTACTGCTTTTGGTTACATAAATTTAGCGAAAGTTGCCCGACAAATAGGTACGTTTTCGGATTACGGTTTATAGCGCTATTTTATATATTTTCCCATGTAGGGATATATATTATTTTGGAAAATATTTGTGTATATTGTTATATTTATATTATATTTTCTTCCGAGCCTCTCCATACAAAGGAGACTCTGCTTAAATTTTCCTTAAATTTTGGACTTAGAAAATTTTGAAAATGTTTACAAACTTTAACAATTTATGTATAAAGGATTTAAGTAGGTATAAATTGGTATATTTTTATGTTAAATTATTTTATTTTGTAAACTTATTTGTTTATAAATTTAATTAAGAAAGATATATTATTTTCTTATTTCTTCTTTTCCCTTCTTTTCCTTTTCGGGGACGAGAAGTTTTAAGTGGGGGAGAATGTAACGACCCGTAAATTTCGACAATTTAATTTGTTTATTTAATATGATTTTTGTAATTTATTTTAGTAGAAACAATAAAGGGGTTAAATAATTGTTAAAATGAAGGCTAAAATAAATTTTGTAAATGGTGACTTAAAACCTATTTACAGAAATTTGAATAAAACCCAAATTGAATTAAGTAGAAAAAGGATTCTTACCTGGATATAAAATTTAATATGAGAAATTTATGAAAATATTAAATTGATTTAATGCAATAAAAGAGTGTAAACGGTAATTGGAATAAATTAAGGAATCATATTATTGCAAGTTAATAATTTACGACTTAAATGAAATTCCAATTCATTAAAAGCATTTAAATGTTATTATTTGATTTTAAATGGAATATGAGAAAAACAAATGTAAGGATTTGATTAATACATATGTTATTTATTCAGGGTATTGAAAAAAATTGGGAATCCAATTGTAATTAATGGTAATAATGTTGGCATTAGCTAATAAATTAAATTTCAATGCAATACCCATAAATGAATGTAATGAAATGAATGTATGAAAATGTATACTAGGTTATTTATCAAATAAAAGGAAAGAAAAGTAAATATCGAATTTTTTGATGAATAAATATGCATTGAATTGTAATTGAACGTAAAGTTAATGGTAATTGTATAAAATCAATATAAGATAATGAATTGCAATAATTGTGGGTTGATAATAAGGTGTGAATGGGAAAGTGATCATTATATTAATTGAATGGAATTCAAATTTGATGGGAAAGGTAAATGGGTATTTGGTAATAAATTTAAAACGGACTTAAATAGTGAATTTATATAATTAATATATAATAAATAATGACTGAATAAAAACCTATACCTGTAAATATCTATAATATTTGAGTGGAAATAACAAACTTATAAATGTGGGATTGAGAGTTTTACAACAATTATTATGAGTTATATACTTAGTTCGTTCAATTAAATCAGAAACCATTGCAATAAATATAAATTTAATGTTATGCAATTGAGATAAACAATTGGAAAATGTTAAAGTATCTGGATATATATACTAAAATAAATGGTACCCAGGATGGTATTATGATAAATAGTGAATTTAAGAATAGGAATCAGGATTTATTTATTTATTTGGAAACTTAAAGTCTAATAATTGAATTTAATTACAATTAAATAAGATTGAATATAGTTAAATAATTCATTATTTGAAATAAAGATAATGTGAGAAATTTGTGAGATAATTTGGAATCTAATATTTAAATCCATCTGTTGACAGGAATGAATGGAATACTAATTTATTTATTTAACTAAACGGAATTTTAGGATATTATTTATAATTTGAGAATTTAATGAAATTAAGGATTTATATTGAAATTTATAATTTACCTTCTTTAAATTTGACATCTAAACTTGTTGGAATTTTGTAAATGATTAAGAATTTTCAAAAGTGATAAAATGAGTCAATTTTAGAATCTAAATATAAAATTTGGATTTATTTACTAATTCTTAATTTATTTAATTAATATAAAAATAGCCATTTTGGTCACGGATTCGGATTTTGACGAAACCAGTTTCATCGGATCCATAACAGTGAATTATTGTAGGGTTTCAAGTTTCGTAGCAATCGGACTTGTCGTTTGATCGTACGAACGCGAAACGCCTTAAAATCGATTTAATTGAAATCAATTTGAAATCAATTTGAAAATAATGATTTCAGCATAACTTCTTCATACGATGGAATTTGAATGTGAAACTTTTTTCATCGCATTCAGAATATTTTAAAACACCTATTTGGATATATGGGTTTACCAAATTTCGTTCCCGGGTCAGAACGGGCTTTTTGGTCCAATTATCGCTCAGCACGTTTGTTTATCGGATCCATCTATTCGAATTTCTAACCTATCTATCTAAACCCAGTTACAAACCCTAGCCCATCTATTCTCATTTGTTTGTGCGTTCATTTCATCAGTTCCTTCTCTTCTTCCAATGGCTAGAAACCCTAGATCCAAATTCAAACTTCAAACAATCCAAATCAAAAGTCAAAAATTCAAAGTCCTCAGAAAAATTCCAAAAAAATATATGTTGATGCTCTCGACGAGCGAAATTAAATGGTGTAATTCGTTTTTCAATTCGGGTTGTAGTTTGACCAGAAATTGGGCGTTTAATTTCGGTCGTTCATCGCTCGATGATGAACTTCGTCGGATCGAAAATTACCTTCTGGGTTTTGTAGAGATCGGCAAGTGGAATTCATCGGTGGCAATTGCAAGGTGTATCAATGGTTAGATATGATGGAATTTTCAAATTAGGGTTTCAAAAATGGGTTCGGTGGTGGCGTTTTATGGCGACCGGAGGTAGTCGCGGTGGCCTAGGCAGGAGCGGCCTGTCGAGTAGAATGCAAGGACATGATCCATTGGGGCCGAAGTGGTCTAAAACGTCGATGTTGGAGCCGAAAGAGGTGGCGGCTTGGTGCAGTTCGAACGTGAAAATCGCGTGATTAGGGTTCTGGAGAGTGTGATGGAAGAGATCATGTGTGGCATATTATTTTAATTAGGTTTGTTTTGTTTTATTTTAAATTTTGTTTTCAACCGCAATTTTCGCCATAACTTCCTCATACGAACTCCGTTTCACGCGAAATTTTTTTTGTTAGGATCTTATTGAAATTCCGGATCCACTGATGCTAGTTTGGACCAATTTGGAGACTGTCAAATTTTGG
Source organism: Allium cepa (assembly GCA_030765085.1). Lineage (NCBI taxonomy): Eukaryota > Viridiplantae > Streptophyta > Magnoliopsida > Asparagales > Amaryllidaceae > Allium > Allium cepa. The sequence goes on along the minus strand of CM060937.1, from coordinate 251,638,511 downwards.
GTTTAAATTGGATTTAAATTCGATTTAAATTCAAAAGGTGAGTGTTTTAACCCACTCACAACTTCTAAATTTTCTTATGTTTGTTAAATTAATTTATGATATGAGTAGAAATTCATTTATGACTGTTTGGCATGTTTTATTCATCATCCCTGTTAATTCGCATTTATTTAATTAAACTGTTAATTAATTTTATGATTGTATATAAATTGACAGTTAATTTTTATTATTTGCATATAAACTGATAGTTAAAAAGTTAATCAAATTATTTTGAACGTAAACTGTTAGTTAATAACAGCTATTCACTTTCTGTTATATTTTATAGGCTATATATTGATGGTTGTTTAAATTAATGATGATTGAAATAAATTGGTGGATATTTGATATTGGATGAATGGATGATGTGTCCTATCTTATATAAACTGCAAGTTATCATGCATTTTCATTTCATTCGGGATTGCGGTTTGAAATGATATACAACCGCATTTTTATTTTTAAATTGCGGATTGAAATGATAAATATCCTCATCACTTGACCATAGGATAGAAAATTATATACAGGCACCGCGGTATATATATATATATATATATATATATAATTATTTTGAAATGATTTTTATGGTTTGGATATGATACGGTTTAATAAATATTAAATTTGGATATAATATAAATATATTTTATATATATACATACAAAGTTAAATTGTTGAATTTAAGCTATGTATAAATCTGCTAAATAAAATGAATAAGTTGAAAAATGGCATTTGATAATTTATATTATACAATTTAGTATGAGTTTAAGTTCTTGTATATATATAGAATTATAAATGATTCAAATAAATTAAGATTGAAAGATAAATTGGAGATTTAATTGGAATTGAGCTTATTTGAAAATTTAACTCCATAAGTTGATGTAAACTTATTAAAATTTGGAAATTTTAAAGGTATGATATTTATAACTGGATTTAATAAATAATTCTAGTATAAATAAATGAAAGGAAAATTTAGTGTTAATAAATTTAGTTTATTTTAAATGGTTATGGATTTATCATATAAACCGTTCAAACTAAATAATAGGAAAATGAATTGTTGTTTTGAAATTTCCAACCTTAGTTTTGAAATTCACTAAATTCTCGAAGTTTTGAAATATTAAAATCGAAGTGTTTTATTTAAACTGAAAGTGAATCTAAAAGTTATGGGTTTAGATTGAATTTAAAGTGAATAAAAATGTGAAGGTGTGGAAATTATTTACTTTTAAAGAAATTTTAAATTCAACTGTTTTATTAATATACTATTGAATATCCAAACCATTTAAGTTTGAAAGTTATGGTTTTAAAACTATGGATTTCGAAGTATTATGTTGAAAGTTAAAATTCAAATATTTGGTTTCGAGGTATTATAAATTTTAAAGTGGCATGATTTTGAAAAAGAAATATATTTGAAATAAAATGATATCATATTTATTTGGGTTTTTAAAAGGAAATGATATCGTATTTATGGGTTTTAAAAATGGATAATTATAATCTGGTTTTGAAAGTATAATTATTTGTAAAATGACCGCGGTGTTATAATAACGTTTAGTTGTTGAAGAGACCGGGATCGGAAGTTGTCACACTCTCTGCCAACTCCAAAAACCACTTTAACAACCGTGTACGCGGTGGAGATTCTAGAATGAAGTAGGTTGGTGGCGGCGTTTTCCTGCAAGGTAAATACGTGGACCCGACTCCCGTGAGTTGGCATAAGGTAGCTAAAACAGGAGCGATTGACGGGTTAATAAGGTAGCACCTTTGATCGGACACATCCCTTCGATATTATACTTTGACTTTTGGATTGATTCGGTGGCCACTTTTGACTTTTATTTGGGGGTGTAGCTCGAGGTGGGCGGTAGCTGCGCGCTACGCATTGCCACCTACCCGGCAGCGTAATTGGTATATCTACCCTGACATTGCCTAGTTGTGCCGTATCACCTACCCTATCGCGCCTTGTACGAGTTTGGATTTCTCCCGTAGCCCGTGTGGTATCCTCTGGTGGCTTCCCGATCAGGAGGGACTATGATATTGGATGGACTACTGGGACTATTACGTGTTAAGGGCTATATGGGTAACCCCTTAATGCTAAGAAAAAAGTAAGTTTATTTTACAATTAGACACTATTGTAATACGCAATATACTACATAGTAAATAGTTTAACGTATCCTTAGGAGATGTAAATCCTGAGCATCTCTTGAGTTACTGCACTCATATTTATTTCTGTTGATTTAACTTACATAAGATCTTTTAGTTCTGACTCGAGTGTTTTGTCTTTTCAATTCGCTCGGGTCAGTCCGAGCGTTTCAGGATTTGAAGTTTTACCTCTGGAGGACGCAGACGAAGATTTGTATTACTATTATCAACTATTATTCCACTACACCATTTAATTCCGCTGCATTGATATTTATTGGTATGTGAACTCTGATATTTATTGTATAAGTAGAAGCAAATGTTTGTAAACAGTTTTATGAACTATATATTGATTATTATATTTTATCATTCCTCTGTGAGATTCTGTTTTATTTTATTTCTTCTCTGTTTTTCTTATTTACCCCACAACAATCCGCCTTTCATATGGTTTGAATTGGCACGGGTGTCGATTTGAAGCGTGCAAAAAGGCGGGACGTTACACATTTAATCCAAAACCCTTTAGTCGTTATAGTTGTTCGTAGCGAGACAATATTCTGCTTTTTACTAAACCAGAAAACCAGAGAATGTCCTAAGAAGTGACAAGTTCCACTTGTACTTTTTCATTCTGATTTACAACCAGCATAGTCAGCATCACAATATGAGATTAAATCAAATGAATCATTTTTAGGGTAAAATACGCCATATTCTAAAGTGTGTTCAACATATCTTAGGATATGTTTAACAGATTTTAAATAGGTTTCTTTGAGTTGAGATTGGTATCTTTCATAGAGACAGACACTATGCATGATATCAGGCCTACTCGCAGTTATATAAAGTAGCGATCCAATCATTCCCCTGTGTAGTTTTTGATCAACATCTTTTGACATGTCTTCTTTATTCAAGGATTCACTGGTTGCCATAGGAGTGGGTTTTCCACTATCTAATTGTTTTATTTGCAATCCTAAAAAGAAAGTAAGTTCACCCATATGACTCATCCCAAACTCTTTTGTCATTCGTTCAGAAAACTCTTTATTCATTTCATTGTTTGTCCAAAAATGATATCATCTACGTAAATCTACACTAATTGGATATCATTTTTATTTCTTTAAATAAAAAGAGAATTATCTAATCTACCAATTTCAAAATTTGATTGTAATAGGTAAGACCTTAGTCTTTCATACCAGGCTCTAGGAGCTTATTTCAGATCATACAAAGCTTTCTTTAATTTATAAACACGATTTGGAAACTTTTCTTTCTCAAAAAGTGGAAGTTGTTCAACACAAACATCCTCTTTCAAAAAACCATTTAAAAGGCACTTTTGACATCCATTTGAAATAATTTTAAATTGCTGTAATTTGCAAAAGCAAGCAAAATTCTAATGGTTTCTAATCTTGCTATGGGCGCAAATGTTTCATCAAAGTCTATTCCTTCTTGACAATAACCTTGTGCGGCAAACCAAGCTTTATTTCTAACGACCTCACTGTGTTCATTCATTTTATTTTTATAAACTCATTTAGTTCCTATTATAGTTTTGTCCTTCGGTCTAGGAATAAATTCTCATACATCATTTCTAGTGAATTGATTCAGTTCTTCGCATAGTAAGAATCCATGAATCATCAGATGATGCTTCCTTTGGATTTTTGGGTTCAATAGTTGATATAAACGCTACATCACTTATCTTGTTTTGTTGATTTCTAGTTCTAACAACAGATTCCATATTTCCTAGTATATTTTCTATAGGATGATCGTTTAAAAGTCTGATCCTTTTATTAGGATGAACAGTTTCACAATTTGATTCACTATTTAAAGTAACAAAATCATGTTCATCATTTATTTGAACAAAACCTTTGAAATTTTCATCAAAACATACATGCATTGTTTCTTCAATGGTATTTGTTTTTAAATTGAAAACTCTGTATGCTTTACTTCTATTATAGTATCCGATAATGATTCCTTTGTCGGATTTAGGATCAAGTTTATCCAAATTGTCCTTTGTATTTAGAATAAAGTGTTTACTTCCAAATACTTTAAATAAGCTACCTTTGGTTTCTTATTGAAAATAAGTTCATATGGTTTTTTTTATTGGTTAGAGGTCAAATTAAAATCCTATTCAAAATGTAACAAGCTGTAGCGACCTCTTCAGTCCAAAAATTTCTTGGTAATTTACTGTCTTAAAGCATAGTTCTTGCATTCTTGAATCGTCCTTTTTTACGCTCTACCACTCCGTTTTGTCGTGGAATTTCTTGGAAAAGAAAATTTACAAGTTTTTCCTTTCTGATTACAGAAATTCTCAAAATTTTCAATTTCAGATTCACCACCGTGATCACTACGAATAGTTTTGATTTTTAAAGAAAGTTGAATTTGAATTCTTTTTGCAAAAGTTTTAAATAAATCAAATGCATCACTTTTATATTACAGAAAAATTGTCCATGTAAATTTAGAATAATCACCTACAATTACAAAAACATATTTACTTTTATTTATTGACTAAATTTGAGATGGATCAAACAAATCTAAATGAAGTAGCAAATGAGGTTTTGAAGTTGAAATCATATCTTTCAATTTGAATAAACTCTTTATAAGTTTTCCTAATTGATAAGTATCACATATACTATCTACTTTAAAATCCATTTTATGAAGACCTCTTACTAGATTAAGTTTTGAAAGTCTAGATAAGAGTTTGAAATTTAAACGACCAAATCTTTTATGCCAAATCCAAGGGTCACTTGTATTAGCCAAAAGACATAGGTTATCATTTGATATTTTCATACTGAGAATATAAATATTTTCCTTTCTAATTCCTTCAAAGATAATATTTGATTTATTATCTTCGATGTGACCCTTATTCTTTTCAAATTTAATTTTGTAGCCCTTGTTACATAGTTGACTTATGCTAAGTAAGTTATGTTTTAGATTCCTAATTGACAGAACATCAGAAATAGTAGGAGTTTTAGAGTTACTGACATTGCCGATGCCAACCACATATCCTTTTGAATTGTCTCCAAAGTTGACCGGTCCTCCATCTCTATAAATTATGTCATTCGATATATCTGAATTACCAGTCATTTGTCTTAAACATCCACTATCAAGTATCGATTCATTTTTCTTGATTTGCACCATCTGTCCATTAAGTGTTGATTCTTCAAAAGCCATATAACACATCTGTTCGTACACAATATACAAATTCGGTAGATAACTTGATTTTCAATAATAACAATATGCAGAATTATAAGACAATGATGATTTGGACAGTTTTGAACAAATGTTAATAGAATCCCAATAATTATCATTTTAAACTTTTCAAAATTCAGATTATGATAACTTTGAAATCCAATGCTTTGGTACCAAGTGTAAGAAATGCGGATTACGGATCTTAAACCAGAATTAACACTAGAGGGAGGGTAAATAGTGCTTAATTAAATTTATGAATCTTTTCGAAATATTTTCAAATTAAACCCAAACTGATGCAATTCACAAACACAGAGACAATCACAGAACCAGACACAGATGCAAATAGTTAATAAAATCAGTAAAGGAAGAACATGCTGGAATTTTGTACTGCTTTGGAGTTACCCTACATCCGGTCCCACGCAATTTCTTGTATGGATTTCTTTTCAAATATAATGTCGATATTACAACCTCGATTTCAAGGTCACGAGATACACCCTCCTGTCTTCGAGTCTAGGGCAAACTCTCTTGATTTAACTAGGCTACAAGATCACCTAAATGATTTACGGGCCACAATCACACCCAATTGGTTTACAGGCCACAATCATACCATTTCCAATCACATTTTGATAAAGAGAGACTCGATACACTTCGATCTTTCGATCTTTTATTACAGATGATCCTATAACTCTGAAGAGCACTAAGATTTTTTAGAGAGAGTGGCAGAGAATCAAATTAGAGATGATCGAGTTTGATTCACTTAGCATTCCGGCAGAGTTTTGTTAAGAATATTTGAAAATAATAATGAAAGAGAAAGAGGAGAGAAAACAAAGAAATCTTAAGTGAACATTCGTTGAAAACTACTAATATATATAGGAGAATAGCAGTCATGTCCATACGTAAAAGGTTATGACGAACAGACACTTCTTTTGAAAATCTGAATTTTATAATCTACGGCTACTATGTCGACATGAGGGGAGGTATAGGCATGTCGACATCCCTCAGTATTTTTTGAAAATTGTTTTTTCTAAAAGCGATTTTCTTTCTAAAGTTTGTCGAAACAATCTTAGAACTTGGTAAACTATTTTGAATATACTTTATGATTATAAAAACATTTGGGATGTGATCTTACGAAACATAAAAGTAATAAAAGTTAAAAATATAAATATTTTGAGATTAAAACTAAAACATTAAAACCAGGGTATAGTTTAAAAAAAATGATTTTGAAATTAACATGATTAAAAACAATTTTTGAATTAACGCTAAAATATTTAAAATGAAAAAGAGATGTCTTTTTAAAATGATAGTTTTGAAAAAAAAAATCTAAAAGTATGTCATTCTGAAAAATTCGTGGATTCCATTCCATTAGAGAAGGTCGTGGGTTCCATCCTACTATTAAAGTGAGAAGATGGATCACATTCCACAATTAAAATCCGAATAATTTTTTTACTGCTATTATGAAGTTTTAACATAAATCTAGACTCTATTACTTACCTTGATATCTTGATAATCTTGATACTCACGAGTTTTCAGTCTTGATGTCTACAATCTTGAATTCATGAGTCTTGAATCTCTATACTATACAGTCTTCATTCTCAGTACCTTCATATATATATAGACAAAGATATTAGTATTTATATTTTATAACGAGTCCTAAGATTGTTGTCAACAAAACCATCATCTCAGGAACTAACAGAATCTTGTTCAATGCCCTCATCATTTCATGCAGCACTTTCAAAAGATATGTTCACATAGTCACTAAAATAATGAGAGAAAAAGAACGAAGCATCTTCTTTGATATATGATTTGCATATCGAACCTTCAACTCATGCTTTTGTCTCACTTTTTTCTCTACATGATTCAAGTACCCGTTAAGAATAATTATAATTAAATTTTAGTACACGTGGTTAAACTAAATTTTAACAACTCAATATTAACGTCTTTCAAATGGATATATCCATCCATATTGCACAGGACCTCGAAGACGTGTTTCAAACGGAAGATGAACATGTAAATGTTCCATTACATTAAAGAAACCAGGAGGAAATATTTTTTCCACTTTGTAGAGCAGTATAGGAATTTCTTCCTCAAGTTTAAATAGATGATCAACTTTTAAGGTAGTTGAACAAAGCTTCTTATAAAACAAACTAAATTCTGCTAAAATCATCCAAAATTTTATGGGCAACAGTTCTTTGAATGCAATGGGTAATAAACGTTCCATCATTGCTTAACATTTGTGACTTTTCATCCCACACAGTTTAACGTTCTTATAGTCGACACATGTACAAAGATTAGAGGAAATCCCATCAGGAAATCTAAATCCTTCCACCCACTTTAACAGTACTTTAACTTGGTTAATGTCTAGCTCGTAGCAAGCTTAGGGATTTTTTGTGTCATTTGACTACATGTGAAGCTCAAGACAATTGCATATTGCTTCTATATCATGTCTTGATTTCAAATCGTCTTTAGTCTTTTCTTTAACATTCAGAATCATGTTAAATATATTATCGAACATGTTTTTTCATTGTCCATCACATCGATATTATGATGAATTATGATATTTTTCCAATAAGGCAACTTCCAAAATATACTTTGTTTTCACCAACTATGAATCGATTTACCTTGTATTTCAATTTGCTCGGTGGTTTCATGTATCTTTGGATAATCCTTTACAAGCTCATAAATATCTTCGCTTGACCAAATCTTTGGTGGTTGGTCTCAACTCATTTAGTTGTAAAGTTTTTTTTATCTTTTTTTAAATGATGATTAATAAGGAGAAAACACTGATGATTGTCAAACCATGAAATTTTCCTCCCATAAGGTAAAGAAAATGCTCGTGTTTCTTTCATGCAATAAGGGCAAGATGGAAGACCATCCGTACTCCAACCCGATAGCATTGGATATGTAGGAAAATCTCTTATAGTCCATGGTAGAGAAGTGAACATACGAATTTATTTTGAAATTTCGTATATTTCAACACCTTCATGCCATAATATTTTCAACTCTTCAATCAACGGTTGTAAATATACATCAATTTCTTATGTCGGATCATCAGGGTCAGCGATAACAACAGTGGGAAACATATACGGAGTTTTTATACACATTTAGAGAGGTAAATTATAAAGTGTAATGATTATAGGCCAAGATGAATATTTTGAACTAAATTGAGACAACGGTGAAAATCCATCTGTACATAAACCAAGTCTGATATTATGGCTCTCCGCTGCGAAAGCTGGGTATGTCTTATCAAGATACTTCCACACTTCTCCATCAACTGGGTGTGTTAGTGTGCCTTCTTCTTGTGTTCTCACACAGTGTCGTCTCGTATGATGCATAGTTGTAGAAGCTGCATGTAACCTTTGAAGCCTAGGAGTGATGGGTAAGTAATGCATATGCTTGTATGAAACTTTCTTTTCCTTTTGTTTTCTTGGTTTGTATCTTTCTTGATTACATATTTTACAATTCCTAAGACCGGTGTCTTCTTTCCAAAACAACATGCAACCATTTATACATGTATCTATTTTTTGATACGGCAAACCAAAAGCAGACATAAGTTTTTTCACTTCATAACGATTTTCGCATATTAAATTATCGGGTGGCATATGCCATTTTGCAGCTTGTACTATAGCTGTAAATCCGGCTTCTACAAAGTTGTATTTTGATTTCATCACAATGTATTCTGTAGTTATTGATAGTTGAGTACCGCTTGTACAACCAACCCAAAGGGGTTTCTTAGCAGCATCCAATAAATCATAAAATAATTTGCTTCAATACTTGGTTCTTCTTCGACATTAACATCGTTACCATCAACTTCAACAGTAGGGAACATTGAATGTGATGTATCTTCAACCATATCTTTTATAGATTCATCAAAACAAGTGCATTATCCACCTCGTCCTCCAAATGAATGGGATTAGGTGCTATATGTTCTCCATGACGATCCCACACCAAATAAATCGGCACGAAACCGTATTGCTGCAAATGAACTTTTACCATATCCAGTATCAAATGCTTCAATAGTTTATTCTTATTACACTGACAACAAATTTCTTCGTCGTTTCCATATTACGTAAAGCGAATCCAATAAAGATATGTACACCATTTTAAAAATGTTTACTTATGGAGCCGCCAATTTTTCTTCTTTGTTGGTACATCCAGCTTCGATCGAAAAAATAACTGACCATTTTTCCCACTTTAAAGCATAAAAGCACATTAATTATTTACGTCTTGATATTTTATTTTTCAAATAAATCATATATTTAAATTTTCGCAAATATATAATATTATTCTATTTAATTTTATTTTCAAATTGATTTACACAAATTATTACATGAAAATAATCTATAATTTTTAAGTTATTGTTTGACAGTTTGATGGTTGGTCATCTTACTTTCAATTACAAACACAGTTGTAACGACCCTGAATTTCCGAACCAATTTAAAATTTTGAATCCATTATTTTAGTATAAAATTTGAAATTTATATACGTTCTCAGTTAACGTCCAAACTTCATATATAAAATACGTCTAGTTAGTTATGGATATAGAAAAAGTTTCGTCGCAAATATCGCAGTAAATTTCGTTCATATTTTACTGCATATCAATTCATTTTAAGTGCGTCAATTTTCATCTTCCGAATCTAAATATTTCTACATGGTAACGTGATTTATCCGATTAAGACGTCACATTCCTTTTTGTCTAACTCCGTTATCGTCTGCTTCATTTAAATTATTTTGGTCAAACGAATAATTTAATCGGCGTAAAATTTGAGTTTTGATAGAACTGTCGTATCGTCAATATCTGTGTACCGTTGTAAGCGCCTCGCCATGCCGATCAGAATGGTATGTTCATTTGTATGAATCAGATTCGACGTAAATCGTCGCACTAATTTAATCGTTCCAATCGGACTAGTTAAATGAATATTCAGCCCAAAGTTTAATAGCCCATATACGTTTAAGTTTTGAAAAGAAAATATTGGCTGAAGAGAACTTATTAAGGTGGTTGACAGCTAACTGATAGCATAGAAAATGTACAAAATATCTTGTAACTCACGAAATTTATATTCTCGGGGATACTGACCATTGCTACACTCAGCCGAATATATAAAAATAAAAAAGAACTTCACTGTTCCACTAGCCATCTGCTACAGGCATGAACATACCTTTTTTTCCTCTCCTCCTTCATTTTATATTTCTTCCTCTTTCATTTTGTACTTCATCATCTGTCACTATTCTAAAAAATATATACTAAAACCAAGCATTTCATCACGCCTCCACAATTTTTCACTGCGCCTTCGCACCTCCCTCCGACCGCACCTTCTTTCCACCTCGCCCTCACCCAGACCACCATGCGCACCACCCCTCCAGTCGCGATCGAGCCACCCGCAACCATCACGCCTCACTCCTAACCGTGCAACGCCCTATTCTCGCCTGCACCGCCTCTTGCCGAGACAGCCCACTTCCCTCTTTCGCCATGCCGCCTCCATCACCGCGCCCTTCACCTTCTACCACTGCTCTAGGCGCAGCCACACGCCCAGCTGAACCGACACCGCAACCCGAACCCATTTCCACGCCGACTAGTCCACCTTCGCCTCTGCCTCGTGCTACCATCAGCCGAGCTCTCTTGCATCAGCTTCGTGCTACCCGTCACCGATCCCTTTGCCACATGCTACCTCGTGTTACCATCCCGTTCATACCGAGACTGTTTGTATGATGCATGCATATACTTTAAAAAAAACAGTTCTCTACTTTATAAAAAAAAAGAAAAATGTTTTACTGTGCTTTCGTAAAAACCATATCTTTGCTTGCTGTTGCATATATATAGTTGTATATATGCGGATAGTAATGTTATTCTCTGTTGTTTTACAGCAACTACCTGAAGTCATCCACCTTGCAGCAGCCTTCTCTTGTAGCTTTTCTTTTCTCTTTTTTATTGATTGATAAGTGTGTGTGTATATATATATGATTATATATACACACACACACATATATATATATATATATGAATGTCCATACTGAAAATTTATACTATTTCTTTCTTGTCGATGGTGTTTGTGTTGTGTTTGGGTCAAGTCTTTTCGTGCTTCGTCGTTCATTTTCTCTAACCACTAAAGGTGAATAACTTTCATGACTTATATTATATACAATGATAATCAAGTTTGGTTGATAATATTGATGATTGTTTGATGTTATTATTGAATGTTGAATCGTTAACACATGAAGTGATAGATAATTTACACTTGAATTAGACGTATGGTAGCTAACACTTTGAAATTGACATATGCACTTGAATTTGATTAAATTAAAATATGCATAGCATAACCTTTGAAATGTGTAATTAGTCAATAAGTAGAAATATAGTTAGCGACACCTTGAAACAATGTAAATAAATTTCATATCGTGTAAATTTGATGAAGTATGGGCATGAATCAAGTAGATAACAAATGTAGAATCACATGAAATAATAGCGAAATTTTACATGGAATAATCTTTAATCTACATGAAATGATAGTGTAGATTCTAGAAATAGTTGTATTACTTTACACGAGATTATAATGTAAAATTAATACGATTATTTCGGGATTATTTAAATTAATTATTGCATTGTTATTGATTGTTGTTATTGCTTGTTTATTTACATTGACACCATCCCAGTTATCACACTGCAAGTTTCCTTTACTATGCCTATGATTTTGAATTGAAATGGAATCGGGTTGAAATGATAAATACCCAAATAAAACACTTGACCTAGGATAGAGAACTAAATAAGAAACCCAATTGGTCAAACAATTTGATTTGATTTGAAAAATAAAGATTTGAATTAAAAAGAAAATGAAGGGTTTGATTAAACTTGAAATTTTAGTTCTATTGAAATTCACAATGTTAAATATTTAATAATTTGAAATAAATATTAACAAATGTTTGACGAAAGTATGTTGTTTAGATTTAATAAATTATTGAATTAAGTTTGTAAATTTATTTAATAATTAAACAAATTTGAAACTTGTTCATCGAAGAAATTTGACTTGTAATTTAAAGAATTTAATTTGGCGAATTCAATTAAATCAAATTTATAAGTTTGGATATAATGTAGGTAAACTTAAGTGAATGATTTAATCAATTAGAAATGAAATCAAAAATTATTTTGAAATGTTAAATTAACTTAATTTGAATGATTATTGAAAGGAATCCATATATGAAGTTAAATCAATATTTGAATTGTTTTAAATTTAATTGAAGTTGAATTGTGAAACCAAGTAGAAATTTGAAATTGGAAATTGGAAATTTTTGAAATGTAAATTATGGAAATTAATATAGAAAGTCAAATGGAATGTTGGCTTTTGAATTCTAAGTGAAATTGATTTTGATTTTTGAAAATTATTAAATGACCAATCGGTGTAATAATTACGAAGTTATTAAAGAGTCCGGGATCGGTTAGGGACATAGTCTCTGTCTAAACTGAATATCGCTTTAATAACTATTATACGCGGAGTGTGATCCAGAATGAAGTGGTTGGAATGATGTACGTTGAAGACTGAAGAAAGATAATGATAATGGATGACCTTGACACTTGTGTCAAATTGGAAATGTCTTAAACAGGAGCAGTGCCGGACCAACGAGGCTAGCTACCTCTAGCGAACACACTTCTTCGTAAACTACTCATTACTTGTTTTTGATTGGTGCGCACCGTTGAATTTGGAGTGTTGTATCATGGTGTTGCGAACCGTTGTTTCACTATCTTAGGTATTGCCTCATGTGCCTTGTCATACTTGTATCCCTATATGCGACCACTACGATTTGTTTTGTATTATACCTATGTAGTACTGCCTGATAGTCCACTAGTTTACGGTGGAGTTTATAGTGCTGTATAGACTATGATGCTATATAAATGTGTTAAGGGGAATAATGGTAACGCCTTAACACTATTTTGATACTTTATATTACTGTTAGACATTATCGATTTAGCGTACACTATAGGTAGTTTAACGGATCCTGAAAGATGTTCATTCCATTCATCTTTGAGTTATTATTATTTCAAAATTTGAACCATATTATCCTGTATAAGAATACATGTCCTGACTCGAGTGTTTGTTTGTGCTTATGCTCAGGTCAGTCTGAGGATTTCTATTGCCGTGCTGCTTGGAAGTTGAAGACTTTGAAGACTATCATTTATCTTTATCCGCATTGCTTTATTCTATTATGATACTTGTATCAGAAATCTATGTATTTCTATTTCACCATTTGCTTGAGACATTGTTGTATTTACTTAGTAGCTTCATGAACTACTATTACGACATTGTTGTAATTCCACTGCGTTATTCTGTTATATTTTATCTGTCTGTGATTCTGTGATGATTGTCATTTATATACATATACTCCATTAGTGATTCGTGTTTTGTACTATTTAAGTTAACATGTGTGGATTATTGTCAATTTAAATATTCCAAATATACAGGTTGTTACAGTTGGTATCAGAGCTTTGGTTTCCGAAAACCTTAGCCTATGGAGTTGTTAAGCTCATTTGAGATAGGGTAACAATACCCTAGAATGAGGAGAATCATTTCAGAATCTATATCCTTTTGATTCCATCCTCCTTATTGAATTCGTTTGATCAGACTTTCCTTAAGTTCTATAAATTTCTATCTTTGATTCTAAATCACTTTTGGTATTCCAGGATGAGTACCAAAAGGAACGCTGGAGGTGGGGGTAGAGGAAATGCTTCCGCACCACGTGCCCCAGCTCCCGCAGTCAAGTTCTTTACTCTTAGCAAAGAATACACCCAACATGGTGGCATCAAATTCTCTGGTTTCGAGAGAATCATTGGAGCGCAACAGTGGCTGAAGAGCCTAGAAAGGATCTTCATTGGTCTTGAGATTACTGATGCGCATAAGCGTCAATTGGCCGCTTGGCAGCTTCAGGATGCAGCACAGGATTGGTGGGAGTCAGTAACCTCCCGGACCGACGAAGAAACTATCACCCGGGTCCAGTTTAGGTAAAATCTAACTAAAATTTCATTTAAATAATTCCTTCAGCCTCTTCGAATCTTGACTCATCTTTGTCTTGCTTGTGAATAGAGATTATTTTTCGGCTCGGTGGATGCCAGCAGCCAGAAAGGCTCAGCTTTACCGATCATTTATGGACCTCAAGCAGGATAACATGACTTTCCCCGAGTATGAAAGAAAGTTTAACGAACTCTTCAAGTTCGGACACGGATTGATTGATACACCACTCCTGAAAAACGAGAAATTTATCCATAGAGCACGTCCAGAGCATTACGATCTCCTTACAGCTCATGTCCATGGCACTTTCACCGAGCTGATGGATTATGCCCTTAGGTATGAGGGAAAACCAAGGGGTGCATCAGTCACCAAGACTCCAGTTGCTCAGCCATCCTCTAGTCGGACTGGGAAGAGGAAGCCGAATTTTGAGCAGTAAAGGAAGAACTGGCAGAAGACAACCGGGCTTGGCTATTCTTAGAAGAAGCCCATTGGCATATCCTCTATCACATGCTTCAACTGCAATCAGAAGGGTAATTTTGCCAGTAGTTGCCCATCTCCAAAGGGAGCAGCTATTCCGCCACCAGCTCAGATGGCCAAGAGAGATGTATGTCACATTTGCTTACGCTTGGACATTTTAAGAAAGATTTCCCTACTCAGAAGAAGGGTACCCCATCTGGAGTTTTTTTCTATTACCGCCCCTACCTCGAAAGTTCAAGATGGCCAAGATACATTACAGAGTACTTTTATGTTGCATACTTTACCTGTTAAAGTTCTATTTGATACTGGAGCAACACATAGTTTCATATCTATTTATTTGTGTAATAAACTTGAATTGAAGCCCATTCTTGCCATAACATTCTTATGTGTATCAAATTCCATCGGAGGACCCACTAACCTCAAAAGTGTATGCAAATATGTCACGCTTACGTATAGCATGCATCGTTTCACTTGGGATTTCTATGTCCTTGGATTCATGGCATTCGATATCCTATTAGGTGTTGATTGGCTACGAAAGTTCGAAGTTGTTATCTCTTACAAAGCTCGAACCGTCTCTCTAATTGACAATATGAGTAAACCTTTAGTTATTGAAGGTAAATCTCCTCAGGAGTGTGCTGGAAGTTTTATATTCTCTCTTGACTCTTATCCGAATGATCTAAGCTCTACCCCGATTGTTCATCTTTTCCCTGATGTGTTTGGAGAAGTCAATTCTCTACCACCTCCATGGGAAATCGAATTCCGCATTGCTCTTATTCCAAATGCTCGACCAATAGTTCTCCCTCCCAACGGAATGGCTCCTAAAGAGAAGGCAGAATTGAGTGCTCAGATTGAAGATTTATTTGCTAAATGCTTGATACGGCAAAGTCATTCAGAATGGGGAGTTGCGGTTGTATTTGTCACAAAGTCAGATGATTCTTTCAGAATGTGTGTGGACTATAAGGAGCTAAACAAGCTCACGCACAAGATCAGATATCTAATGCCCCGCATTAATGATTTATTCGACCAGCTCCATGGAGCTAAAGTTTTCTCTCAATTCGATCTGGCTACCGGCTTCCACCAACTCAGAGTTGCTGAGGAGAGTATTTCTAAAACAACATTCCTTACTGAAAATGGTTTCTTTGAATGGTTGGTTATGCTGTTCGACCTAACTAATGCTCCATCTTATTTCGTTGATTTGATGAACAGAGTTTTCTGTGATGCTCTTAAAAGGTTTGTTCTTGTTTTCATCAATGATATTCTCGTCTTCTCTAAAGATGAGAAAGAGAATAGGTCACATTTGGCTTTTGTCCTTGAAACTCTCCGTAGTCATCAACTTAAAGCCAAGTTCTCGAAATGCCACTTTTGGAGAGATGAAGTTCGATTTCTTGGCCATATTGTTTCAGAGAATGGGATTTCGGTCGATCCAGCTAATAATCAGTGTAAGTTTTATCCTTACTTGTTATTTCCATCTGAATATCTTATCTCTATTTAAACTCGAATCCTATGTATTTGCAGGATTGGGAGACTCCCAAACTCCTACAGATATTCGTAACTTTTTAGGCTTGGCCGGCTATTATCATAGATTTATAGAAAATTTTACTCCGATTGCTGCACCGCTCACTGCAGTGACCAGGAAGGATGTCAAATTTAATTGGAATGGAAAGTGCGAATTAGCTTTCAATGAGATGAAGCAAAAGTTGACCTCTGCCCCAGTTCTTACAGTTATTGACGGAAGCGAAGGTTTGACTGTCTATACTGATGCTTGCCGTGATGGATTAGGAGCATTTTTAATGTAGAATGGAAAGGTCATTGCCTATGTTGGTCGTCAGTTAAAGACCTATGAAGCAAAATACGTAACTCGTGATTTAGAGCTTCTTGCGATTCTATTTTCTCTGAAGCTATGGAGGCATTATCTTTTGGGGACCAAATTTGAATTATTTATAGACCATAAGTCATTGAGATATATTTTCTCACAGAAGGATTTGAATCAAAGACAAGTCTAATGGCTCGAATTCTTGGCTGTATATGATCTCGATATTGACTACATCCCAGGGAAAGCAAACGCCGTAGCCGACGCTTTGAGCAGAAACAAAGCAATGATATGTTGTAATCTTGTGGAAGGAATGTTATTTCAACTCGTTGTCACCCAACTCTTATGGATCGCATTATAGCTAAGCAATATGAAGACACCTTGCTCTATCGTATCAAGGAAATAGTTCTCGGTTGAGTCGAAAATGTTGACAGTAAAATGGGTGCACAAGTAGATAGTAATGGAGTTTTGAGGATCGACAACCGAATTTGTGTTCCAAATGTTGATGCTTTAAGATAGGAAGTGCTGAGAGAAAACCATCAATCCTCGCTTTCATTTCATCTAGGAGTCACAAAGATGTATCAGAATATGAAGAAGTTATATTGGTGGAGTGGAATGAAACGTGATATCTCCACCTATGTTAGTATATGCACAACCTGTCAAAAGTTAAGGCCGATCACAAGAAGACGGCAGGGATTACTTCAACCTCTAGAGATTCCAAGTTGGAAGTGGGAGCAGATTTCCATGGACTTTGTTGATGGGCTACCAAGGACCAGAAGGGGTAACGAGAGAATTTGGATGATTATCGATAGGCTGACGAAATCTGCTCATTTTATTCCACTCAAGACCACTCGTACTGCTTCAAGTTTGGCCGAGATATATATGAGGGAAGTTGTTTAACTTCGTGGTGTACCATCTAGTATCATATGCAATAGAGATCCTATTTTCACTAGTAAATTTTGGAAGGCATTTCAAGATACTTTAGGCACTAAATTAAACTTGAGCACAGCTTACCATCCTCAAACAGATGGTCAAACTGAGAGGGTGAATCAAATTTTGGAAGAACTTCTCCAAGCTTGTATTATAGACTTTGGTGGATCCTGGGAAGACCATCTTCATTTGGTTGAATTCACCTATAATAATAGTTATCAGGCAAAATCAAATTTCAATTTGAATTGGAATTTAATTATCTTTGATAAATAAGGCAAGTATTGGTATGGCGCCGTTCGAAGCTTTATATGGACGGCCGTGCAAATCACCAGCTTGTTGGATTGAGCCAGGGGACCGATTAGATCTTGGCTCTGAAATGATTATGGAAGCTTCCGAGAAAGTTGAAGAAATCAAGAGAAAGATAAAGGCAGCATAAGAAAGACAGAAGTGCTACGCTGACAGAAAAAGGAGAGATCTTGAATTTAGTGTAGGGGACGAAATATTCCTCAAAGTGTCGCCTTTGAAAAATGTTATTCGATTTGGAAGGAAAGAAAAGCTTGCTTCCAGATTTGTTGGTCCGTTTGAGATTACGGAAAGGATTGGAACCTTGGCATATAGAATCGCATTACTAGAAAAGTTTGTCGGTGTACACGATGTGTTCCATATCTAAAATCTCCGTAAAGTAGTGCATGATCCATCTATGACCATTCCCACTGCTTAGTTGGAAGAGTTAGTCATCGAGCCTGACTTAGCCATTGAGCGGAAGCCACTTCGGATAGTCGACCGTGAGACAAAACAACTTAGAAGGAAGTCGGTCAATCTCGTCAAAGTTCAGTGGAGCTCAGATGATCGAGATTGCACATGGGAAACTAAGGATAGTACTCGGGATTCAACCCCAAATTACTGATTTCAGGTATAATTCATTTTTATCAAATCTATCTTGATTTCTGCTTGTTATTTTCTACTTCTTCGACTTCGTTCCTTTTCGAGGACGAAAAGTTTTGAGTAGAGGAGATTGTACCGACCCTGAATTTTCGAATCTATTTAAAATTTTGAATCTATTATTTAAGTATAAAATTTGAAATTTATATACGTTCTCAGTTAATGTCCAAACTTCGTATGTAAAATGCGTCTAGTTAGTTATGGATATAGGAAAATTTTCGTTGCAAATATCGCAGTAAATTTCGTTCATATTTTGCTGCATATCAGTTCATTTTAAGTGCGTCAATTTTTATCTTTCGAATCTAAATATTTTTACATGGTAATGTTATAAAAATTTATCTGATCAAGACGTCGCTTTCCGTTTCTTCTACTTTTGTCATCTTCTGCTTCATTTAAATTGTTTTGGTCAAACAAACAATTTAATCGGCATAAAATTTGAGTTTTGATAGAACTGTCGTATCATCAATATCTGTGTACCGTTGTAAGCGCCTCATCACGTCGATCATAATGATATATTCATTTGTACAAATCGGAGTTCGATGTAAATCATCGCACTAATTTAATTGTTCCAAGCGGATCTGTTAAATGAATATTCAGCCCAAAGTTTGATAGCCCATATACATTCAAGTTTTGAAAAGAAAATATTGGCTGAAGTGAATTTATTAAGGTGGTAAGTAGCTGATTGATAGCATAGAAAATGTATAAAATATCTCGTAACTCACAAAATTTATATTCTCTGGGATACTGAACATTGCTACACTCAGCCGAATATATAAAAATAAAAAAGAACTTCGTTGTTCCATTAGCCATCTGCTACAGGTACGAACATACCTTTCTTTCCTCTCCTCCTTCATTTTATATTTTTTCCTCTTTCATTTTGTACTTCATCCTCTGTCAATATTCTAAAAAAAAAATATTGGAACCAAGTATTTCATCACGCCTCCACCATTTTTCACAGTGCCTTCGCCACCTCACCCCGCCGCATGCACCACCTCCCTCCGACCACGCCGTTTTCCGTCTCGCCCTCACCCAGACCACCGCGCGCACCACCCCTCCAGTCGCGACCGAGCCACCCGCAACCATCACGCGTCACTCATAACCGCGCATTGCCCTGCCCTTGCCGAGACAGCCCACTTCCCTCTTTCGCCATGCTGCCTCCATCACCGCGCCCTTCCCCTTCGATTACTGTCCAGGCCACAGCCACACGCCCAGCCGAGCCGACACCGCAACCCGAACCCATTTTCACGTCGACTAGTCCACCTTCGCCTCTGCCTCGTGCTACCATCAATCGAGCTCTCTTGCAGCAGCTTCATGCTACCCGTCACCGATCCCTCTACCTCGTGTTACCATCCCGTTCATGCCGAGACTGTTTGCATGATGCATGCATATATATTTAAAAAAACAATTCTCTACTATATAAAATCAAGAAAAATGTTTTACTGTGCTTTCACAAAACCCATATCTTTGCTTGCTATTGCATATATATAGTTGTATATATGTTGATAGTAATGTTATTCTATGTTGTTGTACAGCAACTAGCAGAAGTCATCCACCTTGCAGTAGCCTTCTCTTGTAGCTTTCTTTTCTCTTCTTTATTGATTGGTAAGTGTGTATATATATGATTATATATATATATATGAACGTTTATATTGAAAATTTATACTATTTCTTTCTTGTCAATGGTTGCAGCTTGTCTGATTGTTCGTGTTTGTGTTGCGTTCGGGTCAAGTCTTTTCGTGCCTCTTCGTGCTTCGTCGTTCATTTTCTCTAACTTCACGACTTATATTATTATACGATGATAATCAAGTTTGTTTGATAATATTGTTGATTGTTTGATGTTATTATTGAATGTTGAATTGTTAACACATGAAGTGATAGGTAATTTACACTTGAATTAGACGTATGGTAGTTAACACTTTGAAATTGAAATATGTACTTGAATTTGATTAAATTAAAATCTGCATAGTATAACCTTTGAAATGTCTAATTAGTCGACAAGTAGAAATATAGTTAGCGACACCTTGAAACAATGTAAACAAATTTCATATCATGTAAATTTGATGAAGTATGGGTTTGAATTAAATAGATAACAAGTGTAGAATCGCATGAAATAATAGAGAAATTTTACATGGAATAATCTTTAATGTACATAAAATGATAGTGTAGATTCTAGAAATAATTTACATGAAATTATAATGTAAACTTAATACGATTTTTCAGGATTATTTAAATTAATTATTGTGTTGTTGTTGATTGTTGTTATTTCTTGTTTATTTACTTTGACACCATCTCAGTTATCACAATGCAAGTTCTCTTTACTATGCCTCTGATTTTGAATTGAAATGGAATCGGGTTGAAATGATAAATACCCAAATAAAATACTTGACCAAGGATAGAGAATGAAATAAGAAACCCGATTAATCAAACGATTTGATTTGATTTGAAAAATAAAGATTTGATTTAAAAAGAAAATGAAGCGGTTTGATTAAACTTGAATTTTAATTCTAGCGAAATTCACAATTTTAAATATTTAATAATTTGAAATAAATATTAACAAATGTTTGACGAAAGCATGTTGTTTAAATTTAATAAATTGTTGAATTAAGTTGGTAAATTTATTTAATAATTTAACAAATTTGAAACATGTTCACCGAAGAAATTTTACTTATGACTATTTAATTAGATGAGTAAATAAGTAAATTTGATTTCTTAAATAAGAAATAAGAGGTGATTTATTTAAATGAATCGAATATAAAACTTGTAATTTAAAGAATTTAATTTGGCGAATTCAATTAAATCAAATTTATAAGTTTGGATATAATGTTGGTAAACTTAAGTGAATGATTTAATCAATTAGAAATTAAATCAAAAATTGTTTTGTAATGTTAAATTAGCTTAATTTAAATGATTGTTGAATGGAATCCATATATGAATTTAAATCAATATTTGAACTGTTTTAACTGAAGTTGAATTGTGAAACCAAGTAGAAATTTGAAATTGGAAATTTTTGAAACGTAAATTATGGAAATTGATATAGAAAGTCAAATGGAATGTTGGCTTTCAAATTCTAAGTGAAATTGATTTTGATTTCTGAAAATTATTAAATGACCAATCGGTGTAATAACTAGGAAGTTATTAAAGAGTCCTGGATTGGTTAGGGACATACTCTCTATCTAAACCGAATATCACTTTAATAACTATTATGCACAGAGTGTGATCCAAAAAGAATTGGTTGGAATGATGTACGTTGAAGATTGAAGAAAGAGAACAATAATGGATGACCTTGACATGTGTGTCAAATTGGAAATGACTTAAATAGGAGCCGTGCCGGACCAACGAGGCTAGGTACCTCTAGCGAACACACTTCTTCGTAAACTACTCATTACTTATTTTTGATTGGTGCGCACCCTTGAATTTGGAGTGTTGTATCACGGTGTTGCGATCGTTGCGGCGATTCGTTCTCACCAGTCTGGATCAGGCAAACGGTAGTTTCACTACCTTGGGTATTGCCTCGTATGCCTTGTCATACTTGTATCCCTATACGCGACTAATACGAATTGTTTTGTATTATACCTATGGAGTACTCCCTGATAGCCCACTAGTTTAAGGTGGAGTTTACAGTGCTGTATAGACTATGATGCTATATAAATGTGTTAAGGGGAATAATGGTAACGCCCTAACACTATTTTGATACTTTATATTACTGTTAGACATTATCAACTTAGCATACACTACTATATATAGATAGTTTAACGGATCCTGAAAGATGTTCATTACATTCATCTTTGAGTTGTTATTATTTCAAAATTTCAACCATATTATCGTGCATAAGAATATATGTCCTGACTCAAGTGTTTGTTTGTGCTTATGCTTGGGTCAGTCTGAGGATTTCTGTTGCCATGCTGCTTGGAAGCTGAAGACTTTGAAGACTATCATTTATCTTTATCAGTTATGCTCTATTCTATTATGATACTTGTATTGGACATCTATGTATTTCTATTTCACCATTTTTTGAGACATTGTTATATTTACTTAGTAGCTTCATGAACTACTATTATGACATTGTTGTAATTCTACTGCGTTATTCTGTTATATTGTATCTGTCTGTGATTCTGTGAGGATTCTCATTTATATACATATACTCCATTAATGATTCGTATTTTGTACTATTTAAGTTGACATGTGTGGATTATTGTCAATTCAAATGGTCCAAATATACTGGTTGTTACAACAGTAGTAATTATATTTTGCAAATTATTTTATTTTAAACAATTCAACAAAATCGGCAGCACTTCCCCTTTGTTCCCTATATCATACACTTATATGTGTACATAGGAAACAAAAATAAAGTGTTGTCGAAATTTTATGAACATTTTAGAATAAAATGATTTGCAAAATATAATTACTACCGTGTTTGTAACTTGTCTAACATAGGGACAAATCCGACAAATATTATATTGGATGAATTTAAATGTCATGTTCTGTGATAAAAACGAATGTCCATACAATAATCATATACAATATTTGTCAAACGATGCCAAAAACTCTCTAAGTGATTTACAAAAAGCAAAACTATTATGCAACAATTTTTACAATAATTTATTTACATTCTAAAAAAAGCATACACTTAATCGTCGTTTTCGTCATTTTGAAAACGAATACATTAAATTTTTGGGCATCGACTCTACTTAATTCAAAGTTGCCATAACGCGCGTATGCAATAATTAATCAACGCATATACACGAATTAACACACATATACACTAAACAAAAATAATTCTCAATATTTCAATAATTAACAATTGGAATAACAACCTAATTAGCTTTCAATAGGGTATACCAAACATTCAATGGGGTACTATACAACTATAACAACAACTAAACCTAATTTAACAAATCAATTTTATTATTGGGTTTAGAAATTTAACCTTCTAACCAAGAAATAGGTGATGAAGCTAGCTTAAAATCGAATATTTCGACGTGCTGGAGGCCTGGAATAGTGTCGTCGGCGTGGAGAAGGGGCTGGAGGAGGGTTTGGAGGATTGGAGGTAAAATTTGGGGAAGAAGAGGAATGAATGAAACTATCATCTTGAGCATCACTATTCGCGATTTTTCGATGGTACAGATGGCCGTCAATGGCATTGTTAGAGACGGCTACCGACGGCTTCCTACGGCTACGTTATTTTAATTTCAATTATGCCATGAAGATTGCTAGCCGCCGGATATCATCAATAATTAGGCGACGTGCCAACGACGGCCGTTGAAACAACCCTCGCTGTTTACTATGCTTCTAGTAATGCGTCCATATACGATACGGGACTCCCACGCGCTCTTTACTGCAATAATTGATGTATATTATTGTTGTTCATATAAATTTATACTAAAAATATAAGAATTGTTCGTAATTGCAACTAATTAATTTACCAGACCCTCGCGATAGTGCTAAAATGATTTTGAGCCACCATGGTGTGTCACAGGATTTTTCCTCCTGTTCGCAGAGTTCCTACCCGACTCCACCTGCAAATTAAAAATCAAGATTATATTTTACAGTTATAAATTATGTATTCTATATTGAATAAATTAAGGTGATATCTGATAGACTTACCTTGAATTCATCACTACTCCACCATGCGACCCATGCATCCCAAACGCTGGCGCCCACCCATTATGGCTTCTTTCCAGTTTTTCTTATGGTAGACATCTTATCCCTATAATTCTTTGCCACTTTTGAGTTCCAGTGGTGCTGGCAAAGAGACACGTCCTCCTTCTGTAAGTCTATTGCCCCCTATATATATGTTGAAAAAATATAAGTTATACATTTATACTTAGTCAGTAAATTGTAAAGTGATTATATATAATGATATATAATTTTACACTTACCAAGAACTCTTTCCATATGCTCTTTCGTACGTGGTTTGGGATCCTGCTCCACTTCGGCCAGCAGGTAGTCATACGGCTCATGTATGACTGCTTCGATATGCTGAGCACAATGTTAGAAGGCTTATGCTCAAAACATCGGCATTAAATGTGATACTGACAAATCGTGACAAATATATCATACAAAATATTTACAATAATTACGAGCCATCAGCTTTCAGGGGATATCTAACTACCGCATGTGGCGCCTCCCATGAAGGGCTGCTGTCATCACCACCTCTGCGACCTGTCCCTCTCTGATACCCAAAGGAGGAACCAGACTGTGAAGAACTCCACCGTCTATAGAAGGACATTTGTAATACCTATCACATACATATTATTTTATTATGACAGAATATATCATTCAATTATGAGTAAACTTATCAAGATTTAACATCAATAATCGCATGTAACATACAAAAAAAGTGTAACATCAATACTCCTATAAATTACCCTTTTTCAACATGTATGCTGTTAAATTAGTCCTTGTCGTTTTCAGATTCAGACACTGATTCAAATGATGATGGCATGAAACATAGTCCAACATTGGAATCAGACGACTTGCTTATCCTTGTACATTTTGCTGTATTTTCTTCATATGTATTAACATATAAATTACAGAATATTTATGGTATTAATGCAAACAAGGAAAGTTTTCAAATTGGTGTACTTCTGCAAATAAATAGTAGCAAAACACCAATAAAAAGGTTCAAATCATCATCTGATTTTATCCAAACCGACAGATGTATAAGTATATATTCTATACAACACTTATAACTATAAGAGTATTAGTATCAACATACCTTGTTATTTGTTAATATTATTGGTCTTATTGTAGTCTGAGATGCTCCATAAGCTTGTATGCTTACCAGCTTAAGAAAAGGTATATATTTGATACGATCTACATATATGTATTTGATTAAGCCTACATTTTTCAGTTTATATGAAACAAATAGGACACCTCAAATTGAGGTATGGTTTAACCCCTGAGATCTTATTATTTTTTCTTATAAAAAATCACTAGATTATAGATCACATAATACTTTTTTCATTTGTAAAAATCAAGATCGTTTGACAAATAAACGATCCCTTGAATGGTATTTGATGAAAATTTCATATCATTTTGTGCTGAAAATGTTTGTTACGTTCACAACAAAATATAATCCCAACTGCAACATTATTGTACAAAAAATGGTTGTATCATCACACATGATCGGAGGATGTTTGAAAAGTAGCAAAAGTAGCTTACAAACTAATTATAAGTTTTTATTCACAACTTTTCCAAAGAGATTTGGTATAAGTTGTTAAGAGGATTCCCATATATATGTTTCAACATCAAGATTTATATCAGAATTCTAATCAGAGGTTAAACTCTGCTTCTGCTTTTTTCATCTACTTTTGCATCACTAGCGTGGATTATATAGTTGAATGTAATATAAATTACATCAGTAGCATGATTAATAATTTCAAGTGTGTCCACAATATCAGGTTTCTAAAAAAGAAAACCACGCCCAGTCCGGAAATGGCTACACACGGTCACCTAGTAATTCAAAATCAGAATGTTCAGGAAGTAGACATATAGGCAGAATACCAATTTCAGAATAAAAACATCACACGCTACAGAGAGCAGAATAACTTTAGAGAAGCATAAATAATCCTTTATTTGTTAGACCTCTGATTCTTTCTTATGTCTCCGGTGCTTATTGGTTTGTAACTATATATATGTATCACATCAAGATATAAATACTCAGTTTGCATGAATTAAACATTATGTGACAAAGTAGAAAATGAATGCATTTGCAGACACTTATGAGGAAATTTTGCACGGATAACCACTTTTCTGACAATGATATAGAAATGATACTAGAACGCGAGGATGGGGTGAAATATGCAGTCAACTATCTCGGTAAGAGGAATGATTTTTATGGTGGACGGGTGAATTTCGCTAAGGCACTTCATTAAGAAATTGGAGATGTGTTGGTGTTTGAGTTAACTGGATCAGCTCGATTTAAGGTATATATAATTGTATTGGTGTCTGTATTACTTATGATGATCAATTGTGTGCAATTAACTTCTTCTTTTTTGTCCTTTCACGGATTTGTATTTTTCAGGTTCACATAATAAAAGTAATCCAAGAAATCTAGGTCATGGCATTGAAATTTTACCTAAACATATGATCAAAATCGTTTGGATGATTTTTTTGTATTAACTAATCGTAAATATGATAGGCTGTTTTTTAGTGGTTTATCCCTCTCTTAGCTATATTGATAAAAATGATGTTATATCCAAAACAGCTTTTGATGGCTTCAATCAAAACAGTATCTACTAGTCTGTAAATTATTTTTATATTGATTAACATATTAACTAAAAGATCTGAACCGCTTAAATTAGTGATCAAGCAATTATTATGAGTTTGATGTTTCAAAGTGATCTAAAGATAATAACATTTATGTCAACATATAGGATTAAGCCAAAAACTCTCTAAGGGATTTACAAAAAGTACAGCGTATTATACAACAATTTTTACAATGATTTATTTACATTCTAAGAAACGCTTATACCAAATCATCATTTTTCTCATCTTGAAAAGGCGTACACCAATTCTGAGCATCGACTCTAATCAATTCAAAGTTTCCCCAACAATCAATAGGTGTACTGACAATTGTAATAACAACCTAATTAGCATTCAATAGGGTATACCAAACAATCGATGGGTATTATACAACTATAACAACAAATTTACCTTGATTTAACAAATCAAAATTAATTAAGATTTAGAAATAAAACCATATTGGAGATTGATGAAGAGGCTAGGTTTGTTGAGATTGGAGAATGATGAAGCTAGAGAAGCTCGGGGAGGCACGACGGCTGGCTGAGGACTGGGAGGAGATGGTGGTAGGGTTTTGACTGGAATTGGGGGATTAAAAATAATATTTCAGCTATTGCCTAGGAGGCCTGTATACACGATAATTTTCGACGGCTAGCAATGGCCTCCGATGGCTTAGTTGTTTCGGTTTTCGATGGTTAACGACGGCTAATATATTTTATTTACGAAAATGCCACGGAGTTCGACAGCCGTTGCTAGCCGTCCGAAACCGCCATCGACGATCGTCGAAACGCTCCGTTGCTATTTTCTATTGATCTAGTAGTGTATCCGTCGTCCGAAACCGCCATCGACGGTCGTCGAAACGCTCCGTCGCTATTTACTATTGATCTAGTAGTGTATCCGTCGTCCCTCCGCTCCTCTTATATTTTTTAATTAATATTGAAAAATCAAAACAAAAAACTCTTTTTAAACAAACGCAACCTTAATTTCGCAGTTTTAAAGTCTTTAAATTCAGTCGACTTGGATTAAATGCTGAAATTTGAATTAAAATTGCTCATTTTTAAAATGCTCAAGCTCAAATTAGCACAAATTTTCATGTACGATTTTTGATCGGTTAAAAAACTAAGCCAATTTATACAGTTAGATTTCAAGGAAGGCAATTAATTTTTATATAAGTTTATATATCAAATTTAACATTTTAGAGTGGTTTTTACCTAGTTTATTCAGAATTGTAATTTTAGAGAAGCAATTTTCCAGGTCATTTTATTGCTTAAGAAATTAAATAAATGATTAATGCAATGTTTTTGTTAGGGTTGTTACCGTTACCATTTCGCAAATATCATTACGGTACCATTTTTCCTAATAAATTAAAATTACCTATCGTTACCATCACCGATCGGCTGATATACCCATTATTGATATACCAAAAATCTGGTAATCATTACACTGGTAATTGTAAATTACCTTTTGTTTATGATAAGTCTGTAACTTGACAAGCTTTTACACTATAACACATATTTATTATACTATGTATAGTGTTACTTAATAAAATACATAAATGGAAAAAATGGTGTATTTAACATTATTTCACCTGATTACCCAACTAAATTTGATCATTTATTTGGTTCTAAATGCATGTAATAAAGCATATCACATGAATATATACGTGATTTAAATTAACAGGAAAAATTACTGTTACCGTTAGTTTTGAAGAAATGTACTAATGGTACCATACCGATTAAACCAGTACATCGATTTCAATCAAAAATAGTAACCAACTGACCGATAATGGTGTAGTTGTTGTTGTGGAGTGTTATTTATCTTAACCACATTTTTTATTTGTCGAGAGTCGATACACCTAGGAATTCAGCTTCCTGCATTGGAAAGTAGGATACTCGAAGAATGTAGCCCCTTCTTTTAGAGTACCTGTAGGTGCTCCACTTCTATTGTGGAGGATCCAAATGGTACATTAAGTTCTTGCGCAGGTGCAGATTCATAATTCTTAGAATCATATAAATGAACGAACATATATCTGGAGTCACGGTTGATTATAATAATTATATTATTTGCATTGCATTTCCATAGGTTTTAACATATACAATCATAACAATTAATGAAACATTTTTACTATAGCATGATGTACTATTGTATTTTTTAGTATGTAGGTACGGCGCACATTCATATTTCTTAATATCATATATAAGGAAAAAATGATATGCACCATTGTCATTATCTATGTAGTTACAAAATAGTTTTTGGGATCAAATTTCATATTAATCCGTTGGCAAACCCATTCATATAATTTTTAGTGATTGTAAAGAGAATTACTTATGTTGTATTTATATTATTAGTTGACCATAATATCTTTTATTGTTTTTTTATATTTGTTTATGTCAAAAGTTGGCACAAAAATTATAAAATTTGTTAAAGAGAATAGAATGAAGAAATTAAATGAAAAATAAAGAAAGCCAACACACAACAATTATAGGGGTTCGGTTAATCGATGAACTATGTCCACTTGAACTTTGTTACCGCTTCTACAAATTTTTTACAAATGTGATCTTATGTATCGGTAGTCAATGGATCGATGATGATCCAGGAAATCACAATATAAGTACAGAAATTTAAAATGCTGAAAAAATGATCTATAAAAAGTGTCTATCACCCTCTATTTATAAATGAAGATTGACAGATTATCTCTTTCACGTTTCCCCCACGTTTCCCACGTCTAGAAGGAGTTACTTTGAGAAGATCGTGGCCAAATCAACAAATTTTATGGATCGGCACCAACCCGAGAGCTAGGATTCAGTACCGATCTATAGTGATCGTTCGCTGACCATTTATTCTTTCTTTTGGTATTGATGGTTCTCTTCTTCTTTCGGGAGTTAACCACCTTGATGCGAACTTGCATTTGCGTGAAATCCATGGTTCGGTGATGAATAAAAGCCGCACAGTTCAACTACCATAAATTTATGACTTATCCATCGACGTTTGAGTTATATATTATTAGCGATCCATCCTAAATTACATGTTTGATAAATGATGGCCTTAGTTTTCACAAATGTTTTCGGTTTTGACATATGAAGCGACTAGGCATGTAGGCAATCCGCCAAGGTCTTTGGCATGCAAAAGGTTTTGTTTATGATTCTTGCTTAATACGTGAGTTTGGAAGTTATGGTTTTGGATTTCTGTTCGGCTATCTCCTATTTGATCGTTCTGACTTGGCCACATATGGTTGGTTATGAAGCTGGAAAACAATATTATTTAAGCAAAATATAAAAAGAAAAAAAAAATTTTCAAAAATTTAGATTTAAATTTTGAAATTTAAAATTTGAATAAAGAATATTAAAAAAATAAAAATGAAGTTTGGAAAATCCGATATTTCATTTTTTTAATATTTTTGATTAGTTTACATTCAAAAAAATTCGAAAATAATCAAATTTTTATAGCCTTTTAAAATAAAAATAAATACAATTATTATCTTTTTAAATCAAAGGCTAGTAAAATAATAATTTTTAAAATGGTAAAAATGTTACTTTGGTTGTTTTTACTTAAGGGAAAAAAACATACTTGTTTTTTTTTTGTTCAACGCACTATTTCAATAGGCTAAATTTACACACACATCAATAATCTCTAGATACGTCAGAAAACATAATAAACTCAAAATTACCTTTCTTTCATCTTCATTCTTTAGGACTTAAAATTTATCTGTACAAAACTAGAAATCTCTTGCATTATGGCTGTGGCTTTTTTAAAGCACTGAATTCTAAATGCTTGCTAAGTTATATATATTGATTGTTGAATTCTGAATGCTGTATAATCACATACTAATTTTTTTGCATTTTCAAATATTCGATCAGTGTTTACCTTAAGAAGAAAATTTTCCATTCTATCATTTCTGATCCTCTAAGTGCGGAAGGCATTGCTTAGGAGTGGTTGGAAAAATGGGCTGAAGGTATGCAGTAGATCTGGAACAAAATGGCTGGGACTTGGTCCCACTGGATAGCGGTTTGTGCTTGTGCTCAAACTAGATGATTTTCTCATTGTGGATCTCCGATGAAGAGAAGAAAGAGCAGGAGCTCTACTATAGACTTTTGGACAGTGAACTTGTCTAATTAGGTGAATTTGGCACCAATAACAAAAAGATTCTAGCTGCACCGGATTGGGATCGGAAATTTACTTTCTTGCCACGCACTCCTGGTTATTGCCCCCGAGCTCCTTTGCTGATTCCGTCGATATGTTAGAATTTAGTCATATTCTATCTTTGGTTATTTTAATGGTTATTGCTAGCTGGCCAGGCATGTTGGCAGTTATTATAGTTGCTGAAATGCCTTTAGGTAAAGACCCATTTTCCCGTACCCTTTGAATCGACAATAAACCACACATGCCTAAGTCAAATTGCACGAAAAGACGGATCTTTAAGGGTGATAAAGAAAAGTAGACCGAACAGAATCTCACTTGATGGGAATAACATATAATATTGAACAAATATTTTTACAGCGGAAAACTTTTAAATACATATATCAGAGTCTAACCTAAATTCAGCTTGGACAGTTATAAAATCTACCCTTACAATTGCTGACAAACATCAAACAAAATACACTAAGTACAGCGGATAATAAAATATGCTCATACATCGATGAATATCTCCAGCTCTCCTCTAGAAACTCTAACCGTCTTCGACTATCCTGAAACTACTCGGATCTGACCCGAGTATTGAAAATACCCGGATCAGGCTTGATAAACCAGCGTGACAAAATCTCGTTAATAAATGACAGTGTCATATATCAACTTTTGGATAAAATCCTTTAAAATAAAGAGTATCTCATAAGACCACGCCCACAAATAAATACGGACGGGTTTTTACCTCATGATAACTAAAACACTTTTATATCAAAACATTTGATATTATTTCTAATGACATCTCTTTGAAAACATTTGCAAATAAACTTATTAATCTTATCCGAAATTGTTACATTGATTAAATTCTAGCATAATAGGTTTACAATCAAGTCCGTAGGTTCTTATTGGAGAATGTATTTCCATACAAATGACCAGGCGCGGGATCTACCTTCCGAAATGGGTACACCTCTAGATGGATGTCCTGAGGCACAGAACATCTTCCCTCTACCAACACAAGACCGGCCTACCTCTGTAACTAGATAGTACCGAATATATCATCCCCCGGTCATTACCGACCTTTATTCGAGAGCTCTCTTTCCATGCACCACATAAATTAACATCCTGAATGTCTTAGCGGAAAGAAATATATCTAGAAGGGATGATCATACCCTAATTGAAAATGACCAACTTAGCCTTGCCGCATCTAATCCTGTTTCGGTCATTTTCGGTTTGATGAGGCTTAAGGCAACGATTACCTTTTCACATAGCACATATCACATCTTTGAATGCCAAATTTCCATTTCCATTTAACTACTAATTGCCTTCCACAAAAATACAACCCTTGAGCTCGTACGTCTCAAGGAGGGTGTTAAGCTAAGAGAAGTTGCCTTCTCCGCCGCCACCGATGCACGTTTGTAGAAACCAATGTAAGTAATCGTTAGAAATGCAATGTCAGACAAACGTCCATACAAGTTGTCCGAGAACAGGACAAATTGAAGGCACTCTCCTACTACAACTAGTAGCGAGTAGTTTTTGCAATCCGAAAAATCTCCATCACGAGAAGACCACTGCTATAAATAACTCTATAATTGGGAGCTACCCAGAGCATGTTCAACAAGCAGTCTTCACGCTATAAAGATCCACGGTCTTCAATCATCTTCAATATGTCTTCATGTTCGAAAGTATACATTGGTTCGAAGTGGTTTTCGGATAGGAATTACCCAAATCCGACCCCGGTTCCTTCGAAATCTAATTATCGATAAAAAGTGAATATGAGTATATAGGATTTATTAAGTCTCTTTTCACTTTAATTCTTTTCAGATGATTTCGAAATCTCTTTCTTTTAACTTAGGATAATACTAAGTAATTCATTCTTTTACTTTGGAAAATATCTCAGATTTCCTTACTTAATTCTTGATCCAAATTTCTTTACTTTTAGGCGGGTCAAAAACAATGTTATTTAAGACATCGTTTATGATAAACCCTAAATCAATCTTAACAAAAATATTTTTGAGTAAATAGGATCATAGAAATCATTCATTTAGGAGATTGCTTAACATTTGGATAATATCAATCTTCTTTTAATTCAAAAACTTAATACAGTCTTTTTATTTAAGAGCATCCGAGCCTTCCTTTCGATCTGTTCCACCCTTTGCCTAAGAAAAGAAAACATAGGCCAGGTAAGTTCAGGGCACCGGTTGCTCCATCTCTAACCTTAGTTAAACACCTTATTTTATCTTTCCAGATCTCACAGGCGGGACAAATGTACTAGTCGTTTCCGCATACTCAGATTTTCAACTTTATTTTGAAATTGCTTGTAAGTATCCCAAATTATCTTTCAAAACGCTTAATTATCCTTTTTAAAACATTCACAATTTATTCTGGGAAACGTCGTTACATTTAACTCATATTCCAAAAGTTATAGAATTCGCAACAGAAAAATGCCACGGAAAGTGCCATATAAGCTTATTTGAATTTAAACAACTTTTGAATACTTGAAAATTCATGTTTTTCGATCCAAATCTCTTTTAAAATTTTTAAATAGATTTATCAAATTTATTCATATTTTTCCGTAATTAAAATCGTTCATTTAAACAAATTTCTCGTTATGGTCACTAAACTGCACTAGCGCGATTTTTCTAGAAAATTGAATTGGTCTTAATTCAAAATCTACTTATCGAAACTTTAATTTTCTTTCTGCGTTTAGAAGATATGGATATAATAGTCTGGAATTTTCTTATCTCGAAGAATTCCGAGCCATATTCCACTCTACACATTCATTTGAACTTTTCGACGCGAAATCGCGAACTACAGTTGCGCGACGCGTCTAGTTTTAATTTATTTTTCAATACTTGAAATAATTTATTCAAATTGGATTTCAACACTTATAAAATCATTACAAATCATTTTAAATCAATATTTTCACTTTTTAAAGTATTTAAAATATATTTTCACTATTACATATTATAATTTTATTATATTTCCATTTTTCTAATATTAAATTTTGAATTCCAATTTCAATTCTAATCTTGAATTAAACACATTTAAAACTTAGATTTCAAATCTAATTTCAATTTAATCTTCAATTCAATCTCAAGCTAAACTTTACTTTTTTAAAATCCATTTCAATTTCACTGTTCGTCACAATTTCAATTCCTAATTAACTACCCTTTTCAAATCTGTTTTACTTCAAATTTCAAATTCTCTTTCATTTTAACTTTAATTTCACTTTTAAATGAAAAGAGACTTATTTTCCACAATATCTCATATTACTAAAATAAGGTCTTATTAAACAAAGGGATTACTTAATTAATACAAATTGATGTCCAACTTATCATCACAACCATACAACAATCATATAACACTAACATATTCAATACGGTAAATATCGTAACATTACTATGGATTATCCAACATATTCAAACAATCAATCAAACATCAATATCATCAAATAGTGATTATCTAACATAAAAATTAAGCATGATAATTAATATAATTCAAAAAGCTGTGAGAATTTCTCACCTTTATATCCACTCCATTAAACTTTAACGTAAGATTTCCGTCTCTCGCTAACGTGATATTTCCAACGTATCGTCTTTTGTCGTTTCCTTTCCGAACGCTTTTGTTTTTCTTTTCCTTTTCTTTTCCTTTTCTTCTCTTTTCCTTTTCTTTTCTTTTGTTTTTTTATATGGAAGAGAGGGATACGGCCTTGGTGTGGAGGAGGGTGTGGCCTTGGGTATGGCGTGTAGGAGGTGTAGGAGTGTATGGGTCGGGTTTTTGGTGTGTGGTGCTCGGGTTTGGAGCGTAGAGGCTCGGATTGGCTAGGGTGGCTCGGATTTGTGGTGTGTGGGCTCGTCCTTGGGGTTTACGGGGTGGGTAGGTGGAAGCTAGACTCGATTTTGGTGTGTAGGGTGGGCCGAGGTGAAGAGGGTTTTGGTATTTTGGAAGAGGAGTATAAGTGGTAGAAGGTGAATAGCTTAGAGGTAAAAGGAAAATGGGGTGGGAAGCCATGGAAATGGAGATGAAGGGGAAGGAGAAAATGAAGAAGAAGATAGAGAATGAAGTGTGAAAAATGAAAGGTATGGATGCATATTTGTACTTGAGCTTTGGATGACAAATGACTAAAATACTATTCTCCACCTTTTGACTTTTTAATTTACCTTTCTATCCTTAATTTGACCTTTGCTTAATGGAGAAGAAATGGTTTGGTTTGAATTTGTATTTAAGAAATGATGTTTACCTCTTTTCTTACACCTTAAAATGTTAAAATAACATTTGCTCCTTTTTCGTAAGTGGTGTGACTTAAGCATTAATGGTGATGTTAAAGATAGAAATGATTGCTTTCTTAAATTTTGCATTTTAAAGTGAAGACTTTGTATTAATTTGATTTGCATTAAATGCATGGATGTATGTGTCATTAATTCCTTAAGTTAGCTTTCTTTTCACTTTTCCATTTGCTTCTTTTTTTTGCATAAGCATAACATCTCATTAATGAGATGAGAAGTAAGGTAATGATGTTGTTTTATAAAAGCTTTAATTATTTTTAAATATGTCAAATCATACTTTTCACTTTTTATACATTTATTTAAACTTTTCAAAAGTAAACTCCTTTTGTCTTTTGGTGCTAAATGTAAAGTGTTTAAACAGTTTGTAAACTTGTACTTATAGGTTAGAAAATGTATCAAGTTGTAATAACTTGTCGACAACTTGTTTTGGTTAAAAACGACGCTTTTGACGACAAATTTTACAGTCAAAATTTGACGTTTTTATTAAGCTATATATTGAAGTAAACCAAACTTTAAAATGAACTTTTTACTTCTTTAAATAAATTAAAACAAGTTTCTTTATATTTTAAAATTATTTCTAGCTAATATCAAAATCTCCAATTTTACAGTGTGTGTAAAACTGACAAAATGCGACAAATTTTGGTTATTTTTGTAAAACGATTATTAACATACTTTTAAATATATAAATTTACTTTTATTATCTTTATTAGATGTTTTAAATAAGATTAACCTTTTTAAATAAATATTTAAATTCATTTATTTAAGCCTTTATTTATTATTAACAAAACTTAACTTTTGTCGATTTGTTCAAAAATCCAAATTTATACTTTTTAATTTATTATCTATAAGAATAAATAATTTCATTATTATATATAACATTTTTATTTAAGATATAAACTCCTTTTTAAATTTAAATCGAACAAAATCTCTCATTTTCAAAGTAGCGAAATTACGGGTCGTTACATTCTCCCCTACTTAAAAGCATTTCGTCCTCAAAATAAAAGTTAGGTAAAGGAATCTATCTCATACTTATATCCTCAAATAATTTGACTCATTTCTCATAATGATAGAAAAGAAGAAGGTCGATATCATAATAACACTAAAACAAATGATGCCAAACATGCATACAAAGATTCCCCACATTAATCTGAGTATCTATCACGTACTTACGGTTATATATACATCAAGTCAAACTTTTATCCTACTCATCCTAGTGTATAATGCACACTTAAGATAGAATATAAAACAACCAAATAAGACTATACATCCAAAAACAACCCCACTGATACTATATCAACAGAAATGAATACATCCACATAACTCATCCTCTGTCCTGAGCATGTACTATACCTGAGGTCTATATAAATTTACACATATCAAAACATAAGTCCAACTACTATATCTTAGTGCCTATTTTTAAAGATAACCATCCAACTACTAAGTAGACAGATCCAAAACATCATACTATATGTGACCTTTGATTCAATCTATTATTCAAATAAACAACTTTACCTCCGAACTAGTATCGATCCTCCGATTTTCTAGTGCGGACTTTGATCAAACTTTTTGATCACGAACCCTTGCTTTCCTTGCATATCTCTCAACTATGATAGAAAACTCATGTACATAATCATAAACTCTCATCGATGTTCGCCGTCAAGAATCGAGTGATAAACCCTTTTTTGGATTGATGTAAACACCTCAAAGTTCTGTACTCAAAACTTAGGTCAAAATTTATGTGCCAAAATGATCTACGTTTAACTTATGTACTTATTCACATTCATCTTTACCTAACATATTTTTTCAAAACTTCTATTAATCCAAGTTTATTTCACAACCATTGCTTTCTCCTAAATATATTATTACTTAAGCATACAAATATGACTTAAACTTGTATAATATACCTTTACTTCCTAAGAGTATATATACATATCCTTAATCTTCAAACCATCATTACTTCAACTAACGTGTTTAACAAATGTGGAACTCTAATATTATCTCAAATTAATAAGTTATAAAACTCAATCCTTAGTTTTTTTACCTAAGGTTTCCATTTAGCTAATATTATATATCCAACCCATATATTAATAAGACAACTTTACTAAGTGTACACCTTTTTCTCACTGATTCTATGATTAACTACTTAACTTATTTTCCTATCCATTTTCTAAATCAAATTTCTTAACCTTAAATCCATCAAATACTTTATTGTTAAATTGTGAAACTTAATTCACATGGTATTTGTTACTTAAACATTTTCATCCAACGATCAAACTACTAACCATATTATTCAAAAATATCCAATTCTAATCTTACTTAATTTTGAATTACAAATGTTACCCTAAATGTATCACTAATTCAAAGTTTTTATATTAGGATGATTTTTCTTATATCTCTTATTCCTAAATTTTACTCTGACTTTTAACCTAATCAAAGTGTCCAAATTTCAAATTAACTTAACTCCTTTATAAGTTATACAACTTATCTTTTTATATTATATTTAGTAAAAAGTCTCAGTTTAGGTTTATCTTTTTCTATCTTACTAATAAGAATCTTTTCCTAAGTATGCATTTTTCTTTACTTTCTCCAATTACACTTTTAGCTTCGGTATTATCATCAAATATCTTATAATCAAATTGTGAATTTTACTTCATAAGATATTTGTACTTAGCTTTTTAAACTCATCCATTATGATAATCACTTGATCATTATTATTTCTTAATATCAAATGCCTAAGGGTATATGATTAAAGTTCTAAATTCTAGCTTTCAACATGTTGATTCTATATGGAATATCTTGTAGTAAAATTGTGCAATTCTAATCACAAGATATTCATATTTAAGTTTTACTAAGCTAAATTACAAACATCATTAATTTCTAATCCAAAAATAATATCCCCTTTGATATTTATACTATAAACCCAAGGTAAAATTATTTCATCTACCAATTTCTTTAAAAAAAAATAATTTTTATAAAATTAACAAGTACGCGCTCGTATATATAATACTCTCATAACTCATTCTAGTGTGTTGCTAACCCCATCTCTAATGAGTCACTCATCCTAGGATATTACTAATCCTATCTCTGATGAGACTTTATCCATAACAGAGCCAAGGTTCTCGCTTAACCTTCAGCTCTGATACCAAATGTAAAGACCCGTTTTCCCGTACCCTTTGAGTCGATAATAAACCACACATATCTAACTCAAATTGCATGAAAAGACTGATATTTAAGGGTGATAAAAAAAAGTAGACAGAACAGAATCTCGCATGAATGGAATAACATATAAATTGAACAAATATTTTTACAGCGGAAAACTTTTAAATACATATATCAGAGTCTAACCTAAATTCATCTTGGACTTATAAAATCTTCCCTTACAATTGCTGACAAACATCAAACAAAATACACTAATTCTTTTCGAATGATTTCGAAATCTCTTTCTTTTAACTTAGGATAGTTCTAAGTAATTCATTCTTTTACTTTGGAAAATATCTCAAATTTCCTTACTTAATTCTTGATTCAAATTTCTTTACTTTTAGGCGGATCAAAAACAATGTTATTTAAGACATCGTTTACAATAAACCCTAAATCATTCTTAATAAAAACATTTTTGAGTAAATAGAATCATAGAAATCATTCATTTAGGAGATTTCTTAACATTTGGATAATACCAATCTTCTTTTAATTCAAAAACTTAATACAGACTCTTTATTTAAGAGCATCCGGGCTTTCCTTTCGATCTGTTCCACCCCTCGCATAAGAAAAGAAAACATAGGCCAGGTAAGTTCGGGGCACTGGTTGCTCCATCCCTAACCCTAGTTAAACACCATGTTTTATCTTTCCAGATCTCACAGGCGGGACAAATGTACTAGTCGTTTCCGCATACTCAGATTTTCAACTTTATTTTGAAATTGCTTATAAATATCTCAAATTATCTTTCAAAACGCTTAATTATCCTTTTTAAAGCATTCACAATTTATTCTGCGAAATGTCGTTACATTTAACTCGTATTCCAAAAGTTATAGAATTCGCAGCAGAAAAGTGCTACGGAAAGTGCCATATAAGCTTATTTGAATTTAAACAACTTTTAAATATTTGAAAATTCATATTTTTCGATCCATATCTCTTTTAAACTATTTAAATAGATTTATCAAATTTATTCCATATTTTTCCGTAATTAAAATCGTTCATTTAAACAAATTTCTTGTTATGATCACTAAACTGCACTAGCGCGATTTTTCTAGAAAATTGATTTGGTCTTAATTCAAAATCTACTTATCCAAACTTTGATTTTCTTTCTTCGTTTAGAAGATATGGATATAATAGTCTGGAATTTTCTTATCTCGAAGAATTCCGAGCCATATTCCACTCTACACATTCATTTGAACTTTTCGGCGCGAAATCGTGAACTACCGTTGCGCGACGCGTCTAGTTTTAACTTATTTTTCAACACTTGAAATATTTTATTCAAATTGGATCTCAACACTTATAAAATCATTACAAATTATTTTAAATCAATATTTTCACATTTATAGTATTTAAAATATATTTTCACTATTACCATATTATAATATTTTTATATTCCCATTTTTTTAATATTAAATTTTAAATTCCAATTTCAATTCAATTTCAATTCTAATCTTGAATTAAACACATTTAAAACTTAGATTTCAAATCTAAGTTCAATTTAAATTTCAATTCAATCTCAAATTAAACTTTACCTTTTCAAAATCCATTTCAATTTCAATTTCACTATTCGTCTCAATTTCAATTCCTAATTAACTACCCTTTTCAATTCTTTTTTACTTCAAATTTTAAATTATCTTTCATTTTAACTTTAATTTCACTTCTAAATGAAAAGAGACTTATTTTTCCACAATAT
Source organism: Allium cepa (assembly GCA_030765085.1). Lineage (NCBI taxonomy): Eukaryota > Viridiplantae > Streptophyta > Magnoliopsida > Asparagales > Amaryllidaceae > Allium > Allium cepa. The sequence goes on along the minus strand of CM060937.1, from coordinate 251,598,500 downwards.
CTCATATTACTAAAATATGGTCTTATTAAACAAAGGGATTACTTAATTAATAGAAATTTGATGTCCAAATTATCATCACAACCATACAACAATCATATAACACTAACATATTCAATATGGTAAATGTCATAACATTACTACGGATTATCCAACATATTCAAACAATCAATCAAACATCCATATCATCAAATAGTGATTATCTAACATAACAATTAAGCATGATAATCAATATAATTCAAAAAGCTGTGAGAATTTCTCACCTTTATATCCACTCCATTAAACTTTAACGTAAGATTTCCGTCTCTCGCTAACGTGATATTTCCAACGTATCGTCTTTTGTCATTTCCTTTCCGAACGCTTTTGTTTTTCTTTTCCTTTTCTTTTCCTTTTCTTCTCTTTTCCTTTTCTTTTCTTTTGTTTTTTTATATGGAAGAGAGGGAGTACAGCCTTGGTGTGGAGGAGGGTGTGGCCTTGGGTATGGCGTGTAGGAGGTGTAGGAGTGTATGGGTCGGGTTTTTGGTGTGTGGTGCTCGGGTTTGGAGTGTAGGGGCTCGGCTTGGCTAGGGTGGCTCGGGTTTGCAGTGTGTGGGCTCGGCCTTGGGGCCAAGGGGTGGGTAGGTGGAAGCTAGGCTTGATTTGGTGTGTAGGGTGATTTTGGCCGAAGGTGGAGAGGGTTCTGGTATTTTGGAGGAGGAGTATAAGTGGTAGAAGGTGAATGGCTTAGAGGTAGAAGGTGAATGGAGGTGGGAAACCATGGAAATGGAGGCGAAGAGAAATGAGAAAATGAAGAAGGAGGTGGAGAATGAAGTGTGAAAAATGAAAGGTATGGATGCATATTTATACTTGAGTTTTGGATGGCAAATGACTAAAATACCCTTCTCTACTTTTTGACTTTTTAATTTTCCTTTCTACCTTTGATTTGACCTTTGCTTAATGGAGAAGAAATGCTTTGATTTGAATTTGTACTTAAGAGATGATGTTTACCTCTTTTTCTTACACTTTAAAATGTTAAAATAACATTTGCTCCTTTTTCATAAGTGGTGTGACTTAAGCATTAATGGTGATGTTAAAGATAGAAATGATTGCTTTCTTAAATTTTTCATTTTAAAGTGAAGACTTTGTATTAATTTGATTTGCATTAAATGCATGGATGTATGTGTCATTAATTCCTTAAGTTAGCTTTCTTTTCGCTTTTCCATTTGCTTCTTTTTTTTGCATAAGCATAACATCTCATTAATGAGATGAGAAGTAAGGTAATGATGTTGTTTTATAAAAGCTTTAATTATTTTTAAATATGTCAAATCATACTTTTCACTTTTTATACATTTATTTAAACTTTTCAAAAGTAAACTCCTTTTGTCTTTTAGTGCTAAATGTAAAGTGTTTAAATAGTTTGTAAACTTGTATTTATAAGTTAGAAAATGTATCAAGTTGCAATAACTTGTCGACAACTTGTTTTGGTTAAAAACGACGCTTTTGACGACAAATTTTACAGTCAAAATTTGACGTTTTTATTAAGCTATATATTGAAGTAAACCAAACTTTAAAATGAACTTTTTTCTTCTTTAAATAAATTAAAACAAGTTTCTTTATATTTTAAAATTATCTTTAATTAATATCAAAATCTCTAATTTACAGTGTATGTAAAACTGACAAAATGCGATAAATTTTGGTTATTTTTGTAAAATGATTATCAACATACTTTTAAATATATAAATTTAATTTTATTATCTTTATTAGATGTTTTAAATAAGATTTAACCTTTTAAAGAAATATTTAAATTCGTTTATTTAAGCCTTTATTTATTATTAACAAAACTTAACTTTTGTCGATTTGTTCAAAAATCCAAATTTATGCTTTTTAATTTATTATCTATAAGAATAAATAAATTCTTTATTATATATAACATTTTTATTTAAGATTTAAACTCCTTTTTAAATTTAAATCGAACGAAACCTCTCATTTTCGAAATAGCGAAATTACGGGTCATTACACTTTACCTCACACTTGTTTTTAACATTTGGACGGTGGGCGGTCCACCTTAAAACCGTTGGGCTATCGATCAACTTTTGTTGGCTGAATATATATATATATATATATATATATATATATAGTATGACTGTATGATCTTCCGACCATATAAGCTTTTAATAATAAAAACATTCGATCAGTGTTAGTTAATATGGTTCTTTTGACAATACTACCACATTAGTTGGTCCTTTAAAAAAGGGTGATACTATTTACATTTAACTTAACGCTTATCTTTTCCATTTATCCTCTCACTCAATCAATTGCTTTACTCACCCACTTGCATGGATTTTTTCATAACCTTTTTATTTTTTTAAAACTATAACTTAACTTCTTCTCTTTACCTTTCTTCAAGTAATAAAATCAAAATTTATCCATCTAATTTCTCCATAGCCGATATTTTTCTACTTGATGTTTCATCGGTACATATGAATCCAACTAATTTTGTTACAATTTATTGTTATCGATTTTAATTGCAAGTAGAGTTTCATTTTTTGGTAAACTGTGTAACCCTAATTATGATTAGTATAATATTGAATAATTTACAGCTAAAATTAGATGTCATGGTATAGCTGTTAGAACCTCTCTTGTTGGATTTTATTCACAATAACTATATAATTATACCAAAGAACCTTTAGGCTAACTTACAGGTACATAAGTATCAAAAAGAGACAAACAAATACGTTTAACATGATGATACACCGTACAAAAGAGGATAGAAGTATATATATATATATATGAAGATATGAGAAGAGATATTCATGACAGAGATGAGACGAAGATGACAGACAAAGTACTGTTAGTCATAGAGTTTCATGTCTAGAGTGCACATATTTAAAATCTCTTCAAAGTGGTATATACACAAATACACACAAATGTATTTGATCACAAGTCAATTTCAAAGTTTAAAAACAAAAATCACTTCAAGTGGTCGACTGAATAGATCCCCGTAGTCAACTGAATTCGTGCACATACATACAATTGTAAACTAACAGTTTTAGTTGACTAAATATACAATTCAATCGACTAAACAAAATTCAGTCGATTAAACAAAGGAATTCAGTCGACTAAAACTGCCTTATTTTACACTAATTCATTTTTAACTTGAGATAAGACTTTTCACTTAAAAAATCAGTCGGCTGATTAACTTCATTCAATTAACTAAACGGTCGTAACAGCTATATTTTTTAAATTTTCTGAAGGGGTACTCTTCTCCATGAAGAGTTCTTCCTCTTCGTTAATGGTCGCAACCATTTCTATTGATCGTTCCTCTTTACTAAGAGTTGCAACCATACATATTATATATAATGCAAACAAATTCTTGAATTTGACATAAACTACATTCTTTAATTTTTTATGTATCGATTTTGAATTATCAAGTGCTTTCACATACTTTTAGTACTTTCAAACTGATTACTTATTCATTCAAGAATACAATTCTTGTGATCAAAACCTTTCCACTTCTTCACATGCACTCAATATATCACTCAGAAGAAGAATATAGAAAGGTTGTACTATATTGACTCATTTGTATTATTTAGAGCATAAGAAGTGAAAACACTTTGCTACTCTTTGTAGTCGAAGTCCTGTTGAAGATCTTCAGGCACGAAGTCCTATTCAGTAGCTTAGGTGGTTTGTAATATATAAGTCCTATTCGGCAGCCCGGACGGTCTATAATACCTATTCCTCTGGGTTAAGTGACGACGTATGTTAGTTAAATCCAAAATGAGTCTGAGACTGGACGTAGAATGGGAGTTCGAATCGGTATAAAAATCTCTGGTGCATTTTATTTATTGTAATTTTTATACTGCTAGTATGATATAAGTTTTAAATTAGTAAAATTATTCATATTGCTCGATCCGCATAGAACTTTCATAATATATTAAAGAACGTTCATTACTACTTCAATCAAAAATGTCAAATCGTTATTGTTTTGTTGTTTTTTGAACCAAAAAAATGATAAAACTAATTGTAATGGATACAAATATAATTAATTATGATAATCCATCCCTTACAAAATCAAATGTTTTAATGAAATATTAATTCATATGCATATTCTAAATAGAATTTAATATTTTAACTAATTTAGTTCTAACCTAAAGTTGATACTTTTTTGAATATGTTAAGGAGAACTCGACGGACTTGTAAACTCCTAAAGGAAATAAAATTAATTTACATGCATATTCTAAATAGAATTCGATATTTTAACTAATTTACTTATGATCTAAAATTAATTTTTTTTAATACACTTAGGAGAACCAGGCATGCTAGTAAACTCCTGAGGTAAATTAAATTATGCTTATCCGTTCAACTCATGAAACCTATAACTCCTGGATACTATTTTTTGCGACAATGTGCGCAAGGCAGGTCTCGAACTTGGGTCTGTTATCGGACCTAGACACTCATTTTCCATTGCATCACACCTGCTGACCAAAACAGAAAATGAAATTAATTTTTTTACATACATTATTCATTTCCTTTTCTTTTGTCGTTAACGATTGATATGATTGAAAATAATTATGTTCAAGTATTATATTTCTTTATTTCTAGTTATTCAATTGTGCAAAACGGTTAGCATTCATTTCAAGATCATTTTTTAAGTTTAAGGTGAGTTTTTAGAGTACATGATTTAATTTTATTAACGTTCAAGTGGCATTAGTAAGTGTTTAGCTTGGTATAAATAATAACTCCCTTTAAATAAAATGATTATTAGAGAATAATCTTAAAATTTTAAAATTTTAAATCTTTTAAATCTAAATATTTTAAGATATACAATGTTTGAATTAAGAAAATTTTGAATATTAGAAAAAATAAATTCTAAAACGAAAATTTAAAACGCTTGACAATAATACCCATTTTTCACGAAGGGACTACTAGTTCAAGAGGTAATATTTCTAGATTATGATTTTGAACGTTTTAGGTTCGATCCCGCGGTACATGAAAATGAGTACTCTACTTAAATTAAGTATCACTCTTGTTATCAAAAAGTAATACCACTTGTTCATTGGTTGGTCTTATTATTATAGATAATGAATTTGAAATATTAAGATTTTAAATTTAAATATCTTAATACAAAAAACTTGAAGTAAGAGAAATTTGAATACTAGAAAAATTAAATTCTAAAACCAAAAATTAGGACACCTGAACTTTCAAATTTGAAAATTTTGAAAGTTTGAGTTTCTACTGGTACGAATTTTAACGACTTGATTTTTATAAATTTTGAAATCTTGAAAGTCAACTGTAAAATTTTAATTTATTGTAGAATGAAGATGTTAGTTGAAAGTGACTGTAGAATCATGTAATATGGATATTATCTAAACTATTTATGCAGAATATAAAGTAAGTAAATAACAGTAAAATAAAATGACACCAAATATTTTTATACTGGTTCAAACTCCTGTTCTACGTCCAGTTTAAAACTCCTTATGGATTTAAACTAGCAACTCGCGCTTAACCCGGAGGAGTAGGTTTACACCGCATGAGCAACCGAACAGGGCTTTGACCACTTGAGCAACCAAATAGGATTTTTCCAGCTTGAGCAACCGAACAGGAATTAGATACAAATGAATTGTTTTCTTGACTTTATGTGCTCTTGTTACTGTTAAGTGTGGCTCGCATTATAAATGAAGTGGGTGCATGGATTGAATTGATAAGTTTCACATCATAAGATATTTGGAAGAATCGTAGTATATATATATGGGATTGTAGATTCCTTTTGTTACAATGTGTTGCCATTACCAGATTATATTCCCGATGGGAGGCAATGGAGGGATGTTCAATCAGAACGCCGGCATGGGAGACTTCTATCGTTGAAGGCATTAAACACGATGAATCAAACGCGGGAATGCCGAAATTCAACATGGTATCAGAGCTGCAAGGTTGATTGACGAATGTTAGACGCTATGGGAAGAGATGAAGCGACTCCAGTTGCTACAAGACCTTGTACTAGATGGATGTATAACGCATTAGGATCACAATTGGCAATTGAGAAATGGAATGGGCATAAAGACTTCGAGAAGTAGCAATGGAGGATGAAGGCTATTTTAATGAGGAATGAAGTGCATCCAGTAGTATTTTCCCCTGAGGAGTTGATGGTTAACATCTTATCCCGGAAAGGAAAGAGATGAAGAAATAGACGTTTACTACTTTACAACTAGCTATGGGAGAGAATGTCATCTCAGAGATTAGCAGTGAGACCACTGCTAGGGCATTTGGTTCAGGCTAGAGAATCTCTACTTGAAGAAATCTTTGACTAATCGTCTGATATTGCTGAAGACATTTTTCACCATGCGGATGAGAGAGGGTAATTCAATGAAGGAAGATCTTAATTTTTTTTTGATGATCTCATGATGAAGATGAAGTCTGTTGACTTGAAGATGGATAAGGAGCAAATGGCAAGGATTCTTTTTTGTTCTCCTTCGGAGCGTTACACAGGTTTCGCTAAAAGCCTTATCTTCACTAGAGACACATTGACATTGGAAGATGTGAGGTTGGGCCTTCTATCTGAGGGCTTGAGAGAACAAATGAAGAAGATAAGTGAAGGAAGTAGAGGTGGAAGTAGTAGTCACGGCCTGGTTGTTGAAAGAGGAAGAGATGATATAAAGAATTGTCACTCTAGAGGGCGTTCCAAGTCCAGCAAGCAGGTAATGGCAGAAGAGGAAAATCCAAGGATGGGAAGTGCTATATCTGTAAGAAACCTGAACATTGAAGAAAGTATTGTCCGGATTTGAAGAATAAGGAAGAAGACGGATCTTCATTATTTGCGGTGGAGAAGTCTGTATCTCATGATGTGCTGTCTGCAGTAGGATCAGATGTCTCAGACCATTGAGTGCTGGACTCGGAGGGCGTCTTTTCATATGACGCATGATAAGGATTACTTCAGTTCTTTCATTGGACAAGAGGGAATCTCTTTTCTTATGGGTAATGATGCTAGCTGTAGTGCAATGGGTGAAGGTATAATGAGGATTAGGATGTTTAACAGAGTGATACGCACTTTGACAGGTGTCCGATATGTTTCACGTCTTCGGAAGTCCTTAATTTCTTTAGGACAATTGATATCTTTGGAATTTAAGGGAACTATCGAGAAGGATAGTATGAAGGTTTCGAGAGGTGCACTAGTTCTTATGAAAGGATATGTGTTCCAAAATTTGTATTTGCTGAAAGGAACCACAGTTCTTGTAGAGTTGTGTGTTCGAGTAGACATTTCTCGTGCATTGGATGTCATAAAGCTTTGGCATCTCGGGTTGTGTCATATATCAAAGAAGGACTTAGAGTTGTTTCGGAGATGGAAGATGATCAAAGGGGGAACCTTCGAAAAGATGGACTTTTTACAGAAGTGTATGTTAGGCAAGCAAACTAAAGTATCTTTTGGAGTTGGACTCCATAGATCGAGGCGAGTACTTGAGTACGTACATACAAATGTTTGGGGACCGGTTGCTACTCCTTCTCTAGGAGGAGCAAAGTATTTTATCTCTTCATTGATGAATTTTCTCGGAAAGTATGGGTGTATGTGATGAAGGTCAAATCAAAGAGTTTTGAGAAGTTCAAAGACTGGAAAGCGTTTGTTGAGAACCAATCTGGTTCTAGATTGAAGGTGTTGAGATCTGATATTGGCGGTGAATTTATCTCTAGGGAGTTCCTCGATTTCTGTAGACAACATGGCATTCAGAGACATTTCACTACACCCAAAGATCTGTAATCCAATAGGTTTGTAGAAAGAATAAACGGGACACTGATGGAGAAGGCTCGTTGCTTGAGATTGACGGCATGCTTGTTTAGAAACTTTTAGGCTGATGCATTATCAATTGCGGCGCATATCATAAATATAATTCCATGATCATCCATAGATGGGAATATCCAAAGGATAAATGGAGAGGTAAAGCAGTGTGTATCTTGGTTACTTTCAAATTTTTTGTTGTCTTATGTACATTCAGCATACAGGTGATGATAAGTTGGAGGCTAGTGCATACAAGGGCATACTAATGGGATACACCGATGATATCAAAGGGTATCAAATTTGAAATCCAGTTGATCGGAAGATTGTTCATTCCATACATGTTACTTTCGATGAGTCTACTATGTTCAATCCGAATGAGAAGCTATCTACCACATCGGAAGATTCTGATAGGCCTAAGGAGATGGAAGAAGTTCTTGTGTTCCAGCCAAATAGTAGAGTTGTTATTGTTGTTGTTTGATTGCGCCAAAATTGGTCACAAACACCCAATGTCGTGAAAGCACCCGTTTATGAACACAAATCAGCAACAATCAATATAGAACTCAGATCTAAGCAATAACAATCACAATAATTCACAAATAACATTCACAAACACAGGATTTATGGTGGTTCGGCGATCTTGCCTACGTCCACTTTGAAGCTTATGTCTTTATTGATTCACTTGATGATTCCAATCGATTACAACGGATTACAATTGATGATAGCTTTCAAATCTGATTACAACAGCGATAAAGAAGTACGGAATTGAATTCAGCAGAGTCTGGACATTCAATGGCGGAAGATCCTCCTTTCTGAAGGCTTCAGGGTGCTATTTATAGGCGTAGGAGGCCCAGATCTCGCTCAAACTTAGGGAGACTTTTTTTGGCACGTGAGTGGGCCCACGCGACCGACCCCACCAAGTTTCGACTCGATCTGAGATCGATACGAAGTGACTTCGAATCCATCAAAAAATGATCCAATCGAGCTGAAACTTGGCGGTAACAATCTTTGCCTTGTATGGAAGCTACTGTGAAAATTTCATTGCATTTGGACTTGTGATTTGAGAGATATGATCGATTCAAGTTAATATTTTCGGTCGGCTGCTTGGTTCGAATCCATCACTTCGAACTAATGCCTTCGAATCGACCTAGTCACGTGGTTCTTTGGTGATGTGGCGCGCACTCCTCGCATCGATCCTATTTTTTCTCCGAGTTGACCGCTTCGCATCCATGAACTTCTCCTCGTTCGTATCGTGCGCCATGACCCGGTTTGCATCAATGGATCTGAATCATGGATCGATGCGAAGAGGATCGAGACGAGCCAAGTGGATTCGAAGAGGGCATAATTTATGGATACGAAGTAATGATCTAGCATTCTTGATGGATGCGAGGACGATCGATACGAAGTGGTGCTTGGGCACGAAACCGATCGATTCGAAGTAGGGTATACTGATGGTGATGGATTCGAAGTGCTCTGGACTCGATGGATACGAAACAGTGCTCTAGCATGGATAAGAACGTGCTGAGGGGATGCCCATCTGATGGATTCGAACCGATCGATTCGAAGTGATCAATATCCTGCTGATGGATTCGAATGTGATCGGTTCGAAGTACATGAAGCTTGGTGGATTCGAACTTGACAGACAGTGATGGATATGAATCCTATGGATTCGAAATGAGCATCTCCACGACTTTTTGATGGGTTCGAACGACATACTTTGGCTAAGTTGCATCGATCATATCTCGTTCATACGACTCCGATTAATCTGAAATTTGGAACACTGGCTTTCATGGTCTTTCTTGTCATGTCTTATCAATTGTAGCCTGATCCGGGCTAGGACAAAATTCATCGATATCCATAGCGAAGCGAAGTGCCATCAATCTCTGAGACGAACTGTCTTTTGTATCGACCAATCTTTTGGTATCACGGCTTTGCCAAAAAGCAGGATAACATTTGCCCCCCAAAATATACCTTGCGGTAGGAAGGCATGTTTTGTAATGCCATGAGCTGGATGTTCATATCCTGCTGATGTCCTGCAAAGGAATTTACAGTTTTATGTGACCTCAAATGACGACCGTTCGGGATCGAGATATTTGAGATGAAGTCCGACCGTTCATGGTCAAGCGCCTAACTTCAAATGACGATCGTTAGGGATCGAGCCATTTGAGGTGAAGTGCGACTGTGCGCGGTCAAGTGGCGGACCTCAAATGACGACCGTTCGTGATCGAGCCATTTGAGGTGAAGTGTGACCGTGCGCGGTCAAGTGGCGGACCTCAAATGACGACCGTTCGCGATCGAGCCATTTGAGGTGAGTTGAGTTATGTCGCTCGGGGTAAGTTGTGACCGTTCGAGGTCGGGTGTCGTTCGAGGCGAATTGTGACCGTTCGCGATCGTGTGCCGTTCGAGGCGAATTTGTGACCGTTCGCGGTCAGGTGGCGTTCGAGGCGAATTGTGACCGTTCGCGGTCGGGTGCCGTTCGAGGCGAGAAAGTGTGCCCGGGAGGGCTTGGTGTTATCGATGTCAGGGTCACGTTCGGGTGAGTTCCTGGATCGTTTGTGTGCCTATTGGAGGCGAATAAGTGTGCCCGGGGGGCTAGGTATTGTTGATACCAGGTTCACGTTCGAATGGGTCCTTGGATCGTTCGTCCGGGCGGCATATCGCCATCTCAGAGCATGCCTAAGGACCGTTCGCGACCCCGTACATGTGTAAGTAGCTTAGCCATTTCAGAATTATCAGAATCAAATATCTATTCAACAGATGAGTTTTAAATTAGAAATGTCCAAACAAACCAAGTCTAAATGTCCAAATCAAAATGAAACAAAAGCAAAGTAAGGATGTCAAAGTGTAAGTTCCCACTACGAAACGGTCAATGATCATTCAGAGCATACCTAGGGATCGTTCGCGATCTCGTACATCTGTAAATGATTTAATTGTTTTAGTGGGAAGCTTACGACTTGTCCATCGTTATTTCAATCAATTGATAATCATACGGTGTCCCGGTTCAGGGCCACCCCTGGCTGATGTAGACGGTGGCCGCTCCGACTCCACCCCTGGAGCTCGCCTCCTCACGTATTGAAGCAGCATGTCATTCCTGATGTGCCCTTCCACCTCATCCTTCAGATGCCTACAGTCGTTAGTGTTATGACCGTTTAATTCGTGGAATACACAATACTTATCCGATTTTCTTTCGTCAGAGGTTGGATCCCTTCGCATTGGTCTACGATACGGAACCTGCTCCTTCGTATCCTCATAAATTCGTTCCAGACTCTCATTCAGCTCTGAATGGTGGTGAATCATGCCTCTCTCCGCAGCCGCTTTGGCCCGTTACCACTATCCTCAGCCTTTCGTTTTCCTTTATCCTTGCCTGAGTCCTTTTCGAGAGGCATTTTGTCTTTAAGCACATAAACTTCTATTCCCTCTCCTTCTTCTCTTTCGGCATTCGCATCCTCCAAACGTAAAAACTTTTTTGCCTCGTCGTAGAATTCCCCTAGATCCACAGGTGGATCTTTAGTCAATGAATTTTTGAACTCTGTGCCATCAGCTACTCCGGACACTGCTGCCATCACCACCATAGATGGATCTGCTCGATCCACCGAAGCTGCTGCTGCATTGAATCGCGTTAGATAACTCCTCAGAGTCTCTCCAGCCTTCTATTTTAGAGTTGCCAAAGTCATCACATTCTTGGGTCTTGTGATGTGAACCCTGAATTGCCTCATAAATCTCTCGGTTAAATCATTCCATGTTCCGATAGATCCACTCTCTAGTTGTCTAAACCATAATGCTGCAATATCCGCCAAGTACAATGGAAAGCACCGGACCATAACCTCCTCTGATGCCCCCCAGCACCTCCATATGCCTCGTATATTTTGTCAGATGAACCGTGGGGTCCGTTCGCCCGTTATACATGTCCAACGATGGTAACTTGAAATCCGGTGGGTTCCAAGCTTGTCTGATTGCTGGAGTAAAAGGACTCCTATTAACTCCTCCAAATCTTGTTTACCAAACCGCCTCTCATAGCTCTTCTAACCATCTCTGCCAATTTGTCATTTTCTCCGAGATGCAATCTTCATTCACCACTTTCAACCTGCCCCCCGTGTTCACGAGGGAACTCCGGGATCTGCCCCCTTGACTGAGCGTTCACTCCTCTGCTACTCCCTGGTTGCGCAGATGTACCTCTTTCTCTCTCTGAGATTGGATCAACATTCTCCATGTGCGTGCCCCCTAGTTCAAGCGCTACGCCGGATGGTCCTGCTCCGTTTCGAACTCCATCTGCTTCTCTATTCTGTGCTCCAAGCTGTCCTATCTGTTGAAATAAAATCTGGATCAACTCCTCTTGTTTCTTCATCATTGTCTCCATCTCTTCCCTAGTGATGAAGATCGACGCTTGATTCACTCCTGAAGAAGCCTCTTGACTTCCTTGGTGTTCACTTCTCTCTGGCCTTTGTTTCTTACTTGTTTGTCTCGTCATGGTTCTTAGATCTAAATTCTTAAGTCTTCAAATTCAAATTATCCTGAATCAGCTTTTCTCAGTGAAAGCACCAAAATGTTTGCGCCAAAATTGGTCACAAACACCCAATGTCGTGAAAGCACCCGTTTATGAACACAAATCAGCAACAATCAATATAGAACTCAGATCTAAGCAATAACAATCACAATAATTCACAAACACAGGATTTATAGTGGTTCGGCGATCTTGCCTACGTCCACTTTGAAGCTTATGTCTTTATTGATTCACTTGATGATTCCAATCGATTACAGCGGATTACAATTGATGATTGCTTTCAAATCTGATTACAACAGCGATAAAGAAGTACGGAATTGAATTCAGCAGAGTCTGGACATTCAATGGCGGAAGATCCTCCTTTCTGAAGGCTTCAGGGTACTATTTATAGGCCTAGGAGGCCCAGATCTCGCTCAAACTTAGGGAGACTTTTTCTGGCACGTGAGTGGGCCCACAGGACCAACCCCACCAAGTTTCGACTCGATCTGAGATTGATACGAAGTAACTTCAAATCCATCAAAAAATGATCCAATCGAGCTGAAACTTGGCGGTAACAATCTTTACCTTGTATGAAAGCTACTGCGAAAATTTCATTGCATTTGGACTTGTGGTTTGAGAGATATGATCGATTCGAGTTAATATGTTTCGGTCGGCTACTTGGTTCGAATCCATCACTTCGAACCGATGCCTTCGAATCGACCTTGTCACGTGGTTCTTTGGTGACGTGGCGCACACTCCTCGCATCGATCCTATTTTTCCTACGAGTTGACCGCTTCGCATCCACGAACTTCGCCTCGTTCGTATCGTGCGCCACGACCCAGTTTGCATCAATGGATTCGAATCATGGATCGATGCGAAGAGGATCGAGACGAGCCAAGTGGATTCGAACATGGCAGAATTTATGGATACGAAGTAATGATCTGGCATTCTTGATGGATGCGAGGATGATCGATACGAAGTAGTGCTTGGGCATGAAACCGATCGATTCGAAGTAGGGTATAATGATGGTGATGGATTCGAAGTGCTCTGGACTCGATGGATACGAAACAGTGCTCTAGCATGGATACGAACGTGCTGAGGGGATGCCCATCTGATGGATTCGAACTGATCGATTCGAAGTGATCAATATCCTGCCGATGGATTCGAATGTGATCGGTTCGAAGTACATGAAGCCTGGTGGATTCGAACTTGACAGACAGTGATGGATACGAATCCTATGGATTCGAAATGAGCATCTCCTCAACTTTTTGATGGGTTCGAACGACATACTTTGGCTAACTTGCATCGATCATATCTCGTTCATACGACCTCCGATTAACCTAAAATTTGGAACACTGGCTTTCATAGTCTTGCTTGTCATGTCTTATCAATTGTAGCCTGATCCGGGCTCGGACAAAATTCATTGATATCCATAGCGAAGTGAAGTGCAACCAATCTCTGAGATGAACTGTCTTTTGTATCGACCAATCTTTTGGTATCACGGCTTTACCAAAAAGCGGGATAACATTTGCCCCCCAAAATATGCCTTGCTGTAGGAAGGCGTGTTTTGTAATGCCATGAGCTGGATGTTCATATCCTGCTGATGTCCTGCAAAGGAATTTACAGTTTTATGTGACCTCAAATGACGACCGTTCGGGATCGAGATATTTGAGATGAAGTGCAACCGTTCATGGTCAAGCGCCTAACTTCAAATGACGATCGTTCGGGATCGAGCCATTTGAGGTGAAGTGCGACTGTGCGCAGTCTACTGGCGGACCTCAAATGACGACCGTTCGTGATCGAGCAATTTGAGGTGAAGTGCGACCGTGCGCGGTCATGTGGCGGACCTCAAATGATGACCGTTCGTGATCGACCCATTTGAGGTGAGTTGAGTTGTGCCGTTCGGGGCGAGTTGTGACCGTTCGAGGTCGGGTGTCGTTCGAGGCGAATTGTGACCGTTCGTGATCGTGTGCCGTTCGAGGCGAATTGGTGACCGTTCGCGGTCGGGTGCCGTTCGAGGCGAATTGTGACCGTTCGCGGTCGGGTGCCATTCGAGGCGAGAAAGTGTGCCCGAGAAGGCTTGGTGTTATCGATGCCAGGTTCACGTTCGGGTGAGTTCCTGGATCGTTTGTGTGCCTATTGGAGGTGAATAAGTGTGCCCTAAGGGCTTGGTATTGTTGATACCAGGTTCAAGTTCGAGTGGGTCCCTGGATCGTTCTTCAGGGCGGCATATCGCCATCTCAGAGCATGCCTAAGGACCGTTCGCGACCCCGTACATGTGTAAGTAGCTTAGCCATTTCAGAATTATCAAAATTAAATATCTATTCAACAGATGAGTTTTAAAATAGAAATATCCAAACAAACCAAGTATAAATGTCCAAATAAAAATGAAACAAAAGCAAAGTAAGGATGTCAAAGTGTAAGTTCTCACTACGAAACGGTCAATGATCATTCAGAGCATACCTGGGGATCATTCGCGATCTCGTACATCTGTAAATGATTTAATTGTGTTAGTGGAAAGCTTACGACTTGTCCATTGTTATTTCAATCAATTGATAATCATACGGTGTCCCGGTTCAGGGCCACCCCTGGCTGATGTAGACGGTGGCCGCTCCGACTCCACCCTTGGAGCTCGCCTCCTCACGTATTGAAGCAGCATGTCATTCCTGATGTGCCTTTCCACCTCATCCTTCAGATGCCTGCAGTCGTTAGTATTATGACCGTTTAATTCGTGAAATACACAATACTTATCCGATTTTCTTTCGTCAGAGGTTGGATCCCTTCGCATTGGTCTACGATACGGAACCTGCTCCTTGGTATCCTGATAAATTCGTTCCACACTCTCATTCAGCTCTGAATAGGTGGTGAATCGTGCCTCTCTCCGCAGCCGCTTTGGCCCATTACTACTATCGTCAGCCTTTGGTTTTCCTTTATCCTTGCCTGAGTCCTTTTCGAGAGGCATTTTGTCTTTAAGCACATAAACTTCTATTCCCTCTCCTTCTTCTCTTTCGGCATTCGCATCCTCCAATCGTAAAAACTTTTCTACCTCGTCGTAGAATTCCCCTAGATCCACAGGTGGATCTTTAGTCAATGAATTTTTGAACTCTGTGCCATCAGCTACTCCGGACACAGCTTCCATCACCACCATAGATGGATCTGCTCGATCCACCGAAGCTGCTGCTGCATTGAATCGCGTTAGATAACTCCTCAGAGTCTCTCCAGCCTTCTGTTTTAGAGTTGCCTAAGTCATCACATTCTTGGGTCTTGTAATGTGAACCCTGAATTGCCTCATAAATCTCTCAGTTAAATCATTCCATGTTCCGATAGATCCACTCTCTAGTTGTCTAAACCATAATGCTACAATATCCGCCAAGTACAATGGAAAGCACCGGGCCATAACCTCCTCTGATGCCCCCAGCACCTCCATATGCCTCATATACTTTGTCAGATGAACCGTGGGGTCCGTTCTCCCGTTATACATGTCCAACGATGGTAACTTGAAATCTGGTGGGTTCCTAGCTCGTCTGATTGCTGGAGTAAAAGGACTCCTATTAACATCCTCCAAATCTTTGTTTACCAAACCGCCTCTCATAACTCTTCTAACCATCTCTGCCAATTTGTCATTGTCTCCGAGATGCAATCTTCGTTCACCACTTTCAACCTGCCCCCCGTGTTCGTGAGGGAACTCCGGGATCTGCCTCCTTGACTGAGCGTTCACTCCTCTGCTACTCCCTGGTTGCGCAGATGTACCTCTTTCTCTCTCCGAGATTGGATCAACATTCTCCATGTGCGTGCCCCCTAGTTCAGACGCTATGCCGGATGGTCCTGCTCCGTTTCGAACTCCATCTGCTTCTATATTCTGTGCTCCAAGCTGCCCTATCTGTTGAAATAAACTCTGGATCAACTCCTCTTGTTTCTTCATCATTGTCTCCATCTCTTCCCTAGTGATGAAGATCGACGCTTGATTCGCTCCTGAAGAAGCCTCTTGACTTCCTTGGTGTTCACTTCTCTCTGGCCTTTGTTTCTTACTTGTTTGTCTCGTCATGGTTCTTAGATCTAAATTCTTAAGTCTTCAAATTCAAATTATCCTGAATCAGCTTTTCTCAGTGAAAGCACCAAAATTTTTGCGCCAAAATTGGTCACAAACACCCAATGTCGTGAAAGCACCCGTTTATGAACACAAATCAGCAACAATCAATATAGAAATCAGATCTAAGCAATAACAATCACAATAATTCACAAATAACATTCACAAACACAGGATTTATAGTGGTTTGGCGATCTTGCCTACGTCCACTTTGAAGCTTATGTCTTTATTGATTCACTTGATGATTCCAATCGATTACAGCGGATTACAATTGATGATAGCTTTCAAATCTGATTACAACAGCGATAAAGAAGTACGGAATTGAATTCAGCAGAGTCTGGACATTCAATGGCGGAAGATCCTCCATTTTGAAGGCTTCAGGGTGCTATTTATAGGCTTAGGAGGCCCAGATCTCACTCAAACTTAGGGAGACTTTTTCTGGCACGTGAGTGGGCCCACGCGACTGACCCCACCAAGTTTCGACTCGATCTGAGATCGATACGAAGTGACTTCGAATCCATCAATAAATGATCCAATCGAGCTGAAACTTGGCAGTAACAATATTTACCTTGTATGAAAGCTAATGTGAAAATTTCGTTGCATTTGGACTTGTGGTTTGAGAGATATGATCGATTCGAGTTAATATGTTTCGATCGGCTGCTTGGTTCGAATCCATCACTTCGAACCGATGCCTTCGAATCGACCTTGTCACGTGGTTCTTTGGTGACGTGGCGCGCACTCCTCGCATTGATCCTATTTTTTCTCCGAGTTGACCGCTTCGCATCCATGAACTTCGCCTCGTTCGTATCGTGCGCCACGACCCAGTTTGCATCAATGGATTTGAATCATGGATCGATGCGAAGAGGATCGAGACGAGCCAAGTGGATTCGAACAGGGCAGAATTTATGGATACGAAGTAATGATCTGGCATTCTTGATGGATGCGAGGACGATCGATACGAAGTAGTGCTTGGGCACGAAACCGATCGATTCGAAGTAGGGTATACTGATGGTGATGGATTCGAAGTGCTCTGGACTCGATGGATACGAAACAGTGCTCTAGCATGGATAAGAACGTGCTGAGGGGATGCCCATCTGATGGATTCGAACCGATCGATTCGAAGTGATCAATATCCTGCTGATGGATTCGAATGTGATCGGTTCGAAGTACATGAAGCCTGGTGGATTCGAACTTGACAGACAGTGATGGATACGAATCCTATGGATTCGAAATGAGCATCTCCTCAACTTTTTGATGGGTTCGAACGACATACTTTGGCTAACTTGCATCGATCATATCTCGTTCATATGACCTCCGATTAACCTGAAATTTGGAACACTGGCTTTCATGGTCTTGTTTGTCATGTCTTATCAATTGTAGCCTGATCCGGGCTCGGACAAAATTCATCGATATCCATAGCGAAGCGAAGTGCAACCAATCTCGGAGACGAACTGTCTTTTGTATCGACCAATCTTTTGGTATCACGGCTTTGCCAAAAAGCGGGATAACACTGTTGAGGAAAACGCAGTTGATGAAACGTCACAGAATAGTCCACAGGTACCTTCTAGTAGTGTTGGTGATGTGCATGAATTTAGAAGAAGTTCAGTTCAAGGTAGGGCTGAAAGGAGTTTATGCGAAGCAGTACCTACCCCGGTCAGTCATAGAACTGTTAGGCCGCCCGAAAGGTATAGTGATTAGTAGTTTGTGAACCTTATACTTGGTAATCAATTTGACTACGCCCTACATGTGGTTCTTGAGGAGCCGCTTGACCTTGATAAAGCTTTGAATTCATGTGATAGTTCAAAGTGGATGTGCGCTATGGAAGAGGAGTTAGAGTCGTTGAAGAAGAACAAGACTTGGGATTTGGTACCACCTTCTCAAGGAAGCCGAGCCATAGGTTGCAAATGGGTGTTCAAGGTGAAGGATGATGGGAGATACAAGGCCAAACTAGTTGCTAAAAAGTTTTCACAAAGAAAGAGATGGAGTATGATGGGATATTCTTTACAATAGTAAGGCATACGTTCATCTGCATTTTGCTCGCTATCATTGCAGCTCATGACTTAGAGCTGGAGCAACTGGACGTGAAAACCTCTTTCTTGCATGAAGACTTGGATGAGACTACCTACATGAAGTAGCCAGAAGGATTTGTTGTAGATGGAAAATAAAATTGGGTTTGCAAATTGAAGAAGTCATTGTATGGACTTAAGCAGTCACCTAAACAATGGTACAAGAGGTTTGATTATTTTATGCTTTCACTTGGTTTTCATCGTAGCATCAAAGACGCTTGTGTGTGCTTCAAGCATTTAAAGAATGATATATGGGTGTACCTACTCGTGTACATGGATGATATGTCGATTTCTTCCAAGGATAAGGCTGAAATCGAAAGTTTAAAGTGAAAGCCAAAAGCGGAATTTGAAATGAAAGAACTTGGAGAAGCAAAGAAAATTTTGGGCATGGAAATTCAAATGGATAGAAAGCTAGGACTTTTGAGCCTCACTCAAAAGTAGTACGTTCGAAAGGTGCTTACTTGGTTTAGCATGGAAGGGACAAAGGCAGTCAGCACACTCATGCCTTTACACATATAGGTTCTTAGTAAAGGCTTTCCGTTCTCATAAAAGGACAAGGCTTATATGATGAAAGTTCCATATGCAAGTGCAATTGGCAGCTTGATGTATGTCATGGTCTGCACTAGGCCTGACATTGCACAGGCCGTTGGATTGGTCATCATGGAAAATCCAAGAAAGACGCATTGGGAAGCAGTGAAGTGTATGTTCAGATACCTTAGAGGAACTCTAAAATATGGACTTGTCTTTGGCAGCAGAGGAAGAGATTTTAGCTTGGTTGGATTTTGTGATTCCGACTATGCCGTTGATAGAAATCGAAGGAAATCAACCTTTGAATGTGTTCACCATTGGTGGGATAGCGATCAGTCTAAGAGCGAGGTTGCAGACGATTGTGCCTTTGTCTACTATAAAGGCAGAGCTCATAGCTGCAGTTGAAGCAGCTAAGGAGGCACTTTATTTAAGGCGATTTTTGTATGATTTAGGCTTCGCATACGAAGGAGTGAATGTGCAATGTGACAGTCAAAGTGAAATTCACTTAGATGAAAATCTGGCATTCATCCCGAGGATGAAGCATATTGAGGTGAGAGAGTCGTTCCTTGTCTCGATGAGCGAAGAGAAGCTAGTTCATCCTCAAAAAGTTCACACAAAGGAAAATACAGCAGACATGTTTACAAGTCATTGCCTGTTGCTAAGTTCGAGCATTGCTCGGACTTGATTCGCTTAATGAAGTGCTAGGTGCCACGGGGTGGCACGTGGGGAGAGTTGAGATGTTTCATGGAGACGTTTGTTTTCATGGTGGAGATTGAGAGGTTCTACACGGACAAGGTACTTTGAACACTTTGTTAACGGACGGTGGCCTTGCCGGATTTTGTTGATAGAGTGTAATGGGTAATGGCATCTCGAAGTTCGTTGAGTAAGTATCCATTATTGGAGCATAAAGTTGTAGAGGGAGTTAGATGGTTTGATAGAATATGGCAGAGATTTTTGGAATTGTTACCTTGATTCCATCACTGGCAGAGTTGAAGTCGCCGAGGAGGAAGTGAAGCACCCAAAACTTTAGATCAAAGTGACGACGCTGGAAGAGAATCCCTAAGTTGCGGTGATGAACCGAATCGTTTGATTCGGTGATTACACCAAACAAGAAATCTCATTCTGGGGGATAGCGGCTTCGTCCGGTGGAGGTGAGTCACTTCGGTGAGGAGAAGAAGTAATATTTGGAGCGGTGTTAAAGTAGTGATTTCGTTCGAGGTATGCATATGGAGGGCATTGGTTTGGAGCGGTGAAGTGATGAAGACCTAACCAGAGTTTTTGTCCGATGAAGTGATAAAGACAGAACCAAACTGAGATGCCCGACCAAAATGAACAGATGCCGGTCCAAATTCCTCGTTTGGGCATTGGTTGCCGAACCAAATGCCAAGCTTTTACGGACCAAACATGTTGGCCTATGTCGGACCGAAAGTGTATTGAAACAAATTTGCATACCGGACCAGAATGTGAAGTGTGTTACCAAACCAGATGGGTTATGTCGAACCAAATTGTGTCGGACCAGATGCATGCCGAACCAAGTAGTGCCGCTCCAGATGTTTGGTTCGGAAATTGGGCTTTGTCAGTCCAGATGGATGTCGAACCAAACCTCAGGACTGCTATATAGCAGCTACCCCTTCGTATTTCTTCACTCTATAAATAGTGGAGCTTCTAGACAACAATGGCAGTCATACTAGAGAGCTAAAACTCTGTAGAATTTTGTCTGTATCATTATTTCTTCCTATGTGTAGCCTCCAAAAGTGAATCAATTTTGTAACTCTAATCTTTTAGTGATTAATAAAATCTTCTCTCCCCAAGTGGGCGTACATTGCCTCGTGGAAGTGGAACCACTATAAATACTGGTATTATTTATTTTTCTGCATTGTATAGATCTATGACTATCTATTCTAGTGTTTATCTCTGTTTGTTTTGTCTTACTGCAATCACGATTCAGTTGTTTTCCGCTGCGTTAGGTTATTTTTATTCTTTTAGACTGATCATCTGAAGTGAATTTCCCAAACAGTTGCAACACTAATTTGTCAAATGAAGTACACCCTTCCTATTTTCTTTTCCTCAAGTATGATATATATATATATATATATATATATATATATAATATGCTCGTGAAGATAAAGAAGTATAGAATGCTTTAGAAAAAGAGAATTATAAACATGATTTCACAATTTCTAAACAACTGAATATTTAAGAGAGTAGAGAGTAGAAAGTTAAGTTGTTTTGATCTTGAATGACGTGTGTGTGTAGTGATTGAAGAGTTACATGTTTGCAAATAGTTCTGTTGGATTGGAAATGATCTCCCCTCTTCTTGGAAGTGATTTCTCTTCAGGAAGAAGAGACATTTTTTCAAAAAATTTGAAAATACGACAGTTGAAATAAGCTTAGTCGACTGAATATAGTTATTTAGTCGACTATGTAGAAACAGAAAATTCATAGTTCGAATTTACAGTATCTAGTCGACTAAATATTTGATTTAGCTGACTAAATCTTGTGTTTAGTCGATTAAATATTTGATTTAGTCGACTAAATATGTGTGATTTTCAATATATACAACTTTGAACTTAAGAAAAGATTTTAACAATGAATACTAAAACTATACCAACTTTAAACTCATTTTTGTCAAATGTTCGACAAGTCTTGAGCTCCTTTTCATGAATCAAAATCTTGTAGTCCAACATTCTTCACCCTTTTGATTGATGACAACTAAATTTTGTAGACTATAACTCCCTCTGAAATTGTGCTGGTATTCTTGTAGACCTGCAAAATTTGTTAGTGCATCTTCTCCCCTGTTATTGCTCACATTGCATTTGCCGGTGATATATCCTTTGGATTTATCTCCAAAAGTGACAGTCCGTCTGAGTAGATAATGTTTGTTAACATCTCTTTATTTCCTGTCATGCGTTTTGAGCAACCATTGTCCAGTATCCATTTTCCTCTCTTTTTAAGTGGTACCTGCAAGAAATATAAAATTAACATTGGTACCCACCTTTTGTTAGGGTCCTAAGAGTTAGGTTTTTGAAAACCAAACCCAAGAGGGTTCAGAATTCCTTTTGTAAATATAATCTTTATTTTTATGAACAGTTTCTATATAAGATTTTATGTATTTGTTTCTAATCAAAGAACTATTGATTTTTGCCCAAATTTTGATAGATTTAGAATGATTTGGAATTTTTGAAACTGATTTTGCAATCAGGTAAATAGGCATAAGGAAGAAGTTGCAAAAAAATTTAGTCTAGGGGACAAGAAGTTTGCTTTTTAGCCTGAAGGACACTTTTAAGTGTAAACTGAAAATGATAGTTACAACTATCATTCTGTGATTTACACTAAAAAGTGTCCTTCTGCCTAAAAAACAAACTTCTTGTCCCTGAAACTAAATTTTTTTCTAAGTTTTTCCTTTAGCCTAAAAACCCCTTTTGCAATAGTATCATTGTTCTTTTTAAAATTATTATATAAAGAATTCCTTTTATGGAATGGTTTTTTATACTTTTTTATATCCTACATCTTTTTATTTGAAACTATCTGAGAATTTTCTATAATTTAGAAAGATTCTCTCTTCCTTTGTTAAAATTAGAGACATTTTTAGTAATATCGTCTAATTTTGTTTTAAGACTAGAAATATATAATTCCAATATTTTAATATTAGCTTTTAAGTCATGATTTTTCACTAAAAGAGCATCATTCTTTTTTTCCTGAGCTTCAATTTCTTGGCTTAACGTAGAGAGCTGAGAAGTTATATTAGAACAAGATTTCTGAGAGGTTTCAAGTTCTTCTTCTAAAATCTCTTTCTCATTCCTTAACATATCTACCTCAATTTCAGTCGTATTCAATTTTTCAAGAGTTTCTTTATAATTTCTTTTGATGTTTCTTAGCTTATCAAGTAATTCTAAATTTATATCCACTAAATCATCAAAAGTTAAATTGCCCACATTGTCATTTGTGGCCATAAAACAGATATTGGCTTGTTCAGAATCGTTGTCTGTGTCTTTATCTGATGATGAAGATGATTCTGAATCATCATATGCAACAGCGAAGGCTTTCTTTTTGAATATATCTTTCGTATTCTTAAATTTGTCTCTTTTCCAATCAGTACAGTCTTTCTTGATGTGCCCTTTTTTATGACATTCATAACATTCAAAAGTAGAGAACGATGGTTTGTTGTTGTTATTATTACTGTTGAAGTTATTCTGTTGTTTCTGAATTTATTGATCTTTCTAAATTTCAAAAAAAAATGAAATTCTTAGCAATAAACGTCATATCTTCCTCATCTGAATCTGATTCATCCTTTTCTACTTGGAATGTTATATTCTTCCTATCTTGTGCCTGTACTCGTTTTGCCTGGAGATTAACTTCATAAGACATTTGATTTCCCATCAACTCTTTTGGTTTAATGGTTGAAATGTCGTTAGCTTCTTCGATTGCTAAGAATTTTCGTTCTCACTCATCCGTTAAAGAGTTGAGGATTTTTGAAACAATATCAAAATTTTAATATTTTCTCCTAATGCTAAGAGGAAATGATATATGTCTTGAAGTCTAGAGTACATTTCATTTATTGTTTCATCTTGCTTCATTTGAAATTCTGGAACTGATTCTTGAGCACAGAAATCTTACTCTACTTTACTTTGTTTGTACATTCATGTGTAATTTTAACTGTACGCCAAATTTCGTAAGCAGTATTGTACATGTTAACTCTATCAAACTCGTTTTTCTTTTATGCACAAAATAACATATAAATAGCTTCGACATCTGCAGTATCATCTAGTTTTTGTGTGTTAGACCATTGTGAATATTCAGTAGTAGGCATGTTATATTCCTCTTGAGTAATATTCTAGGTTTCATAACCATTGGTTTGCATATAAATTCTCATTCTAATAGACCAATAGTTATAGTTCAGACCATTAAATAGTGGTGATCGTGTAGTAGATTGACCTTCAGTAAAACTTACGTCGATGTTGTTTTTGTTAGAACTGGACCAGCCCGCAGCGATAGTGATGGGTGTATTTCAATTTTTTTATCCTATTGGATCTTTATTGGGCTCATGAAGTCTAATTCATTTAGAACAATTCTAAATTTGTCTTAATAAAATCATGTATTTTATTTAAATTTAAGTAATTTGTAATGTAAAGTTAATTTGAATAATTTAATATATATATAATTTTATATATATATATATATATATATATATAATTATATATATAATTATATATATATAATTATATATATAATTATATATATACATGTATCATATACATATACATATGTGTGTGCATGTGTAACATAATAATCAGTGAAGTGTATAACATGCCCGTATATAGATGTTGGAATTTACATCGCAATGGACATATTAGCTCATTTCGCATGTTTTAGGCTGTCTAAATATGAGCATAAATCTATAATGCAAAGTATATTTATATAAATACGTATACATATATTTAAAAAATATTTTATAACTAAAAGTCTCAAAATTATATATATATATAGTTTAAAAAATTTGTATAAATATATATGCATAATTAAACATATAAAATTATACATACATATATATATATAACGATTAAAATATTATATATAAGGTTAAATAAAATATATATATATATATAATTAATTACATTCAAATACTTAAAATATAATTATGTATATTTTAAAATTATTTCCAGATCGAAATTAGGATATTAAACATAAAATAATAATTTTATAATTTTATCATTATTATATATATAATAAATAGTTTTAATCATAATAATTAAAATATTAGTAACAAATATTAAAAAATCAAATTTTAAAATTTATGAAAATTTAGGATCATAAAATACAGGTTTAAATTTTTAACATGATTTTTTGGAATAAAATATAATTTTTAATAAATAAAAAAAAGTTCAACCGAAGTAATTTAATTATTAAAAATATTAAATGTTAAATAAAAATTCTGAAAATTTTTCCATAGGTTACTGCATAGATGTAGTAATTTTCAAAAATATAAGATCGAATTTTAAGTGCAATAATTATTTTAGATATAATAAACAATTCAAATAATCAATAAAAGATAATTTAAAATTATTTATATATAAAAAAAATATTCTAAAATTTGATAATTAATATTATGTATAAATATGTATAAGGAAAATCTCTATGCTATTTATACATTATAAATATACATATATGTAATTATATGTTTAAAATATACATTATTCTATATTTAAATTAATATATAAATATACATAAAATAATTAATAATGGCAAAGTTTAAATTTTTTTTACAGCAAATTAGATTTGTTTATACAAAAATTATAACACATAATAATATAACCATGCACATAACCAAACTAATTTGTGACAACTATATATACCTATGAAAATCTCACCTAACTATATATACAACATTAATATATATATATATATATATATATATATATATATATATATATATATATGCAGATGGGATTAATCAATATTAAATCATAAAATATGGTATGATTACTGTAATATATAAATAATATACCAATTGATGATACCTTTGAGTCCACTTGAATCAATGAATTCCTTTCTCTAGTTATGCTCGATCCGTCAGATTGCAAGCCTGGAATCGTCGACCTTTTCTATCAAATAGTGTTTTTACTTAATTTGAATTGATTTGAGATTCTTAAAACTAATATGAGATTAATTTCGGCCAGCAAACTTGATAATTATGGCAGCCAAAAGTTGTTTTTGATTAAGGGTTTAGAGATCCATATGTATAAACTTGTACAAGAGAGATATTAGGACAATCTCATCACCTATTCTCTCTTAATCTTAGTCATCCATTCTAGGTCTAATACTAAGTTTTACCCTCTTGAATAATTTGTCAAAACCGAAATTTGCAGCCCTAATGATAGGCTTTAAACTAATTTAAGCCCAAGCCAAAATGTTATGCAATTAAATCTAATTTAATTGCTTACAGATATCGTATATCGATTGGTACATTTATAACTATTATAAATATATAACAATTTTTATTTCTCAAACCATATTCAAATTTTATAATTAATATTTCATAAATATTAATTAATTTAATTTATTTGTAACAATTATAAACTAATTAAATCATTTGGTTTTAAGGGAATTCATCTTTTAGTTGTGTAACTCTTAGGTGTAAATTTGGTCAGCAATCAATACCGAACTATTCGAATGTTAACGTTCACACGTCACTTAGCAAGTGGTATGATATTATGGCCAAATTTATCGCTTATTCATTTGCAGTAAAATCTTATTTAATTTAATAAGCGTTACCGTAAGTGACATTTAAATACACCAATTCTATTCGTCGAAACTGTATCACTTTGGATTTATGGAATTTGGTAGGTCAAAATTCTAATATTGTCCATATTCAACTCTATAATCCAAACACAAAGACCTTGGTTCAATAATAACAATTATTATTGACCGAACTACTCTGGCAACAGATTTTGACTTTGTGTTGACGTAAGTTGATCGTGATACTAACCCCATATAACTGAGGAGACGAGTCCTCTCTTGAATAGTGTTTCACTTCCACTCGATTCAACTATAGTTACTTGATGGATGTCGTGCCATAATTTGATTATAATTAAAGCATAACTTCCACAATTAAGATCTACTGTGTTCTCAAGTCAAAAGAACTATGTAAATTAATCACATCGATATTTTCTATTTAACCTTAGCTATATTAACCGACAGAAAATTATCGAGTGAGCCGTTCCATAGTTATCCAATAACTATCAGTACGTAACTCTAGGTGCCCCAGTAGTCATAAGTAATATATTGCCCAACATTTAGAGAGCGTTATATACTCTAGGCTCAACGGATACACGATATCCAGTCTCAATGCATCTTGACTGGGATCATTTAAAATGGTATATTTGTTTTATTGTGATAAATTACTCACGGTTATAACCTTTGTAACTACTATCACAGAATATGTCATTTATGTATTTTCTATTAAATATACTTTTAATTAAATTAATTAATTAATATAACCACATTATATCAAGTATATAATAGAAAGAAACGCCTTTATTATAATATAAATGAGATTGTTTAACGAGTCAGATATATGTAACAAATTACATAATTGCCCTTAGGGCATACCTCTAATTCTATTAGTTTTTCATATTACTAATATATCAGATAATTGTGTTATGGCTATAAGATGACCTCGCTCTGATACCAAATCAAATGAAAGTGACTGTAGAATCGTGTAATATGGATATCATCTAAACTACTTGTGCGGAATATAAAGTAAGTAAATAGTAGTAAAATAAAATGATACTGGATATTTTTATATTGGTTCGAACTCCCGTTCTACGTCCAGTGCCAGACTCCTTCTGGATTTAAACTAACAACCCTCACCTAAGCCACCACCTGAGCAAGCAAACAGGACTTTGACCACTTGAGCAACCGAACAGGATTTTTCCCGCCCGAGCAACCGAACATGACTTTGATTCAAATGAAATGTTTTCTTGACTTTGCGTGCTCTTGATACAACATAGATTTGTCAAATGAAGTACACCTTTCGTATAATCTTTATCTTAAGTATCATATGTATATTTATGTGCTCGTGAAGATAAAGGAAGTATAGAATGCTTTAGAAAAAGAGAATTAGAAACTTGATTTCATAATTTCTAAATACCTGAATAATCAAGAAAGTGGAGAGTAGAAAGTAAGTTGTTTTGATCTTGAATAGCATGCATATATATAGTGATTGAAGAGTGACAACTGTTTGCAAATAGTTCTATTGAATTGGAAATGGTCTCTTCTTGGATGTGATTTCTCTTCAGGAAGAAGAGACATCTTTTCAGAAAATTTGAAAATATGACAGTTTAAATAAGTTTAGTAGACTAAATATAGTTATTTAGTCGACTAAGTAGAAACATAAAATTCATATTTTGAATTTTTTGCATTTAGTCGACTAAATATTTGATTTAGTCGACTAAATCTTGTATTTGGTGATTGAGTCGACTAAATATGTGTGATTTTCAATATACATAGGTTTAAACTTGAGGAAAGATTTTAGCAATGAATACTAAAACTATATCAACTTTAAACTCATTTTTGTCAAATGTTTGGTAAGTCTTGAGCTTCTTGTCATGAATCAAAATCTTGTGATCCAACATTAATGAGGGTATAAATGAAAGAAATAATTATTCAGCTTTCAAAACTAGTAATAAGAATGAATAAGATGATGAACATTTATTTCTGAACAAGTACACTACCAAAAAAACCTTGATTTTACAGCGGTCAAACATGTCATTAAACTATCGCTAAACCGTCGCTAAATGCAAATTTAGCGACGGATTTATGACGGTTGGCACATGTCAATAAAAACAGAGTTGGCACTAGTGCTAATTTAATGATGGAATTTAGCATGAAATCACGGACTACTATTCGACGTTTGTATAAAATTTAAAAAAAAAATTAAAAATTCATTTGTGAACCATAGCTACTTAGCTTGGGATCAACGACGGATGTTGCAAATTTCCATCGCTAGTCACACGTTGATTTGCGAAGGTTCAGCGACGGATTTAGTGATTTTTGTATTTCCATTCGTCATTATCTCTTACGTGTTAACAACAAATTTGTTTGTAAATTCCACTAGTATTCTCTTTCCATTCCGCCAACAGCCGTAATAATTTGATATGCTAAATCTTTATTTTCATTTCATAGTTTTTCCTTTAAAATAGACGCCAGAAGTTCGACAATCAATAATAAAATCATATACACATTTACGTATATACACACACATGCACATTTTATACAAAACGAATAACATAAACAAAAATGAAAATGCAATTATAAATCATTAATCAATATACACACTAAGTTGAACTCTAAACGAAACTATTGAAGTAGTGCTACTATCCCGTACGAAAAACAATATCATCCATAGCCATGACTAGTATCCAAAAAAATAAAATCATATTTACAACAAAATGTGTCTAGCTATCATAACTGAAGTGCTTACGAGGACAACAAAGAGTCTTCATAATCAGTCGTGTCTCTGATGCATTACCATCACCTTTGCTAGTTGTGCCTCAAAATTCTCTCTGTCTGCCTTTTACTTCCATGCAAGCCTTCTGCGCTCCCATTCTCAAGCTCAAAACACGTCCTACAAAAAAATTGTAGCTCATGAACATCTTCATCGCCAATACAATGGTGTTTTGAATTTTGAGAAGATGAGGAAAGTTGTAAAGTAAAAATGAAATTATAAATAACAGTGCGTAAAAACTAGCAACAAGCAGCAGTTGGTCCGTTGGATTTCGTTTATCCTCGACAATTTATTCATGTGGCTAGAAAATTGTGGGTACAAACGGAATGCATGGAAAGTAGAATGCTACTTGATACCGCTTATAAAAACTAACATTTCGATAAATTTTCACAAATGATATTTTGTAAACATTACAGAAGACATCCATATTTCATTCACAACTTAGTTTTGCTAAGAGTTGTGTTTCAAAATTTTCATTCTCACAATAGTTCTGGCTTCGAGGATCTAAGAGTAGAGTTGTCAATGGATACCAGAAAAATTTGAAATCCGTCCGCTTCCGCATCCGAAAAGCGAATAAAAATCCGATATTCCGAAAAAATGATGCTGATGCGGAGACATCCGCATTCGAAAATTATCCGTCAGATTTATGTCAAGATTACAGTTCAAATTATGTGTATTTTAATGCGGTAAATGATATTCATTTATTATTTTATTAAGTTAGTAGTTTATATTATATGCACTTAATGTTTATCAACTGCTTGAAACTATTTATTATCATCATATTTGTTAAATTTTAATACTTGTATAATCAATGAGATTGAAAAATATTTATGTTAAACTAAAATTTTCTTTTTGTAATTCTTGATTTTTCGGTCGTTAGCGGATAGGATGATTATTTGATATCCGTCTGTATCCACGAATGCGGATATCTGATATTCGAAAATAATTTCGGATGCGGATAGTGGATTTCGGATGCGGATATGACACTATCTGCATTCGAAAGCATCCGTTAACAGGCCTGTCCAAAAGCTAGCTCAAAATTGATCGCTTGAAATATCCAAAAATTCAGTTTCATTCCAAATTTTGAAAATTCTATTTCATTTCTGATTTTTCAATTTTAACAAAAGCCCAACAATCCCTAACAAAAGCCCAGCGGTAGTTATAGAAATCATCGCATTCATTCAAAAAATCAACCTAAATCAAATTTGTTTTCTTTAATAAAAAAAAATGCCCTAACTCTATGTGCGTAAACACATATACTGACATGGATTGTCGCTGCTCACACTCCAAAATATTCAGTCTATAATATTTCCATGAGATTTTTACATTTCAATATTCAGAAAACAAAAGATAGTTATCTTTCGGGGTGCCAATACCAAAGACTAGAGCGTACCCATATTAAAAAGGGTGCAAGAGTGGCAACCAGCTATCTAAACTTGATTTTTGAAGGTCTTGAATGGTTGTGTCCAAACTTCCTTTTTACACCTACAATTCTTAAAAAAATATGACATACCAATCGGTTCCATAATTAGTAATTCCCTCAACAATGATTTGGTATCAGCCGCAAGCATCATGGAGCCTCCTTGGTTCATTTGCTCAGCATTTGTAAGTTCAGGTTCGTGATCACATGGATTGGCTTTTTGCCTATAATAGCTCAAAAGCATTAACTATTATGCATACTAGTATGGGGGTCCGTGTTTCGCACACGGGCAATGTTATTTTTGAAATTTCAAAAAGACACCGAGTAGAGTAGTTCAATGAATTTTCTTTATTAGTAGTAGAGATATGCATCAGGCATCATTGTTAACATAATGATAGAAAATTTACATAGATGACAAAATTAAGGATAAAATGGTTATCATTAAAATACTTAATTTTCTGATACAACATATAAAGTTAACAACATAATAACGTTGACATGCAAATATGAAATCACACGCACACATTATTTTCATTTAGTTATCTAATTCTTGAACAATATTTTGCACCTATTAGAATTTATTTTAGCATTTACACCCTTACTCTCACACAATCATGCATGCCATTTTTTACGAAAATTGATGTGTCATAAGATCTCAATGATTATTGGTTAGATGAAGCTCTTATGCTTCCTTTCTCTAGTTAGCATGAAAACATGTTGTTTGTAAGACTTGCATTTAGTTAAGTGAAAATAAAGGACAGATTCCTAAAATCAAACTTAATACATAAAACATCCTCCAAACAAAAAAAGATATAAATTACATTACTATTTTCAAATACTGTAATTTTCTTTCCTAAAATACCATTCTGCTTCATTTCATGGCTTAACGTTGATTCTTCATATGTGGATGTTATTCTCACATCGATAATTAAAATTTGCACCCCATTAAAACGCATTAACTTTTTGTAGAAACGACGGATTAACAAAACGTTTTCAGCATTAAATCACAAATTTTATTATCTTTCTAATGAGTGTCATTATACATATATAAAAATAACGGCAGGTCAAGTTATTTGCGGATCTGAAGAAGGGGGTTTACAGGTGCAGCGCGCCACTGTCCGAAGGCGAGGGTCCGAAGGCGCGGGTTTTATAGGGGGCAGTGCACCCCTGTCCGGAGGAGGGGTTCGGGGCGAAGCGCAAATTTTTTTTTGTAAAGTGATGATTTTGAAATTTTCTGCAATTATATGTTGTGATTGCAGACAATTCAGGAATTATATGCAATAATCGCAGAAAAGTCTGCAATTATGTGGTATGGTTCCACTTTTGGCGATTACTTGTGGAATAATTGCAGACTTTATTGCAATTATTCAATATAATTGCATAAAAGTATTCAATTATGGAATAATTCATTTAATTGCAGAAAAGTCTGCAATTATTCCACGTAATTGCATAAAAGTCTGCAATTATTTCATATAATTGCATAAAAGTCTGTAATTATAAAAAATAATTGTTGACATTGAAGAAAAATCGATGATTATTTCATATAATTGCAGAAAATGACAAGTATACGGAATAATTGTAAAAAAAATCTACAATTATATGAAACAATAGCAGTGAAGTCTGCAATTATTCGATATAATTGCATAAAAGTCTGCAATTATATGAAATAAATGCTGACATTTGACGAAAAAGTGATGTTTTTCAAAAATTGCATAATTCTCTACAAATATGATTTTCTTGGTATCAACAATGAATCTCATTTTAAAGATTGTAAAATTTATGATTTTTTGGTGAAAACAGTATGTTGATCCGATGTTTCTACAGAAAGTTATGCACGTTTGAAATGCTAAAAACGTAAAGGGTATTTGGGTCTTTTGGTGCAGACGGATTTAAAAATAGGGACTAAAAACATAATTTTATTTTGGACGGATGTTTTCTCTATTTTGAAACTTAAAGGGATGTGAGCCAAACTATCCCTTTAGTTAATGTAGCTTCTAGAGGTTGGATAACTTACATCTTCTTTCAGATATAACTCTAAATGCAATAGCTTCTCTAACAATTGATATCGTTCACAAATGAACTCAGAAACCCTTCTCTCTATTTCTTTATGATGATAAGGTCAGGTTGGTTACATTGTCAGAATAACCATGTACACAAAGCAGAGAAGACAAATATTCTGAAGTCGGTACTCAGTAGTAGTTACTTAAATCTTGGAAAAAAATCATATTAACATAGGCAGTTAAGTAGATGAACCATGTTTTTATTACCTTTCCAAATGTTTAAATATAAAAAATAATCATTTGACACAATGCACTTAATGAATCAAGAATATTTCAATAGAAGAAAAAATATCATAATATTTAATAAGTAAAACCACATATTAACATTCGAGATAAGCTTGACAGGTACTTACTTTAGAATAACATGAAGAAGAGATAACTCACTGTAACATTAAGTCGACAAGCACCATTGTTCAAGTGGTTAATTGATTCGGCTTTGGTGTAAGAGGTCACAAGTTCGAAACTTGATTTCGAACGTTTATTGACATGAGATATGTTGTCCTAATGATTTGTTGTATATAAAGTACCATTTCAAAAAAAAACATTAAGTCATTGTAAACGGCACAATTTCATTATAACAACTTTTCAGAAAGCAGCCATAATTAAATATCATCATATTATAAGGAATGTAGTCAAATAAATAATTATTATTTTTACCCAACTTTCCTGTCAAATTGTGTTATGTTGTGCAATCCCCAGGTCATGCCTCTGCCCAAAAGAACCTCGCCACCAAGCAGTCTTTATTACTTGATCTTTATTACCTTTCATGCTCACAATTAAGAGTAAACCATGTTAACTATTAACAAAATGCAGTAATGGCAGATCTTATGAAAATTCAAAATAATCCTATTTTTGATAATCTTGATCAGAATGGAGTCTCTTCTTCATCTCCATCTCTCCTCCCTCCATTATCAATCTCTGTCCCCCTTTCACAACAACCCAAACTCAAAGATAAACCCTCCAATCCGAACAGTGTTGTTGTAAATGTTGATGCTGTTGTAGATGATGATGGGTTTCAGGAAGTTGTATACAACAGGAGAGCAAACAGAAAGAATCCTAATTCTCATTTTCAGAGAAATATTCCAAGAAAACCAGAAAGTGCTCGGAATTCTTTCTATTCTGGCAAGGCAGATTCAAGAAACGATATTACACAGTCAAGAAATGTATACAGGCAACCGTCGAACTCAAGAAACCAAATTCCCACTGCCTCAGCCAACATTGACACTGCTCAGAAGATGCAGAAAGCCTCTTCGTGGGCTGATCTTCTCAAGAAAGGAGGGTTAGACTCTGAATTTGACTTGCATTATGTTGCTCCTATCAATATAAATGATAAGAAATTTGTTACTGTGAAGGAAGACATTGATAAACGTACATAGAGTAAATGGAGTTATTCTATTATTGCTTATGTATATGGTCCTCGTCCTCCATATCATCATTTCAAGACTTATATTACTCGAAATTGGAATCCCACGGGAAGCTTTGAGATTTACACTAGAAATAATGGTTTCTTTATAATAAGATTTTCAAAGATTGAAGATTGTGAAAAAACTTTAAATGGGGGGCCATATTTCATAAATGGCAAGCTGATTATTCTGAAAAAATGGAACAAGAAATTTAATTTTGATAGGGATTTTCTGTCTTCTATGCCAATATGGATTAGGTTGCCTGAATTAAGCCTAAGATTGTGGGACAAGGATGCATTTAGTGCTATTGCAAGTTTGGTGGGTATGCCACTAAAATTAGATGAACCAACTGCTAAGGAAACAAGACTGAGTTATGCAAGAATTCTTGTTGAAATAAAAGCTGATGCAGAGCAATGAAATGAAGCTAACATCACAATGTATGATGGTGACAGTATGGTACAAAGAATTGAATATGAGTGGATCCCACCAAGATGCAAGTCTTGCAAATGTTTTGGACATTCAATTGAAAACTGCACTGCCAAAAGAGTATGGAAAGAAAAATGCAGAGAGAATGATTCTACATTAGAGATTAATGCAGAGGAAATCAGTAATGCAGCAATAGAAAAAACTGTGCAGGAAACTCATGGGAAAATTATGGATACTAACCACACCTCTCATGCAGTAAATCAAGAAAATATGCAATATAAAAACAGTTACCCCCCTCAGAAAACTGATGTAGGAAAAACAGTTCCTTCAAAAGCATTGGTGGAAGATAATCCAAATACTAATGCTTTTGTTCAGGCTAATACTGTAGAAGACATAATGAATGTAGAACAAATCTCTGCTGACTTAAATTTTGCAGAGATAATTGAACCTCCAAAGAACACTGACTTATCATCCCTCTCTGATTCTTTCTCTCCAATTAAGCAGAAGTCCTTATCCAGGAAAGCATTTCAGACAGCAGTGAATGCTGTTTCATCTTTATCTACAGATAAAAAGAAAAGTAGAAAGAAAGCTACAACTAGAATTAAAAGCCTTAATGACATCACATTTGCAGAACAAGTAGAAGATGATATAGACAAAGAATTCAGAGAAAAATACATTTCAAAAAATGACAAATGGAAAAAGCTTCTAAAAGTCAAAAGTGACTCTGCATTCAAAAAAAAGGGAAGGAAGTTGGAAGTGAAAGAGGATGATGATAGCTATTGTGATTCACCGTAGCTAATCACATATCCTTTGAATATCCTTATTTATAATTTTTATATTTCTTATTATATCTATAATCTCATGGAATGTTAGAGGTCTCAATTCCTCGATTAGAAAATTAGATGTTTCTAATTTACTTGTGTCTGAAAAACCTAGCATTATAGGTCTGTTAGAGCATAAATTAGATAATGATAAGATTGCTGACTATCATATTAGGCATCTCCCTAATTGGAGAAGTATAAATAATAACCAAAAGGGGGGCAATGGTAGAATTCTTGTCTTATGGGATGATAATATCTGGAGTTTAAATAACTATATTTTAAATCTTCAATATATCCACTGCTTATTTTCTAATAAAGGTGGGTTTGTTTTAAATATTTCTTTTATATATGCATCAAACTTTAAAAGTGAAAGGTCTGATTTATGGAATCATATTGAGAATTTAAATGGGAAAATATCACATCCTTGGATCATAATGGGTGATTTTAATACAATCATGCATTCATATGATAAGAGAGGAGGTGTTCCTATCCCTTTTAGTAAACTAGAATATATTAATAAATTTTTTCTAAGAACTGGTATCATTGAAGCTAATATTATTGGTAACAAATATACTTGGAGGTCTGGTAAATTTAGAAACATACACTGCAAACTTGATAGAATTTTAATAAATCAAAATTTTGCTAATATATTTCCCCATTACAAATGTTGTACTCTCCCACAAGCTACCAGTGATCACACTGTAGGATCGATTTCACCCTAGAGGGGGGGGTGAATAGGGTGATAGTGTAAATTATAAAAATTAATCGCGGAAGCTTATAAAATAATTTCAATTCAGATCACAGAATAGCAGCACAGATATCGCAGAATATAAATAACAGAACAACACAGAATTTACCCAGCTTCGGCAAAACCCTGCCTACGTGCTGCCCCCAAGGTTTCTACTAGAAATTAGATAGTCCCTCGCTTACACACGTAAACTCGCTATACCCGCTATTGACTAATCTAACTCTACGCTCAAAACCTTACCACAACTCAACCACCGAGTTGCGAATTCTCAAGCTACGCCACGTAGCTTGTCCCCTAGTCACACGACTAGAAATTTAAAAACGGTTTAAAAAAGAAAATACAATTAAAAAACAATTAAAAAACAATTAAAAAACAAAGTGACCCTAATTTAAAAATAAAAGCCCTTATATAATATAATAGAGAAATAAGCCGGCCCCCTTTTTATTTTTCGGCTCGTTCTTCTTTAGTGGCGGCTTTTGTTCTTTCGTTCGTATCTCTTTGCAAAAATGAGGGCTTTCCTCCTTGATCCAAATTAGGGCTTTCGAAGAGTCGTTATTGCTTCAATCGAATCTGTGGTTGTTCGACAATTTCCTTGCTCGATCGATTTCTCATTGCTCTCTCTCTGGCTACTTCGAGTTGATGGAGTTTTAACTTCGATTCGGTATGTGATTTTTGTTTATGCTGTTCTGGTATGCTTCATTGAACTCCATACATATTGCCGATGATGTGAATTTGATTATATAGGGTTTGTAACCCTAGATTTGCGTCGTATATTCTCTATTTGAATTTGTCATATTATTCACCTCGGCCACTTGATTTTGTTTCGATGATTGAGATGTTTTTGACTTTTTCATATGAATATACTTTCTTTGCTTGATAGTCACGTTGTTGATTCGTGACTTGGTCAATTACGTTTGCTACCAAGGTTTTGACTTGCGGCTTTGAATTGGTTATATATTTTGATTTTGTGAATTTCTGATGACATTATTCGAACTTCGGCATTTTGACTTGACTGCATCTCTCGGCCATCACTGTGTTCATGTAGTCTTGTTCATGCTGTAGCTTGATTCATGTATACATTCATGAATTCTCTAGTTGACTTCCTGCAGTTGCATACCCTTTGTCATTATGGCCTTGAACCTGTACTTGTAGTTGTTCAACCTGGTTTTGATACTTGCAGTTGTATCGCTTGATATTCATTGCATAGTATATTTGTGCATTTTGAAAATGTTGCATTGTACTCTGACCTTGTTGCCTTTGTTCATTTGCCGCTTAGCTTGCTCGTTCGGTCTTGTCTGATCTCTGGTTTACCATCTGCATTCACTACAGTTTGTACATGCATTTGCCACTGTTTGATACAGTTTTGAACTGTACAGTATGGTCCATGAATGCAAGATATTGAACTTGTATATATTTGCACATTTGTTACATTGTACTTGTTGTATGTGTTGCTTCATGTTTTTGTTCATGTTGGCACTAGTTTTGCTTTGAGCACACTTCTGGTTATTTGAACGTCTGGGCTTATCCACTGTTTCACTTGACGCTGCTGTGTCTTTGTTTCATTGAATTTCTGGTTGGTGCATTGTCATTCACTGTTGCTGCACATGTCTACTGTGTTCATTTCTGTAGTATAACCTGTTGCACTCTTTATGTTGTATTGACCTCTTATCCTTAGCTGTTCATTTGTGCATTTGGATTTTTGGTCGACCCTATCTCCTTGAGTTGCAGTGCTTCATGTTGTATTCATCGTCAGTTTAGTCGTGCACTTGGTCTCTTCACTGTGTTGCACTCTTTGATGGTTCATTGGTGCACTGCTTATTCATGTATGTTTGCATCGACTTGTTGCAGTACTTGAATCTATATTGTCACTGGTTTTGCTTGGTGGTCTTGTACTTGTATACTGCTGGTTTGAGGCTGTGTCATGTTTGAACATAGCATTCATGTGTACATTTGAGTTGCACCTGAGTTGAATCCAGTTTTAAAACTCGGGTTTGACCATGTGCTGAGAGTTGTGACTTTTATGTTATTGCACGTGAGTTGAACCCAGCTTTTTATTTGGGTTTGACCTGTGCTCACCTGTCCCTGTAAATCAATCAAGTGTATATCGGTGTGCACGGCCTTGTGACATATACAGTGATACACTGTGTATGTCACAAGTTGTTCGTGTATGATGGATTCAAATTTAAATGATGACGAACAACCCAAATAACTGAGGCAAACAATGTTTTCAAAATCATCTTTTATTTTTGAATTGCAAAAATATTTTTTTTTTCAATTTTACTGCGTTAGTGAATATTTTTGCAGATTGCTCAGATGCTGGATTCAAACTGGAAGGAAGTTGAAGATAAATACGAGTGTGAGTGATATGTAGTGAGGTTATTAATGTAAACTGAATTGTGATGTAATCAAAAATGTATATGTATAGTGAGAGCTTGAATTTGTACTATCAAAATTGTAATAAATATTTGTTTGAATAAAATATTCGTTTGAATTCAAATTCCGTGTTATTTATTTTATTCAGCAAATATTTATTTGATCTGTGAAAAATAAAACGGTATATTATCAAATACATTTGAACGAATATATATATATGTTTATTATCATCAAACAAAAATCATATAAGCGCATATTCAACACACACACCTATTCAAATTTTTCTCACTGAAAATAATGATTGCATAAAAAACATTCCATTTAGATTTATGAATGGGTGGGTATATGATGATAATTATAGAAATGTTATCTCCAAATGCTTGGCATTTAAAATTCATGGCACTGCTCAATATAAATTCTACAAATTTTTGCAAATTGCCAAAGGCCATATTAAAAACTGGAACAATAGCAGAAATAAAAATGAGCTTAAAAATATTAGAGATGAATGTGAGATGTTACAGAATGCTCTTGATAATAATTGCTCAGACAGTAACATTACTACCAATTTTTTTCAAGCTTAAAATAATCTCATTACTTCTCTCCATATTCATTCAGTTAATATGAGGCAAAAGGCCAAGGTTGACTGGCTTACAAATGGAGATGAAGCTAGCAGATTTTTTTATGCAAAAATGACAAATAGAAAAAATAGAAATACTATTGGCAAACTTATTGATGCAAATGGTAATGCTTTAAAGAATTCTAAGGATTTAGAGAGAGAAGCCATTAACTACTTCACAGAGTTATTCAATACTGATAATTATTTGAATTCATTTCCTTCCATCAATGTTAAATTTTCTTTAAAAGAAACGAGTCAGGAAATTTTATTAGCCCCTGTTAATCTTTTAGATATCAAAAATATTGTTTTCAATGCTAATAATAACAAAAGCCCTGGTCTTGATGGATTTGGGGCTAAGTTTTATAAAACTCATTGGTCTGATATTAATTCTAAAATCTTTGAAGTCATATTGAATTTTTTAGAACTGGGAAGCTTTTAAAATCTTTTAACCATACCTTCATAACTCTTGTCCCAAAAACACATAATCCAAATGGTATGGAAGATTATAGACCAATCTCATGTTGTAACTTTATTTACAAAATTATTTCTACTATTCTTTGCAACAGGATTAAATTGTTTTTAAAATTTTTAATTTCTGAAAATCAGTGTGCATTCATTCCTGGTAGGCTAATTACTAAAAACACTTTGCTTGCACATAAACTTATTAGGAATTTTAACATGAATAGCAAAAATGTCATGTGTATCAAAATTGATTTACACAAAGCTTTTGACAAAATAAACAGGGATTTTATAATTCATATGATGACTATAATGGGTTTTAATACAAAATTCTATGACCTTGTTAAAGAATGTATTAAAAATGTTACATACTCTGTGATGATTAATGGCTCCCCAACTGGCTATATCCAAAGTAATAGAGGAATTAGACAAGGAGATCCCCTTTCTCCTTATCTGTTCACTATTGTTATGAAATACTTCACTGTTCTAATTGATACTGAGCAAAGCAAGGGGAATATAAAAGCCATAAATAGAGTCAAGCCATGTATTACTCATCTTTTATATGCTAACGACTTGCTTCTTTTTGTTACTGCAGATATTAAAAATGCTAATGCTATTGCTGACATCTTTAAAAAGCTAGAATTATTTGCTGGATTAAAAGTCAATGATTGCAAAAGTAAAGTTTATTTCAGCAAAGGTTGCAAATCCAGGGAAGAAATTTTAAACATTCTCAATTTTAAAGAAGGAAATTTGCAAGTCAAATACCTAGGCCTACCTCTGAGTATAAATCAACTGAATGATAGAGACTGCTCAAGATTATATGAAATTATTCAAAGTAAACTTGAAGGATGGTCTAGCAAGTTATTATCTTTAGCTGGCAGACTAGAACTTACTCATACTGTCATCACTGCAATTGTCTTATATTGGATTCAAGCTCATAATTTACCAGCAAATGCAATTTGCAAAATTGAAAAATTATGTGCTAATTTTATATGGCAAGGTAAACAGCACAAAATTGCATGGGAGAAAGTTTGTATGACTAAAAAGGCTGGGGGTTTAGGCATCAGAAACATTAAAGACCTGAGGGAAGCTGCTAAATACAAGTTATTTTGGAAATTTTTAGATGGTAAATCTCTGTGGGCCAGATGGATGAGGGATAAATACCTTAAAAACAAAACTTCTGGACTGCTAAAGCTGGAAACTATCATTCATATACTTGGAAAAACATATTAGATTGCGGGGAAAATGGTAAAAAACTTATAGAAAGGAAGATTAAGGATGGCAGTTCAACTAGTTTATGGTTTGACCCCTGGATATGTGGAAGGTCCCTCATTGATCTGCTAGGGTGGAATAATTTGTTTCTTCTTGGTGGTGCTAATGATAAAGTCCAAAGAATTATTTTCAATCAAAAATGAAATGTTAATACTCATCAAGCTGCTAATATTTTTAGAAATGCTATTGGTAAAGTTTCTACTGATAATAATATTCAAAGAGACACTTGGGTCTGGAAGCTTTGTACAAAAGATACTTTTTCTTTTAAAAAAGTGTGGAATTTTGTGAAAGGTGAAGAAACTGAAGTTTATTGGAGAAAAGTTATTTGGTGCAAATCAAACTACCCAAAAATAGCTCATTGCTCTTACTTTGCCATCCTTAATAGACTTCCTACTTTAGAAAGATGTGCAAAATGGAATAAGAATACTGATAAAAACTGTATTTTATGCAAAAATGGAGTGGAAAATGCAGATCATCTCTTCTTTGATTGTGCTTTTTCAAAGCATATCTGGTTTATTGCAAAAAATGTGCTAGGTTTTAATCAGCATCAGCCAATTCAAAGCATAAGTGAATGCATCAAATACATTCAACAATGCTTTAAGCTCAAGTCTAAAGAGTTTAAAAAAGCTTCAATTATGCTTACTACTGTCATTTACCATATTTGGAAAGAGAAACCAAAGAATTCACAACAAAAAAGAAAATGATAGCATTCAAATTTGGAACAGTATATTTTCTGACTTTCAGATTCTCAACAAAAAAGCTAGCAGGCAGAATGCTCACAAAGATGCTGAATTGTCTACTACTAATAACATTATTGACTATGAAAATAGAGTTGAAGATTTCTTACTTAATGTGAAATACACAAAGTATATCTGTTGTAGCAGCCGAAAAGGATGCCACTGTCATTTTCATGCAACTGATAAAGCTAATAACTTGCCTAATCAAAGTGGCAAGCCTCTGGACTATCTTCCTGGAGGCGGCCATTCTGCAGCTGCAAAAGATAACACCTGCAAGGGAAGTAGACACATAAATAATAATTATTACTCTAATTTAATGCATTCAATGAACAGTAATAGTGCCTTACTACTTGTTGCAGGACTGAAGAACTACCGCTCATCCAGTAGTGTTTCCAGAGAGCTAACTTTGTTGTCCATCGAAGATTTTAATCATAAGAAAGTTAATGACGTCAAAAAAGATGGCATTTTCTACAAGAGTCAGTTAAATAACAAGGTTTATCACTTATCTTGTTGGAGTAAAGGAGAAAGCAGCAAATCATCTGCAACCTATCCCCATATATACAGCAATTCAACTACCCATCACTATTCTCCAGAGGATCTAGAGAATAGTGATGTTTTGAGAAAAGGGACGACAGGTCACGTTGCTGTCTATAACAACTCTATCGATGACATCACCGAGTTGAAGAATAGCGAATCACATTCTGATCTCTCGAGAAACTCTAATGTTCTGAGAAAAGGGACGAAAGTTCATGTTGCTGTCTACAACAACTCAGTTGATGGCATCACTGAGCTGAAAAATAGCAACACAAATCCAAATCTTTCGAGAATCACTAGCATGAAGCTCAAACCCTTGTATAGGCGCCGCGAGGATAAGAAGGATCTAAGACCTCCTTGAGATCTGCATGATTTTTGCTTCGAGATTCCTCATCTTTCCATAGTTTGAAGACGATTTCGGCTTTTCGCCATTATCGTGTTTTCTGGCTTCGTTTGTTAGAGGCGCATAAATGTTTTGATTCTAGGGTTTGTTTGTTTTGTTAATACTTCGGGTTTGGTTTCATTTACCCGTTGCTTTTGTTCTTTGGGCTGGGCCCTTTTATCTTTTTCAAAAAAAACAATTAAGAGTAAACCAGTTTGATTGAATCTCTGTAGCATATGCGTACATTTCATTCATTAAAAAACAACGCATACGTTTCTACTTGACCTTTTCTACCGCATATGCATACATTTCGTTCGTTAAAAAACAA
Source organism: Allium cepa (assembly GCA_030765085.1). Lineage (NCBI taxonomy): Eukaryota > Viridiplantae > Streptophyta > Magnoliopsida > Asparagales > Amaryllidaceae > Allium > Allium cepa. The sequence continues at coordinate 251,556,013 of CM060937.1, read as the reverse complement.
TGTAAAAAAATCATCCGCATATGCAAACCGTAATAATTCTAGTAATAAAAACATCAAAATAAAAACATCAAATATGGAATCGTCTGTAGTCAAATGTTTCCAAATCAGTATCTAATAAAAAGGGTCTAATACTAAATATGAAGGGATAACTGGCACATAAATGACAAATCAATCCAACGCAAGTGGCTTATGGAAAAAGAAATTTGCGTAGTCTGTAGATAAACACATATAAACATGGTTGAACAATATAAACAAAAAAAGATGAGTAATGGAAAAAAACAAGAGTTATGCCATTCTAAATACGATGATTTTGCAGAAGGATTTGCTCGACAAGCGCAAAATAATGAAGCAGCTCCTGAATAGATCTGCTGATCTGAGACAAATCAAAATAGATGCAAAATAAGTGCATCAAGTTCCAAAAATGAATTGAAGTGGAGATACTGAGTGGCGAGAGAGTCATGGGGTCTTACTCAAGTCGCGAAGGCAAACGCGAGGTTTTTGCCCTTGTTCGAGGTCGATACGACGAAGCACAGTCGAGTCTGAGGTAGAGATGCGATCGCGAGGCCAGGTCGGAGGCATCTCATTTGGGGCTTGTGGCTAGAGGTGGAGGTGCCATCAAATCTTGGTTCAGATGCCATTGAACGTGAGATGCAATGAAGCGATAGCTGCCATGACCGAATAATAAACGACAAAAGCAACTTCTTTTTCAACCATAGAAGCCCCAAAAATAAAAAAAAAGTTTTGGGTGGTTTAACAGCAAGAAACTAAATAAGAACCCGACGGAAAAGGCAACGGAAATGAAAATAAAAAGGGGACGCATTTCAGAAGGGCGTCCAGTTATATATATATTTTTTAACTTTGGTCAGCTCATCGCTGAGCTGACCAAAACAAACATATTTCTGCAATTAGTTTTAAAATGAGCCTATATCTGTAAATTGTTTTGAAAATTGATCTCTTTTGAAAATTTATCCCAAAAGCATGCGGTGTCGATGAAAATTAGAAGGCAAGTCGAGGCAGATTTTAAAATTTTAGTGCATAATATATCCAAGTTCAAGCATAATTTACCAACTATAAATAAACTAGACATTCAACGATGAGAAAACCGACCGTTTAGTGATATAATTTCAACAAAATTATATACTGTGATTTTTCATTCGTTTCAGCTAAATAAGCAATAATAATGCAATGATAATATGTTTGACAATAAATTATTCACATTAACATATATGCATGAGTATGTGTGTTTTTCTCCCTTTTTGATATGATGGTTTCTCCCATCAAACCTACTGATAAATCATATGCTAGAATTTGATGTATAATTTAAACAATTTTGTACCGACAAGATTATTGTAACATGCCGCGCCAATGAGGTAACGTCCACTGTAGCATACAGTCGTATCTGTGTTCAGCCTTTACGGCCAGCTTCTCGACTGCATTAAACCCGCAAGGACATGTAGGAGTAAGAGTCATCCGCTCGCTACCAAACCCAAATGCGAGAACCCCTATCATGCTGTAATGAAGCAAATCTGATCCCGGTCTCTTTAACAATCCATCGTTATTAAAACTCGTGGTTACTTATTTCCAGAATGGTATATTTTCACATCAAACATATTCATTTCAAAAACCATTTAAATCCAATACCATTATTCGTTCAAAATAATGTTCACTTCAAAGTTGTAACTCTTTCAAATTTATACACTTTAACAATAACATTTTGAGATCATCATATTTAGAGACCATCACACTTTGAACGTGACCTTTAAAATCATAGCATTTCTAAAACATTATATTTACCACTATAATAGTTTATAAAAAAAAATCATCGTGTTATATATACTTCCAATCTCAACATAGTTATTATACAAAATCTATTTTGTTATATTAAATCATTTGTTTGGATAATAGTGAAACCATGAGTTTAGTTAAATAAAACATATCACAAAAATATCCAATTACAACAGTATTTCTTATATTAAGTTAAAATACACTATTAACTTAGCTTTTCATTGTTATTACAGTAAAGAAAATTTGTTATTTTCATTATTTAAAATATATTACTATATTAATAGATTATATTTAAAAATATTATTATTACTTTAAATGGGATTATTAAATTAGATTAAATTTTATACTATAAGTTAAATTCCAAAAATTACATTTTATACTATTTATTTACTTAAAAAAATTATACAAATAATTACATAATTTTTTTTTATAAAATCATTAAATTAAATTTAAGTCAAAATTCATTTTTTTTAAATATTCAAAATACTTAATAATTTTTAGGAAATCATTTTTTTAAAAACCAACCACGGGCCTATATAAAATTCTCTAAAATATGGTCAAGTGAATTAATGTCACTTGAATTGTATAGATATGCATGTTATGTTAATAATTCCTCATTGCAATATGTACAGAAGTTCTGTTACTCCTCTTTCTCAATAGCTGAAAACCCCAAATTATCCAATTCAATTTAAATTCAAAAATTCAACTTCAAAATCAAAACTCCTCAAATTATATCATATTATATATCGATTTGAAGCTCTCTATGAGTGCAACTCAAATCTATGATTTGTTTTTCGATCTGAGTTTCTGTGTGTCTGGAATTGGACGAATTTATCTTGGTCGTTCATCGCGTTCCGATGAACGTCGACCGATCATCAATTCGCTGGTACGGTTTTGTGGAGAATAGCAGAGGGATTGCATCGGTGGCATTCGTTAGGTCTGATGATGGTCAGATCGAGGCGATTAATTTGATTAGGGTTCGAAAGGGTGCGGCGGGCGGTGACGTTAGGGATGATCGGACCTAGGCGGTTAGAAGGGGGGCGACGAGGCGAGTGTAACGGCGGTGGTCGGTGTGGCCAATGGTGGTCGGTTATCGTGGTCAAAGGTCGGTCAAAGTGAGGCAAGCAGCTGTATTTTTCTCAGGTTCGAACGTGTCTCGTGAGATAGAAGAACGCTTCAGAGTGACGTGTTAAGGGGTTTGACTTTTTTTATTTTTTTTATTTAATTTAAATTTGAAATCGTTTAACTTCTAACTACGATAACTTTCACATATGAGGTCCGATTCGCGTGCAATTTGTTTCGCTCGTATCAAAATTCCGAAAATTTTGACGCTAGTTTGACGAATTTGGAGACTGTTTGAATTTTAGGCTTAAATTGGAGTTAAATTCAAAGGTGAGCGTTTTAATCCACTTACAACTTCTAAAATTCTTATGTTTGTTAAATTAAATTTTTGTGATGTGACTGAAAATTTATTTACGACTGTTTGGTATATTTTAAATCATAATCTCGGTTAATTTGAATTTATTTGAACTAAATCATTATTTAATTTAGTATTGAATATAAATTGCCAGTTAAATACCTGTTATTGATTATCGGTTCTATATTGATATTTATTGATTGATTTGGATGATGGTTGTGATGGATGATTGATTGTTGATATTGGATGAATGGATGTTGTATTTTATATCGTTATGATACTGCAAGTTCACTTTGGGTTGAAATGATACATAGCCGAACGATCTTGATTAAGGGAAAATCGTTATGGATTGAAATAATTAACCCGAGCGGTTTTCATTGATTTGAAAATTTTAATTTGTGATACTGGTTGAAATGATATATGTGTGTGTGTGTGTGTATGTATATAATATAAATTGTTGAACTATGATTATGCATTTGAAATTGAATTATTTAAAGGGTTTAAGTTAAACTTGGGATTTCTTTTAGTTAGATGATTAAGACTGATATTTCGAATTATTTGAGACCTGTTGAATAAATATTTTCACAATTGTACACTTGATAGGAGACGAAAAATCTCGTAACATCTCTGAAGCCATGTATTCATATTTTATTTAGATTAATTTGACTTATATAAGATCTTTTAGTTTTGACTCGGGTATTTTGTTTTCAGTACGCTCGGCTCAGTTTGAGCTTTTCAATGTATTGAAGACTATTTTCTAGAGGACAAAGATAAAGAGAAAGTATATTATTACTATTTATTATAATTATTCCACAACTTCCTATGTTCCGCTGCATTATTTGTTTATTTCTGATGTATGTATAACTCTGATTTGAATTGTAAAAATGTAATCAAATGTTATTTGTAAAACAGCTCCTTGAACTGTTTATTTGATTATTATATTTTGTCATTCCGTTGCGAGATTCTGCGTTTTTGTTTTTCTTTTTTTCTATTATTTTCTTACTTACCCCATTAACAATCATTCATTTGAATGGTTTGAATTAGACATATGTGGTTTATTGTCGATTTAAACCGTCCGAAAGGTGGGTCGTTACAATTATACAAACCCTTTTTTTTTTGAAATAGTACTTAGATACAACATGTCACTGGGACAACATAACACAAATCACATGTCAATATATGTTCGAATCACGTTACGTAAATTTCGAACTTGTAACCTTTCGCACCAAAGTCGAATCACTTAACCACTAAAACATTGATGCTTTTCTATACAAAACATATTATATAAAGTCAAAACTATAAATAAACTTAATATATTGGGCCAATCAAACAAAATATTTAGGTTGCATAATACACAAAAAATTCCAACATGGATACCAAAGGGACTATAGTTAACTTATCACTGTTGCATTGTAGTATGCTCATACTGCAATGGAAAATCATATAACGACGAAACATAAAATTTAACAAATTAAGGTATAGTAATCTTCAAGTACAAAAGAAAACGAAATATATTACACGGATCTTAATGGAAAGGATAATAAAGAAGAAGAAAAAATGGATAAGTGAAACAACTTGGTCAGGAATATTCATTTTATTTCAAGATTTTGAATCTAATTGTAATGATGTAGAATGCGTTATTTAAAAAGTAAACCATCTTCATACACTCTGTTTATGGTCCTAGTAATGTACATAATTACTAATCCGCAGACAAACGGAGGCAAAACAATATACCCTTAATAAGTATATTTTTTTTATCTAATAAAAAAGCAAAATGGAAGGAAAAAAACCGGATATACTTATTTTTCTCAAACTGAATATGTAATTAAACCACATTTACACCAAAAGAAATGCAAACTCGTTACATTTAGTTAACTAAATATAATCCAATACATAAACAACAAAACAACACAAATCAAAATTTATTTAACAAAGTTGGACTCAATACGAAGTGAAAAGAATGCTTGTATTCTGATAAAAATACTCAAGTTCGATTCCTATCAAAGTTTACTAGTACACCGAGTTCTTTTGGGTTCTTAAAAAAAAAGTTGAACTTCATGCCACTAGCGGTGGCATGGTCGGTTATCCAAACTGAAAATGGAACTAGACGCTTTATGCCAATCAAACAAAATATTTAACCGTGGTACTTGTGTGAAACCGTCTTCATGTGAAACCCCGTATAGTAGAAACAATCTTCTATTTTGGTCATGCCACAAAAGCATGCGAACAAGTGTGAGAAATATGGCTGGTGGCTGCAAGAAAAAAAAGTAGTACTACTAACCAAATAGTAATAACTTTATGTATAATACAATACATACATTACTACAGACCAACCCATAAAAACTGTAATGAAAATCAGTAAGAAAGCAACAACTAAGCAACTGGACAACTTAATAAGCAAGAAAACTCCAAGTCTAAACTGATGATGAAACCGATGATAAAACAATGATGATAATCATAAAACTGGTGATAATATGCTCAGTAAAAGCTTAAATTTTCTGAATGATTCAATGTAGAATTGATGATTGAAACTCAATAAGCAAGAAACCTTTAATATATACGTTAATGAACCTAATGATGAACTGAACTAGCAAAGGCTCAAGTATATTTACTCATAGCTGAAAACTGACGAATATACCATTATATACGAAATTAATGATCAACTTAAAAGTTTATATATGATGAACTGAATCAGTAGAGGCTTAGTTATATTTACCTCAAACTTCAAATATAGTATATATTGGTAAATGCTAATGCTAGGAAACATCAGTATATATGGTCTATTTAATATTTTTAAGTACATTTAACACGTAAATCATTATTTTACGATACATTAACAGATGAAAATGATTTTTCTTACTACTATTCATGTATCAATAATTTTAAATCGTTATTTTACAATACATTAATAGATGATAATGATTTTCCTTACTACTGTTCATATATCAATAATTTTAGTATACTGAAAATATAATGATTAACAGTGAATCAAATTCAATAATCAATATATGAAATTTATAGCTAATTAAGTAAAACCTTTATCACAAACACAACAACTTTCAACTCATTTACAAATACAATAATCAAATCAAAGCACACTGATGTGAAAGTGACTGTAGCATGCATGCGTGCGTGTAACTAACTTACCACTTAATTACATATACATACAACAGAATTCGGTTAAGTAACTAGGCTAGAACTTATTTCAAATGTGTACAGTAGATCAACGGAGTAAATAGTAATTATACTAATTTAGAAATTGAGAATTGATTCTAGAAACGTATACTCACAGCTCTCTTCCTTCTTGACATCGATGATTTCTGCAACAGCTCCGAACCTAGTCACAGCTACAAAAATTAAAAAAACTCAACCCAAACCATTAATAAAGGGCTTAATAACCTTTTATTTAATAAACAAAATATGAAATACACAGATAGTCATCATACAAGTACAAGCTAGTATACGAGGTTACAAATTATACAGAGAAATCGGTACCAAATTCAATACATGAGCTTTTAGACTAAAGGATTATGTACCTAATCCAATGCTAATAGCATCGCACAAGTATAAGATTAACAGCATCAACTTCCAAAATTGATAGCATCTCACAACACTGTTAGAAGAAGTCATATCAGTCCAGAATGGTAGGAATAAAGACCTATTCTTCAGGGTCTGTTAGAGTAGTTTTAGCTGTTTGAGTAACTCATGTTTGTTTGTACCACTAAGCCGTATTTTGTGGAAAATGGGTTCTTTTTAATTTATTTATTTTGACAGTTGTAAGGCTATATATGTAGCCAAGTGATGTTTTCAATAAAGAAGATCATTTAGTCCAATTGTTTTATGTTCTTGATTCAAACTTGATCTTTAACAATTGGTATCAGAGCTACCACCAGGCTTGAAGAAAAGAAGCAGCAGCCTTCGAGTGATCAAACACCGTGAGAATGAGTGAAGACAAAACTCTGACGAAGATCCCTCACTTCGATGGTCATTATGATCACTAGAGTGAATTAATGGAGAACCTGCTAAGGACAAAGGGTCTTTGAAGTTATGTGGAGAAGGGTTTTATAGAGCCAAAAGACATAACAAAGCTGACTGAGGCACAGTTTTCTCAACTTGAAGATGCAAGAACCAAGGATCATCAAGTCAAGCATTATCTCTTCCAAGCTATTGATCGATCTGTCTTTCAACAAATCCTGGACCGTCGCACATCCAAGATTGTATGGGACTCGATGAAGCTGAAGTTTGGAGGCAATATCAAGGTGAAGAAGTCTCTTCTTAACTCACTAAGAAGAGAGTTTGAGATCCTAGCTATGAAGAATGATGAGACTATCACTGATTACTTTGGAAGGGTGACGACGATCGCTAACCAGATGAGGAGCAATGGAGAAACCATGCCCGATTCTAAGATTGTTGAGAAAATCCTTCGAACTCTAACTGAGAGGTTCACATATGTTGTATCCATAGAAGAAGAAAATGACACTGACACCATGTCCATTGATGAATTGCAAAGTACATTGGTGGTGCATGAACAGAAGTTTCAAAGGATGAGCAATGAGAGTGAGGATCAAGTTTTGAAGATAGAAGATCGAACGGGAACAAGAGGCAGAGGAAGAACGACGTCTACTAGAGGTAGGGGACGTGGACGAGGAAGAACAACTTTCAACAAAGCAACTGTTGAATGCTATAAGTGTCATAATTTAGGGCACTTTCAATTTGAATGTCCAAAGTGGAACAAGGAGACTAATTATGCTGAATTAAATGAGGAAGATGAGCTGTTGTTGATGGCATACGTGGAGCTACACTCAACAAAAAGGAATGCTGCATGGTTTGTTGACTCTGGATGTTCGAACCACATGTGCGGGAATACTGGTATGTTTACAAGTTTGGATACTACATTTTCACATACTGTCAAACTAGGAAATAATAGCAGAATGAAGGTTACTGGAAAAGGATTTGTCAAGTTAGTGCTGAATGGAATTAATTATGTCATTGGTGATGTGTATTGTGTGCCTGGGCTAAAAAACAACCTCCTAAGTGTAGGACAACTTCAGGAAAAGGGAGTAGCTGTGTTGTTTCAAGATTGGTGTGTGCAGCATGTTTCATCCACAGAGAGGAAAAATGGTGGAATCTGTTACGAGTGCAAATAGGAAGTTTATTTTGTTATCAAAACCATCTATCACAACAAAAGAAGAGAGATGTTTCCAAGTTAACACAATAGACCAGTCTAAGCTTTGGCACCATCGGTATGACCATCTTGTTGAATTTGGATGATTCAAATATTCATTAAAAGGGAAAGAAATTAATTAATTGATTCAATCAAATCAATTAATTTAGCTGATATATGGAAGGATATTTTAAGGAAACTAATTAATTAGTAAATCAATTAATTAGTCTGCTATATGAAGAAATAAATTATTAGACATGGAGAATAAAGGAAAGATATGAAAACGAAGATTACGCCATCCATTTATACTAAAATCAAATCACGCAAATTGGAAAGATATCTGCGTATTCAGGAAATTGATTTGCTTAATCTCCAAGCAACCCTTCATTATCAAGTCTATATAAATGAAGGAACTTTATCTTCATATGAACAAGCAAGTGTAGTATCTACCATTATTTTTTCCTCTCTCTTTTGTACTCTCTTCTCTAGTGAAATAAAAAGTTGTTGGGTCTCCGTGGACATAGAATATTCATATCCGAACCACGTTAAATCTTCTTGTCTCTTATTTCTGTTATTTTTCTGTGAAACTGCATAATTCTTTTTAAGTGTCATTGGTATCTAAATAGGCAATACTAGATCCTGAACAAATAACCGCTTCCGCTCAAATTAAAAAAAAAATCACTACAGTTTGGTATCGGAGCTAGTGTTATTGTTTCTGTTTGGATATTAATGGCTACTTCTAGTAAGTCTGTTGGCAGATCTGGTGTCAATTATGGAGTAACACGTTTTGACGGAAAAAGAGATTTTGGTACTTGAAAGATGAAGATGGAGGCTGTATTGAAGAAGGAGAAGACCTACAAGGTCGTTTCTGCGCCTGAGAAATTGAAAGATATTGATGCAGCTGATTTGGAAGAGATGGAAGATGAAGCTCTTACAACAATTCAGTTGAGCCTTTCAGATGAAGTTCTTAGAGAATTCTCTCAAAAAAAGACGGCGAAAGAACTATGGGATGCATTATCGGATGCATATCAAGACAAGTCTCTCACTAATCAGATTATTCTTCAGCAACAACTTTATTCGTTCAAGATGAAGCCTGGAGCTGATCTCATGGAGCATGTAGATGCTTTGACGACTTTGATTATGAACCTGAAGGCAGCGGAAGTTGATATTACTGATGAGGCTCAAGCTGTGATCCTCTTATGTTCCTTGCCTAAGGAGTATACTGCTTTTGTTAATTCCATGATTTATGGCCGCAGTAAAATTAGCCTATCTGATGTAAAGGCTGGTTTTCATAATGAAGTATTAAGAGGTAGATTGGCGAGCACTAGCTTGGATAGTGATACTGAAGGCTTATCTGTTCAGAGAGGTAGAGGCCAAAGCAGGACGAAGAAAGGTGGAGGGCGGAATTATTCACGGTCTCAGTCTAGGGGGCCTAAGAATTTGACTTGCCATTATTGTAAAAAACCAGGGCACTTCATAGCACAATGTCCCAAGCTTGAAGTTAGAAGAAAAGATCCAAAACAAGCTTCAGCTTCTACAGCAGAGAAATCAGATACATAAAGTGACACCGATGTATTTACAGCTTCTGGCTCTTCTGGAAAGAGCAACTTATGGCTGATTGATTCTGCCGCATCCTATCATATGACACCTGATAGGAACTGCTTTTCCACTTACCGTAAAATTGATGGAGGAGAAGTTCTGATGGGCAATGATGCTTCTTGCCGTATGGTGGGTGTTGGTAGCGTGATGATTAGGATGTTTGATGGTGTTATTCATACGATCACCGATGTTAGACATGTACCTGATTTGAGGAGGAGCTTGATTTCTGTTGGGGCGTTAAGTAGACTTGGCTTGAAGATTGTAGTGGAAGGAGAGAAAATGAAGATATCGAAGGGTTCCATGATTGTTATGAGAGGTGTGAGGGTAGGAAATCTTTATCTATTAAAGGGCACTACAGTAATTAGTGAATCAGCTTCTGTTACATCTGTTGATTCGGATTCTTCCAGATTATGGCACTTACGGATGGGTCAAATCGGTGAGCGCAGCATGGATGAGTTGAGAAAACGAGGATTGATTGATGGAGTTCATCATTCAAAACTTGGTTTTTGTCAAAGATGTGTTCTTGGAAAGCAGACGAAGATTTCTTTTGGTACAGGAGAGCATAAAACAAAAGCTATCTTGGAGTATGTTCATACAGATGTCTGGGGTCCCTCCCCTTGTCCGTCTTTAGATCTAGATATTTTGTTTCATTTATAGATGATTTCTCTCGTAAAGTATGGGTATACTTTCTTTAGTCAAAGAGTGAAACCTTTGCCAAGTTTCGGAAGTGGAAATCTATGGTTGAGAAGCAGTCAGGGAAGAAATTGAAAGTTCTCCGTTTAGATAATGGCGGTGAATTTGTATCACAGGAATTCATCGACTATTGTGAGTCTGAAGGCATTAAGAGGCATTACACCACACCAGGCGACCCCCAGTCTAATGGAGTTGCAGAAAGGATGAATCAGACATTATTGGAGAGGACAAGATGCCTTAGACTGACTGCTAAATTGAAGAAGGGATTTTGGGCTGAAGCTTTATCTATGGCGGCTTTCCTCATCAACCGCACACCTTCCACTGCCATAGATATGAAGATCCCCGAAGAAGTATGGAAAGGAGAGCCTGTTACCTATTTATTTCTCAGAGTGTTTGGTTGCCCAGCTTATGTGCATGAGAGCAAAGGGAAGCTGGAACCTAGAGCTCGCAAGTGTATTTTTCTAGGTTATAGGAGAGGAGTGAAAGGATATAGGTTATGGTGTCCTATTAGCAAGAAGATCGTTATGAGCAGGCATGTGACTTTTGATGAGAAGTCTATGTTGAAGGTGGAGCCTTCCTCATCGGATGACAATGAGAGGACATGTGAAGAATACCAGACACAAAGCAAGTCATCTGTTGATTCTTTCCATAAACGTTCAAATGGTGTTTCCGATGACACCGTGGTTGATGAGGATAATATCGATGTTGGTACAGAGGATCAAACTCAAGGTGGAGCTCATTCGGAATCTAGGCCTGTCAGACAAAGAAGAAAGCCTAAGTGGCTTGATGAGTTTGTTGGATTGAGCATCGAAGATATTAACTTCGATGATATGGCAACATATGCTTTGAATGTTGTCCATGATGAGCCCTGTGATTATAGAGAAGCTATCGCATCAGTTAACGGTTCCAGTTGGTTAGTTGCTATGGAGGAGGAGATTGAATCATTGCAGAGAAATCATACTTGGGATTTGGTGCCTCTTTCCACCGACAAGAGAGCTATTGGATGCAAGTGGATCTATAGAGTGAAAGACGGAGAAAATGGTAATCTCAGATACAAGGCAAGGTTAGTCGCAAAGGGGTATGTTCGGAAGAAAGGGGTAGAGTATCATGATATCTTTGCTCCAGTGGTTAGGCATACTTCTATTCGTATTCTTTTGGCATTGGTTGCTCATTATGATATGGAATTAGAGCAACTAGATGTCAAAACTGCATTCTTGCATGGTGATCTGGATGAGGAGATTTATTTAAAGCAGCCGGAAGGGTTCATTGACAGTAGCAGGCCAGACTATGTTTGCAAATTCAACAAATCTCTATATGGACTGAAGCAGTCTCCTAGACTATGGTATAAGAGGTTTGATAAGTTTATGCTTTCACAGGGATACTCCAGAAGTTTCAAACACCAGTGTGTTTATTTCAGGAGATGTGATGGTGATATGATTTATTTGTTGTTATATGTTGATGATATGTTGATTGCATCTCGGAGTATGGTCAGAATTAAGGAGTTGAAACTGGAGCTCAGTAGAGATTTTGACATGAAGGATTTGGGAAAGGCATAAAGAATATTGGGTATGGAGATAAGCAGGGATAGGAAGCGGAGAGAGTTAAGACTCACTCAAGCTCAGTACATCGAGAAGGTCCTCGTTCGATTTGGAATGGAGAAAGCTAAACCGGTTGGCACTCCATTAGGCTCTCATTTTAAGTTGTCAAAAGACTTATCTCCCTCATCGGAAGAAGACAAAAGGTATATGGATGATATACCTTATTCTAGTGCTGTTGGTAGTCTTATGTATGCGATGGTGTGCACAAGACCAGATTTGGCCCATGCAGTGGGTGTTGTGAGTCGATATATGTCTAACCCAGGCAAAGAGCATTGGCAAGCTGTGAAGTGGATTCTTAGATATCTTCGAGGCACTTTTTCGGTGGGCTTGTTATATGGTGGAGTGGATGGTGACATCTTTCTTAGAGGATACTGTGATTCTGATTACGCTGGGGATAGAGATGCTAGGAAGTCAGTGTCGGGCTATGTTTTTACACTTGGCATAGGCTCGATTTCATGGAGATCAAAGCTGCAATCTATCGTAGCTTTATCGACTACCGAAGCAGAGTTGATATGGATTGTGCAAGCAACAAAGGAAGGATTGTACTTACTTCAGTTGTTGGATGATCTTTCAATGGTGCAGCGGACAGTAGAGCTATTTTCAGACAGTCAGAGTGCGATTCATCTTGTAGAAAATCAAGCTTATAGTTCACGGACGAAGCACATTGATGTTAGAGGTTTCTTTCTTATGCTTGATGAAGAACGAAGAAAGATCAAATTGTTGAAGGTGAGTACTTTGGATAATCCTTCAGATATGATGACAAAGTCACTTCCTAAGGACAAGTTTGAGCATTGCTCAAACTTGATCAGTTTGATACCTGTTACTTGAGCGTCATGGGGCGCTAGACCCAACAACTTATATGTTGATTATTTGATGATAAGGTGATGAAGAGAGATTGTTATATTTGAATCAAGGTGGAATGTTGAATTTGGATGATTCAAATATTCATTAAAATGGAAAGAAATTAATTAATTGATTCAATCAAATCAATTAATTTAGCTGATATATGGAAGGATATTTTAAGGAAACTAATTAATTAGTAAATCAATTAATTAGTCTGCTATATGAAGAAATAAATTATTAGGCATGGAGAATAAAGGAAAGATATGGAAACGAAGATTACGCCATCTATTTATACTAAAATCAAATCACGCAAATTGGAAAGATATCTGCGTATTCAGGAAATTGATTTGCTTAATCTCCAAGCAACCCTTCATTATCAAGTCTATATAAATGAAGGAACTTTATCTTCATATGAACAAGCAAGTGTAGTATCTACCATTATTCTTTTCTCTCTCTTTTGTACTCTCTTCTCTAATGAAATAAAAAGTTGTTGGGTCTCCGTGGACGTAGGATATTCATATCCGAACCACGTTAAATCTTCTTGTCTCTTATTTCTGTTATTTTTCTGTGAAACTGCATAATTCTTTTTAAGTGTCATTGGTATCTAAATAGGCAATACTAGATCCTGAACAAATAACCGCTTCCGCTCAAATTAAAAAAAAATCACTACACATCTCAGCTACAAAGGCCTGCACACCTTACAACGCATGAAAATGGTGTCAGGTCTACCACAGATTGCAACATCAAGTGTCATTTGTGAGGCATGTATGAAAGGCAAGCAGCATCGAACACCGATTCCCAAAGCAAATCGATGGGAGCAACTGAGAGATTGCAACTAATTCATGCAGACCTTTGTGACCCTATCACGCCAGCATCAAGCAACAAGAAAAGGTACTTTTTGTGTTTCATAGATGATTTTTCTAGAAAGACATGAATTTACTTTCTATTAGAAAAGTCAGAAGTTTTTTTGTCACTTTAAGCATTTCAAGATAATTATGGAAAAAGAAACTGGATTGTCTATAAAATGCCTGAGAACAGAGAGAGGCGGAGAATTGAACTCTGCAGAGTTCAATGATTTCTGTAGGCAACATGGGGTGAGGAGACAATTAACAACATCTTACACACCACAACAAAATGGAGTGGCTGAGCGCAAGAACCGTACTGTGATGAATTTGGTGAGAGCTATGTTATCAGAAAAGAAAGTTCCTAAATCTTTCTGGCCAGAAGCAGCTCAATGGGCAATTCATGTCTTGAATCATTCACCAACATTAGCAGTGAAAGACATGACTCCGGAGGAAGCTTGGAGCGGTGAAAAACCAACGTAGAGTATTTACGAGTATTTGGATGTGTGAGACATGTCCACATTCCAGATGCTAAGAGAACCAAGCTTGAAGATAAAAGTGTAAGCTGTGTTTAGCTTGGTTTCAATGAAAAATCCAAAGGGTATAAAATGTATGACCCAGTTGCCAAAAAGGTGATTATTAGTTGTGATGTGGTCTTTGAAGAAGACCGTGTGTGGGATTGGGAAGCTAGCTATAAAAGGGAACAGTTAATGGAGCTGGAATGGGAAGATATCGATGAAGAAGAAGAAGTGGAAGCTATGAATGAACAAGAAGAAGCACTAAAAGATGTTGATGGAGCTGAAATTGATTCACCGACTAGAGAAGAAGATTTGATTGTAAGGGAGGGCAGAATTAGACGTCCTCCTATGTGGACGGCTGACTATATTTCTGGTGAAGGTTTGTTAGAGGAAGAAGAAGCATACATGGCATTCATGGTGACAGCAGATCCTAAAACTTTTGAGGAAGCTGTAAAGAGCTTGAAATGGAGGCGGGCAATGGACGAAGAAATTGAATCCATTGAAAGAAATCAGACCTGGAACCTAGTGGAACTGCCTACCGGAGCTAAGAAAATTGGAGTGAAATGGATCTACAAAACCAAGCTGAATGAACTAGGTGAAGTCAACAAATACAAAGCAAGGCTGGTGGTGAGGGGCTACTCTCAATAGCAAGGAATCGGCTACACAGACGTGTACACACCTCTGGCTAGAATGGATACGGTAAGAATGATCATAGCTCTTGCTGCTCAAAGGGGATGGAAACTCTACCAATTAGATGTCAAATCAGCATTCTTACATTGAGAGTTGAAGGAAGATGTTTTTGTTGAGCAGTCAAAGGGTTATGAAAAGAAGGGAAGTGAGCAGATGGTGTACAAGTTGCACAAAGCTCTATACGGACTAAAACAAGCACCTAGAGCTTGGTTTAGTCGAATAGAGACTTATTTTCTCAATGAAGGTTTCGTATGCAGTCCCAGTGAGCAGACACTATTTGTCAAAAGAAAGGAAGGTAAAATTCTCATTGTAAGCATTTATGTTGATGATCTGCTATTTACTAGTAATGATGATGACATGTTGTGTGACTTTAAGTATTCCATGAAATGGGAGTTTGAGATGACAGATTTAGGAGAGCTGAAATTCTTTCTTGGAATTGAGGTACTACAAAGATCTGATGGTGTATTTATATGCCAAAGGAAGTATGCGACTGAGATATTGAGTCGTTTTGGGATGGCGGACAGCAACCCAGTTCGTAATCCTATTGTTCCAGGATAGAAAATCAGCAGTGATGAAGATGGCGTAAAGGCGGATGCAACTCTGTTCAAGCAGATGGTAGGAAGTCTAATGTTTCTCACAGCCACTCGACCCGATCTCATGTTTGTTGTATGTCTGATTAGTCGTTACATGGCAAATCCTACGCAACTACACTTCGCACCTGCAAAGAGGATCTTGAGGTACTTGAAAGGGACCATGGATTATGGTGTGTTTTACAAAAAGGAAGGAGCAAGTGACTTGATGGGTTTTACTGACATTGACTTTGCTGGGGATATGGAGGATAGTAAGAGCACTTCAGGTTATGTGTTTATGATGTGTGGAGGTGCAGTGGCTTGGTCATCAAAAAAGCAACCCATAGTAACATTGTCAACCACCGAGGCTGAATTTGTTGCAGGTGTAACATGTGCTTGCCAAGCAGTATGGATGAGAAGGGTTCTAAAAGAGATCGGTCATGTTCAGTCCGGAGGAACAGTGATAATGTGTGATAACACATCGGCTATAAATTGTCCAAAAATTTCAGTTTTTCATGGTCGTACCAAACATATAAGAGTACGATATCATTTTCTCCGAGAACTTACTAAAGGTGGAGTTGTTCAGATGTTATATTATGGCACTGGAGACCAACTTGCAGACCTGATGACTAAGCCCCTCAAGTTGGAAGCATTTCAGAAATTTTGTGAACAACTAGGAGTATGTGCTGTTTCAGATTTGAACTGATTGTTTGTCAAGGCAATAAGTTCAAGGGAGGGATTGTTAGAAGAAGTCATATCAGTCCAGAATGGTAGGAACAAAGACCTATTCTTCAGGGTCTGTTATAGTAGTTTTAGCTGTTTGAGTAACTCATGTTTGTTTGTACCACTAAGCCGTAGTTTGTGGAAAGTGGGTTGTTTTTAATTTATTTATTCTGACTGTTGTAAGGCTAAATATGTAGCAAGGTGATGTTTTCAATAAAAGAGATCATTCAGTCCATTGGTTTTATGTTCTTGATTCAAACTTGATCTTTAACAAACACTTAGAATCGAACGAGTACACATCACTTCTTTAACTGCATCCCTGATCAGTTTCATTCACAAATAATAAATTGATTAATAACAATATTTTCCTTATGAAAGAAGACAAACAATACAAACATCTTTAACTAACTTGTTTATCTTTCATATGATACAAAGAATACGGAAATGCACTATTTTCCTTTTTGAGTCAACTATGTTCAGATTTTGCTGCCTACACAAATAACCAAACCAACAAAAAACAATGAGCTCTAATTTGCACCTAAATTTCTTCGTGTCAATGTGCACTCTACGAGGTTGTACATGTCTAAACTAATGGATGATTATTCCTACCTGCAATCAAATATAGCCTACTGACAGGAAGCCCCAAGTTCTAGTGTGGTACAACTCCATATACACACTTGTTCCCAAACAAATTTGACAAAGACACAATAATTGAACACATTTGACAAGCCTAACATGAATACCTAATAAATTTATCATGTACATGATGCCAAGGATAAGCTGGCATTAAATCATGGTTAATTTTGAACCTGTGACTACAATGTTTCATTACATGATATGGATACGACCTACTTTATATATTATGAAAGAATCTTTGCATATATCTGTCTATCTTAGTAAACTGATATTAGGATTTTTTGGTGATACAATATTTCCAAAATTAATAGATTTTGGAGATATTCTCGTTATTTAGTTACTCGTTCTGTGCATGAAGAAAATGGAAAGAGAAATTAAAGAGATAGGAATTTGGAGATATTTGCCATATATATTTGATTGCCATATTTTATAAAAGGAGAAACAAAAGAAATCAAATAGGGAAATAATTGGTTGATGGAGAAAATGGAATATTATCAATCAATTACATGACAAGGCAATTAATGGGAATATTATTATTCCATGAATTGATTTATTTACATAAATCAATTGCTTCATCCCTAAATAACTTTTCTCTATATATAAAGAGAGGCATAGAGAATGTTAAGATATCAGATGTGAGAGAACAATCTCTTGTTTTATTTTTCTTCATTTCTTTACTCTGTAAGCTCTTCAAATAGTAATAAAGCTCTTCCCCATTAAAGTGGACGTACACTATCTCGCGATAGTGCAACCACTATAAATCTGTGTGTTCTCTCTTGTCTCTATATTATTATTTTTTGTGATCTATAATTATCTGTTTGTTCTATCACGCCAAATTGCAAGATCCTATTTTTCTGCTGAGAGGGATTGATCACCCCTCCCCCTTACAACTGGTATCAGAGCTAGATTCGCAAAGAAGGTGTTTTGGTAGAATGGCAGGAGGAGATGAAAATAGTACAAATAGTACTTTAGCGCCAGTAGTTACTCCATACGTCAGAGGCTTCTATGTAGCTTCAGGATCACAGTTGACGATAGAGAAGTGGAATGGTGAAGGAGATTTTAAAAAATGGCAATGGATGATGAAAGCAGTTTTGAGGAGAAATCGCGTTCATCGAGTAGTATTTGATACAGAGACACTGCCTGCTGATATTTCATCAGTGGAATTAGAAGAGATGGAAGAATGGGTCTTTACTACTCTCCAGCTTACTATGAGAAATAATGTAATTTCTGAAATCAGTCAGGAAACCACAGCCAAAGGCATTTGGAAGAAGTTGGAGGACCTCTACATGAAGAAATCCCTAACTAACCGTCTGATCCTATTGAAGACTTTTTTCACTTATAAATGAAGGAAGGTTCTTCAATTAAAACACACCTAAGTGTGTTTGATGACCTGTTGATGAAGATGAAGTCTGTTGAGTTGAAAGTTGATGAAGAACAGAAAGCAATGATTCTGTTGTGTTCGCTTCCAGAACGATACACTGGTTTCGCTAACAGACTTATCTATGGTAGAGATACATTGACATTAGATGATGTGAAGACAGGTTTGCTCAGTGAGGAGTTGAGAGATCAGATGAAAGAGTTTGGTGTTGGTGATAGTAGTGGAGGAAGTAATAGTAGTTCAGGTTTATTTGTTGAGAGAGATAGAGCAGAGAAGAAAGTGAAGAATTATAGGGGGCGTTCCAATTCTAGGAAGCCTCATTGGCGGAGTAAGTCAAAAAATGGAAGGTGTCATCATTGTAAGAAATCAGGCCATTGGAGAAGAGACTGCCCAGATCTGTAGAAGAAGACTGAAGGTTCTTCATCCATTGCGATGGAGAAAGATGATAGTGATTTATTGACAGCGGTTGTATCTGATGTTGCAGACCACTGGGTATTAGATTCTGAAGCATCATTTCACATGACTCCTAATAAGGATTATATTTCTTCCTTTGATGCTAAAGAAGGAAGTTTCATCCTTATGAGAAACGATGCTACATGTAAGTTTATGGGAGTTGGTTCAGTTCGCATTCGCATGTATGATGGGATTGTTCGCACACTTTCAGATGTTCGCTATGTTCCTGGTCTTCGGAAGTCATTGATATCATTAGACCAATTGGCATCATTGGAATGCAAGATAACCATTGTCAAAGATGGTTTGAGAGTTTCTAGAGAGGCACTTGTATTGATGAAGGGTGTTATGGTAAGAAATCTGTATTTGCTGATGGGTACCACTGTTCATGGAGAATTATGTGTTGGAGTTGATAGTTCTAAAAGTTTGGATGCTACCAAGCTTTGACATATGAGACTAGGTCATACTTCGGAGAAGAACTTAGAGTTGCTTCGTAAGAAGAAAAAGATCAAGAGAGAAATCTTCAACAAGTTGAAATTTTGCAAGGAGTGTGTATTGGCAAAGCAAACCAGAGTTTCTTTTGGTGACGGTATGCATACTTCTAAGAGTGTACTTGATTATGTACATTCAGATGTTTGGGGGCCATACCCTACTGCTTCCATTGGTGGAGCTTATTATTTTGTTTCATTCATTAATGACTACTCGCGCAAGGTTTGGGTGTATGTAATGAAAGATAAGTCGGAAGTATTTCAGAATTTTAAGATTTGGTTAGCTCTTGTTGAAAACCAAACAGGAAAGAAATTGAAGATTCTTAGATCCGATAATGGTGACGAATATGTCTCCAAAGAGTTCCTCGACTACTGCAGACAATGCGGTATTAGAAGACATTTTACTACACTTGGTGATCCGCAATCCAATGGGGTTGTTGAGAGGATGAATAGAACTCTACTTGAGAAGGCCCGTTGCTTGATATTGACTGCGGGTATGTCTAAGGGTTTTTGGGCTGAAGCTGTTTCGACTGCAGCACATATTATTAATCGGATTTCGTGCTCAGCCATTGGTGGAAGATTACAGAGGAGTTATGGAGAGGTAAAAGCACTTTATTAAGTTATTTTCGTATATTTGGATGTCCATTTTATGTTTACAATACAGGACGAGATAAGTTGGAGCCTAGGGCCTCCAAGTGTGTTTTTCTTGGTTATACAGATGGAATAAAAGGATACAGAATGTGGAATCCAGTTACGAAGAAAGTTATACACTCCAGACATGTGACTTTTGACGAGTCGGCAATGTTTAAACCTTTGGAAGGTTTATCAGACGTTTCAGATTCAGTTGATGAGAAGGCCGAAAAGACCGAGATTCCCAACTTTCAAACCCGAAGTACAGCTATTACTATTGGCAATAGTGATAGAACAGTTGATGATACATCACATGATAGTCCACAGATTTCCTCTAGTAGTGATGGAGATGGTCATGAAGCTAGAGAGGATTCAGCTCAAGATGGAGCTCAAGGTGGAGTTGAAGGAGAGTCAGGCGATATAGTCATTCGGGCTAGTCAGAGACTAAAGAGAGCTCCAATTAGATATGGAAATTGGGATTATGCAAATTTGAGCCTTGATGATCGGTTTGAGTATGCTTTACATGTTGTTCATGATGAACCATTAAGCCTTGAAGAAGCCATGAAGTCGAATGATAATTCGAAGTGGAATTGCGCTATGGAAGAGGAGATACAGTCTTTGCAGAAGAACAAGACTTGGGATTTGTACCACTACCTCAAGGAAGCCGAGCCATAGGTTGCAAGTGGGTGTTCAAGCTGAAAGACGATGGTAGATACAAGGCAAGATTGGTAGCCAAAGGCTTTTCAAAAAAAGGGGTTGGAGTATGATGAAATATTTGCTCCAGTTGTTAGACAAACTTCAATTCGAATCCTACTTGCGATAGTTGCTGCTCGCGATTTGGAGTTAGAACAACTTGATGTGAAGACTGCTTTCTTGCATGGTGATTTGGAAGAAACCATTTACATGAAGCAGCCAGAAGGATTTACTGTAGATGGAAAATCAGATTGGGTATGCAGGTTGAAGAAATCTCTTTATGGTCTAAAACAGTCGCCTAGACAATGGTACAAAAGGTTTGATTCTTTTATGCTTTCACATGGTTTTAATCGTAGTACTAAAGATGCATGTGTTTATTTCAAGCATTTAAAGAATAGTAATTGGGTGTATTTGCTTTTGTACGTGAATGATATGTTGATTGCTTTTAAGGATAAAGCTGAAGTTGATGAGTTGAAGTTGAAATTAAAAGCGGAATTCGAAATGAAAGACCTTAGAGAAGCAAAGAAAATTTCAGGGATGAAAATCCAAAGAGATAGAAAGCTTGAACTTTTGAGACTTACTCAAAAGGAATATATTCAAAAGGTGCTTGCTCGGTTTAGCATGGATGGAGCAAAGGCTATCAGTACACCCATGCCTTTGCATATACAGCTCTCTAACAAAGGCTCTCCGATCTCAGAAAAGAACAAGGCCTACATGAAAAAGGTGCCTTATGCGAGTGCGGTAGGTAGCTTGATGTATGCTATGGTGTGCACTAGACCTGACATTGCTCAGACTGTTGGATTAGTTAGTAGATATACAGAAAATCTGGAAAAATCGCATTGGGAGGCAGTGAAGTATATTTTTAGATATCTTAGAGGAACATCAGATTATGGTCTTGTCTTTGGCGGCAGAAATAAAGATTTCAACTTGATTGGATTTTGTGATTCAGACTATGCCGGAGATAGAGATAGAAGAAAGTCAACCTCAGGCTATGTGTTCACTCTTGGAGGAACGACTATTAGTTGGAGAGCGAGATTGCAGACTATAGTTGCTTTGTCTACTACAGAGGCAGAGTTGATAGCTGCAGTTGAGGCAGCTAAGGAGGCACTTTATTTGAAGAAGTTGTTGTGTGATTTGGGCTTTGTACAAGATAATTGTTTGGTGAATTGTGATAGTCAGAGTGCAATTCATTTAGCTGAAAATCTGGTTTTCAGCTCTAGAACAAAACATATAAAGGTAAGAGAGTCTTTCCTTATCTCCATGAATGAAGAGAAGTTAGTTCGCCTTCAGAAGGTTCATACAAATGACAATGCAGCAGATATGTTTACGAAGGTCTTACCTGCTACTAAGTTCGAGCATTGCTCGAACTTGATTCACTTGATGAAGTGCTAGGTGCCACATGGTGGCACTATGGGGAAGAGAGTAACTTGGTTGAAGTTAAGAGAAGATGTGGCATTCTTCTTGTATGAAGAGATATGAGTTTATTTTTTGGTTGCACAACGTCTGCCTTGTTTTTTTTTTTAGTGTTTCCAACACTTTGTTGGTGGGCGGTGGCCTTGCCGGAGTTCATTAACAAAGTGCAATGAGAGGTGGCTTTTGCAGGAACTCATTGGAAAGCATTCATTTTGGAGTATCTTGGTTTGGAAGAGATATCGTATCAAGGTGGAGATTATTAGGATTTTTTGGTGGTACAATATTTCCAAAATTAATAGATTTTGGAGATATTCTCGGTATTTAGTTACTCGTTCTGTGCATGAAGAAAATGAAAAGAGAAATTAAAGAGATAGAGATTTGGAGATATTTGTCATATATATTTGATTGCCATATTTTATAAAAGGAGAAACAAAAGAAATCAAACAGGGAAATAATTGATTGATGGAGAAAATGGAATATTATCAATCAATTACATGGCAAGGCAATTAATGAGAATATTATTATTCCATGAATTGATTTATTTACATAAATTAATTGCTTCATCCCTAAGTAACTTTTCTCTATATATAAAAAGAGGCATAGAGAATGTTAAGATATCAGATGTGAGAGAACAATCTCTTGTTTTATTTTTCTTCATTTCTTTACTCTGTAACCTCTTCAAATAGTAATAAAGCTCTTCTCCATTAAAGTGGACGTACACTATCTCGCGATAGTGCAACCACCATAGACCTGTGTGTTCTCTCTTGTCTCTATTTTTTTTTTTTGTGATCTATAATTATCTGTTTGTTCTATCACGTCAAATTGCAAGATTCTATTTTTCTACTGGGATGGATTGATCACCCCTTCCCCTTACAACTGATACTTATCTTAATAATAATACTCCAAGAATTAAAATTTAATACGAAGAGTACTGTGCTTTTTTAATATCCAAAAATCTCTAAAAGCATGTAATATATCAATTACATTCGATTTGAATCAAACTTAAGATATAAACAATCAAATTTGGAATTACTTGTTTCAGCTCAACATTGATGCCGTTTCTAGTCCTTAAACATTCCAGAACCAAAACATCCAGAACAAGAGAAACAACATTCGTTCTCAAACCGAATTAATACTTTATATAATAACTCTCTTGGTTCTTCAGGATTCTTAAACTGAAATCTCAAGACAAGCAAAATTGCCTGAGTTCCTAAACTGAAATAAAAGAATCTTGAACAAATGTTCTTAAACTAAAACAAAAAATTCATGGTTGTTTAGCATCAACACCCACTTGTACATTATGGGATGATTGGTCGTTCAAGTTTCGATTGAAACCTCAAAAATGGATTTGGATTTGCAATGAAATGTGTTTTCTTTGTTGGCAATGCTTATCCCTTAGCAATAATTCAAAGTTCCTAAGCCCGCCTACTAATTATGCATGCACAATGTGCACTATGCAGTGGAGACATTGTATAGATTTTTCATTTGATATTACAATTACTTCATAGTTCACGGCCTTCATATTGCTACACATTAAGAACTGTTCTTGATTCGATATTATATGTAGACATTTGTGTTCCAAATGTCACAACTTGATTTCCAAAAGGTGTCCGTGAGAATCAAGTCCTTTTCCAGAAAGGAATAAATTGATCTTAAGTGACGGTGATGTATAAACATACAACATCCTTTTGGTAAACTAAATTATTTTTGCAAGAGTAAGATTTGACAGAAAGAAGGTACATGTGGTTTTTTATACTTAGGAAGTGTAATACTCAAAATATAATAGAAAGGAAAATGGTATGAAAAGATGTTGCAGAATGATTTCGCAATTGTTCCTTTGGTAAGTATAACGAAGAATTACCCCATTACTCGGCCATCTCTAATTCGTTGTCGACTTATGCCTCAGTGAGAAAGAATAACTTTTATTTCCAAACATTATTACATATTCACACTTGGTCCAAGCATATGTGTTAGTTTGTTGTTGGGCCGACTCATATAACACCTATGTATCTAGTTTTGTAACAAATTTATCAACTTGCTCATCGGAATATATATATGTTTCATACATTATCAAATCACCTTTCTTCATGTCTCCATCTTTTTACATGTGCTATCATAAACTCGAAATAGACGGGGTTATACTCAATTCAAATTCAAGACTGAAAAAATAGTGCTTGTCAGTGTACTGACAAGTAGGGCTGAGTGACCAAGGCAAATCAACTTTATCCATGTTTATCTCTAAGTCGTTGCATTGTCATTCATTTTGACATATAAAGTTGAGTAAAACCTTATTACCCAAAATTTTGACTTGCATTTGCCTTAACTTCGTATTACAGTGTTATGATCAACCTGAATTTGCTTTGTTATCACCAGATTTCGGTCCTGTATAGGTAAATTAAAAAAAAAAAAAAAATCACTTTATAACATTCTGAGATCATCACAATGACATTATTGTGAGAACAATTGTCTAGAAAATGTACACATAAGACATAATATTACCTTCAGCTGCTCTGCAAAATGACTACATAGATCGTTCAATTCAGTTAGCATATTGCATATCTAAGTATTATTGCATATCAATTCAGTCACTTGTTACAATTGTAGAAATGAGGAAATTTTCATAAGACCAGTCCATCAACAGTATTGAAAATTACCGAAACAACTAAATTAAGTTTGACAATGATACGAAATCCCAAATTTCAACATGAAAATTAGAAACGCGGATAATTTTTCAAAATTATTACCAGATTTATATTGGCCTTATGAGAGACACTGAAGAAAAGAAGCAATGGACGACGGATGATGTTTAGAGGAATAACAATCGAGTCAAGGTGGGAGCATAGAACAGAGCGAAGGAAAAAATGAAGAAACATTAGTAGAGCGCACGCGTGACCGCCCTAAAAGGTCGTTTGGTAATTATTAGAAATTGTTTGCTATTAAATATGAATTATTATTTATAAATCTTTAATTATAATAAATAATTAATTTTAAATATATTAATCATTAATCATATATCATTAATTTTTATTTATAAATTATAAATTATCAACTGTTTGATAAAAATGAGTAATCCTTCAACGAAGGAGAACATTTATTGCTAATTATAAATTACCACTTATAAATTATTAACAATTAATCATTAGTTATAAATTATAAATTATAAATTATTAATTACTATAATATTATAAACAATTACAAACATATCAAAAGAAAGTGGGCATGGGGATAAAATTTGACACAACAAATATAAATTGTTAGACCCTTTGTTATTACATGGAAAGTGGAAATCACAGGAAGATCTAATGGTCAAAATCTATTATGTCCCATTTTGTATCTGTTAACTGGGTTTTTAACTCATCAAATTCAATAAGAATTAGAACATTCAGACTATGCCGGAACAACTCAAGAATCAACAAAAAGGACCAGAAAAATAAGAAGAGAAACCCAGTTAAGGTGATGGCTCGCTAACGGTCCATCACCTATGGATCAATAGCCATCCATAAGGCTTGCTCATGGACCCTCTGGACCTCTTGCATCATGATTAATTATCATTTCCAAACACGCTTGCCAAGTTTCATAGCATGCCAAACAATCTAGCTCGAGAAGTGAAGACTCATTTGATTCAAGCCATTCGGCTAGAATTAGTTAACTTAAAATGGACTTACAGAACTCATACGAAGTCGTATTGACTTGAAATTTTGGGAGAACATTTAGAAAATATATGAGATGGCTCACATAAAAAATGAAGTAATTTAGAGTTGATTTGATGGATCGCTAGCCACCCATCTAGACTATGCCTCACCACCCCAAAATTTTATGGTGGGTCACTAACACCCTTTAAAGTGTTCCTGTAAAGTTTCGTTCGATTTTGTTAAGATTTGAACGAGATATGGATGATTCTTCTGGACCAGATGACCCATGAAAACGGATGATCAAACTAACTTCAAATGATTTAATATTTGGGCAGGGCAATTAAATAGAAGATAGGAAGATAACCAAACAAAAATCACTCAAAAATATGCTAAGTGGATGGATATCTAGCGATCCATCCTCTATGGATAGCTAGCAGTCCATCAAAATAGGTTGGATCGCCCTCAAACTTTCCGAGCTCTTTCATAGCACTAAGTAAAGGCTTCTGGTAGAAAAATATGCTAAGTTGATGGATAGCCAGCGATCCATCCCCCATGGATAGCTAGCGATCCATAGAAATGACTCAGATTGATTTGAGATTTTCCGTCATGACTTGGCATAACAACTAGACTCTTCTGCACCTGGACTTCTGGTCCAATACTCACTAAACTTCCTTATAAACACTCACCTACCCACAACTAAAGATGGATCTTTCCAAATAGAGAGCTGGCATTACTCTACTAGAATTGCTTCACTTCTTCAACTTTCTTCTCCTTCACAACAGTCGTCAAGGATGTTACTGTGATTCTCCAGTCAACCCTTGAATTTGTGGCTTATTTTAACTCGTTGTAACTTAGATCTAAGGATTAACTAGTTGATATCCAAGGTGATTCAACTAGTATAATCATAATAAAGATTGATTAAAGTGGACGCATACCAAAGTCAGCTGAACCACTATAAAAATTTTGTGTCTCTTTTCTTACTTCTTCTCTTATTTGTTTTTAATCTGAGATTTGTGCTGCTGATGATCTACACTAGTGCTTTCACACCTGATCCAGCGTGTTGATCCATTTTGGGTTAACATTTTTGTGCTTTCACTAAGAACCTTGAAAGAGATTTGAAGAATTGAAGTTTGAATCCAAGGTTTAGAGAGATGAGTAGGCCTAATACTAGATCTAGAGCTGTAGCGAGTCAGTTGGAGCCTGGGAGCAGCCAGGAGGTGTCCACAATTTTTCATCAATCCGTCTATGTAATTAGAGAAGAAATGAAAAGGATGATGAAGGAGATGCATGATGGGATCTTGTCTAGGCAACAAGAGATGATGGATAACTTATTATAGAGGATGGAGCAGCAAGGGATGGCTACTACAGGGAATTGGAATCAAACTCCATAGAATGACACGAGCTTAGAGCAAAACAAACTGAAATAATACCCACACGACTTGGGGGCACGATAGATTTGGATCTAGGATGAGCTTTAACGCCGGAACGGGTGATGTTGGAGCTAGAATAGAAAATCAGAGTACAAGTACATGACTGCATGAGCTGAAACCAGAATCCTACAGTTGGAACAGGGGGAAGGTTCGTCCCTTACTCTTTATCTTCTACTTTTTCTGCCCTCAATAATCTCAGGCCGCTTACACATGTACGGGATCCCAAATGATCCCTAGGCACACTCTGAGTCGGATGCCTAAAATGACTATTTAGGACAATAATAATCTCAGTCCGCTTACACTTGTACGGAATCACAAACGATCCCTAGGCACACTCCGAGTCGGATTTTTGAGATGACTATTTAGAACAATAATGACCTTGAACCGCTTACACGTATACGAGACCCAGACTGATCTCTAGGCACACTCTGAGTTGGATCTCCAAGGTAAACATCTAGGATTTCTACTTGTTTTGATTCCTGCTTCTTTGATTTCTGCTTATTTGTTTTGATTTGAATATTTAAACTTTAAAAAATCCATATTGATTATGATGACTGATATTAATTGCTTTAGAGTCCCGCCACGAGACCAGGGTGCAAGGTGTAAGTCCCCTTGTCAAAGAGTGAGTGGATGGACTTGTACGATATTGATCGCCATAGAGTCCTGGCTGGAGAGACGGGACTGGAGTGCAAGAAGTAAGTCCCCTCACCGGAGAGTGAGCAGATGGGCTTACTTAATCCCCATAACTTAACAAGCAAACGATCCGGAGAGACTGTCCCCTTAACTTAAAACATTAAACGATCCAAAGAGATTGCGCATTAAACTTAAACGATCAGGAGAGATCGAGCCTTAAAACAAATTTGATTTAATAAAAGGATTTGAATGCCTTATAAATTGAATAAAATTGATAAATCCTGGATGAAAACAGGATGATCTCGATATATGATGTGATTCTGATATGTGGTGTGATTCTGATATGTGGTGTGATTCTAATATACGATGTGATTTTTGATTTATAATGTGATTTTAATATATGATATGACTACTCTGAATGAGAATCAAAATGATAATGATATAAATCCTGAATGAACATGGGACAATTAGAGATATGTTATGTAAATGGAGATATGTGATGTAATTGGAAATATGAGATGTAATTGGAAGCATGTGATTTAATTAGAGACATGTGATGTAATAACTCCAAATAAAATCAGAATGATTGTGATGTATAGATTACACTTAGGTAGAGTCTATAGTCTTAGGATGTAACTGATTCAGAATGACTTGTGATTGGCAATAGAATCCGAAGGAACTGGATGATTCACTAAGGCTAAAGCAGCTGAAAAGCTCAATTATCGAAGGCTGGAGATAGGAACTTGTTCTTAAACAAAGCACACCTTTCATTCAAAAGGCGTACTCTAGGGTGCAAGTGTTATCTAATTTTTTAACCTACCGAAATTCAATAAGAAATAAAACATTTAGATTACACTAGAACAACTCAAGAATCAACCAAAAGGACTAGAAAAATAAGAACAGAAAGACCCAAGAGAAAAGATGCCAAAATAAGCTAAGGTGATGGATCGCTAACGATCCACAAGGCTTGCTCATGGACCCTTTCAAACCTCTTGCATCATGATTTAATACCATTTCTAAGCACCCTTACCAAGTTTCATAACATGCCAAACAATCTAGCTCGAGAAGTGAAGACTCAACTGATTCAAGCTGTTTGGCTAGAATCAGCTAACTTAAAATGAACTTACAGAACTCGTACGAAGTCGGATTGACTTGAAATTTTGGAAGAACATTTTGAAAATATAGGAGAAGGCTCACAAAAAAATGAAGTCTTTTAGAGTTGAATTGATGGATCTCTAGCAATCCATCTAGATGTATTGCTAGCGACCCATATAGACTGGGTCCCACCACCCTAATTTTTTTTATGGTGGGTCCTGATACCAAGCTATGATGCCCCACCTCGAGACCCACACTGACAAAGAGAATTATTAGGTAATACTGTCTGCTAATGCAGAGAATAGGGCTGGTTAGGAGCGACTATCCATGAGCTTTGTCTTCAACGAGTATCGAATACGTCGACTGGGTGATCCATTTTTTTCTTTCTTTTCTTATGCGGATCGACATATCCGATTTAGGTTTAACACAAAACTACGGTTACTAAAGATCGTATTTATAATAAATATTATAACATCTAATACCTCATACCACAGAGCAGGAACATATACATATACAGAGTCAGCAGTAGTACAACTTAACATGCTAGATGAGTTTGGTTCTTATGAACCATATATATACAACAAGAGTCGTGAAAGAATATACACATCAGAGTACTACGACAAAAAGGGGCTACAACAAAACACGAACTAAGTAAGAAAGAGGAAAGATCATAGCAGAGCAAAGCAAGGTGGAGGTCAAACTATAATCTACTGACCTGTAATGACTCAGTCTGACCCGAGCATCATATAAAATATAAACATACGGGTTAGTCTAGCCTAAACAAGAGGATTAGTACATGATAGGTGAAGATAAATACACATGATGCTAATAACTCGCCATGGGGATGAACTACATGTTCTCAAATCAGCATTTAGCATATAGGCAATATCATGTAACGACATAAGGTGTATGAGCCAAATAACATACAACATAAGGCAAATGAGCCAAATCAACATGCAACATAATGCGTAAAAGCCAAATCACCAAACATCATAAGGCGTATGAGCCATGTCACCAAAACAGAATAAATCTCAACATATCAAACTCTCTAAGGAGTTTAAAACAAAAAAATGTAATCACCATATCGTCGTCAAATAGCACAAAGGCTATGTATAACTCAAACATCCAACAAAATGATGAACATATTTGAAAATCAAAAAATTCTAGAAATAAAAAACAATGAAATCTAGAAATAACAACAAAAGTGGATCCCAACAAATGGCGATTCAAAGCTACGCCGCATGTGCATCAACAACATATGGCCAAAGCCTGTCAAGTATTATCAACAACAAATTTGGCACCTAATAATTGACCCGAAGGTCCAACAAATGGCCCGAAAGCCAAACAAATAACCCGAAGGTCCATCAAATGGCCTGAAAGCCCAATAAATGACCCGAAGGTCTAGTACTGACAATCAACATACCCAAAGGTCCAACATAAAGTGCCACAAACTTCCAAATAGTAACTATAATCAGTGACAACAGTGCATCCCATACCACACGTTCCCACTTAACTGTTTACTATAAGATAGTTAATTTCACTCTCGTGTATGAACTCAATCGAATAAGTCCGGAATTAACCGAAAAAGTAAACGCACGTGTTCGATACCACATGTTTTGCTAAATCGTTTAAGTCACTTCCTCATTCGCTCGAAGAGTGAAAAAACATGTAATTTTATAGAAAATAATTTACTTCAAGAAAATGAGTTACCTAACACCCTTTAGATTGTTCCTACAAAGTTTCATAAGATTTCGTTAAGATTTGAGCTAGATATGGATGATTCTTCTGGACCAAATGACCCATGAAGACGGATGATCAGACTAACTCCAAACGACTTGATTTTTGGACAAGGCAATAGAAAATAGGAAGACGACCAAACAAAGATCACTCAAAAATACGCTAAGTGGATGGATAGCTAGTGATCCATCCCCTATGAATAGCTAGCAATCTATTAAGATAGGTCGGATCACCCTTAAACTTCTCGGGCTTCTTCATAGCACTAAGTAAAGGCTTCTGGTAAAAAAAGATGCTAAGTTAATGGATAGCCAGCGATTCATCCCCTATGGATAGCCAGCGATCCATCCCCTATGGATAGCCAGCGATCCATAGAAATGACTCGGATTGATTTGAGATTTTTGGTGATGACTTCACTACACCAGAAAAGTCATTTTGTAGCATTGAAAAAGTGCTCCAAAACTTTTAGTAGCTTTTCGTTAAACGCTGCGACATGACATGCAACTAAAAGTTTGAAAGTTTTAGTTGCGTTGTAGTAAACGCTATCAAAAATAAACATATTGTTGCGCTTTTAAAACCCTACAAAAGTTTTTTTTGCAACGTTTTATTTGTCCTACCATATATTTTTGTTGCATTTCTCTGCCACAATATGCTTTTTATGTAATTAACATTTATTCTCGTTGCACTTTTAAAACGCTACTAAAACTTATTGATTATTGTATGGCATATTTTAAACTCTGCTATTTACTGTTAATGGCTTGTATCATTTCCGACAATTACTTATAAATAATAGTCATATTAAAACCAACAATCAATCACATAATTATCATTTTCAAACCAACATCAATAAATCATATAATCATCATACTCAAATAATTGAAAAAACATGTTAATAGCATAATCAAGTATAATATTCCTAACCATTTCGATAATAGTATTTCGACAAAATGAGTGAACTCGCATAACAAAACTGTTCACAAGAAAGTTTACACAACTAGGACTAACAAAATATTAAAATATATATAACAATTCATTGCTTAATTACCGACAATTCTTTGTTTCAACTATTCTTCACTTTGGTACCTTCTCTCCGAAAGTCCAATGCCTGCACAAGTAAAAACACAATATATAATCAAACAATTATATTAATTTGTAGGACTTCAAATCTGATGGTAAAACAATTATATTAATTTTAACAAAACTTAGTTAATTTTTATTAACTTGGTTAACTTAGTTAACTTATATTATTGTTATCATTATCATTGTTAAAACTCAGACAACTTAATTATATTATTATTAACTTAGTTAATTTTTATAAACTTAGCTAATTTTTATAAACTGGATTAATTCGTCATCATCATTATTTATAAAACTTTGTTAAATTATTTATATTATTATTATTTATAAAAATTAGTTAACTTAAGCTTAGTTAATTTTATAAAACTTGTTTAATTCTAACAAAACTTAGTTAATTTTTTTAACTTGATTAACTTAGTTAATTTATTATTATTATTATTATTATTATTATTAAAACTCGGTTAATTTATTATTATTGTTGTTGTTGTTAATTTGGTTAATTTTTATAAACTTAGTTAATTCATCATCATCATCATCATTATTTATCAAACTTTGTTAAATTAGTTATATTATTATCATTATTTATTTTAGTTAGCTTAAACTTGGTTAATTTTACGAAACTTGTTTAATTTTAACAAAACTTAGTTAATTTTATTAACTTGGTTAACTTAGTTAATTTATTATTAGTATTATTATTAAAGCTCGGTTAACTTAATTATATAATTATTATAAACTTAGTTAATTCATCATCACCATCAATATTATTATTTATAAAAACTTTGTTAAATTAGTTATATTATTGTTGTTGGCATAAAAAAGGGACTCACATCCTTGTTTGGATTTAAAAACACCAGGCTTGTCTTTAAAGAGCAATATAACAGATCATAGATATAGAAAAGATACCATAAAGGAAAACATACAGAAGATTTTTACAGTGGTTCGGTTGCTACCTACATCCACTTTATAATTTTATTATAAGCTAATTACTATTACAAAGGCTGTTTGATTACAAGGCCTTGGCTAAATTCCTAGCTGAATTGGATCTCAAGAGTTAGAACTCACTGGAGAATCACGGTGTATTCCTTTTGAGTTCGTTGTGAGGGAGGTTAGAAGTGAAGAATAATTCTAGATAACATTTGCTCCCGAGATTATGCCTTCATTGTAAACAAGGCGTGCTATGGAAGTTATCGTTTTTATATCCATTTGTTAACTTTCAAGTGGTTGCATCGAAGCTCTATGCATAGAATAGCCCAATGTCATCGGTTATTTTCCTTTAGTTCTAGCTATTGTTGCTTGCCTCAACCTGTCATGTTTTTGCCTACACTCTCCTTACATGTCTTAGAGTGACGAGCAGTCGCGACTGACCGATTCTGAAGTGGTTAGACAGAGCTTTCTTTTTCGAGTACACAAATACATATGGTATGCAAATTTCTATATGTTTTATTTTATTATCTATTTTTTTAATGGGTTACTAGTGACCTAAGGGGGTAGCTCGCTAGCGACCTAACTCAATAATGCTTCGAGGTCGGGTCTCTCATGAACCATGGAGGGTCAAGTCGCGTGCGACCTGAACACTTAGTGAAATTTTTGCCTCTAACCTTGCCTACTTATATCCCCTTAGCCAACCTTATCCATTTACTTGACCCGATTCATCTTCATTCCTTCAAGTGATCTTATACTCTAGCGACTCGTACCAATTGCTCTGGTAATTCATTACACTTTGCTTGATCCAACTGCCTTTGCCATCATCGTTCCATTGCCTTGTTCGAGCCTAAACCCTAATCGACCTGTTTGCTTTGTCCATGCTTAAGCTGCAGCCAACCTTTCCTCTTGTTGTACCCGAGCCAATCCTCCACTAGCTCGCCCGCGACCTAATTCATATCTCACCAAGTTCAATTTGTGACTTCTCTTGTTCCATTAATCTGATTTGAGGTGGGTTTGCATGGTTGAATTGTTGATTGCAATATTGGCATGGTGATTTAACGCCCAACTTTTAGCTTGGGATGGTAACTGCAAATATTTTTTCCGATTGTGGTTCTTTAGAGAAAGATAGGAAATCGAGTCTGGAATCATTTTTGGAATGACATTCGGGCTTGGGCCCATGGTTGGATGCTTTTTACTATCTTCATCTATCGAACTAGGATCAGCCAGTTACCAATCTGCGGACGTCACTTGCATAACGCTTCATCGGTTGACCTTGATTCTCCTGAGAACTTGGGCTTGCCTCGTTTTTCTTATTTTATGTTTGGTGCCCCCGCGATGAGAAGAGTTTCCTGTGTCGCTTCAAACAACGGATCCTTCGTCAATCATAAATCGATAACGGGTAAGCGTGAAAGAAGTATAACCAAAAGTTGGAAGCAAAATTTTACAGGAAGTTTTTCTCTACTTTCACTGCAAGCGAACTATCTACACAGGATAGGTCGTTTGTGATGCTTTGGACACCGAGCTTACCTCATATAGATAGCACAGCACTTGCCCCAGTTCATATTTGAAATCCGGCATTCTAATACCAAGTCAAAATTGCGTCAGAGTTCAAGTGATCATGGAAACTCATAAGAGTAGGATAGATTTGTCAATAGAACTACCTGACCTTTTACGGACGCCAGTTCTGCCATATAGAATGAAACAGCCATCCACACATCACAAGCCAAGTGGACAAAGTTTGGGGCTTTCTGAATCTGAATTGTCATCTACTTCGCAAGCCGAGTTCGATCAACTTGTTCTGGTTGGGCCGATCGTGGATCGAGCACCTCCCAACTTCTGAGTTTTACTCAATCCATCAGAAAAAACCCTTTTATAGATCACCGCCAAGGTTCTCCATAACATATGTTTACAGCATGGGATTCCCGAAGAGGACATGCGCCTTTTGGAGAAAGATGAATTTTCTCACATGCCTCCCCCGCAGTTCATAGCTTGTCATCGGTTCATGTGTTTGAATGGAGCCATGCCCCCTTTCAACGACTTTCTTCATGAAACGCTATCGAACTTGGGGATTACCCCATTCGAGCTTCACCCAAAAGGTTATGCCATCCTCACTTACTTGCACATCCTCTTTATGAGGACATTCCATCACGCTCTGAGTTTCGACGACTTGCGGTACTACCTAGCTTTCAAGAGGAGAGACGATTGCCCCTCCCTAATCATAATAGAAGCCTAACGGAATCAGAAGATTGTTCTGCATCTGCAAAGCACCTTATCTCACTTCAAGATTCAATTCTTCTTCGCTAGGTGCCCCGAGGGATTTACATCGATGGGCGACCAGGGGTAGGTTTCCTTATTCTCCATTTTCCGAGATTTGAAGTGGTGTGATAGGGTTTCTAATTGATTTATTACTTTCTACAGTTATCCCAAGGCCAAATAGAGACATGCTCTTAGTGAAATTTGTTGGAATCTGAAAGTTATTGATGATGAGGAGCGGAGCGCCAAAGTCTTGCTTGCTGACAAGAACTTATGCCAATACGGGTTGTTAGCTCCAGGCAAATCTGTTGCTTAGATTGAAGTTCCCTCTCCCAGCCGAGCCAGAGTTCGCGCAAGGCTTTCTTCTTCTTCTTCACATGATTACGATGAAGGTCGTGAAATAGGTGGCCCCTTCGAAAGTCCGCTCGATGAATCTCATGAGGTAGGTATCGCAGCCAGACTAAGCGGTTCTACTTGAATGTCCCTGATCTAGGAGGAACCGGAAATTGAGCCCATGCAGAAAGAAGGGAAAGCCGCAATAGACTCGGAGAAGGAGGAAGGGGAATTTGAGAGCAGCAGTGATGAATCCATAGCCAGGGACTACTATCTGTCAGAGTCCGAAGGTGAGGATTCAAATTCATGTGATGAGACACCGAGCATGAGTCCCCTTCCTTCGGATTCTCCCCCTTCTGTTACTGATGACAAATACAAGGCCGCAGAGGCCAACAAACGTCATGATTCCCCCGTAAGGCTGCCGATGTTGATTTTGGAGATACAACAATGTATTCGTCAATTTTGATGCCCTCCTGAAAGGTGACTTCAACTTTGATGTGATGCCATCTTTTTCTGGCGGTATTGCACCATCCTATAGCCTGATTCTTCTTGCAACAATCGAAGTTAGCCCCATTCCCCCATCTACAGTCGTTCGGTCTGGTTTGTGACGATGTCTTAGGGCCATTTTAGGAATGCACGATTCAACATATTAGGATTGCATTTATACTTACTTTCCATTCTCTCGTATGTTATCTTTATCCTTTATGTGTTTCTGAAGTTTCTCACGTATGCTTTATTTCAGGTATGACAAGAGGGCGTAGTCTTTACGGTGATTTTAAGGATTGCACCTGTAATGAACCACTTTTCCGTACAGTCTAAGCTGACAATATAACCGCACATATCAAATCAAATTGCACAAAAGGCGGATTATTAGGGGTGAAGAAGAAAAGATAGAAGAGAAGAAACAACAACACAGAATCTCACAAACGCGGCCGAACAAATTATTATATATAATAACAGGTTTTTATACAAAAGAATCTGTAACTGTTTCATACTTACAATCACCAAAGTATAACAATCAATACATCAACCTAGATAGTTATAATAACTTGTCCTCATTTAACGGAAATATAAATCAAGTATGGAAATACATCTCTATCGTCTAGCTTGCCTCCTGAGCTCCATAACCTCCTATCCTGAATCTGTAATACTCGGTCTGATCTATGCATTATAATAAAATAACATCCGAGTCAGTCTAGAAAACTAGCGTGAGTAAAAGCACTCAATTTGAATTATTAAAGTTACCAAAATCCTTTGAAAAACAAAGGTATCTTGTAAGACCATGTCACGCATAAAAACAACAGGTTTTCCCTTACGATAACCAAAAATATTTTTACAGAAAATGCAGTGATATTATTATATGGTCTAAGTACAAATACTTATTCAAATAGCCGAAATTGTTACATTATTTAAATTCCAGCATACTAGGCTCTACAAACAAAACAGTAAAGGCTCTATTTGAGAATGGATTCCATACAATGATTGGGATACTGGGGTACCGTCCGTCACAGTACACCTCTAAAAAAATGTACAGAGGACCTCACTGGGATCCCCTGCCATACCCTAATCTAGATAGTACTGAATATGTTATCACCTTGGGTGTTCTCACTCTTAAAATCGAGCGCTCACTTTTCCATGCATAGCCATATACATAATATATACATATATACATACATACATACATACATACATACATACATATATATATATATATTCGAGGGTTTCTAGAAAGGTGATAAACATACCCTAATTTGGTGCAACCCACTTAGCCTTGCTGCATCTCCCCTATTTTAATCATTTCCGGTTGATGAGGCTTGAGGCTAACAATTACCTTTCAAGAAAAAATCTACTTAGAATGCTTATCGTCTTCCAATAACGATCTTCTGATAGCATTCGTCCATACAAGTTATCCTGGGTCTGGACAAACCGAATCACCGTCTTTACTATCTTCAGGGTATCCATTCATAACGCTCAAATCAGATTCAAGTGGTTTTCGGATGATTAAATCTGATCCCGATCTCTTCTAAGCGATCAACGAAATTGGTCAATATTTGATAATCGGTTATTTAACTATCAATAAAATATCCATAAGCAGTCACTAGGCTCATATTATAATTTTCCAAAATATGTTTATAAGATATATATTCAAATCCCTTTCAAATTTTCCATCATTTGAAAACAATTTCAAATCCTTATTTTTTCAATGGAATATTCCCAAACCTTCCCGGTACTTAAAATATTTTCCAACTCCATTTTTATGTTCAACACTCAGGAAGTATTCCATTTATTTCCTATTTTAGATTTTCTTAAAATCATTCACAATTTATATGTAAATTCCTTAACTCCTTTATAACGAATTCTATAAGTTCCGGGTTCCTTAATTAATTTCCTTTAATATTTCCAAAGCCAAAACATGTCTATAATTCCAAATATCCATTTCTAACTTCTTTTACGAATCCAAATTCATTTTTTGAAGTTCACTTTTATTTAAATACTTTAGAAATTTTCCTTACATTTCCCCAAATTCCATTTTGAGAATCTCTCTTATAAATCTCATCCACTAGATAATTCCCATTTTCAAATCTCGAGAAGATTTGTAAATAAATTTAAATAATTACAGAACTCTATATATATAATAAGTATTTAAAGAATAATAATTTATTTTTAAAATATGTTCAAGTAATTACTTAAAATATCGAAAATCTTTTTATAAACATTAATAACTCATTTTTAGATAAACATATCAATTTTCAATGCTGATTTTAAAAATTAAGATTTATTAAAACAAATATTAAGTATTTGAAAAATTCACTTTTCGATGCATTTCAATTCTACTGGTTCAAAATTACGTAATTTAATAATTAAAACTTCCTTCTAAATAAACAACTACTTAAAAATATATTTCTAAAAATTCTAGTAATCGATTTCAATTTATAAACCCCTCTCGACTTATAACCTATTGATTCCCTTCGAGCATCCTACCCATTTCCACTTTCAAAAATAGTATCCACTATTTATTTTTATTTTTCGACCATATTCCCATATTCTAATATAAATTCACCCTATGAATTTATACTTCCAAATTATCGTCTGATCGATTTCCTTTATTTACAAACATTATTTATAAATTTATAATCTCCTTTGGTTGTACTTATTTATACAAATTAATTTTATTTATAAAATTCCCTTTTATAAATTCATCTCCTTATACATTTGATTTATGCTGCCAATCTATTTTAATATCGATTTCACTCTTTTTTTATATTTTCTCGGATATCATTTAAAAATCCTTTATATACATTTTTTAATTAAAAATTCTATTTAAGCGATTTACGGTTTAGATAAGTTCAACTTAAAACAAATTTATTATTTATCCTATCATTTTCTTTTTAAATAGTCCAAATTTCGGTATAATTATCTTCATATTTAAAATCTCCTTACATTCCTTAGTTTTCAAAAGTAATATTCATGTTATTTTAGAATGCCAAAAAATTAAGGCCAGTGCTATTACAGCGTCCAATATATCGAAACACACAACAATTTATTCCATCAAATCATATATCACTATATATGGAAAACAATAAATATATTTGAGGAATCCAGTTGGATCCCTCCAACCTGTTTCTCTACATCCACAGATGTTAGACAATATAAAAATACCAATCCCGTTTCGAGGCGGGATATCGCAGTAATATAAGGTCATCCGCTATCATGCGGTGCGTATAGGGCCTTATCCGCTCCAATCGATGGGAAATATATTCAACTACTAATATATACTACTAATACATACTACTATATATACGTATATCACACTAAACTGATAATAGAAATTTATCAATTCAACCAAGCATCAAATAATTAATTTTAATTATTATAAATCAAACCAGCCAACCAAATTGAGTGAGATTTACTCACCTTGACTTTTACTTGAAACTCGTTGCAAATTTTCATTTTTTGCATAGATTCTGTTCGATTGAACCTCGTAGCAAATTATGAACTATATAAATTTACAATTCAAAATTTAATTATCGTTAATAAACTATTATTATTTTTCAAAATAAAAAAATTCACCTTTAACAGTTCACGCATAGACTCTTGACTCCTCCCTTGCATCGACTTCGTCAAGTCCAATGCCATTTGAACGACTTTAGCTTGCATGCGACTGCCACCTAGAGTGAACCCTCACCCATTAACCTCCACCTTTAGTCACGTTCAGCCCTGGACTGAAATCTCCATCTACGAACGTATCACGTTGCTTCGACAATGACTTCCATTACACGCGGCTATCAAGTCGAGCCGCCATCGAACACTAGCCCTCGTGCGCCACCCAAACTGACCCAAACCCTAGCCCGCTTTGGTTTCATGCTCCATACATGCCACTTTCCTCTACTATCGAATCCTAGGTTATGCACGAAGAACTACATCGCGATGAGCAATAAATTAGCCCCTTCACTTATTCTTCCATCGAATGATTTTAATTTCGTTCTTTTTTTTCGATTTCGATTTCTTTTTTATCTTTTGTGAATTCGAACTGAGAAAGGAGGAGGAAAGGGTACGTGATTTTAAAAGGGAAGAAAGGGTATGTGATTTAAACAATGACTAGGTGGCTGATTGGAAGGAAAGAGGGTTTTAATTATATTGTTTTAATTTCATATTTATCCAAATATTCTTGCTTCGCATAACCCAAAATTGTGAGCCCTTATTTATGCATGCCACCTGGCATTCCTAATGTTATATCGCTATTCCGAGCCAAATGGAACCAGCCTCAAGTTCCAATTCAATCGTCTGGAGAAGATAGCTTTTAAATTGACTATCTAAATTTATTTCAATTAGATTATTTCTAGGCGTTTTCAGATTGCATGACCAAACGGTAACTTCAAATGCTACTAAATTTAAAATCTCATAACAATACACTATTACAGATCTAATGGAACCGGTTTCATCGAATTCCAAGAACGTGCCTCCGGTTCGCTGTTTTTAACACGTCGATAAAATCTACGATTTTCAAATTTACGGAGTCGCTTGAAATTTTAATTTTTAAAATCTTACTACCTAATTATAATCCCAAATACAATATTTAAACCATTTAAATATCCAAAATCAACGACGAAAAAACGGGTCCTTACAAAACCGATTCGCAACGGTACTCAAAGCGTTCTTTTAGTCGCCACCAAGTCCGGGGGTCGGAGGAAGAATATAGATGAAGGAAAGACCATGAGGTAGAAACCCATTGTCAGGAGGAAAAGGATAAGTATCGCTGGCATAGAGGCAGTTACGAGAAAAAACAATCTCTCGATGAAAGGGAAGAGTCGTCGTAGAAATCTAGGCTCGATCACCGCTCCCACCCTTCCGAACTTGTTCCGAAACATACTTCGGTGGGTCAAGAGGTTGCCACTTCTTCTGCCCCATTCTGCCTTCAACACACGTCTTATCTTCTTCTACTGTTGCTACTGCCCCCCTTCCTTCTCATCCCCACCGGAGTCACCTACATTCTTCCCGCAGGCCCACCTAAGATTGAGGCGGCTCTTCCGGGTTGGCTTCTAAAAGGTATTAAGTTTGACGAGAATATTCATCCCATTCGAAGGGACTCTTATATGCAGCGCTTTCAAGGCATTCAGGCCAATTTTGAGCAGGGTGAGAAGTGGGAGACATTTTGTAAACAACTAGCTGATACTAATAGAAATAATATCAGGAAATCCTTGAAAGAAGCTATGAGGTAGGATCGTATAATGTGGAATAATGGAATGGTCTAGGTAGATACCAATAAGCAGTAAGTAAAGTAGACGCCAAGACTTTATACTGGTTCGGACCTCTTGTTCTATGTCCAGTCCCTAAGCTCCTCTTAGGAATTCAACTAACCAACAACCCTCACTTTACCCGGAGGAATATGTTTACAACTTACCGAACAACCGAACGGGATTTCTTGCCTCAACTACCGAAGAGGATTTCAACTAGATACAAAGAGTATTTCTGACTTGTTGTGTTCTTGATAACACTAATGAGTCTAATTGAGTAAACTTTCCTATAATATTATCCTAAAGAATATGAAATGTGTTTATGAAGATTTAGGAAATATAAATTGCTATGAATCAAAAGAGTATTTAAGATAAATCAGAGATCAAGCAATTGAAGTAGTTTGTGATTGCTTTTGAAAACTTAAGAAATCTGAAAATATGATCAAGATAATAGAGGGATTAAAGCAATTAGAATTCATAATTTGCAAATGATAGAATCATGTATTTATAGGTGTAGAAGATGTGTATCTAATTTGCAAAAGATCCAGGCAAGAGATGCATCCGTTACCATTGGAGAATGGTTGCAACTCCTGGGAAGAAGAATGTGTCTTTTCATAAAAAATTCACAGGTTTGAATTCAGTCGACTGAAAAGGGAATTTTAGTCGATTGAAACTGTGCATGTTGTAATTCTGTAACAGGTTCAGTCGACTGAAATTTCCTGTTCAGTTGACTGAACTAGTAGTTTCTACACAGTGAACACTTAACTAAAATATTAAGTTTATGAAATGTGTTCTTGTGTTTGTGCAAGCTTCTTGAGGATAGATTTTAACAATAAAACTAAGACTAAGACCTATATATAATAAGTACTCATGATATCTTTGGTCTTCATAGTCCTTCCTTTAGCTTTGCACATATCTCTTCTTTTTTGTTGAAGCACATTGTCATTGATCAAAATATAGCATATCAACATTCTCCCCCTTTTTGATTGATGACAATACCTATGTTTGTAGAGATGTAATTTTCTTTCCTTCCCTTGAATATATGCACTATCTTTCCGTAGTTGCAGACATCTCCTTTGCCAATGATGAAACCTTTTGAGTTATCTCCGAAGGTAACAGAGCCAGCATCAAAGTATGAAATATTTGTAAGCATTTCTTTGTTTCTGGTCATGTGTTTTGAGCAACCACTATCCAAAATCCATTTTCGTTTCTTGAGTGGGACCTCAGATTCTTGAGCCATGAAGCACACATTTGCTTGTTCATTGTTGCTATCGCTATCACTATCTGATGAATCTGAATCTGAATCGTCCCACGTGAC
This sequence comes from Allium cepa, assembly GCA_030765085.1. Classification (NCBI taxonomy): domain Eukaryota; kingdom Viridiplantae; phylum Streptophyta; class Magnoliopsida; order Asparagales; family Amaryllidaceae; genus Allium; species Allium cepa. The sequence goes on along the minus strand of CM060937.1, from coordinate 251,513,720 downwards.
AGAAAAAATCCTTCTTTTTAAATTTATCTTTCTTATTCTTGTCGTTGAAGTTTTTCTGATTCTCCTTCTTTATCTCCGGACAGTCTTTTATCATATGACATTTCTTTTGACAATTAAAACATTCCATGCTTGAAGATGAAGGTTTGTTCAAGAAATTCTTTTTGAAACCGTTTTTATTTCCTTTTCTATATTTTAAGAATTTCTTGAAATTTTTGGCAATAAATGCTAGATCCTCATCTTCAGACTCCGATTCTTCCTTTTCTACGTGAAAAGCCACATTTTTTCTTTCCTGTGCTTGATCTTTCTTAGCTTGCAAACTTCATAAGACATAAGGTTTTCAATTAATTCTTTTGGTTTCATTGTAGATAGATCGTTTGCTTCCTCGATTGCTAAGACTTTTCTCTCCCATTCATCAGTGAGTGAATTTAGGACCTTAGATACAATATCAAAATCCATACACTTTTCTCCTAATCCTATTAAGGCATGATGAATGTCTTGAAATGTGACGTCCCGCCTTTCTAACCCCAGAAAGACGTTTCATCATTAAGAAAGAAAGGGATAGAAATAGAGAAGAATAGAAAGAAAGGAAAACAACATCAGAATCTCACAGCGGAATGGAACAAAATATAATACATCACATAACTATACATAGTTATACATACATCAGAGTTATACAATATCACATAACATGACTGTCATATACATATATGTCCATACATACATCCAAAATACAAAACACTATCTACACAGCGGAACTACATATATAGATACATACGTCTGGTCTTCTTCCCAAAATAGCTCCTTCAGAAATTCAACTGCCCAAATACCTATCACTTGGCTACTCATAAAAATTGGAGTACCAAAGAGTTTATGAAAAACAAAATAAAAACTACGGGTCAGACATGGGTCTAGTATGAGTAAACAGGTTAAAATTGCTTACTTTGAAAATCATTTGAAAATAAAGGTATCACGTAAGACTTCCCACAAATAAATGCGGATAAGTTTTTACCTTACGCTAACCAAAACATTTTATAGGAAATTCAGTGATATTATAATAGTGTCTAGGGTTTTCAAGTAAATAGAAAATAGCCGAAATTGTTACATCTATTAAATTCCAACTACTAGCCACGAAAGTGAGTAATACAAATCAAAATCGTAGGGTCTCGTAGGAAAATTGGATTTCCAATAATGGCAGGGCTACTGGGGTACCTCCCGTCACAGTACGGGGCCTAGATCACCGTACCGAGGATCACTCCCGACCCCCATACAACACAAGGCCGGAACCATTCCTTACTGAACAGTCCCGAACAAGATAACCCCGCAGTTGTGGCCAACAACTGCTCACACAGCCGAAATAAAAGGGACATCTAGACAGGGGAATATCTTGTCCTGCTTGGGCATGACCCACCTAACCTTGCTGCATCTCCCATGTTTTAGCCATTCCCGGTTGATGAGGCTTGAGGCTACGATTACCTTTATTGAACATATCCTTAGAATGCTCATTGTCCGCCTGACGTTGTGTTGAAAGCATTCAATCCATACAAGTTCGTTCCGGGTTCGAACGAAACCGAAGGCATTACCTCGTTACACTCATTTTGGAATCACCCTCAGAGTTAACGATGATAACCCTTGCATTCTGAAACACCATCTCGATCTCCAATTGATAAGTCACGACCTATCGTTTAATTTGGATCGATGTGGTTTTCGGAGAATCAAAATTGATTCTTCCGATCCCGGTCTCATCAAAATCCAAACGCCATTTAAGGGCCAAGTTGTCTATTTAACTTAACAGCTCAATTTAATATCAGAATTAACATAATATATATAACAGATAAATCATACACAGTTATCACAGATATCCATAATATATCACAACATATCACAGAAAAATCATCAACAGATATCAAAGTCAATCAAGCATAATTATCAATGCATACCAAACAATTTGGTTTTTCTTAACTAATTATTTGCTTAAGAATAAACTATTTTATTCTATTTAATTAATCACCGATTAATTAACTTATTAATGATCAATTAATCAATTAGTTAATCATTAATTATTAATTTATTGATTATCTAATCTTTAATTAATTATTTAATTAATTAACTTCTATTCATTAACTGTTACTTAATTACTCAGTTAATTAGTTGATTCTTGATTATTAACTTACTTATTAAAGATTAATTACTTATTTAATTATCACAAATTACTTTAATTAATCAATTATTATTAATTTAATTAAAGTATAATTTCTGATTAATCACTTAAGTTAATTTCCATTAGTTAACTTCAAGTAATTAGCCAACGTTGTTAAGATTTAAATTGTTTTAACATATGATTTATTTTCAATTACAAAATAATTTTAAAGTTATCAATTAAATTTCAAATATAAATTAATTAACATTCTAATTACTTTATATTAGTCAAACCATCTTTACATCACTTACCATTATTAAACTTTTTAAAACAAATATTAGCCTAACTAACTAATTATTTAGTTACTTAGTTATAAAAATACTAAAATAAATTATGCACGTTTAATTGGAAAGATACCCGAGACAAAACCCTTCGCTACTCGAGACAGTCTCGAGTTATCTTCGTGACTCCCCTACGTCCCTCTCTCTCACTCTCTATCTTCTTTTCCCTTTCCCTGATTCTTACCTTCCTCTTATTTTATATTCTTTTTTTTTTAGTTAAAGGCATAAGATTTCGAACTGCTGAAACTAAATAAACAAACACTCTCGCGTGCCCCGAAAACAACTCGAAGCAACCCTATAAAGATCTCGTGCAAAAAAACACGCGTTGACCCATCTTGCCTCACTGACACGCCCACGCCACCGTGCACGTGCACGGTGGTGCGCTTGGCCTCTGGTGACTCGCGGCAGCCCCCACACATCACAAAACGTCCACTCATACGAAATCGAAACCCAGATTTCAATTTCAAGTTGAAAAAAAAGACCTGATGCTCGAACATGACAACAAACACCCACTGTCAAATCCTTCGTGCGGCCACCATCCATCACCGGAGGTGATGAAACTTCACCAGAACTTCGCTCACACCCCCCCTAACACCACCAAAAATCGCGGCCAACTCGGTTGACCTATGATGCCGAAATCAAAATTTTACAGAGCATTAACAAAAATAGGCACTAAAACCCTACTTTTGATTCAAACTCAAAATCCCTTCATTGAATAATTTTTCCAGCATTTTTCTTATGTTTAACAAATTACTAGCTTGCTTCATACCAATTTTTAATAATTAAAATTAAACCAAACATCCAGGATTGACAAAAATCACATTTTAGTTCCATTTTAAACTGCTCTTAAAACCCTTGTTTAAAAATCATAATTTTTATGTTAAAAATCATAATTAGGTGTATGGAATCTAAATATGTTATGGAATTTACAAATTTCAACACTCGAATTTTGATCCTTGATTTCTTTTTACCTGTAATTTGAATTACAGTATTTATAACATGCTGTTTAAACTTTAAAACATGTTTGCATGCCTTTGTTTAAGATAAACAAACTTGAATTAGCATAATACCAAAGTTCAAACAATTATATGAATAAGTATTATAAATTTATTGGCTTTACTCTGTTCAGATTTCAAAAGTTTTGAAGAACAGCTACCTGTACTACCTTAAACAACAGGAAATACCCAAGGCCAGTTATTCAAACAAATATCAAGCACTTACCATTTATAAACTAAAGATACCAGTTTAAAGGGAAAATAGGTAAGTTTACTCACCAGAACAATTTGAATAGAAAGCAATGTGTGTTGAAGAAGAAATTGCAGATGAGACTTTCCTGAAACCTTCTTTTTCTCTGTTTTTTTCGGTTTTGAATTTTATTTATATTGCAAAGAAATACAATGTTTTTTTCTCAGGTTTTCTTTAAGTTTAGTTCTGTTTTATAAACGAGCATGGAAGTTCATAGGTGGATATATATATATATATAGATTGAAGCTACTTAACAGTAGGTTGTATCTAGACAGAGTGTATTTGTATTGTCATCCAATCTTTTTATTGGCCAAGCAATATACACTGCAGTATGAAATCATAAAGATATTTCTGCTGCAGTACTTTACTCAAACAAAATGTTGTGCTTGTAAATGCTTATGCCCTTAATTATGATAACAAGTATTTAATGTTTTACTGATAGTCGCAATTTGTACAAAGATATTTATTATTATTTCGGCCAAACATGTTTATGTAAGACACATATTTTGTTTCATATTGAAGTGAAACTTTTGTTTCCTGATGCATAAATATATTTAAACTTTTATTATTCCATACTTCATTGATTTGTTCATTTATATTTATATTAATATTATAGTGTTCTCATGTTCATACACTTGTATTTATATAGTTCAAGTTATAACTTATATTCGTATATTTATTACTTTAGCTACATTCTATAATTTACGATTATGTTTTATACTAGTTTTGTATGTTTATATTTATAATTATTTATATTGTTTTATACTTCCATGTTTATGTTCAATATTACCATGTTTGTTTATTTTTAACTTTATCATTTTAAAAACTAAAATTGTATTCATATAAATTATCAAATAATAAAATATTGAATCTTTGATTTGATTTTATTGAATAAGACAGATTTCGTTTTAATGGTTTTGAAGCATTCTATTTTAAATTTTCAAACCAAAATTTCTTTTATAAAACATATAGCTGTTAAATATCAAAGATCTCATCATTTTAAAAATTTAAAAGCTTGTATTTAATTTAAATTAGATTAAACATGCATTAAAATATGCTGTCAAAAATTCCGGGTTGTTACATTCCTCCCCCCTTAAAAGAATTTCGTCCCCGAAATTGAAACAATAGTTAATTCAAAAGGCTTATATATTAACAATCCAAACATACATATCGTTCATACAATAGCAAACAAACAAACAGTCTATTCTAACAAACATCACTAGTTATCCGAACATAAATCCGGATAAGCATTCCTAAAACTATCGAGAGTTTCCCAGGTACAATCTCTAGGATCCTCACTCCATTGCACCTTGACGAGTTTCACCACTTTGTTCCTGAGTTGCTTCTCGTCTCGATCCACAATCTGAACTGGATTTCTGACTACAGTTAAATTGGGTTCAACTTCCAAATCTTCTTGAACTACTGGTTCTACAACCAGTGACGGATCATGAACAAATTTTCTCAAATGTGATACATGAAACACATTGTGAATTCCAGACATCCGCTCTGGCAATTCAATCCTGTAGGCTACAGTTCCAATTCTTTCCAACACTCGGAATGGTCCAATGTATCTCGGAGCAAGTTTTCTCGTTTTTCCGAATCTTATAGCACCTTTAATTGGGGAAACTTTAACAAAAACCAAGTCTCCAATCTCAAATTCCAATGGCCTTCGTCTTCTATCCGCATATTTCTTCTGACGATCTTGAGCAGCTTTCATCCTTTTCTTGATAAGCTCAACCTTCGCAGAAGCTTCTCGAATAAGATCGGGTCCGAGCACAAGACGATCCTTCGATTCAATCCAACAAGATGGGGATCTACACGGTCTTCCGTATAAAGCTTCATAAGGAGCCATCTTAATACTCGCTTGATAACTGTTATTATAAGAAAATTCCACTAGATGATGGTCCTCCCAAGATCCTCCAAAATCTAAAACACAAGCCCGTAGCATATCCTCAAGAATACGATTCAGCCTCTCCGTCTGTCCGTTCGTTTGAGGATGATTGGCTGTACTCAATCTCAAATCTGTTCCCATTTATGATTGCAGAGCTTCCCAAAATTTGCTAGTGAAAATAGAATCATGATCACTTACTATGCTGACGGGAACACCATGCAATCAAACTATCTCCTTCAAAAAAATTTCCGCCAAAGAAACTGCAGTGCGGGTTGCCTTTACTGGTATAAAATGGGCACTCATAGTTAAACGATCCACAATAACCCATATACCATCATTTCCTTTCCTGGTTCTAGGCAAACCATCAATAAAATCCATTGAGATCATTTCCCATTTCCAATTCGGAACTTCCAAAGGTTGCAATAACCCGGCAGATTTCTGTTGATCACCTTTAACTTGTTGACAGATGGCAGAACTGTTCACAAAAGCATCTACATCTTCCTTCATGCCCTTCCACCAAAAGACTCTCCTCATATCTTTATACATCTTCGAGATTCCAGGATGAATATTCAATTTGGAGCGATGACTCTCTGATAAGACTTCCTGCCTCAACTCCTTGTCATTCGAAACACAGATTCTCCCATTGATCCTTAGTGTTCCTTGGTCACGAATTTCAAAACTAGGACATTGACCCTTCCTGACTCTTTTAATGATCCTCCTCAGCATCTTATCAGATTCTTGCTTGCTTGAGATCCTTTCAATAAGAGATGGAACCACTTCCAGAAGAGATAGAACCGCGTTCCTGCTGAGAGCATCAGCTACGACATTCGCTTTCCCCGGAGTGTACAGAATATCCAAATCATAAGATGCAAGAAACTCAACCCACCGCTGCTGTCTCAGATTAAGGTCTTTTTGAGAGAATAGGTATTTCAACGGTTTGTGATCCGTGAACAATTCGAATTTCTCTCCCAAAAGATAATGCCCCCAAATTTTCAGAGCAAAAACAATGGCTAGCAATTCAAGTTCATGCGTAGCATAGTTCTTCTCATGAGGCTTCAACTGTCGACTAGCATACACAATAACCCTTCCGTTCTGCATCAGAACTGCTCCCAAACCCACAATACAAGCATCAGTGTAAACCTCGAATTTGCTTTTCTCATCCGGAATAGCAAGTACTGGTGCACTAGTAAGCCTTATCTTCAATTCCTGAAAAGCTTCTTCACACTGAGGTGTCCATTTGAATTTAGCTCCTTTCCTGGTCAACTTAGTCAGATGCGAAGAAATCTTGGAATAATCCCTGATAAATTTCCTGTAGTAGCCAGCCAATCCTAGAAAACTGCGAACTTCCGTCGGTGTCTCTGGCTGTTTCCATTCCAGAATAGTTTCAACTTTCGCTGGGAGTCTACAGAAATGCCTTCACCAGAAACAATGTGCCATAAAAATTTAACCTCCGATTTCCAGAAATGGCACTTCGAAAACTTCGCCTTCAGCACATGCTTCCTCAGAGTCTCCAATACAATCCTCAAATGCTCCCTGTGCTCTTCTTCGGATTTGGAATAGACCAAGATATCATCAATGAATACCAGCACAAACTTATTCAAAACATCCCTAAAGACTCGATTCATGAGGTCAATGAAATAGGCAGGAGCGTTGGTAAACTTGTTTGGGTATCTTTCATTCAGGATCTCATCAATAAAAAGGGTCCGACTTGGGGCAGATCCCCATTCGTCGTCTATTGGACTCTTACTCTTGTCCATCGGCTGCTTAACCATGTCTACTATGTATGCCTCTGATGTCCAACGGTCCTAGGAAGGCAGTCATTCACTGCGCCAAGTGTTTGGTTCAACAAACGATCTTGGCGCGTAGGTTGATGCCTAGGTTCTTCTGTCTTCGGGAGAGTCCTGGGAACCCACTGGCTTGCATTTGGCTTAACTGGGGCAGTCTGGACGTTTTTAATGCTATTAAATGCATTGGCATCTTCCTCTACCCGATCACCCTACTCTCCACCCTCCGAATCAGAGAGGTTCACAGCCACATCCTCCAATGGGGTTTAGCTCCTTGAATCGAATTTAGATTGGATTGTCTTGGGTCAAGTGGGGTGATCTCATTCGCTTTCAAGTTATACCCCATTGTCACCCTTTTCAATGGCTATTTTTGCTTCTCCTATGTAAGACTAAAATAGAAGAGTTTTCCTGTTCCATGGCAGTAGCTGGTTCAGGAATGGTTCTTTGAACGGGATTTGATTGAAGAGTTATCAGGGTGTTGAGCTTCTCCATTAGGGCCTTTTGACTATCTTCCATTCTTTGGTTGATTTCTTCAGCCATCTTATTTAAATCATCCTTGGTAACAACTTCATGCTAGCAAGAGGACCCTAGTGCTTGATTCTCTAAGCCAGTAATATTTTCTTTAGCCTGTTGGAAACTAACTCCTTCCGCGACTATTGCTGCCCCTATAGAGCTTCCAAAAGCAGTACTTTTCCTTCTGGGAGCCATTGACTTTTAAAGACAGTGGGGTCCTTAAGCAGAGATTGGAGATCTAACTTTTGGATCTATGCAATCCAAAGTAAATAGCTAGATCTGGATTATAGATTGAAAATGTAGATCTAACTTCTGGATCTATGCAATCCAAAGTAGATAGCTAGATATAGATCCTGAGTTGCAATTCTTAGTGAAAGCACCAAAATGTTGATCTAAAAAAATGGACCAATACCCTGTTTTGGTTTTGAAAGCACTAGCCCTGTCTTTATAGAGGAATATAACAGATCGCAGATATAGAAAAGAAACTGTAACGGAAAACAGACAGAAGATTTTTATAGTGGTTTAGCTGTTAACGATGCCTACGTCTACTTTATAATTTTATTATAAGCTGACTGCTATTACACAGGCTGTTTGATTACAAGGCTTTTTGGCTAATTGCAAGCTGAATTGGATATCAAGAGTTAGAACTCACCGGAGAATCATGGTTTATTCCTTACAAGATCATTGTGAAGGAGGTTCGAAGTGAAGAATAATTCCAATAGAGCTTCTACAATCAGCTTCCAAAAGATCACAGTTATGTTTCAGGGTGTATGTTATTTATAGAGATTGGAGGGTTCCTGTGTGCCTCGCCCATCACAATCAAGTCTCAAATAAAGACCAAGCGACCTATGAGGATCAGGTTGGAAAAATTAGCAAACTCCATGGGTCGCTAGCGACCCATTGTGTTGGGTCGCAAGCGACCCATGGGCCATGGGTCGTTGACGACCCATAGACTTAGTCTATTTTAGTCCGCTGAATTCTTCCTCCTTTAGTCATATTTTATAACTTATTTGTCCATGGTTTTGAAGGAGTTCATGGGTTGCTGTCGATCCGGCCATAAAGGTCTATTCTGGATTTCAAAATTGGAGATGTTTTCTTAGGCATTCATCATTGTAGTCACATGTTAATGGCAAGTCGATGGCTGCTTATACTCCAACACTTGTTGATCAACAGGGATGCTGGTATCTTGGCTTTGTTAACTCCTATAGTCACCTTAACCGTGTAGCTTGGTCCTTTTCGTACTCTAGTCATAACTTTTTCGGTTAGCTCTTGAATCATCCCGCCGCTTAAGGTTGCCTCACTTTCTGTTGGTATCTGCTGGGTCAAAAACCCGGATAACAATTATCATTTACAAAATTTAGTTAAATTAAACTTAGTTAATTTTATAAAACTTGTTTAATTTTAACAAAACTTACTTAATTTTTTTTAACTTGGTTAACTTAGTTAATTTACTACTACTATCATTATTAAAACTTGGTTAACTTATTATTATTATTATAATAAGTTTAGTTAGTTTTTATAAACTTAGTTAATTCATCATCATCATCATTTATCGAACTTTGTTAAATTAGTTATATTATTATTATTTATAAAACTTAGTTAACTTAAACTTCGTTAGTTTTATAAAATTTGTTTAATTTTAACAAAACTTAGCTAATTTTATTAACTTGGTTAACAATTTATTATTAGTACAATTATTAAAGGTTATTTAACTTAAATATACAGGAAAATAGACACAGGGAAGAAGCTGCAAAAAAAATTAGTCTCAAGGACAACAATTAGTCTAAAGGACACTTTTTAGTGTAAACAGAAAATGATATTTATAACTATCATTCTGTGATTTACACCAGAAAGTGTCCTTCAGCCTAAAAAGCAAACTTGTTGTTCCTGAGACTAAATTTTTCTTCAACTTTTTCCTTGAGTATAAAAATCCCTTAAATATATTATTAATATTATTATAAACTTAGTTAATACATCATCATTATCATCATCATCATCATTATTTATAAAACTTTGTTAAATTAGTTATGTTATTATCATTTATAAAATTTAGTTAACATAAACTTAGTTAATTTTACAAAACTTGTTTAATTTTAACAAAACTTACTTAATTTTTATTGATTTAGTTAGCTTAGTTAACAATGTTGTTGTTGTTATTATTATTATTATTATTATTATTAAAACTTGATTAACTTAATTATATTATTATTATTATTATAAACTTAGTTAATTTTTATAAACTTAGTTGATTCACCATCATCATCATTATTAATATATATAAAACTTTGTTAAAAAGTGTGTAAGCTAAACATTAGTCATTCTATAGAACTTTAGTTTTAAACTCAGCTATGTTAAACAAAATGTATTCACTTGTTAAAAACTGAGCATGAGCAGAAGGCACTAACCAGGATATCATATCTTAAGGCAACTAAGATATGAAATTTTGTGGATTTGAAGCCTTGGCATCAACCACTCTTCCATTATAGCATTTCTTTACCAAATAGCATATTCTCCTTTCTCCTTTATAGATGCTACAAAATAAGACCGGCTCTTGACTGATTGACCCTATTTGTGATCTTAGCCAGTTCAATTGCAGCTTCGTAATGTCAACACCATCAAGTAATATCTCACTAAACTAGGATCATAAGATCTTTCAAGCAAACAAATCACAATCGGTTTCTCTTAATATTACATATAGATAGCCTGCGAAATCATGAATCAACCAACTATGAATTATTGAGATGATTAAAAAAGACTTGAGCTAACTGGACATAGTATATATCTATTCAGTCAAATACCAAACTGCATTGCCTTATCATAATGTTAAAGTTACCACTTGGGCATTCATCACTACAGGTGAATTTTGCCAGAGAGAAACTTAATGGAATGCTAGACAATAATATGTGTAATAGTGCCCTCATACCTAGAAGTTAAATTAAATTAAACATCACGAAATCAAAACTATAGATTGTGTATTGGGAAAGATACTAGCAGATCAACTCACTTCAAAAAAACATTATTCAAAAAAAAGGAAGGGTAAGAAGATGACCTATATTAATGTTAATCGATTTGTTTGTAAAGGATATATAGGCAATAACAGAATACGATAATACTATTTTTTTATAATATAATGTTCCAAAATAAAGTAAACTAGCATTTAAATCTAGGTGATATAAACGAAGAAAACTAAACATAGAACCTATCTATCAAATTGTGCATTCAAATCACATAATAATCAAAATCCACAACTGCATACACCACAATTACTCTTCACCGCAATCCACAACCGATGATCAAACTACAACCCTCTACAACCTAAAATTAGTCATACAACCAACAAATACCATTTGATAATAGTTGGGAGGAAAAAATCTGCAGTGTTTGTAATGAAAAGAATATCACATTATCGTAGATTTGTACAGTTTGCTATTCGGACTGCATGTTGTTAAAAAAGGGAAAAACAACTTACTTCATTATCCAAAAGCTACAAGTCAAGTGAGTAATGCTCGTTTGTACTTCGATTTACCAAAATTCAAAGTCGAGCAACCCTAACTTGGATGGTTGACAAATTTATTCCATACACAAAATTGGACAGCAATTGAACAGTTTGGTTCATTGTGCCTACAATAATCAAATATCATTGAGTTTCATAATGCATAGTAAACTACAACATATTACTTAATTGAATAATAGAGAAACTAGAGGATACAATAATGTTGTTTGCTGTTTGTTCTTCACTTGTGGGTGAAAAAGGGTCTTGTTTACAATTTAGATTATCTGTCAGCCTTATTTTGTAGAAAACAAAAAGTATAATAATATGTCAAGTAGAAGGAAATGGGATGAAATAGTGGAAGTAGTTGTTAAAACTACTCTGTCACTGCTGTCAAAATTTTTCAACGTCCACTGTCACTTATCTAACCACAATTTTCAAAAACAGCTTTGTTTAAACTTTTCTCTACGTGTAGCTTCTTGCTTTTGCCTACGTAATTTTGTTGTTGTTATTTTTTTCCTTTGCTGCACTCCTCATGGTTGCACACATAGGTGCTCTAAAACCAATTAAAGAATATTGTCGCCTAATTGAATATTTCATAATTTAATGATGAGTGACAAAAATAATTTGCATAAAAAGTTCAGATTGCAGAAATAAGCTTTTCGAAATTGCCTTTTCTAAGTTAATAAAGGCATCTCCACATATAAAGAGGGTATTTTTAGTATCAATCTATAATATAATCCAAGATTTATATATATATATATATATATATATATATATATATATATATATATATATATAAGATTTACGTCTCTATACAGTTTTAACTTAAACTGAGATTATATTGATATATACATTGCACACAGCCTAGAAACCATTACTCTGCTTAACAAAAAAAATTCAAATCAAAGTTCTATGAAACATGCAAAAATAATATGTTTGCGACATCAGTAACCATTGGGAGTAGTTACTGATTATAGTAAATCTCATAGACTAAACACTTAAAGAAAGTCTGTATACAAATAGCCGTTAAAGCCAATTCACTCGGAAACTATACTTGCACAATGAAAGTATCCAATAACGTTCAAAACGGAAAATATGAGGTAAAGTAAGTTAGTTTAGCATGCTGAAGTAAGTAAAAAAGAAACAATGGCCAATGACAGAGATATTACTTGAAACATTACAGTAATGTTGGAGATCTTATTACTATATTCAGAGACTTAGAGGGATGAGAAACAAAATGTTGTTTTTGTCTATTTGATATTGGAATTCATATATAGCAGTATTTAGCTTAGAGTCAAAAGTTAAAAGGAAAAAATTATGTTAAAAGATCTAAAAAAATGATTGAAGTAGAAACAAGTGACCTTCAAAGAAGTGTACTGATACAGTAGCTATTTCAAGAATTTTGATGACGGTTTCAAACATTATAAGTGCAATATATTCCGATCACCATGTATTGCTTTACGCACATCATGCATTTGAATTTATTTATCTGAAAATTTTGCAGCTTTTGATGATGTAATTCATGTGATGTAATAGATTTGATCAAGCCAACGTTCACAGAAGTTGACTCACAAAATTTATATTCTTGACAAGCTTGATCACATAATTTGGTGAACTACTGCAACTATCGATTTTGTAAAACATGAATGAACGGATCGTTATGAAGTAGTTTCGAGAAAAAATACCAAGGTTCATGTAATCTTGAGCGGAATTGACATATACACTATCCTAATGCAGAGGGTACAACCCCAACAATCAATAATAATTCGGAGAACCTTTATACAAGATAGAACCTATATATCCAATAACCATTGATTATGGATCACCAAGTTTATATGTGATATAATGGATCCCACTTATTGATCAAATCATTCAGTCAAGGGATGAATAAGAATACAGAAGGATGGGTATAGGAGATCTGATATGCCTTTATATATCTTTCGGGAATCATGGACATAAAATCTTAAGAAATGGTCGATTTTTGTCAGCCAGCTAAGCCGAGAATTTTCTCTAGAGCTGAACAAAGGTAGCAAGTTATGCTTGATTACCTCGTTCATTATATGATAGAAATATAGATTCAGATGCTTCATATTGGTGTGACACTTATTGAAAAAGCATCTGAATTTGAACACTGAATCCATTTAGCAATTTACATGTTTATAATTGAATTAAACCTTTATTGCTGAGGACATTTAACACCTCTTTGTTTAGAAATTGCTTTGCCAAACACGTATTATACCAATTCTACTATATGTAAATACAACTCAATTAATGTGCACCATCAAGGAGGTAGATGCTTAAATGTTTGTCTAATACATGAGATATCACGTCCGACTAACAGGGTTCCCGTTATGCTAATCCTACTTTTATGAATAATCACAATTACAATGCATAATGTATCATTGCTCTATAAAGCATGTATCTAATGAGCCCTAAATCAAGTAAATATACTTGGTAAAATCTAGAATCTGAGATATCTACAGTCATGATCATCACACACACACACAACCGCATGCACGCAATAGCCACTGCTCTGCCAGAAAGTAAACAGACATAATAGGGAAAAAAATCAGATTTAGAACATCATCAATGTGAAATAGAGTTGTTACAGTTATTTTATTTATTAGTTGTATAAATACTTATAAAATCGGATGAAATGAGTGAATATTAATAGGTGTAGAATAGATGCCATCAACTCATTAGTCATAAGTAATTTCTCTACAAATCACAACCCATTTCTAACTATAAATGTACAAATTTCAAATAAATCTATAGTCTCCTAAAAAATAAAAAATAAAAAAATAAAATAAAAAACAACAATCTTCACAACCAAGTCTAACTATTTGTCCTGTCTTTTTTGAAAATGTAGGATCTCTCTGAATCGACTAACATAAAAACAAACGTAAGATATAAAGACCATAAAAACTAGGGACTAAGCACTGTAATATTGTGAAAGGCCAAAGCACATCCATGTCTATTTTTTCTACAATGCAATATCTTAATCAATAGTGTGCAATCTTAAATTGTAAAGAGAAGTTTTGGCTCTCCAATGATATGCAAGTATGAATCAACCTCCAAGAGGAATAGTTAAATATAGCTACGTCCATGAACTGTGCCTGAATAATCATTCTTGCTCAAAATAATACATTACTTCTAAAATAAACTAGTATTATATTTACCTACTGGAATAAACCAAAAGTATATAAAATTGATATGCACTAAACAAACATATCCTTGAATTAATGAGTGGTACAGCGAAACTAGAAGCACATACACTGGAAGATCTTAGTTGATTATCTGCACTATCATCATCCTCCCCAAATCCTTCTATGATCGGTCGCATCAAATTGCATGCCACTCTTGGCTGATTATCTGCACTATTACCTACATGCTCAAAGACCTTATTCATAGTCAGACAAAAATCACTTAAATTTAAAAATTTAAGAGATTCCAGCTTCTATGGTTGACGGAAAGGCAACATTAGATGATTACCTAAATACACAACTGATTAGTTGGTGCAAACTATTCAGCAAGCTCAACACAATGCAACACTATTTCAATTTTATAGTGGCTGTCTCTAATGCTTATCATGTAATCAATCATTCGATCAATAATAACTTCAACAGTAGCTAACTTAGTCATCTTATACAGAAGCTCAAATGTCTTCGGAGTCAGAGTGCCATCTGGATCCTATTCAAAGAGTGAAATAAAATCAATAACATGTTTTTCTGCTGCCGATGCATTCTAAATAAACGAGTATATGCAACTAAAATGCTAAACAAATTTCCCCTTTGTGTCTATATCATTTTTTATGAAAACTAATATGTGACATCTTTTGTATGTCACTTGCTCATTGATGCTAGTTTTACATATTCGTGAGTAATTATCTGTTATGGATTGTAGAATTATTGTTAGACAATATTATATATATTTTCATGGCAAAATATGATTGCCTTTCTTTATTACATTGCATTCCACTCTCCATGACTCAGTGCATGTACTTTTTGCCTTGTAGTTACCAAGATATATTTGCAACATTTAAAGTTATAGTCACGAATACATAATAGTCAAGATATATCAATCCAAGAAGTGCTTTGATTAATCATGCTATGTATTATTGTTATCCCGCCTTTTGGCAAGACCGAGATACCAAGGAACTAACTAGAAAGAGACAGGATCATACGTCCTTAGCTTTGAATAATTGTTGGGCAACTACAAATATCGGTGAATTTTGCCCGAGTCCGGATCGGGCTACGATAGATAAGACATGTCAAGCGAAGCCGTGGGAACCAACGTTCCGAATTTCAAGGCAATCCGAGTAAGTATGCTCAAGTTATCGCCAATGGGAGATGGATGAAATGATATAGGCTCGAATCCCTCAGGAATGGCATAGGTTCGAATCGATCAAAAATAAGCCATGCTCCGAATCCATCGACCACACATTGGTTCGAATCCATCCAAGTAGCCATCCTCCGAATCCATCGACCACGCAGTGGTTCGAATCCGTCCACAAGGCCTTGGTTCGGATCCATCCAGACCACCTAGCTTCGAATCCATCGGAATAGCTATGGTTCGAACCCATCCCCCTATGCCTTACTTCGGATCCATCAAGGCGATCTCAAGGTCGAATCCATTAAAAACCTTTCCCTACTTCGAGTTCATCGAGAGAGAATCCTTCGAATCCATTCATCAGTGGAGTCTTCGTATCGATTGGCTATGGAATACCCTGATCGATACAAAGGAAACTTGTGGTCAATCGATTCGAAGGAGCATACCTTCGAATCCATCACTACGAACCCATCGAGTCACAGCAGCTAAAACCAAGGGTATGACCCAGAAAACTCGGAGAAAAAGGAGGATTGACCCGAAGCATGCGCACCACGTCATTACCTTTACGTGCAGAAGCATGGATTCGACCCTATGGATTCGAACCATATCGATTCGAACGAATCCATAGGGAAAAACACACCATCTTGAATCGATTATAACTCGAGATCTACAAATCCAAATGCTATGAAATTTTCACAGGAGCTTGCATATACATAGAAGAATGTCCATGTCAAGTTTCATCGCGATTGGACACTTTTTTGATCGATTCGAAGTAAGGGTCGAATCGATCCCAAAGTGGGTCCGGATCTCCAGAATTCAGCCATGTGGGTCCCCTCACGTGCCAGAAGCGTTCTCCCCTGATTTTAGGCGAAATATCAGCCTCCTACAACTATAAATAGAGCCCCTGGTCATTCAGAAAGGGGATCGGAGAATTTTCAGAGTAAGAGAACGTCCGGACGCTGCCAGAATTGCTTCAGAGTACCACCGCTGCCTTTGATTTCGAATTTTGGCTTACTACTTGCTGTATTTTGACATAAAAAAGTTGTATTCTCCTAATATCAAGCAATAAAGTAACAAAACTTCATAGTGGACGTAGGCAATACGCCGAACCACTCTAAATCGTTGTCTCTCGTGCAATTTGCTTCCTGTTATTTGGAGTTTTTGTTAGATAATCCACATTTTAATTTACTTTCTTCATTTATTATCTCTTCAAAAACTTTCGACAAGTGTTGTGCCCAATTTTGACACAAACACTTTGGTGCTTTCACCGAGAGAAACTCGGTCTTTCTCCTGCTCCTTGGATCTATCTTCGATATCGGATTGCATAAATCTAAGAGAGAGATCCAGACCTCATCTTCAGATTCCTTCCGTTCTATTCATATTTGTTCAAAGTCTAGGAAAGGATTCAACGCTTCAAAATGGTGAGTACAAGAACCACTTCTAACGTTGGTGATCAAGAAGGTCGGGATAGGCAAAATCCCACACAGCCGCAGTCAACCAATCAAGATGCTGCTGGGCATACGGATCAGTCAGGTCCGGTCATAAGATAATAGTTCCAGGCACTACTCCAGGAATTAATCCAAAGCCGACAACAGCTAATTGAGCAGTTGCGTGCTAACGCTGAGTTGACCAATCAACTAAATCGCCAAAGGCGAAGAAGATCCAGAAGGGATCAAGCTCCTCATTCTTCCACCGAAAGCTCTGCTTCATCTGACTACAATAACAGATCTACCTGTCTCAGGCTAGACGGAAACCATGCGCAAGCTATTGACTATCAACAGGCATTACCCGTTGGGCAAGTAAGAGTTAGCCCATCTACCAGCTTCCATACTGGACCCTCCTCCCGAGGAGGCACTATTCCACAGTACACTGCAGATGATCATGCTGCCACAGCCGCTGTAGTTGACATAGGAGTTGATACCCGAGATCACTCCAATCAAAATAATCATCAGCAGGGACATGCTCCAAAGCCATATGTCTCAGAAGACGTCGAGCCAAGGAGGCGAGATATGGATCGTCGACAGCGCCCGATCCCACCTCGCACTGTGGAACCCGACCACACTTTGACTCACCGCACACAGAATGTTCCGATGCCAAACCTCTCAGCCATGTTACGACAAATGATTCGCGAGATTCAAGGCCTAACTAATGACGATTGGGGAATCTCCCGAAGTCATACCCCGTTCACAGATGACATATTGTATGCCGAACCTCCTCGGCGATTCAAAGATGCCAACCTTGCCCATGTATGAAGGGAATTCCGACCCAAATCAACATATTTTGAAATACGAATGGTCGATGACTGCTGCGAGAGCTGATGACGCAGTAAAGTGCCGTAGTTTTCCCATTTTCTTAGGGGGAATTGCGACGATGTGGTTTAAACGATTACCACCACGATCTATTTCTTCATTTGATCAGTTAGCTACCAAATTTGTTGAGCAGTTTCGCATGCATATTGCCAGACCGAAGGATGTTAATACCTTATCAAATGTCACTCAAGCTCCCGGAGAGACACTTAGATGATATTTGGAGAGATTCAATGCTGCATGTGCAGAGATCACGAACCTCAATGATAATTCTATCTTAATGGCTTTGACTAAAGGAACCCACCCTGATTCTGAGTTTGGAAATTGGTTAGCTGGAAAGCCTCCCGCATCGTTGGATCGTTTCTATTCCAAAGCCGCTCAATTCTTTAGGCGAGAGGATCGAAACAGTCTAGGAAGCAGGACGATGCAAGGCCCAGCAATGAAGGCATTCAGAGTAATGTTGCGGTTAAACAGTCTGGCGAAAGTTCAGGAAAAGTCCAGTTGAATATTCAAAATAAGCAGACTCAACAACCGAGGAACGGTGATAACCGGAGCAAGAAGCAAGACCAGAATCGTGGTCCGAGGCGTAGAATCGCAATGTTTGACAATTATGCACCACTTAACACGTCACTGGAAAATGTATACCTACAGACTTGTAATACTATGCAATACAAAAAGCCTGCTCCGAAGCCATCGTCGGAAAGGCAGATTCAAACAGGAAAATTCTGTAGATTTCATGAAAGTTATGGACATAACACCAATGAGTGTAGGCATTTGCAAGACCTCATTGAAAAATTAATCAGAGAAAGAAAGTTGGATCAGTTTGTTCGGGCACCACAGCCCGGTGAGGCGGGCCCATCCAATCAAAATCGAACGCAGAATCAGGAAAGACAAGGTGAACCCGCTCGTACGGGCGGGAGGTTGGTTATTAATACAATAAGTGGTGGTCCCCATCCAGCAGACAGAAGTTGGAGAGAAATGGAGTCATATGCTAGCTCGATCAGGCATGTGGACTTTGAATGCTATAGTAACTCTGAAGACGGAACACCGGCTAAACAACAAAAGACGATGGCTGACGAAATCGTATTTAGAAATCGAGATGCCGATAAAGTCGAAGCCCCCACAATTGACCCGCTGGTAATATCCGCTCAAGTTGGTCCTGCTTGGATGAAGAGAATCTTGGTAGACAGTGGAAGTTCCGTGAACATACTGTTTAAAAGAGCATACGATTTGATGAAGATGGAAGCTAAGGACTTAAAACCTTGTCAATCACGAGTCCACGGCTTCAACGGAAGTGCGACAATACCAACCGGAATGGTTGAATTGCCGGTGGAATTGGGAGTGGGAGAATGCCGAAGAGTTCGGATATTGCAATTTGTTGTCCTGGATATTCCTTCTCCGTACAATGCCTTTTTGGGTCGACCGACCCTTGCTGAATTTAGGGCTGCTATTGCCCCATGGTGTTTAACTCTGAAGTTCCCTACTGACCACGGGATAGGAGTTGTACAAGGAGATAAGGCTGCTGGAAGAGCCTGTTATGTTGCCGAGTTGCGGGAGGCGCAGCGAAAAAAAGAAAGGGCGTAGAGGAATCTCTCTGCGTCCGTTTCACTAACAATTGACAATTAGCGCCTGGGCCTCGGCCTGGGCACCACAACCAATTCCAAAAGGATCTTGACCCGATGGACAATGATAATAAAGAAGAATCTACGGAAAGTCAAGCTTCTCCGGCTGAGCTAACCATCGATGTCCCGGTTGACGATGATGACAATGACTCAAGAATGTTGAAGATTGGGTTTCAGCTGAACCAAGAGACACAACAGGAATTGGTTGATTTTCTCCGGGCAAATCTCGACGTATTCGCCTGGACGCACTCTGATATGTATGGAATCTCGCCGGACATCGCGAGCCACACTTTAAATATTGACCCGCGGTATATCCCGGTCAGACAGAAAAGACGTGGTATGGATTCAGAGAGATCTGCTGCCCTTAAAGAAGAGGTCGACAAATTGAAAACGAATGGGTTCATTAGAGATGCTTTATACCCAGAGTGGGTGCCCAATCCCGTACTCGTCTGGAAACCAAACGGGAAATGGAGAACGTGTATCGACTACTCTGACCTGAATAAAGCCTGCTCGAAAGACAGCTTTCCACTTCCCCGAATCGATCAACTGGTAGATTCAACCGCTGGACATGAATTATTATCCTTCATGGATGCTTACTCAGGTTACAATCAGATACCCATCCATGTACCCGACCAAGAGCACACAAGCTTCATAACCGATTTGGGATCATACTGCTACAAGGTCATGCCTTTTGGTTTAAAGAATGCTGACGCAACTTATTAACACTTAGTCAACCGAATGTTTGCCGATCAGATTGGGAAGACTATGGAGGTTTATGTAGATGACATGTTGGTGAAATCACGACACTCCATTGATCATGTCAAAGACTTGGAGTCAATGTTCAATATCCTTCGGAAATACGGAATGAAGCTTAATCCACTAAAGTGTCATTTCGGAGTCGCATCCAGAAAATTCCTTGGGTTCATTGTCAATGCCCGAGGAATAGAGGCCAACCCCGAGAAGATTTGGGCTATCATAAATCTTCAGACTCCGAGAACCATAAAGCAAGTTCAGAGTCTTAACGGGAAAGTTGCAGCACTGAGCAGGTTTATCTCGAAGTCGACCGACAAATGCATTCCCTTCTTCGATTTGATTCGAAAAGGGAGACGAAACTTCGAATGGACTGCAGAATGTGAGGGCGCATTTCAATCTCTAGTCCAACATCTTTCCGTACCACCAATCCTTTCAAAGCCTATAGATCATGAACAGTTATATCTCTACCTGGCGGTATCTGAAAATGCAATCAGTGCTGCATTAATTCGGGAGGAAGACCGAGTGCAAAAACCGGTCTACTACGTGAGTAAACGATTGACCGGAGCCGAGAGAAATTATCCAAAGCTTGAAAAGCTGGCATATTGCCTAGTCATTGCCTCAAGGAAGCTCCGTCCATATTTCCAGGCCTATCCTATTACTGTGTACACCAATCAGCCGTTACGACGGGTCCTCACGCGGCCTGAGACGTCTGGTAGGTTACTAAAATGGAACAATGAACTGAGTCATTTCGACGTCACTTATACTCCGAGAAGGGCCATTTACGGCCAAGTCCTAGCAAATTTTAAAGCCGAATTCACTATTCCTGAAGACTTGCCCGAGACCAGCAAATCTCCCGAATACATCTGGAAGCTATACACCGATGGCGCGTCAGACGATCGATGCTCAGGAGCTGGAGTAGTGCTTGAAACCCCCGAGGGACGATCCATATGTTATGCTTTAAAGTTCGAGTTCCGCGCAACCAACAATGAAGCCGAGCATGAAGCTCTACTTACCGGACTAAAGCTTGCCCGTGATCTGAAAATCATCACTGTAGAGATCTACTGTGATTCCCAGTTGATAGTATGTCAGGTTCGAGGGGAATATCAGGCCAAAGACCGAAGATTGGCCGCTTATCTAACTCGAGTTCTGGAGATGCTTGATCAGTTCGATTGCTATGCCATTTTCTACATACCCCGAGAGCACAATCAGAAAGCTGATACGTTGGCGAAGTTAGCAAGTACGGGTGAAGCTCAGCAGTTGGGGGTCGTTCCGGTTGAAACCCTATCCTCCCCGAGCATTAATCGAAGGGAGACCGATTTCACATTTGAAGCTACCTCCAATAGGGAGTCGTGGATGACTCCTTATCGAGATTACATCGAACGTGGTGTATTGCCCGAGCATCGAAGCGAGAAAAGACAAGTTCTACGAAAGGCCTCGCGATTTGTTATTCAAAATGGAGTCATGTATCGGAGAGGATACTCTGTTCCTCTCCTCCGGTGTATCGCGCACGATGAAGTCAAACGAGTGTTACACGATGTACACGCAGGAGAATGTGGCGATCACACTTGGGAGCAAGCACTTGCAAAGAAAATACTCCGATATGGGTACTATTGGCCTACTGTTAATCGCGATGCTGCAGACTATGCTAGAAAGTGTGACAAATGCCAGAAACACGCTCGAATTCCTAGAGCCCCGCCTACCGAGATAATCCAAATGGTCAGTCCTTGGCCATTTGCGGTATGGGGAATAGATATCATCGGCACATGGCCAAAGGTGGCGCGAAGTACGCCATCGTCGCAGTTGATTATTTCACCAAATGGGATGAAGCTGAACCCCTTGCAACAATTACGACAAAGAAAGTAATCAACTTTGTAGTACGTAACATCATCTTCCGGTTTGGTCTCGCACATACTATCATCACCGGTAACGGAACCCAATTCGACAGTGCTGAATTCAAGAATTTCTGTCAATGATTCCACATCCATAAGAAATTCTCTGCAGTAGCACACCCTCAAGCAAATGGCCAAGTCGAAGATGTTAATAAAGTTACCAAATCCATTCTAAAAAAGCGACTGGAAAAAGCCGGGGGCAAATGGGTCGACGAACTTCCTATGGCGTTATGGGCCTATCGAACGACTCATAAAACTGCGACCGGTCATACCCCATTTTCTCTATCCTACGGCTCTGAAGCCGTTATTCCAGTTGAAATGGAAGTGCACTCTCATCGTGTAACATATTATGATCCGAAAACAAATGTCATACTACTTGCTTAATCTTTGGATTTACTCGATGAGAAGCGCGAAGAGGCTGACTTGAGAGCAGCCGCATATCGAAGTCAAGTCGCCCGGCTGTACAATGCCAAGGTCCGCCCACAAACCTTCGAACTCGGCGATCTCGTACTCAAAAGAATCTATCCGGCTCCTTCGCACATGAAGCCGAATTGGGAAGGGCCGTATGTGATTTCACAAAAGCTCGGAGATGGCACATTCAAATTGTCGACCGTTGATGGTCTTACTTTGCCGAGAGCTTGGAATAGCGAAAGTCTTCGTCGCTACTACATATAAAAGACTTTACTTATTTATTTTTTGTCAATTTATCTCTTTGCATTTTATTCTAGCATTTCGAGATTTAAATTTGTAATAAGGCAACTGACTTTGCCAAATTTTCTCGTTTCAGCAATAAAATGTCATCTCTTCGAGCCAGAGCTGTGATTTACTGAATATGACGCACAATATCACGATACACGGAGAGCTAAGTTCCATCATGTGGTGGGATTTATTCAAATAGGGAGTGACTGTGATACGACCGGTCACTCGCTAAGTGAAATCTGAGCTCGGGGGCGGAACACTACATCAACACTCACAGGTATTGATACACGACAATCCCTCCTCCAACTCCAAATTCCTAGAGTGCGAATTAGAGTATAAACTACAACTCTCAGTTCTCGGAGTGTGAACCGAAGTATAAATCCATCGCTCCCAGAGTGTGAGCCAACTCCAAATTCCCAGAGTGCGAATTGGAGTATAAACTTCAACTCTCGGTTCCCGGAGTGCGAATCGAAGTATAAATCCATCGCTCCCAGAGTGTGAGCCAACTCCAAATTCCCAGAGTGCGAATTGGAGTATAAACTTCAACTTTTGGTTCCCGGAGTGCGAGCCAGAATATAAAACTCTATCTTCAAATTCCCAGAGTGTGAATTGGAGCATAAATACCAATTCTTGGTTCCCAGAGCGCGAACCGGAGTATAAACACTAACTCCAAGTTCCCAGAGCGCGGACTGGAGTATAAACATCGACTCCAAATTCCCGGAGCGCAAATTGGAGTGTAAACATATAAATAACCCTAAGTCCCCAGAGCATGGACTGAAATACAATCACTAACTCCAAATTCCCGGAGTGTGAATTGAAGTATAAACATCAATTACAAGTTCCCGGAGAGCGAACTAAGTCATAAACATTGATAATTAATAAGTTCTCAGAGTATGGGCCGAACTGTTAATTGCAAATTGTGTTAAGTCCCCGAAGTGTGGACATGTATTCAAGGCTTATGACATATGTGAGCACGAGCTAATTAACGCAATACTTAAGCAAAAGAGAAAAGAGTTGTTTTCCATTTTATCAACAAACAAAAAAGGAGTTTGATTACATGACCAAGCAAAAAATAATCCATAGAGTGGGTGCCGAATCCACACTTTACACGGCTCGAAAAAGGAGAAGTAAAAAGAACTGCCATTTCGCAACCACATGATAAAACAAGAAGTTCACTCCTTCTTCTTCCGGGGTTTCTTCTTCGGAGTTGAGCCGCTAGACCCACTACCCGGCTTCCTGCGAGACTACTTGTCCTTCTTTGGAACATCCTCAGGATCTGGCATAATATCAACGTCTTCCTCAGAGCTGGAAGGGATATAGATCCTTTTGTGAGGACGAACCGGAGGCAGAGGAGCCGTAACAGGTGGTGGAGCTTCGGCACTAGAAGTCATGGCTGTGCCGACAGGAGAAGTAACCATTAAGGGAGTTAAGCTTGGTGGAGCAACATCACTTCCGGAACCACCAACCGTCGTCACCACAGCCATTTCAGCGCTTATTTCGGCAAGGATTTCTTCTTCTCGGGAAGATCGAGCAGCGCTGGACACACTGATGTCGGCATAAACGAGCTAAAAGTTGGAGCGACTCCACCCATTGCAAAAGAAGGATCAGTAAAAGGTTCACAGGGCTGCTTGAGAAGTTCCTCAATCATTTGAGCATCAAGCGACACTGAACTCCCCTCTCCAGTCTCGCCGGTTACGGTGGTGGTCGTAATAGCCTCAGTAACGACAGCTCCTTGCATTGACTGCGAAGTTTGTGGTACTGGGAGTGCTGGCGCGTCACTTTCAGTCACTGATCAAAAAGGAATGAGAATAATCAGTCAAATGATCTATTCCAAGTTCGTCATTCTAAAACACTTAAGGAATATTTGAAATACCTTCTTTGCCTCGGGTCAGTGATGAGACGAGTTCGGAAACAACAGTTGTACCGAGAGACAGTTCCGGTTGATCCGGGTTATAAGCAGGAACAACATGTAGACCAATTGTAGCAGTAACTCCAGACGAGGTCGGGACAACAACTGAAACATCCTCGCTACAATGTGCAGCTCCAGAACCCTCGCCAGTCTCCACATGGTGAAAACCGAGTCTCTCTCCCTCAGCAGAAATCATCGCTTCATGGAGAAGTTTCCTTTCCTCCTCGCTCAACAAGCGAGACTCGAGTTCAAATTCATCCACGGCACCTTCGGGGAGAGATGCTTTCTTGTTCGCCACTAATTTTTTCCAAGCATTGAGTAGAAGCGTAGAATAATCTCCGAGCCACGAGAGATTCCTGTGCTCAAGCACATTAGCATTGTAAGTGTCAAGGAGCTCATCAAACTCGGCTTCTACCCTGAACAGCTCTGCCTGGACTCTCCCTTCCACTTCTGCCTCCACCACTTCAACTTTAGCAACCGCCGCGTCTCGCTTAGCTCGGAGAGACACGGCTTGCTCGCATGCTTCTTGTGCGGCCATATTAGCATCGTCTTTTTCTTTGTTTATGTCGGCGAACTTAGCCTTTAATTCCTCTAGCTCTTTGACCGCCGCATCCATCTCGGCCTCAACATTTTTGTACCGATGCCCAAGTCTTCAACTAAAGTGCAATGTGCCTGTTGCATCTTCGCCATCTCAACTAATGTCTCATCGACCTTTTTCAGCGACTCAACTTCGGCTTTACGAGAGGATTCCGTTTCAGACTGAAGTATATCAACAATGCGGTTCTTCTGAGCCAAGTCGGCTTCCAGTTTCTCAATAATTTTGGCTCGATCGAAGGCTAATTTTGAAGCTTTAACAGCCGCCTTGTACCATTCTTTGTACTGAGCATAGAAATCGCGGGTATAGCTGAGGGCGGTGTTCACAGCCTCTTCGGGAATTCTTTTGAGATTGGGAGGAAAGATGTAAGCATCGAAGCATATTTCTGGAAAATCTTTCTTCAGTTGAGCAATTCTTATAGCCCCTTCACCAGATGGTTCGAGAGGGGCCTCCTCCACAGTTGTGGTCGTAGCCGTATCAGTCCTAGAACGGTGTGGACCAGGTTTTGAGATCTGTAAAGATGGCTGTTGTCGCAAAGGTTCAAGTGCAGGTGCCTGGCTTCTGGGTGGCGGAGGAGAACGAGAGGGTGAACGGTACCTTCGGTCCCTATCAGAACGCTCATGGCTAGAATAATATCGAGAATGGTCCCTCTCACGATGCTCTTGCTCATAATGCCTTCGCTCACGATCACGATCAGAATCCCTACGGCGAGATTCGTAATAAGATGAAGAATGATGCACTCGCCGAAGTCTATCAAGTGTAGAAGGACGATCCGACATGGCACCTGTAAAGAAGAAACAATTTAGTTAAGTACCAAGGAAAAGCACTGCAATGCATGTGGAAGTCGTGAAGTGTTGTGAAAGTGTATAAATGCGCAAACCCCCCGACCAACCAGAAGCGTCGATTACACTAACAGTTTAAAGATTCGCTTATATCAAGCGCTCCCCGGAGCTCTTCCAACCCGGACCCATGGTGGAGAGATACGTAGTCCGGAATGGGAATATCGTCCAGCCCTGTGAAAAAGTTTCCGGACTGGCGAGGAGCGGCGCCGGAGACAGTAACCCCAGGTTTGGAACGGGTTACGACTACAGACTTCCATCTCTTAAACTTAGGTACAGCAGCCTTGCCTTTCTGACCCTCTTCTATTCGGGAAAGGTCGGCTGCTATCTCAGTGTCCGTGGGCGTTCTTTCATCATCGCTTGGTTCTCTTATCACAATGCCAGGTTTTCTTTTTGCCACTTTCTTCTTCTTCCTCGAGGTCGATTTTGCCAACCCTTCAATTACAATACTCTGGCTCATCTCAATCAAACCCAGTGTCCTTAAGTTATCGTCGGTCAACAGCAAGTCAATATGCCTTGAGTCGCTTGGGACCCTTTGCAAGCTTTGAACGATGCCTCTATAATGCCCACCGGTAGGTCTCAAAATGATGGCTGTAAGAGTAACAGAGTATTAGTGCAAGTATTAAGAGTGGCCATTCAAAGATGACTTATGATACTTACGTCTGGATAACCATCTCTTGGCAAACCTAGGGGGCATCGAAAAAAAAACCACTCATTCTTGAAATAGCTAAGCCTGGTCAAGGCCCCAGTCACAACCTGACAGTTTCTGACCGCTTCCAGAAAAGTGAAAGACGGGCTATCACCCCTACTCTTGAAATTGAATATGTGCCTGATCTCGTTTGGCCTTGGCGGGCGAAAAAGGCAATCCATAAATATGACAAAGACGCTACTCAGCAATGCATGCCCGTTGGGATGGAGTTGTGAAGGAGCAATTCCTAAATACGACAGCATCTCTCTGATGTATTGGTTAAAAGGAGAGAGAGATCCAGCCGCGCAGACATGGCGGTAAAAGGTAGTATATCCTTCAGGTGGGTTATGTGGTTTGTCACTGGCACTAGGTAATAAAACATCGTCCAGGGAAATGTTATGTTTCGAACATATCCGGCCCAACAAAGACTCCGAGATATTGGACTGAACAGAATCGACAGGATCTTCGATAAATATGGCCTCCGGCAACTCATCCGGAGCCGGATCTATAACCTCAGGAAGGATTTCCGGAATTTCAAGCACTGAAGGAGGCGAGCTTTGTACTTCTTGTTGTTGAGAACTCGGAGACTCCATAAATAACTAACTCACCAGAAAGCGGCATTAAATACATAAAAAGCCCATGCATTCCCCCAGTGTAGAGTGTATGAATATGTCGTGCAGTGCAAGTGCTATGCATAACTTAAGCAGATTTCACAAGTTGAAACAAGATGTCCGAACGACGAAACTTTGGAATTTGAGAATGAAAATGACCGTCATCGCTGACCGTCACTTCCACGCCATCCAGATTCTACTGACCAATTCAAGTATAAATTCGTTATATTTTGGTTAAGTCATGGTGCCATCGACGAGCTCCAAAAGGGAGGTCAAGTCAAATTCGATTATGCAAGGCCGAAGCTCGCCGGAGTCAAGTATGCTAAAGATCAGTGAGTTCGTTAAAGTTCAACTTGAAATTGGTCGTAGTTTAGATGTTGGAGAAAATCAGAAGAGTGGGAGTCTCAGAAGCAAGGACGTTCGAATCGATCGACTCGAATCGATACGAGTCGAATCGACGAACTTCGAATCGATCGACTCGAATCGATACAAGTCGAATCGACGAACATCGAATCGGAACGCCCCGACTCCGTGTAGTTCGACTCGATGGGACCTTGGGACAGAGAAGCAATTCCAATCCATGAGCTCTGCATAACTTCGAATCGATCAATATTGAAAACCTTCGAATCCATCAGAATATCGTTACTTCGAATCGATCGGCACGAGACCCTTCTTCTTTCACAACCATCGATTCGAAGCCTTGCACTCAAGATCGATTCGAACTGTTCATTCCTGGATCGATGCGAAGCAATGAAGGAAGATAGCGTCCATCAATATCCACGCTCCTCCAAGACAACATTCTACGATCGATACGAATTGAATGGTTTCGTTCCTCAGGTCCACCGAGTCGACCCATTCCAGATCTCACAGCCCTTTATGATTTTCAGAAGAAAGGATTGAAATCGATGATGAAAAGTCCAGTTTCATCGTCCTACACTCGAGTCAAACCCCTTAATTACTTAGTTGGATTCGATTAACAGAAGAAGACTTGGTGGAATTTTATCGTTTCGTGCAAAGACACGATTGTTTCTAACTCTGGAGGATCGATTCGAAGAACCGGCGATGGTACTGGTAAAAAGTAAAAAGTGAAAGTGAGGCTTACCTCGCGTATTTATACGGGTTCGAGAAAATGCTTGAGGCTCTTCGTCTCCCGGTCATGTTGACCTTTTACCACCAGTCACTCGCCATGCTCCATCGATTCGAACGACCGCTCAATAACCCATCATGTTCGAATCCATCCCAGCGTAGAGCCGTTGCTTCGAATCCATCAAACGGCTGAGTCCATACTTCACTTCGAATCCATTGCCTTCCTATCCATTACACGTTGAATCCATCCCTGGAGGATCGATGCGAGGCATTGTCGATTCGAAGGAGCCATCGAACAAAGGTTGGATTGAAAATTGTATCAATTCGAAACACGAAGACCATTGAACCATTGATTAAAAACCATCGATTCGAACATACGTGACTTCGAATCCATCAAAGGACGCTGATGAAAGCAAACGAATCGCTACGATTTGAAAAATTACTTGTCTACCTTTTATACCGATTCAGGAGAGGATTGATACAAGAGGACGATTACAGACAATCATAAAAACATTGTTTTAACTCGAATCTCAAGATCGGTTCAGAAGAGGAGCGATGCAGAATTCGATAACAAACTGAACTGACAACGACTGACAATCATTTCATGTTAACCAAAACCAAAGTGGTACATATATGCACATACGTCTGACTAACACTTGATCCGTATTATTCACAGGGATCAAATGTCCATTCCGTCATGATGTAGACCACGAACAGCCAATCGCGATCATACGATGATTGGCTACAGCAATAAAGAATATAACTCTCAGCAAAGCATGTTCTAATTATTCAACGATAGACTGCAGCTTTTCAAAGCACGTCATGTTTACACAAGACGTACTTCGGGGGGCAAATGTTATCCCGCTGTAACGACCCGAAATTTTCGAAGCCGAAAATTCCAGATAGTTATGAAAAAGAAGAAAAAGATAGACAAAGAAGAAGAACACAAACACCAACATCTCACATTCGCAGCGGATAAAATATAATAATAAATAATACTTTACAAAAGAATACTTATCTATCGATTACATTTAATATACATCAGAGTTTCACATATATATACAGTCACCGAATAAATACAAGTATCATGTCTCAGATTAACGAATATATAAATACAGTGGAAGTACTCTATACGCTCCTGACATCCAGCTCGCCTCGTGAGCTCCAGAACGTACCTACCTGAAAACCTGCAATACTCGGTCTGACCCGAGCATTACACCAAAGTAACACCCGGGTCAGGCTGGAAACCAGCGTGAGTATACCCAACTAACATGGAACACCAATGCAATCAACTTATATGAACCCGGGTAACACATATCAATTTAACTAATTCACAATTTGTTATAGGCAATACTTATTACACATATCCATTTCTAAAATACCAAATTCAGATAAAATAAATCTAATTTACTTAAATCATTTCATTCCAACCCTTTTATTTCACAAATCAATTTGCAAAGTCACACTTTGCCATAGTCATAACTTATCTTCAAAATAAGTATTCTATGTGCCAAAATTTAGATTAAATAATCCGATTTATTTAAATCCATTTATTCCCACTTATCAATTTCTCATATCAATTATAAGAGATTCGAAGTGGTTTCGGGTATCTCCCAATACCCGATCCCGGCCCCTTCGAGTCACATGTCATCCTAACCCAAGTTATCCAATGAAATACAAAACATTTCATATTAACTCATTCGAAGCATCCAATACTATTCAATCATTCATCAGCAAAGCTTAATCACATACTAATTTGATTTAATTAATCCTGATTGAATTACTAGCCTCTACCTCTTAGGTTTCTTCATTTAACATTACTTCGTTTCAAATCAATTGATCAACCATTCCTTCATTTTTTTATCCTAATTAATCACCCCGGATTAATTATCCTTTCAATTTTCCATTCAAGTAATTAATTTTACTGAAATCAATAAGTAATCTTTCATTACTTCTCGAATTAATTAACTATTTAAATTTCATTAACCCTTAATTACTTACATTAATTAATTTCTCATAAGCCACTTATTTATTAATTGATATATCTTAATTAATCAAATCTTTAATCATATTCTTTTTTTATATATAAATTGAGGATTACCAATTATATTTTAATTTATCCTAATCAAATTTAATTACCTTAATAAACCACAATATTAATCATTTTCGATTAGTTCCAAACGATAATTAACTAAATTTTATTTACTTCATTTAATAATCAATTACTCCTTAATTAACCATCTTGATTTATTCCTTTGTTTATTTCACAAAGAAATTTTATTTTATTAATTACATTAAGTGGTTATCTATCAAACCATCCATTGATTATTCTATATTAATTCGACTAAATTACCTTAACCAAAATGAATTCAAACCTTTACTTACTAATTAACCAACCCGATTTATTAATTAAATTAATAAATTATTCATTTCAATTACCCTACAATTTCGATGAATCACAAATCATTAACTTCTTATTATAATTTTAGTTTAAACAATTTAAAAACCCGAATACTTCGAGTCAAACCACAGTTAACTCGAGAACCAAATCAAAACCAAGATCACACCATCATCAGTGCACATCAAATCAACTCAACCAATCATCCAATTATTTAAATTTAACCATTTAAAACTAAATAGAAATCCATCGGGGTGTGATTTACTCACCTTTGCTCCTTAAATTAGCAATCCACTTCATTCTTGACATGGTTTCCCGGGTTATAACCTTGTATAATCATTAAATGATCTTATTACTATCCGAACAATTTGAACAAATACATTTCTATTTGATAAATTTCATTTTTCCTAATAAGTTAATTTCAAATTAAATTTCCGTTTATAACATATTTACTAGTTATCAAATAATTATATAAGTTAACTAAATAAATTGATTTCCATTCTGTAAATTTAATTTAACCAAATATTTATTGAAACAAATAAATAAATTTTCCTAAACTAATTTCCCTTGTTTTCTATTTCTTCTAAATCCTTATAAAAAAAATTCCCAATCCGAAAACTAATAATATCCCATTCCTAAATTGCAAATTTCAGCACTGCAGTAAACGATAAAACAATTTCTCTTCTTTCATGTACAAATATCATATAACTTAGGGAAAAAAATTAAAATTAAAGTAAAACAAACAAAACTGCTCACCTCCAAGCCACCGTCGGCCCTTACGAACCTCCAACGCCACCACGCGAGTCGCGTTCGACCATCTACACGCGCAACACCAACATCAGCAAACTCGATTTCGCTTGACCTTCATTGCGCCTCCACGGACAAGTGACTGCCTCCCACGTGGTCGCGAACTCCAAATCGATAATATCTCTACCTCACGCGCGCATACGCGAGCCTCTCATCGTGTCGAACGGCACGAAATCGAGTTCCCTTTCTCTCACGCGCGACAGCGACTCTTCGTCGAACTCGTTTCCATTTTTTTTTAAAAGCTCGGCTCGATTTAATCTAGGTTGAAAATGAGGAAAGGAAGGAACGAGTTCCATCTCTGTTAAAGGTGAGAGAGAGGACGGCAAATAAAGGTTGGAGAAGCTTCGTGAATACGCCTTAATTAAATAATTTAATATTAAAAAAAAAATCTCGTTGCAGAACACGAAATCCCGAAATCCGAATTAAACATACCGACAGACGTTCATAAGGTTTTACCCCCGTTCCGAACACAATGGAACGTGTTTCGGAAGCTAATTCAATAATATGCGCAAGTTACAGAAGAAAACGATCAATTTTAAATTAAAACGATTAAAATAGTTCTAAGCGTTTTGAGCTTCCAGGGTCAAACGATAACTCTGATTGCTACGAAAATTGAAATTCGATAATAACTAACTATTACGGATCCAATGGAACTGGTTCGTCAAATTCCGAGACTGTGCCTCGGAAGACTATTTTAAAATTCAATTTAAACGATATATTATTTAAAACTGAACAAATTACCTTTAAATTGAAATTCAACCATTCTATTATCTCTAGTATTATCATTATAAGTTTTATAAGCCTTCAATTTATTTAAACAAGCTTAAAAATTTCAGATTCAGCGTTTTACCCAATTTTAATTATTAAATTCAATATTTAAACTATATATTTCAATGATTTAATTATCAAGTAAATATTAATATCCTGAATTTCAAGTTAAAAGTAACTTTTAAATATTTAAAATCGATTAATTATTCCAATTTCATTCGTTAAAATTTCTGGGTCGTCACATTCCTTCCCCCTTAAAAGAATTTCGTCCCCGAAATTACTAGTTAGGGAGAATGGTTCAAAATCCGTTTACTTTTTCCCAAATTCACAATTCAACATCCTACCAATTATCTTTTATTAAAGACTCACTATCATCTTAACCAACTTCCCAAAAGCTTCTATAGTATCAAACAATACCCTCTTCTCAATCATTTAAATTTCAATCTTAAAACCAAATTTCGAATTATCAAAATTTTCTCAAAATTTTTCTAACTCTCTAAATTCCCAAAAATTTTTGCCAGCGTCTCCTTTATGCGGCTAGCTCGGTACTACTACAAAAGGCCTCTACGGGCTCCCAAATTCCAAAAGAAAACAAAAGCCAAGTGGCTACATCAAAAACCCAATCCAATTTCATTCAGAAATTTTAAATACATACCTTTTTGTCGGGCAATTCAAATTTATCTTTTGGGATCAAATCCAACTTTCTTTTTCCATTAATGCCTGCATATCTTGTTTAGCAACTATATTAACCTTTCAAATCATTCCATACATTTCCTCACATATGTTTCATATCTATTTCAAACTAGATTCGTTTTTCCCGTTTTAATATGAATTCAATTTATTTCAATTTTGAACATTAAATTTTTATTTTCCATTTACAACTGAGTCTTATCCGATCCATCTACTAATCTATTTCAGTTTCATATTTAAAATCGTTTGATTGCTTAACAAAAATTTCTCAAAAATTTTCTAACTCCCAAAATTTATGGAAAATTTTGGCAGAGTCTCCTTTGTACGGAGGAGCTTTTGCAATTTGACAAGAGATATAAATATGTATACATCGACCCACACGGTCGGAAAAAGCAAAAACATTTCATATTTCCTATTTTTATTGCGTAGGCGTACCTTATTTAGCATTTTAAGCAAGCAGCTTATTTATTTTAGCAATTAGTGCAATTCAAACCAGCCAAACGGCCTTCAGGTACCTGTACTCACTCAATTTAAATATGCAAGTGTCATATATAGAAAATTTATTAGCATATCACTTACTTTCAATAGCTAAACACATGTAGATTTTAAAGCTTATTCAATTGCTTTCAATCAATTCATAAGCCATTTCATTCAATTTCAATGGTTTGCAACTCAATTTCTTACATTCCATTGATTTTTTAATGCAAACAAGTTTATATTCTCTTCAAATGATTCAAAATCGATTTCATTTAATCTCTATTGACTCATAGAATTTTAATTACTTTCATGTACGTCGAACGACAACCATTTTCATGCAATTTCGACGATATTCGTTTAATAGAGTATCTATTTCAGTTTATAATTACCTTAAATAAATTTTCAATTCATTTCATATTTAATGAGTTTCTACTCTTATTAGAAGCTAAGCTTCCATAAATTTTAAACTTAAGTTAATTTACTTTAATTTATTCCAACATCAACTTAAGTTTACTTCCATTTGATTCTCAATTTATTTTTATTCACTAGGGTTTTTGCAACTCAAACCATTTCTATTATAATCACTTCTATTTCATTAAATATTATTCAAATCACCTTTGAATTTTATTTGTAATTCAAACCATCCCATTTTTCAACCCAACTCTATTTTATTTTGTACTTAACAACATCTCCTCTTATTTAATTCATTACCAAATCCAAGTCGAATTCTATCCACAACTTGAATTCATTCCAGACTCCATTATTAATTTACGATCCATTTTATTTTACCGAGTTAAATTTTATTAATATACTTAATCAAATAATTATTTATCCAATTAGCTTACTTTCAATTTTTAAATCAATACTCGATTTTAATTACAAAATCACTTCATTAAAATTCTAGTTTGGATTTCCTTTTTATTTCCCAAAATTCCAACTCTTTTATTTAAAATTTCAGAAAAGCTTTTAAAGTCACATAATACTATTAAAATAACTCTTTATAAAAATACCTTTTATAACTCGATGTCTCAACCAGTCCATCCTTGTTCTCACAGAAATTCAGTCACACGTTGATCAGGCGTAGGACTGAAAATCTATAAGTACTTGGTAAACCCGTTTTCAACACCCAGTGAAAATACTTGGAAAATAATTTTATTGAAATATAGAAAACAGTTTTTGAAAATAGAGGAAATATCTTTGCTGAGGATGCTCTGGAAATCATCACCCCCATCCATGGTCGCAGTTAACCCGATGGTTACGTTGCCATCCCGACAAAATCCACAGATAACTATAGGCATCCACGCCCCTCGATTACACCATGGAACCCACGACAGATCGCAGCTACAACTGGGTTTACGTAGCTATCACAGCAAAAACCCATATAACTGTAGGCATCAGCGCCATCGAATTTCGCTGCCAAAAATGGAACTTCTCCACTCTACTTGACCATAGATCGCAGTCTACCGATGTTGCGTTGCCTTCCCGGCAAAATCAAGTGTAGACCGTTGACACTCATCCTCCACACAATTTTCGCTATGGTCCCCACAGTAGATCGCAGCGACATCGAGTTACACCGTCGTCACAGCATAATCCAAATGCCTCTGTAGGCATCAACGCCATCGACTTACGCTACCCAATAATCCTCAGAAACTAGTTTTGTCCGGACTCCTCACAGGATCAACTTTAGAACCCCCCCTCTGGGGCTCAAGGCAACACCACCCGGTGGCACTCCTGAGAAGTTCATTTCAAGGAGCGCCTTTTTCCCCAGAGCCATTATCAAAATATTTTATACTATACACATATAGTATCTTCAAATCATACACCTAGTATGATATTATACAAAGCTCCTTTACACAAAATCGATTATCCCAAAATCGATAATTCTCAAACTGCGCTTTCCAAATTCAATATTGACTTTACCCAAAATCAAAAGCCTTTCCAAATCCAAAGTTTCTCGAATCTTTTCCAAATTCCTCATAAGATCCTTTATATATATTCAGATATATAAAATTTTAAAACTATGGATCATTTCAAGCTTGAATAAAACCCCTTTTATACTTCAATTCTTACCTCAGTTAGGTATTTAAATTAATAACAGTTTGAACTCCGACCAGTTTATATTTACAGAATAGCTTGAAAACTCTAAAAATAAATAAGTAGTGGAAAAATAATTATTAGCTTGCAAAATAGCTATAAAATAGGTAACTGACTATAAATAGTTAAGAAATAGTTGAATAGTTTGAAAATTTGTAGATAATTGCAAAATAGTTGTAAAATAGAAATTAGTTTGTGAAATAGTTGAAAAATAGTAATTAGTTTAGTTAACAGTTGAAAAATGGTTAAATAGCCCCAAAAGTAATCGTAAACAAGTATATAAAATAATTTGTCTTTAAAAAAGAGAGGTTGTATATATTTAATAGCTTAGAAAAATAAGTTTATATCAAAACAATTTATATTGAAAATAGTCAAGAGCCAACTGTTCACCTTCCCAACAATTCAATTTAAATCTTCATTTAAATTAACCCAATTCCAATTCAAATAACTCCAAATTCCATTGGACTTGATTAACCCCCAATTCAAGTTGAATCAATCTTGATTCTTTCGCCAATTTAAATCAAATTCTAGTTGATTTTAAACCCTGTTCAATTTTAACTATAATTTCATACTACTCCAATCAATTTGAATTATTATCAATTTAATTTCAGAATCTAAACCACTTCAATTTAATCCAGTCAATTTTCCATTTAATTTTTTTTTAAACTTATACATCTTCAATCACCAATCCAATTACTTCAAACCAAATTCAATTTTAAACTAATTCAATTAAATCTTGAATTTAAACTATCTCGAATTATAGAAATTCGAGTTAAATTCTCAAAGGTTGGTTTAACTCTTTAAACCAAATTAACTTTTAAATCAAAGTGTTTAATCATTCTAATTTCTGAGCCCAATTTCTCAAAATTCTCATTTTAAACTATTTTTACTTATGTATTTCAAGGTTCAAATAAGAGTTCAGTGCAAATTTTATTTGTTTTCAAAATTTAATTTATTATTCAAATTTATCTTCCAGTTTGAAGCCAGTTCTTAAACAAGTTTAATTTTACAAGTCAATTATTCAAATTTATTTTATTTATACAATACCATTCTCAATTTAAAGATTTTATTAACAATAGGATGATAACATCCCATAAATTCTAAAACGTCCATCTATTTTCAAATTTAAATCTCAAACCCGTTTTGAGATCACACAAATCCCCAATTCAAATCAATCATTTAACTTTCCAAGTTAAATTTCAATTTCATCATGAAATTTTCAATTCTGGTTACTTTTTTTTCTATACTTATTTAACTTTCCAAAGTTAAATTCCAATTTACTTAATCCAATCAACCTTACTCAATTTGAATTCCCGCTTCAAACCTCAAAATTCTTTCCCTCTTATAAGTTCGAAACTTATATCACTTTGAGAGTTTTATATCGTACTTCAGGGAAAAATCAAAACTCAACCTCTTAGAGTTTATTCTAAATTATCTTTGATATAATGTATATCCATACATATATACATCTTTATTCCTTGACCCTCCCAGCCATATTTTAAAATTTAAACCACCTTTGGTTTTAAATTCAAATCAAATTTCAAACAACCCATTGTTTGCAATAAGTCTCATTTTCCTTTTTATATTATTCTTATTTCTATAAATTCAAGATTAAATCTCAGTTTGAATCCCATTTCAAACTTACATTTATTTAAAGCTTTTTTTAAATAATTTAATTCCCGAATTCTAAATTTAGAATTTAAACTTCAATTAATTAAATTTCGATTTGGTTGTATTTTCGTTTTTACTTCATTTAATTCTAATTCAAGACTTCAATCTGGTTGTATTATATGACTTCTAAATTTTAATGCCAATAATTTAACAACCAATCACCTTTATATTAATTTGAAGAAAATATTACTTTATATATAGCAAATTTTTTTTTTATATATATATATAAAATCATTTAAAACCTTTATATAAGAAAATAACAAGTACGCGCTCATATAAATATACATTCAACTCATTTTAGAGTACCACTGACTCTATTTAATGACTAATCCCCACCAAAACCAAGGTTCTCGCTTAACCTTCCAGCTCTGATACCAAATGTAACGACCCGAAATTTTCGAAGCCGAAAATTCCAGATAGTTATGAAAAAGAAGAAAGAGATAGACAAAGAAGAAGAACATGAACACCAACATCTCACATACGCAGCGGATAAAATATAATAATAAATAATACTTTACAAAAGAATACTATATCTATCGATTACATTTAATATACATCAGAGTTTCACATATATATACAGTCACCGAATAAATACAAGTATCGTGTCTCAGATTAACGAATATATAAATACAGTGGAAGTACTCTATACGCTCTTGACATCCAGCTCGCCTCCTGAGCTTCAGAAAGTACCTACCTGAAAACCTGCAATACTCGGTCTGACCCGAGCATTACACCAAAGTAACACCCGGGTCAGGCTGGAAACCAGCGTGAGTATACCCAACTAACATGGAACACCAATGCAATCAACTTATATGAACCCGGGTAACACATATCAGTTTAACTAATTCATAATTTGTTATAGGCAATACTTATTACACATATCCATTTCTAAAATACCAAATTCAGATAAAATAAATCTAATTTACTTAAATCATTTCATTCCAACCCTTTTATTTCACAAATCAATTTGCAAAGTCACACTTTGCCATAGTCATAACTTATCTTCAAAATAAGTATTCTATGTGCCAAAATTTAGATTAAATAATCCGATTTATTTAAATCCATTTATTCCCACTTATCAATTTCTCATATCAATTATAAGAGATTCGAAGTGGTTTCGGGTATCTCCCAATACCCGATCTCGGCCCCTTCGAGTCACATGTCATCCTAACCCAAGTTATCCAATGAAATACACAACATTTCATATTAACTCATTCAAAGCATCCAATACTATTCAATCATTCATCAACAAAGCTTAATCACATACTAATTTGATTTAATTAATCCTGATTGAATTACTAGCCTCTACCTCTTAGGTTTCTTCATTTAACATTACTTCGTTTCAAATCAATTGATCAACCATTCCTTCATTTTTTTAATCCTAATTAATCACCCCGGATTAGTTATCCTTTCAATTTTCCATTCAAGTAATTAATTTTAATTAATTTCATGATATTAATTCTTCTTACTGAAATCAATAAGTAATCTTTCATTACTTCTCGAATTAATTAACTATTTAAATTTCATTAACCCTTAATTACTTACGTTAATTAATTTCTCATAAGCCACTTATTTATTAATTGATATATCTTAATTAATCAAATCTTTAATCATATTCTTTTTTATATATAAATTGAGGATTATCAATTATATTTTAATTTATCCTAATCAAATTTAATTACCTTAATAAACCACAATATTAATCATTTTCGATTAGTTCCAAATGATAATTAACTAAATTTTATTTACTTCATTTAGTAATTACTCCTTAATTAACCATCTTGATTTATTCCTTTATTTATTTCACAAAGAAATTTTATTTTATTAATTACATTAAGTGGTTATCTATCAAACCATCCATTGATTATTCTATATTAATTCGACTAAATTAACTTAACCAAAATGAATTCAAACCTTTACTTACTAATTAACCAACTCGATTTATTAATTAAATTAATAAATTATTCATTTCAATTACCCTACAATTTCGATGAATCACAAATCATTAACTTCTTATTATAATTTTAGTTTAAACAATTTAAAAACCCGAATACTTCGAGTCAAACCACAAGTAACTCGAGAATCAAATCAAAACCAAGATCACACCATCATTAGTGCACATCAAATCAACTCAATCAATCATCCAATTATTTAAATTTAACCATTTAAAACTAAATAGAAATCCATCAGGGTGTGATTTACTCACCTTTGCTCCTTAAATTAGCAATCCGCTTCATTCTTGACATGGTTTCCCGGGTTATAACCTTGTATAATCATTAAATGATCTTATTACTATCCGAACAATTTGAACAAATCCATTTCTATTTAATAAATTTCATTTTGCCTAATAAGTTAATTTTAAATTAAATTTCTGTTTATAACATATTTACTAGTTATCAAATAATTATATAAGTTAACTAAATAAGTTAATTTCCATTCTGTAAATTTAATTTAACCAAATCTTTATTGAAACAAATAAATAAATTTTCCTAAACTAATTTCCCTTATTTTCTATTTCTTCTAAATCCTTATAAAAAAAATTCCCAATCCGAAAACTAATAGTATCCCATTCCTAAATTGCAAATTTCAGCACTGCAGTAAACGATAAAACAATTTCTCTTCTTTCATGTACAAATATCATATAACTTAGGGAAAAAAAATAAAATTAAAATAAAACAAACAAAACTGCTCACCTCCAAGCCACCGCCGGCCCTTACGAACCTCCAGCGCCACCACGCGAGTCGCGTTCGACCATCTACACGCGCAACACCAACATCAGCAAACTCGATTTCGCTTGACCTCCATTGCGCCTCCACGGACAAGTGACTGCCTCCCACGTGGCCGCGATACGCGAGCCTCTCATCGCGTCGAACGGCACGAAATCGAGTTCCCTTTCTCTCACGCGCGACAGCGACTCTTCGTCGAACTCGTTTCCATTTTTTTTTTAAAAGCTCGGCTCGATTTAATCTAGGTTGAAAATGAGGGAAGGAAGGAACGAGTTTCATCTCTATTAAAGGTGAGAGAGAGGACGGCAAATAAAGGTTGGAGAAGCTTCGTGAATACGCCTTAATTAAATAATTTAATATTAAAAAAAATATCTCGTTGCATAACACGAAATCCCGAAATCCGAATTAAACATACCGACAGACGTTCATAAGGTTTTACCCCCGTTCCGAACACAATGGAACGTGTTTCAAAAGCTAATTCAATCATATGCGCAAGTTACAGAAGAAAACGATCAATTTTAAATTAAAACGATTAAAATAGTTCTAAGCGTTTTGAGCTGCCAGGGTCAAACGACAACTCTGATTGCTACGAAAATTGAAATCCGATAATAACTAACTACTACGGATCTAATGGAACTAGTTTCGTCAAATTCCGAGACTGTGCCTCGGAAGGCTATTTTAAAATTCAATTTAAACGATATATTATTTAAAACTGAACAAATTACATTTAAATTGAAATTCAACCATTCTATTATCTCTAGTATTATCATTATAAGTTTTATAAGCCTTCAATTTATTTAAACAAGCTTAAAAATTTCAGATTCAGCGTTTTACCCAATTTTAATTATTAAATTCAATATTTAAACTATATATTTCAATGATTTAATTATCAAGTAAATATTAATCCTGAATTTAAAGTTAAAAGTAACTTTTAAATATTTAAAATCAATTTATTATTCCAATTTCATTCGTTAAAATTTCCGTGTCGTCACGCCCGCCTTTTGGCAAGGCCGAGATACCAAGGAACTAACTAGAAAGAGACAGGATCATATGTCCTTAGCTTTGTATAATTGTTGGGGAACTACAAATATCGGTGAATTTTGCCCGAGTCCGGATCGGGCTACGATAGATAAGACACGTCAAGCGAAGCCATGGGAACCAATGTTCCGAATTTCAAGGCAATCCGAGTTAGTATGCTCAA
Organism: Allium cepa; assembly: GCA_030765085.1. Classification (NCBI taxonomy): domain Eukaryota; kingdom Viridiplantae; phylum Streptophyta; class Magnoliopsida; order Asparagales; family Amaryllidaceae; genus Allium; species Allium cepa. The sequence continues at coordinate 251,472,158 of CM060937.1, read as the reverse complement.
GTTATCGCCAATGGGAGATGGATGAAATGATATAGGCTCGAATCCCTCAGGAATGACATAGGTTCGAATCGATCAAAAATAAGCCATGCTCCGAATCCATCGACCACACATTGGCTCGGATCCATCCAAGTAGCCATGCTCCGAATCCATCGACCACGCAGTGGTTCGAATCCGTCCACAAGGCCTTGGTTCAGATCCATCCAGACCACCTAGCTTCGAAGCCATCAGAATTGCTATGGTTCGAACCCATCCCCGTATGCCTTACTTCGGATCCATCAAGGCGATCTCAAGGTCGAATCCATTAAAAACCTTTCCCTACTTCGAGTCCATCGAGAGAGAATCCTTCGAATCCATTCATCAGTGGAGTCTTCGTATCAATTGGCTATGGAATACCCTGATCGATACAAAGGAAACTTGTGTTCAATCGATTCGAAGGAGCATACCTTCGAATCCATCACTACGAACCCATCGAGTCACAACAGCTAAAACCAAGGGTATGACCCCGAAAACTCGGAGAAAAAGGAGGATTGACCCGAAGCATGCGCACCACGTCATCACCTTCACGTGCAGAAGCATGGATTCGACCCTATGGATTCGAACCATATCGATTCGAACGAATCCATAGGGCGAAGCACACCATCTTGAATCGATCATAACTCGAGATCTACAAATCCAAATGCTATGAAATTTTCACAGGAGCTTGCATATGCATAGAAGAATGTCCACGCCAAGTTTCATCGCGATTGGACACTTTTTTGATCGATTCGAACCAACGGTCGAATCGATTCCAAAGTGGGTCCGGATCTCCAGAATTCGGCCATATGAGCCCCCTCACGTGCCAGAAGCGTTCTCCCCTGATTTTAGACGAAATATCAGCCTCCTACAACTATAAATAGAGCCCTTGGTCATTCAGAAAGGGGATCGGAGAATTTTCAGAGTAAGAGAACGCCCGGACGCTGCCAGAATTGCTTCAGAGTACCACCGCTGCCTTTGATTTTGAATTTTGGTTTACAACTTGCTGTATTTTGGCATAAAAAGGTTGTATTCTCCGAATATCAAGCAATAAAGTAACAAAACTTCATAGTGGACGTAGGAAATACGCCGAACCACTCTAAATCGTTGTCTCTCATGCAATTTACTTCCTGTTATTTGGAGTTTTTGTTGGATAATCCACATTTTAATTTACTTTCTTCATTTATTATCTCCTCAAAAACTTCCGACGAGTGTTGTGCCCAATTTTGACTCAAACAATTATCAAACCCAAAACTTACAAAAGACTTAATCAACATTATCGGCAGTCTACTTCGCGCATTACCGGTTCTTTATTTCCAACGGATGACCATAGACATGATAGTTGACCCAATACTTGTGCTAAGCTCAAGAACATAAACTTTGGTCCCATAAGCATAACATATTTGTCAACAAGGTATAACATAACATCCACATAAGACGTATGTTACATAATAATTTAACATTTTCAATTATAACTAAGTTGTTATCACCGATCTAATAGACATAAGTCTATAGCATATCTATTCGTGTTTACTAGCACTGCTAATCTCCAAAAGTATTTCAAATGCAGTAACATGAAATATAGACATAAATTTACCTAAAGCAGCAATTTCCACTTCATTATTAACCGCACCATCCATTAAATCCACTGTTGTGCAAAACAAAATGAAAAAGAAACAATTAGTGTACAAAACAACACAAGGACTAAAAATAGAAAAACACATAATATTATTGCTAAGTCATAGAGAATAAATAAAGTTGCAATTATTTTAATTGAGACAAACAAAGAATAAACACCAAAATCAGAATTATATGAGTAATATAACAAACAGTAAAACATCAAAATTATTAAATAAATTACAAAATATTTACCTTTTCAAAATTGAAAGCTCTGGTAATTTAGTGTTATGGTTTCAAATGAAACATAGTCAAAAATCCATATAACTACAATTTCAATTGATATGAACAATGAATCATGGAAGTAAGAATTAGGTTACTAGAACCGTAAAATAATTAAACAGATAAATAAACTACAAATTCATTTACCTTTTTAGGATACAATTTATCTGTAGTTAGGGTTTGTATTCCAGTTCAACAAATTGATTTAGAACCTTTGTAAAAAATAACGGATATGAAGATTGAGATAGAGATAGACACAAAGAGGTAGATGAGGCTAAATGTGGAGATTGGTATAGAGACTTGCGCAAATTTGTAGATGAGGACGACGGAGGCGGTAGTGGGGGAAGCTAAGACAAGGCGAAAACCGAGATGAGCGAAATTAGAGATAGGGTGCGGTGGAGACTAGGTAGACGAGGGAGGCGGAGAAGGAGGAAAAGGTGGGTGTGGCTACATATGAAAACTAGGGTTATGGAAAAGGAAGTGAGGAGGGAAATGAAAAATGGGTAGTGTGCAAATGAAAATAAGCGCGAGAAACTAAAAAAATAAGGGTCAGGTCTTGCTATAGACTTAAGTTCGATTTTTGTTGCGTTTCTTTTGGAAAAAGGAGTAGAACTGTCAGTAGTTGCATTCTGATGACAAACGCTGCCATAAAGTGCAACGAATAACTACTCTTCTTATAGTGCTTGGCGTAACAACTGGACTCTTATGCACCTAGATTATTGGCTCAATACTCACTGAACTTCCTTATAAATACTCATCTGCCTGCAACTAGAGAAGGATCTTTTGAGATAGAAAGCCGCCATTACTCTAGTGGAATTCGCTCACTTCTTCAACTTTCTTCTCTCACAACAGTCATCAAGGGGTTACTGTGATTCTCCAGTCAACCCTTGAACTTGTGACTTATTCTAACTCATTATAACTTAGATCTAAGGACTGACTATATGATATCCAAAAAGATTCAACTAGTATAATCATAATAAAGATTGATTAAAGTGGACGTAGGCCAGAGTCAGCCAAACCACTATAAAAATTCTCTGTCTCTTTTCTTACTTCTGCTCTTTATTTGTTGTTTATCTGAGATTTTTGCTGCTGATGATCTACATTGATGCTTTCACACTTAATGCAGGGTGTTGATCCGTTTTTTGGGTTAACAACATCTATATATGTTATGTACAAATAGAATTTGCCTATTCAAAACTTGTATATATCAAAGAAGATAGTTACAAAATAAAACGTCTAAATGCCTATGAAAGTAATAATTTACAATGTAATGTTCATATTTTTCAAACTTTGAATTTTGTTTTAATATTTTGGAATTTTGAATATTTTATAAATTTTTAGATTTATTTTAAATTTTTATTTTTTTATTTTTGAAATATATGAAAACTTCAATTTTTTTAAATTTTATGAATATTTTTAAATCTACTTTATAAAATTTCAAAATTTAAATTTCTTGATATAATTATCAATTATAATTATTTAATATAGATAATAAATATTATTTTTTATTAGTAAAGATTTCTTATCAATCATTAATTACTAAAAATCAAATATTAAAAGAGTAAATATTAAATATTAGTCTTAATTATTAATTATCACTTCTTAATTATTTAATAGTAATTATTAGTTATTAAATAATCATTATTAATTACTAAATTTTAATTATTAATAGTAATTGTTGATTACAAAAATAATTCTTAAATATTAAATATTACTCTTAATTATTAATTATTAGATATATTTATTAGAGTCATCATGGGTAAATTGGGACAAGCCGCTTAAAATTTTCTACTTACAAAAAATAACAAAAGTGACTCCTATAAATTCATTGAAAATCCGCCGCAAAATAGCTTTGAAAGCAATTATCTATAATCTGTCTCAATCTGCAATGGAAATTAGCATCAAAAAATTTCTATCGGTAAATTGTTGTAGTTTGTAACAGTTTAGTGGGGATATAATAAGTGGACGCTGATAATATAAAAGAATTTGAATACAAAAAGTTAAATTTATCGCTTGTAAATCACAAGGAAATTCATCGCAAATTTACGGAAAATTCCATCGCTACAGTCTGCCGCTATTTTTAGCTTTTCTTATAGTGGTAGTTTAAATTAGAACAGTTTTAAAAAAAACGAACAACAAAAGTACTGATTATTATTTCAAAAGTTTCATTGAGAGCTTTTTAACAAAATCAAACATACCCTAAATCAAGCTAAAATTCAAAAAAATGAATTTTAATTTTTGGAACTAATTTTGTAAGTTCATTAAATATTTTAAAGAAATTCTTAATTTCATCGATTGAAAAGAAAAAATTTAAACACTTTTAGATTAGAGTAGTTAGTTGTGAAAATTGTCTTAACCTATGTTTTGAGTTTCATTAACTTCATTAAAATTGTGTACATTTGATCACATATCATTAATTTGTGTGTTTTAATTAGATGGATTATAAGAAAAAATAAAAAATAAAAAATAAAAATAAAATGAAAGATGACTTAGTTATAAATTTTCTTAGCAAAACATCATTGTATGTTGTATGTTAGGTGTTTGGTGCATGAATAGAATTTGCCATTTTAATATTGCCTTCTATACAATTGTTTTTCTTTCTAACATGCATCGATTTTCTATTGAAGTATTTTATTTTCGTCCACTGATGCATTTATTTTTGGGTTAATACTTGGTAAATTTGAATCATTCTGCATAATGATGATGTATTACGAAGTTTGGTATTATTTAGGATTTTTCTATAATAAAATCTAACATTAATGTTAAGGTATTGAATTAATATTTAATACTATAAATAATGAATCAAGAACATACTTATGGTAATAAATATTAGCATATATCAATTATGTTGATATCATAATCGATATATTTGGCATGAACTGATTGTAAAATAAGTATTAATTGATATTGATTCCATAAATACCACTTGTCAGTGATTGATATATTTTCGTACAATGGGAAATATGGTAAAATCAATAATAATTTATATTGATACATTTTTTTTGTATGAATTAGTATCCTGTTTGGTTATCATGGTTATATGCGTTATTATTCTATTGATTATGATACATTGCAAAGTGTCTCTTAGGTTATGAAACCGTAACGTGGTGAAATATTGGAGAAAGCATTTAATTTATAATTTTAACCGAATTTGTATATATGTTTAATTGATACACACATTAATTTGAAATATTTGATTAGTTTGCATCTTTCATTTTTACCAAAGCATTTATGGAGTACACCAGTTCAGAATTGGCAATCTTAGGACATTTCTAAAATATTGGAATACCCCAGCATTTTTTACGTCTGAGGTAAGGGAATTAGATTTGAAATTAGTATATAAACAGGTATTTCTCCAGAGTATATTTCAAATAGATTTTAGATGATATTTTATTTTATTTAATTCTTTTAATCTTTTGATTTCAACCCGTCCTTGCCACCATCATGTCTCACTCAAAGATGCCCTTCAAACCACTAAATCCCCATAGACATCTGAAATCATTTATCACCATGTGTTCCATTCTCTTCCTCATGTACATCTTTATCTCCTTCTCATTCCCTACCCCACCCAATATTTCCAGCACTAACACTTCATTGCAGCTCCGACATGTAGTATTTGGCATTGCATCTTCTAATGAGACATTCAAGGAGAGAAAGGAGTTCATCAGGTTGTGGTGGCCACATGGTGCCACACAGGGGTTTGTATTTGTTGATGAAAAGGTGGATTTTTATGAGAATGATAATGGTTTTGTAAGAGTAGTTGTTTCTAATGATGACTGGAAGATGTTTCCTTATAGTTATAATGGTGGATTGAGGTCGGCTGTTCGTCTCGCAAGAATCTGTAAAGAATTAATCCAGATTATGGATCAAGGTATGTGTTTTGGATCAAGATGTTTACATTATGAAATCAATAAGTAGGAATCTGATATGCCAAATACCTCGTTTTAGATAAAGATTCCAGAGATCATAGGTTTGTGTCCACTATTCTACTTGAATTTGCCTCTGCATTTTATGTTTTAAAATTTTGAAATATACAAGATGGAGTTGGGTCGTATGTAAATTTTTTTCCTCACATATGCCATATCTTTGGATCATGTGTAGAACCTAGCAATGATGATATAAGATGGATTGTGTTGGGTGATGATGACACATTTTTCTTCACGGAAAATCTTGTCAAGACTCTTGCAAAATATGATTGGGAACAGTTTTATTACATTGGAGGGTTATCGGAAAGCGTTGGACAAAATTTTGAATTCTCGTTTGGTATGGCATTTGGGGGAGCAGGGCTGGCTATTAGCTATCCATTGGCTAAGGTTCTGTCTAGTGTTTTGGATTCCTGCTTGATGAGATACAGCCATTTGTATGGTAGTGATGCTAGGATATATGCATGCCTATCAGAGCTTGGTGTTGAATTGACTCGCGAGCCAGGTTTTCACCAGGTTAGTATCTCAGTTTAATCACTATAAAATGCACTAAAGTATCTACCGTGGTTCAAAATTCCGACGAAATTTCGGTGACTCCGTTTCGGTTCCGCTCTGGTTTCGCTCATAACCGAAACGGAATCCGATCCAAATTCGGTCCAAATTCCGGATTTGCTTTTCAAATATTGAAAAAAATTATAAAATCATACAAAACATACAATAATTAAAAAAAAAAAACAAATTAATCAAGACAATAAATAAATGGATATGAAATCGTGTAGTTTCATAAAAAAGTTGTTATACACTTGCTAATTTACATCGAATCATAATTAAAAATTCAAAATTTTAAAATTGATCAAATTTTAAAATCTCAAATGATCAATAGAAAATATTAAACAATGCTTTTTTTAATTAAAGTGTGTATTTCATATGTAACGTAAAAAATATACTTTAAACTTATGACAGTAGTTGATATTTAGTAACGTATATAGCAAATTAAAGAAAAATATCGAATTAGAAAACCGAAATTAAAGCTGAAGTTTTTGAAATTTTCGGAACGAAACCGAAAATTTTATATTTACAAATGACCGGAACTGAAAACGGAATTTTGAAATTTGGTATGTAGTATGTACACAACTACAGAAAACAACTGCAAGAGCCAAAAAAACGTTGTACAAAGTCTACAACAGTGGCATACACTGGATATAAGATAGTGGATGCTGCATATTATTTGTTTCTTTTATTTCCTAAACCAACATATTGGAATATCACTGTATTCCGATCATTATTTTAGATGCTGAATTTGTTTGCTGATTCTAATATGCAATCACAGTGCAAGCATTTGAGTGCTCGCTAATACTGAAATTTTCCGGCGTGTTATTGCGGCTAAATGTTTTTTAAAAGTAATTAATTTGATCGTAATGTCTTATTGACAGTAGTTTTGAAAATACAGGTAAATAGGCACAAGGAAGAAGTTGAAAAAAAATTTAGTCTTAAGGACAACAAGTTTGCTTTTTAGTCTGAAGGACATTTTTTAGTGTAAACTGAAAATGATAGTTACAACTATCATTCCGTGATTTACACTAAAAAGTGTCATTCAGCCTAAAAACCAAACTTCTTGTCTCTGAAACTAAATTTTTTTCTAACTTTTTCCTTGAGGCTAAAATCCCCATTTGAATACAGGAATATTTGTTGCAGCTTTTGTTGCAAAATCAGTTAATATAGCGAGTAAGAACCTTTCTAGTTACTTTGAACAGCTACTAACGCACCACCTCTTAACGCACCACCTCTTTGAAGGCCATCATATGTTACTGTTAGTGTATTTGATACTTTTTGTCTTCTTTACTATGACATTAAACTATTGTTTACAGCAATTGAAACCTTAAAATTATGACATATAATATTGTTATCCCTCCTGTACAACTCATACCTCAAGTCTGTTTACTGACTTGGCATAGAAGTTTCCTTGATACCTTGCTGTTTTGCAGAAATAGTTTAAGCAGGCAGTTGGTATATTGTGTCATGGAAATTTTGGTTTTAGGATGCCTTTTGGTAGAAACCATTCTATGATGATTCATGGTGATATGACTCTGTTTATATGGGCCAATCTACATAGCCAATGGGCTGACCTTTTCTTTTGGATGGTCAATTTAAAGATTTTGCATATGCGAATAACATAAGTATCAGAAATTTGCTTCTTTCAGAAACCTTCTGTTTATGATAAATTTATCTGTAATATCTGATCAACGCAGAGTTTTATTTTCTTCTTCTTATCTTTTTAAGGTTGATCTCCGTGGAAGCCTTTTTGGGTTGTTGACTGCACATCCTTTGGCACCAATTGTATCACTTCACCATTTAGAACTTGTGGATCCACTATATCCAGGAATGAACCGCACTGAATCACTGAACCATTTGGTCAAAGTCTCAAATATAGATCAAGGCAGGATATTTCAACAAACTGTTTGTTATGATAAATCTAGTTCTCGTACCATTTCAATCTCCTGGGGTTATGTTGTTCAAATACACGAAGGAAATGTGTTATTACCAGACCTCCTATCCTTGCCAGAAACATTTGTTACCTGGAAACATAGTCTTAATAGCTTTTACATGTTTAATACAAGGGAATTTTCCGACGACCCATGCAAAGGTCCAACTATTTTCTATCTCGAAACAGCGCTTAATTCTAATGGAAGGATTGAGAGCAGTTATAAGAAATATGGAACTTGTAAAAATGGTGCAGTTTCCACGAAAAAACTACAGGAGGTGAGTGTTTACTCGGAGAAAGTTGATCATACTAATGACCAGGTACTTTGATACACTAACTCTAGCTTTACATTGTAGCAGAATTTCCCTTTTTTGTGTATATATACACTAAAATGATAGTAAACACCCAAGTTATTCTGAGGATAAAATGTTGCACAAACTCTCCTGACATTGTCTTTATTTTGTAGCTACCTGTGCGCAGGCGAGATTGCTGTGATGTTTTACCTTCATCTTCTGAAACGAAGATGGAAATAAATATAAGAAGATGCAAGGATGGTGAGTTGATTGCTATGAATGCCTAACTGTCTCAGTTTGAGAATAAACCATAATTAAACATTAAGTTGGCCAAGGATTCCTGGAAAAGTCCTTTACCCGTGGATCATAATTACTTCTGTATGCTATTAACGCAAGCTTCTTGCAGTTTTAGAATGTATCTATTACCTTACTGACATAGCTTTGAACAACATGTATTCCGTATACAAAACTCTTATACAAACTTGGCTTTCTTTGCACTGTTATGGACTGTATACTTGTGAATTAGCTTTGTGGCGTGGTCTGGCGTTGGAGCGAATTAGTTGAATATTTTTATGGAATTTTGATTTCGAAAAGAGAATGATTTTATCTTCTTGTTCAACTTTGACTGTGTTGCAGGCTTCGTTTACATTGGGTATTATATTTGTTAATAAATTCATAATATATGTTTTTTTATGTGTTACAGTTTTGTTATTTTCCATTTGCCTTTTGTCTTTGAATTCACGTGTAGGAATTATAAAATAGATTTTTAGAGTTTGCATATTGCACATAGAAACAAGACTTCAACTTGAAGTGAGTATGAAAACAGATAGTTTAATTCTTCTAATTATTCAAGATATCACCAAGTCTCAGTCATTATATATTAGTAATCAAATATATTCTTACTCAAAGTCACAAGCATGAGCTGTAATGTGAGGTTCTTGGTTAATGAAATACTCAGCTGAATATGATTATTCCAAATAGAGGAGCAACATTTGACATGGAATTACAGTGTAAGCGTAGTCTAAAAATAATATTATAGTTATGTAACCTGTAAAGGAGATTATTCGTATACAAAGGATGGTTATTCCATTTTAATGCATGGGATATGTTTCCAGAATTTGGTAGTTTTTCTTCGATACGGATCCTGTGTTACCTGAGATCAGTATCCCCTGATTATGCTTATCAACATTAATACTACGTACACCAGGATTAATACATACATCAGAAAGTACAAATACCAAGGAAGGCAAGTACGTAATCCAAAATACATCAAGAATCACAACAAATCAAATACATAGATGATTAAACAACAGTTCAAATGCTTTAATCTTTCACGTGGTTCAATAATATGTTATGCTTTAGATGCTACGATAGTATTTGCTAGTTAAAGACTGAATATGAATTTATTGTACTACAAGCTAAAATTTGTTTAAATAAAAATTTAGTCATAAGTAAGATGCTAGCAACACAATCTGAATATGAATTTATTGTACTACAAGCTTGAATGAAATTTATGCCAAGCACTCTATTTGAAACGTCTGACTAATTATTTTCTTAAACATTCTAACCGACTCGGGGATCCATATAATTGGTGTGAAAGTTAAGCCATACGGTACATGGTAATGATGTTTGAAACAATGACTTTTTGTTCAAAACAAACTTTGGCATCTAATTTCATGGTGGTTCAAAATATCACTCCTTCACATTCAACATTGTATAAAGAAGTATGATGTAGAGTAAGATTCTTTGAAATGCAATCATAATTACCTCAACAGCTTTGAGATCATCGTCTTACTCATCAAAACTTTCAAAATAATTTTCAAATGTGTTCAATGCACTCATCTTTATTTTAAGTGGAATCTAAGTCATACTAGTTTTTATAAATCAAATTATGTTTATTTCTATATCTTTTGATTGAAGTGGAAATTAAATTCAAATGTATAAATCTAAAATTAGACTTAAGCCTTACATTGGAAATTCTAGCCTTACATTGGAAATTCTAGCTCTACATGAGACTTATGATTTACATCTTTGGTGAACTATTCATTTTACACAGTTAGAACATTCTAGCGCTCAATTTAGGACATCACTAACCTTGAAGAATAATTGTTGGCGAAGTACTCGATCGCAACTAAGAATGAGCTACGAGCAAAGGCAGAAGTGTAAATGGAAAAAATAATAAAACGCGATGCTCTTTGTTTATAGTAGTATTGAGTTGACATGGATCAAAGACCGGGGAAAGTGCATTTGATGCCCATTCTTTGATACCTCACATGTACCTTAATCCGTTGTAAAATGGAATGCGCGGAATAACGACGTGATGCTAGTTGTGCAACACAAAGTTACGCTTCATATCAATCTTTCTCTAGGATACCACATGTTAGATTGAATAATGGATAAAGGCAGATCTAATGCTACAGCTGCACAATATTATATGCATGTTATTACGTCAAACGTGATAGAATTAAGGTATACCCTAGGACAATTATGTAACTTGTTACATATATGTAATTCGATAATTAATCTTGTTAATTTGTGTGTTATTTCTATTATTTACTTGATATAATATGTTATATTGATTAATTAATTAATTTAATTAAAAGCATGTCCAATAGAAAATGCATAAATAGTATGCTTTGTGATAGTAGTTGCAAAGTGTTGTAACCGTAAGTAATTTACCATAATTAAAAAACCATATAATTTTAAATGTTTTTCGTCAAGATGCATCAAGATTGGATATCGATATATCCGTTGAGATTAAAGTACGTAACATTCTTCAAACTTAGGGAGTGTATCATTCACAATTGCTGAAGGTACTAAGAGGTTACATTTTGATAATTAATGAATAACTATGGAACGACCCACTCGATAGTTTTCCGTTGAATAAAATCAAGGCCAACAAAAAATATCGATATGACAAATTTACACAATTCTCTCGACTTGAGAATACGGTGATCTTCAATATGAAAGCTCCACTTTAGTTATATTCAAATCATGACACGTCGTTTATCGAGTGACTATAGTTGGATCGAAAGTATTGAAAGTGGAGCACTATTCAAGAGAGGATTCATCTTCTTAGTTATATGAGATTAGTATCACGATTATAAAGATCCGCAAATCCATACCCCTTGAATCGACCATAATTCACATTGGTTTGATTCAAAAAGAATGGAAAATACGAATCTTTAGGGTGAAGAGGAAAAAAGATAGAAGAAAAATAGAACAATAATATCACAGAATCTCACAATCACAGTGGAACAAAATATAACATATAACAATAGATTTTTACATAAAAGAATCTTTAACTGTTTTATACTTATAATCATCAGAGTACAATAATCAATACATCAATCGGACAGTTACGGTAACTTGTTCTCATACAGCGGAAAATATAACCCAGTACGAAAATACGTCTAAACTCCTCCAGCTCGTCTCCTGAGCTCAACGACATTTAAACTTGAATTTGTAATACTGAGTCTGACCCGAGCATTATAATAAAATAACATCCCAGTCGTTCTGAAAAACCAGCGTAATCTGTAGTACTCGGTCGACCTTCACCTTGATCTCTGCCCTCACCGATGGTCACTGCCGCAACCCCTTCCCAATATCGGCCTCCGCTTCCATCTAACCGAAGGACCCAACAACCCAATTCCATCCTCACGACCACCACACCCCAATTGTCTGCTGCCCCTTGCTGCAGTACATCACGACCATCCCCATGCTCGAACGCGACCATCCTCTTCCACGCTCGCGCGCCTGCTCCTCATTCCCAATGTCGATCGCACTACCCCCAAGCCTCGGACCTCAACACTCGTTCCAGTTCTCCTCTCCTCATCGCGACATCACCAGGTCACACGCGCATGCGATTTCGAGAAGCACGCTCGCCTCGTGATCCCCTCCAACCATCACTGTTGAGCTGCAACCCTCAATGTCCAACTCGTCGCCTTCATGACCCTTTCCGCTTGTCGCGCTTGCTACCGAATTCGCCGAACCCTAGAACCTATCGCTCGATTCTCTTCTAATCGATTTTTCGAATTCGAAACGAATTTGTATCCCTTTTTTTCCGTTCGTTTGAATTGGTTTCTTTTTTTTCTCGTTTCTTCGAAATGATTTCACAATTGAGCTGATACAAGGGAGTGGGACGCGCCTTAAAGGTGAAAGGGGAGTACGTGATAAGTGGCATGTTTGAATGGAGAAGGCCTGATTTGATTTTTATCTGATTTTATATAATTTTATTTAATTATAAAATATCTCGCTTTTGCAACTTAAATTTTCAATTTCCTATCGAAGCATGCCGCTAGGCATTTAAAATATTATACCCCTATTTCAAACGCAATGGAAAGGTTTCAAGTATAAACTTAATCATATGGAGAAGATAGCTTTTTGGACTCAATTATTATATTGAATTTCAATATTAATTTCAGCACATTTCTATTCCGTACGACTAAACGGTAACTAAAATTGCTACGAAATTTGAAATCTGATAATAATACAATATTACGGATCCAATGGAACTGGTTTCATCAAAGTCCGAGACCGTGCCTCGGATCGCTATTTTTAAATGTTAATTTGAACAAACTATTTTTAAAATGGAACAGATCACTTCTAAATTCAACTTTAAAATTTTTATTATCTTCAATAATATTAATATAAATTTTACAAGCCTTTAAATTATTTTTATCGGGCTTAAAACTTAAGATACAATAATTTAACCAATATTCAATTATAAAATTCAATAATTAAATTATTCACAAAATCATATATTTAAATTCTGGAATTTATTTTACAAATAAAAACCTAAATTTTCATATTCAAATCAATCTATAATTCAAATTCAATATTTAAAACCATTTAAATATTCAAAATCGAATAAGGAAAAATCCGGATCATTACATTCCTCCCCCCTTAAAATAATTTCGTCCCCGAAATTGCTAAGGCAAGAAAATGCTCCAAACTCATTAACTTATTAAAACCCACTTAATGAAAATTCGATATTTCACTTTTCTAATCTTTTCCTTTATCAAAAACAATTAGTTCTCCATCCTAAACCAAAATCCTTTATTTTGATTATATGTTCGAAATCGATTTCCGTTAACACAAATTTTTCCAAAAAAGTTCAAAAATTTTCTAACACCCTAGATTTTCGAAAATTTTGGCAGTCTTCCTTGTACGGAGAGCCTTTTGCAATATTACAAGAGATATAAATATATATACATCGACCCACATGTTCAGAAAACAAAAAATATATAATAATATTTTTTATTATCGTAGTATTTTATCCGAAAACGTACTTTATTTTAGCATTTTTAAGCAAGCGACTTATTTTATTTTGCAATTCACGCAATCAAGGTCAAGCAAAACAGCTTTAGGTGCCTGTACTTACTCAATTTAAACACGTAAGTACTAAGTATATGAAATTCCATGACATTTCATTTATTTAACTAGCGTAAACACATAAGTTTCATAAACTAGCATGCTAAACATATATCATAAGAAATTTTATAAGGTTCGGATACTAATTTAATTGCTTTCAATCAATCCATATACTATTTCATTCAATCTGAAATAATTACAACCCAATTTGCTTACATTCAATTCATATTTGTACTGAACAAATTAATATTCATTCCAAATTGATTAAAAATCAATTTATTCATTTTCCATTCAATCGCAGAATTTAATTTATTTTCTGTACGTCAAATGAGCAATTTTTTCTATGCAAATTCGACGATATTTGCAAATATAATATCCACTTTAGTTTATAACTATTTTAAATTGATTCCGACTCAATTATATTTAATTTTATTCCATTTCTAATTAATTCTCGATCAATTCATTTTGCATTCCGTTCAAATTCACTTTTACTGTACTCAAATCCATTTAATTTAGCTCGGGAACATTCCATGTTGTTATATTAAATAACCATTTCACAAATTTATTTAAGCAAGCTTCCATTTAAAATATTTACTTAAGTTAATTTATTTACTTCAATCATTTCAATCAAACAACTTAAGTTCATTTCCATTTTCAACAAATTTCCTTTTTTTATTTAATTTGATTCTTATTCAATCAAATTCCATTTCAATCTACAAATTAATTTAATCAATCCATTCACTTCATCCATCTAAATTTTAATTCCCATATTCGAATTCATTTATACTCAATTAGATTTACGTGTAACTCAAGTCATTTCTATCTCAATCCAATTTCATTTTATTCGATCACACTTCCAATTATTTTTAACTCTCTTATAATTTAAGTTGAATTTTATTTATAACTCAAGTTTCATTTCCAAATTCCATTTTTAACCCACAATCCAAATTTATTCAATCCAGTTAATACCCATTTTATGTCCAATTAACTAATTAATTATCTAATTAGTTCATTTCCACTTTATAATTCAATGTTTGATTTTTATTTCAAAAATCACTTCAACCGGTTTACTTGAGTTCAAATTTATTTTATAATTCAAGTTTGTGTTTTTTGTTTCGTTTCCAAAATATCCAACTCTTGATATTTTGGCTTGTCTATTCCAATTTTTAACTTTATAAGTCACACAACTTATTTTTCCCATTTCCATCAATTTTACACTCGAATATATTCCCATTTCATTTTTAACTCAAGATCTACATCACTTTCTAGCCTAAGTATTTTTATATTCTGTCCATTTCAATCTTTATAAGCTACATATTTTATTTATTCACCATTCCATAATCTTTCCTTTTAAAAAATTCCCTTCAGAAAATTTATAGCTTTTAGTTATTCCGTCACTTTATAATTCACATTTTCATATCTAATTCAATTACATATGATTCAAATCCATTTCACCTTTTTATTTAAATTTTGAATTCCTTTTATTATTACCATCACTTCATTTATTTATTCAACCTAACTTTGCTTAGTTAATTCACCATTTTATTAATTTATTTAAGTAAGAATTCAATTCCCATATTTTCCTTTTCTTATTTAGAATCATTCTCAATTTATAAGTTTACAACTTATTTCTTGATGTTTTCTAAATTATTTAAACAAGGATTCCAAAGTTCAAACATCTAGTATTTATTTTAAATCACTTTGAAATTAATTATGTACATATATATAACCCTTCGTGTCAACGAACCATTCCAGTAGAATTTTAAAAAATTCACTTGGTTCCATCTCAATACAATTCTCCTTCAGAATTTTCAAAACAAACTTGTTTTTTCCCCAAAACAATCCAAAAACAACTACCACGGTAGCAATCCATCACTTAGAAACTCGAAAATGAACACCGATGGTGTCTCGATCATCATCGAAATTATTTTCCAATGACCGAAGTGATTTAAGTGCTACATCCTTTCAAAAATCCACTCTCAAAACATTTTCCATTTAAAAATATTTCAATAACATTACTATTATTCATTCCTAAAAATATTTTCAAAATACTACCACCCCATAACACATCTGAAATCATATCCAAAAATTTCCGGGATTTAATTTTCCAAATTGTGGTTTGAATTCGTTTTTTAGTTTTTTCACTTATATAATTCATTCTTATACCATTTTAAATTTTAGTTTTTGTAGACCATTTCCCATTTTTTGTTAACTTGTTTTGATTATAAAATCCAAACACATCAATTTATAATATAATAATTTCGAAAAATTATTTCTTCTATATAGAATATAATTTGGGTAAAATTATTTCATTTACCCGCTTTAGAACCATACTGTGTCGAATTACTCTATTCAAATGTTTAGAAACTCCTATCGACTTAGTGGCATCCCACTATTCGATCAGAATTTATACATCACTCAACGGATAAATTAACACAATATAAAACCATTTATATTCACTAACAAATACGCGCTCATATCTATTATTACACTCAACTCATTCTAGAGTACTACTGACTCTATCTCTAATGAGTAGTCCCCACCAAAGCCAATGTTCTCGCTTAATCTTCAGCTCTGATACCAACTATGAAGGCTCGCAAAACCGTACCCCTTGAATCGACCATAATTCACATCAGTTCATTTCAAATGAACGGAATATACGAATCTTTAAGGTGAAGAGGAAAAGGTAGAAGAAAAATAGAACAACAATATTACAGAATCTCACAATCGCAGCGGAACAAAATATAATATATAACAATAGATTTTTGCACAAATGAATCTATAACTGTTATATACTTACAATCATCAGAGTACAACAATCAGTACATCAATCTGGACAGTTATGGTAACTTGTCCTCATACAGCGGAATATATAATCAAGTATGAAAATATGTCTAAACTCCTCCTGCTCGTCGCCTGAGCTCCACAGCATTTAAATTTGAATCTGTAATACTCAGTCTGACCTGAGCATTATAATAAAATAACACCTTAGTCAGTCTGGGAAACCAGTGTGAGAAACACACTCAATTTGAATCATTAACGTAATCAAACCCTTTGAAAACAAATGTATCTCGTAAGACCGCGTCGCACATAAACACGACGAATTTTTTCCTTACGATAATCAAAAATATTTTTATTGAAATCATATGATATTATAATAGTGTATATAAAAATGAATACAAAATAGCTGAAATGCTTGCATCTCATGTTTCAGCATAGTTGGGCACAATCAAAATCGTACAGTGCTTATTAGAGAATGGATTCCATCGAATGGCTGGGCCACTGGGGTATCGTCCGCCACAATACGCCTCTAGAACAATATACCGATGACCACGTCGGGATACCCTGCTACACAAGCCCGGCCTACCCCTAACCTGGATAGACTGAATATGTTATCACCTCGGATGTTCCTACCCTTACCATCTAGCGCTCCTTCTTTCGTGCGCAACCGTATCCGTAATATATAAGTTTCCGAGGACATCTAAAAAGGTGATAACATACCCTAATTATGTCGATCCACTTAGCCTTGCTACATCTCTCCTGTTTTAGTCATTCTCGGTTGATGAGGCTCGAGGCTAAGCGTTACCTTTCAAAAAACAATTTTTCCTTAGAATGCCCATCGTCCTCCAATGACGATGTTCTGATAGCATTCGTCCATATAAGTTGTCTTGGGTCTGGAAAAACTGAATCACTGTCTTCATCATCTTCACGACATTCATTTGTAACCTTTAAACCAGATCGAAGTGGTTTTTGGATAATTAAATCCGATCCCGATCTCTTCAAAATGATCAATGAAATTGACTAATATTGATAATCGATTATTTAACTATCAATTAAACATCCATAAGCAGACACTAGGCCTTATTTTATAATTATTCAACATTTATTTCAAAATATCTTTACTAAGATATATATTCAAATCCCTTTCCATATCCCAATATTTGAAAACAATTTCAAATACTTAAATCCATAACAGGATATTTTCAAACCATCTCAACACTTGGAAATATCTCTAAATTTTCATTTTTATATTTGGGAAAATATTATAAATCTTATTTTCCAAAACTTCTCAATATTAACTCTTCATAGAATATTTCGTTACTTATTCCAAAGTCTCCGGAATCACTAGTAAATTTTCTCTCCTCAAAATCATATCCATTTATAAGCCCTCATTTACGAATCTCGAGAGAATATATAAAATTTCCATTACTTCAAAAACTCTATATATATATGTAAGATAAGTATTTAAAATAATATTTTTTTTAAAACATGTTCCAATAATTATTTGAAATATCGAAAACACTTCTATAATAATAATAACCGCTTTTAGTTAAACAAATAAATTTTCAAAGCTGATTTTAAAGGTTAGACTTTACTACAATAAGTACTTAATATTTGAAAATCTACTTACCGAAGTATTTCAATCCTAACCAGTTTAAAATTTTATAGTTTTATATAATAAAATTTTCCTTTTAGAAAAAACAAACTTAACTTCTAAGAATTAAAAATATATTTTTAAAACCTCAATAACCAATTCAATTTATAAATTCCTCTCGATTTCCATCACATCACTTCTATTCCGATCTTCTTAACTATTTTCACTTCCAAAAATAGTATCCACTATTTTTCTCAACTTTTTCCATATAATAATATAAATTCTCCCTGTAAATTTATATTTCCAACTTATCCTCCTGGTATCGATTTCCTTTATTTTATAAAACATTATTTATGAATTCCTATAACTCCTTTGAGTTTTACTTGTTTATAAAAACAAACTTATTTATAAAATTCTATTTTTATAAATCCGTTCCTTTATAAATCCCATTTATAACTTCCAATCTACTTTAAATATCGACTTCAATACTTTTATATATTTCTTGAAAACCATTTATAATTTTTTTAATACTTCTTTTTAAAATCTCCATTTAAAAATTCTCAATAGTCAAGTGTTATCCAGAAATCGATATATATTTCTAACTCAATTTCTTTAAAATAACTTCATTTCTAATATATATATCAAATTCCCTTTAATTACATAAATTTTAAAAAAATATTTATAGTTTCAAAATTATCAAAATTCGGGCCATCGCTACGATGGCTTCCAATAATTCCAATCGCTGCAATAATCTATAATAGATTATTCTACACAAATCATATATCACTATATATGAAAAATAACAACATATTTGAGGAATCCAGTTGGAACCCTCCAACTTGTTTCCTTGCATCCACAGATGTTAATACAACATAAAAATACCAATCCCACTTCGAGGGGGATATCGCGGTATATAGGGTCATCCGCTATTATGCGGGGTGCATAGGGTCTCATCCGCTATAATGTGCGGGAATATCACTCCAAATACTAATATATACACACACACACTACTATAACATCCAATATATAATTATAATTTATCAATTTAATCAAGCATCCAATAATTTATTTTGATTGTTTAAAAATAAATTCTAGTAATCCAAATGAGTGAGATTAACTCACCTTGATTTTAAGTTTGCAATCCGTCCTAAATTTATATTTTCTGCTCAGATTCCGTTTGGTTTCGACCACGTATGAATTTTATATGGATTAATGAACTTTGAAATAAATAAATCGATAATTAACTTAAATTTAAAATTGTTTTTAAATTAAATTACCTTCCTTAACAAAAATCCCGTAACCATCTTCACGCTCGTCCCAAGCGAACTACTGGACCACCGCGAGTTCCTCTATCAACGACCAGTCTCTACGACTTCGACCTTCCCCTTGACCTCTGCCCTCACTGATGGTCACTGCCGCAACCCTTTCCCAGTGTCGGCCTCCGCTTCCATCTAACCGAGAGGACCCAACAACCCAATTCCATCCTTGCGACCGCCACACCCCAATCGACTTCCCCCCTTGTTGCAGTACATCGCGACCATTCCCCTGCTCGAACGCGACCATCCCCTTCCACCCTCCTGCGCCTGCTTCTTATTCCCAATGTCGATCGCACTACTCTCAAGACTCGGCCCTCAACACACGTGCCAGTTCTCCACTCCTCATCGCGACAGCACTAGGTCGCACGCGCGTGCAATTCGAGAAGCACGCTCGCCTCGTGATCCCTTCCAACCATCATTATTGGGCTGCGACCCTCAATGTCCAACTCTTCGTCTTCACAACCCCCTTCCCTTGTCGTGCTTGCTATCGAATTCGTCGAACCCTAACCCATCGCTCGATTCTCTTCTTATCGATTTTCGAATTTGAAACGAATTTCAGTCCCTTTTTTCCGTTTGATTGAATCGGTTTCTTCTTTTTTTCTCTCGTTTCTTCGAAATGATTTCGTGATTGAACTGATACATGGGAGAGGGACATGCCTTAAAGGTGAAAGGGGTGTACGTGATAGGTGGCGCGATTGAATGGAGAAGGCCTGATTTGATTTTTATCTGATTTTATATAATTTTATTTAATATTAAAACTCGTTGTTGCAACTTAAATTGTCGATCTCCTATCGAGGCGTACCGCTAGGTGTTCAAAATATTATACCTATTTCGAACGCAATGGAAAAAGTTCCAAGTCCAAATTTAATCATATGGAGAAGATAACTTTTTGGACTCAATTATTATATTGAATTTCGATATTAATTTCAACGTCTTTCTATTCCGTACGACTAAACGATAACTTCAAAAGCCACGAAATTTGAAATCCAATAATAATACAATATTACGGATCCAATATAACTGGTTTCGTCAAAGTCTGAGACTGTGCCTCGGATCGCTATTTTTAAATGTCAATTTGAACAAACTATCTTTAAAATTGAACAGATCACTTCTAAATTCAATTTTAAAACTTTTACTATCTTCATTATTATTATAACAAATTTTACAAGCCTTTAAATTTTTTTAGAGGGCTTAAAACTCAAGTTACAATAATTTAACCAATATTCAATTATAAAATTCAATAATTAAATTATTCAATAAATCCCTATATTTAAATTCTGAATTTATTTTATAAATAAAAACCAAAATTTTCATATTCAAAATCAATCTATAATTCAAATTCAATATTTAAAACCATTTAAATATTCAAAATCGAATAACGAAAAATCCTGGTTGTTACAATCATCAACTCATGTCAACTCAAAGTCAAAGTCTCGGATCAGAGCATTTTAGTTAATAATAATTTTTATTATTAAACCAAGGAATTTGTGTTTAGACGATAGAGTTGAATATGGACGATATTGGAATTTTGACTATTACTCAATTTCATAAGTCCAAAATGATATAGTTTTGACGATGAGAATTGGGGTCAATAAAATTCACAACCGGGTAACACTTAATAAATTGAAATTGGATTTTACCAAAATGAAGTGAACAATAAATTTAACCAAAATGTCACACCATCTGCTTAGCGATGTGTGAACTTTAACGTTCGATGTTAATAGCTAACCAAATTTTACACTTAACGTCACACAACTAAAATGATGAATTCTTTTTAGACCAAATGATTTAATTAGTTTATAATTGTTATAAATTAATTAACTTCTATGATATATTAATTATAAAATTTTGAATTTGATTTGGGGTATAAATATTATTGAATATATTTGTAATAGTAATAAATATATTGGTCGATGTGCGATATCAATAAGCAATCAAATTAGATTGATTAATAATATTTCTTTGGTTTAAACAAGATATTGATCCATGATGATAGGTTGATAGCCTCGGCTGTAATGAGGGATATAGCGAGTGGTTAGAATAGGTTAAGAGTGTTAGAATTGGTTGCATTGATTTAGTTAGAATTGATATGAGATAGGATCCAATATTTTCTCTCTCCCATCAGTTATTTAAACATCTCAGCCCTAATTGAATAAGACCTTTTGGCTGCCACCATTCCCATCCTTTGCTTGTCGTTTTCATTCCCTAGAAGCTCAAGAAAATCCAAATCAAATCAATTCAAAAGGAAATTGTTATTTGACAGTCAAAGGTCTATGCTTTCAGGATTAACAGTCTCTCGAATTGAAAAACTTCCAAAGGAAAAGAAGTTCATCATTACAAGGTATGCTACAAGTCAACGGTTTTAGGAATGTTTTTACTTTATTATAATTTATAATTTCTGTATTATATTTCATTATTCGTATATATTATTATTATATTTTTAGTGAGGTGACGGTTCTTATATGTATTGATGTTATCACATACTAGATTGATTATATGTACGTATTCATTCAATAAAAAAACAACTTTTTTCAATATATAGATTATATATGCACAACTGAATAATTTTATTTATAATAATGATCGTTTTATAAATTTTAATATATATATATATATATTAATATATCATTTAATTATACTTATATGGTTTGTACTAAATTATAACGTATTTAATGCTAATGATTAAAAATATATTTTATACACGTATATTTACAGTAATTATAATTCGTAGTAGCTGCAAAAATATTTTAATGATTATTTACTATTGTTTAATATTATTTATATAAGATAAAATATGTTTTGAAAATTAACCTTTAAATTTTATAAAATTATTTTGTCATAAAATAAGCTCTCAGCCCGAAAAAGAGAATTTAAAAAAATTCATTTTTCCTATTTTTAAATATTATTATAATATACGGCCAAAAGTAATTAATTGATAAAAAAAATTGGTCGAAAAAAATTATGGAATTTTTTTCTAAACCTCAAAATATCAATTTAGATCTTCTAACATTTAAAATTTGAATGGTATATTCTGAAAATATATTTGAATTAATGTTTTATTGTGTTTGACCAATTAATTAATTTATATATATATATATATATATTGATATAATAATATTTATAACAAAATCATATTGTACCGTGCATACGATCTAGAAGAGTTTTAATAATAATAGTAATTTTATTAATTGATATATACATAAATACATACACACACACACACATATATATATCTATTTAGATATTATAAATATACTTATGAATACACACACACGTGTGTGTGTTTGTATGTATGTGTATGTACACACACACACGCATATATATATATGTATTTTACAAGATTAATATTTTGTTCTTGTGATATATATATATATATATATATATATTAGTTTATAATTTAAAGAAAACTTATATATATATATATATATTGTGTGTGTTTTTTGAATATTTTTAGCAAGGCTAGTCGCCTATATGGTGGGTCATGCCACTTTTATTAATAAAATGACAATAGATGTTCTGCATATGCACAAAACAACTGCGATAGTTTTATAATGGTCATACCACTTAAAAAAAGTAACATCGTAGGAGTTAGGAAGCATGCCTAAACTACTGACATCCATGATTTTCCCCTTTCAGAAGAGGAGGAACAACTACTATCATCAAGCGAGTCAGGACCAATGACAAGAACAAACTCATAGAAAAGAAGAGTAAGGTTAGGGACAAAACTAAAGGAGGAATGCTGTAAATGAATGTCATATCCCAAGTGGTATCCCAAAACAAATTCTTGTTCGCTTCACCAATATCACCCACCTTATAAGGGAAAAACCCTCACTCTCAATGCGATAGTAGAGATGCCTACTCTCACCTTCAACATCACTCACAAATCTGTGGTAAGTATCACTCTCAGGAGAGTATCTCATGTCAAAAGGAACATGTATCCAAGTTTTCTCATTAGAGTGCCAACTAATAGATTCAGAAGGAGGCACCATGATTGGAAGAATAGTTGGAACAACAATCACCTCTTGAATCACAAGAGAAGAAGGAATTCTAGCTATTGGAGGAACTTTTGAAACCCACTTCGTAACTGGTGGTTGAGGAAGTAGGATCCTATCAGATAATGGTATAGGAGCAACAACAGATAATAGAGTACAAGCTTCTATAAGGTGGTCAAAAGACTGATAAGATGTGCAAATATCAGGGTTTCAACTATACAGAAGGACAACCTCGGCTTCATGTCCCTCAACAATTTTGGCCTTAAGCAAAGAAGACAAAGGCTTCTTTGCACTGATTTCAATCAAGGCTTTGGCATGTACCAATCTTTTCCTAGCCACAACATAGTATTAAATCAAATCGCCTTGCCATCTAGGTCGGCAAGCTAGTTAAGCCCAATCATGGTTACAAAACAGAAGGGAAATGAGAGAAGTGGGCCCAAACAGGAATAGATAATAAATGCGCCCAGACATGAATATTATTTTAAAATTTATTACAATATTACACATACACATATATATATGTAAACTATTAATATTTTACGTATATATATAAGTTATATATTTATATATATGTATATGTATATGGTGTGTGTACCTGTGTTTATGTGTATATATATATTTTCTCATAAAATAAATTGAATAAAATTAGCACGTGCACACACACACACATATATATATGCATGTATATATGTGTAGATTTATAATATTTATATATAAATAACAAGTTTAAATGCATACATATCAGATGAGCTAACATGTCTGTTGCGATGTAAAACACAACAACTATATACAGACATGTTATACCTTGCACTGGTTATCATATTACATAGGCACATACATACATATATGTATATGTTACACATGCATACATTTATATGTATAAAATATAAATTAAATAAAACTTTAAATAATTTATAAATTTAAATAAAATAGTAGATTTTATTTATATAAAATTTAGAAATTTTCTAAATGAATTAGACTTCATAGGCCTAGTAAAGATCCAATAAGCTTAAAAAAATTAAAATTCACCTATAACTTTTGTTGTGGACCGACCTAGTTCCAACAATAATATCAGAGCTCAATAGCCCATGCTTCCTAAATTAGCCATGTTTGGGTTAACTATTAAACTCACAGTCCAAAAGTTGTCTCTAATAGAAAAGACCCAAATTTGAATTGAGCCTTGGGTCAATTTTCAAAATTATTCGTCAATTAAAATATAAGATTTTGAATTTAAAAGTTCAATTTAAAAGAATTTTACAAATACTATAAAAGTTATAATATAATAAAAAATTCAGCATGTTTGAAAATAAATATTAATTTCGAAATTTTAAACTTTATTAATAAGATTAATAAAATATTGATTAAATAAGTTAATTAATTAATAAATGTATATATGTATTATGTATTATGATATATGTTATGTTGTTTTAAAATGTTTAAATAACATAATTATGCATATATGTATGTGAATTCAATTTTGAAACTAATATATTTTAATTAAAAAAATTAATTAAATTAATTAATTAAATGGAAATCAATTTAATAAACATACATAGGTATAAGATATATATATATATATATATATATATATGTAATACTATAAAGGTTAAAATATGTAATAAATTTTTAATATAAATATTATATTAACATAATATAAAATTAATTAAAACGTTAATTAGTTAAATAAGATTTAATTAATATAACATTATTCATAAGGCTATTATATAAGTAATATAAAATATAAAAGTTATATAGTAATAAAACTTATATAATATGATTGTATAAACTAAAGGTTGAACATCAAAGAAACTCAAATAGACTTAACAGTAATACATACATAAATGTATGAATATCGTGATTTTTGATGTGTTCGACACTTGAATCATAAGAGTATTTTTATAGGAAATACATCATTCCATGAGTCGATGTCACTTAATGTAATATATTAAAGATAATGAATCTTCAATATAATATTGTCCTTCATCATATATATATATATATATATATATATATATATATATTAATAAATTACTTGTATAATCCTTAATGGTTGAGAAAAGTCGTGTTAGGGATATTATGTGTAGTATTATTAATATATTAAATATATGAGGTAAGATAACTAAATGTATTTATTGGGCAAACTCAAGGTACATATACTATACTTAGGATATCGTGATATGGTAGGTATGAGTGAATAATTTCATTTCAATTTATTGAGAAAAATCATGGTCAAAATGAGATTAGGACAGGGAACCATGCGTTAGGGGTTGCATGTGATATAACCGATAAGGAGTTATCCATGGTTTGTGGGGTTATAATTTTTTGAGTAAACTCAAAGTTAGAATCTTAAGATAAATGAGTCTTATCACCCACCAGTGAAGTTGAAAGACTTCTACGTTTTATCTTAGGGTTTGAAGAAACATAAAAGTCTAGTGGGAACGTTATTAGAAAAATGAAATGATAAAATTTAACCTTTCTAAAACCGTAAGAACATATGTTGTAGAATATTATTATAATTTATATTGATAAATTTGTCCATTTAATATGATTGATAAATTTTTGATCAATTAAGATATATAAATGAACTAAATTGAAGGCTGCTAAATAGAAATATAACATATACTTATTGATAAGTGCTTCTTGCATGTTAATGTTTCAATACCTATACAAGCACCTGATTTTACAACTACTAAATACATTCGTAATTTGGTCACTTATATGTTTACTTGGTCAAGACCATGTATTGCATTCTATGAGTTCCAAACTCAAAAGAAATATAATACTATGGATATTTGATCCATACACAATCGCATATAAATGTTATACAGGGAACGATCATAGTTCGTAATATACGATACTTCGATAAAATTAGTTCAACTGAAATAAGCAAATAAACCACAGTGCGAGATTGAGTATTCGATTTGATTGATTATGATAAAGATTACATTATGTCAAAGGTAACACAAGGCCTAAACTACAATATATATCTAAGGACTTGATTGTTGACATGTAGTTTCATCAGTTTATGCAAAGTGCAACATATTTGATGTCCTTAAATGTTAAGGATGATCGAGTGAAATTTTATAAAGAGTTCGCTGTGGTATTGTAGTAAGAGTATTTTTGAATGGTTCGACCATTTAAAAAAACATATGTACAAAAGTAGATATGATTTAAGGTACAGTTAGGATAGAGAGAGTGAATAGTCACTGCTTCACAAAGAAACATCGAAAACGAGAATCGTCGTAATTATAATAGTTGATACTTAATATTGGAATGAGAAATAAATGAGAAATGCTATTTCTATTCCATAATGTGTTTTCATATAGAAAATTATTTTCTACAAGATTTATTTTTTGAGTTCAAGATGTTTTTTCGAAGAACTCATTGCTGTAAACTGGTAACATTATATGAAATAACTAATTTGTATCAATTGAATGATGAACCTTCAAATTCAGTATGCTAATTTACTAATGGCAGAAATAATGGGAGCATGTCATACAACACTTATTGATCGCATCAAATTACAGAAAATGTTTTCGTAAAACTTACTGAACATTATTTATGAAATAATGACTATTTTCGATATCGACTAAAAAACAGACAAATTGTATTTCAATGTAAATATTATGAATATTCATTATGAAATAAAGCTATAATGTGGTATTTGTTTTCACAAAAAAAGTGATGCATTGAAAAATACAAAGGTATCTAATATTGTTTACAATTGTTTTTGAATTATAAATTATTCCATAGTTTTTAAGAAATAATTTTTATACATGATCATGAATCATATAGTATTGGTTAATTATATCTCAAACATTTAAGGGCAATGCGCTCATTTAGTAGGAGTGTCATAGGAGTTAAATGAATTCCTTGGATTAATACATATTGATGTATGCAATCACAAGTATATTAACGCCAAACGGTTTTATATACTTCATTATATTCATCGATGAGCTATTATCAACATGGACATGTATATAGACACATGTAGTATGTTTATAGTAAACTCATAGAGTATAAAATGGAAGTAAATAAAATAACATGCAATAAAATAAAATTATTCAATTTGATCGAATAGGTGAGTATATTAGAAAGTGTCCAAATGTACCTTAAAAATGAATAAAGATTCAACCTAAAATGTCACTCCTCCCTATAATACATAATGATACATAGGTCATGAATAATCGAACTTTATTGGACAATGTACAACTAGTTGTAAGTGAAATTCAGTTAATTTTTTTATAAGGTCGTGTACTTAAGAGTGGTACAGAAGGTTAATATCGTTTCATCTAAATAATAGTTTATAAAATCATATAAGATAAGGATTTATAAGAAGCCCAACATATCCTAGGTTAAGGAGTTGGCAGACCGTGCAAGTCAAAAATCTACACGTAATAATTATTCATGAGGGATCTTGTATGAAGCTCCCCAAAAAGGATTTTGGAGAAAACTAGCATTAGATGGCATATTTATGTTTTGAACATAAGTTTTATAAACTAAAAACAAATTAGTTTAATATAAAAGGCTATTCATAAAGTGTATATCAATATCTATTCTGTTGCACTAAGAAGCGGATATTGTTTTAAGAAATACCAACTTCTTAGTGAAGGAATTTCTTTGAGAAACCGTTGGTAGTAAAATTGAATTGGATATGAACCAAAGATAAAACTGATTATATGAGATGAAAAGAAATTAACTAACCTAAACAAATACATCACATTAGAATGTCTAATAAGTATTTTTGCACGTTGAAGAGAACATATAAGTTTCTTATCAATTCGAAAAATATGTATAATCCTTGGTTGTTTAATCAAACCATTAAGGGTATTGTCTCTATGATATGGTGTGATGTGCAAATACGAAAGAATTTGATGTGCATTATCAAAATAGGATTTTGGTAGTTGTACCGGAAAGGGATATGATTCATCGACCGCGAATGTGTCTTCGAGAGCAAAACTAAGGCAGTTGGAATATAAGAGCAACCTTGTTAAGAATAACATCGCAAATTTCAAATGTTGAAATTATTATATTAGATTCGATATTCAATATGCTCAAGTTAATTCGGATTTAATCATAAAATTATCATTTTGTGAGACTAGTGATTTGGTATATACTTGCTGAAATGGAAAGTTCTAAATAATGATTTAGAATGGACTATTTACATATGACAACTAAGTGTCTCAAAGTCAGTGGAAGCGATATTGGGTTTGTGAGTATTTGGATACGATCTAAGAATAGATACAAAATTATCATTCAACGAACACCAAAATTGAACAAGTGCTTTGATAAAAATATCGAATAGTTTGATTGTCAGTCAAGATGCAGAGGAAGTATGTGCTCATAAGAAAGAACGTTAAAGGTATATAGATATTTCTAAATCATAAGTAGACAACACACTACTGATTTTTAACGATCTACCTGTGTTAAAATCATTTTTAGTTGTTTTAATACTCAACGTTGGATTTGTAAATGATATCTTTTATAGTAAGTATGAAAGATATTGTGAATGTCCCAAAACGATATGCAAGGACACCTTATTAAAATGTTTAATACGGAACATGTAAAATAAAGTCCTTATCCATTAGCAACATTAAATATCATACATGTTATGTATTTGATAATAAAGAAAACATCATGTCCAAATTGATATCACCGAATGGTAGTTTGAAGTGTTCTCGTGTATTTACGAAATACTAAAGAATTGTTTACATAAACAACGAACATGTAAGAGTGTTCAGACTCAAATTTCATAAATGATATTGAGTGTAATACGCCAATAATAAAATTCAAGTTAAGAATCTTTAAGTTGGAAATGTTCCAAATGTAAAGTACATCGACTTGAATATCATCACAATAAAAACAATGTATGTATGATAGATGCACAAATTTATAACTGAGTTAAGGGTGATTCCAAATCTTGAGAATCATATAACATTGTCATATGAAAACAATGTCATGGTATAGTTCATAACATAACTTAGAGATCACTAGAAGTCGAGAGACATACTCTGAATTGTTTCACATGATAAAATGTAGATTATCATCATCGGGGAGACATAACTAACAGATTAGATAACAAAAATATAACAGCATACCCTATCAATAAGGGACTTACCTAGTTGGTGTCGAGAAAACCAATTGGAGAAGTTAGAATAAGATACTATAATTGACCTTAAGTGCAAGTGAGAGATTGATTGAGATTGTATCGCATTTTTATGCATAATCATATTTTTGTTTCTGTCTTTCACGGTTCATACGTAAAAAAAACTGTGCAGCGAGATGCCGGAAATTGCATAATAAACCAAACTCAATACTTATATTATTCAACATACTTGAATTTTCTCTTCCTCTTACTATTTCCTTTTTATCATTCCTTATAAATAAAGAAAGTAAGCACCCACCTTTCAAATTTCAAAATCAAGTAAGTTAAGCAATGAAAAAAATACTAAATCAGACCTGGTGAGTTCGTATAAGTGTTAGCTACACATCCACCATCATAAAATTAGGTGCATCCATCATTATGATTGATCAACATAGTGAGGTAGCAACTAGGGTTTGGATTGGCGGTCGATCTAGAAATGATAGGGCATGGGGATTGTTGCAACACATTTCTAGTGCGAAGGCAAGGGGATAACGAGATTTTGATGTGGTGCGGCGTGGTTAAGGGAATCATGATTTTCAAGTTATTATGACTTAATAGCTTCGGATTGCGATTGGATGAGAGGTATGAGCTACACAAGTTGGTGTGGGATGGAGTGACCACGTAAAGAGAAAGACGATGGCGAAGTCGATTGGAAGTTTCGTCGATTGGAAGAGGAGTGGAGGCTTAAGTGTACAGGTTGGAGGTGGTATGCATGTATTGGGTAGAACATTAGAGATTAAGGAAGATGTATTAGTGGGGAGAGAGTAATTAAATTGTTAATTAAGCTAATTAACAAATATTTTAATCTTTAAATGTTATAAAATAAATATCTATCTCATATAAGGTCCAATTGAGACGCGGTCTTTTGTGTTTCGTTTTGGTTTTGTCAAGTTTGGAGTAACTAGAAGTTTAAGGTAAAATTAAATGGATCAAACCAGAATGCTTAAGCGTCATTTAGAATTCCAGTGAGTTATCTCACCTTTAGGTGAATACTATAGTGATATATAATGGATATAGATCATTACTTTTGTGTTTAAATAGTTTATTAGTTTGTTTTGGTTGAATTTCTGCCTTAAAGAGCGAGTGACATTTAAATTGAAATATAAAGAATTTTGTGGAAAATCTGGATTTCTCACCTTTTTGGTTTTAAATTTCAGTTATATACCTGTTGATTTTAATTCTATTTATTTACTTGTTAAATAAACTGTTGAATGTTAAAAGTTTGGTAATGGGTCATATTGGATATGACATTGATAAATGTTTAAAGTTGAACATTTTTAGGAATAAAGGTAGTAATAGCATTGGTTAAGTGCTGGTAGCTGTTAGCCTCATTATAATATTTTGAAATACTATTAATTACTGTTTACGTCCGAAAAAGGGTATTATTTGTGATTTTTTAGATTTTTAATGGTATTTTGCTTAAAAATGGATTTTGAACTTCTTTATTCTATTTCTATCTTTTTGTTAAGCTTTTCTAAATTATATGTAATTCGAAAAATTTTGATTTTAGTACAGAAGTTATTATAATAATGAATGTTTATTTTAATAGTATAATAGAAAATAAAAGAGTTTATTTTTTATTTCAAAGCGACTCTGTTTTTTAAAAGAAGATAGAATATATAAATATATGTGAAATGCCTTATATAAAAATGTTTCATAAGAAAAATAAATTTATAAATGGTATTTTACAAATAAAATAATAAATTTACAAATGATATTTTATAAAAAGAAAATTAATATCATTTTGATAAACTGGAAAATAGATCACATTTGTGATTGCGTAGAAATACATGAAATGATCAGTTTATGAAAAGTATTTAGTCCTATTTCGAAATCAAATATTTGTGTTCAACATAAAAGGATGTATAAAAGGAGTCTTATAAATGAATTTGGAGTTTTACAAAAAGAGTTATAAATAAATTTAGGGATCTATAGAAGAAGTTTGATAAATGATATTTTACAAAAGGAGTTGTAAATATAAAAGAGTTCTATAATTAAAAAGGAGTTCTATAAAGGAATTTTATAAACAGGACTTATAAAAAGAATTTTTTAAAAAGAATAAGACCTGATTTCCATAAATGATCATTTTAAATTATCGTGGTGTGAGAAATATTCTTTTCATTATTAACACCAAAAAGAGAAAAGTGTTTTGGGTTTATTTTATTAATGTTTTAAATGACGTTTGTTTTAATCCAATTAAGTATATTTTTGGAAACGAAATATTTCTTATGATTTGTGAATATAGTTATATGGGTGAGATAAGTATTTGAGTACATTTTGTAACTATTGAAAATGTAATATTTTGTGAATATACTTATATCGTTAAGATAAGTATATGAGTATATTTTCTAAGTATTGAAAATGTAGTGTTTTGTGAATATATTTATACTGTTGATATAAGTATATGGAAAAGTTTTCTAGGTTTCGAAAATGAAAATTTTTGTGAGTATACTCATATATTTGAGATAAGTATATCAATATTTTTCAAATATTGAAAAAAGTAGAGAATGTTTATAAATATATCTTTTGTCAAAGTTATTTTAATACAAATATTTGAAAGTATTTTGGTTAATGAAAAGATCAACTATAGAGGCTTAGTGGTGCTTATGAGCTTAACCAATGTTGGTTTACATATAGTATTAAATCTCTGGTTGAATTATTTGTTTGTTTGATAGTTAAATAGTGACTATCAATTCTTGGCCGGTTTCAAAATTATCGTTGTCAGTTTGGAGAGACTGGGATCAGATAAACATGAGTTATTCGAAATCCACTTCGAACAGGCATAAGCGTTAGGATTGAAGACATCTTGAAGATGATGGAAATGAAGACGGAGTTCTTTGAAGTGCAAGTGTTGCTTCCTACTAATTCTAAGGATGTAGTCGAAGTATTGCCTTTGGTTTGTTCAAACCCAGAACAACTTGTATAGATGAATGATGTCATTGCATTGTAGCTTGGAGGTCAGTGTTAGCATTCCGTGTGGGATTTTCTAAGATAGGCAAAAGTAATCGTGACCTCACAAGCCTCACACCTGGTAATGACTAAAACATAGATATTCTTTAGGGCTATCTGGTTCGGTACCATTAGGATATGGTCATCACCCGATCTAGATCGATATTGACCCGTTTATGTAGACGAGGTGGTGATCATATTTGGTACTAGCTAGTAAGAAGTAGGCTGGCTTTAATTTGCAAGGGTCGATAGGTTCGACCTCGATATACTTTTCTAGAGGTGTACTATGATTGGCGGTACCCTAGTAGTCTTGTCATTGTATGGAATCCATTCTCTAATAAGTACTTTACGACTTAGTTGTATATTACTATGTATTTATTTTAAACCCTAAACATTATTATAATATCATAGGATTTTCTATTTGAAATGGTTTGATTATTGTATGGTAAAAACCTATCCGTGTTTATGTATGGCGTGGGCTTACAAGTTACTTTTATTTTTGAAAGGTTCTACAATATTAGAATCCATTTGTCTTATATTTCTCACGACGGTTTACCATGCTGATCCAGGTGTTATTTTCTTATAATGCTCAGGTCGAACTAAGTATATTTCCTAGATTTAATTTTATATGCTTTGGAGCTTCAGGATACGAGCTGGATGCCTCCAAGACTTACTCACATATTTTATTTTTCATAAGCATTTGTTGTTTGCATTTATCATCATATATGAGGACAAACTTCTATAACTGTCCAGACTGATGTTAGGTTAGTTTACTTTAATTGATTTACATATACTACAGTTTTCTTTTTTAAAGATCTATTGCATATTATATATTACTGGTCACAATATGAGATTCTATTCTGTCTTTTCTTTATTTCACTCCGACAATCTGCCTTTCTGGCACTTGTATGCTCGATAGTGGATACCGTGGATATACTACTGTCGACTTTCGAGGGTCGTAAAGGCGTATCATTATATGTGGTATCAGAGCTTAGGTTGAGCGAACACCTAGATCTTGGTGGGTAAAGTCGTTAGAAATAGGGCAACTGGCAACCTAGAATGAGTTGAGTGTGTATGCGTGCACGTATGTGTATGTGTGTGTATACATACACATATATATATATATATATTTTTTAGTGATATAAAAATGTTTTGTATTGTGTTCATTGGTCTATTAATTGGCTTATGGATTCTGGTCAATATAAGTAGATAACGGATTGGTAGGAATCTCTAAACACTTGAATGGGGCAAACCGATAGTATTGTTTTGAAAATTGATAAACGAAATAAATGTACATATATTTTATATTTTACATAAGAAAAGGGAAAGTTTTAGAAATTGACATAGTATTTATGATATGTTTGTTTGTTAAGAAATGATAGTATTTATTATTATCATTTATTGTTTGATTAGTTGTGCTTGTTCAGTTTAGAGGCATTGACTATTGTTTGTTACATGATTTTATAGTAAAAGGAGAAATTATAATAAGTATTGTTTATAAAATATGGTTTATAAATAAAAAGGATTTAAAGTTAAGAATTTTAGAACTTAAATCCCGATGCTTTTGAAATTTGTTTTTCAAAATTCTGGGAAAATAATAATAGTATTATTTGATAGTATTTATGAATAGAAATATTTTCAAAAGGATTATAAAAGAGATAGAAAACATTAAACACACTTCTGTTGCTGGAAAATAATTATGGTGATGACTTCAGCATCATCGGCATTTATTTTCGATTTTCTAATTGAGGGAATGCTACCATGGTAGTTTTGGTTCAATATTATTTCATTAAGATAGATTTTGATTTATCCCATAGGTATGATTTGATATACAAAAGGATATATGTATATTTTTATTCCAAAATGATTTGAAATGAAACCTGTTGTTTTGTTCTCCAGTTTTCCATTAAGTTATTTTATTGGGCTCACGTGCCTTATGCATTAGGGTATTTTGGTATGTGCATCTAGTTATAGTATATTGTTTGGTAGTTTTCATTTATTGAAATAAAATGGAATTTTTGGTGATTTTGGATAGTCGGAAATTTCCAAATTGATATAGAAATTGAAGCTTAATTTTTTTAATAAAATATAAGAAATAAGTTTTTGTGACTTAAAATTTTGAGAAGATAATAAGTTAAAACTAGTTTGAAATTTTTTAAAAATCCTGGTTAAGCAAACCAAATATGATATCGTATATACTCTTAGGATGTAGTGGAGAATTATACGAATATGAACTTAAGTTTTAAAGTGTTGATAAACATAAGTTGTGTTTCATAAGATGATTAATAAACTTAAGTATGGAATGGTTTTAATAATGAATGTGGTTGAAAATGAAAAGTAATGGGTGTGTAATTAAGAAACAATGAAATAAGTACATAAGTTGTACGTAGATCATTTTATTTTCATAACTTTTCTTGATTCAGATTCGAGTACATGATTTCGAGGTGATTTACACTGACCCGAACAAGGAATTTTTCACCCGATTCTTGACGGCGAACATTTGATATGGATTCTTGATATGATCCTAAAGTTTTCTATCATAATATATAATAATGTATGGAGAACAAAGGTTTCTTATCAAGGAACGTGATCAAAATCTGCACTAGGAAAGTCGAATGAACGATACTAGTTCGAAAGTGAAACTTGTGTGATCGAGCATGTGATCAGATTCGATATTACGTATGGATGACATATGTATATCGTTTGGGCTTTAATATAATTAAATACATTTGGTATTAGAAAATGTAAGCTATATAGTTTTATGGCATTTGTATTGGCTTTTCTACTTTGGTTTCATGAGTAGAGTTTGGTTGCTCGATAAATCAGTATGTGTTTATTGCTTAGTAGGTGTTTTTGCTACGGTTTATACACATGCTGTAAGGTATACACAAGTATATTTTGTTGTTGATGGTTTTATGCCCCAGATATGGAAGGTCGCTTTTGGGCTTTTATTTTCTTTATTGATCTGGGCAAGTTGTGGCGAGTTATAGTTTTACCGAATTAAGCCACGCAAATGAGGTACTGTCGAAATTTTCCGTAACATAATTAATTGCAATAGTTTAACGGTATGGTGACCTTTTTGCTTCCTTTGGGAATTTCAAGGATGAAATTTTATTAAGGAAGAATGTAAGAACCTGGAATTTTAACGCTTCAAATGAGAATATTTAATTTATTCAAATATTCAAATTTGATTCAAATAATAAGAAAATCAAATTTTATTATAACGACTGGATTTTTAGTGACGTATTTTTAAATGAATTAGATTTTTCCATAATTTTTAATCTAGAAAATATTTAAATTGTCGCTGGATGTAATTTTGGCAAACAATGGCATTTTTGAAATTTCACAAAATATGATAACCAACGTATTTTATCATTTTTTTAAGATCATGTCGCATTTCTGTAACCAATCGTATTTTTGTTTCTGTCGTTCGTGGTTCGTATAGAATGAAATGCTGTGTTGTGAGATGCCGGAAATTGCATAATAAACCAAACTTAGCACTTAGATTATTCAACATACTTGACTTTCCTCTTCCTCTTTCTCTTTTCTTTTTATCATTCCCTGTAAACAAAAAAAAGCATCCATCTTCAAAATTGAAATCAAATAATCTAAGTAACAAAAAGTTACAAAATCAGATCTACTGAGTTCGTATGAGTGTTAGCTACACATCCATAGTCTCAATATTGGGTGTGGCTGTCGTTGTGATTGTTCGACCTAGTGAGATAACAACTAGGGTTTGGGTTGGCGGTTGATTTAGGCGACGACAGGGCATGGCAATTGTTGCAACATATTTCTAGTCCGATGGCGAGGGGATGGTGAGATTTTAAGGAGGTGTGGCATGGTTTAAGGAATCGTCGTTTCTAGGTTGCCATGACTTAATGGCTTCGGATCGCGATTCAACGGGGGGAGGGGGTACGAGCTGGACGAGGTGGTATGGAATGGAGTGCCCATGTGACGAGAAAGACGATGGTGAAGTCGGTTCAAGGTTTCATCAATTGGAGTAGGAGTGGAGGCGTGTGTGTATAGGTTGGAGGTGGTGTGCGTGTACTGGGTAGGTTATTGGAGATTGGGCAAGATGTATTAGTAGGGAGAGTAATTAAATAGTTAATTAAGCTAATTACTGAATATTTTAATCTTATAAAATGAATATCTCTCTCGTATGAGATCCAATCGAGATGTAGTTTTTTGCATTGCACCCAAAGGAGCAATACCTATGCATTGGATTTAGTTTCATCAAGTTTAGAGCAAGTGGAATTTTGAGCTAAAATTGTATGCTGTTCGATTTTTGATCAAACTGGAACGCTTAAGCATCCATTGGAATTTTGATGAGTTATCTTACCTTTGGATGAATACTATAATGATATATGGTGGACAAGTTATTGTTTTTGTGTTTGAATAGTTTTTTAGTGTACCATCTCTCACTTTTAGGTTTGAAACTAAGTGTTACAGATGCTGTAGTCATCCATAGTTTATTACTTTCCTATGATAAAATACTGCTATGTTGGTCATTTGGATAATATCAAAAACACATGAATATGGAAATTCAACACAATTTTTTTAAAAAAATTCCCATATTATTTCACCATAAGATTTCAGTTGCGTTACGTAACCCTAATTCGCAAACCACGTTCAAAGAAACTATAATTATTAAAACATATTCCAAGAGTGACACATGAAGGTGCCCATTTGCACGATAAGAGTAAAATATATGGCGTTTAATACAACTTGCCATTACAAAACAAGAGCAGAATCAAAACACAGTGGAAAACAGATATGTAGCTCCTACTAGCTAAATTGCCTCCTACACGTCTCCTGAAGCTTATTCATCTAAAGGGACTCGAAAAGCTTTTACTCTCAACCTACTTAAATAAGTATCCGAGAGTTAGGGTAATACAAAACTTAGGATCGGATAAAAAGTCTGGTGTGAATAATAATCTATTATCTCAAACCAATAGATATCCAATGAAACCACACCACTGTGACGAACCAGTTTCCCTCACTAGTACCCAATTAAACATCTTAACTACATATTGTGCTCCTTCATACACATTGGTTATAACAGAATAATATGGTAGTGTATAAACATGTCATATGTATCGAATTATCCATCCCCCATTTATTAGACTACCCATCTAATGTCTTATTGACTAACCATCTTATATTCATGTGGAAGTGTGTACTCGTAATTTTATAATTAAATTTATTAATTAAATAAATTTTGGAATTGAATGTTGTGGAAAATTAAAATTTTAAGATTCAATAATGAGAAAATAACTAAAATGAAATAAAATAAAGGTTAAATTAAGGCAATTGATAACTACTTTAATATAATTACAATTAATTGAAATGATTATAAAGTTATAGTTTGTTAAGAAAATAAACCAAATTGTTGTATTAAATGGTGAAACTATATGTAATTAATTGAAATTGGTTAATAAAGAACAATTAATCAGTGTGTGAATTCATTAGTTTTGTTTGTTAACAATAAACATAGTAATGTGTTTGAAATCGTACATTATAACAATTATTTAATTATCATTTCACTATTTAATTCAATGAGAATAAATTAGAAATAAATTGCAATTAATCCAATTAGATATTGCAGTTAATGTGAATTAGGTGGATAACTGTAGTATATTGATGTAACAAAATGTAAACCAATGTTAATTATATCCACTAGATAATGATTGACTAAATAAAATGATTAAAATCTAATTTAATCAAATATTGGACTTTAAAATTATAGTTAATGGGTTTATTGCAATTGAAAATTAAACACTGTAATTAGTGCAATATTTACATTGAACTTGACATGGGAAATTGGTTTTAAAAAGATTGTTAATTTCTGTGTAATTAGAAAGGATAAAATTTGTTAATTATAAAAATTGAACTGAAAAGTGATTTATTATAAAACTATTTAATTAACATGAAAATAACCATTTTAACAACAGTCTCAAATTTCGACGAAACCAGTTTCATCGGATCCGTAACGGTGAATTATTGTAGGACTTTACGTTTCGTAGCAATCAGACTCGCCGTTTGATCGTGCGGGCTCGAAACGTGTTGAAAATTAATTTAATTGAATTCAACTGAAATAAGTTGATTTTAAAAGCTAACTACTTCATACAGTCGAATTAGGACTTGAAACCTATCTCATTGAATTTAAAAAGATCAAAAACATCTATTTTGGCATATGGAATGACCCACTTTCGTTTCGGAAGCGAAACGGGCTTTTCAGGTCGTTATTGTCGTTCGTACCAACTCGATACATGTTCATTTTTCTTATTGGGCTTTATTCATATAAATTCAGATTAAAGATTTAAACTGTCAAACTTCTCAAAATCCTAAATTCAATTTCCAAATCAATTTCAAAATCAAACTTCTCAAAACCCTTTCATATTATATACTGATTCGAAGCTCTCGGCAAGTGCAAGCTAGATCTGCAGTTTCTTTTTCGATTTGGGTCTCTATGAGTCCAGAATTTGAGGGATAAATCTCGACCATTCAATTTGAGGATGATCAATGTTAGTGGATCATCGATTGGAAGATACGGTTGCATGGAGATTGGCGAGTGGAGTGCATCATTATGGTTTGTTTGGCGATTGGACGGTCAGATTCGCCTTGATAATTGGATTAGGGTTAAAACCAACGGTGGTGGCTGGAGCTTTTGACGTCGACCAGTGGCGAGGTGGAGGTCGTGGTTGGCAGGGGAGGTCGCGTAGGTGGAGACACCCTCGTAGGCAAGGTCGCGGTGTGTCAGATGTCGACATGGTTGCATGCGTTTGAGGGTGGAAGGCGGTGGCAGCTGTTCAAATTAGGGATCTAGGTTTTGCTGAGTGATAGAGACGATGACGTGTAAGTTATTTCTTTTATTATTTTATTTTATTTTATTTTTAATCATATAACTTCTAATCCTTATAACTTTTACATACGAAGTCGAATTTATGTGCAGTTTGTTCCACTGCGATTGTATCGAAATTTCGAACATCATATAGTTTGGATGAATTTTAAGACTATTCAAATTTGGGCCTTAATTTGGATTTCAAATTGATTTGATATCAAAAGTGAGTGTTTTAACCCACTCACAACTACTAGATTGTCTTATGTTGGTTATGATACGATTAGAAGTTGATTGACTCCTATTTGATATATTTAAATCGTCATTTCGGTTAAATTTGAATTTATTGAATAAAATTGCCATTTAATTTAATATTAAATTTTAATTTGACAGTTTATACCTGTTAATGATAATCAGTTATTTATTGACGTTTATTGGTTGATTTGAGTGATGATTGTGATGGATTTTTGGTTGTTGATATTGGATGACTGGATATTATATTTTACGTTGTATAACATAGCAAGTTCCCTTAGTTATGTTAGAAATCCCTATGGGTTGAAATGATACACACCCGAACGATCTATAGGTTAGGGAAAAATCGTTATGGGTTGAAATGATAAACCCGAGTGGTTTTTTGGATTTTGAATTTATTTTGGGATTGCGGGTTGAAATGATATATGTCTGTAAATATAAAATATTTACGGATTAAAATGATAAATATCTATTCCACTTGACCATAGGGGAAAATTATATACGGACACCGAATTGGTTAAATTAAAGGATTTTTAATCCTTAAAATTTGAATTCAGTTAAATGATATTTTGAAATAAAATTTGATTATTATAAACTGAATTATTTTTGAAATCCAAGCTTTAAATGTTGAAATTGAAGTTGGTTTAATGAATTGTTATAAGGAAAAAAAATGAAAATTTCAAAGTTGAATTTGAAATATGACTGAAATTTATCGAAATAGAGTTATTAGAAATGTTTAAAGATTTAAACTTTGAAATCTACGAAATTGAATTGCTTTAAAATTGTAGTTCAACCATGGATTTATAATTAATATATTTGAGATGGTTTAATGAAAAATTGAATTGAAAGTTTAAATTCGAGATTAGTGATTTGAAATATGGATATGGTCCATTTGTTGGAAGGAAAAAATAGTTTATTTTGATATCAATTTCAAACTTAATTATTTTAATATATACTGTTCAAAGATTTATTATTCTAGAAATCTTAATTTTTAAGATTTTCAAACTATTTTAATCTATTTTCAACTAATTTAAACTGTTTTAATCAATTTAAAATATTTTAATTTATCTTAATCTATTTTAACCTATTTTAAACTAATTAACCCATTTTAATCTATTTTAAATTTATTTAATCTATTTTAAATCTATTTAATCTAAAATCTATTTAATCTATTTTAAACCTTTTTAAGCTATTTTAAAAAATATATAAACTATCTTAAATCCACCTAAACTATTGTAATCTATTTTTGAACTAGTTAGAGTATTTTAACTATTTGAAATTTTATTTTAAATTATACTAAACTATTTAAACTATTTATAACTATCTAAACTATTTTCTAAATTTCAGACTATGTAAAGAGGAAGTGTTTATATTTTAAACCCTTGATTTTTTTAAAGCGAATATGGTTAAAAGATGTTATAACCTAAGTTGGGATTTGAAATGATAGTTGCTAATGAAATGACATATTTGAGTAAATATGATGATTTTGAAATGAGGATTAAATTGATCTATCTTATCGATAATTTCAAAAGTGAATATAATTTCGAAAGTGATATGGTTTGAATTGAATATGATATTTTGATATCAATTATGAAATAGTTTTGGAAATTTAAAAAAACATCTGGTGTGAAATAAGCATTTGGTTGTTAAGGAGACTAGGATCGGATATTATCATACTCTCTACCAATAACGAAACCCACTTTAACAACTGTGTACGTAGTGGAGATTCCATAATAAAGTAGGATGGTTTGACCAACGATTCTGTATGAAGTATTATCGTACCCCCGACTCCCGTGAGTCAGCTTGATGTGACTAAAACAGGATCCTCGTCGGGCCAAGTGAGGTCGCTTCCCCTATCAGGAACATTTCTTTGATACCGTATTATGACTTTATGATTGATTTGGTGGTCACCCCTTGATTTGATTATGGGATTCCGAGCTGGGCGGTAGTAGATGCTATGCGTTACCGCCAGTCCGAATCCAAAAAATGGTGGTATCCTACCCTGGCCATTGCCTCGCGTACCTTGTCACATGCCTTATCGTGCCTTCTACGAGTTTGGTTTGTACCTATGGAGTGCTCACTGAGTAAACATCTAGTTTACAGAGGATCTTACAGTATCTGCATAGACTACGAGAATATATAAAATATGTTAAGTGGGATATGGGTAACGCTTAACGCTATTTTAATATATTACTTTACTGTAGACACTATTATTATAGAGTATTGTATTATGTATGTAGATAGTTTAATGGATCCTTAGGAGAAGGAAATCCTGAACGTCTCTTAAGTTATTGCACTCATGTTAGACACTGGATATGAGATGTCAAACTCCGTAAATATCTCTAACGCCGTTATGCTCATATTTATTTACTATTGATTTAACATATGTAAGATCTTCTAGTTCTGACTTGAATGTTTTCACTTTTCAATTCGTCCGGGTCAGTCTGAGCTTTTCAGTGCATAAAAGACTGGTTTTGGAGGATGAAGACAAAGATTTAGTACTGTTACTATTTATTATATTGATTCCAATGCATCATGTTGTTCCACTGCATTATTTATTTATTTATTCCTGTTGTATTTACTTTGATCTATATTGTAAAGGTGGAATCAAATGTTATTTGTAAAATAGCTCCATGAACTGTTATTTGATTATTATATTTTGTCATTCCGCTGTGAGATTCTGTGTTTGTTTTATTTCTTGCTCTTCTTTTTCTTATTTACCCATAACAATCCTTCCTTTTGAATGGTTTGAGTCTGAAGTGTGTGGTTTATCATCGATTTAAACCGTCCAAAAAGGTGGGTTGTTACTTGTGGACTACCTATCCCACATTTTATTTTAGTTAAACTAATGTGGACCATCCATCTCACATTTTATCATTTAAACTGATGCAGACTATCCGTGTCATATCTTATAGTTTTTCTAGGATGAATATGAACCCTTAAATTAACTAGTTAAAGACTGTCCATCTTCGGCATGATGCAGACTAACCATCGTACATTCCACAGTTTTCCTAGGATGACTATGAACTCATCATTTGGCTATTTAATTCATTTTATCTACATGTTTCTATTTATCCCAAGTTACCCACATGTTTAACTTTACTCCATACTACCCACATGTTCAACATTAACCATGCTATCCACATATATAACTTATTTCTATTGGTGTCCTAAATTAAGTTATTTCCCTTAGTTATTTAAATTTCATGGTGACACATAGTGGTAACTCCCTAAAGATTTCATGTCAAACTTAGTGTCCATAAGGTTTGAAGTTCAAATCATATAGCAAATGGCTCTCCGCCATTTATAAGCTCAATATGCATTAACATCGACATCTATACCATGTCGATGTAAAAGCATAAGGCTCTCCACCTATTTTAAGACTCGATGACTAAAAACCCGAAGCATCATGAGCCTTGATGACGGTGAAGTCATCGATCCTCATAATACATGTCAAAATCGAAGACTACTCAAAAATCAGTGAAACACCCTACACCCTTTACTATACCCAAAAGGTACACTAGAAGGCGTAGTGCGTTGTAGGTATAAACTAGGACTAGTAGAGGCTAAGATTCACAAGACAGAAATAGGTAAAAACAACGTAAACAATTTAAATAATAACTTATTTAGAACAGAACTTCATGCTTTAAAAACAAAATAAGTCACAAAATGCCAAATACATCACGTGTCAAAATGCCAAACATATATGTCTTATAAAATTTTAAAAAAAAACCATAGTCTCAAAAATCAGCATACAACTATTTCCCAACATGTGCCAGTACAAGTAAAGAACAAAAGGCTGAAATAAAAGAAGAGGAAGTACATATTGGAATCTACTTCAAAGAAACCTCAAAGAAACTACAACCTACTGTCCTCTTCCTTGATTGCATATGGGGGGAAAATAGAGGAGTGGGTCAGACTAAAAGTCTAGTGAATGATAGTGATTGCTAGAATCTTTAAGTAAAGTAAAGGTAATAGGCTTTACAATAGTTCTAGTATATAAAAAGAAACAAAGGAAATAGAAGAAGGAATAAGCTAGAAATAAATACGAATTAACTATTAAATATGATTGGTTAACTTTGATTGTTGCACTTATCCTTGATTTTTGTTTTGATTAGGCTGAATCCCTAATTCTATAATTAGGATGAAATCATAATTCTACCCTTTTGATCGGTCTGCTACTCCATAGTACCTACTGCGGACTAGACGCTATATAACTCCCTACACATAAGGTAATGACATGTACAAAAGACGCACAAAGTATAATGGTGTCTACAAAAGAAGCACAAAGTATCTACTATGGACTAGACGTTATATAGCTCCCTACACAGAAGACAATGGTATCAATGAAAGACACACATACTTAAGCACTTGGAACTCATAGCGATTACTGAGCACCAAAATGGAAGTCGCACGCGTAACTGCCACGATGCTCATGCTACCTGTTGCTCCACCTATTGGGTCTTCTTATCACCTATGCTCCAGCATAAGAATGCCCCTCGTCGCACTTCAGGATTATGTGAAACATCATGTACATAGAAAAATAAGGAAAATGCTGTTTGTGCTGGCCCGTCATCCAAACAATATCTAGTTGCACCCCTTTCCAAAATCCCCGTGATTTGAACTTCTATTTGACCAATTACTACCATTATTAGCATAAGTGTGTCGTCATCTCACTTCAGACTAATGTGAGACCATTATTTTGTCTAACAGGGAATGCTTTTTAGTAAGGTCCTACTTTCAACTTTTCTTATTAACTTAGTTAAATTATTTAAATAAGCCTTTTTTATTATCTTCATTATCTTTGCTTACTAATTTATCCTAACTCTTAAAATAAGCCTCATTTCGTTCTTTTTCTTATTATAACCTACGTTATAA
The DNA here is from genome assembly GCA_030765085.1 of Allium cepa. Lineage (NCBI taxonomy): Eukaryota > Viridiplantae > Streptophyta > Magnoliopsida > Asparagales > Amaryllidaceae > Allium > Allium cepa. Next base: position 251,427,431 of record CM060937.1, on the reverse strand, counting down.
TCATGATTATTATTTAGCCCAAGGTCTAAGTGTGAAAATAAGCCTCTTTTATCTTATACTCTTTTTAGCTATAATTCTAAGTTATAACTAGGCCAATTATCTTTAATTAGTCAAATCTAACATTAATATAATTAGGCTCAATTTCAGTCTTAATTCCATTTTTATTACAGCCTTTACAGTTTGCATCTTATCTTTCGCTATTTTGGTATTCTTATAATCATATTCACGTTTAATTTATTCTAATCCATACGCGAAGAAGGAGGAGAAATAAAAGAAAATAGAAAATAGAAGGAAATCCAAAGCGTAGGAAGAAGATGTAAATAACGCATAAATAACAGCAAATAAACTAAAATACTGTAAATAAACAGTAAATACATGGAAAAGCTATAATTGACGGAAATAAGCTAAAATTTATTGAAAAGAATAGCTAGATAGATTGAAAATAATTCTAAAAAAACTGAAAATAAAACTTCTAAAAAGGTATTCAAAAAATCATAGTAAAACTACAACTATTGGAAACCTTATTATTTTAAATTATTTTAAGAGATCTAAAATAATTAAAATCACTCACCTCCGGTCCTTTGCTCTTTCCTTATGGTCTTCCCAGGTCCTCTTAGGGTTGTTAAATATTTTTATTTAAAACGATTTCCTCCTTGGAAAATTATTTTGTTTAGGGTTCTTCATGAAAAGGTGAACCCAATTAGAGAAAATCTTAAAATGAGAAAAAGTGTTAAGACTAGGGTTCTATTTATAGGTATAGAAGTAGATCTTAGACCGTTGGATTTAAGGATTGAACAGGATGTAACCACGTCATAGGCTGAATAGGAGCCATCGGATGCAAGAATGGAAGGACCGAATTGGTTAAAAGAATGAAAATGACGCGTATAACGTTCAAACAACGAAAGTTCGTTCGTTCACAAGAGGAGGCCGGTCGACCAGGCGGTCGATTGCCCCTTCCTCTAGGTCGACCGGCCAGGCACGATTTGGCCGACCTCTCGGTCAACCTTGCCCAATTAATTTTTTTTTCTTGTTTATTTTGTAACTATCTCATATTAACTCAGATTTTAACGTTCTATATATGGAAATTGACTAGAAAATTACCACAAACACAATGGTGCAACTCCCATGACTAAATTCTAATAATTTCAAAAGGTTATTATTATTTCATTAATTAATAAATTAATTATTATGGGTAAAATTTTGGGTTGTTACAATAGACATGAGGTAGGCTCGAAAAGAGGTTAAAATTGGCATACGGTAAACTCGATGACAAGCCAAAAGCGGCTTGGTTAGGCTCGAAACAATGGAAAGTAGCATGGGGTAGGCTCAATGACCATCTGCGTTTTCGAGGCTTGATGCTCGGAGTCAATTATAAAACATTGCAACATGAATGTTATAAAAGTTGGCGAGTATAAACATTGACATCGCCATGTCGAGGCCTATCCCTTTTTCTCTTTGTTACTTTAGCCTTGACGAGGCACAAAACCAATCCACCGCATGCCAAAGTCGTTGGCATCATGCACCATTGTTTTGTTATGCATAGATGGCACTAAGATGAGGAGATATGGCTCAACATAGCCAATATCGACATGGTAAAACTGTAAGTAACTTAAAAACTATAAAATTACTATAAAAAGATATTACTTTTCACCAAACCTCTCTAATTTGTCAAAAGCTTACTAGCTAGCAAAACTTTATCAATTTCCTTTACTAAAAACTATCGTACCCTATTTCCAAGATCTAAAACATTATTTTAAATAATTAACTAATAAGCGTAATTAATTAAACTTTTATATGCTTATTCTTGCATAAATAATTCTTCACAATTCAAAATTACGGGGGAAAATCCCAAAATTTCACAGAAATTAGAGAATACCTTTCTCTACAACATATAAAATTCCGGAGTCCAAAACCTCATTTAATTATTTAAAATGATTAAAACTCGTAACTAACCATTTCCACCATAGGAAATTCATGAAATAATCTCTAGAAAACCATGAAATTAAAAGCTTATCTCCAAAATAATATTTTCCTTAACATATCAAAATTTTAAATCATTTGGAGGAGAAAAACATTGGATTTAACCCCAAAACTAAATTAAACCATTTCTAATAAATTCCTAAAATTCCCATTAACCATTATCTTATCTAAACAATGATTATAGGTCATAAGATTCGGGTATTACCCATGACCTAATCAAAGAAAGATTTAAGAGATGATAAGTGTTATTATTCACCTTAGATTAATGGTTGGAGTTGAGATTTGGTGTAGCTCTTAAACCTAAGCTTGCCTTCTCTTGAATCCTAGATTTTCGATCTCCCTATTGCTTTATAATGGCCGGCCTTGATTAAGCTTTCGTTTTGGTTTTTTTGTTGTGAATATGAGAATGTGTAGGAGATGAGGGTTTATTGAATGCAGGGTTTATATATGCCTATTTATTCCCTCTCATGTCTTCTTCTATGTGTACCAATTTAAAAACAATCTTAACTAGTTCATTAAGTTTGGCATGATCACATTAATTAACCAACTTATTCCCCTGATTAAATACACTATTCTATTTAATCTATCAAATTAAATGTCCCGAAGAATTTCAACTAAAAATTAGGGGTGCTACAAGCTCTCCCTTCAAATAATTTCGTCCTCGAAACTTGGTATGGATTATAAAATAAGCATGATAAACATACAACCAAAGCCTGTATATCATACCAACCATAGAATCTATATATAGAAAATACAGAACATACCCTCATAATAGCTTGGGATAAGTATCCATAATCCGGCCCTCTGTCTCCCAAGTGCATTATTTCTTGTTGTCGCTTCACTGAACTTTCACCAACTCGGCTGTCTTGTTCCTTAAATTCTTCACATTTCTCGCTACCACCTAAACCGGTTGCCTAACAAAAGTAGATCCGGCTCTAGTACTAAATCTTCCAATGTAGTTGGAGTGATAGTAGTCTTTGGATCAAGCACATACCTCTGAAGATGGGCGACACGAAAAAGGTTACGGACACCTGTTAAACTGCTCGGTAATTCTACTCGATATGCGAGCTTTTCGATCCTTACTATAACTAGGAATGGTCCAACATATCTCAATGTCAGCTTCCCTTTCCAAAATGTATCAAACCATTCCTTGGTGATATTTTAACGAAAACTTTATCTCCAACTGAGAATTCTAGGTCCTTATGCCTTCTTTCAACATATTTTTTCTGTCATATTGAGCTTCTCTCATCTTACGTCGGATTATAATAAATTTTCTTTGTTTCTTCTCTCACCAAATCTGGACCTAAGATTAACTTGTCTCCAGTTTCCAACCAACATGCTAGTGACTTGCATGACCTTCTGTATAAAGCTTCGATAGGCACCATTCTTATACTAGTCTAATAACTATTACTATAGGAAAACTCAACCAATTGTAGGTGGTCGTCCTATGATCTACCAAAATCTAGTACGCAAGCTCTCAACAAATCCTCGAGTACCCTATTGACTCTCTCTATCTGGCCATCTATCTGAGAGTGATAAGCGTTAGTCATCTTAAGCTTGGTACCTAACACTTCGTATAGACTCTTTTAGAACTCACTAGTAAACAATGTATCTCTATAACTGACTATACTACAAGAAATCCCATGTAGTCCACCTATGTTCTTTATAAATAACTTAATCAAAACATGTATCATCTTGGTTGACTTAACGGGAATGAAATTGGCGCTCTTGGTTAATCTGTCCACCATAACCCATATGCTCACTAGATTCGATCTTGGCTACCAGCCAATAAAGTCCATGGTATCGAATCCATTTCCAAACTGGTATATTTAAAGGCTGAAACAACCCACTCGGATTCTAATGTTCGGCTTTTACTTGCTCGCAATTCGAACACTGCATTGCCCATAAGCTAACATCCGCCTCCATACCTCCCAGAAGAATATTCTCTTCATATCCTGATATATCTTGATTCCTCTAGGATGAATCATAAATTTCGATCGATGACATTCCCTAAGAACATCTTTCCTTAGGGTCCCAACATTCGGAACACAATCGTCCCTTCTTTTTCAACCATTGCTTGCGGTCAAGGCTAAAATTTCTCAAATCATTAATTTCAGTTCCAATCTCAAGTCTTCTAATCTTCTCGGCCAAAAATGGATCATCTTTCTGCTTAGAAGTAATACTTTCGATCAAAACTAGTCAAACTTCCAAACATGATATCATAGCACTACTCTAACTAGAACTAGCAGTCGATCTTAACTGCACACTACGTGTAGTCAATGCCTCAAAATCCTTCCATTCTTCCAATACAATTAACACCACATTCTAAGAGTTTTCTTCTAAGAGCATTCACTACTTTATTATCTGTTCCCGGTGCATACTCTATACCGAAATCATAAGCTGCTAAAAAATCCAACTGCCTTTACTGTCTCATATTCAATGCCTTCTGAAATATTAAATACCTTAAAGACTTATGATCCATGTACAACTCAAATATTTCTCCCAAAAGATTTTGTCTCCACACTCTTAATGCAAAGATCACTACCGCTAACTCTAAATCATGAGTCTTATATCTTACTTCATGCGGGCTGAGTTGTCAAGAAGCATAGGTGATTACCTTACCCTTTTGCATCAACACAACATCTTTATACACTACTAACCCTTGATTACCATTCGGCATAACTAATACGGGTGCGTTGGTCAATAAATGCTTTAACATAAGGAATGATTCTCCTCATCTATCGGACCAAACGAACTTATCGTCCTTCTGGTTAGCTTAGTCAACGGTTCTGCTATCCGTAAAAAATCCTAGATAAATCTCCGGTAATATCCAGTCAATCCAAGAAAACATCTTATCTCGGTCATTGTCTCTTCCAACCGATATATACTTCAATCTTACCTGGATCAACTGATAACCCTTCTCCTGAGACTACATGGCCAAAAACCTTTACTTCTTTGTTCTAGAAATGACATTTCAAAAACTTCTTTTCATCTGATGTTGTCTTGATGTCTCTAACACTATTCTAAGATGAATCTCATGCTCTCTTCCATATTTAGAATATATCAAAATGTCTTCTATGAACACAAATACAAACCTATCCAAGTGCTCTTGGAAAATCGGGTTCATCAAATTTATGAAGAAAGCTGGCGCATTAGTTAGCCTGAATGGCATTGCTAACCACACATACGAATCTTATCTCGTTTGAAATGCCGTCAATGGAATATTGTCATCTGCCACTCTTAGCTAATGGAAACCTGTAGCCAAATCCAATTGGAAAAATACTCAGGCACCACTCAACTGATCGAATAAGTCATCGATTCTCGACAAAGGACACCTATTCTTAATTGTCTCTACATTCAACTTATGATGGTCAATACACAACCTTAACGACCCATCTAGTTTCTTTATGAACACCGCAGTCGCTTCCTAAAGCAAACTGCTTGGTCTGATAAAATTCTTTACTTCTAAGTCCACTGGATTCGGCTTCAACTCCTTTATCTCGGTAGACGTCATTTTGCTATATGGTCTACTTATGGGTTCCTCTCCTGGCATAAGATTTAGTCGAAACTCAATAGCTCATTTCGATGGTAATCCTATGACCAACTCAAAAACATCTGCAAATTCTCTTGCTACCAAAACCCGATTCAACTCTTCTTCTGCTTCCTAGCATTCAGCAAAGCATAAATTCCTAGACTCGAATTCTCGATTAAGTATACTATTCGATCACTACTATTAGGATGTCTTAATTATATGTCCCTATCCTAGAAAAATATTCTAGCATCATATCTATATAACCAATCCATACCCAATATGATCCCGAAGGCTAAAAAATTAAAGACATACAAATTACATACAAACATATGACCTAACAAATCAAGTTCTAACCGGTTACATCTCATCCCCAGAGTTGCATTCCCTCCTAGTGGATTTGCAACCCTTAAAGAGGTAACTAGGTATGAAGGTTCTAAGTACAATTTATCTCCAAACACTGAGATATAATTGAATGCACTGCAATGGTATCAAATAGTATCCTAACTGATATACTATGGATCAAGCATACCTTCCATCATAGATTTTCCCTTCTCGGCTGCTATTGGTCTAAATGGTGATGGTTTCAAAGCATAGACTTTACCTTTCTCAGCTTTGGCTAATTTTGAACACTTGTTCATGTAGTGCCCCACTTGGTTGGAGTTATAGCACTTCACACTCTGCTACCCCACAACCACCTTTCCATCAGCCGTGCGACATTCATTAGCATAGTGGCCTTTCTTATCGCATTTATAACAGACAATATATGCCTTCCTCTTCTTAGCTGCTCCTCCTTTTTGAGCACTCTTCTTCTTAAAGAATTTTCTTTTCTTATTCTAGGATTCCCGAGTCTCTGTTGACTTCTCCTTGCCTAAGGTAGAAAGCATTTCTTCATTTCTAACCGCCATCTCCATTACTACATTTATTGGATCTCGGAGATGTGGCATGGTTGCCCTAGCAAATTTCGGCCTTAACCCCTGGATATATTTCTCATTCAACTTAATGACAGTGTCCATAGTGGCATATCCATACCTGGATAGCTCATAAACATCGTAGAATACTCAAACATTGACATCTCCCTCTGCTCTAAATCCATAATTTTCCAGAGCAAAGCAAATTTAGCAACCTCGGACAAATCACTCCTCGAATCTCGTTTGGAAATCTACCTAAGTTAACTCTTCCATTAGCATTTAGCATACCCCTCGTAACTCCATTCCACCAAAAAAAAAGCTTCACCTTGCAATTGGCTCGAAGCCAACCTTCTCTTCCGCTCATCGTCCAAACCAACATCAACAAAAATTCTCTCATAATGCAAAAGCCAGATTTCCACTTTTATAGCATCTTTAGCCCCCTGAAAAGGCTTCCTACCCAAACAAGTATAATCTTGACTCAGCTTGGCGGAGTTATTGCCAACTGGGGACACGAGATTTGCTTCTCCCGCATTCACGGCATTTCCTCCAACTAGTTCCATAGCCGCTCCAGCTTGCATCAAGTTAACGGAAAACATAGTCCGCATATCCACTTATGGGTTTCCAGCACATACGTTCACATTTTCATTTTGATTAGCATTTGCCTATCGACCCTGGTTTCTCTTGGTATTGGATCGATCATTTCTTTAGTTGTGATGATTCCTCCATCTAGATTCACTCTTTCATTTTCTCCTTTCATACCATTCTTTCTCGTAAATCCACATACGAGCTGTAATGATCTATAATTTTAGTCATTCGATTTTGGAATATTTAGTTGATTTAAAAGATTTAAAAGTTAATTTTATATGTTAAATAACTTGAATTTTGAATATAGTGATTTATTTGATAATTAAATTATTTGGTTTGAATAATTGGAATCTTTTAAATAATTGAAATTTGAATTTAAAATGAATGAAAACGATTTATAAAGTTGATTTAAAATCTATTTGAATATGAATGGAGATAATAAACGTTTAAATTTGAATTAAAAGTGAATAAATTGATTTTGGAAATTTGTGTTTTAATTAACATGTAAAAATAGCCTTTTTGGGCAGTCTCATATTTCGACGAAACCAATTTTATCGAATCTGTAATAGTGAATCATTATAGCCGTCGAACTGCATGGCGATTGGACATATCATTTGGTCATACAAGTTTGAAATGCATAGAAATTAAAGGAATTTTGATCAAAATAATTTTATTTTGAAGATTAACTACTGTATATGATGGAATTGACTCCCAATATATATTCTATTGTATTCGGAATAGGGGTATACATATAGAATGTCAGACGGCATGCTTCGATTGGAGTTTAGAATTTTATCGTGTGAATAGTGCCAAGTTTATTTTCAATAAATTCCTCCCAACCTTCTCTCATTTGCAAATCCTAACCCTAAATCTATTTCAACCGCCATTTAAAACATATCCCACCAACGACCGATAATGATCGGAGCCTCTAGAGGCTGAATTTGCCTTCGAGTTCAAATAGAAAAATGTAGAGAGCAACCATACGAAGCTATCCTAAGGTTGGATCGATGAATCATCGACCAAGGTGACCGAAAATGCCACACATTCATCTACATTTTTTTGGGTTCAGTCATGGGTTTTGTCTTGTGTACGCACGCGCCATGTAGGGCAGGCGGCTCTGGGGAAGGGGGTTGGCGCATGAGAAGGCAGAGACGCGATGATGGTTCATAGTGGTTGGCGAACGATCCTCGAACAAATAAAAAATCATGGTCGCTTATAGATGAGCACGCACGTTAAAAAATAAAAGGGACGAGAGGTTAGGTTTTAAAGTTTTAAATTTTATTTTATTAAGTTAAGTGATTTAATTATATCAAATGTTAATTAATCCATAACTTGTTCATACGAGATCTGTTTCGAATGTGGCAAGTTGTGTGCATTCGATCAGTAAGTACTATGCTATAGAGTGGGATTAGATGAATTCAGAGCTACTTGGAAATTTTGGGTCAAATTGAACGACCGTTCAATTTTAATTCAAACAGAAGCACTTTGGCAATCTCTATAATATTTTATGAGTTAACTCACCTCTCTGGCATGCTTATATTTTTATATAAGTAGGAAATGATTTTGTCTATGATGGTTATTACTTGTTTGGATGATATACTATATTTATTAGTTAGTTTGGGTATATTCCCTTCCGTTGGAGTAGATGAGGCATTATACGTTCCCGTGTAAGAGCGGATGACCATTTGTATAAGAATTCCGCCTCGAAGCGGTTGATATATATTTTATGATTATAGGTTGTATTTGATGCAGGGGACATGTTGGAGGGATCCAACGGGATTCCTTACACTGTTGATTTATATTCATTGTATATGCTAATATATGATGTGATGGATGCCATATTTGATGACATGGATATGATTTGCTTATTTTGTGCTATGGTAGCGCTGAGCCTTATTTTTGGTATTTTAAAATACTAGAAAATAGTGATTTTGAATTGGAAAGATTTTCAAGTGATTTTGGAAGTATATATATTATAATAAAAAAATTAATTATTAAAGGAATGAGTTTGTTTTTAAGAAAATACAATGTATGATTTTTGATGTTGTAAAAAAATACGGTTTTGGTGAAATATTTTTATATAGAGATTTTATGTAACTTTATAAAGGATTTTTAAAAGCGATATTTCATAAATAAAGAAATAGATTTAAAATCGGAATTTGTAAATATTTGTTAAATAGATTTGAAAAGTATTTGGTAAATGGATTTATAAATGGATTTTAATAAATAAATTATATTTATAAAGAAATGGATTTATAAATAGATTTTGATAGTAAATGAGTTTAATAAAAGAATAATTTATAAAATAGAATTTTATAAGTAAAGTAATTTTATAAAATAGAAAGGAGATTTATAAACATAGTTTATATAAATATGGAAATAATTTATATTAAGATTTAGATATGGATTTTTATATAAACGAAATATACTCAAGTTTTTTTAGAGTTTAACAATCTGTCAAAGGATTGTTTTGAAAGTAATGTTTTCGATAAAGTTAATGGTTTTGAAAAGAAATTTATCATTTTAAAGTAAAGTTTTGGAAAGTTAAAACAATCTTTTGGAGGATTGTTTTGAAAATAGTGTTTTGATGAAGTCAATAGTTTTAAAGTGATAACCTTTAAAAGCAAAATTTTGAAAGTAGTAGTTCCAAATAGAATTTAATAGTTTGAAAAATGATTTAAAATTTGATATGCATCGAAAACATAGGTTTCAACATTTATTTGTGTAACGGACGTTTGCGGGTAAGTTTGGAATTTTTTATAATAAATGATTTCCAACAAGAAATGTTTTATATATTATACGGGATTTTTATATGTATTTAATTAATCAAATCTCTATATTAATGTTTTTAGGTTGTCGTAACGACGTTTTAGCAACATTCTTTTTAAACCATTTAAGCGTGTTTTGGAAAATATGAAGCTTTCCTTAAATGATTTATAAATATACTTATTATGAATTTAAGTATATGGAAATATTTTTTAAGTGTTGAAAATGGAAAGGTTTGTGAATATAATTATACCATTGATATAAGTATTTGGAATTGTTTTTCCAAAATCGAAGATCGAAGGATATATCTTTTTAAAGATAATTTGAAGTAAATATTTGAAAAATGACTCAATTAATGAAAGATTAGTTAAATGGCCCAATGACTTCTTGTGTGCTAGATATTGTTTGTTCCTTTGATAGTTAAATAACCAACTATCAAATTCGACCTCTTGATCGTTATTGGTACGGAGAGAGCAGGGTTGGATTTATTTAAGAACCACTTTTAACCAATGTCTGCGTTCGAAAGCGTAGATTTATAATTATGATTTTAAAGACGAAGATCTTCATGATGCAGGGCTACTTGCCACTAGTCTCTCGAGATGAAATTTACCATATCATGTATGTATGGTGGCAGTAGTGCTTTGTTATGAAATATATTCTAGGGTTATTCCCGATAGGATGTGATAGGAGAGTACCTTCAGTTTGTCATGTTCCTGGAAAATTTGTATGGAAGAATGTCTCACATTGCATTTCTAAGATTACATCATTGACTTTTACAAATGTATATCTGTTTGGTGGCAAAGAAGAAAACTTTTCTTAGATTAACACCCTTCTCTGAGACGAACAAGCTCAGAGGTTGTATGTTCATGAAAGTCAGTAATGATCAAAGGAATGGCAATGTGGCAATCGAAGTGGGATGTGCTATGTGAAAGGTAATTTTACCTTATGCCTCATCACCGGAAATGACAAAAACTGGGTTGAAGTGGCAAAGCTATATGGGTCACTCCCATGATGATATGGTCATCACCTTTCTAGATTAACATTTATATGTCGAGTATTTGTATGCTGTGGCTATAGATAGATGGGGAACGACTGAGGTGATGTCATATTCGGTATTACTCAGAGAAGGGGTAGGCCGGTTCGGTGTTGGTTTAGGTGTTCTGTATCTGGACCCTAGGTTCATTTTTCTAGAGGTATACTGTCGAAAGGTAGTCCCTTACCTTATTATTTATAAGGAATTCATTCAACAATAGATGCTTGTCAGTTTATTTATAAACTTAATACGTTGTCAAATTTAACCAATGTAATAATTTTGGATATTTGAATATTATTTGTATACTACACACTAATATAATATTAGATGATTCGATATGAAATGTTTTGGTTATCGTAAGGTAAAAATCCATCTGTGTTTATGTGCAACGTGGTATAACGAGATACCTTTGATTTGATAAGGAAAAGTTTTCATAACTTTAAAATAAATTTGAGGTGTGTTTTCTCATGCTGGTTTACTACACTGATCCGGGCGTTCAAACTTTCAATGCTCGGGTCAGACTGAGCATATTTATTGATTTAGTTTTGGATGCTTTAGAGATTCAAGACGAGATAGATGTCTTCAGGTTGTGTTCCATGTATATGTTTATTTTCCACTACATTGTTGTTTAAATTATCAGCAATCATGAGGACATGTTATTATAACTGTCTAGGCTAATAATTTTGATTTGATTGTTGTACTCCGATTTATGTATGTTATTAATGATTATAGTTTCTCTTTTGTCAAGCTCATTGATATTATATTATATGTTATTCCTCTGTGATTATGAGACACTATGTTTGTTTTAGTTTCTTCTTCTCTTCTTCTTTCTTCTTCTTTCCCATAACGATCGGTTTTCCCAGCATTGATTTCTCAACATGCGATACAGTGGATGTATTAGTGTCAATTTTTGAAGGTCGAAAATTCCTCATTCATCACATGTGGTATTAGAGCTTAAGTTTAGTGAATTCTTAGACTTTGGTTGGATACTCGTTATAGATAGGGTCAGTAGCACCCTAGAATGAGTTTGATTGTATTATATATATGAGCGCGTATTTTTTAGTAATATAATGGTTTTAGTTGTGAAAGAGGGTAAATGAAATAATTTTACCTTTATTATATTTAAAAAAAGGAATAATTTTTTAGAAATTATCATAATTATATATAGTTTGTTGGTTGTCAATGAATGATAATATTTGATTACTATCATTTGTGTTTTGTGTTCTGATAAAAATTATTGTTATTATAACGTAAACAAAGATAAATAATTAAGAAATAGTTTGATATAACCAAAGTGAAATTAAATATAAAGGAGAAATTTATAATATGATTTTAAGATGATTTGAAAATAATAAAAATTGTATATTTTGTTAAAACATAAGAAGCTAAGTTTTATAAATTACAAATTTTGAGAATTAGTAAGTTAAAACAAATTTTAAATTTGTTGCGTATGAATGTTAAGAAAAGTAAAATTTGATAATTGAACTACGAAATGAAATATAACTTAAAGTTAAGTTAAATAAAATGAAATTTGAAATGAAAATTGACCTAAGCAAAGTTAAATGAAAATGAAATTGAATTTGAATTGTAATAAATTAATGGAATGAATATAAACTTAAGTAATAGTTTATAAATGATATTAGTACTAAGGAAAATGTTGATGAACTTAAAGTGGAATTTTACGAAAATGATTCCTAAATGAACTTAATATGGAGTATGCTTTGAAACGTTGTTAAACATGAATAGAATTTAAAGTGAATTAATTAAATGAATTAATGTAATGAATAAATTGGAATATGAACTTAATTGTGAAGTATTAATGAAAATAAGATGTGTTGCATAAAATGTTAAAAATAAACTTAAGTAAGGAATTTTATGGAATGGTTATTAATGTTATTAGTTTTAGAGAAAAATACCAAGTGAAGTATGAATGTTAGAATAAATGAACATAAATTAAATGAAAGTGAATGGTGAATATAAATAGAAATGAAACTAAAAGTTAATGAATTGAAGCATAATAATTGAATGTAAGACAATTGAATTAATTGATTGTAAATGAATTGGATGTAAATGAAAACATAAACTAAAAGTTGACATTGAAAATACAAATCGAAATATTTATAAATTAATTGAATGCATATCTTTTTTTCGATGATTTCTCGTGTTATATATGTTTCATTTGCATATGGTTATTATCGTACTTATGTTATATATTGATATTACTTTCTATATATTTGTTCTCATTGATTGTTGAGTGTTTAGTAGATGTGGATGGCGTATGCTTTGCATTTAGAGCTCGCTTTCGATTTATTTCTAGTATATGCTTGCTAATAAATATAAAAGATGCATATCTCAGATTACATATCATACTTTTACACTTTTTCCCTATGAGATGCCTCATCCTTGAAGATGAGATGTATATTTGTAATTATACACATATTGTGATTTTTTTCAATCGAACCGCGTAAAGGAGACGCTAGCGAAATTTTCGTAAATTTAAGGCATTAGAAATTTTTTGAGAAGTTTGGAAAAAAATTTGGTAACTAAAATTTGATTTTTTTATAACTTGAAATTATATTAGTTGATTTTTGGGAATAGTATTAGTTAATAACTATGAATTATTTTAAAGACATAGAAAAGTTTTTATAAGAAGTTTTAAGTAATTGATTTTGGAAGTTAAAATGTTTAAATGAATGTTGTGACTTATTTCAGCTAATTGTTTTGAAAAGTTGATGGGTTTTGTAACATTTTTCTTGGTAATTTCAGAGACAAAATTCTTTTAAGGAGGGAAGAATGTAACAACCCGAGTTTTCACTGCTTTGATTTTTGAATATTTAATTAATTTTAAATATTCAATATATAGGTTTTATAATAAAAATAAAACACTTTTAAATAATAAATAATGATAGTGAAGTAGTTTTTAAAATGTGTTTATAAAATATATAATTCGATGAAAAAAAGAAAATATGACCGGAAACCGTTTTCTGAATTTTCGACGTTCCATCATATAAAAGTTGTTTGAAATATTATGCACACTTTTTTGTATATATGAAGACATATATAAATTATATAATATGGTTTAAGGAACTATATTAAGATTAATAAACTTAATTAAGTTAAGTTAAACATAAACGTGATGCATTGGCAATTAATAGAAAAAATATATAGAATGTCACATCTCAGGCAGACAAGAAATACAAAGGCTAGTCAAATCAATGTTTAAATATTCCCTGACAAAGGAATTTCAAAATTTTTGAGGGTAACATGTATGTGACATGTTGGGTGAGGTAGCATTCGATTTGTGGCAGGTATGGTATAAGGGGCTTATGGTAATTTAGTTAATGCATTGTGTATATAAGCAAACTCTTAACAATTTTTCCATTTCTTTCGTTCATTTTCCATTTCATCTCCATTCTCTAAATCTTGTTTAGGATTTATAAAATATTTCCTATGGCTTCTCTTTAAATTTCAAAGAGAGTGAAAGAGAAAAAAAGGAGAAAAAAATCTAAAGTTCAAAGCATTTAAAACTTCTCTTTTCAATATCAAAATTCCTCCATTTTACCCCAAGTTCCATTGGCCATAACTTCCACTAACCTTACCCAAATCATGATTTTTTTGAAAGCATGTATAATTCCAATGGATACAACGCTGTAGTTTACCACTTTTTCTGATTTCGAGCTTAGATGCTGTAAAAAATCCATATTTTTTTCAAGAGTGTTTTTTTAACCTAGATTATGACGTCCAAAAATTCCATCCACTGTTTTGATCGTAACTTCCTCAAAATTATCCAAATTGAGTAATTCATACTTTTAAATGATAGGGGAAATAATTATATAAAACTTTTCTTTTGACTACTTTTTCAAATTCTGAGAATAAACGGTCCAAAAATCGAGAAGAAAATGACCTATTTTTGAGTGGATTTCGTGGTATTCCAAGCATTCCGAATGCTAAATATTTTAAGTTTACAAAATTTCTGGTGAGTAAACTTCTTAACTTTTTGGAATAATTTACTTATATATATATATATATATATATATATATTTATATATCTATGTGTGTGTGTGTTGGTTATATGGTTATATGTATATGTGTGTGTGTGTGTTTAGTTTGGATTGTGGTATTGTTTAGATATGTTGGTTATAAAAGGGTTGTGGTTGTTGGTTATGTTTGGTGATGATATGATTTGGTATATATGAACTTCGATATGTCGTATGTATTAATCTTGTCATGAAGCTAAAGCAACTTAGCATGTAAACTAGTTAGTAAAGTGAAATTATAGGTAACTATAGCGATAGTCGCTGTGGATGCAGTCAAAGTTTTGATTTTTGCAAAGTTTGTTTTTATACTTCAAATTATTTTGTGAATTTTTTTTATACACTAAATAATAATGTTTTAAAAGTTAACTAAGGATTTAAGAATTAGTTGTTAACTAATTAGGTTTTAATAATTAATAATTAATTAAGCGTTAACAAGGTTTATTAACTTTAATTAAATAAAGATTAATTCTTAATTAATTATCTTTTAAAGTTAAGATTTGTTTTAGATTAATTATTAATTAAGTTAATTAATTATGAGTTAAGTATATGATTTATTTTTAATTAATTATTAATTAAGTATAAAATTAATTGTTAATCAAGTGTTTAATTATTTTAAACTATAGACTATTTAAGGTTTAAATAATAATAAATTATTTATTTAAGATAAATATATTTAAGTTTTAATTAGAGAATCATATTTTTACTAATTAAAATTAACTAATATTTAATTATTAATGAAGGCTTGAATTTTTATTTAATAATTAATAAAGGATCAATTTGGATTTAACTAATAGTTAATTATTGTTTAACTATTTAATTAAATTAAGTTAAGATTCAATTAAAATTAATTATGATTTAAATAAGGATTTAAGTTATACTTGATTATTTTTAAAAAGTTTTTTTAGTTTTAAATCCTTTAGTTTCCAAGAGTAAAATTGTTTAAATGTACTTCATTTCAAGGATGGATTTGAATACAAGTGATTCAAGTGTCGATAACATAAAGAAACCATATAACTATGAATGTGTTGTAATGTAGATTTTTGGATTGTTTAGACATGTGATAGCAGAATAAATCCCCATCGTGCTATAAACGATTGTTTGTTTGTTGGGTTGTTTGGACATGTGTTAGTGGAATAAATCTCCATATTGCTATAAATTGTTTATTTGCTTGTTTTTTTGTGTGGACATGCGTTAGCAGAATAAATCACCATTCTGTTATAAATTGTTTGTTTGTGTGGATACGTGTTAGTAGAATAGATCCCATTCTGCTATAAATTGTTTATTTGCTTGTGTGGACATGTTTTAGCAGAATAAATCCCCATTCCGCTATGAATTGGTTGATTAGTCGAATGGTTTGAACATCTGTTTAGCAGGACAAATCACCATCTACTATTATGTTATTTGGATATGTATATGCTAGCAAGTTTATATTGACATGTTATTCCAAGATTTGGATATGAGTGTATTTATATATGTTGATATATGTAAATAACTATTAAGTGAATTGAAATGAAAACTGAATGGTAACTTAAAATAGTACATTGGGATTGCTAAGCCTCTTTTAGAATTTACTAAAGTATATTTTTAAATTAACTACAATTCTTTAATCAACTTGGTTTTAAAGATTATAAATGATTTTTAAATTTTATTATTATTTTATGAAGTTATTTTTAAATAATATCTTGTTTTTCTAAAAGGGGTTTATTAAATAAAAGGTTTTACCTAAAGTGATTTACAAATGATATCTTGAAAATGGTATATTATAAAGGAGATTTTATAAAGGAACCATGAAGGAAGATTTTTAAATAGTTTTTAAAATAGAAAGAGATTTTATAAATCAATTTATATATTTTTGGAAGAAGTTTTAAATCTAGTTTGAAAACTTTTAAGTAGTTTTGAAATGTGAAGGGAACTTATAAAATGAATTTTTTTAAGGGATATGTAAATGTGTTTTATAGAGGGTGATGTTTCTGAAAGGGAATTGTTTAGCCATTTAATATGGAATTTTGAGGAAAGGTAATTTCCAAAATGTTTTAAATACTTATATTGTTTTTTTTCAAATATAAAGGAATGTTAAGGGTTTAGGGAAGTGTTTTGAAAGGATCTTTTGATCAAGTTTATAAATGATTTTATTAATTAAAGATTAATTAATAAAGGCCTAGAGGATCCCATATGGAATTGAACCAATGTTGAATGATTGTTATTTGATAGTTAAATATCCAGCTATCAAATCAGGAACAAAATGTAACTTTGGAAGTATCTAGGAGAAACATGAGAATTATATGGTACAGTTACCGTCGAAGGTGCTATAATGTACGTATAAACTCGTTTCATTCTTCTAGAATGAATGATAAGGAAATCCATCCATAAACGGTTAGGAGATGGACTCCGCTCTTATCTTTTGTCTGTTTATTTTCTAAAGAACGGTGGTTGAATTTATCGAAAATATCAAAATTTGTATCGAAGAGACCGTGATCAGATATGTTATCCGAAAACCACTTCGACCCAACTCAAGCGTTTGAAATGAAGACATCTTGATGCATGGGATCGAAGACGGAGCCATTAAAGTACAAGGGCTGCTTGCTACTAATCCTGAGGGGGATTCCAAATGGATATAGTAAAAGTAGTATCTTTGGTTTGTCCTTATCCGAACAACCTGTATGGATGAATATTGACACTACATTACTGCCTGGAAGGTAGTATTAGCATTCCAAGTGGGATTATTATTCAAAAGGTAAGTGTAATCTCAAGCCTTTTTAACCGGGAATGACTAAAATCAGGGAAGATGCAGCAAGGCTAAATGGGTCGCTCCCATTAAGGTGTGTCATCACCTTTCTAGATACATCTACATATTTATGGAATTTATGGATTGGTTGTGCATGAAATATCAAATGAAAAGGGTTGCAAAGCAACCAGGGTGATGACATATTTGTTACTATCTAGTTAGAGGCAGGCCGACCTTGTGTTGCAGAGGATCCCAACGAGGTCCTCGATACATTTTCTTGACATTTACGGTGATAGATGGTACTCCGGTGCCCTGTCATATTATGAAATCCAATCTCAAATATGTGCCTTTAAGTTTTTGATCGTAGAACCTAGTGAGCTGGAATTTAATAATAGTAACAATTTTGGCTATTTTCATATATTAGTTTTGAACGCTTAGACATTATTACAATATCACTGGATTTTCTATAAAAAGTGTTTTGGTTATCGTAAGGTAAAAGGCCATCCATGTTTATGTGCAGCGTGGTCTTACGAGTTACCTTTGATCTTAAAAGGGTTAATAGTTTGATTTTTTGAGTTTACTCACACCAGACTCATGTCTGGGCCGGAGTTTTATTTCCTTTCCTAAATCTCTTGGGTGCTCAAATTTTTATGGGTAGCCAAGTAGTTTAGGTTTTTCCAAGGATGCATTTTGGAGGAGCTTAGAGTAGGAGGCATCATAGATAGCTAGTTATTATCTTGTTTCTACTGTATTATATGTATCTTGTATCAATTGAGTAGGGACATGCTATTATAAATGTCCTAGGGTAGAATTTTATTAGTATGACTTTGATGTATCTTTTCTGAAATGGCTTTGTAAAATATGATGTTGATGATATATGTTATTCCATTTCATTGTGAGATTCTATGATTATTTAGTTTCTTCTATCTCCTATCTCCTTTGTTTCCCTTGAAAATCTGTCTTTCTGTCACTTAGTTCTTCGGTAGGTGAATACCGTGGATGTATTAGTGTTGACTCTGGGATTCGAAAAGGTGGGTTGTTACATAGAATTTCAGTCATTTGATTTTGGAATATTTAATTGATTTTAAAGATTTATTAATCAATTTTATAAGTTAAATAACTTGAATTTCGAATATAGCAATTTCTTTGATAATTAAATTGTTTGATAAATAAGTGGAATTGTTTAAATAATTAAATTTTGAATTTAAAATGAATGAAAATGATTTCTTAAGTTGATTTAAAATCTATTTAAATAAGAATGGAGATAATAAACTTTTGAATTTGAATTAAAAGTGATTAAATTGATGTTGGAAATTTGCTCGTTTTAATTAACGTATAAAAATAGTCTTTTTGGGCACTGTTTCGGACTTCGATGAAACTAGTTTTATTACATCTGTAACAGTGAATTATTATATGCCCTTGAATTTCATGACGATCGAATGTATCGTTTGGTCATGCGAGTTCGAAATGCGTAGAAATTAATTAAAGGAATTTTAATTAAAATAATTTTATTTTGAAAATTAACTTCTATATATGATAGAATTGGCTTCCGATATATATTCCATTATGTTTGGAATAAGGGTATGACATATAGAACGCGAGGTGGGATGCTTCATTTGGAGTTCAGAATTTTAACGTGTGAATAGTGCAAGTTTATTTTCTATAAATAGCTCCCTACCTCCTTCCATTTGCAAACCATAACCCTATTTTTAACATGTGAACCATATAAGAGCGGGTGACCCTTTGTACACGAATCCCGCCTTGAAGCGGTTGATTTATATTTTTATGATTATATGCTGTATTTGATGTAGGAGGACAGGTTGGAGGGATCCAACATGATTCCTCATATTTTTGATTTTATATTCATATATATATATATATATATATATATATATATATATGCTAATATATGATGTGATGATGCCATATTTGTGACATGGATATGATTTGCTTATTTGGTGCTATGGTAGCATTGGACCTTACTTTTGGAATTTTGAAATACTAGAAAACGGTAATTTTTAATTGAAAAGATTTTTAAGTGATTTTGGAAGTATATATATTTAAAAAAATATTTATTAAAGGAATGAATTTGTTTTTAAACAAATATAAAGTATGATTTTAGATGTTATAAAAAATATGGTTTTGGTGAAATATTTTTATATAGAGATTTTAAATAAGTTTATAAAGGATTTTAAAAGCGATATTTTGTAAATAAAGAATTAGATTTAAAATCAGAATTTGTAAATATTTTTTAAACAGAATTAAAAATTATTTGGTAAATGGATTTATAAATGGATTTTAAATAACTAAATTAGATTTATAAAGAAATGGATTTTGATAATAAATGAGTTTAATGAAAGAACGATTTATAAATAGAATTTTATAAAATAGAAGTTTTACAAAATAGAACAGATTTATAAACATAGCTTTTATAAACTTGGAAATGATTTATGTTAAGATTTAAATATGGATTTTTAAATATAGGAAATATATTTAGGTTTTTAAGAGTTTAACAATCTTTTAAATGATTGTTTTGAAAGTAATGTTTTCGATAAAGTTAATGGCTTTAAAAAGTAATTCATCGTTTTAAAGTAAAGTTTTGGAAAGTTAAAACAATCTTTTGAAGGATTGTTTTGAAAATAATGTTTTGATAAAGTCAATGGTTTTAAAGTGATAACCTTTAAAAGCAAAATTTTGAAAGTAGTAATTCCAAATGGAATTTAATAGTTTGAAAAATGATTTAAAATGTGATTTGCATCAAAAATATATATTTCAACATTTATTGTTGTAATAAACGTTTTTTGGTAAGTATGGAAGGCATGGACTATAACACTGATGATATAGTAAATGATTTCTGAAAGGAAATGTTTTATATATACAGGATATATATATAATTAATAAAATCCCCATAATGCTGTTTTTGGGTTATTGTAACGATGTTTTACGTAACATTCATTTTGACCCAATAAAGCATGTTTTGGAAAATATGATGCTTTCCTTAAATGATTTATAAATATAACTATTACGATAATAAGTATATGGAAATATTTTCTAAGTGTTGAAAATGAAATGGTTTGTGAATATACTTATGTCATTGACATAAGCACATGGAAAAAAATTTCCAAAATCAAAGATTGAAATGGTTCTTGAGGATATATCCTTTTAAAGATAATTTGAGGTAAATATTTGGAAAATGATTTAATTAATGAAAGATTAAATAAATATCCTAGTGACTGTCTCTATGCTAGATATTGTTTGTTGCCTTGATAGTTAAATAATCGACTATCAAATTTGGCCTCTTTATCGTTGTCGGTGCGAAGAGACCAAGGTCAGATTTAACCGAAAACCACTTTGGACCAATGTATGCATTCAAAAGTGCAGGTTTATGATTTTGATTTTGAATACGAAGATCTCTATGATGCAGGGCTACTTGCTACTAGTCCCTCGGGGTGAAATTTAGCATATCATGTATGAATGGTGGCAGCAGTGCTTTGTTATGAAGATCTACGATATGCAAGGGCTTTTCTCTACTGATTCTAAGGGTAATTCCCAAAAGGATATGATAGGAGAGTGCCTTCGGTTTTTCATGTTCCTGAAAAACTCGTATGGAAGGATGTCTGACATTGCAATTCTTATATTACATCATTGAATTTTACAAACATACATTTGTTCGGTGGCGGAGAAGGCAATTTCTCTTAGTTTAACACCCTTCTTTGAGACATACGAGCTCCGAAGTTGTATGTTCGTGAAAGTCAATAGTGATAGTGAGGTGTGCTATGTGAAAGGTAATCATTACCTTATGCCTCATCACCTAGAAATGGCAGAAATAGGGTAGAAGCGGTAGGGCTATGTGGGTCACTCCCATAAGGATATTGTCATCACCTTTCTAGGTTACCATTTATATGTCGAGTATTTTTATGTTGTGGCCATGGATAGGTCGGGAACAACTGGGGTGATGTCATTTACGGTACTATTCAGGGAAAGGGTAGGCCAGTTCAATGTTGGTTTAGGCGTTCAATATCTGGACACTAGGTACATTTTTCTAGAGGTGTACTATCGGAACATAGTCCCTTACCTTATCATTTGTATGGAATCCATGCCCAATACATGCCTGTCAGTTTGTTTGCAAACTTATTATGCCGTCAAATTAACCAATGTAACATTTGACTATCTAAATACTATTTGTATACTACACACTAATATAATATTAGATGATTTGATATGGAATGTTTTGGTTGTTGTAAGGTAAAGACCTGTCTATGTTTATGTCCATTGTGGTCTTACAAGATACCATTGATTTGATAAAGAAAAGTCTTCATAACTTTAAAATAAATTTGAAATGTGTTTTCTCAAGCTGGTTTTCCAAACTAATCCGGGCGTTCTTCCTTTTCGAAGTTCGGGTCAGACCGAGCATATTTACGGATTTAGTTTTGAATGCTTTGGATATTCAAGACGAGCTGGAGGTCTTCAAGTCGTATTCCACGTATACAACTTTCCTTACAACACAAATGTAGAATCAAAACACTGTGGAAATAGATATATAGCTCCTACTAGTTAGATTGTCTCCAGTATGTCCCTGGAAGCTTATGCATCTAAATGGAACCTTAAAAACCCTTACTTTCAACCTATTCAAATGAGCACTCAAGAGCTTAAGGGGAAAAAAACTTCAGGTTGGACAAAAAGTCTGGTGTGAATAATAATCTACCTCTCAAACCGATAGATGTCTATTGAGACCACATCGTTGTGCGGAACATGTTTCCTTTCACTAGTACCCAGTTAAACATCTTAACCATAATCTTTACTCCTGTGTCCACAATGGTTATGGCAGAATAATATGATAATGTATAAACATGTTATATGTACCGGATTACTCATCCCCTATTTATTAGACTACCCATCTATGTTCTTATTGATTGCCAGTCTTATATTCATGTGGATTACCCATCCTACATTTTATTTTGCTTAAACTAATGTAGACTATCCATATCACATTTTATCATTTAAACTGATGCGGACTATCCATCTCACATCTCATAATTTTCTTAGGATGACTATAAACCATTAAATTAACTAATTAGAGACTATCCATCTCCGGCATTGCAGACTATCCATCATACATTCCATAGTTTTCTAGGATGACTATGAACCAATTACTTGATCATTTAATTCATGTTATCCACATGTTTTTATCTATCCCATATTACCTACACATTTAACTTTAGTCCATGCCACCCACATATTCAACGTTAATCCTTGTTATCCACATGTAGACTTATTTCTATTGGTGTCCCCAATTAAGTTATTTCCCCTTAGTTATTTAATTTTCATGGTAACATACATTGGTAAACCTCAGAAGACTTTATGTCAAACTCATTAAGATATACCTTAGTGTCCATAAGGTTCAAAGTTAAAATCATGCAATAAATGAATCTCCGTCATTTATAAGCTCGATATGCATTAAGATCGACATCTACACTATGTCGATGTAAAAGAATAAGGCTCTCTACCTATTTTAAGACTTGACGACTAAAACATGTATCACCATATGCCTCGATGACAATGAAGTCATTGATCCTTATCATACATAGGCTATCCGCCTATTAGAAACTAGAATACAAGTTAAAATTGGCATGAGCTAGGCTCGATAATAGGTTGAAAGTGGCATAGGGTAAACTCGATGACAAGTTAAAAGCGGTCTGGTTATGCTCGACAACAAGTTGAAAGTGGCATAGGGTAAGCACAATGACCATTTAGGTCTTCGAGGCCTAAAGCTTAGAGTCACTTATAAATAGTGCGACATCAATGTTATAAAGGTTGGCGAGTATAAACATCGACATCACCATGTCGAGGCCTATCCTGTTTTCACTTTGCTACTTTGGCCACGATGAGGCTCAGAATCAATCTACTGCATGCCAAACTACTTGACATCATGCGATATTATTTTATTCCACACCGGTGACACTAGGATGAGGAGATATGGCTCGACATAGCCAATATGGCATGGAAAAACTGTAGTTAACTTAAAAAATGCCAAATTAATATAAAACGATACTACTTTATACCAAAACTTTATAATTTGCCAATCTTATTGGATAGCAAAACTTTATTAATTTCCTTTACTGAAAAACTGCTGCATCTTATTTCCAAAATTCAAAATATTATTTCAAATAATTAACTAATAATCATAATTAAATAAACTTTTATATGCTTATTTTAGCATAAATAATTCTTCATAATTTAAAATTACATGGAAATTTTCCAAAAATTCATAGAAATTAGAATACCTTTTTCCACATTATATAAAATTTCAAAATCCAGAACTTCAATTTATTATTTAAAATGATTAAAACTAGTAGTTAAGCCACTTCCTCAATAAAAAATTCATAAAATGATCTCTATAATTTGAAAAGTTATGAAATTAAAAATCCATCTCCAAAATAATGTTTTCCATAACATATTAAAATTTTAAATCATTTGGAGGATAAAAACTTCATATTTAATCCCAAAGCAAATTAAACCATTTCTAATCATTCCAGAAGTTCCTATAGCCATTTTTCTATTCAAACAATGATTATTAGATCATAATATGACCAGTCAAACACACAAGATCGGGTATGACCCATGACCAAATAATAATAAAAGATTTAAGAGATGATAAGTGTTATTATTCACCTTAAATTAATGTTGGAGTTTAGATTTGGTGTAGCTCTTAAACCTAAGCTTGCTTTCCCTTAAATCCTAGATTTCGATCTCCTTATTGCTTCCTAATAGCCGGACTTGATTGAGCTTTCCTTTTGGATATTTTTGTTATGAATATGAGAATGATTTAGAAGGTGAGGGTTTAATGAATGAATCTATGCCTATTTTTCCCCTCCCATGTAAAGTTCTATGTATATTAAATTTAAAATGATCTTACTTAATTCATTAAATTTGGCAGGACCACATTAATTAACCATATCTCATTCTTACTAATTATGTATATTATTCTATTTAACCTATCCAATTAAATGTCCTGAATAATGTTAACTAAAAATTATGGATGTTATAGTTAGTTTAGTTTGGTTGAATTTCTGTTTTGAAAAGCGAATGGCATTTAAAATGAAATACACAGAATTTTGTAGAGAAATCCGCATTTTTCGCCATTATGATTTTAAATTTTAGTCATATACCCGTTGATTTTAATTCTGTTTATACACTCGTCATATAAACCATCGAATGCTAAAAGTTTGGTAGTTGGCTATACCGGATACGATATTGATAAATGTTAAAAGTTGAACCTTTTTAGCGAAAAAATAGTAATAGCACTAGTTAAGTGCTATAGTAGTTGTTGGCCTTGTTATAGTATTTTGAAATACTATTTGTTGCATTTTTGGTTTGAAAATGTTTTTAATATGGAAAAGGATTTTAAATGCGATATTTAGGATTTTGATGGTATTTTGTTTTAAAATAGTTTTTGAAATTCTTTATTTTATTTCAATCTTTTTGTTAAGATTTTCTAATTTATATGTAAAATTTTTGAAACTATTTTGGAAAGTGTTGATTTTACTAAAAAAAGTTATCATAATAATGAATGTTTATTTTAATATAAAATAATGAGGTTTATTTTTATTTTAAAGTGATTTTGTTTTTTAAAAGAAGGTAGAATATTTTGAAATAAGTATTTGTGAAATGCTTTATATAAAAATGTTGGATAAAAATAATAAATTAATAAATGGTATTTTGTAGATAAAAGAATAGATTTATAAATGATATTTTATAAAAAGGAAATTAGTATGATTTTGATAAATGGGATAATTAATCACATTTGTGAATTTATAGAGAAATAAGAAATGATCGGTTTATGAAAAGTATTTGGTCCTACTTTAAAACGAAGTTTTGTGTTAAGCATAAAAGGAGTTGTAAAAGGAGTTTATGTTGGCGACTATCGTTGTGATTGTTCATATAACTGTTAGCTGCACAACCATGGTCACAAAATTAGGTGCAACTATCATTGTGATTGTTCGACATAGTGAGGTAGCAATTAGGGTCTGGGTTGCCAGTCGATTTAGGCAACGATATGGCATAGTGTGAAGGCAAGGGGATGGTGAGATTTTGAGGAGGTACGTCGTAGTTTAAGGAATCATGATTTCGAGGTTGTCGTTACTTGATAGCTTCAAATCACGATTCGATGGGGTTGCAAGTTGGACAAGGTGGTGTGGGATGGAGTGCCTGCGTGAAGATAAAGACATGGCAAAGTTTGTTCAAAATTTCATCGACTGAAAGAGGAGTGGAGGCATGTGTATACAAGTTGGAGGTGGTGTGAATGTACAAGTTAGGGTATTGGAGATTGGGGAAGATGTTTTAGTGGGGTGAGAGTAATTAAATTGTTGGTTAAGCTAATTAATGAATATTTTAATCTTTAAATCTTATAAAATGAATATCTCTCTCATACGATATCAAATCAAGACGTGGTCTTTTGTGTTTCACTCGTAGGAGCAATATATACATATTGGAATTCGTTTCGTCAAGTTTGGAGCAAGTGAAATTTTAGGTAAAATCAAATGCCTTTAGATTAATATTATAATGATATATAGTGGATATAAATTATCGTTTTTGTGTTTGAATGGTTTACTAGTTTGGTTTGGATGAATTTATGCCTTGAAAAGGGAAGACATTTGAAATGAAATACAGGGAATTTTGTAGAGAAATCTGGTTTTCTCGCTATTGTGATTTAAAATTTTAGTCATATGCCTGGTGATTTTAATTCTATTTATATACTTGTTATATAAACTGTTGAATGCTAAAAGTTAGGTTGTCGGCCTGATTGGATACGACATTGATAAATGTTAAAAGTTGAACCTTTTTAGTGATAAAGGTGGTAATACCATCGGTCAAATGCTAAGGTAGCTATTGACCTCATTATATATTTTGAAATATTATTAATTACATTTTTGATTTGGAAATGGATTTTAAATGTGATTTTTAGGATTTCTGATGGTACTTTGTTTAAAAATGGTTTTTAACTTCTTTATTTTATTTCAATCTTTTTGTTAAGCTTTTCTAATTAATATGTAAATGTTCTAAAAGTACTTCGAAAAGTATTGATTTTAATAGGAAATTTATTATAATGAATGTTTATTTTAAAAGAAAATAAGGAGGTTTATCTTTTGTTTTAAAGTGATTCTATTTTTTTAAAAGAAGATAGAATAATTTTAAATAAATATTTGTGAAATGCTTTATATAAAAATGTTGTATAAAAAGAATAAATTTATAAATGGTATTTTACAAATAAAAGAATAGATTTATAAATGTTATTTTATAAAAAGGAAATTAATATCATTTTGATAAATTGGAAAATAAATCACATTTGTGAATGCGTAGAGGTGGATGAAATGATCGGTTTATGAAAAGTATTTAGTCCTGTTTTGAAAACAAAGATGTGTTAAGCATAAAAGGATTTATAAGAAGAGTTTTATAAATGAATTTGGAGTTTTATAAAAAGGGCTATAAATAATTTGGAAATTTATTAAAGGAGTTTCATAAATGTTATTCTATAAAAGGAGTTGCAAATATAAAAGAGTTTTAAAAATAAAAAGGATTTTTATAAAGGAATTTTATAAATGGGATTTATAAAAAGAATTTTTATAAAAAGAATGAGGCCCAATTTTCGTAAATGATCATTCAAAATTACAGTAGCATGGAAAGTATTCTTTTCATACCTAACACCAAAAAAATAAAAGTGTTTTGGGTTTATTTTATCAATATTTTAAATGACATTTTTTAACCTAATTATGTATAGTTTTGGAAATGAAATCTATCTCAAGATTTGTGAATATACGTACACCATTGTGATAGGTGGAGTGCATTTTCTAAGTATTGTAAATGTAGTATTTGGTGAATATACTTATACCATTGAAATAAGTATATGAGTACATTTTCTAATTATTGGAAATGTAATATTTTGTGAATATACTTATACTGTTAATATAAGTATATGGAAAAGTTTGTTTTATGAGTATACTTACATAGTGAGATAAGCATATCTATATTTTTCAAGTACTAAAAAGAGTTGAGAGAGTTTATGAATATATCTTTTGTAAATGGTATTTTAATACAAATACTTGAAAAGTGATTTCAATTAATGAAAGGATTAATTAAAAAGGCTTAGTGGTTGATTATGAGCTTAACCAATGTTGGTTTCCATATGGAATTGAATCTGTGGTTGAATTGTTTGTTTATCTGATAGTTAAATAATAGACTATCAAATTTTGGCTAGTCTTGAAACTATGGTTTCTGGTTTGGAGAGACTGGAATAGGATAAACGTGAGTTATCCGAAATCCACTTCGAAAAGGCATAAGAATTCGAATTTTTAAAACATATTGAAGATGTTGGAATCGAAGAAGGAGGTCTTTGAAGTTCAAGCAATGCTTGCGACTAACCGTAAGGATGTAGTAGAAGTAGTGCCTTCGGTTTGGTCAGACCCGAAACAACTTGTATGGATGAATGCGGGCATTGCATTTTGCCTGAAGGGTTATGTTAGCATTCCACATGGGATTTTCTAAGAGAGGAAAAAGGTAACCGTGACCACATAAGACTCACACCCAGTAATGACTGAAACAAGGGATATGCTTTAGGGCTATGTGGTTCGCTACCTTAGGGTATGGTTATCATCTGATCTAGTTCGATATTGACCCATTTATGTATGTTTGTGAATTGGTACGGTTTTTGGCGAAAAACCGAGGTGGTGATCATATTCGATACTATCCAGTAAGGGGTAGGCCAGCTTTGATTTGTATGGGTCGATATGTTTGACCTCAGTACATTATTTAAGAGGTGTGTCGTGACAGGAAATAATCGTAGCCTTACGGACTTAGTTGTGCCCAAATATGTTGAAACATGAGATGCAAAAATTCAAACAATATTGTATATTTATTTTAAACCCTAGGCATTTTTATAGTATCACAGGATTTACTATTTGAAATGGTTTGGCTATTACAAACCCTAGACATTATTATACTACCATAGGATTTTCTATTTGAAATGGTTTGGCTATTGTAACGTAAAAACCTGTCCATGTTTATGTGTATTGTAGTCGTACGAGATACCTTTATTTTTGAAAGGTTCTATAACATTAGAATCCATATGATTTGCATTCCTCGCGTTGGTTTACCAGGCTGATACGGTCGTTATTTTCTTATAATGCTCGGGTTAGACCGAGTATATTTCAAGATTTTGCTTTGGATGCTTTGGAGCTTCAAGAGACAAGTTAGATGCCTCCAAGACAAATTCAAGTATTTTATTTTTCCACTGCATTTGTTGTTTGTATTTATCATCATTTATGAGGACAGACTATTACACGGCTGATGATAGGTTTGTTTACTCTAATTGATTTATGTATATTATAGTTTACTTTTGTAAAGATCTGTTGCATATTATATATTACTCATCACTATGTGAGATTCTGTTATGTCTTTTCGTTCTTTCACCCTAACAATTTGCCTTTCCAACACTTGAATGCTTGGCATATAGATACTGTGGATGAGTTAATGTCGACTTTTTATGGTCGGAAAGGCATATCATTACACGTGGTATCAGAGCTTAGGTTGAGCGAACACCTTGGCCTTGGTGGGGGTAAACTCATTTAAAATGGGGCAACTAACACCTAAAATGAGTTGAGCGGGAGTGTATGTATGTATAAGAGAGAATATATGTTAGTTCTATAAAAATGTTTTATATTTATTATGATTGGTCTATTAAGTGTCTTATGGATTCTGGTCAATATGAGTAGATAATGGTTTGATCAGGATCTCTGAACACTTGGGCGCAAACCGACATGGAATTATTTTGAAATGGGTAAATAAGTTTACCTAGATTTCATATTTTATATGTAAAAGAACAATTTTTAGAAATTGATATAGTATTTATGATGTGTATGTTTGTTAGAAATGATAGTATTTATTATTATCATTTATTATTAGGTTAGTTAGGCTCATTTGGTTTTTGGGCATTGACTGTTGTTTGTTAAATTATTTTATATTAAAAGGAGAAATTATATAAGTATTGTCCACAAAATATGGTTTATAAATAAAAGGATTTAAAATCGAGAATTTGGGAACTTAAATCCTGGTATTTTTGAATTTCTTTTTCAAAGTTTTGGGAAAATAATAGTAGCATTACTTGAAAATATTTATGAACAGAAATATTTTCAAAAAGATTTTAAAAGAGATAGAAAGCACTGAACTCACTTCTGTCACTAGAAAATAATTTTGGTGATTATTGTAGCATCATCGACATTCATTTTCAAGTTTTTAAATAGTGGAATGCTACCATAGTAGTTTTGCTTCAGTATTGTTTTGGTAAAATAAATTTTCACTTAATCCCAAAGATATGGTTTGATATACAAAAGGAGATATGTATATTTTTATTTCAAAGTGATTTGAAATAAAACCTGATGTTTAGTTCTCAAGTTTTCTAGTTATATTATTTTATTGGACTCGTGTATCCTATGCATCAGGGCAGTTTGGTGTGTGCATCTGGTTATAATTTATTGTTTGGTAGTTTTCATTTTTTGAAGTGAAATGGAATTTTTGTTGATTTTGGATAGACATAAACTTCCAAATTGATATATAAATTGAAGCTAAGTTTTTTTGAGAAAATATAAGAAATAAGTTTTTGTAAATTATAAATTTGAGAAGATAATAAGTTAAAACAAGTTTGAAATTTACTGAACATCTTGGTTAATTAAACCAAATTTGATATTGTATATATACTGTTAGGATGTAGTGGAGAATTATACGAATATGAACTTAAGTTTTAAATTGTTGATAAACTTAAATTGTCTTTTATAAGATGATTAATATACTTATGTATGGGCTTTAAAAATGTTGTGGTTGAAAATGAATAGTAATGGGTGGAATTAAGAAACCGATGAAATAAGTACATAAGTTGTACAAAGATCATTTTATTTGCATAACTGTTCTTGATCCAGATTCGAATACATGATTTCGATGTGATTTACACCGATCTTAACAAGGATTTTTCACTTGATTCTTGATGGCAAACACTTGATACAAATTCTTAATATAACCATGAAGTTTTCTATCATAATATATGGCTATGTGAGGAGAACAGAGGTTTCTAATTGAGGAACTTGATCGAAATCCGCATTTGGGAAGTCGAGTGAGTGATATTAGTTTGGAAGTGAAATTTATGTGATCAAGTGAGTAATCGGATTTTATATTGCATACGAATGACATATGTACATCATATGGGCTTTGTTGTCTGTGTTTGGGTTGTCGTTGTGAAGTATGTTGAATTTTCTGTTAGGTGTGGTTGTCGTTGAATTCAAAATCAAATAATCTGAGTAACAAAAAATTGCCAAATCAAATTAGGTGTGGTTGTCATTATGAGTGTTCGATGTAGTGAGATAGCAACTAGGGTTTGGGTTACCGGTTGATTTAGGCAACGATAGGGCATGAAAATTGTTGCAACATGTTTTTTGTGTGAATGTGAGGGGATGCTGAGATTTTGGTTGGGGAGGTGTAGCGTAGTTTAAGGAATCACAATTTCAATATTGTCATGACTTG
Source organism: Allium cepa (assembly GCA_030765085.1). Taxonomy (NCBI): domain Eukaryota; kingdom Viridiplantae; phylum Streptophyta; class Magnoliopsida; order Asparagales; family Amaryllidaceae; genus Allium; species Allium cepa. Next base: position 251,396,299 of record CM060937.1, on the reverse strand, counting down.
ATGGCTTCGAATCGCGATTCAATGGCAGGGTGCGAGCTAGATGAGGTAGTATAGGATGGAGTGCATGCATGAAGAGAGAGACAATGGCGAAGTTGGTTTGAGGTTTCGTCAACTGGAGGAGGAGTGGATGCGTGCGTGCACAGTTTAGATGTGGTATGCATATACAGGGTAGGGTATTGGAGATTAGGGGAATGCATTTGTGGGGAGAGAATAAGTAATTTTTCAATTAAGCTAATTAACGAATATTTTAATCTTTAAATCTTATAAAATGAATATTTATCTCATACGAGGTCCAATTGAGACGTGGTTTTTTACTTTACACTTGTGGGAATGACATATATGCACTGAAATTAGTTTCGTTGTGTGTAGAGCAAGTAGAAAATCATATTCCATTCGATTTTAGATGGAACCGTAATGCTTAAGCGTCCATTGAAATTTCGGTGAGTTAACTATCCTTTGGACGAATACTATAATGATATATGATGGACATAAATTATTATTTTTATGTTTGAATGGTTTATTAGTTTAGTTTGGCTGAATTGCTGCTTTGAAAAGTAAAATGGATATTTAAATGAAATATAGGGAATTTTGTAGAGAAATCCAAATTTCTCGCCATTGTGATTTTAAATTTCAGTTATATACTTGTTGATAATTCCATTTATATTCTTATTATATAAACTATCGAATGCTAAAAGTTTGGTTGTTAGCCATATTGGAAACGATGTTGATAAATGTTAAAAGTTGAACCATTTCTGTGACTAACGTGGTAATAGCATCGGCTAACTGCTATAGTAGCCATTGGCCTCATTATAGTTTTTTGACATACCATTAATTACTGTTTTGATTTGGAAATGGCTTTGATTTGGAAAAGTATTTTAAATGTGATTTTTGGGATTCTCGCTAGTATTTTGTTTAAAAATGGTTTTCGGGATTCTTTATTTTATTTCAACCTTTTTATTAAGCTTTTCTAATTTATATGTAATTGTTTTAAATTTATTTTAGAAAATATTGATTTTAATATAAAATTTATTATAATAACGAATGTTTATTTTATAAGAAAATACGGGTTTATCTTCTATGTTAAAGGGATTCTATTTTACTAAAAAGATAGAATTTAAAAAAAAATAGAATTTCTGAATAAATATTTATGAAATGCTTTATATAATAATGTTGTTTAAAAGAATAAATTTATAAATAAAAGAATAAATTTATAAATAATAACTTATAAAAAGGAAATTAATATCATTTTGATAAACTGGAAAATAAACCACGTTTTTGAATTTATAGAGATATATTAAATAATTAGTTTATGAAAAGCATTTGGTCCTACTTTGAAAATAAATATTTGTGCTAAACATAAAAGGATTTATAAAAAAGTTTTATAAATGAATTTGGAGTTTTATAAAATGAGTTATAAATAAACTTGGAGATTTATAAAAGGAGTTTCAAAAATAATATTTCATAAAAGAAGCTGTAAATATAAAAGAGTTTTATAAACAAGAAGGAATTTGATAAAGAAATTTTATAAAGGGAATTTATAAAAAGAATTTTATAAAAAGACAGACCAAATTTCCATAAATGATGATTATAAATTATGATGGTATGAGAAGTATTCTTTTCATACTTAACACCAAATAGAGAAAAGTTTTTTAGGTTTATTTTATCAATGTTTTAAATGACGTTTGTTTTAACCTAATTAAGTATAGTTTTGAAAATGAAATTTTTCCTAAGATTAATGAATATACTTACACGGTTGAGATAAGTATATGAGTACATTTTCTAAGTATTGGAAATGTAGCGTTTTATATATACTGATACCATTGAGATAAATATAAGAGTACAATTTCTAAGTATTAGAAATGTAGTGTTTAGTGAACATACTTATACTATCGATATAAGTATATGGAGAAGTGTTCTATGTTTTGAAAGTGAAATGTTTTATGAGTATACTTATATAGTTGAGATAAGTATATTAGTATTTTTCAAATATTTATCGATATATCTTTTGTAAAAGGTAATTTAATACAAACATATCTTTTATATAGCTGGGATAAGTGATTTTAGTTTTAATTAATGAAAGGATTAATTAAAGAGGCTTAGTGGTTGCTTATGAGTTTAACCAGTGTTGGCTTCCATATGGAATTAAATCTCTGGTTGAATTGTTTGATTATTTGATAGTTAAATAAGCGACTATTAGAACTTGGTCAGTTTTAGTACTATTGTTAATGGTTAGGAGAGATCGTGATTGGATAATTGTAAGCTATCTGAAGACCACTTTAAACCATTATTATTGTTCGAACTGAAGACATCTTTAAGATGAGGGATTCGAAAATGGAGTTCTTTGAAGTGCAAGGGCTAATTGCTTCAAATTCTAAGGATGTAGAAGAAGTAGTACCTTAGATTTGTTCAGATATTGAACAACTTTTATGGATGAATGCTGACATTGTATTATATCTTAGAGGGCTTTTTTAGCATTCCAAGTGGGATTTTATAGGAGAGAAAGAAGATAATCATGACCTCTTAATCCTTGGACGTGGTAATGACTAAAACATGGGACATGCTCTAAGGCTATGTGGTTTGCTATCATTAGAGTATGATCATAACTCGATCTAGATTGATATTGACCCATTTATTATGCTTGTGATTTGGTATGGTTGTTGGATGATAACCGAGGTGGTGATTATATTATGTACTATCTAGTAAGAGGTATGCTAGCCGTAATTTGCAGGGGTCGATAGGTTTAACCTTGGTATATTTTTCTAGAGGTGTACTGTGATAAGTGGTCTCGGTAGCCTTGTCATTGTATGGAATACATTCTCCAATAAGTGCCTTACGGACTTTGTTGTGACCAAATATATTAGAATGTGAGATGCAAGCATTCTAACTATATTATATATTTATTTTAAACCCTAAGCATTATTATAATATCACACGATTTTCTATTTAAATTGGTTTGGCTATCGTAAGGTAAAAAGCCATCCGTGTTTACGTGCGGCGCGGTCTTATGAGATACCTTTATTTTTGAAAGGTTGTATAACATTAGAATTTACTTGATTTGAATTTCTCATACTAGTTTAACAGACTGATCAGGGCATTATATTCTTACAATTCTCTAGTCAGATCGAGTATTTTTCCAGATTTAGCTTCAGATGCTTTGGATCTTTATGAGACAAGCTGGATGCCTCCATAATGTATTTACCTGTTTTAGTTTTCCACATTTGTTGTTTTTACTTATTATCATTTATGATGATAGGCTGTTATAACTATCCGGGTCGATGGTAGGTTAGTTTACTTTAATTTATGTACGTATATTACAATTTTCTTTTGTAATGATCTGTCATATATTATATATTACTCGTCACGATGTGGCATTATGTTCCGCCTTTTCTTCCTTTCACCCGAACACTACGTCTTTCTGACACTTGGATGCTTGGAATAAGGATACCGCAGATGTATTAGTGTTGACTTTTGAGGGTCGAAAAGGAGGGTCATTACAATGCCCTAAGCGTAATTATTTAAATTGTTATATTTATCTAACTCGATAACCAATCTTGTTTGAAATAAAAGGTATTTTCTTTCTATTATATGTTTGAGATTTATGTTAATTAATTAATTTAATTAAAATTATATTTAATAGCAAATTCATAAATGGTATGTTTTGTGATAATAGTTGCAAAGTGTTGTAACTGTGAGTAATTTATCACAATGAAGACAAATATACCATTTTAAATATTCCTAGTCAAGATGCATCGAGACTATCTATTGGTGTATTCGTTGAGACTAGAGTACGTAATGCTCTCCAAACATTAGATAGTGTATTACTCATGACTACTAGGGGGCACCAAGAGGTTACATACTAATAGTTATTGGATAACTATAGATCACTTGACGGTTTTCTATTAGTTAATATAACTAAGGTTAAAAATAAAATACCAATATGACGAATTTACATAGTTCTCCCAATCTGAGAATACTGTTGATCTTTAATATGAATTCCGCTTTGATTATAGTCAAATAATAGCACAACGTCCATCGAGTGGCTATAGTTGGGTCAAGTGGAAATATTTGAAGTAAAGCATTATCCAAGAGAAAATCTGTCTCCTCAATTATATGGGGTCAGTATCATGGTCAACACAAGTCAAGTCAAAGTTAAAGTCTTTAGCCAGAGCATTTTGGTTAATAATAATTGTCATTATTGAACCAAGGACTGTGTGTTTGGACTATAAAGTTGAATGTGGACGATACTGAAAATTTGTCCATTACCAAATTCCATAAGTCTAAAGTGATATAGTTTTGGCGAAGAGAATCGGTGTAAATAAAATTCACAACCAGGTAACACTGTTTAAAATGAAATTGGATTTTACCAAAAAAATAAGTGATAAATTTGGCTAAAATGTCACACCATCTACTAAGTGACGTATAAATGTTAACATTCAAATAGTTCAATGTTAATCGCAGACCAAATTTACACCTAATAAGTTACACAACCGAAATAATGAATTCACTTGAGACTGAATAATTTAATCAGTTTATAATTGTTATAAATATAATAATTTAGTTAATATTTATGAAGTATTAATTATAGTTGTTTTTAATATGATTTGAGGAATAACTATTATTGAATATATTATAATAGTTATAAATATATCCATCAATATGGGATATCGATAAGCAATTAAATTAGATTTCATTAATAATATTTATTTGGGCTTAAATGAATATTGGCCCACGATGATAGGTTGGTAATTTTGACTTTGGTGGGGTTATAGGTAGCGGCTAAACCGGATTAGGGGTGTTAGAACTGAATGGCTTAGATAAAGTGAGAATTCGTATGAGATACGATCCATTATTTTCTCTCTCCTATCCACTATTTAAACACCTCAAACCCTAATTGAATAGGATCTTTTGGCTGCCACTATTCCAATCTATTGTGGTCGATTGCATCCCTTGGATGCTCAAGCAAATCCAAATCAAATTAATTCAAAAGCCAATTGTAATTTGATAGTCAAAGATCTACGGTTCAAAGATAGCAGTCCGCCACGAAAAGCTTTCAAAGGAGACATAGGTCATCATTACAAGGTGTTTTTCAAAGCATTAGTTTTAGTTATGTTTATACTACATTATATAGTTTATAATTTTTGAATAATATTTTATTATTCATACATGTTATTATTATATTGTCAATTAGGTGACAATTCTTATATGTATTGATGCACAACCGAATAATTTTATTTATAATAACTGTTATTTTATTAATTAACGCACATGCACACGCACACACACATAAATATTAATATATCATTTAATTATACCTATAATTTTTTTGTTTAATTATAACGTCATCTCATGCTAATAATTAAACAAATATTTCTATACATGAATATTTATAGTAATTTTAATTTTTGATAGCTATAAAATATTTTTAATAATTATCAACTATTATTTAATACAGGTAAATAGGCATAAGGAAGAAGTTGCAAAAAAATTTAGTCTCAAGGACGACAAGTTTGCTTTTTAGTCATTTTTTAGTGTAAACTGAAAATGAGAGTTACAATTATCATTCTGTGATTTACACTAAAAGTGTCCTTCAGCCTAAAAAACAAACTTCTTGTCCCTGAAACTAAATTTTTCTCTACTTTTTCCTCGAGCCAATAAACCCCTATTTAATATTGTTGAGTCAATATACTATGTAAATAATTTATATATGATAAAGTATGTGTCAAAATTTAACTCTTAAATTTTATAAAATTATATTATCATGAAATAAGCTCTTGGCCAGAAATGAGAATTAAAAAAAATCATTTTTCCTATTTTTAGAAATTATTATAATATAGGACCAAAAATAATTAAATAATAAAAAATTAATTTTGGCTGAAAATTATGGAAAATTTTCCATACCTCAAAATATTATGCTAGATTTTCTAAAAATATAAAATTGGAATAATATGTTTCGAAAATATTTTTAATAATATATTATTATTTTTGACTAATTAATCAATTTATATATATATTAGGATAATAATATTTATAAAAAAAATTGTGTTATGCATACGATCTGGAAGTGTTTATTAAAAATAATAATAATTCTTTAATTTTATCAGTCAATATATATTTATATATGTATGTATACATTTAGATACTATAAATATACTTTTGAATATATATGTATATATTTGTTTATTTATTTAAAATATCATTATTTTATTGTTGATATATATATGTATATATCAGTTCATAATTTTAAAAATATAACTTTTATATACTTTGTGTTTATATATTATATTATAATTTATTATAATACATACATACATATTATTTATATTTTACATATATATAAGTTATATACATGTATGTATGTATTTTTAAATACATATTTTTGTCAATTTAAGTAGGGGTTTATAGAGGACCCTTACCTCTTTTTTTAATAGAAATAAGAAGTTACATAAATATGGTTGGATAAACAAAACCAACCCAGAAACAAAAGGAAAACATGCTTGGACTATAAACAAAACCAAGCCATCTGTCAAGAACTAACCTATCATTAAAACTGTACAAAAATGTGTTATGCCAAGCAATAACCCTATGCTTTATTCCTTGCGAGAAAACATACATAATTTCTTTCGCATTCCTAGCCTTGCCTTCAAACAACCTAGTGTTTCTCTCATTCCAAACTTCAGTAGGGATAGTTTTCACGGTCCATAGCAACACTTTCGAGTTGCCATTCTTCCATCTAGTAGCTAAAAAGAACATATACCACTCTTGCACACTGTCTTTGCTTATATAATGATAACCTCCAACTTCAAGAATTTGTTCTAGGATTTGATGCACAACTTGGCAATGGAAGAAAAGGTGAAGATTCATCTCATTTGTGGTTTTACTGGGGCTATAGAGGGAGGAATTCAACATCCCATGTGACAAAGCTTGCCCTGCATGAATATCAGTCTTTAGCAGTCTCCAAAGAACAAGATTCTTCCTTTCCTTGATGTTTCCCAAACCTTGGAATGACAAGAATCATAAATTTGACAATTGTTTTGAGTCAACAGATTATAGACAAGTCTGATGTAGCGTATTGAAGATAGAGAATCCTAAAATAAGGTGTCACAACCATAGAAATGGTTTAACTGATTAGATATGTCTCCATGGATCTAGACTCCAGTGGAAATTGGGGCGCTCCATGGTATATCGGCCTAGATTTATGAAGTTAAATACCTTAGGTGGTGGCTAAGTCTATTTGATGTGGTATATCGAGTCCAGTAATAATAATGAAGGACTTCTGAGTAATCATTACTAGTCCTGATAGCATGGAGATGTTGAATTTATGTGATTCAAATATTTCCAAAGAAGATAAGAAAATAATTAATTGATTCAGTCAATCAATTAATTAGGCTGTATATGGAATGATAAAGAGGAAAGATAAGCGTAGTATCTTTTAGAGAATGGAAACTAATTAATTGTTAATCAATCAATTAGTCAGATTTATTATATGAAGATAGAGAAGGTTATACATGGAGATTAATTTAAGCAATAGAAATTTATGGAAACATAAATTTTTTGTCATTTATGTGCATTGGAATCAAATCAAGTAATTTGGAAAGGTTGTCACATAATCTGGATTTTTCTTCATCTCCAAGCATCCTTCATTTTCATGCCTATTTAAATGAAGGAAGTTCTTCTTCATATGTGTGTGAGCGTGTGAGAGAGCATCCACCATTATCCTCTTCTTCGGTAAACCCTAATTTCTGCAGTCAATCAATTAGGGTTTTGAGCGTAAGTAAGTCTTTGGATAAATTGATTATTCAATTTGTAATTATAGGTTAGTCTCTCCACTTTGCTATCTATAATTTTGTAATCTCTCTCATCTTTTGTACTCTTTCTTCGGTGAAATAAAGAATAGTTGTTGGGTCCGTGGACGTAGGCAATCTAGCCGAACCACGTTAAATCTCTGTGTTTTCCTTTCTTCTGTATTTTTTTGTTTGGTGGTTATTTTTCATTGAATTTGTTGTTGGTAATTAATCGACAAGCTAGATCCTTCTTTTGATTGTTTCCGTGCATTAGCATTCCGCTGCGTTTTTGGAGTTTGTGCGAATCAATTGAATTTCCGCACAACAGTTTGGTATCGGAGCTAGCTGTCTTGTTCTAGATTAGTTATCAATGAAAAATTCTTTCAGTAGTGGTATGAAAAATTATGGCATCACCAAATTTGTTAGAAAAGAAGTTTTTGGGGCATGGAAGGTGAAGACTAATGACGGTGTTCTTCAGCAACCATTTCGTTCATCTAAAGGAAGAGATAAAAGCCAAAAGCGCCTTGGAGGTAGAGATTTGCATAGGTCTCATTTCATGGGTCCTAGAAGGGGTGCTTGCCATTATTGTAAGAAGAAGGGACATTTCATACGGGATTGTCCAGCTCTTAGAAAGAAGAGAGAGAAGAAGGAGAAAGCTTCAGTTTTGCCAGCAGTTAGATCAGATGTGAATAGAAGTGATAGTAATACATCATTACCTTCAGCCAGTATTTCACCTTTAGAGCATACAAGTTGGGTGATTGATTCTGGAGCCTCTTGTCATATGACGCCAAATAGGAGCTGTTTTGTCAGTTACAAGAAAATTGATGGCGGAGCAGTTCATATGGGGAATGACACATCTTGTCATGTTGTGGGCGTTGGAAGTGTGAGGTTTAGGATGCATGATGGTGTTGTTAGGACTATCACGGATGTTAGACATGTTCCGATGCTGCGTAGAAGTTTGTTATCAGTTGGAGCTTTGAGTAGACTTGGTATGAGGATAATAATAGATGGAGAGAATTTGAGAGTGGCGAAGGGTTCCTTGGTAGTGATGAAAGGGGTGCGAGTTAATGATATTTATGTGCTTCATGGAGAGACAGTCTTAGAAGAGTCGGTAGTTTCTACTGATTCTAGTATTTTAGATTCTACTCAATTATGGCATCTTCGTTTAGGTCATGTTGATGAGGAGAGTCTTGAAGTATTGAAGAAGCGCGGGTTGATTGATGGTGTTTGTCAGTCAAAGTCTAGCTCTTGTGGAGATTGTTCTTTTGGAAAGAAGAAGCATGTCACATTTGATGTTGGAAGACCTAGAGCTACAGAGTTTCTAGAGTATGTTTATTCTTATGTGTGGGGACCCACCCCAGTTGCATCTTTTGGTGGAGCCAGTTACTTCGTCTTATTTATGGATGATTTCTCACGTAAGGTTTGGGTCTATTTCTTAAAGGCCAAACATGAAATATTTGCCCAATTTTGTAAGTGGAAGACCTTGGTAGAGAAGCAGTCGAGGAAGCATTTGAAGGTTCTCAAAGTTGGAAATAGTAGTGAATTTATGTCACAAGAATTCACTAACTATAGTGAGTCCGAGCATGTAATTAGATATTTTTCTATTTCTGCTGAGTCACATTGTTGTTATGGAGTGGCGGAGAGCGTGTGTCGGATATTATGGGAGAGAGCTACGAGCTTGAGAACGACTGCTGGTCTAGAAGCGGGATTTATGGCAGAAGCGATATCTATGGCAGTATTTCTCATCAACCGCACACCTTCTATTGCCATAGATATGAAGATCCCAGAAGAGATATGGAAAAGAGAGCCTGTTAATTATTCATTCCTTAAAGTGTTTGGTTGTTCAGCTTATTTAGAAGATGAGAGACATGATAAGTTGAAGCCTAGGGAAAGCAAGCACATTTTGTTAGGCTATAGAGAAGGAGTGAAGAGGTATAGGTTGTGGTGTAAAACAGCTAAGAGAATTATGACTAGCAGGCATGCGATATTTGATGAGAGGTCTTTGTTGAAGGTGGAGCCTCTATCAAGTGATGACATTGGAAGGACAGAAAATTGCCAAACACATTTGGAGTCATCAGATTGTTTTCATATTCAGAAAGATATTGGTATTTCCGATGATACCATGGTTGATGAGAAGATTACAGAGGTTCAAACTCTAGGTGGAGCTCACTTGCTGGAAAGGCCTTTTGGTTCAGTTGGCCCTATTTGTAAGCATATTTGTAGCGATGATTCTTCATCTTATGCTTTGAATGTTGTGGAGCTTGTTGGTGAGTCTGTTGATGTTGATTTAGGAAAGTCTAGCAAAATTCTTATGGAGGAGATTGGAGTAGATAATATTGAGTATGTCCTCACTCAATTTGGAATGGAGAAGGTGAAGCGCGCTTGTTAAATCTCCATTGGTCTCTCGAATATTAGTATCTACATGTTCGTCTCCAATATCGGATTTGTTGAAGAATTTTGATACTTTCTCGTATGCATTATGTTTGTTGATGTGCATACTATCTTTCTTGTGCTTGGGAAAGATTTGGAAGCACTATTTGGGCAATATTGCCCATACTAGTTCACATTGAACTTGTTGACGTAGACCCAACATTTTTTCAAGATGTGGTGATGTAGAGAGATAGTTATATTTGAATCAAGGTGGAGTGTTGAATTTATGTGATTCAAATATTTCCAAAGAAGATAAGAAAATAATTAATTGATTCAGTCAATCAATTAATCAGGCTGTATATGGAATGATAAAGAGGAAAGATATGCGTGGTATCTTTTAGAGAATGGAAACTAATTAATTGTTAATCAATCAATTAGTCAGATTTATTATATGAAGATAGAGAAGGTTATACATGGAGATTAATTTAAGCAATAGAAATTTATGGAAACATAAATTTTTTGTCATTTATGTGCATTGGAATCAAATCAAGTAATTTGGAAAGGTTGTCACATAATCTGGACTTTTCTTCATCTCCAAGCATCCTTCATTTTCATGCCTATTTAAATGAAGGAAGTTCTTCTTCATATGTGTGTGAGCGTGTGAGAGAGCATCCACCATTATCCTCTTCTTCGGTAAACCCTAATTTCTGCAGTCAATCAATTAGGGTTTTGAGCGTAAGTAAGTCTTTGGATAAATTGATTATTCAATTTGTAATTATAGGTTAGTCTCTCCACTTTGCTACCTATAATTTTGTAATCTCTCTCATCTTTTGTACTCTTTCTTCAGTGAAATAAAGAATAGTTGTTGGGTCCGTGGACGTAGGCAATCTAGCCGAACCACGTTAAATCTCTGTGTTTTCCTTTCTTCTGTATTTTTTTGTTTGGTGATTATTTTTCATTGAATTTGTTGTTGGTAATTAATCGACAAGCTAGATCCTTCTTTTGATTGTTTCCGCGCATTAGCATTCCGCTGCGTTTTTGGAGTTTGTGCGAATCAATTGAATTTCCGCACAACAGGAGAAATCATGTAGAGTATGAAATATGTCCTTTAGTGACTTAGAGTTTGGTTTTGTGAAAATCATGAGATCATTGGCAAAAAAATAAAGAGATTGGGGGATCATGGAATTTTGGGTGATAATCTATTGCTTTTTTGGAATATCTATTTTTAACAGGATAGAGAGCATCTCCATAACTAATGAGAAAAATAGGAGCTAATCGGATCTCCTTGGCAAAGGCCCTGGGTGCCTTGGAAGTAGCCCTTGATCTGGCCATTAACCTGTACTACAAATATGGCAATGGTGAGATACAGTTCAATCCACTTGATGTATTTAAGGGGAAAAACCATTATGGTTAAGGCATGAACGATTGAGATCCATTTCACGAAGTCAAAAGCCTTCTTGATATAAATTTTCATACAATACCTAGGATTTAAGTGTGAGCTTTCATAACCTCTTTGTAGTTCATGAGACATTAATATGCTATCGATTATGCTTCGTTCACTAAAAAAAAGCACTTTGATTAAATGAGATAATGGTACCAAGCACCTGTTTGAGTATTCAAGCAAGAAATCTAAAGATGCATTTGTATATAGTATTCAGTAGCTAATTGCCCTAAAATGATTTACAGAGTTGGCGGTCTTCACTTTGGGGATCAGGCAGATAGTGGTCGAGTTTGTCCCATGAGCATGCGATTGCCAATGAATTTTTTTGCATAGCCTTGAGAAAGTCCTTGCCAACAATGTTCTAGCAACTAATGAAAAACTTAGATTAAAATAATTCGGACCTCCTGAGTTGGACTTTGGGATGGAAAATAAGGCCCTTTTTATATCTTCAGCAGAAATATCCTCTTGCAGTAAATTTGCCTAGGTTTCTGTCAGATTAGAGAATGGAAGCAAGTCAAGACAGCTTGAGTTGATGGTCTAAGGATCCTTGCTGCTAAGTATGTTGGATAAATGGTTCACAAAAGCTTCGGAGACTTCATCGTGGCCTTCATAGAACATATTATTGTCATCATAGATGGTTTATACATGGCTAGGTTTTGGTGTTGAACTTTAATAGTTGTGATAGAAAGTAGTGTTCTTGTCTCCTTTTGTATTCCACTTGTCTCTGCATTTCTATTTGAGCGTATTTGCTTCTATGACGTGCAATGGTTAGTTTGCCAGAGAATATGTGCTCCTGCAAAGAAATTTTAGTGTTTGTAGGATTAAGTATAAGATCATATTGTACCTTTTCGAGTTTTAGTTGTAGATTAGAGGACATCTTGAAGTCTTTTCCATAAGTTTCCTTGCTACAAGATTTGAGGATGGATTTGGTGTGTTTGAGTTGAGTTTAAAGTTTAAACATAGGATTTCCATAAAATGTCATCGTCCAGGCTTTACAGACAATTTCAATGAATTCGGAGTTTCACACCATGCATTGAAAATTTTAAATGATGAAGGAGGTCTAAAGTCAGGATGCCTAAAATTGAGGATGAGGGGAGAGTGGTTTGATAGCATGAGGGTGACATCATATATGATGTTAGGAAAGGCTAAAAAGTTTTACCGATTTATGAAAATTCTATCAAATTTCGAGAAGGTATGAACATCTACTCTTGCATACTATCAATTGCAGGGTTCCATTAGGTAATTATGAAAACTTTCTCCCTTATGATTATCGGGTCGGATTTAAGGACTTTAGTTCCCTTATTTTCATCTTCAAAGTGAAAGAAAAATAGCTTATCGTCTGACTTCACTTTGATGCCATTGAGCTTTTCCGATACCAGTCAAAGATGATACAAAACTGTGGCATACGAGAGAGATTTGTCTAAAAGTAACCCTACCAAGTAGCGCTTCTAGTATTTTGTGCCTTCATCCACAACTTCTTTCGGTGGAATGATTGCGCTTGACTTGGAAAAAGAGATTTGAAAGTTCCTTGGTTTGTACTTTCCCACTTTTTTGTCAACTTTGTAAAAAGTCCTAAGTAGGGACTTGCCTCCCTTGCAAACTGGTAAGATCAAGAATGGGAAAATTGGGTTTCAAAAGGCGAAGTGACTATAAGTTGCAGTGAAGAGGGTCAGAGCACAATGGGTCGAATCTATGCGCTTGATCTGGATTGGTGCTAGGGTTTAGGGGGTCACGAGGACATGGTAGGGGTAGAGGATCAAGTGGATAGGAAGGAGGTGGCTTTCTGAATAGAAGAGGAGGAGAATCAGCTGGATTGAAGGTTGTGGTGGAGGAGGAGGCCATGGCTCAGGCTTATTTTATTCTCTTGAAATTATTTAAACAAAATTAACTTATACATTTATGTATGTGTGTATGTGCGTGTATTTGTACGTGTGTAGATTTCAAATATTTATATAAATATCAAGGTTAAATACATACATATGTTTGGACAACATACAATACATATGGTTAAGCTAACATGTCCATTGTGATGTAAATTCGAACATCTATATACCGACATGTTATACCTTGCATAAGTTATCATGTTACACATACACACAAATATATATATATATATATATATATATATATGATACATATGTGTACATATATATAATATAAATTAAATAAAACTCTATGTAATTTATAGATTTAAATAAAATAAGAGGTTTTATTTAAACAAAATTTAGAAATATTCTAAATGAATTAGACTTCATAGGTCCAAAAAGGTTTTTTTTTTTTTTTGAAATTCACTCATAATTTTTATTACGGGCTGGCCTAGTTCCACTAAAATGATATGCCCATTTCAGTATAAAGCTTACAAGAAGCACACGTGTACATGAAATGATCAGTAGATAGTTTTCCGTTGTTATTGGCCTTCTTCTGTAGTGGACACTAAAACTTTAAAGATGTCACTAGCTAAATTCTGATGGTGACTGATCTTTGTAATTGTTCCTAGTAAAATCTATGACCTTTCTCTATAAGAAAAGTTGTGATGACCAGTTTCAATGAGCCTGAATAGATTTTGGAGTTGCAACTTATTTTTTCGGTCTATGGGATTCATATCTTCTACATAAGCACCTACTTATCGTTTAATCTCATGTTAGGGTTGTTTTAGTCCATTTAATTAAACCCACTTTCTTCACTAGGAGGATCCCCACATACCCATATCTAATTAAGTAAAACCCTAGTTTCTTTTACGAAATCAAATTAGGACTTTAGCTTTTAGGTACGTTCTCTTTAATAACCTTGCTTTCTATGCTGTAATTATGCATAAATTTAATTAAATAAAAAAATTTAAATTTAATATTTGATAATTAATGTCTTGAGAATAATTTTTTTAATTAAATAATAATTTATAAAAGGTTTTATCGTAACAAATTGAATCAAATAAGTAAATTCTCTTCGAATAATATATTAAATTGAATAAATTATTTTAATTGAATATGAAATATTTTGAAAGGTAAATAATTTTCAATATGTTTTCAATAGTTGGAAAATAAAATAAATAATTATTGAAATGTAAGAAATCGTGCGACTATCAAGAAATATATATTCTGGATGATGAAGTATAAATTAATTTAAATAAGGTTGGAATTTATTTTACAAATAAACTAGAAGGAATTGTGGAAAGAAAATATACGAAATGAAAGTTTAATTGAGTGAGGCTTAGCCCAAATTAATGTCTAGCCATTAAATTAAACAAGCCCAACCCATACTCTCTCCTTATTTCTCTTGAATATTCTTCCTACTTCCTTATCCTGAACCCGCTATAAAAAATTAACCCTAACGCCAGAATTTCCCTTAAGGAAAAAAATCATGTTCACTAATATATATTTATATATATATATAATAGTAATAATAACAATAATCATAATATTCATAGGCATATTCGGCGCTTGATTTAAAGGGGGAGGCACGACCTGACATTTGTTGAAGGGGAGAAGACGATTGATGAATGAGCAGAGGCCGATTCGGTTTGGGTGACACAGCCCAATATTGTGATCTAGTTTGTGGCACAGGCTTTCAAGCAAAGCAGAGGGTAAACTTCGATCGATGAGGAAGTGATGCGATGGATGTTGACATGAATATGAGGAGGATGGTGTGAGCAACGAGGATGGCGAAGACGTTTGCAGACGCTGTTGTCGAGCAAAGACCCTATAGAGCTGTAGCTCGTGCGCGATATTGGAGGATCAAAACTATGACCTAGAGGCGAAGACTTAGGAAAATAGTTGGATTTGGTAGCAATGACATTCATCCAATAGGGTTTTAGTAGCCGTCTTTCATTGTGTAGTCATTGTTTGTAAGTTCACGTGTCGTTTCGGTGAGTATTTCTCACTTATAAGTATATCTAAAGTTATTTATTCACGATATATACTAGTACGGGGCCGTGCTTCGCACACGGGTTGTTTATATTATTGTATAGGTAGATATTTTGTTTGAGCGCAAACCCATAAATGGAAAGCATGGGCATTTTCGAAATTTCAAAAAGACACCGAGTAAATTAGTTCAATGAATTTTCTTTATTAGTAGTAGAGATATGCATATAATCCCGGTATTGGTTGAATTTCTTTGTTGATATTTTTGTTTGGGTTTTGATTGCTTATGTATGTTGAATTGGATTGTTTAGATGAATCGTGGTTCGGGATATTTAATTGATTGAGTGAGATCAGATTTGTTTTTATTAGATTTTCGAAATGTAAAGGAAATCGCTGGCCGTCTGTATTTTAATTTGTGTAATTTATTTATACTGTGTATAGTGTATCAATGGCCAAACTTTACCTCATGACTTTTATTTTAGATAATTTGTAGATTTTCCCATTTTAAATATTTTTAAGAAGTTACAGGAAATCAATTATGGGATTTTAAATTTATTTAAATTATATTTATAAATAAATACGTGGTTGAATAATACTAATATATACATACATACATACATACATATATATATATATATATATATATATATATATATATGAGACACGAGTCAAGATATCAAAGAAAGACTTAAAGTCCCTTTCCCTTGGGGTATGTTGGGTAGCTACCCTATATTAAAGGGATGGTAGAAATATACGATGATTACCGGGGTAATCAAATGGGATCATACTTGTTATTATTCTCGATATACATTATTATTTTATCCATATTCCTTTGGTGTATTTGTTTCCTAGTAGAATTTAAGTTTTTAAAGATGGTTGTAAATAAAGAGTTGTTAACTAGACTAGTAGTATCGACATTGCTGAATGTGAATAAACCTCTATGTGGCTTTTAATAAAGTAGCATAATCCGTTATAAATCAGAATGCATAGCGGACGTTGATAAATATCGTTACGCTGAAGGCTGTTGCTTGTTTGATTTTTTGATATGTGCTTGGTTGTATTAATTTTTGTTTTAAATTGGCCAAGTCCAAAATATGGGAATCGAGTTGGAGACGTTACTCAATTATTTCAAAACCCACTTGAATTTGGACAAAGCCAAATATAAATAAAAACTAGAGGTTTACCTAAGTCTGAACCATTAGGGAAAAAATAATATGTTTAACAAATAATAATTATAACAATATACAACTAAAATATTGAATGAAAATTAAAATAAATCAAATTAATCGAATGCTTGATTGTTATTACTGATTGTTGAATTAAATGTATATACGAATTTTGAAAATAAATTAAACAAGCAGATGATTTAATAAAATAAGATGATTGTTTTATAAATTGATTGAAAATACTTTGATAGTTTGTTTTAATGTTAATTTGTCTATTGAATGCTTTGAAAATTCTAGTCGATGTGTCTGACTAACATTATTAATAAGGGTTGCTAAACATAGGTCGAGACATCTCCACAAAATCTTATAAAACAATATTTTCAAAAAAATGCAATATTTCAAAACAGAATATAATGTGTTAAAAGAAGGTAGAAAATGCGGTAACATTTATCCAATCTGAAAACATGTCCTTTAACTTCTTTGTATGAATTAAATATTGGTCAACTATAATAAGATCCACTCCCAAAGCTTTCGAATTGCTTGCCTGTTTTACATCAAAAAAAGGGGCAGCTACTAGCATTGTTAAATGTCACAGAAACGATGCATTAATTTAAAGTTCATGTTTTATTTGAACAAGTATTGCTTTATTCCTTGATTTAAGATTCTTACCAAGTGTTCCCTATGGATGAAAACAACTTTAGTAATCAATTTAGTGCTGCAGCTTTAAAAGATAGCCCTCTGAGTAAATTAAATTATTAGCTGGACAATGCAAAGGAAATAGAATAAACATGGAGAACTTAAGGTAAAAGGTCCACCAATTCTCCGAACTTTTTTTTTCTATGGAGCATTAAAAATATGTGACGGAGGACCACCATCAGACTCAGGGGCTCTCAAAGAAACCCAATATTAAATTTTGTTATAAAGACTAATGCAAATATTTAAAAAAAATTAATTAAATATGAATTTATCTATTTATTTTGAAAAAAAAGCAAACTTCTGGTGCAAATGTAGTCCACGTAAAACATATAGAGCCTTTGATAACTGGGACCTATTTTCATGTACAACTACCGAAATCCAATGTTTTAAAAAAAATATCAATTACTTTAATAGCGAAACAAATATTAATATGTGCAGTCTTTATTTTATATGTACATTATGGAAGATGAAATAAATTAAAATGACTATATATATATATATATATATATATATGAATGTATGTATGTCTGCATGTGTGTATATAGCACATTTCTTTTCAATCCTAATCATATGAAGATTTTAAACATGATATAAAGAGCATACTTCTTTTCAATTTCAATCGTAATCATAAGAAGGTTATCGAATATGATAACTATGACATAGAAGAAAGCAAGAGCTTTTTATTTTTTTATTTTTTGTTAGAACTAATAATGATTTCATTTTTCTTATCTATTTGTATTAATAGAAATCAGGTGTATTCAGCTATAAAATGGAACATCATAGATGCTTCATGAGTTTAATATTAATGGCACCTTACATGGTTAGCATATAGCCTAACATGGATAGTTTCTTGCTTTCTATGTTACAAATGTATCACATAACACTATATTTGGCCTTTCAATAGTATAATATATACAAGTAAGTGGTAAAACTAATATAGAAAGAGTTGACAGAAGTTATTCACTAAATTTTGATGAGGTTGGCTTATCTTTGTTATCTTAATAGAATAACCATTGGATCAGTAGGCTAGAGGGAAAAAAATAAAGACACAAAACTTCTACTACGTAGGAAAAAAATTCAATGAGTAGGCTGCTGCAATATGCAGCAACAAGAAAAGTAAATGAAAAATAAAAATCATTTGAAAATTGTTATCCCGCTTTTCGATCGGATGGTAAATGGACGAATCCGACGAATCAAACTTCAAAACTATCAAGACTGGACGTTCAAGAAATGATTGCAAAGCCCAAAAACCAAAGTACAACCAAGATCACAACACAAATACCAAACCACCACACAAACTTAAGGCCCCAAAGCCCCGTATTGTAGGGTCGGTACCGACTCATAGAATCTTCTCTTAGGGGACCCATCTTCTGCCTATGATCCCTTCTTTGCGTCAAAGCCCTATTTTCAATGTTGTTTTGTTGATCCATTACAATTTTCCACCAATCTCTACGAACCCTATATCAGGAACTTTGTTCATCTACAACTCCGTCATTTGGACTTTAAAATAAGCTATTATAGATGCAAACAACTATGGAATCACGAAGCTAGCCACAGAACGAGCCGAAGCAAAGATTTCAAAATGACCAATTTAGTCATTTTAGGGGTCGGTGTCAACCCCTAACTTTGGAGTCGTACCGATCTATACCAAAGTGATGATGTGGTACTCTATTTCATGAAGAGTTAATCTATAGCAAGAAGAATGGCCTGAAAATCTTTTGACAAGATTTTAGGCTCCCTGCCTCTACAAATAGAGATGTAGAGCTTATTTTTAGGATCTTTTGACTCTATTTCCACTCTACTCTATAGTCTTGTAATTCTAAAAATATTAGTGTCAGAATTGTACCGACCCATAAGAACTTATGCCCTCAAGTTAGAAGTTAAGAAACAAAATCATTGAGTGAACATTGTGTAGTTAAATCGCTTGGTAGATCCAATGCGACAGAGGTGCAAAAAGTCATAGCGGGGATATAGTGATGATATAGCAGGATACAGCGGATGATTCTAAAATAGCATATAAAACTCGTACTTAATGTTTTTACAAATATATAAATGTTAATTAAATGAAAAATTAACATTCAATTGAATTATAGTTAATAAATAAATAATTTTGAATAAAAACATATGCGGATATACTGTAAATAAACGTAAAACTATTATATAACATAATTGAAATTAGTAGAATATTAGAGTATTTTCATTTCTGAATATATATTGAAATTCAATTACACAAATTAATTTCATAATTTTACAATATATAGATGTCATTTTTCAATTCATTTCTTTTAAAGAAAATATAGCGGGAATAGCTGAATATAGTGGCAATAGCGGGGCTTAAAGCGGAAAGGCTATATTTGAGGCTATATGAAAAAATCGTAGCGGTAGAAATCCGCTATGAGATACAGCAGGGTTATAGCGGGGTAATAGCGGGGCATTAACTGCACAGAGTGAACATATGCCAGAGTTTGACAAACCACTATAAATCTCAGTGTGTTAATTTCTTACTTATTTTAATTTGTATTTTTTACTTTTTTTTATCTTCTACTTTGTTTGGATGTTTGTGCCATTTTTGATCCAAACATTTTGGTGCTTTCACTGAGAAACAGTTGAACTCGTTGATTTAAGATCTAAAAAGGATTCTAAATGGCTAGATAGTAAACTAAAAGGACTGTTATTAGAGGAAATCAACTAGAGGGTAGCCAAAAGGCGTCTTCAAAAGCTAACCCCCATCAATCTACATAACCAGGGACGAGATGGAAACTATAAAGAATGTATTGTAAGAAGGATGATGACACACTAGGAAGAGACGATGGAGGATTTCTTCAGAAGGATGAGACAGATTGGAATGGCTAAAGTGCTGCAAATCAAAATAAGAGACTGAAAGCCAAAGTGCATGTAGCTGGAGTTGGAGTAAAATGACCCAAAGAAAACCCGGACCCAAACATACAAGTATGTACTAACCCATCCCGGGTGTCGGCACCGACCACCAAGGGCTTGAGGATCGAGGCTCGAGGTTCAGGGCTCGGGGCTTGGAGGCATGGGTCATCCTGGCCTTAGAAGGAATGACGTGCGTCCTAGAGATGATGTGGAGCGTATGAACTTAAATCGGAATGCTGAAACGCAACCCGAGGAGTACGTGTTAGAATTACCTCGTAGTATCAGGGGGTGAGATGAGAATGCCAACCTTATAGATCCTTTGAACGAAGATGACAAACTTGCTGAGATGGTAAGGCGAGTTATGAGAGATGGATTGCCCAATCAGGGCATGGAAGATGTGAATATGAGTCCATTCACTCCGAACATTCGATACGCTAGGATTCCGCCCGATTCCAAGTTACCAACGTTGGAAACATATGACGTGAAGACAGATCTAGCAGTTCATTTGATGAGGTACATCCGGCACATGGAAGTGTTCGGTGCATCTGAAGAGGTAATAGGAAGGTGTTTCCCTCTATATTTGATGGATTTTGCAGCATAGTGGTTTAGACAGTTGGAGAGCAGTTCCATTAGCACGTGGGCGGAGTTAGTAAATAGATTTTTGAAGCAGATCCGGGTTCATATCTCATGACCCAGTAATATAAAGACGTTAGCAAGTGTGAAGTAAAGGATCAGAGAGGCCTTCAGGAGTTTTCTAACAAGATTCAACGCGGAGGCAGATGTAGTTTATAAGCGAGATCCTTCAATGGTTTTGATGGCGGCAGTTTCAGGGATAGCCATGAAGATAGATTTTAAGGTGGCTTTGGAACAGGATCCTCATAGGGATCTCTTAAATTTTTATTACGAGGATGAAAAGTTTGTATGCTAGAAGAATGCTAAAGCCGATGAAGGAAGAGGATAATGCTTTGGATGGCATAGGAATGCTCGGAGCAGGATTAAGCAAGGATAAAGAAGAAGGAAAGACGGATGGCAGCTTTGACGGATCAAAGCAATGGAGGAGGGAATCAAAATTATCTTCTTACACGAACTTAAATGAAACCTCAAAGCGGATTTACATGGATACCAGAGGATAAATCCCCTATCATAAGTCGGTGAGAAGAAAGCACATGGAGCGTGAAAAGGCATCTGGAAAATACTGATTATTCCATGAGGTGAATGGACGTAACACAAATGATTGCAGGCACCTACGGGATCTGATCGAGGAACATGTTAGAGATAACAGGTTACAACAATATGTAAGGAATCAAACTACGGCGGTGGAACAGGAGTAGCCATCGATCGTAGCAAATGGAAACGGCCTTGGATCAAGGTCAAGGATAGTCATCTCTTGATCGAGATGGAAGGGAATCGGATCCGGTTCTCACACTCTTTTTCCCCTTTTTAATAAACCATGCAATAATACAGTCTAGACATTGATCGTTAGGCACGCTCTGTGCTGAAGCTAGACTGTAATGTCCGATGAGGCAGTTACCTCGATTTTTAGATTTTATATTGTTTTTCATATTTTAATTTGATTATTGCAATAACGTTGATGTGATGACTGACATTGATTGCTCTAAAGTCCCATCTGGAGAGACGAGGCTAGTGTGCAAGGTGTAAGTTCTCATGGACGGATGGACTTGTATGATATTAACCGCTATAAAAGTCTTAATCGAAAAGTCGGAATCAGAGTGTAAGAAGTAAGTCCCCTCATCGGAGCATGAAAATATGGGCTTACTTGTCATTGATTCTCCTCGCTAGAGAGCGAGCAGGTTGGGTATATCAAGGGTTTAAAGAGGTTATAGCTTTGACAGCGTTAAGTCCTGATCAGAGAGTCGGGACCAGAGTATAGGAAGTAGGTCATTTCATCGGAAAGCGACTGGATAGGAATGCTTGTCTTGAGTCCCCTCGTTGGAGAGCGAGTGGATTAGGCTCGGCAAGAGTCCGAAGAGACAAAGTATTTGATTATCAGCCTTGAGTAGCCATGGATTTGATTAGCTGCCCAAAATGGCCATAATTCTATTTAACTATCCGAAGAGACTATGGATTTGATTATTGACCTCGAATGGCTATGACTACGATTAAGATTCGAAGAGATCGCGAATTTTACATCGTCCCTGAATTACCTTGGATTTGACTAACGATCCAGAGAGATCGTACACTAAACTAAATAAGAAATGATCCAGGGAGTCAAACTTTATATTGATCTTGATAAAAGTATTTGAACATCTTGAAATTAAAATGAAACAAAAAAAATCTTTGATGAACAAGGGTCGATTTTGATATTTAATAACGTTGAATGAAATCAGAACGATAATGATGTAAATCCCGGATGAACATGGGATGGTTTTTATATGTGATGCAATGACTCCAAATGAAACCGAAAATATGATAATGTACGCTGAGTCTAAAGTATTTGGCTATGACAGGTCTGGAACGACCTGTAATTGATAATAGAATCTGAAGGAACTGTATGATTCACCAAGATTGAAGTAGCTAGAGAGCTTAACTATCAAATATTGATATCATAATTGTTCTTTAGCAAAGCATGCCTTTCATTCACAAGGCATGCTTTTGGAGGTAAGTGTTATCCTGCATTTTGACCAACAGTATATGGCCGAATCCAACGAACAAAACTTCGATGTTATCAAGGCAGGATGCCCGGAGAAATGACCGCGAAGCCAAAAAACTAAAGTACAATCAAGATCACAACACAGATACCAAACCACCACACAAACTCAAGGCCCCAAAGCTCCAAAGTGTAGGGTCGGTACCGACCCATCCCTAAGGGTCGGTACCGACCCATAGAACCTTCTCTTGGAGGACCCATCTTCTGCCTATGATCCCTTCTTAGTGTCAAAACCATATTTCCAATGTTGTTTTGTTGATCCAATACAATATTTCATCAATCTCCACAAACTCCTGAATCAATAACTTTGTTTATCAGAAAATCCTTCATTTGGACTCCAAACAAACTATTGTTGATGCAAACAACAATGGAATCACGAAGCTAGCCACCAAACGAGCCTAAGCAAAGAGTTCAAGATGATCCGTTTAGGGGTCGGTACTGAAACTAACCTTGTATTCATACTGACCGATACCAAAGTTATGATATGACATCCTATTTTCATGAAGATCTAGTCTATAATAAGAAGAACGGACTGGAGATCTTTTGTGCGCGATTTTAGGCTCCATATCTCTATAAATAGAGGGGTAGGGCACATTTTCAAGATCTTTTGGCTCTAGTTCCACTCTACTCTATATTCTTGTAATTCTAAAAATCTAAGTGTTGAAGTTATACCGACCCCTAAGAACTTCTGCTCCCAAGTCAAAAGTTAAGTAATAAAATCATTAAATGAACGTAGATCGGAATTTGCCGAACTACTATAAATCTGTATGCGTTCATTTATTACTTATTTTAATTTGTTTTCATCACTTTTATTCTCTTCTGCTTTCTATTACGTGTTTGTGCCATTTTTGGTCCAAACAAAAATCGTATAGTGTTTCTTAATGCCTGATTGCTAGAAGTGAAAGCGAAGGACTGTTATTTTGAATTATGCATTTGCAAACGGATAACGATTGTCGAAATTTTATTGGATTAATGAAATGCAACAAATTTGGGTTAAAATGGCTCTATTATTCTCAGTTCTTCCATATTGTTTTGTGTTGAAGTAGCTTCTTGGCCAAAGTGGCTTGATGTGTAGAAGTAGATGTTGTTTCCTAGACTTGATGTACTTTCTTATTAGTATGAATTTTATGCATGTTAAGTTGTGTGAATAACAACAACAACAAAAACAATGATAATACAAGATGAACTTATGAAATGTGTGATAGTGTAAGTTGGTATAACAATTTGGGAGTCAAATTAGTTTGGTGGTATGCAAACCGTGGTTCCAAAACCCAACGAATGGGATTAACTTGTTGAAATTAACAATCAAGTAGGAAAGTTATCAAAATTTGAAAATATAATATTATATCATCACATTCACAAGTTTATTGCAAAGAAAGACGAATAGTAGATAATTGCTCCATTGATAAAGTGATACTAGTTTCTAAAGTCTATCATCCATGGAATTAGATGAAATTTGACATTTTTAGTTTTTTACATCATATGAAGTATCAGATGCTTGTTGATACAATGGTTTTAATCTTTATATATATATAATCTTACATGTTAAATTTTGAGTAAGTATAGGTGCATGAAGTTCATACGGATAAAATTGGTGTATAATTGCATACAAATTAAGCGAACTTGCTTTAAAACGCAAAAATAAGCTACATTTTACCTCAAAGATTGATATATATATATATATATATATGCCATGTAGCAAGATTTTGATATAAAAATTATTTCCAACCATGTTTTGGTTGATGTATATTTATTTTGTCATATTGTAATTTTTTGAACGCTCTCCATACAAATGAAACTTGCGTAAATTTTCCCAAATTTCCGCAACTTGGAAAATTCTCACAAAATTTTTATCGTATGCAAAAATAGAAAGGCGTTAAATTGAATTTATTTAAAAGTAGTTTATGATAAGAAAAATTAGATAAAGAGCCACAAAGGGGATTGAGCAGTTTAAGTCGTAGATATGAAGAAAGTCGGGATATGAGTTATATACGTCTTCCTATAAGAAATTACGAGGATGTAATTTTCATAATGGGGAGAGCCTGTAATAACCCTGCTTTCTACGCCCTAATAATAAATAAATTTAAATAAAATCGTTTGAATTTGATATTTGTATAATTATTTCTTTGAAAGTAATTTTTTTAATTGAAGGCTATTTAATAAAAGATTTTGTTTTAGTATATTGAAATAAATTAATAAATTCTTTTCGGATAATTTATTGAATTAAGTGAAATGTTTTAAATTGAATATAAAATATTTTGTTAAGTATAAAAAAATTTATACGATTAAAAATAATGAAAAATAAATAATTATTGAAATGAATGGAATCGTGCAACTATCAAAATATATTTTTGTAATTGATGTATTATTCAATTTAAATTACTAGACTTGAATTTGTTTACAAATAAATAATAAGAATTTTTTAAAAAGAAAGAAAAAGGAAAAATAAAATATACACATTGATTAATCAAGCCCAACCCATTTGAAACTCAATTTCTAGAGGTCGCTCCATCCTTCAACAGTTCAAGCCAAAAGACCAAAACCGCCTATCTCCTTCAGCCTTAAATTTTCCCCAACCAAAATTGCGACATCCAAATAAAAATACATAAACACATATAAGATTGTGCATGGGCTGGAGGGAGTCGACGAAATGGAGGAAGGGCGTCGTTCAGTGGCAGGCGATGCGATGGGTTGCTGCTGCATGAGGTGGTAGTCGCGTGGCCGTGGATGGCGATGAGATGCTGGCATTGATCCTAGGTTGCTGCCATAATTCAAAGTGGTGCTGGGTATTGGGGAACGCGATCGATGGCTGGGGGTTGCAGATTTGGAGGCACATGAACTTTGTGTCCAGGTGATGTAGTGATGGAATATGGTGGTCGCAAAAGTGGGATTGAGATGTCGATAGCAGTTGGAGTAAGGTGGTTCCAACATCAGTTATGATTGGGCTGAAATTAGTAAGCTCTTGCTTGATAATCGTTGAGTATACACTCACAACTATATCTATATTCCATTGCCTGCTCTATGCATAGATAATCTTGATATTAGTTGAATTGTTTTGTTTGGTTATTTGTTTGGGATTGATTTTTGATTGGATGCTTGTTGATTAAGTCATTTGAAAGTATCAAATGCAAATGGAATTTTGTTCGATTGCAAACTGAAATATTATACACACACATATATGTCGATATATATATTTTGTAAACGATCGAGGTTCAATGGAACTTGATTTAGGTCACATGGAATATGTATGTGTGTGTGTATATTTATATTTATAGTGATGTTTCGTTGATACGATTATGGAGTTATTTTACTCCAAAATTTGATATTCAGGTATTTATTTATTTATTTCTTGTTTAAATCTTGTTTAAAAAGTTTTGTAAAATTTATTATGGGTTTAGAAATCTTGGTTAAGTATTTAATAAATATTTTACTAGCCTTTATTCAATTTATCTATTTTCAAATTTATAAATATATTTTCGATTATAAATATAGTTGTCATTTGGTTGTAAAATCCTTTTTAAAATCAATACTACAGAATATTATAAGTCTGGAGTTGTTTTAATGGCAAGATAAATATATTTCTATTTTATAAATTATACTTTGAAAATAATAATACTATTTTATAGGCATTGTCCTAATTCATATTGAATGTTTTGAAATTATTTAATATATTAAGGTTTTACCAAATTTATTAATTCTAGAATATAAAATTTAATTGAGGAAAAGTGTTATTTGTACTATTAATTTAGTGAAAAGTAAGGTATTGTTGGCTTCAAATGGTTATTTCAAAAGTTTATATAACAAACATTTTTTGATTATTATTTGAGATATATTAAAGTGTACGAATTAATAAAGTATGCTTTATAAATATTAAATAATTAATTTAATTGTTTAAAGAAAGATGATAATGAAATTTATTATTCTTTCATTTCTAAATTAAATTGGAATTATTTTATATGATTTCTATATTTCTCATTTCCCTATACTAATTTTGATATCAAGAATAACTCACTGTTAGTATTGGTTTGAGTTATATTTTAAGATGATATGGTGATGACGTCTTTTGGTTTGATTTATTGACATTTATTCTATGTGACGAGATCTGAATAAACGGATTAGTGAAACCGTCTTGTACGAGACTTTTAGTAACACTTTTTCGATTATTCTTTGGACTTGTTATATATAATAATGAAGCGCGAGTGTGATGTGTGAGCACTGAATAAATAGACTAGTAACACGCGGCGGTATGTGATGTCGTTGTATTGTTTATTCGGTTAATTCCTTTGTCCATGAATGACACTCAATACGGGGTATGTTGTATGTATACTCGATGCGTTGCGTATTTGATAGTCACGTGGTGACTTATATGTTGAGCCATGAGGCGGTCACCGTGTATGTATTCTATACGTTTGTCTATCTTTGTCCAGCTCCCTTTATGATTCGGGAGTAAACCAAATTAGTCACTATCCACTATGGCAGCCTGATCGTGGGGTTGCACCATAGATCCATGACACTGTTGTTACATATTATATCGGATGCACATCATAGAAGATGGGTAAGCGCTCATAGCCCCTTGTATCGCTTAGGCCAGCACTCTATTACCTATAGGAGCAAAGCAGGGTCGTAAAAGAGGATATGCGTTGATGAGCCATGATTGGATAAATATCACGATGTCCATCGAGGTAACTAAGTTTGTAAGAATAAATTCGACTACATAACAAATAGCATAGTAGACTTGGGTCTTTCGAGTGGGCATACGGCGATCAATCCCTTGTCTGGTTTTGGTTCGCGTGACCTAAGGTTGCAGGAACAGATCTAGCAACATAGTATACAGCTAGTGGATCCTGGGTTCCCGGAGCGGGCATACGGCCATCAGTCTCTTGTCTGGTTTTGGTTTGCATATGGTAGATAGACATATATGAGATATGATTATACATGAGACTATGTCTAGAGTATGGTCAACCCCGTATCCTTCTTAGGTAGATGACCTATTCTATCCAAGCAGATGACTTGCTTGTTATTGGTTTTTATTTGGGCATTGCCATGGCTAGTCTAAACCTTATATTGATTTCTAGGATTTGATGACAGTATTTTATAATATGTTATTGATAGATATCGTGAGCGTTGCTTGGTAATCGCCTCTGTTTACTTAAGTGTATCTCATTATTGAATATTTACGGATTTGATAATGATTTCTAGATTTGCATGATTCATCCATTCAATATAGATTTTATGATTTTGATTTGATGTGCTTTTATACACAAGCGATGGCATTTTTATGCATACTTTTGTGATATTTTATGTTATATGATGAATTTGGGGTTGTCTATGGTATTTTAAATGTATATATATGCCATGCATACATTACTACTTATTTGTTCATATTATGGATATTATATATTATATACCCTGTACGTACTGAGTTACCTATGTACATTGACCCTTGATATAAATATAATATGAACCTTTTTAAATTTATATAATACTCGGGTTCCATGAGGTTTCAGATATAGGGACAATGCGACCAACTTGTATTTTCTAGGCATAGAGGAGACTAGATATTTAGTATTGTAGATTGTTATTCCGTAGTGTATAATCTCTCATGTGTGTACCAGTTTGATATACATGGGCATGTACTGTATATTAAATGTATTACCGCTGTGATTGACTTTGTGATCTCTGTTATTTACTTTATATTGTGTATTGTTCTATCTTGAAGTCACATGTATTTATTGCTTTATGTCGATACTGTGTACGTTTGTTGGTGAGTTATATTCAATGTTTTAAAATGTTCCATTGTTAGCCCAAGGGAATATTCACATGTATACCCCTTTTAGCCTCATTCTCCATATTATTTGACAATATTACTCAGTAATACTCTTGCATAATATGAGTATAAAAGTAATGTTTTACAAATGATTTAGTGCCAAGTTAGTGCATCTACTGTTATTTGGTATAGACTAAATTATCTTGGAGCAAAATTTGAAATGAATTCTTTTTAACACCAGTAGGTCACCAGCTTTAAATCAATTCCAAATTTATTTTTGCGTCAATTTCAATATTGGATTCAAGCCCAATAATCTGCAATAACACAACAACGTACCCATATAATATATTTTTTATTTGAATAAATATGTGAAATAAACAGTGAATAATGCAAAAAATGCGTTTAGCATGTCCCTGACAGCGAAGCAATAAAATTAGAGCATTTTTCACCTATTGAAATATGTTAAAAAAATGTTTTAAATAATTATAGCTGAAATGCCAAGGGTATGAAATGCTAAGTTACTCTTATATAAGCATATGGTACTTTGTAATGAAAGTGCTAAAGTAGTAATTCACCGAAAGGTATAAATATCAAGAAGTTATAATATTACTATTATGTTATTCTAACAATGAAAAGTTAAGTGCAAGAACTCAAATGTTGAGGTCCGAAGGTAATATTTAATGAAGTATTCATAGTTAACATGTACATAGTCAAGTAAAGAAAGATTTATATGTGGATACTTGTGATAACAATACCATGATACTATATAATCTTAATCATCCAACAAAACCATGTGTCGGCATCACATAGATCTTCTTCAAAGAAGGACGGGTATCAAAAAATAAGACAATATCAATCTACCGTAATAAAGGTAGAGATGATGGATAAAAATCATATGTAAACAAATCAACAATCGGCTCCAACTTGGTCAACAACATCATCAATCCACACTAACTATAAAGCACTACAAATAGGTGTGGATCTTGCAACAATCAACAAGTTATAATATAAATATTAAAAGAAAAAGGAGTACTTTTATAAATTAGAAAAATTGTAAAAACTTGTCAGTGATTTCCAGCTTATTTTTTATAACTTCGTGAATAGTTCAAGGTTAGAAATGTATGTTGCGACAGTGGATGTACGAGTTTCACCAAACCACTATAAATCCTGACGTCTCTTTACTTTTCTGCATTCTATTTCCACATTTACTTAATGTTATCGACATTTTTTGCTACAAAATTTCTTACTACATTGGTTTGACACTAAAGACAAAGCTAGCAGAATGAAGCCACCCTTCGGATATTTGTATTGGTGTAGCGAGAAATTAGATTTGTTGTTTTGTATTATTTTTCGCAAGAAGATTCTAACGGATATTTAGGATGATTTAATTTTTTTTTGACCGAGGGGCGTCAGTAACCCTAATTAGTTGTTAATTACAAAATAAGTCATTAATGCTAATCAAGGTTAGGCTGAAATAGTCAAGTTCTATCAACACCGGGTCAAAATAGTAAAATGATCATATCTCTTAAATGACTTATTCAACTTAACATAATGGACCTTTTGGACACTTGCATAATTTTTTCTTCGTTTTGAAAAATGAATCAACCTCTAGTTCATCTCTAGTGAAAGTTAGTACAAAAATAAGGTGTTGGTATCCAAATTATACAATTTATCCTACATAATTATTTTATTAATTTATCTTCCTTATAAATTCAAGATCAAAATAAGGTTGATTTAGTAGTTTAAATTGTATTTCTCTATATAATTTACACTTAAAAAATACGGGTCATTACATGTATCCTACGACTGGCACAATTGTGACTAGTCATGTTGCTTTTGATGAGAATACAAGATGAAGCTTCCATTGCTGGATACTGTTTTGAGGATTGATTTGGAGTACCACCGAGCAAGCTATTGTTAGCTCTTCCCATAGATATATAGTTGATAATGTTGCAAATGGCATCATGGTTTATGAGATATGTCTAGGGTTTTGGACTCATCCTAGGTCGTTAGAGAAAGGAAGAAGTCTTAGTGGCTAGATGATCTTACGGCTTTGAGTATCGAGGATATATTTTAGTTTTTTGAACATGGTTCATTAATGATAACAAATATCGATCCCAATGATCGAACTCGTGACCTTTAATCTCGTAATCTAAACCATCAACCAATTGAGCCAACCTTATTAGCTATTGAGGATATGTTTTGATGATATAATGTCATATGCACTTAGTGATGCAAAGCTTGGTAAGTAGTTTGATAAGAAAGATTCAAGAAAAGCACAAAAAATTGTTTTATAATAACAAGTATTGGTGGTGTCATATGCTTTATTACTCATATATAATTCATGGCCAGTATTAATGGTGCTTTTAAGATGTACTTGATGAATTATGTTTATTGATTTTTTTACATTGAGCCATTTGCTCTTAGTGAGTCCATAGCGATAAAAGATGGTGCTAGAGTAGAGCACTTGATGGACTAACCTACTTGGATGTGAAAGTGGACCACCTTCCATGAGAGACTTGAACCTCTGTGGAGCACTCATGAGTTTCCAATGTAGGCGAATAGCCATTAAAAGTGCATATTTTATTGTGTAGTTTGTAGAAACTAAAAGTGCAATGTTTCTTATGAAATCTCAACCCAAATCTTCGTAGTTCAAAAAGAGTTTTATTAATAGATTTAGTTGTAAAATCACTTCTTTATGTATCAATTCAATCGAAAGACATTGGTACTTATATATGAAAGTTTCTTCTTGCCAAATTATTTTTCACTGATCTTCTTTGATTTTTTTTTGTAGCTAACGAGGGATTGTTGCATAATTACAACAAAAATCAAAGTCTTTTCATTGCTTGAATTTTTGCATTCTTTATTAATGAAAAAATATTTCTATTTATGAAATGTTTATTTATTATGAGTGATTGGCTCAAGAGAGAGACATAAAACGATACGTTTATTTTTATACTCTCCCATTTCTCTCTTCTTGGAGTAAAAATACAAAAATTACAATAAACAACACTACAACGAAATTATCCTTTTACAACGTCTGCTTTTACAACGGGCCATAAACAACCGTTGTAATTGAAACCTTTTACAACGATTTTCTTAAGCCCGTTGTAATAGGTGCAATTTTTCATTATCCAGTACACCTATTACAACATTGTCAACTTGCTCATTGTGATATAGTCCTACTACAATGGTTTTCGGTCCGTTGTAATAAATACTAGTTTTTAGCTCTATTACAATGGTTTTGGTCCATTGTAATATAGTTCTATATCAACAGTTTTCGGCTTGTTGTAATATAGTCCAATTACAGTGATTTTTGGCCCGTTGTACTAGATACCAATTTTCATCTCTATTTATCGTTGTAATTGATGTCTATTACAACCATTTTTTGTGCCCATTGTAATAAATGCCAATTTTCACTACTCTTTTTTTTTTGCTAGTTGTAACAAGTACATATTATAAACTTTTTAATTTACCAGTTGTTACAAAAGGTTGTAAAAAAATTATTAATTTATAATTTATAACCAATGATTATTAATAAATAATTTATAATTACTAATTATTATCTACAATTAATAATTATTTTTATATTTAATACAACAACAAAAACTACTTAGCCATTATTTCCAAACAAGTTAGGTTGGGCTAGAAATGGAACCCAAAACTAAATGACAACATCAATTTAAAATTGATAACAACAACAACAATAATAAATCATGGTAATAATAATAAAATAAATGTAATAATAATTAATATTAAATAACCACCATTGAATAAACTTATTAATTACTGTTAATATTTATAATAACTACTATTAAATCATAAATAATTAATAAATGATAATTAATGACAACTACTGTTAAATAATTAATAAATGATATTTAATTTTTAATAAATAAAAATTAATTAAAAATTAAAGATTATTTTTTATTGATTATAATTAATAATTAATATTAAATAATTACTGCTAAAATTAATATTTAAGTACTAATATTTAATATTTAATATTCAGTAGATAATAATTGATAATAAATATTAAAAATTAAAAATTAGTAATTACTATTAAATAATTAATAGCTAATATTAAATAATTACTGCTAAAAATTAATATTTAATTATTAATAGTTTATATTTAATATTAAACATTTAATATTAAATAATTTACATTAAATAATTACTATTAAATATTTAAGAAATAATAAATAATAATAAATATTAAATATTTTAATAATTAATAGTTAATATTAAATAATTAGTAATTACTACTTTGTAACTAAGAAGTAATGATTTCAAGGTATTTGTCCAAGTATTAAACATTTTCCTTCAATCAGTTCACGTTACCGTATTTTTCAACCAGTAATACAAGATAACATTACAGTATTTTTCAAGGAATTTGTCCAAAGCATTAAACATTTTCCTCCAACTAGGAAATAGTTTTTTTTTTTTAAATGTTTGCCATGAAGGGAGGTCCATGGGGTGGCAATCCCTTAGGTGGGGGCGTGGGAAGTATGTCTCTGCTAATGGCGGTCGACTTGTCCGGTCAGTTTATGGGGCTTCGGAGGCAGCTCCCTGTCCGAAAGGTGGTATATCTCGTTTGCGCTTGAACTTGAAGGTTAAAATGAATTAAAATATTAAATATATACTAAAGAAAATGTTAGCTGTTATTTATTGTGTTAATAATAAGCTTTTAATTATTATTCACAAAATTTAAAAACAAAATTTTAAAGATATTTAAAACTTGAAAAATAATAATTACTGAAATTTAATATTTATTGTTAAATAGTTAATAATAAGAAGTAATAATCACTATTAATAATTTATTATTAAAAAGTAATATTTCACAAAAAATAAATAAAAAACTTGAAAATTTCTAGATTAAATATAAAAAAATTCATAAAATTGAAAACAAAAATTTGAAATTATCAAAAAATTCTCTTGAAATTGAAAATAATTTTTTTTGAAATTCTCATAAAATTGAAGACAATAGTTAAGAAGTGGTGATTAATATCAATAATTAAGAAGTAATATCTAATGTTTAGTAATTGATTTTTGTTCATTAATAATAAATATTCAATTATAATAGTAAGTAATAGTTAATAATTAATAAATAAGAAGTATATTAACTTTTAATAACTAATGATTAATAATAAAGACTAATATTTAATAATTGATAATTAATAAGTAATATTTAATAATTAAGAAGTACCTTTTGTTATTAATGCTTAATACTTATAATTCATATTTAATATTTCAAAAAAATTTAAATTTTTTATAATAATATATTATAAATACATAAAAAAAATTAAAAAAAATTGAACTTTTTACATAATTCAAAACTAAAAATATTGAAATTTGAAATTTTATAAAATATTTAAAATTTAAAAAAAAATCGAAAATGTGAAAAAAAATTCAGTTGTGTATGATAAAAAGCATTACAACTTGTGTATTATGAAGTAGAGGTGGGCGCGTGTCGGTTTGGTGCGGTTTGGAGTCCAAACCGCTTCCGCACCGCATCAAACAGTTAATCAAAAATGCAAGCCATTATACTAATCCTTTAAACGGTTCGGTTTCGGTCCGGTCTGGTTTGAACCCATATTAAATATGAAATAAAAGAATTACTTCCATCAATAATCAATTTACAGAGACAACCGTGTGAAACTTTTACATTTAAAGGCTAAAACACACATTGTTATACTGAAATGAAAGATTAGTTATTAATTGTATGAATATTTTAATTTGACATTTACCTACAAGTGAGATTTTTTTTGGGTAGATAACCAAACATCAACATTAATCAATGCATAATCATTAAGGAAAATGAATAGAATAAGATTATAATTAGCATGTATTCACAAAAAAAATGAAATGAAAAATATTATACCAAAACTATAACTTTTTCCTTTATGTCAGTGATTATTATTAATATAACAACAACATACGCTAAAAATAGAATGCAAAAAATTAAAATCTAAAATAAGATAGGAGTCGTTTATATTTTTATCATAAGATTACTAAAATAAATTTTCGGTTCGGTTCGGTTTAATATGGTTGGTTCAATCGTCCAAACCGCAACCGAACCGTATCGATGCGGGTCGGTCCGGTTTTGGATACCAGCTTTGGTGAGAAGATTTAGTGCGGGTTTCCGAACCGCTTTTACGGTTCGGTGCGGACGGTTTCCGTATAGCGGTGCGGTTTAAGTATTATTTTTATTGCTTTTGTAACTTTCTCGTTTAACATTTAGCTTTTATTTTGCCTCCAAAATGAAAATTTGGGCTCCAAACTCAAACTTCTACCGCAAATCCAAATTTTCAGTTTATTATTTCGGCTCCTTCCCATCTCATGTCTAACACGAAACTTCCATTCACCATCCCACCTCGGTGAAGCCCTAATTGCCTTGCGATGGCTACTAGTTAATAGAAATTTCTTTCTAATAGAAATCTGGCTCCTCCTTCCTAATAGCTTATGACCTGGAGCATCATTGATTTAAGCAATATTTTGGGCCTCATCTCGGTGAAGCCCAAACTGCCTTACGATGGGTTACTGACTATTTGCTTAAGGCTACCACCGTTGATGGCGTGGTTTACCTCCAAGTCGAGGTTGCATTTAGGGATCACTCATGCTGGGAGAGGCCAGAAGATATGGACATGTCGAACGATGTTTAAAGTAGATCGGAGAAATCCGGGTTCAGATGTTGCGGGTATGGCAGTGTTGCTTGCTTTATCGAGCCGTTGAGGTTTGCTTTTACTGGTTTAAAATCGATTACTCAAAAAACATTTTGGGATGAAAATGCTTTTGATTAATTATTTGAGGATCTTTTTGAAAAATTTGATAGGATAACAGTATACTGCTTGTTGTCCACCATTATGGTACGTATTTGCACAACACTTTATCTTTCAACATTTTATACTGCTTATTAACAGTTATACTGCTTGTAAACGACCGGTACAGTACATATTTGTACACAGTCGATAATTTTTGAAAATTTTGATTAATTATTCAACGCTCCTTGTGGTGAAAAAAAGGCCACTGGGGTTAATGGTTTATATGATTATACTGCTGCTTGTTGCATATAATACATATTTCATCTTTCAACATTTTATGTTATTATTTGGATCTTGTGTTTGTCAACGAGATGGTCAGATTATGTAATGTTGTTTGTTTTCAGTGTTTCAAGAAGTTGTGATTTCCATTAGGATATTGTGTTACCATTATCTTTATCAAATCTGTACTGATGGTTTGACATACCATATTTTCATTAGGTAATGGTTTTCTAGATTGACAATCTATGCTTCATGCTTCCACATATATTCTCCACGATTCATTTTGTTATACGTCTAGTATACCAAAACAGAGAATAATCAAAATAAACTCATCGCACAAGTTTATAACTCAGATTTTCACTACACTGGAATTTTGTAGTCAATATTATAACAATATGAACGTTGTAAATGAATTACAACAACAGCGTTATACTACTTTGAATAAACAGTATAACAAAATAAAAGAATTGAGAATTCTAACCGGATAATGTCTGAGGCTCGTCGTAACGATTTCCTTAAGAATTTTATTTAAAAATTCTCCCAAGATACAACAAACGAATTCTGCTCGAAATTGTAATGAGTATATCACTCTGTGATTTGAATATGAGAATAGCAGCAGTTAGTAGAGGAGAAGAGAGATACGGATTGGAAAAAGCAGTGAAGAAAATGATCAGTTTCCCTCTTTATTTATAGTCGGTCCGTATCCCTTCCGAACGGTTGTGTCTGTACCCGTTCGTTAAAACAGTCGTGTCTGTACCTCTTCGTACAGTCATATCTGTCTGTTTTTCCCTCTAACGGATCTGTTTCGCACCCGTTCGTTTGCGCGCTTCAGAAGTTGTGTCGGGTCGCACCCGCTCGCGTCTATTCATCCCGCGTCCGCTTCCGAACAGATCCGCATACGGTCCAATTTACAGTAAAAATATGAGTATCATATTAGACCCGTACCCGTACCCAGCCCGACCCGGCCCGGTTCGGTCGGACGGACGGCGGCGGCGGCGCGCGCGCGAGTGGTGATGATGCATGATCTGTCTCCTCACAACGAAACATACATTTGGGAGCCCCAGGCCTTCAACGTCCTCATGAGAAAGCTATATTTAAATCAATATAGCTCTCACATTTTGGAGATGTGGGACTTTGTATGTTTCATTCACCTTTCTTAAGGAATTCCAACAATCCCCCACATGAATGATAATATACATATCCCCCACACAAAGCGAAATATCACAGAGTACATATGGAATAATGCTTTATCGTGGATAAGTAGATATTTCACTTTGAACTTTCCCTAGTTAAAACTTATCGGATCTACTTGGCTAATTGGTGAATTATTTCATCTTGAACCGTCGACCTTTATTGTATATCCAGACAATAAGCTTTACGAAGCATTGATTCCCTTCTCATCCAATTTCTTGGATTTGTTCATTTTGGTCCTGAACATAATTTGGTTCTGCGAGTGTTTTTTAGAGAATAGAAGCCTTTTAATATTCTCATAGAGCCGACCCAGCTCACACTAACATAGGTGATCGCAACCATTAAGAGTATCCTACATATACCCCACTTGTTATTGTCAAGATATGGTCATCATTAAAAAACATCGTTTTAGCCTTTAAATACCTCTGTAGGCATGCATTTATATTTTGCACCATAGGAATGGAGGTAGACTATGTCCTCGTTAATGCACTACGTCTTGAGTTATTCAGAACTGGTTTGCCTATTGATCCTAGTCCGTGGGATCTCCAGTCGCTAGGATAGGTTTCCGTATAAGATAACTCTTGATGGTTTAGGCTTTTAAGCCCATTCCCCTCGATGCGCAGTCAATTTTCTCTCTTGATAAACCTTTAGTAAATGGATCCGCTAGGTTATCATTTGTTCTCACATAATCTATGGAAATAGTTCCATTTGAGAGTAACTGCCTAACTGTGTTATGGCGTCGACGAATATGTCGTGACTTTCCATTATACACAAAGTTTTGTGCTCTGCTTAACACTGCTTGGTTATCACAGTGTATGCATATGGCCGGTACAGGTTTAGGCCAAAACGGAATATCTTCTAAAAAGTGACGAAGCCATTCTGCTTCTTCGCCTGCCTTATCTAATGCAATGAACTCTGATTCCATAGTGGATCGAGCTATGCATGTTTGTTTAGTAGATTTCCATGATACTGCTGCCCCTGCTAGGGTAAAGACATAACCACTCGTTGATTTTGATTCCTCTGAATCTGCAATCCAGTTTGCATCACTATATCCTTCTAAGACGGCAGGATATTTTCCATAATGTAAGGAATAGTTAGTGGTATTTTTTAAATATCCAAGCACTCTCATTAGTGCTTTCCATTGTTTCTTCCCTGGATTGCTTGTATACCTGCTCAATCGACTTACTGCATAAGCTATATCTAGTCTTGTGCAATTCATGAGATACATGAGACATCCTATTACACGAGAATATTACAGTTGCATTACACTCTCATTAGTGTTTTTGTGCAGTACTTCTGATGGATTAAAAGGTGTATTTACTCCTTTAATTCCAAAATTTTGAAATCTTTCAATCACTTTGTCTACATAGTGTGACTGAGACAATTCAATTCCATTAGGAGTTCTTATTATTTTGATTCCCAAAATAACGTCTGCAACTCCTAAGTCTTTCATATCGAAATTGCTAGTTAACATTTTCTTTATGGTCTCTATGACTTGAGTATTTGGACCAAATATTAGCATATCGTCTACATATAGACAAATCAGCACATATGATTGTCCAATTTGTTTATAATAAACACACTTATCGCATTCATTTATACGAAAACCATTTCTTATCATGACACTATCAAATTTTTCGTGCCATTGTTTTGGAGCTTGTTTTAGTCCGTATAATGATTTTACTAATCTACAGACTTTGTTTTCATTTACTTTGGAAATAAATCCCTCAGGTTGCTCCATGTAAATCTCCTCATCGAGATTTCCATTTAAGAATGCTGTTTTTACATCCATCTGATGAATCTCTAGATTATAGATGGATGCAATTGCTATTAACATTCTTATAGAGGTTATTCGTGTTACCGGCGAATATGTATCAAAAAAGTCTACTCCTTTTTGACGATATCCTTTGGCTACTAATCTGGCTTTATACTTGTCGATAGAGCCATCTGCTTTCATTTTCTTTTTGAAAATCCATTTGCAGCCAATTGGTTTTATTCCTGGTGGAATATCAACAATTTCCCAAGTTTTATTACTTAAAATTGAATCAATCTTACTTTGGATTGCTTCTTTCCAACATGAGGATTCAGAAGATGACATCGCTTCCTTGTACGTTTGAGGTTCGTGTTCTAACATATAAGTTAAAAAATCCGAACCAAATGTTTTGGAAGTTCTTGCCCTTACGCTTCTTCTTGGTTCAACCTCCTCGTTGTCCTGATGAGATTCATCTTTACATGTCTCATCTCTGTTATCTCTTGTCCTTTTTGGGACAGGATTTCCATCGTTTCTTTTATGTGGGAACACATCTTCAAAGAACGAGGCATCTCTTGATTCCATGATTGTATTTACATGAATATCATTTATATCAGACTTGAATACCAAAAATCTGTAGGCACTACTATTTTGGGCTGGCCCAAGATAATAACAATCTACTGTTTTTGGTCCAAGTTTGACTCTCTTGGGAGGCGGAACATGAACTTTTGCCAAGCACCCCCACACTTTGAGGTATTTAAAGCTTGGTTTGTGTCCTTTCCATATTTCATATGGAATTGTTCCCGTTTTATTGTGAGGAACTTTGTTTAATATGTGATTAGACATATTTAAGGCTTCCCCCCACAAGTTCGTCGGTAGACCAGAAGTTAAAAGCATGGCAGTAATCATGTCTTTTAACGTTCTATTCTTCCTCTTGGCTACACCATTTTGTTGTGGTGAATATGGAGCCGTTGTTTGATGAATTATTCCATTTTCTTCACAGAATTGTTCAAATGGTGATTCATACTCTCCACCTCGATCAGATCTTAATATCTTGATCTTTTTATTTAACTGATTTTCTACCTCAGCCTTGTATTTTATAAACGCTGTTATTGCTTCATCTTTACGATTTAAAAGATATACACAGCAATATCGCGTATAATCGTCAATGAAAGTAATGAAATACTTTTTTCCACCTCTTGTAGGTAGTGATTTGAAATCACATAAATCTGTATGTACCAAACCTAATGGTTCGGTGCTTCTGTCAACAGATTTAAATGGTTGTTTGACCATTTTTGCTTCTACACATGTCTCACATTTGTAGTTCTTATCTACTTGGAAATTTGGAATTAATCCCAAGTTTGATAATTTCTTCATTTTTCGAAAGTTTATGTGTCATAATCTATCGTGCCATAGTAAAATTTCGTGCTCAAGCAAATAAGAAACTTCAATTTTATTAATAACACAATCAGAATACATAGTTTTATTGCCGATAACGGCTACATTTGCCTTAAATAGGCCATCGCATAAATATCCCCTTCCTATATATATTCCAGCTTTGGACAGAACCATCTTGTCTGACTCAAACACCATCTTGAATCCCTTCTTTGATAGGACTGCACCAGAGATGAGATTCTTGCGTATGTCTGGAACATGGAGCACGTCATTCAACTTAACAGTTTTTCCAGAAGTAAACTTGAGGATTACTGTGCCACTGCCTTCGATCATGGAAACTGCAGAATTACCCATGTAGAGTTTTTCTTCGTGATCGAATTTCTGATATGTAGAAAACATGGATTTGTCAGAACAAACATGACGAGTAGCACCTGTATCTACCCACCATTGGTTAGGATTCTGAACCAGATTGCATTCAGATACCACCGCCGAGAAGTTGGACTCGTCTACTTCCATGTTATCCACTATATTTGCCTCTTTATTGCGTTCCTTCTTGTGTCTGCAATATTTAGCGGCATGTCCAACTTTTGCACAAACCCAACATTCGCATTAAACTTCTTGGTTCGTTTGTTGTCTTTTGGTTTGTTGTCTTGAGCTTTCCTTTTCTTCTGGAAACTCTTCCTTTTGTTTTTGGTCTTCGACCCTTCAGCCACAAATGCCTCCTCGCTTGGTTTTGTAACTGCACGGTTGTCCGCCTCGATTTTTAATCGGACTATGAGATCCTGCAAAGAGATTTCCTTCTTTTTATGCTTTAGATAATTGCGGTAATCTCTCCACGACGGCGGCAGTTTTCCCGTGATGGCTTCAACCAGAAATGATTCTCCAACCTTATGACCTTCCGCCTCGAGTTCATGAATGATGATTTGCAGTTCATGCAGTTGAGCGGTTACTGGTTTGGAGTCAACCATCTTGTAGTCCATGAATTTGTCTACAATAAATTTCTTAAGACTGATATTCCGTGTCTTGTATTTTGCGGTAAGTGCATTCCAGAGTTCTTTTGACGTCTTTAAAGGCTGATATACTTTGTATAGCTCCTTGTCGAGACAATTCAGAATATAGTTTCTGCATAAAAAATCGGAATGCTTCCACATATTCACCTCTGCTTCCTTGCCTGTTGCAGGAATCGGTTCCTCCTCGTCGAGGTACTTTTGTAGACCGAGCGTGGTGAGATAAAATAACATCTGATTCTGCCATGTCAAGAAATCATCACCATCTCCCTTGAACGGTTCAGGTCTGTTGTGAGTAGTATTCTTTGAAAATTCTACGGTTGCCATCTCTGTTTTAGTAAGAAAACAGTAAAATTCTTAAGATGTTATACGTCTAGTATATCAAAACAGAGAATAATCAAATATAAACTCGTCGCACAAGTTTATAACTCAGATTTCCACTACACTGGAATTCTGTAGTAAATATTATAACAATATGAACGTTGTAAATGAATTACAACAACAGCGTTATACTATTTTGAATAAACAGTATAACAAAATAAAAGAATTGAGAATTCTAACCGGATAATGTCTGAGGCTCGTCGTAACGATTTCCTTAAGAATTTTATTTAAAAATTCTCCCAAGATACAACAGACGAATTCTGCTCGAAATTGTAATGAGTATATCACTCTGTGATTTGAATATGAGAATAGCAGCAGTTAGTAGAGGAGAAGAGAGATACGGATTGGAAAAAGCAGTGAAGAAAATGATCAGTTTCCCTCTTTATTTATAGTCGGTCCGTATCCCTTCCGAACGGTTGTGTCTGTACCCGTTCGTTAAAACAGTCGTGTCTGTACCTCTTCGTATAGTCATATCTGTTTGTTTTTCCCTCTAACGGATCTGTTTCGCACCCGTTCGTTTGCGCGCTTCAGAATTGTGTCGGGTCGCACCCGCTCGCGTCTATTCATCCCGCGTCCGCTTCCGAACAGATCCGCATCTGTTCGTATGGCCTACAACTGTCAGAAAGCCCGGTCCAATTTACAGTAAAAATATGAGTATCATATTAGACCCGTACCCGGTCGGACGGACGGCGGCGGCGGCAGCGCGTGTGGTGGTGATGCATGATCTTTCTCCTCACAACGAAGCATACATTTGGGAGCCCCAGACCCCCTACGTCCTCATGAGAAAGCTATATTTAAATCAATATAGCTCTCACATTTTGGAGATGTGGGACTTTGTATGTTTCATTCACCTTTCTTAAGGAATTCCAACACATTTTACTGACATTTGGACATTCCATTTCACATAATATACCAAGGTAGGTCAATCAGTTCATTACCTCGGCATAGCAATGAACAATGTATGATGCATTCGTTTAGTTTTTAACAAGCCTTTCCTGTGGATTTAGCATTTCCTTAGAGATCGTATCCTATGTGTAAATGGAAGTTGCTTATGCGAAATTAACGTGGATTCTCCTTCAAAAAGGTGCTAATAAGTATATTTTCTAATGTCTAATCTATTAAATAATAGTAAAGCGGAAGAAATTTAAGCTCTCTTATTAATTGTAGAAGTTTTCTCTACTCTCCTTAATTTTCTCTCGATATTTTAATTTTAAATTATTATAATTTATCACTTCATAATTATTCTACTAAGCTTCTAATGCCAATTTATAGTCAAATACATACTTTTAAAATTTTCTAAGATTATTCACAAATACTTTCTTAATTCTCTTCTAATATTTTACATTTGAGTCCATACAATTAAACTAATTACGTAATTCAAAATTTAAACCATTTGATAAACTCAGTTATCTAACATTTGATACATCATGTAAGTTCTAAAATATGACAATTTCAACAATATACCATAGTAGCATCACCAAACTGGTAAAACAAAATTTTCATTTGCATATAAAGATATATAAATCACATAGCATAAATTATATACATCAATAATAATAACAATTTATTTTATAATTCATTTATCTCAATGAAGTTATCATGTATTGCAATGAAAAATTATATAACTTTAAACATCTATATTTTAAATTTCCATAGTTACTTACAAATCCTTCACAATTCTCTTCTAATATTTTTTTTACTCGTATACATGTATTTAACCAATTGTGTACTCTTTATTTTAAATCATACAAATAAATTCAATTTACTAATATTTATTAATTCATCTAATAAATCTTAAAATATATTGATTTAAGTACGCATACAACACTCATATATGTGTGTGTGTGTAAGCAAAGATGATAAAATTGTTATTTTTATTTATATGGATCGCATAACATAAAATGTAAACATAAACAACAATATTTTTTTTAATTTGTAATTCATTTATCTCAAAATAATATCATACATTTTTAGTAGAAATTTTTGTTTTTTTACAACTTTTAAAGGATAAATTTATATTTTACAACATTGGGACGTGGATGCACGGATTACTCTACTACAAATTAGGTTATGTCGACATTCTCATTTTCAACATGATATTAAAACTTACCGAACTGACATCTCAAATTAACGCAACATTTTTTAGTTGTTGGAAATATTGAAGTTGTAACATGACACTCTTACAACAACGTGAAATTTATGATTAATTGCTAAGTTAAAAAAATGTTTACTAATTGAAATCTCAAATAATGAATAAAAGTTCATTTTTTGATAAGTTGATCGTGAGATATTTTTGTCGATTACTACTACATACAAAGCTCTTCTCATTTTTTCTCTCCTTTCTAGCATTCAGCTCCATATATTTAATTAGTTAAGCTGATTACTGATTTAAAATATTTAGATATATTCAATTACATAATATTCATTATTCCATTATAAATCATTAAAATTATATATACGATATTCATATTAATAGAAATGGATAATTCAATTTTTTTCATCCATTTATATAAAAAATACTTGCATCACATAGCATCAACTATTTACATATATAATAAAAGCATATATATATATATATA
Organism: Allium cepa; assembly: GCA_030765085.1. Lineage (NCBI taxonomy): Eukaryota > Viridiplantae > Streptophyta > Magnoliopsida > Asparagales > Amaryllidaceae > Allium > Allium cepa. The sequence continues at coordinate 251,352,333 of CM060937.1, read as the reverse complement.
TATATATATTAGCGACCCTCTACCTTACATCTGAGTGTTGTATTTAACTTTAAATTATAATTTTTTTTATTTCAACAAGTTTATCATACAGTGCTTAAAAAAATTCAATTTTTAACAATAATTAAAATTTAAAATTATTTTTAACAACGTTACCGTGTGCAACGCTCGGGTTACACACTAGTATCTTCTATATTACAAGAAAAAAATAAATGAATTGATAGGTAGTTAATTATGTAGCAACACGTCAACAAAGCAATTATATTCTAATAAATTTTCTTAAATAGAAAATGCTTGCATTTTCCTGTAGTTTTGTTGTATTTAGTTGTAGTTTATGGTCAGCGGTCCGTTCGTTCTATTGCAACTTTGACGGGTATCAGGTAATACAAGGCATTATCTCTGTCCGCAGCACCTCAGCACCTCAGCCTGCCACAAATAGCAGATAACTTCCAGGTCGACCTCATCGATGTCGACAGTGCCAGCAAATACAAGGCATGAGGAGAACCGGATCCGGAGGGCCATCGGAGCAGGTTGCAATTTGTGGATCTGGCTCGATTAGATATATTTAGTAACTAATGTGATTAGGTATATTTGTGTTTGTAAAGCTGTGACTCAAGCTATTAAAGAGTTTAGACACCTTAATAGCCGAACAATTTTAGTCAAGAGTTTAGTAACTGGCTCGATTCCTATCTATTAAATAATAGTAAAGCAGAAGAATTTTAAGCTCTACGATTAATTCTAGGAATTATCTTCATTCCCCTTAATTCTCTCCAACTATAGATATTTTATTTTTAAAATCTTATAATTTATCACTTTACAATTATTACACTAAACTTCTCATAGTATTTTACATTCAAATACCTACTCTTTTAATAAGCCTACGATTATTTATAAATCTTTTCCTATTCTCTTACAATATTTTACATCAAAACCCGCATATTTAAATCAATTACATAATATTTAAATTAATGGACAAGCTTAGTTAGCTAATATTTATTAATAAATTCTAAAAAACTAAAGTTTTAATATATATGTTACAGGCGTATCAACAAATTGGTATAAAAAAAGATTTTTTATTTATTTAGATATATGTGTGTTTATGTGCGTATATAAATCACATAACATAAATTATATACATTAGCGATAATAACAAATTTATTCCATAATTTATTTACTGAACGAATTTATCATACAATACATTATATAATTCTATTAATTTCAAACACCAAAATTTTAATTTTTTTTTACAATTACTTAGAAACCATTATCAATTCTTTTCTAATATTTTACACTCAAGTCCATATATTTAACTAATTGTGTAATCTTAAATTTAAACTATATAAATAAATTTGATTAACTGATATTCTAATCAATCCAATAAATACTATAACTATAAGAATTTCAATATATACAATATTCATTTATATGTGGAAAAAATGATAAAGTTATTTCTTTATTCAGACATAAGGATATATAAATCGCATAACATAAAATGTGTACATAAATAATAATAACTCTTTTAATTTCTAATTTAGCTATCTTTAAATTTTTATTGTACATTATGTTACATTACAACATAATTTTATTTTTAACAACATTTAAAAGATAAATTTATATTTTACAACATTACCATGTAGACACACAAATTACATCGATAAAAATTAGATTATATAAACATTTACTTTCAACATGTTATCAAACCATGTCAAGCTCATAACTCAACTAAATGCTACGTAACATTATTTGCGATTATCAAAGTTGTAAGTATGGCTCTCCTATAACAACACAAAATCTATAGTTAACTATAAAATTGCTTTAAAACGAAAGCTAAATAATGGATCAAAGTTCACATGTAGATAAACGGGCATAAGATGCTCTTCTCAAGTACAAATATGTACAAAGCTCTTCGTAACTTTCTATAACTTTTCACATTCAACTTCTTATATTTGATAGTTATGTTGATTATTAATTCAAATTATTTAAATATATTGAATTAAATTAACATTCGTTTATCTACTTATAAATCCTTGAAAAATAACAATTCAATATATACACAACAATTAAAACAAAAATGGTAAATTTATTTATTCACTCATACATATAAAAAATATATACATATGACATAAATTATTTACATCTATAGTATTAAATTTTCTAATTTTTTTTAGTAGGACATTAATTGCTACAAATATATAGTTAGCGAGAATTGAACCTTCAACCTTACATCTGAGCATCACATGTCATTTTAATTTGTGATTAATATCACAATAAATTTATCATAAATTACATAATAAATTTCTAATTTTAGTAATAATTAAAATATTAATACTATTTTTTATTACATCGTCGTGTGCAACGCACGGGTTACACACTAGTATATATAGTAACTAGACCTCGCTCGATTTCACTTTTGTTTACTGTTTCTTTTGTGCTCTTCATGCTAAACAAATTTCATACCAACCAAAATTAGGACACCTTAATGTTTGGTTTAGTAAATTGTATTTGTATGTGCAGGCAATCTTTTGAGATCATGTGACCTGAGGCGATAAAGATTAATGACAGAAATATAAACAAGACTTCCGCTATGCGAAAGATATGTTGATTGCAACTTATTAAATTGTTAATACGCAAAACGCGTGTAGTACTGTAATTAGGACACTATTATGTGAAATGTTTATGTTATTGCTTTATTTTCTCATTTTCTATGTGTTCCAAACCATTATTGGATTGAAAATTCGTGATTTGTGTGAAGAGGTAGTTGCTGAAAGAGCAGATATTGAAGTTCAAGGGTCAAGACATATACAAAGTTAGATATATTCTATCTTTATTATACTTTGATTGTATTGGTAGATATATGTATTTTTCTATAGGTTTTGTATTATAAGAAACTAAAAATATATGAACTTTTTTAGCATTTAGAAATACAATTTTTTTTAGATATAAATGAATATGTTTGTTTTATTGGTACAATATTTTAGTTTCAATAGCAATTTAATTTTAAATTTATAAATCTAATATAATATTATTTATATATTTTTTTCTCATTTGAATTTTTTTTAACAATGGGCAAAATCAGTTGTAAAAGATTCTATTACAACTTGCAAAAATAATTGCAAAAGATCTTATTGCGATGGCTTTGAAACGTTGTAAGAAACTGTTTACTGTAACGGGCTTTTACAAAGGTTTTAAAACGTTGTAAAATCTTTTGAGTCTATTACAACATTGTATAAGACGACGGACATAGATCCGTTATGAAACCCCTTTTACAACAGGTATTATCCGTTGTAAAAAGGGTATTTTGTTGTAGTCAAATCCATTCTTTATCTCATGCTCATAACAATTTCGTATGAAATAAAATTAATCATCCAACTATACTCAAAACTCCTAGGTAGCGATGTATATAAATCTTCAAATTCTTCAACCTTGACTGTACAAATTTGAAGGCTTGTTTTGTTAACCTTTGAGAGCGGACAACAATTATCAATTACACCATAGGCGTGCCTAACTTTGTTTTCAAGACAGTGACCTCGTCCACGACACAACTTCCATCACTATTTTTTTTCAATGTTCCTACACATCAACTCGAATAAAAATATTGGGTAAGAGATAGCTAGAGATAGAAATTGAAGAGAGTTGAGATTCTCCTATACATAGAATATTGAGAAGTTCATCTATTGATATGGAATGGATAAGGAAAAACCTGTTAATACCCATCTTAATTTAAGATATCGAATGATATGTCTTCCATATCAGATGAAGAAACGAATCTATAAAGGATATTCCATGTTCTCTAGTGCAATTGGCGTTTTAACGTTTGCAATGGTGTGTAAAATGTCATAATTTACTTATGCAGCTAGTGTAATCAGTAGGTATATGCCTAATCCACGAAAGGGATAGCGGTTAATGGTGAAATGTTCTTTGATGTTTAACAGGTAATTCATATATTAGCATATTGTATGGTGGAGTTGTTAATTACGCTATTCTCAGAGTTTATTATTACTCTGATTATGCCGAGGATGGAGACGATCGATGTTGATGCAAGGTCATATTCAGACACAGATATGCTCGATTTTATGAAGGCCAAAGTCTCAATCTATTTCAACTTTGTTCGCCACTGAGGTAGAGTTGATTTCTATTGTGGAATTGACAAATGAATCATTTTATCTGATGTTGTATTCTCTCACTAGTTCATAAGACAGTTAAGGTATGACTGACAGTTAAAGTGTGATTAATTTGATGAAGTAGCAAATCTACTACTTCTCATACTATGAACATTGATGTGTGTCGGCTGTTTCTCATGGTAGAAAAAGAATATTATAAGATCAAGTTGAAAAATGTGCATAACTGAGGCAATCATTTAGATACGATGAAGAAATCAATTGTTATTGCTAAAACCAGATTAGCTTTTTTTATATGATGGCGCCATCGAGTGCAAACCCAAAAAATAGGTGTTAATAGGTTATTTGAGAAATACATAAATATGGAAATATTGAGTCTGGAAGAGGTGGGTTGTTCTGATTCTTTATTCATAATGGTAGGTTACAGACCTGTTGTTGATATGTGGTGAATTGATGAAGATGGTTAAGAGACAATTTATGGAGGAGCAGTGAAGTAGTTGAAATAAGTATGTGCACTGACACAGGGAAATGTGCACAAATTCAGATATGCAGCAAGAAAATGAAGATTTGAAGGTGAATTGTGGTACACGTGAAATATTGAATCAAGAAATGACAGTTTGGTTTTCTACTCGAAAAAGAATGATACAAAGTATTGATATGGAACAAGAATTTGTGGATTAAGTATCAGGAAAATCAAGATTATATGATTAAAGCAATGTAAAACTGACAGATACAGGGTACTTGTACCAATTACAAGAATGAAATGAACAAATGATTCTCTAATATCAAGTAGTTTATCTGATACCCAAAACTAACAAGAACATATGTAATTGAATTATAACAGAAATTGTAAGATTTCATATTAACAACATAGAAGAGAGTGTAGGCTACTGGAAATGATATCAAGAATGGTAATGGGAAAATATAGATGAACAGAGAATCAAATTATAGAAATTAACAAAACAGTTGAAATGTTAAGAACAAGAAGTAACCACAAAATATAATATTTTCATATAAACCGAACAAGAATTAGAAGAATATACTACAGAAATGAGTACTAGCAGAGGAATATAATATCAGAGAAGATTAAGAATTGAAAAGATAACAGCAATATTGTAAGCAAGATAGAACTGATACTAAAATCAAAGTACAAAATATAATCCAAAAATTGACAGGAAAGAAATAACCAGGTAATATGAGAGCAGTTATATCAAAGAAAGAATGATTCATTAGCTTTAGAATTTTTCTCTTCACACCCTATTACAATACCAGTTCACCCCAGTATATATACATGTATCCAATCATTTTTACAAACACCTGCACAACACAACTCAACCCAGCCCAAACCCCTTTTATTTCCCAGTTCAAAACACCTAACAGATTCACTTTACTTAATAAGGCTACTGCAAATTCATACAATTCAACATGGGCTTAACTCTGAATGTATCAGCTGTGCACATGCACACATGCATAGACATGCACACACTAATACATATAAATATATCACTGCTCAGGTACCAGTTCCAGCAGCTCTACCTCTGACACCCTCCTGGCACCCTCCAGCAACTTCTTCGATGAATCAAAGGTCAATTATGATGAACTTGACATTTTCTACTCGATTTTTTTCTTTCTCTACCACTTGACAGCAGCCTCCTTTCTTCATGACCATGGAAATCATCCACTGACTGTTACATCTCCCCTACACTTCAAGAACAGACCTTGTCCCAAGGTCCAAGGTGGGAAATCTCTTTATCATAGGCCAATAGTCCTCCCATGTAGCCTCTTCAATGGGTTTCTCCTTCGACTTAACTGGAATCTGAACTACATGCTCATTGTTTCTAGGTATCATTCTCCTATCAAGTATACATTCAAGTTGGTCCACTACTTCCTCCATAAAGCTGGGAACATCATCTTGTACAACATTAGCAGTTCCAACCTTCCTCTTTAATTGTGACACATGAAAAACAGGATGGATCTTGGAAGCAGTTGGCAATTGAAGCTTGTAAGACGCTTCTCCTATCTTTTCAATTATTTCATATGGCCTATAATATTTGGGCGATAATTTACAAGTTCTCTGGTTTCTCGCAGTAATTTGTTTATAGGTTCGCAGCTTAAGAAATACCCAATCCCTTACTTAACACTTTTTCTATGACCTCTTTAAGTCCGAAAACTTTTCATCCTCTCACGTGCCAACTTCAAAATATCTTTCAAATATTCTAATATGATATCCCTAGTAAACAACATTTCTTCAACTTGCTCGACCTTGGCAGTGTGTTGAACATAAGACAATAGAGTAGGAGGATCTACCCGATATATGGCCTTTAATGGTGTGGTATTTGTTGAAACTTTCCAACTGGTATTATACCAATACTCAGCCAAAGTTAACCGGTTGCTCCATTCATGGGGTTTATAACAAATGAAGCATCTCAAATAGCCTTCCAAAACCTTATTTATCGCTTCTGACTGCCCATCACTTTAAGGATGGTAGGTAGTACTCAACTTCAAACTATTACCTTGCAATTTGAATAGCTCTTGCCAGAATTTTCTTGTGAATATAGGATCCCTGTCACTAATTATGGATTTTGATAGGCCATGCAACTTGAATACTCCATTAAAAAAATAGTGGCGACCTCCTTTGATGTATATGGATGGATAAGAGGGAAAAAATGGGCATACTTCCTTAATCGATCAAGAACAACAAAGATGACAGTGTATTTATTACTTTTTGGCGAACAGTGAAACAATCCACACCAATGTCAATCCATATTATTTCAGGTATGGGTAAGGGCTGTAGCAATCCAGGCAGCAATACATTTCTCCTTTGGCATTGATCACAAGTTTTAACGTAACCTTCCACATCTCCTCATTTTTTTCAAATAAAAAACTTGTTTTAGTTATTTTAATGTAGGCTTAATTCCAGCATGCCCCCCTAAAGGTGTTGAATGATGTTCTTGGATAAGTGAATGCAGCAAGCTTTTTAGATGATGGTCAACTAAAATCTTCCCCTTGTGAAAAATTAATCCATTCACTACCTTATACTTGCCACTGTTAAGCTCATTATTTTGAACTTTAATGGTCTGTTCCTGGTACCAAGCAGATGAATGTAGTGTGTGTTTTAGCTCCTGCAACCATGGAGTTTGTACTACAGATATGGCTTGTGCTTCTGTTTCTTCCCAAGCATCTGCTTCTCTTCTAGACAAAGCATCAGCAACTATATTTTCCTTCTCGGATTTATACTCCACTTTAAAAACATATACATGTAATTTGATTAACCATTTATGCTACATCCCTATGTGCAATTTTTGTGATAACCAAAATTTTAGGCTCTGATGATCTATCTTAATAATAAACCGCCTCCCTAAAAAATATTGAGCCCATTTTTCGATGGCTAAAATAATAGCTAGCTCCTTTTCATAAGAAGATAACAAGAGGTTCTTTCTGTGCAATCCTTTGCTCATATACGCTATGGGTTTATTATTTTGAAGTAACACTACACCCACACCATGGCCACTATCATCACATTCAAAAGGTTGGTTGAAATCAGGCGTAGCTAAAATAGGAGGATTTGTTAAACAATGCTTCAATTTTTCAAAGGCCTCCCTTGATTGCCCAGTCCATGTGAAAGCATTCTTATTCATTATTTCTGTAAGTGGTTTGGCAATTACCCTATAGTCTTTAATAAATTTCCTGTAGTAGCTATTTAAACCCAAGAACCCTCTTAATGATTTCAAGTTTTTGGGCAGCGGCCATTCAACTATTGCTTGCACTTTGCAAGGATCAACTGCTGGTCCTTGATAAGAAATGATGTGACCCAAATACTCCATTGTTTGCTTAACAAAGCTGCATTTAGACGATTTAATTACTAGGTAGTTTTGCTGCGAAGTATAAAAAGTGGTTTTAAGGTGGTTAAGATGTTCCTCCCAGTTCTTGCTGTATACCAATATGTCATCAAAAAATACTTAGATAAACTTCCTCAAATATGGCTTAAATACATGATTCATTAATGCATGAAAGGTGGAAGGAGCATTGACAAGCCCAAATGGCATTACAAGAAACTCATAGTTGGCCTACATGTGTTTTGAAAACTGTCTTATGTATATTTGGTTCATGCATTCGAACTTAATGGTACCCTAACCTTAGATCCAACTTGGAGAAATATGTAGCTCCTTGTAATTCATCAAACAATTCATTTATAAGGGAATAGGAAATTTATTTTTGATGGTGCAAGCATTTAATCTTCTATAATCAATACACAACCTTCATGTGCCATCTTTTTTTTCTAACCATTACAACATAAGATGAAAAAGGACCACTGCCGTGCCTGATGATTCCAGCAGTCAGCAGCTCATTTACAATTTTTTCCAACTCTTTTTTTGATGTAATATGAATGTTTATAGGGTTTAAGGCATATAGGTTTGGTGTTAGGAAGTAGTGAAATTTTATGGTCACGCTCTCTTTTTGGTGGCAGGAATGGGTCGATGCAAGAGATTTCAGGGCATTGGTTGAGGAGTTCAATGATGTCTGAAGGTATTGGTGAGGTTTTCTCCTCCTTCGTACTAATCAACAAGCATAGTAACATACTTAATTGTCCACGTGCATTTTCTTTAGTTACAGACTTTTTATTAACAATCTTCATTTCTTCTTGATTAAGACCCTGCCAAATGAAATATTTATTATTGTACTAGAATTTCACATGTAATTATTCCAAATTTAAAATCACATCAACCAAACTCTTCATCCTTTGAGCACCCAAAACTACTTGACAATCTTTCGGTGGTAGTAATAATAGATCCACTGGCATCTTGCATCACTGACACTTGAGCATTACATTTTTGCACATACCAGAACTTGTTAATTTCTCCTCATTAGCCATTGTTACTTCATAAGCCTTGGATTCATCCATCTTCAAGTCTAATTTTTTGGCTAGTTGTTCATTAGTAAAACCATGTGTCAATCTCGAATCAATTAGAATTTGCACTGGCTTCCTGTTAATAATTCCTTTCACTTTGATGGTAGGCAAGGCATGAATTCTACACATGACTTGTAAAGTTATAGACAAGGCTTCTTCTGCTGCAACTTCCCCTTCTGACTCAATCATATCTTCATTCATATTGTCTTCTGCCTCCTCTTCTTCCTTGAGTGACATCAACCCTCCTAGCACATAAACATGCGGATTCTTGCATTTATGTTCTTTAGACCACTTTTCCTTGCACCCATAACAGATATTTTGTTTCCTCATTTCCACAGTCCGCCTAGGAATTAATCCTATACTTCTTGCTATATTTTCAATAGAAGTGGAACTTCAATCTCTTGGCTCTGTATTAGAATGAGAATTGAATGGCTCTTTAGCATAAGATTGAGTGGTGCGGTTGGAAGTGGATTTGTGGACAGGAGTAGTGAAATGGCTAACTATGGTAGGTTTATGGCTTTTCTTGGTTTGGATATATTTACTTTCGAATATTTTTGCCAATGAACTACCTCTTTTAAATCAACTGGTCTTGAAGTCATTACATCATACCTAATCTCCTCCTTTAGACCTCTAATAATTCTATCAAGCAAGAATTTAGGCAATAAAGATTCCATAACTGCTTAAATCGACTAAGGTGGGCTCTAACAGTGGTGTGTTGCTTGAGTTTGGATAATGTCTCATAGGGTCTCTTCATCTCCTTGGGGTTGAACCACACCAAGGTTTCCTCTTTGAAAACCGGCCATAATTCATGATTAATAGCAATGTTGGTATGCCAATGATACCACTGTAGGGATTTCTTCTTGAGATAAAATGAACAAATTTCTACTCAATATTGCTCATCAGTATATTGAAATCTAAAGAACTGGTCTACCTATCTTGTATGAGGTAATGAGATTGGGGCAGTGCACATTAGGATAGTTTGGATTGGGATAGTTTTGATATACATTTCTTGGTATAGGGGGTTCTGGATCTAGTGGAGGGTTTATAGGGTAAGGTGCAATTCTTGGTTGTGGTAAAGTGCTTCTTCAATTGTTGGTTTCCACAGGGGTTATAGGTCGAGAACAAGGATTATGTGAAAGATTTTTGATGTTTTGAATTGAGGTTGGATATTGGGACATTGGTGGAGCTACGGGTGGCGTTGTGGTGGAGCTTATGATCTGTTCTTCATTTGTTGGATATCATTAATTTGCAAGAGTGGTAAAGACATTGTGAAATCCTTCAAATCCGATGGAGAGATCGTGGGTGGTATGCTCCATTTTTTGATTACTATGCTCCAGCTGAGTTAAAGAATTGGTACTATGTTCATTAAACTCCCCCTGTCGTTTCCGTAGTAGTTCTTGTCCATGGAAATGTATGTTTGCATGGGAATTGTTGTTAAGATGTAGATTGCGTTAGGGGTCTGATTCCTCCCCATTGGGTGGCTCTGATACCAAATTAGAAGAGATTGGTTGTTCTGATTTATTATTCATGATGATAGGTTGTAGATCTGTTATTGATACGTGGTGAATTAATGAAGATGGTTCAGGGACAGTTTATAAAGGAGCAATGAAGTAGCTGAAACAAGTATGTGCACTGACATAGGGAAATGTGCACAAATTTAGATACACAACAAGAAAATGAAGATTTGAAGGTGAATTATGGTACATATGAAATATTGAATCAAGAAATGACAATTTGGGTTTGTACTCGGAATAAGAATGATACAAAGCATTGATATGGAGCAAGAATTTGATGATTAAATATCAGGAAAATCAAGATTATATGATTAAAATAGTGTAAAACTAACAGTTGCAGGGTACTTGTACCAATTTCAAGAATGAAATGAACAAATGATTCTCTAATATTAAGAAATCTATTTGATACCCAAAACTAACAAGAAAATGTGTGATTGAATTATAACAGAAATTACAAGATTAAAATTAACAACACAGAAGAGATTTTAAGCTACTGGAAATGATATTAAGAATGGTAATGGACAAATATAGATGAACTAAGAATAAAATTACAGAAATTAACAAAACAGTTGAAATGTTAAGCATAAGAAGTAACAACAAAATATAATATTTTCATATAAACTGAACAAGAATGTTACCCTGCCTTTTGGTCAAGGTTGGGTTATCAACAAATTAGCTAGAAAGGATGGATATAAGGTTTGGCGATCGATTGGAAACAAGGCTGTGATCGATATCATCAAAATTCGACTGAGCTCCAACCAAGATGAAATCGATTGGGAATGATGAACAACTTTAGAAAAGACCACGTTTCAAATTTCAAGTCAATCAGAGTTCGTATCCTCGAGATATGATCGATGCAAATCAAAGGGATCACCTTCACTAGTATCCATCACGTTCGTATCGATGTGAGGCGGACTTCTTCGTAACCATCACGATCGTATCGGTCCAAGTAACCTCACTTCGTATCCATTGTACCCATATCGATCCTAGTTGGCTCATTTCGTATCCATCAAACACCTCTGCTTCGTATCCATTCAGAACTGCACTCTTCGTATCCATCCATCCTCGGATTGATGCGCATCCATCGTCTTCGGCTTGTTTGCATCGATCAACCAACATCCAACTCGTACCCATCAAAACTGTATTTCGTATCGATTCATTATTGTACTACATTCGGATCGATCAGCCAGCGATCGATGCGAATAGCATGAAATGGACCGATACAAATGACAGTTATGTTGATCGATGCCAAATGGAACAACAACCATGGATGTGAACAAGACTCAACTGGATCGATATGAACAAGATGCACCCCTATGGAAAACCCAGTCACTCGGCACGAAAAGTGGATCGGTCCAAGAAGTTAGCGTCGCGTCATCAAATAACATGTGCTTAGGAGCGATACGAACAGAGCGATGCGAATAGAAAGCGATGTGAACTCGGCAAAGCCATCGAAAAATACAAACTTGCATCGATCATAACTCAAAATCTACAAGTCCAAATGGTACCAAATTTTCACAGGAGCTTACGCACAACCACAAGAATGTTCATGATCGATCCCAACTCGATTGGGCAGGATTTTAATCGATACGAATCTCGTTCGTATTGTTCATGGATTGAGTCAAAATTATTATCCCACCTTTTGGCAAAGCTGAGATACACAAAAATTAATTGAAAATCGATAATAACTAGTCATGAATATCAACTGTGCATTGCAGGTTAACCATGGATATTGATGAATTTTGTCCGTATCCGGATCGAGCTATAATTGATAGGACATGGCTAACAAGGCCAAGAGAGCCAATGTTCCAAGTTTCAAGTCAATCCGAGTACGTATGTTCAAGTTATGATGGATGCAATTTGAAGGGAAAAGCTTCGGTTTCGTATCCATCCTCGTACACCAGTTCGAATCGACCGTGTTCATATCGGTCAGGGGTCCAGCGGCTTTGTATCCATCAAAGTGCCTCATTTCGTATCGATGAACTTAGCTGTGTTCGAATCCATCGAGTTCGTATCGATGGACTTCGTACCCATCAATAGGTCAGGCGCTTCGTATCGATCAGCAACGTCCTGTTTCATATCCATCCAGCTGGACACGGTCTATATCCATGAATGAGCTTCCATTCGAATCCATCGTCTTCGTATCGGTCAGGGATGCAAGTCCTTCGTATCCATCTGTCTCAAATCCATCAGGCGCTGACCACTTCGTATCCATCAGGAATCCTTGTTCGAATCCATGGATGATTGCTTGTTCGTACCCACCAAGTCAAACAGGCCAGGGATGGCGCATGAGTTATGGATGCGAACGCGGCGAAATACTCGGAGTGACTCGATCAAACCGGAGTAAAAGGCGGATCGACACGAATAGCCCGTGCCACGTCAACCTGCTCGCGTGCGTTGCCATCGAGTCGAAGTGATTGAGTTGAATGAATGGATTCGAACCGAACAACCATCGAGCAGACCAATTTCATATCGACCATATCTCTAAACCACTGATCCAAATGCCATGAAATTTTCACAGGAGCTTACGTACATGCTGAGGAATGTCTCCACCAAATTTCAGTTCGATTGGACGTCATCTTGATCGATACGAAATGACTTCGTATCGATCGCCAATCGAGTCGAAACTTCCTGAGGTTGGTCGTGTGGGCCCACTCACGTGCTAGAAAAAGTCTCCCGAAGTTTGAGCGAGATCTGAGCCTCTTATGCCTATAAATAGCACCCTGGAGCCTACAGAAAAGGGATTTTTTCCCAATGAATGTCCAGACTCTGCCGGATTCGATCCTATGCCTTACTACTGCTGTTATACTCAAAATTCTCTCTTGTAACCGCTGCAATCATTTGTAATCAGCAAAGAACGTCAATAAGAGATAAAATCTTGAAGTGGACGTAGGCCGGAGATAGCCGAACTATTATAAATCTTGTGTCTCTGTTCATTATTTTTGGATTATTGCTTGCTGCTTGCTGTGATATGTGATTTGTGTTTGGAATATTGTTGATTTATATTCATATTTTGGTGCTTTCACGATACTTGGGGTTTGTGACCATTTTTGACGCAAACACTTTGGTGCTTTCACTGAGAAGGAACTAGCATCCGCTACATCGGATAGAAGTTCAGATTTGAAAAGCTTGAAGAATTCAAACTTAGAGAAAATGACTCGACAAACAAGACAAAGAGCCGAGAGAAGCTAACAAGGAGGAAGCCAGGAGGCATCCTCTGGAGCTGCAGAAGGACAAGCTTCGATCTACATCACCCAGGATGAGATGGAGGCTATGCCTAATTTAATGCATGAAAGAATGATGAAAAGCTAACAGGAGATGCTGCAGAATTTCTTTGAACAAATGAGAGCAGCGAACGTGCAGAACCTTGGGCCAACTACAGCGGCTGCAGGTGTAGGACAAGGGGTCAGGATTGCGAAAACCAATGAAGGTCAGGTTCAGGACCAGAATGCAAGACCTAATGACAATCAATAAGGACTTGGGGGCAGACCCTCAGGATCAGAAACTGGAAGACCCATAGATGAAACTCAGCAGGCTGGAGTCAATGCTAATGTTACCGAGCCACATGAAGAGTATGTACCAGGGTTCCCTTTGAGACTTGGGGGGCAGGATAGAAACATGACTAGGGGGCAGCCCTCGGATGGAGATGAAAGAATGATTGGTCTAGTGCGACGAATCATGAGAGGAGGATTGTCGAGTGGAGGGTTGGAAGAAGTCAATCGTAGTCCGTTCACTCCGAATATCAGGAATGCAAGGAACCCTCCAAAGTTTAAGCTGCCTATGCTGGATCCATATGACGGGAAGTCGGACCCAACGATGCATATTACACGATACATCAGGCACATGGAAGTGCTGGGGGTATCAGAGGAAGTAATGGCTCGATGCTTCCCTTTATATTTGTCAGATTTGGCTGCGCTTTGGTTTAGGCAGCTAGAGAACGGATCGATCGGGACATGGGGCGTTCTTGTAGAATGCTTCATGAGACAGTTCAGGGTCCACGTGACGCGACCCAAGAGTGTGATGACTTTAGCTTCAATAAAGAAAAGGACCAGAGAGTCCATAAAAGATTTCTTACTGCGATTCAATGCAACGGTGGCTTATGTAGATCGCTCGGATCCATCAATGATTTTGATGGCGACGGTGGCAGGAGTTGGGGAAGGCACCGAATTCAAGGATTCTTTGGCAAGAGATCCACCCCCAAGATCTTGGAGAATTTTATCATGAGGCTGAAAGATTCATTCGGCTGGAAGAATCACGAGCCGAAAGGCGAGAAATAAATGCCGTGCAGGGCGAAGGAACCGCCAGGGAACAGTCCGGAGCGGACAAAGGAAAGAGAAAGCAGGACGATAGACGTGATGGTCCTGATAAACGAAAGAAATTCCGAGAACCCAGATTCAGGCAATACACAGATCTGACGGCAGGCCTGGAACGAATTTACATTGAAACTCGGGGGAAACTCCCCTATCGAAAACCACCTAGGAGAGATCCCACTGAGCGGAAGCGCAAAACTGGAAAATAATGCCTATTCCATGAGCTGGACGGGCACACTACAGATGAATGCCGCCACCTAAAGGATGAGGTGGAAGAACATGCCAGGAGTGGTAGATTGCCACAATACGTCAGAGAACGGACAGCGGCGGTAAGGCCTGAACAACTACCGCCTCCACCTAACAGAAACGATCCTGGATCAGGATCGCGACTCGTCATCAAATGATTAAAGATGGCAAGGGCTAAGTCCAGGATTTGGACTTCGGTCAAATAATTTCATTAGATTTATTCTCAGAATAAACGGTCACTCCACTTACTCATGTACGGGAATCGGAGAGATCCCTAGGCATGCTCTGAGATGGAGATAGACCAATATGCCCAGAGAGGCAACGTTTAGCTTTTTCCTGATGTTTGAGATTGAACATCTAGGACCTGAATTTAATAAATAAATTAGAATTTCTTGAAATAAACCTTTGACCGAAGAGTTAAAGGGTAAATGTTAAATACTAACATGAAAACGATCGCTTTATGATCCTACCCGGAGCGGCGGGGTCCGTAGTGCAAGAAGTGAGTTGCTTCGCCGAAAAGCGATAGGATCGACTCACTTAACGCTGCTTCCCTTCACCGGAGAGTGACAAGATGAGATCCAGCAAGAGCCCGGAGAGGCTATGATCGGTTTAGAATAACCAAGACATCGCTATGTTCCCTAACTGGAGTCGGAGTGCAAGGAATAGAGAGCAACGCCAGAGTGCAATAAGATCTTTCTATTCAATCGCTAAGTCTGAAATGGACTTGGCAAGGGTCCAGAATGACCATCGATAGTCCAGAGAGACTGTAAATCTTCATTTTTAACTTCCACAGGAATAAATTGATAACGATTTGGCTTCAAACAGCCGCGAGCTCGATTGAAAATGCTATAGGCTCTGAATAAAGCATAAACTCACTGCATTCGATTTGAGACTAATCAAAACACACCCCAAAAGGCATGTTTTAGGGGGCAAAGTGTTATCCCACCTTTTGGCAAAGCTGAGATACCCAAAAATTAATTGAAAATCGATAATAACTAGTCATGAATATCAACTGTGCATTGCAGGTTAACCATGGATATTGATGAATTTTGTCCGTATCCGGATCGAGCTATAATTGATAGGACATGGCTAATAATGCCAAGAGAGCCAACGTTCCAAGTTTCAAGTCAATCCGAGTTCGTATGCTCAAGTTATGATGGATGCAATTTGAAGGGAAAAGCTCCGGTTTCGTATCCATCCTCGTACACCAGTTCGAATCGACCGTGTTCGTATCGGTCAGGGGTCCAACGGCTTCGTATCCATCGAAGTGCCTCATTTCGTATCGATGAACTTGGCCGTGTTCGAATCCATCGAATTCGAATCGATGGACTTCGTACCCATCAATAGGTCAGGCGCTTCGTATCGATCAGCAACGTCCTGTTTTGTATCCATCCAGCTAGACACGGTCTGTATCCATGAATGAGCTTCTATTCGAATCCATCGTCTTCGTATCGGTCAGGGATGCAAGTCCTTCGTATCCATCTGTCTTGAACCCATCGGATGACTTCGTATCCATCAGGCGCTGACCACTTCGTATCCATCAGGAATCCTTGTTCGAATCCATGGATGATTGCTTGTTCGAACCCACCAAGTCAAACCGGCCAGGGATGGCTTGTGAGTTATGGATGCGAACGCGACGAAATACTCGGAGTGACTCGATCAAACCGGAGTAAAAGGCGGATCGACACGAATAGCCCATGCCACGTCAACCTGCTCGCGCGCGTTGCCATCGAGTCGAATGAATGGATTCGAACCGAACAGCCATCGAGCAGACCAATTTCGTATCGACCATATCTCTTAAACCACTGATCCAAATGCCATGAAATTTTCACAGGAGCTTGCGTACATGCTGAGGAATGTCTCCACCAAATTTCAGCTCGATTGGACGTCATCTTGATCGATACGAAATGACTTCGTATCGATCGCCGATCGAGTCGAAACTTCCTGAGGTTGGTCGCGTGGGCCCACTCACGTGCCAAAAAAAGTCTCTCGAAGTTTGAGCGAGATCTGAGCCTCCTATGCTATAAATAGCACCCTGAAGCCTACAGAAAAGGGATCTTTTTCCCATTGAACGTCCAGACTCTACCGGATTCGATCCTATACCTTACTACTGCTGTTATACTGGAAATTCTCTCTTGTAACCGATGCAATCATTTGTAGTCAGCAAAGAACGTCAATAAAAGAAAAAATCTTGAAGTGGACGTAGGCCGGAGATAGCCGAACCACTATAAATCTTGTGTCTCTGTTCACTATTTTTGGATTATTGCTTGCTGCTTGCTGTGATATGAGATTTGTGTTTAGAATATTGTTGATTTATATTCGTACTTTGGTGCTTTCACGATACTTGGGGTTTGTGACCATTTTTGGCGCAAACAGAAATCACTCAGGATCGATCATGCGGGCCCACCCATGTGAGAAAAGGAGTCTTCCGAGATCTGGACGGGATATTTGCAGCCTACACCTATAAATAGCAATCCAACAGCTTCAGAAAAGGGATCTTCTGGTTCTTCTACGCTGCTACTCCGCCAAACTCCACTGTAACTCGATTATTATCAACTATATTCTTATAACCAGCAAGTGATTATCAATAAAATATCAACTCTTAAAAGTGGACGAAGGCCGGAGATAGCCGAACCACTATAAATCTTGTGTCTTTACTGCATTCCTTTTAAATTTTGAGCGTTCTTTACATTTATTTTCTCTACATATTTTCTATCTATGATCTGTGATTGTAAACTGGTGCTTTCATCGGCAATTGGGTGTTTGTGAGACGTAAACATTTTGGTGCTTTCACCGAGAGCTGAACTCAAGGAATGTATGGCTTGGACTTTGGATTTGAAGACTTAAAGACTTGGATCCAACTCAACTCATACCCGTCGAAACTGTATTTCGATCAACCAACATTCAACTCGCACCCATCAAAATTGTATTTCGTATCGATTCATTATTATACTACATTCGTATCGAGCGGCCATCGATCGATGCAAATAGCATGAAATGGACCGATACGACATTTGTGTTGATCGATGCCAAATGGAACAACAACCATGGATGCGAACAAGACTCAACTGGATAGATATGAACAAGATGCACCCCTATGGAAAACCCAATCTCTCGGCACGAAAAGTGGATCGGTCCAAGAAGTTAGCGTCGCCTCATCAAATAACACGTGCTTAGGAGTGATACGAACAGAGCGATGCGAACAGAAAGCGATGCGAACTCGGCAAAGCCATCGAAAAATACAAACTTGCATCGATCATAACTCACAATCTACAGTCCAAATGGTATCAAATTTTCACAGGAGCTTACGCACAACCACAAGAATGTTCATGATCGATCCCGACTCGACTGGACAAGATTTTAATCGATACGAATCTCGTTCGTATTGATCATGGATCTAGTCGAAATCACTCAGGATTGATCACGTGGGCCCACCCATGTGAGAGAAGGACTCTTCCGAGATCTGGACGGGATATTTGCAGCCTACACCTATAAATAGCAATCCAACAGCTTCAGAAAAGGGATTTTCTGGTTCTTCTACGCTGCTACTCCGTCGGACTCCATTGTAACTCGATTATTATCAACTATATTCTTGTATCCAGTAAGTGATTATCAGTAAAATATCAACTCTTAAAAGTGGACGTAGGCCGGAGATAG
Organism: Allium cepa; assembly: GCA_030765085.1. NCBI lineage: Eukaryota > Viridiplantae > Streptophyta > Magnoliopsida > Asparagales > Amaryllidaceae > Allium > Allium cepa. The sequence continues at coordinate 251,333,582 of CM060937.1, read as the reverse complement.
CCGAACCACTATAAATCTTGTGTCTTTACTGCATTCCTTTTAAATTTTGAGCGTTCTTTACATTTATTTCCTCTACATATTTGCTATCTGTGATTTGTGATTGTAAACTGGCGCTTTCATCGAAAATTGGATGTTTGTGACCAATTTTGGCGCAAACATTTTGGTGCTTTCACTGAGAGCTGAACTCAAGGAATGTACGGCTTGGACTTTGGATTTGAGGACTTAAAGACTTGGATCTAGAAAGCTATGATAGGGCAATTGACAAGAAGACAAAGGACAGAAAGGATTCAACACGATGGGAGTCAAGAGGCTTCCTCAGGAGTAAATCAGGCCTCGGTTTTCATCACCAGAGACAAGATGGAGATGATGATGGGAGCTATGCATGAAGAGCTTCTAAAAAGACAAGAGGAGATGATGTAGAATCTGCGTCGACAAGCTGGACAAATTGGAATGCAGAGTTAAGGGAACAGAACTGTGGGAGATGCTGGAGATTGGAGTCAGAAGCATGGAGCAACCAGAATTCAGAATAGAGCAGGACCATCAGGAGCAGCACTAGATCTAGGGGCACTCACCCGAAGCATGCTGATCCAATCCTGGATAGAGTACTATGTGGAGCTATGCAACACGATGTTGACCGGGGAATGGATGCTCGTTCAAGGAAGCAGATTCCAAAATGCCCTCATGAACTCGAGGGATAGATTGGAGGCAATGGACAAGGACTACACCTTGGCGACAGAGACAGATTGGCGGATATGGTTAGGTGAGACATGAGAGGCGGATTGGTGAATAGAGACTTGGAAGATGTGAATATGAGTCCCTTTGCTCCTTCAATCAGGCAAGCTAGGAATCCGCTAGATTTCAAACTACCAACACTGGAGATGTATGACGGGAGAACGGATTCCACTATTCACTTGACGAGATACACGAGGCATATGGAAGTACTGGGGGGCATCGGAGGAGGTCATGGCATGATGCTTCCCTTTGTATTTGGCGGATATAGCAGCATTATGGTTCAGACAGTTGGAAAGTGGCTCTATTGGCACATGGACGGAGCCGATTGAAAGGTTTATGAGGCAGTTTCGGGTCTATATAGTCAGACCCAAGAATGGGATGACCCTGACATCGATGAAACAGTGGAAGGGAGAATCACTTAGAGATTTCTTGACCAGATTCAATGCAGTAGTGGCTTCGGTGGATCGACCTGATCCGTCGATGGTAACAGTTTCGGGAATTGCAGACAATTCCGATTTCAAGATATCATTGGAACGGGACCCACCGAGGGATCTCGAGGAGTTCTATCATGAGGCGTAAACGTTTCTGAGGCGAGAAGATGCACTGGCTGAGAGAGAAGGGAGAGAGGATGAAGCTTATGCGGCAAGGGGTGGAGGTCCATCTAGGGAGGACCAAGCAAAGATGATAAAGGAAAATGAATGGAAAAGGTAGCACTTCGAAAATGCCACGGAGGGAGTCAAAGTTTTCTTTTTTACACGGATCTAACTGAACCGTGGAGAGGATTTACTTGGAATTCGATGGCGCCTCCAGTATCGAAGGCCGATAAGAAGGGAACCTTCTGATTACGAGCAGGCATCAGGAAGGCATTTCCTATTCTATGAGCTGGATGGGCACAACACGAATGATTGCAGGCATTTAAAGGATATCGTTGAGGAGCACGTAAGGATTGGTCATATGTAGCAGTATGTAAGGAATCAAACTGTGGCAATGGAAAAAGAGCGGCCACCGCCCGCCTCAAACGAAGATGGCACTGGACCTAGACAACAATCAGCTTGTTATTAGCTAAATGGATTTATGGCTTTGAATAAGTAATAAAGCTCGATGTAATGTGGCTAAGTCACTTACACATGTACGGGATCGCGGTCCCTAAGAATGCTCTGAGGCGATGATAAACCTTGTTGCTCGTGCCTATGAAATACTGTTTTTCCTTTTGTTTTCTTGAAAACTTTGGTTTTTTCCTTGGATGCACAGACATTTATTTTGTTTTCCCTGGCTCTAAAAACTCTTATTTTGAACGATTGGACTTGGATCAATGTAATAAGTAATACAGGTCTTGCGATCTCGGTCGCGACCGAAGACACGGGGCAGTGATCGCAAGTTACGAGTCCCTTCGCCGGAGAGCGATGGAATGGACTCGAACACAATATAAAAAGTCCTTTGCCGGAGATCCGAGGCCGGAGAATATAAAAATTTCTTGGCCGGAGAGTCGAGGCGGAAGAATATAAAAAGTCCTTGGCCGGAGAGCCGATGCGGGAGAATATAAAAAGTCCTGGGCCAGAGAGCCGAGGCCAGAGAATATAAAAGTCCTTGGCCGGAGAACATAAATGTCCTTGGCCGAAGAGCCGAGGCCGGATAACATAAAAGTCTTGACCGGAGAGTCAAGGTCAGTCAGAATAACATGACCCGACGAGGTCTATGGATTTGAAGTTAAACCCGGTGATGTCCTGAATTTGGCAAAGGGCCCGGTGCGGTCTCTGATTTGGAAATCAAGCCAGAAAGGTAATGGATTTGGTTATTGGATATGGATATATTAAAGATCGGTCGACGGATTCAGATAGCTACGGAATTGGCTAAGGTTGTGGTTACATGACTTAGAATTGGATATCGACTCGGAGTAGTCACGGACTTGGCTATGGCACTTGGATAAGATGACTTGGTAATGGATTGGATTATGAATAAGATGGTATGGCTATGGATGGAATATGGACTTTGGATATCGGATTCGAAGCTATTCAAAACACGCCTTCTTACCACAAGGCATGTTTTTGGGGACAAATGTTACCCCGCCTTTTGGTCAAGACCGGTATATCAACAAATTGGCTAGAAAGGATGAATATCAAGATTGAAGATCGATTGAAAACAAGGCTGTGGTCGATATCATCAAAATTTGACCAAGTTCCAATCAAGGCGGGATCGATTGGGAATGATGAACTAGGCTAGGAAAGACCAATTTTCAAGTCAATAGGAGTTCGTATGCTCGAGATATGATCGATGCAAATCAAAAGGATCAACTTCACTCGTATCCATCACGTTCATATCGATCTGAGGTGGCCTTCTTCGTAACCATGACGATCGTATCGGTCCAAGTAACCTCACTTCGTATCCATCGTACCCGTATCGATCCAAGTTGGCTCATTTCTTATCCATCAAATACCTCTGCTTCGTATCCATCCAAAACTGCACTCTTCGTATCCATCCATCCTCGGATTGATGCGCATCCATCGTCTTTCTATTGTTCGCATCGATCAACCAACATTCAACTCGTACCCATCAAAACTGTATTTTGTATCGATTCATTATTATACTACATTCGTATTAATCGGCCATCGATCAATGAATAACATGAAATGGACCGATACGAATGACAATTGTGTTGATCGATGCCAAATGGAACAACAACCATGGATGCGAACAAGACTCAACTGGATCGATATGAACAAGATGCACCCCTGTGGAAAACCCAATCACTTGGCATGAAAAGTGGATCGGTCTAAGAATTTAGCATCGCGTCATCAAATAACACGTGCTTAGGTGCGATACGAACAGAGCGATGCGAACAGAAAGCGATGCGAACTCGGCAAAGCTATCGAAAAATGCAAACTTGCATCGATCATAACTCACAATCTACAAGTCCAAATGGTACCAAATTTTCACAGGAGCTTACACACAACCACAAGCATGTTCATGATCGATCCCGACTCGATTGAGAAGGATTTTAATAGATATGAATCTCGTTCGTATCGATCATGGATTGAGTCGAAATCACTTGGGATCGATCATGTGGGGTCACCCACATGAGAGAAGGAGTCTTTCGAGATCTGGACGAGATATTTATAGCCTACACTTATAAATAGCAGTCCAAGTGCTTTAGAAAAGGGATCTTTTGGTTCTTCTACGCTGCTACTCTGCCGAACTCCATTGTAACTCAATTATTATCAACTATATTCTTGTAACCGGCGAGTGATTATCAATAAATATCAACTTTTAAAAGTGGACGTAGGCTGGAGATAGCCGAACCACTATAAACCTTGTGTCTTTACTGCATTCCTTTTAAATTTTGAGTCTTCTTCACATTTATTTTCTCTACATATTTGCTATCTGTGATATGTGATTGTAAACTAATGCTTTTATTGGCAATTGGGCGTTTGTGACCAATTTTGGTGCAAACAAAGAATTAGAAGAATATACTCCAGAAATGAGTACTAATAGAGAATATAATATCAGTGAAGATTAAAAATTGAAAAGATAAAAACAATATTGTAAGCAAGATAGAATCGATACTAAAATCAAAGTACAAAATGTAATCCAAAAATTAACAGGAAAGAAACAACCAGGCAACATGAGAACGATTATATCAAAAAACAATGAATTCATTAGCTTCAGAATTTTACTCTTCACACCCTATTGCAATACCAGTTCACCCCAATATATATGCATGTATGCTATCATTTTTCACAAACACCTGTACAACACAACTGAATCCGCTCTGAACCCCTTTTATTGCCAAGTTCAACATGCCTCATAGATTCACTTTACTTAATAATTAGGCTACTGCAAATTCATACAATTCAACATAAGCTTAACACTGAGTGTATCAGCTGTGCGCGTGCACACATGCATAGAAATGCACACACTAATACATCCAAATATATCAGTGCTTAGGTACCAGTTCCAGCAGCTCTGACCTCTGACACCCTTCTGGCAGCCTCCAGTAACTTTTCCGATGAATGAGGGGTCAACTGTGGTGAACTTGACATTTTCTCCTCAATTTTTGCATTCTCTGCCACTTGATAGCAGCCTCCTTTCTCCAAGACCATGGCAATCATCTCCTGACTGTTACAGATTCGAGGTGGATAGTTGAAATTATACGGTTCAAATATATGTCAAATTGAAGAGTACATCGATAGCTTCACAATAAAGAAATTAAGATATGAAACAGAGCTACGGCTTGCGGATATGACCTTTTCAATGTTGGGTCGACAGACTAGAAGCGACGGAATATAGGGGCCAGTCATCGTAAATTTTCTGAGTTATCACTGATTTGTTCTAATAGTGGAGGGTGAAACATATAATTGGTCATCCACTCAATTCTACTGCAGACATATAAAAAAAGTGGCAGGACCTGTTTGATGATCCTTTGACGAGCCTTGATGGATTTAAGAGACTTGTTTTTCAGGCACGCGGGCTTCCTATTTTTAATAGGGCGGATCTAACTATCATATCTTTATTAATAGTTGTAATACTTTTGGTGTCACACTTTTTTGGTATCAGCGCGAACTACCAAAAATGCCCTTTATCCTAATATCGTTTAAAATTTGGATCTAACTTCTTTTATAAATTCAAAATTCTCCTCTACAAATATCACTGAATCTTTCTTCATGTCCCTTAAATATAGGTATCTTCATATCCCTTAAATATAGGATCTAATAAATAAAGATTTACAAATATTATGAAACCTTCGTATCGCTTAAATATAAGATCTAATAACTAAATTTTCTTTACAAATTCAAAATTTTCCTCTACAAATATTACCGGATCTTAATATCACTTACCTATCATATTCAGTTTATAAAAAAATAATTCACACAAAGTGCATGTTATTATCACGTGCGAAGCGCGTGCGGTGACGCTCGTAATTTAATAGCTAGCTTAATAGTAGTATGTTTAATTAATTCGGCCTCCACTTTCTTCATAAAACGAAATTCACACATATCCAAATCTACTTGAGATAATTCTTATTTATAGTACGAATTCAAACTAGGGTTTTTCTATGGGAATCGGCTAATTTTGAAATTTATCGTCATTTTTATTCGAGAAAAATGTGTGGTCCTCTGTGAATAGAGGAGAGCACACATGCAACTATATATATCACAATAATAAGGTGCTGCCAACATGCCTGATAGATAACAAAACTAAATACAAGTATCAAAGAAAATTCAGGTACCCCTAAAATGAGTTCCGCCATCGCCACCACCCATCTCACCCCGATATCGAGTTCTGGCAAGGTCACCATCCAATACTAAGGTTTTAGGAATACCTAGAAATAAAAGAAAATGATACTCCATGCATCTGAATCGGGAGCTCTATGCAACACAATCAAAGAAGAAAGCTCCAAGCATCTGGATCGAAAGCAATGAAGAAGCATCTTGTATTAAGATCATATGCAACACAATCAAAGAAGAAATTTATCGCCGTTTTAAAGATTATATGTTTTTTGTCCACTGTTGTAACCGCAATCTTGTACATTGTTAGTCGTAGGGTCCGTGTAGATAACTAGATTTGTGTCGAACCACCTCATATCATGTGTTCTTTATTCCTATTTTTTCGCATTGACGATGGAAATTCTTTAAATTGGATGTTGCATGTATAAGTACAAAGACTAATTCCTCTGTCCCTAACCACAAGTGCCTTCTGTCCGTGCATGTGTTCAACCATTCGTTTTAGATATATTAACTTAATTAATTTTTTAATTACATGAAATAAACGGTGATGATTTTCAAGGACATGGGACACATATGATTTGAAGAGGGAGGAATTGATCTTATGTGGACATACATAGATATTGATGATTAATTAACAAACTATACATCTTGGTATTCCTAAAATTTCGCATAAGATGCACTTAATATTAAAACGAATAGTAGGTAGAAAGGGCAAGTGTAAGGTGCAAAGGAAATTAACCATGTTCCACGAAACTTATTATCAATATATTTTTAGTTGCGGGTTCTCTAATCGATGCTCCTGCTTTGTCAATGAAGAAGGCTTTTTTTTTTAAACCATTTCATCCCCAGCTAAACCTTGCCGTCTATCATATTTAATTTCGCGCTGAACAGTTTCAACTATAGGGATGTGATATTCAAAACCTAAATACAAGCATAGATCATAAGCTGACCGTAACACCTCCTTAAAAACATTAAATATCAGTATTTGACGACTTCTTCCCCACCTTCCCCCTTCTTTAATTCAATCACCCTACCACGATCAATCCTTTTTGGTACTATATTCAAATAAAGAAATAAAAGAGATCAAGTCTAAACACATAACCACGTTAAAATGATTTCATCTCCCTTTATATATACATAAGTAGGTACAAAGATAAGTTTCATAACAACCTCTTCATCATCTCCTCTGCTGCCTCTTCCATATAGAAGTCATCGTTATGAAGATGTTCATGTATTTTGCCATATTGATAGTTGTAGCCATGGTGGAGAATATGGCAACGGCCACAAACATAACAGTTGGATCACCGGGGGGTAGTTGGGATCAGAGCACCGATCTCAAGACATGGGCTTCCAGCCAAACCTTTACCAAAGGCGACAATCTAAGTATGCATCATATTTATACATAGTGTAGCTTCTTCATATTTATATATAGAGCAGATCATAATTATAGTGATTTTTTATGAATATTCGTTGCATGCAGTTTTCTCCTACGACAAAACAACACACGACGTGCTTGAAGTGAACAAAGCAGATTACGACAGTTGCTCAACATCGAAACCAGAAAGCACGCAAACGACAGGAAACGATGTATTCCCACTAACGTCAACAGGAAAGCGATACTTCATATGTGGAAAGGCAGGTCACTGTCAAAATGGCATGAAAGTCGAAATCAATACAGTTGATGGTTCAAACCCATCTCCTTCAACTCCTGCAGATGGTCCATCTGGAACCACTCCATCACCACCGCCGCCGCCTCCTTCTCAATCATCAGGAGTTGAAGGTTTCAGTGTGAAGGCAGTGGTCGGAGTACTGGGCCTGATCATGGCTTTTGCCCTTTAGATGTTATATGGTTCTGAAACTTGCAGTGGCTTTGTAATTTATTGTGTTCATTTTGTAGTTTTTGTATGGATATATACAGATATATGATGGATTATTTGTTAGTGGAATGAATATCCACCATAGACCTTTTTGCACTTACTGATATATAAGTTCGGGGATAATATTCTGAAGATAGATCAAAACAAACTAAGATATAGAAGTCTTCTAACAACCGAGTTCTGTGTACAAAATGGTGATTTTGTCCACTCTTTCTTTGCAATTCAAATTTAGGGGGCCGCGAAAGTGATTGATTGGTAAAAATGACTGAAACGGTCTTACTATTGTTATCAGTACTTAAATAGTAGCATTCACCTTCTGTTACTTCATCAAATCCTCTTGGCAAAGATTACCCTTTTTCTTTCTTTTTTATTTTTTTATATCTTTTCTTAACGAATGTAAAAAAAAGCTTCTGACTGGTGCTCTTATACAAAAATAGAGGTTTTTTTCCCATTGAATAAGTTTAAAACAAAAGGCTTAAATCCAATATTCAAACTCCACTTGTTGAATGAAATGCGATTTCGATGAATTATTGTTGTCTATATTTGTTTTGTCTTACTCACGGAAAAATAGAATTAGAAACCTCTTTCGGTATTGTTATCCGGTTTTTGAGTAGGCGGGTTATAACAGGAATTTGGATGTCATGTTGATGACGAAATGATTCACGGACGTGGGACGAAGCTTACAGGAGCGATATGAATGAACTCAAGAATTTTGGGGTCCACAAGAGTTAAGGAAATTACTTGGTACTGAGTACTTCCTACTTGGTACTGAAACTTTTTACTCCACTTGTAGATCCCCAAAACTCTTGTACGTGGAGGTATGGTCAAAGCGATCATCATGAAGTGTTCTCCTCAAGAAGTTGGCGAACAACTACAAGGAAGTTCTGAAAGAAAGCAGACTAGAACAAACAGTATCAAGACCTCTTAGAAACAATACAATCTTAAAGAGAAAGTGCTTGAAACACGATATGTATTTGAGATGGAGGACTAATAGAAAGAAGAAGGTAAGATCAAACTCTAAAAAATTTCGGTTGGTATCGAGTTGATTTTATTGATTGGATGGGATCATCTTCCCCTCTTGCTTACTAAGATGTAGATCTGGACTTTAGCATTTTGTGAACCTCCAACTCGATTGGACGAATTTCCCTACATATACACATCCTATAGCAACAGGAAAAGGACTTTTTGGCTCATCGTCTTCTTCATCTTCTATCTCTCATCCATTATAGTCACTAAAGAAGCTACTATTTGCTATTCGAGGCCTTTAGATTGGTAAAACCTTGTACTAGTGACTTCCAAATCTATAATCAATAAAAACCACAGTGGACGTTAGTCAGGGATTTCCGAACCACTATAAAACTTTGGTGTTCTATTTACTTTTCTTTTAATTTTTGCTAGATCTCATTTTGTTTCAGTTTTCTTTAGACGTTGACCCATTTTTGGCATCAACATTTCGGTGATTTCATTGAAAATTGAGATTCTCAAGCATAGATCTAGCTTTCTATTTTGGATTGGAGCGTCCAAAGGTTAGATCCATAAGATTTAATTTAAGAAACTTGAAGAAATTAGCATAATGGAAATAATGGTCCTTAGGAGATTAGAATGGTCATCAGGAGCAGTAGTCGGTGGAGACGAAGGAAGCACTCAGAAGATGGAGATCGACAATCAATAGACAGTACTGGGACCATCTTCTCCGTACGAGATGGCAACTAGAGTTGAATTTGACAAAATTGTGCAAGAGTTGAATCAAAAATTAGCGGATCGTCAAAAAGCTATACTGGATATGATGGACGCCAGTATAGCTATCCTAACCTAACTAGCACAGAGGCTAAGGAGGAGCAGGAGGGAAGTTTCACTTGCCGAATTTGAGAAAGAGAACTCATCTTTTTCTATCAGAATAGGTGAAATGATAAGTGAAAACAGAAGAAAGGAGCTGATGGGAAAGTTTAAGGAGTTGTTGGAGAAAGTCGGAATGCTCCTCCAAGAAGGATCCAACTCGGTACCAATTAGAATCGGGTCGATACTGAGAGGAATCTTGGAAGACTGAGGAGACTGGGAGCCGAGCTGTAGACTTGTCTAATTCGGAGGACGATCTGTAGCATGATGGTGATGATTATGAGCTTGATGTCATTGCTTGTGATGCTAGAGTTCGAACAACCACAACAGAACCAACTGGATGTCAACGGAAGATCGGAGGAATTTTTCTCCTAAAGACCTGAGAACCTAAATGTCTAGGGCAAACCGAGATCGTTTATAGAGCCAAACACTTGGCACAGCCCCTGATAGTCGATCTTCAGAGTATCATGCTAACATTGAGTATATAGTGGATATGAGCAAACGATTGCTAGAAGAAAGAAAAGGTAGAAAAAAAATGAGGATTGAGATTCTGAACTAAGCAAAACCCCATTTACGGAAAACATCCAGAGGGAAGGGTATACCAGGAAGTTTACGATGTTGACAATGTCATCGTGTAGTAGGACTACATATCTCAAACAACACTTATTCCAGTATGAATGACACATGGATGTAGGGCTATAAATTGGATCGGACAGTCCGTTGTCCGAATTGGTCCGACTCGAAAAATTGCTCGACTGATGTACGGTCCGTTTAAGAAACGGGTCGGGTTTGAACATCAATTCTAATCCGATTAAAATTACAGACCCGAGCTCGAATACATGGTCCTCCGATCGAATACTGTCCGTGAACATTAATGTTATGGCATTTGTTGGGGTTGGTGAAACTTTTATGTCCTGTAGTTTCCCTATGCAGCAGTAAATAACAATTATACCACAGGATTAATGATAATAAACTACTTTTATTGACTTTCCTTTAAATTGCAACCTGAACAGATATCTTTCCCTTATTATTTCTCTTGGATAAATCAAACAACATTTAATTTCTCCATACAAACCCTTTAACCCTTTGGTTTTCTCAATCTCAATTTTCTATAAAATCTTTTGAATTAAGATGTTTAAATCTCAGTACAACATATTAGAGAATAATATATATCATCAAATCGATGGTACAATTTCTGTCATCGGCAATAGATATATGGTTAAACTTTTCTCTTGCTCCGTCAGAATTTTTCCATGGCTTCTTCAAAATCACAAAGTGAGTTTTTCGGTTTTGTTAAACAAGTTTCTATTAATGAAACCGTATGAGTATGTGATTCATTTAGGGTTTATTTCGAGAATTATTTGATTTTTATTGTTCATTTAAGGAATTTGATATTAGCTTTACCCAATTTCTGATTTTCAATATTTTAGTTTGCTTTGTTTATTGTTCTAGCAAGTAGCAAACAATAAATGATACCTTCCTTTTCTTGGGGAACATTTTAAATATACAAATAGACATGTTCACATTATTATTATTCAAATTTGAATTGGATTTACATAATTAGTTTTTAGATTCCTTGTATTAGTCCAATCTTGCCGTGTGAATATGCAATGGAAACAAAAACCAAAAAACTGCTGTAAGAATTGAATCAACAGAAACTTGCTAGTAAAACCCGTAGCAGACTATTTTCTTTATCACGATTTTCCCCCGATATAAGAATTGAATCTTGCTTATTACTGCAGAGTATCATTCCAAAAATGGATTTACTTAGCCATTTTGTTTTCTTTACATTTTTAGTTGATAAAATTTTGAGAAATATTATACCAAGAACCAATTGCCTTTTTTTAACTTATTTATAATTCTAACATTCCTACTATTTGATCCAGTGTGGTTATATATGTCAATTATTGCCAAATTTGATTTTCATTTAATCATTCACCTTATTATGATTATGGATAAAAACTTGCTTACGTGTACTTACAATATAAAAATGATTCAACAATGTATTTCTTAATTTTATTTATCCCGACTCCTTGCCTTTTATTATTCGTATAGCTTTGGAAGATTTGATAAATGATGAAAAATATCAAGAACCGGTAGTTAGTGATCATTATCAAGCTGAGCTTATCCTCAATGGAGAAGATGAAATACAAAAGAGAAGAGATTAGCAGATGATGTTGGTGATAAAAATGTTATTAAAACTGCCGATGGAACTACTGCTGGAGCCCTTGATGATGTTGTTGGTGGAGATGAAATGTAGTCTAGAAAAAAGAGGTCTCAGTTTGGTTGGAGTTTGAGAAGATTAAAGAAGAAGGTAAGATGGTAAGGTTAAATTATTTGCTAAGTGTATTCATTGTGATAAAAAGTTAACTAGAACTACAGATGGATGAACAACTACATTTAAGAGACATTTAAATAAATGTAGTGTTCGTAATGCTAAAGAAAATCAACAAAGATTGTTAGGCAGAGACGTCTTTAAAAGAAAAAGCTTCTGATACTGGTCTGATTAGCCAACCAGCTATCCATAAATATGATAAAGAAAAAATAAGAGAAGTTCTTGCTACAATGATTACTGTGCATGAATATCCTTTTAGGATGGTTGAATATGAGTTTTTTATATTATTTTGTCAAGTATTAAATCCTGAGTTTGAGAAGGTGTCGTGAGTAACAACTAAAAATGATTGTTTGAAATTGCATGAATTTGAAAAAAAAGAAGTTAAAGGAGGTTTTAAAAGGTGTTAGTAGAGTAAGTTTAACTTCTGATCTATGGACATCAAACCAAACAATAGGTATATGTGCTTAACTTGTCATTTTATACTCTGAATGGAAATTACAGAAGCGTATTTTTAATTTTGCTACTTTGCCACCACCTCACATCGGACTTGCATTGCCGATGCAATATTTTCTTGCCTTTTAGATTGGGGTATTGAGAATAATATATCTACAATTACACTTGATAACGCATCTTCAAATGATGTTGCTGTGAGAAATTTGAGAGAAAATTTTGCTTTGAAAGGAAAACTGTATTTCTAGGGTAAGTTTTTTCATGTTCGGTGTTGTGCGCATGTGTTGAATTTTATTGTGCAAGATATATTAAATGAGATCAAGGAAATGATTTAAAATATTCGTGAAAGTGTGAAATACTTTAAAATGTCACCTCAACGCCTACATAAATTTGCAAATATTGTTAAAAAATTGCAACTTCCCCTATCTAAACGTTTAATACTTGATGTTCCTACCCGTTGGAACTCGACTTATGCAATGCTAGAGTGTTATTTACAATTTAAAAAGGTCTTTTCAATGTATCAAGAAAGAGATCCATCTTACATTTGGTTGCCCTCAACGTTAGACTGGGAGAGAGCAGACTCTATATGTAAGATTTTAGAGGTCTTTAATAAAGCATTAAATATATTTTTAGGTGCAACTTATCCAACTTCTAATCTGTTCCTTCCAGAACTTTGGAAAATTAAGCAGACTTTAACTGAGAAGTTATTAGAATATGAAGGGTCATTTTTTATGAAAGGAATGGTAGAAGAAATGAAGAAAAAATTTGACAAGTACTGAGGAGATTGCAATTTGCTGTTATCTATTGCTGCAGTTTTAGATCCAAGATACAAAATGAAGCTTATAGAGTTTTGTTTTCCTAAGATTTACCCTAAATCTGAATCCGAGTAACATATAAAACTTGTTATGATTTCTTTGGATGAATTATATTTTGAATATGCTTCTACTACAACTGATAACACTTCTAAGCTAAGAAAAGGAAGTACTTCAAATACTTCAAAAATAAAAAAGATAAATGGTAGGACTGAATTTGAAACATGGGCCGAGGAATCAGATGTAGTTGAGACTATACAATCTGAACAAGAGTTATATTTGCAAGAAAATCGTCATAAATTTGATGACTTGGAAGATTCTTTTAATGTACTAGAATGATGGAAAATAAATGCTTCTAAGTATAAAATCTTATCAATAATGGCTAGAGATATACCATCCATTCCTATTAGCAGTGTTGCTTTTGAATTTTCATTTAGTGTCGGTGGCAGAGTTTTGGATCAGTATAGAAGTTCTCTCAAACCTAAAACATTAGAAGTCTTAATTTGCAATGGAGATTGGTTGCGTTCTAAGTATGCTTCGAAGAGTTTGGAGGTTTGAATTTTATACATTTCCATGCATAATATTTTATTAAACAATATTAAATTTAATCAATTATTTTTATAGCAACCTGCTTGTATGCATATAGCACATTTTGAATGTTGTACATATTGCTTCATATTCCTCGACTTTAACATAAGTTTATATTATATACTTTATGTATGCAGACTTATATACTTGAATGAAAACTCCTAAGTCCTAGTTGTAAGTTCTGTGCATGTAATTGCAACCTTAGAACATTTTCTTCAAAGTCAAGGATGTATATTTAACTTTAAATTTGATGTCCACTATGTGTAGTATTTTTTAGATCTCTTATTATATTAATGTTTGTGATCAGTTTTGTCCTGCATTTATTTTCAGGTTGAACCTTATGAGAATGATATGGAATCAACCAATTTTGAATAGCTTGGATAAAATTATTGATAAGTTTGGGGTAAGGTTTTTTAGAACCTTAGTTCTGATGTCTATTATATTTATATATTATTAAGTTTTAGAAGGAGAATATACATGAATGACCAAAATTTTCTCATAACATCTGATGTGTCCATCATGTAAAGTAGTCCATGTATTTATGCTTGTTGTTAGAACTCCATGCATCAGTTTATGATATTAACATTGTCCTTCTAAAGTTAACCATAAAAAATGTCATTGTAAGGACCTTATCTCTATTACATGTACATATGTATTATTATTCTTCTTATGCTAACCATAAAGTAATTATATTCTTGTGATTTGCTTCTTTACTTGAGTTTGATGTTTGTACATGAGTTTACCATTGCCATACCCTGAGTTGTGCACATGAATATATTTACTGGTTGATTCCAGCTCATTAAAGGACATAATATTTTTTTGAAAAGAAAAGTAGCGTACCAGGTTGTTTATTTATGCACTATAACATCTATATAAAGTAGTCCAAACAATTAGATCCTTGTTGATGAATTTAACATGAGCTACTTATTTGTCTAGGTGAGAAGATTATTTTGGAGATAATGGGATATGGAAGACAGCCATTTGTTGTTGCTTGCTTCTAGGAATAATGGCTGTTATTTGCAAAAGACGCTTTATAATTATGTATAATGCCAAAGTTGCTAAACCGCTTAAGGTTGGAAGCAAGCTAATAGTTTTGTTACCGTGTCCTATGAAATTGTTATGTACTCCTATCAGGTCTTAGAAGTATAATATTTATTAAGTATGGTAATAATGAGGTTTTCACTTAATAATTTGTTTGTTTTTGTGTTGATGTTCTCTGTTTTATTAAAAAATTGATCTAACTATACCACTAATTTTTACCTTTGTTTTATGTCCTGCCTTGGTCATCTTGCCTTTTTCATTATTACGTTCACATTTTTGCATGAGAATATAGTTCTCATATATCATGATTCATATTAATTCATATAAAGTATGATTCCATGCATGTCTACATTTTGTCTGACCTGGTCCGTTTCCTGTTCGACTGTACGAGCGAGCTTATTGGATCGAACATGGAATGTTCAGTTACCTGTCGGACCAAGTTTGAACAAGAAAATATTTGTTCGAATTTTATCCAGTCGGACATGAGCTCATCCGACTCATGATCGAGTTCGAGTTCGTACACCAAAATGTTCGGTCCGGTCCATCCAATATACACCCATACATGGATGGCGCTAATGCGATGGATATAGTATGGTGTAGGGTTTTCCTATTTTCTTGGAAGGTGTTGCATCGATGTGGTTTAACCGGCTCACGTCGAGACCCATATTGACATTTAATGAGTTGGCTAATAAATTCAGGGGGTGGTTTCGATTCCATGCAGCTCGGCCTAAGGACGTAATATCCTTATCGAGCCTTTCTCAAGGACCTAAGGAGCTGTTGAAGGGGTTCTTGAATAGGTATAATATCATGATCATGGAAATGAGTATTTCGAAGAAAGATTTGGTGTTTATGGCCTTAATTAGGGGCACACATTAGGATGTGGACTTTTGGTAGGTGGTTGAAGATGAACAACTAACGACTATGGAGTAATTCCACCGGAAGGCCAACAGTTCTTATGATTGGAAGAAGCAAGTCAGGTAGTTGGCCGGACTAATGATAGAAACCGAAGGAAGTATTCTAGAGCAACGTACTCAATAAGAAATTTAGAGAAAATATGGCAATGTAGAGGTTAATGGTTGTAATTCCAATATTCAAAAAAAAAAAGAAATCAAGGCCCCAGTGGTAGATGAAATGAAAAAAGAAGCATCCACGGAATATGAGGCCTAATGAATATACACCTCTGAACGATACGCCGGAGAATATATACCTTACCATGCAAGGAATTGAGTGGTATAAAAGGCCGCCTAGGAAGGAGGCTACACTGAAGAGGAAAGGTGCTCATGAAAGTGCTTTGTTTCCATGAAACTTATGGACATAACATGAACGAGTGCCGACAATTGAGGGATTTTATCAAGGAAATAATAAGAAGATGCTTTAGTAGCATGTGAGGGAACCATAGGAAGGTGGTAAGAATGAAAGACCCTAAGGGTCGTCTGCTTAAAGAAATCGGCTACCTAGCGGAGAGGGGCCTAGATGAACTGATGGAAGATTGGTAATCAACACGATAATCTGAGGACATCATCTAACAAAGAAGATCTGAAGGGAAATAGAACAATGTGCGAGTTCGCTGAAGAAAATACCATGGGAGAGTTGCTTTGCAACAGAAATTTGCACTTCGCTAAACAACTAAGGATGTTAACGAATGATGCACTGTTCAAAAATAGAGATGATGATGTAGGAAAAGCATTAACTTTCAACCCCGTGGTAATAATGGCTCTTATTGGACCGATAATAGTACATCGGGTCCTAATGGATACTGGAAGTGTACACTTTGTTTAGGAGAAAGTTTGATCAGATGAAAATTAATATAAAATAGCTTATGGCTTACTAGACTAAAATTCAAGGATTTAAAGTGAAACATAATAGTTAATCGAGATGATTGATTTGCCTGTGGAGTGTGGTGATGGAGATAGCAGATTAGTCCAAATTCAAAATTTTGTTATTATGGATGAATATTTGGCATATAACGCCTTTTTGGGCCGACCGACTCTACCTAATTTTAGAATAGTGGTTGGCTCCTTAGTGCCCAGTGATGAAGTTCTCCATAAAGAATGAGGTTGAATCAGTAAAGAGAGACTAGCGCATAGCAAAAGAATGTTATGTCGTAGAGCTAACTAAAGCCAAGCGATGAGAAAAAGGAAAGAATGTTGAGAAGACTCTCTGCATTCGATAATCGCAAGCATAGAATTAAAGCCTATACCCTGGCTCGGGAACCATAGTAGGTTCGATATGTCCATGGATCCCAAGAAGAAGTCAAAGGAAGTGCAGGCCTTGTAAGAAGAGGTCGGGAAAAGAAACCTCTAGGTGGGGAGATGCGCCAAGAGTAAGAGTAGAGGGAGTGGAAATTCCTTTGGAATGCAGAGGCAGAGTAGTGGTTGATGACCATGAAGCAAGAACTTATTGGTGAGGAGGAAGTCAGGGTTTAGTGTAGGGTAGAGGAGTGCCAAAAGTGAAGTCGCAACGATTGTAAAAGTCCTTATGCCATCCGCCTTGGTTATTTGGTAACTCTCCTCGGCCTACCTTCTCATCGTCTCTCTTTCAGCTTTGCGATAATCTTTTGCCTCTAGTTTCCTTCTCCTTTCTTTCAAATCTCTCTTTGTCGACCTCTTGGCGACCTCGATAGCTGGAAGGTGGTGGGTAAGAATCAAGGAATTTCCCCGTCGATTCTCCAGTGCCATGCTAAAGTTTGCTATATCTATCTCATGCCATTGTACTCGAAACAAGAGGAAAGATCATGCAAGATTTTAGAATTTTAGGATTGAAATGAATGCAGGTATGTGTGTTTATGATTCTATTGAAGTGGAAAGTATCGACGACCCCCAAGTACTCTATGGACTGTGTTCGGATGTAGGTAAACATGGGATCTCATCGCCCTCCGTAAGAATACCCTCAGGCAACAAGCTGAGTTCAGGAGAACCGTCTTCAAGGAGGTCGTCAATTTTAATATCAAAATCACTTCGAGAACCAAAAATTTCTTCGAGAGAATAAGTTGAAGAGGTCACCTTGACTAAAGGAGTGTTTCTTATCTTCACGGCTTTCTTAAGGGACTTAATTATCACATATGTCAGACACGGTGAGGCAGAAAGCTTTATGACCTTAGGAGACGCTTCACCAAACGATTTGTCTCCTTTTGGACTAACATTGTAATTGCTATCATCCCTATTGGAACTCTCCTCTCTTCCTTCTTCTTCTCCTTCTCTCATCACCTCTTTTCCAACCCTTCCCCCTTCCTCTTCACTTTCTTCCAGAATCTTCTGCATTCTGGCTCATTTATCTCTATTTCCTAGAATCTTTCTAGTTGTTGACTCTTCCGCTGCTCTTTCAACAGGCTCATCGACATTTGTAGTACCCAACGGGCCTTTAGCTTCCCATTTGATGTTACAGCCAGAGCTAACAATGGGAGTAGAAGATCAGGTTGGCATTCTCGAACTACTTAAAGGAGCAACTATAGAAATGACGATGTGGCTAGAAGGAAATAAACCGCACCATTGGAGGTTCTTGTTGGTCAGGAGATGTCCAATGGTGCGATGCTGGAAAGTAGTCTCCCTTAAAGCTCATAAAATGTCGACGTGCTCGTCATGTGTGTCTCGAGTAGGAATATCCGCAAAGGAAAAGATAATGAGTTAGGCACTTAAACGAAAGGAATCAAAGCTAGGGTAGGGAAAAAAAGAATCTTATTACCAAAAATCCAATGCCTGTTGAAGCATAGGAGCACTGGATGAAGAAATACTCATTTTTGAAGTATGAACATTTGTTGTGGAGTGCTTTTATAACCTTGCACCTAATCAGGCCTCAATTATCATGAGAGATGGTGAATCTTACCGATGCTTGAAACTTAATTGGTTAGTTCCTCAAAATTTGGAGGTTGCTAGAATTGATTTAGGAATAACATGTACAAGAAGCTTAGCAATGTGTATCCATGGGTGAACTTGGAACGGAGCCAACCCAAGCTCTTAGCGGATCATGCTTAGGAGCAGATTGAAGGGAGATGTAGCACCAACCCAAACACATGTATCCATTACAAGCTATATATTCTACCAAGGGATTGTGCCATTTGACCCTGAGTAGGGACCGGGACGTTGCCTTTCGGGATCCATGTTAGGGACAAATATTTAAAAGTATACTAGAGTTAAGAATGTTCAACACTTGCTCTGGCATATCATTTAGAACCCTCAATTCGATATACTCATTTAGAAGACCAAGCATATTTTGCATCAGTCATATTGGGAGTTGGGACAATCAACCTTATAACTCATTGGCGGTTGAACATCTAGTTCTAGAAGGCATGGATGTTTGAAAAATCCCACACCCCTTAGTATATCCAAAAAGAGCACACTAAAGAATGCGGTGTGTTGTAGGTTTAGTAAAACATCATAAAGACTAAGATTCACAAGATAAATAGGTAGAAACAGTGGAAACATTTAACTAGTAATTCATTATTCAGAATTAGACTTCATCAATAAGTCATAAAAACAAGATATGTCTAAAAACCCAAATTGTCATGTCTTATGAATAATATATCTCAGTCTCACATCATCAGAGTACATAAATATGAATAATCATCCCTCTCCTAAGTACCAATACATCAAAAGCCAAATGAAAAGAAAAATGAAAAAAAAGAATACATGAAGAACTTCGAGAATGTGTCTTCAAGAAATCCAAACCTATTGTGGTAGACTCTGCTGGCCTATGAGGGAGAAAAGGGAAATAGAGAAGTGGGTCAGACAATGAGTCTGGTGAGTGAAAGTAATTACTATAATTTCTAAGCAAGATAAAGGTAATAAACTAAGAAATAGTTCTAGTATGGAAAGAAATACTGAAAAGATAAAACTGGGTTAAAATATTGTTTTTGATTCTGTTTGACTGTTTGCTTTGATTGTTTCGATTGCTTGCACTTGTCTTTAACTGTTGTGATAGGCTGAAATCCTAACTTATTTCAGTTGCTAGTTTGATTAGGTTGAAATCCTATTTCTACCCATTTACCGACCTTCTATCTCTGTTGCGCCTGTATGAACCAAACCCGTTGGTTACAAATAAAGGCACCTCTTAGCGCTTGAAACACAGCAGGGAATTATTTACCGTAATCGATGTCGTATACTCGGTCATCGTCGGTACACACTAACTGTCTCCCCCTGTTGCAACCTCTTATTTACCCTAATCGGCATAAACATGCCCATCCTCTTCTAACTATTGTGAGATCATCAGTCCTAGACCTGAAAGGGAATGCTACCCAGCCTCAACTAGCTGTTGTGAGATCATCTGTCCTAGTCCTGAAAGGTAATGATGCTGGTACTGGTCCTAACAAATAAATTCTAATTTGCACCCTTGCCCAAATCCCCAGATATGAGCTTCTATCTATTAGCCACTTATTTATCCTAATCAGCATAAACATGTTCCAGCCTCACCAGCTATTGTGAGACCATTAGTCCAAGATATGAAAGGGAATGCTACGTTATGGACCACTACTTCTGTGTTTGCTTATTAACTTATTCTAAGTTTTAAAATAAGTCTCTTCTGTTATTTCTTTCTTGTTAATTATAATCTATATGTTATAACTATTCTTTTGCTTATTAATTTAATCCAAGATCTAAGTTATAAAACAAACCTCTTCTATTTTCTCTTTTTTTAGTTATAGTCACTTGTTATAATTATGCTTGCAATATCTCAAATTTGCCTATTTCAGTCTATCCCCATATTATTACAGTTCTTTTTATTTTACATTCGATTTCTGTAAATTTAATGTTTTTTTTATTTTAATCCATATTTGTGAATTCTTCTTGTTTTTAATATTTTAGTGGCGTAAAAAGAAATAAAAAGGAACAAACATTTATATGCTAAATTCAAACTTAAAAAAATGTAAATAAATGTATATAACTATGAATAACTGAATAAAAATAGATAAATAAAATAGATTGAAAAGAACTTCTTAAATTTACTTAAAAGTCAACTGCAAATAACTTGTATAAAAATGGTCTCAAAATTGTAGAAAAAATACAACTGTTGTACCCTATTATTTTAAATTACTTAAAAATCTAAAATAATTACAAAATACTGACCTGTGGTTCTTAGCTCTGTTCCTGGGCCTTCCGGGATCCGCTTTTAGGGCATTATTTTTATTAAAAAGATCTTCTTCCCAGAAATTTTTTCTATTTAGGGTTCGACCTCAGGCAATGAACCCAATTGGGAGAATATCTGAATGAGAAAAATAGCTAGGTCTAGGGTCTTATTTATTGTGTGACTTAGGGATCTTAGGCCATTTGATTTAAAGATTAAATCTGATGCAACCACGTCATAGGCTCGTTAGGAATTGTCGGATAGAAGCACGAACGCACATGATTGAATGAAAATGGAATTATAAGGTGTTCGCTTCATACTGGACGAAACAATATCCAAAGACTTTGGTGGATCGACCTAGCATCCATGGGGGTCGACCCTAAGATCGACCTGACTTCTTTAGGGGTCGACCTAACCGAAATATGGGTCGACCTATGCCTTTGCAGTATTTTTTTCTTTTTCGTTCTGATTTCGTATTTCTTTCGTAACTTCTTCATATTAACTCGGATTTCGACAAGTTATATACGAAAATTGACAAAAAAATTACCACAGACACAATGGTGCAACTCTCATGACTCAATTCTGACAATTTCACAAACTTATTTTATTATTTAATTAATTCATAAATTAATTATTATAGCTCAAATTTTGGGTTGTTACAATGTTGAAGCTTGAGTAGGGTGGATCCAACTTTAGAAAGAGTGGACAACCCCATGTTGTTGTTGAAACGAACCAACCGACGAGTCATTCTGAATAGAAAACATAGCATTCAACGCCGTTAGATATGTTTTATTTTGAAATTCTACATTGGGTTAAAAACCTATTTAATCGGTGCTCAAAGTCTAATAGATGTCATCATGTGTTGACCAATCAGATTATGAATGAGACTGAGGCAAGTGGAAGTGTTAATCTATGTAGTGTGAGTTCCGTATCCTACATACGACAAACGGACCATTCTATGTGGATAGCCCACTTATGCTATAAAAACGAGCCAAGCCACACTACAAAACCATGCATCGGATCTACCCGCTATCGTTGGATAATCGACAATGGAACCGTTCTTTGGAGTGACACGAAAAGTTTTCCTTTTATAGGAAAATGGGAAGTGCAAGAATTGGAAATGCTATGTAATGGAAGCACTCGGTATGACTATTCTTTAGAAAATAACTAGTTTTATAGAACTCAAATGGAAGTGTATAGTCTATCAGACATTGATGGAAAGTAATTCAAACACTTAGAGGCATGAAGATGTGAGATTAGGAAAGGTGGATTATTCTCTTAAATAACCTGAAGTGGAATAGTTGCTTACATGAAGTTGACATAAGGAAGTTGAAGGTTGAAGTGTGATTAGTGCCTGCTTTGGGTCAAGCCTGGGTTTGGCTTTAGGAAAGCCCACAAATTTGCAATAAATCATATGGCCAACCACACATAATAACCATCAGCCTCAAAAATCCTAGGCAACTTCTAACCATTATTTATAGCCACGCTATAGCCATGTCTCAACCATACCCTACTTAGAAAAATGGATCTAGATTTAAAGTCGAGAAAAACTCAGGGAAAAGAACAACGGCGGTTGATGGTAACGTCTCGAGATGATTGGTCGAGCTCCAATAATGGCGGCAATTGTAGGAAGGTGGCGGGGCTGAATGCATGGTGGAAGTCGATTTGCTGGTGACAAACTAAGGCAATTGAAGGAAAACATAGGAGCTCGACGAATAAGGGGTTCGGTCATGTGAAGTTGAAAAGTTAGAGAAATTTCCTCTAAGTGTTAAATATATAGCACTCAGGGTTAAACTGAAGTACTTGGTACCGAGTATAATTTTTGGGCCAAAAATCGAGGAAAAGGCAGGGCAAGGATGATACAACATGGCTAAAACTTGGAATAATCTCTAGAGCGTAGGTCTTCTCCTTAGCATGGAAATGGAGCTTCAGCTATATAGTGCGATTAAATGTACATCTATGGAATGAAAGTAATGTTGTAAACCAACTCTCAGATAACCAATTGAAACATGGAGTTAATAGTTAATGCTTGTCTCATTCCAGAGCAATACTTAATTTTCAATGAAAGCATATTCTAGGAGGCAAGTGTTATGCGGATTTTTGACCAAGTAGGTTTTAACAGGGATTTAGACATTAGGATGAAGACGAAACGATTCACGGACTTATGAACAAGCTTAGGACAGCAATAGGAATGAACTCAAGAATTTGGCGGTCTATTGGAGTAAAGGAAAAAACTTGGTACCTAGTACTTTTTATTCCCCTTATGGGCCCACAAAGCTCTTGTAAGCAGAGGTATGATCTAAATGATCATCATGAAGCGCTTTCCTTAAGAAGTTGGACAACAATTACAAGGAATTTCTAAAGAAAAAAACAGACTGAACAAGAAGTACTAGAACCTCTTAGAAACAACACAATCTTAAAGGAAAATTGCTCGAAACACTATGGATCGAAGATGAAGGAGTAATTGAAAGATGTAGGGAAGATCACCTCATAAAAAATCACTTCTTGCCGGTACCAAGTTGATTTTATTAATTGAAGAGGGCCATCTTCCTCTCTTGCATAGTAGAATGTAGATCTAGACTGAGTATTTCGTCGGCCTCCAACTAGACTGGATGAATTTCCCTATAAATACTAACCCTATAGTAATTGGAAAAGGAATTTTGGCTCATTATCTTCTTCATCTTCTGGATCTCCTCCATTATAGTTACTAAGGAAGTTGGTATTTGATGTTCTAGATCTCTAGATTAGCAAAACCCTGTACTAGTGACTCCTAAATCTATAATTAATAAAAACTACATTGCACACAGGTCAAAGATTGCTGAACCACACTATAAAACTCTAATGTTCTCTTTTCTCATAGTTTATAATGATTCTTGTTTTATTTCAGTTTTCACTTGGTGTTGTCCCCTTTTTGGCATCAACAAGTGTACAATGAAGTTGTTTAACTCAAGCTTGTAACTACTTGAATTAAACAGAAGCTACATTCAGTTGCTTTTAATGATGCAAAATGGACAATCAATATAAAGTAGTTTGAACTTTGAAATTACAAAGTGAAGTTTTTCAAAAGGTAAAAATGTTTAGTATTGTAATAGCCACAACCTTCTATATCATATACCTTTTCAAGGATGGGACATTGCTCCCTAAAATCTCATGACCCGACTGGTCAAGTCAACCTTCAATGAAGATGTTGCCTTCACACACCATCGGGGGTTACCACATTCTCTAAACCCGGTACCTCAATGTCAAACATTTTGGAAAAAGTTATAACATGAATATTTTTTAGTCTCGGTCATCAACAATTCTGAAATTTAGGAAAATTCTAGTTTCAGATTGAAATTATAAAAATTATATTTTTGTTTGATTTTTGATTTCGTTACACTTATAAAGTTTTATAAGATACTTTGATCAATAATTCAATAAATTCCAAAATAATTTATTTAAATATTAAATTGGTCATATTCTTTTAAATAACTCAATTCTTAACCTCAAATTAGGAAAACCTAATCATTTACCACTAAAAAATCATAACCAATTGTTTAAATGCAACAAAACATTCAAAATGCCCAAAATCAAATCATTTTATTAACAAAACGAACACCATTTCTTCAAAACATCCCATTTCTTTATAATGACCAAACATTTATTGCATGTTGCCCTAAAACTTATCTTCTTCATAAAAAAAACCATGGCCTTTTAAAATCGATAAAAGGGACAAAGAAAAAATATATTATTTGTTGCATCATACTTTTTTCTTGTTTGCTCTCTCTTATATGGACCTTTTCTATCACGAATCAATGTTATCAAGTAGCAATAAATAGTTTTTCTTAATGAGATTCATAATTGGATTTTCAATTGACAAATTATAGCCAAATAAATGTTGAAATGCAGTTGGAACGGTCAAAATTCCAACGTGTCATCCTGTATCTTGCTTGAAATCACAATTGTGAATTTGTATCATCTGAACTAAAATCAATTTATGCACCTTTTAAGCTAATTATAGTTTTAAAAAATTATCATGCATAATTTAATTTATTTTTATTAATATGGAATATCCCGTGGTTGTTCTATGATGAGGTTAAGGTAGAACATAGTTATTATCATTATTATCCCGCTTTTGAACCAAACCATATCTAGACGAGTCAGAACCAATGAATGGTCGAGAAGTATTTCATGAGTCCAAGATCTTAACTCTGGAAAATAGAATCTAATAAAAGTCCAAGAATCAAAACAACCTTTGTTTCACTTAAAGTTAACTAGTCGTTTCCCCTGATACACCAAGTGGTGAAAAGCAAAGTTGCAAAATATAAGTCAAAATGTCAACTCGATAGCGAGTAATAACCCTTAACTCGGTACCAAGTCATAAAGCTGACTCGACGTGCTTACTTCATAGAGTCAAAGTTTAAATACAAAGAAAAGCACTAAAGGTAGACAAGTCATAAGTTGATACTGACTTGAGCCTCAACTTAGTGCCGAGTTAAGAATTTAGATACTTGGTTGGCCATGATCTTCCCTTGGAACCTTTTGCTAGACATGGAGAACGTGGGCACAAGATTTCGTAGCTAAATTTGTTGATCTTTATCGATAAATAGAGGTAGAGAAGCACCAAAATTAAATCTTTTCTTTACTTTCTAAATTTATTAATTTCACCTTAAGACTCTATTAGATCTTTACTTGAGTTGCAAATAACCAAATCATAAAATCGCAATTGTAAAGGATCTTAGAAATCATTAACTAAGCTTAAGTGGATGTAGGCTAGAGTACTTTCTAAAACACTATAAATTCCCTTATGTTATTTACTCTGTTTTTCATTTATTTCTTCATTAATCTCTACTTATAATCGATTGGGTGTTTGTCCAACTTCTGATGCAAATATTTTGGTGCTTTCACTAAGAAATCTCGAACATATCACTGTTTGGATCTATCTTAAACCTTTGGATTCTTATAATCCATGAGATAGATCTAAAAATTATTATTGAAGGGTCATTGATTACTTAGATTTCCATAAAATATATCACTAGATCCAAGAAAGCTATAGCATCCATAAATGTCACAGAGAAATCAACTGCTTCTAGACCTACGAACAATAGTGAAAATGGAGCTCTCAACACGACGAGGAGAAAAATTAACCCGTTGTTGCTAAAATTCCAATTGCTCCACAAAATGGTAACTAAAGTTGATTTTGAAAGAATGACGATGGAAATGAATTGATGGACAACCAAAATGTTATGTTGAAGAAAATGAAGGAAAGCATGGAGCAGATGACTAAACTATCCTGGAGATGTAGGAAGATCGTAAGGAGCTATCATCTTTTGATTCGAAATAAGAAAGTTCTTCTTCATTGAACATAAATCAAAGAGATGGAAAACAGAAGATAAAGAAAAAAGAAGCTGGCACTTCAAAAATAGGAACTAAAAAAGTTGAAGTTAACAATTCACAACTCGGCACCAAGTCAAGCCCACAACTTGGTACCACGTCAAGATCTTAAGTGATGGTGGGTGATCTAGGTTGGGAGATACAAGAGGCATTTGATGTTGATTCTGAGCCTGTAGTTGATGATCAGAGTGGTGGTGTTCAAACAAACATTGCCGAACCATCACAAAGAGATCACATACAACGAACGATTGAAAAATGGTTTTTACAGAGACAGGGAAACCTAAATGTTAAGAAACTAATCGAGAGCGTTTGCAAAGCCAAACACTCGAGGAAAGCCTTGATGATCATTGTTCAGTCGATAAAATATCCTATGTATATAGCGAATATGGATAGAAGGCTGGTAAATGAGAAATAGCAGCGGAACAATGCAATGATTGGGGTTCTTTGCCTAGTAAGAACCCATTTACTAAAAACATCTTGTGGAAGGATTATTCCAAGAGATTTGTGATGCCTACGATGCCCTCATATAATGGAATGACTGATCAAAGGCAGCATCTTCTGAAGTATGAATGTCATATGATGGTGCTAGGGAAACTGACGCCGTGAGATGTACATGTTTCCCTATGTTTCTTAACGAAGTAGCTATAATGTGGTTCACTCAACTCGAGATGAGATGCACATCTTCATTCGATCAATTGGAGAGGAAGTTTGTAGAGTAGTTCCGACTTCACACTACTTTTCCAAAGGAAGTGATGTCCTTATCAAGTATTTTTCAGAGTCACGGAGAGTCTTTAAAGTATTTTCTAAGTAGATTTAACACCATTGTGACTAAAATGAGCAATGGCAAGGAAGATATGTGCTGATGGCATTGACTAAGGGAATTCATCCAAATACTGATTTTGGTAAGTGGCTGAAGATGAAACCACCACCACCAAGCATGGAGGACTTTTATTAGAAAGCGACCTAATAGTTGAACTTGGAAAAGGAAGATATGGCAAATGAAAAGGTTGGTGGATAACCATCCGATGAATTGTATAAAGCATCATCGTTGTAAAGAAAACCAATGGAAGGGTCGGTAATGTTGTGATCAATGTTGTAAATAAGAGTAATAATCAGAAAAGAGGAAACTAAGGTGCTAGAGGTAGAAAGCTAAAGTTCAAGAAGCATCCTAATTTTCCTTATACCTTGCTAAAAGAAACCGTGGAAAACATTTACCTTGCCACAAAAGGCACTAAAAATTCAAAAAGCCAGCTTAGAGAAGTTAATTGAATAAGATAAGATGTCTAGGATGTATTGTAGCTTCCATAAGATCCATGGGAACATTACAAAAAAATGTCGACATTTTCAAGATAATCCTAGATTTGATCAGGAAGAAGAAACTTCAACGGTATGTGAATGAACCATAAGATGGCGAGCCGGTAAACAATCGACCCATGTGGCAGACGTCTCAACAAGGGCAGGTCGGTTCTAGTAGAGAGGAGCCTAGGAAGCCTAAAAGGAGACTTGTGATCAATACCATTACTTGTGGACCTCATCCGACCAAGAAAAGCTAGAATGAAATAGAGCAGTATAAAATATAATGACTTGTATTTTACGTATTGGATGATCGTAAAATATTTTTATTTTGTTCATGTGAGGTTACATGGTTCTATAATTTTGGTATATGACTCTTATGAACATTTTACACATCTATGATTTTTTTCGATTTTCTATGCTACTATTTTGATGCTAAAAACCTAGTTTGGGCAATAAATTTTGGTAGATATTGAATTAGGGACTCCAACCAATTCCATTGCTTTAGGATGATGGTTTCCCATTGCTTAGAGTGGTCATCGTAGAAAAACGGACTAATAATTATAAAGTTATGCCTGTTTTAAGTTTTTAAAATTGCTGGCCAGCATTAGTGTTTATTAATTAAGCCTATTAGTGAGCCCATTAGTCTAATTAGATATTATTGTGAATAGAGGACCGAAGATTCAAGTTAAAACGTTTTTTCTCTTATTCTAAATCTATTCTAAACCCTAATTATCCCTAGATTCATCCTAATTTCAATCAAAATACTCCCTAATCAAACTAGATTATGGATTAGAGATTAGATCATAAACTAGAAGAATGAGATCACTGATTTGCTTGATTTGAAGTGCATTCGATTATTGTTCGGCTGGATCCACATTCATATTGCCTGAATTTTGTAATGGTTTATGCCATCATACGATACTATGCATGTTTATATCGTAGAACCATTGGATTTAACATGTTTTAAATTGATTTTTGACAATAAATACTTTTCTAACTTTAAGTACATGTTAAACTATGTATATGATCCAGATTGAATAGAAACCACCTTGTTCATACTCATATATTCATGCTACATGTAGATCTATGTTAGAAATTGACTTGTTTTTTTTTTGGTGGATTGCATGTTTAATTGGATGAAATTGTTTGTTATTTTATTTTAGATGTTATGATTTGATGTTTTTTAGTGTTGTGATTGTTTAGAAAGTTAGGTCGAAGAATTGAGCAAAACAGTGGCAAAGTCGGTCGAAATTGGACAAAACTAGAGGGGAGGCTCTGGAGTATTAGAAGAGTCGTGGTTCAAGGCGCAAGTTCCAAGTCATTAATTACACAATTCCGCACCAAGTTGAGAGTTTAGCACCAACATCTGTAGTTTGGTCCATGATGGTGGCGATTTTGGGAAGAGCAAGGATTTTGTTAATAGAGGTTGTCTGAGGTGATGGATAGTTCATTGGCTAAGTGTTAGAGGCTGTGACGACTTGTTTCTAGGATATGAACTAGGATGCTTTGAAGAGAGAACTTGTTCTATGATGACTTGATTTGTGTAGAGAAATCAGGGTGAAAGCATCTTGGAATGGAGTACTAGTAGCAAGGAAGGAGTGGAAGAAAATTTAGCCCTTAACTAGTTAAGTATAGAGCTCAGGGCTGACATGAGAGATCAGTACTGAAATCTAGGGTTAGGTCCAACTGTGATGAAACTTCTAGGAGATAAGGTAGAGGTCTTGTAGATCGTGCTAGTGGTGTTGGCTCATATGTATTAGGTTGGAGACGATATAATAGCATGGTGAAAAGCTAAGGTCTTCGGATGTTGGGAGTAGATTTCAAAGATAGCGGCTCGCAAAGGGGGTGGGCCGTATGATCGTGGAATGTTGAAAGGTTTCCCATGAATAATAGAAACTGGATTGAGCAAGAAGGGCTCGATATCCAAATGGAGCTAAGGTAGGCTCGGGTATATATGCTAAGGAATCGTTGATAAGTCGAAGAGTTTTCAGTTATACTCGAAATATGGGTGTTGTAAGTAGGTATGCCCATGGGTCAATGAAGGGACCCATATACCATGGACCCATGGCTTAAGGTCTAGTGTCCAGCTTTAGGCTACAAGAGACATATCCAACTTTAGACTGCAAAATATGAGAGTACAACAGAGAACCAGGATTTCCATTAGTCCCTAGCTTGGGGGTCATACAAGTTTTCATATATTCAGAGCACATAGAGTGATAGTTAAGATTGTTTGATGGATCCGATGGGTTCTTTGTTTGATTTCTTTTGTAGGCTATCACTCATAGTATCAAGGGAAGTAGGTTTTTGAGATTGGAATACCTAGGCTGTTATCCTTTATCTAGTTTGTGGTATACCTTTAAGATATTATAGAGTATCATATTATACTGCTGTATGCTAATTCCTTGGTTGCTGGGACAAGTACGGTATGGTTTGCGTACTCTTATTCCTTGTTATATTTATTTGTTTAGTATTTTTGGGACTCATTTACTACTCACACTAGATTGTTGTCTGACCCAAGGTTTTGTTCTTTCCCTGTTATTATCTTGGGTACTCTTAAATAAGTAGACTAGATAATAGATCTAGTGATGTAGTAGCTATTTGGAGGATGAGATGGATGGAACTATCTCGCACTATATACATATATAGAGTCTATTCTTATTCTGTTATGCAACACTGGGGAGCCTTAGCAGTGACTGCTTGCATAAACTCTACTATCGATGTATAACTCTATGGATATTATACTCTGATTATTGTAGTATGTTCATATTGTTATCACGGTCTCTTCTTTTGTATACGTGATATTATATTTTGTCCATGCATTATGAGATACATTATAGGTTATATGTTTCATTTTTTCATTCTAAACCCAGATGATCATCCTATATCGGTCGGGAACGACAGCAGCGCACTATATTATATACTATTAGTCGATCGCATAAGGCGGTTTTCACATTTGGTATCAGACCTTTGGTTTTACGATTAACTGGAGTTGATACCATGATCAAGTACAGATAGGGAATGTGTTATCACCTTAGACCGGCTCGAGTGTGTGTGTATATGTACATGAGAGAGTGCGTACTTGTTATAAGTTTGGTTTTCAATATTATATAATACTATATTATATAATACAAGTCACGTGCACATAAGCACTACAGAAAAGTTTTCTTTATGAGAGACTGACCATTCTTGTTACAGATAGGAATAAGCTAGCACATAAGGAGTGTTTTTGAGGAATTCTACTTCAGGAGTAGAGGAAGGAGTGCCATTAGAAGCTGTTATGCCTGATGTCCAAGCCATGTTTAATGCTGTGATGGCTAATATGATGAGGAATGCTCCCATGCAAGCGTCGAGGTCTTATTTTGCTAAGATGAGCGAAGATTATTCTACTCTTGGAGGAAAGTCCTTCCAAGGAACGGAGTCAGTCATAGAAGTGCAAGATTGGTTGGATACTTGTGAGTGCATCTTAGGTGATATGGAGGTGGAAGATACTACAAAGACAAAACTGGCTTCGAGGTAGCTTTAGGGACGAGCTATGAATTGGTGGAATGCTGTCACTATTTCTACTCCAGAAGAAAGTTTTCTTAGGATCAGTTTATGATAAGGTTTGAGGAGAAGTTTATTTCGACTGCTTAAAAGTTGATTCTATTTAGAAAATTTGCTGATTTCAAGTAGGGAGAAACGATAGTTTCTTAACATGTGACAGAATTTAATGCTTTGTCTAGGTATGGGATGTAATTCATCGACACCCCCAAAGGAAGAATGAGAATTCATCATAAGATTGGATGAGTATCTTGGAAAAAAGTTAGTGGACCATATAGAAGAGTCGTTCGAGAAGCTTGTAGAGAAGGTGCTTTGACATAAGGGTTTGTACCCTAAGGCTAAGACTGTTATAGTTATTTCTTCTAAGAATAAGGAGCCAATGCCGCAACAAGGTGGCGTAAGCAAGAAGAAGTGGAATTGAAAGAGAAAGGAGTCCCGTGGAAAGGGTGGTAAGAAGAAGGGTAAATGGGAACCTACTTGCTATGGATGGAATGAAAATGGTCATTTGATTAAAGATTGCAAAACGAGTGAGGAGAGGAAATGTTACAATTGTGACAAGCCAGGGCATTTGAAGAAGAATTTTCCAGAACCAATGGAGGATAAATAAATAGTGAAGGCATATGCTTTGGATGCAGTCCTCACTTCATCCAATGCTTTCTTGACGAAAGAGAAGGGGAAGGGAGTCGTTATTCAAGGTATGCTTTCTATGGGTGATATTCCTGTTTGAGTTTTGTTTGATAATGGTGCTTCTCATTAATTCGTCTGTAGTGATTCAGTATATAGATTGGGATTGGAACCTAAGATAGTAGACCAACTCCTAATCGTGACGAACCCTATTGGAGGCTCTATTAGTCTTTGCATGGTATGTAGTGGCCTAGTTTTATCAAGACATGGATGTTATTTGGTTTATGATTGCTTTGTTTTGAACTTTGCTGAGTTTGGTATTATCTTGGGTATGGACTGGCTTATGAAGTATATGACCATAATGGATTACGAGAAGCTGTTGGTGATAATCAGATATGCAGATGGGCGAATGGTAGTGATTGGCTGCCTACTAGAGGATGCGGTGATGGTTAGCTTTCTATATTCGCTTGAGGTTCCACAGGAGGAATCGTCATCTGTGCCTATCGTGCCTATCGCTAGAGAGTATCCAAAAGTTCCGAAGAAGTAATTAGATTATTGCCGCATAGAGAGATAAAGTTTGGGATAGACATGGTGAAGGAAGCCAGACTGATAGCTATGCCTTTTAGGCATATCACACCCAAAAAGCAGAAGGAATTAGAGGTGCAAGTGAATGACCTACTGAGGAAAGAGTCCATTTGAAGGAGCATATCTGAGTGGAGGGCACCTGTAGTATTCTCATCGAAGGCAGATGAACCTTTGAGGTTCTATCTAGATTATCACGAGCTGAATAAAGTAACGAAAAAGAACAAGTATCCACTTCCACGTATTGATAACTTGTTTGATCAGCTGCACGTACGAAGATGTTTTCCCAAATGGATTTGGCGAATGGATTTCACTAGTTGAGAGTAGCAAATGAGAGTTTTCTTATTACTGCGTTTGGTATGCCGTCGGGCTTTTATTAGTGGTTGGTGATGCCTTTTGTATTAACCAACGCTTCGGTATACTTCATGGATCTCATTAATCGAGTTTTCAGAGACCAGTTGAATAAGTTTTCACTTGTGTTCGTAGATGTATTCTGATCTACTCCAGAACTGAATAGGAGCACAAGACACACTTGACGATTGTGCTAGAGGTATTAAGGAAGCACAAGTTGGGAGCACATTTCTCTAAGTGTCACTCCTGGAGAGAAGAAGTGAAATTCTTAGGTCACATCTTTTCTAGACAGGGTATTACAGTGGATCATGTGGAAGTGGAAGTAGTCCAAGGTTGGAATCTACCTAAGAATGCTATGGATGTGAGAAGTTTCCTAGGATTGGTGGGATTCTATAGATGCTTCATGTAGGACTTCTCAAAGGTAGCGGCACCATTGACCAATTTTACGAAGAAGAATTAGAACTTTGTGTAGGATGCAAAGTGTGAGCATGCATTTGTGAGTCTGAAAGAGTGGTTGACAAGTGCACCAACGTTGACAATTCCAAATGAAAATTAAGAGTTGATAGTATACACTGGTGCTTGTGGTACTGGTTGGGTGCGGTGTTAATGTAGAAGGGAAGGGTTGTAGCATATGTGATTATAATACTAGCTGGGTGTAGTGTTAATGCAGTAGGGAAGGGTTGTCACATATGCGAGTTGGCAGCTAAAGCCACATAAAAGGAATTAACCAACTCATGATTAGGAATTGGTGGGAATTGTTTTTTCTTTAAAGATGTAGAGGCACTATATGTTGGGAGAAAGGTTTGGGCTGTTTACGGACCATAAATCCTTGAAGTATCTTTTCTCTCAAAAGGATCTTAACCTTCAATAGCAATGGTGGTTGGATTTTTTGATCTCTTATGATTTTAGTATTTCCTACACTTTAGGAAAAAGGGAATGCAGTCGCTGATGCACTAAGTAGAAGACATATTGGGTTGTGAGCAATGTTTTGGGAATGGAAGCAGATCGAGTATATTGCTAGATTTGATTTCAGGCCTCATTGCAAGCCAGAACCTGCAATGTTGGCAAGTTTGTCTATTAGGCCTACTTTAATTGAAAGGATCGGTACCAGTCAAAAGAAAGATGCTAGGCTAGTGGATATCATTGCAACCATAGAAGGAGTAGAGTCTGAAGACATGAAGCAATACGAACTCGATTGAGAAGGTTGGCTTCGTAAGGATGGAAGATTATTTGTTCTTGATGTTGATGGATTGCAAAGTTAAGTGCTATGAGAGTGTTATCATTTTAGATTGACCATTCATCCTAGTGGTAATAAGATGTACCAAGATATGAGTGGACTTACTACTGGGAAGGTACAAAGAGGGATGTTGGGGCATTCATCACAATGTGTATAAACTGTCAGTTGGTGAAGGTAGAGCGGAATAAAGCTGGTGGATTGTTGCAACAATTAGAGATTCTTGCATGGAAATGGAACAAGTATCGATGGATTTTATTGATGGATTGTCGAGAACTCGAGTAGGGTATAATGGAATTTGGGTCGTAGTAGATCGATTGACCAAGAGTGCAAGGTTTATACCCATCAAGTCAAGAAGAATGACATCCAAGCTGATGGAGTTATATGTAAAATGGATAGTACAATTTCATAGTGTGTCGAAGAGCATTGTAAGCAACAGAGACCCCTTGTTCACTAGTGGTTTTTGGAAGAGCTTACAAGCAGCATTAGAAACGGAGATGCATCTTAGTACAACTTATCATCCACAAATGGATGGGTAAACCAAAAGAGTAAATTGTATATTTGAAGATTTCATGCGAGCATGCATTATAGACTTTAGTGGCTCAATGGGTGATCATTTGCATTTGGTGGAGTTTACATACAACAACAGTCATCAATCGAGTCTTGGTATGGCTCTGTCTGAAGCATTGTATAGTGTATAGTTGCCTATGTAACACTCCTTCATGTTGGTTGAAAACGGGCGAGAGGCTGATACATGGGCTGGATACAATTAGAGAGACTTCAGAGAAGATTGAGGTCATTCGACAATGAATGGAAGCTGCTCAAATGAAGAAGGGAGTTATAGTTTTTTGTCGAAGATATGGTGTTTGTAGATTCTCCCTTAAGAATGTAGTTTAATTTGGTAGAAAGAGAAGTTGGCACTGAGATTCATAGGATCTTTTCCGATTGTCGAGAGAATCAAGAAGCTAGCATATAGGGTCTACTTGCCTTAGAAGATAGCGGGTGTGCACAATGTTTTTCATGTCACTTGTCTACATAATTTTATGTAGGCTCGGGCATGAAGATCAAACTAGATCAGCTAGAAGATGTTATGGTAGAACCAGAGGTTTATACTCGTAGGCCATTTCGTATTATTGGAGATCATATGAAACAGATTAGAAGAAAAACAATGAAGATAGTTAAGGTACAATGGAGTGAAAGTGAGGATGATTGTACATAAAAGATGGAAGAGAACATGGGAATTTATTATCCAAAGCTCTTTGAATGGTAAGACCCATCGTTTATCGTGTTTATTTTCACCATTGTATACTATATTTGATAGGCTAGTATTTCACATGCTAGGATAGGTCACCTATGCTATTAATTGCATGGCTACTTGTTTGAGATGTTAGATGGTTGCTTATGATTGACAGGCATGCAGATGACCATGGATATTTGTACTTTGGCTTGTTTAGGGATTTCGGGGGCAAAAATTCCTAAAGGGAGGAGAATGTAATGACTCATTATTTAAATATTGGATGATCCTAAAATATTTTTATTTTATTCGTATGAGGTCCTATGATTCTATAATTTTAAGATAAAACTCTAGGGATATCTTACACATCTATGTTTTTCCCA
The DNA here is from genome assembly GCA_030765085.1 of Allium cepa. NCBI lineage: Eukaryota > Viridiplantae > Streptophyta > Magnoliopsida > Asparagales > Amaryllidaceae > Allium > Allium cepa. The sequence continues at coordinate 251,298,018 of CM060937.1, read as the reverse complement.
AAATCCTATGTTACAATTTTCACCCCAAAAACCTAGTTTGTGTTATAACTTTTGATAGGAATTGAATTAGTCACTCAAATTAGTTCCGTTGCTTTAGAATGATGGTTTTTCATTCCCTAGAGTGGTCATAATAGAAAAACAAAGTTACAGTTATAAAGTTATGCATGTTTTAATTTTTAAAGTTGTTGTCCAGGATTAATATGTAATTAATTAAGCCCATTAGTGAGCCCGTTAGTCTAATTAGAGAAACTGTAAATAGAAGGCTGAAGAGCCAAGTTAAAACTTTCCTATTATCCTAAAGTAGGTCTAAAACCTAATTATCCCTAGACCCATCCTAATTTCATTCAAAATCATTCAAATTGCTTCCTAAATCAAACTAAATTGCGGATTAGGGATTAGATCATCAACTAGAAGATAGAAATCATTAATTTGCTTTATTTGAAGTGCATTCCATTGCTGTTTAGATTGGATCAACATTCATATAGTTTGAATTTGGTAATTGGTGAGTTATCTATGCCTTCTCACTATACTATACAAGTTTATACGGTAGATTCATGGATTTAACATGTTTTAAATTGATTTTTGGCCATAAAAACCTTTTCTAACTTTAAGTACATGTTAAACTATGCATATGATCTAGATTGATTAGAAATCTCCCTTGCTCATGCTCATATATTCATGCCATATCTAGATTTAGGTTAGAAAATTATTTATTTGTCTTATTTTGATGGATTGCGTGTTTGATTAGATGAAATTGTTTGTTATCTATGTTGGATGATATAATTTGATGTTGTTTATTAGTGTTATCATTGCGTAGAAAGTTAGGTCGAAGAATTGAGCAAATCGGAGGCAAAGTTGATCGAAATTGGAAGAAACTAAAGTGGGGGCTCTAGAGTACTGGAAGAGCCATGGTTCAAGGAGCAAGATCCAATTCACTAACTACACAAATCAGCCCCAAGTTGAGACTTTGGCACCGACATCTGTAGTTTGGTCCATAGTGGTGGAGATTTTAAGGGGAGAAATGATGTTGCTAATAGAGGTTGTCCAAGGCGATGGATAGTTGATTGGGTAAGTATTGGAGGCTATGATGACTTATTTCTAGGATATTAAGTAGGGTGTTTTAAAGAGAGAACTTGTTTTATGATGACTTGCTTTATGTAGAGAATTCTGGGTTAGAGTATCTGGGCATAGAGTACTAGTAGAAAGGAAGGAGTGAAAGAAAACTTAACCAAGAATTGGCTAAGTATAGAGCTCGAGGCCGACATGAGAGTTCGACACTGACTTCAAGTGTTAGGTCCAAATGGGATGAAACATCTAAGAGATGTAGTAAAGGTCCTGCAGATCGTGCTAGAGGTGTTGGCTCGTTCGTATCAGGTTGGATGATGATATAACGACATAATGAAAAGCTATAGTCTTCGTATGTTGGCTCGTGTTGGAAGTAGATTGCCAAGATAGTGAGTCACAAAGGGGGGTGGGCCTTATGATTGGGGAATATGGAAGGGTTCCTATAAATAATGGAAACTAGATTAAGCAAGAAGGGCTTGGTTTTCAAATGGAGCAAAGGTAGGCTTGAGTGTGTTGAGGAATCGTTGATGACTCAAAGAGTTTTCAGTTGTACTCGAAGCAGGGTTATTATAAGTGAGGTTGCCCATGGGTTAATAAATAGACCTATATACCCTGGACTTGTAGCATTAGGTCTAGTGTATTGCTTTGATCTACGAGACACGTATCCAGCTTTAGGCTGCGAAATACAAGAGTGCGACAAAGAACCGAGATTTCCATTAGTACCTAGCTTGGGGATCATATAAGTTATCATATATTCAGAGCACATGGAGTGATAATTAGGATTGTTTGATGGCTACCATGGTTGCTTTGGTTGCATTCTTTAGTAGGCTATCACTCATAGGTATCAGGGGAAGTGGGTATTAGAGATAGGAATACCTGGCAGACTGATATCCTTTATCTGATTTGTGGTATATCTTTAAGATATTATAGAGTAGCATATCATAGTGTTGTATGCTAACTCTTTGGTTGCAGGGACGGGCCCTATATGTTTCTTATACTCTTGTTCCTTACAATATTTACCTGTTTAGTATTTTTGAGACTCATTAACCACTCACACCAGACTTTTATCTGAACCAAGGTTTAATGCTTTGCCTCTATTAACTTGGTTACTTTAAACGAGTAGACTAGATAACAGGTTTAGGTGATGTAGTAGTTGTTCGAAGGACGAGTTGGATGGAGCTATCTCATACTATATACATATATGGAGTCCATGCTTATTCCGTTGTATAGAACTGGGGAGCAATAGTAGTGACTACTTACTATTTGTATTTGAGACAGTTGTAGAGTTTGTTTCCCATTTCATTAACTCTACTATTGATGTATAACTCTTTGGATATTATATTTTGATGATGATGGTCTGGTCACATTGTTATTACTGTCTCTTCTATTGTATAAGTGATATTATATTTTGTCTATACACTATGAGATATACGATGGTTTATATGATGCATTTCTTCATTCTAAACCCTAATGATCATCTTATATGAACCAAGCATGATAGCAGCACAATATATTATGTACTATTGATACTGATGGTATCGGACGGTCGTCACATGAAAGTTCACTAAAGCATGTAGTTCAGGAGAGTTGCTTTACTATAGAGGACGGAGCTCTGACAATACAACTGATATTGATGGCTAATTATATAGTATTCAGAAATCACCATGCAAATAGGGTAGAAGCGACGATGCTTGACACCTTGGTGATTACACCCATGATTGGGACGACAGTTTTGAAATTAGTTCTCATCGATTTTGAAAGCTCAATCAGTATTTTGTTCAAGAAAACATATGTCAAAGGAGGATGGATGGGTAGGATCTAAAGCCATGTAAATCCCTCATCCTTAGATTTACCAAATCGTCTACTGTGCCTGATGGATATGTTGGCTTACCCATGGAGCATGGTGAACGTGACCACAAAAGAATGTAGGTGCAAAACTTTGTTGTGATAGAACCGACTTTGCTTGTAACGCTTTCTTGGGGTGAAATGGATCTTACCAATTTTAGAATGGCCCTAGCTCTATGTGCTTGATGATGAACTTCTCGATTTGGAATGGGTTAGGACCCAGTCTGGAATATCGTAATAAAGATGTGAGTGCTACGTCATAGATCTAAGAGAGGTGAAGCGATGCTGAAAAGGAGAGGGTGGGGAGAGAAATCTATGCATACAATTAGTTGATGCATAGCAACCACTACCTAATCCTTGGCTCGGTCGACGGATTAAATTTTACAAATCTTGGATCAAACGAAAGAACCAAAGGTGCAAGGGTAGCCTTAGTTGAGCTAACGTTAATATCCCAATCGACCGAAATGACCCCACCTAGGTCTTAAAATCATATCTCAGTTTAGCATGAAGATTAAGAAGGAATTGGTTTAGGTATCTATGGGAAAACCTAGATGTGTTTTCTTAAATGCATTCTGATATGCGTGGAATATGACAAAAGATAGCATACCATACATTGAATTTGAATACATGATGTCCTCATGTGAAGCAAAAGAGACATAGCCCGTGTCTAGAGCAATCTTCTACATTGAATGAGGAAGTGGGTTAGCTAAAGGCTAATGGATCCCCTATGATGTGATAAACCCTGAATGAGTATCACATCTATTGCTGTTCTAAAAGCCTAAAGAATAATGGTGGACATGCATTGCTATTCGGACTTAAATAAAGCATGCCCGAAGGGCAGCTTCCTATTGCCGAAGATTGACCAACTAGTGGACTAACCTATCGGACATGAGTTGCTATCGTTTGTTGATGCTTTCTCTAGTTACATTTTGATACCAATGCACATTCCAGGTTAATGCACACTACTTTCATTATTGATCTGGGATTGTATTGCTACCATGTTATGTCGTCTGGTATAAAGAATGTAGAAGCTACCCACCGGTGATTGGTAAATTCAATTTTCAGAGATCAGTTCAGACGTATAATGGAGGTTTATGTACATGATATGCTAGTGAAGTCACGATGATCGATGAACCATATGAGAGACCTTTAGGAGATGTTTGATATACTTCGGCGATATAAGATGAAGCTCAATCATTGAAATGTTCCTTTGGAGTCGCATCAGGCAAATTTTTGGGTTTCATAATAAACTCAAGGGGCATAGAAGCTGATATATAGTAGATTAAAGCATTGAGTTATGTTGAAGCCCCAAAGATAAGGAGGGAAATTCAAAGCTTGAAGGGACAGGTCGCTGTGCTGAGTCGATGCATCTCAAAAACGATGGATAAATGTGTGTCGTTCTTTGATGCCCTCAAAAAGGAGAAAGGGAAGTCTGTTTGGCCAGAGGAATGTCAAAAATCTTTTCGGGCCTACTCGATTACATGGAAATACCACTAATCTTATCGAAACCTTTGGAAGAGGAAGATTTTTTCTTTTATTTGGCCATATCGTTCACGTACCGAGCGTTGCCCTAGTACATGAAGAGTCCAAAATCAAGAGGCCTATGTATTACATCGGAAAATGATTCACTAGAGTAGAGAAGAACTATCCAAAGTTAGAGAAGCTAGCTTATTTCTTTTTGATTGCTTCGAGGAAGTTATGCCCCTCCTTTCTTGCTTACCCGAAAAATTATTGGTCGTTCAACCTTTAAGACAAGTGTTGCAACGATTTGAGACTTCGGGAAGGCTACTAAAGTGGAACATAGAACCTAGCCAGTATTATAAGCTACCATCCTAGGAGGGCGATACAAGGACATGCATAGGTTGATTTCATTGTCGAGTTTACCACCCAAGATGGAAAAGCAAAGGACGATGTGGAACAACTTGCTTTGTGGAAACTATTCATAGAAGGAGCATCCAACGAACGGGCATTGTGGTAGGAGTAGTCTTAGTAGCATTAGAGGAATGGACAATCTATTTTGCCTTGAAGCTTGAGTTTCCTGCAATGGACAATTAATCAGAATATGAAGCACAGATTGCAGGGCTCAAGATAGCAAAAGAATTGGGAGTCAAAGCATTGCATATATACAATGACTCTCAATTGGTGGTATGTCATGCGATGACTGAATTTTAGGCTAAGGGAGTGGGACCCACCGCTTACTTATGAAGGTTATGGAACTGTTAAATGATATCGAATAATATACGGTCACGCATATTCCTAGAGAGAGAAATGAAGTCTTATTTGTTGACCAAGATGGCTAGCTTTGGGGATGCATAACTTATGGGATTGGTTCTAGTTGAGGTATTGTCTGCTTCGAGCATCGACCAAATGGAAGTTGATTCAATCTTGGAGGCTGAAATGGAAAATATCCATGGATGACTTTGATCATGGACTAATTTTTAAAGGGTATTCTCCCAAATGAAAGAAGTAAATGAAGGAAACTCCTTCGCAAAGTACCACGAGTTGATATTTAGGAAGGGATGTTACATAGGAAAGGATTCTTTACTCCCGTACTATGGTGTGTCGCAAACAAGGAAGCCAAAAATATCCTTACGGATGTACACAAAAGAGCTTGTAGCAAGGACGATGCTTCTCTATGGATACATTTTGACAACAATCATCCGGAATGTAGCTCGAAAGTGTAATAGTTGCCAAAAATTTCAAAAATCCCTAGTGATCCATCAATTGATATTACTCAAATCTTCATTCCATGACCATTTGCAGTTTGGGGAATTGATATCATCGATGTGCTACTGATGTCGAAGGGTGGAGCGAAATATGATATCGTAGCAATTGATTATTTCACAAATTGGGCTGAAGCAGAACCACTAGTCATGAAACTATGAAGATGGTGGTCAAATTTGTGGTGAAAAACGTTGTTTCTTGATTCAAAGTTCGTCATAAAATAATCACCCACAATGGGACCCAATTCAACAACATTGAATTCAATAGTATGTACAACAAGTACCGGATTGAAAAGAGATTTTGGGCTATATCTCACCCACAAGCGAACGAGCAAGTGGAGGTAGTAAATAAAATCATTAAATCCATCCTGAAGAAATGGCTGCAAAGGCTAAGGGTAAGTGGGTCGATAAATTACCCCTAACATCGTGGACTTACTAAAGAACTCATAAATCAATGAATGATCGTAGTCCATTCATCATAGCCTATGGATCAAAGGTTATGATTCCATATGAATTAAAAGTATCTTTTTATTGAAAAATTCACTATGATCCAAAAGGTGAACGAGGAACCCTTGCCGAGTCCCTTGACTTGATCAATAAGAAGCATAAAGAAATTGATTTAAGGACTATTTCTCATAAGAAAAGAGTAGCATGACAATTCAATGCCAAGGTCAGGAATCGGAACTTTGAGACCAGTGATCTCATCTTGAAACAAATCTTCCTTGGTCCATCAACTCTAGGCCCAAATTGAGAAGGTCTATTTGCAATCGAACATATGCTTGGAGATGGACTTTCAAGCTAGAAATTGCCAATGGAATCTCACTTCAAAGGATGTAGAATAGCAAACACATGCGACACTATTTCTCCTAAATGTATCTTTGTAAATATCTAATTAGGCTATGATGTAATAAGGTAGAGTCTTCCATTTTTATGCTTATAAAAGGAATTGGCTTTGGGGATCGATGGAACTATATTCTCGATAGCCCGACTTTATGCTATGTGAAAGACCACAAAATTGAATATTTTGTGTTTTAAAAATGCAGATATCTCGGTACCCAAAGACAAGTACTGACAGACTCCTACAAATCAGGATCAGATCGCTAGATTATAATCACACTATGGTCGATCATGATGATTCACCCTAGATCTCTAATCTTTGACCATTACCTAGAGATAGGAAAGGTCTAAGACCATATCCCAGAGATATGCAAGATCTAATGGTGATGCCTAGAAATGAGCATTTTAAACATTAGGCCCCGAAGGTAGGTCCCAGCAATGGATTGCGTTTCCTTTTCCAAACATTATCAACATTCAGAGATAGGCGAGATCGAGTACCGATGTCCAAAGATAGACTTCTGGAGCACCACTAATAATGAACACTGATGATCAATTCCCAAAGAAAGGTGAGACCAAGCATAGATGTCCATAGATAATTTTCCAAAACATCACTTCCCAGAGATTGGGAGCGATGTGGAAGTTCAACCTCATTTTTGGTCAAATAGAACCTGACTGAAGATAAGCCAGGTAGGTTATAGAGTTAGAAAAAAGATTATAACTCTCCCACCAAGAAACATTTGGCAATGATTAAAAGAATGAGATAATGAAGTACACCAAGTAACGGCGAGAAGTTCTTCATACATCCAGAGTTACGATAAATAACAACATTTGTCTTATTTAGGTACAATCATAATGGACATGATCAGACTCGGTATATAGGCAAAACAAGGTAAAAATCTGAAAGAAAAAGCATTTTTATTCAAAAATAAAAAAATTCACAAGCAAAGCAGGGGCCATACCCGCACAAAACACATGCAAAACTAAAAATCTAAAACAAACCACATCCAATCTCCCTACCTCTTCCTCCTCATCTTCCTCTTTCCCACGGGGGAGGATGAGGTTAGTCTCTTGTCAGATATACCCTTCCTTTCCCTAGAATAGTAACCCTTAGAATCTAATTTCCAATCATAATCATCTCCTGGGAACACAAGAGCCTCAAATTGGACACTCCTTGTAGCAGGAGAAAAAGCTAGAATGATAAGCGATGGTATAGGAAAAGAAACTAAAATAGGGGGAGGAATATCATCAATCTTTTCATTTTTAATTTCACGGACCTTCTTGAATTGTATGGTCTTCTATTCCTACATTGATGGTCCAAACATATGAACAACGGCCCTATATTGTCCATGTCCTCAGCATGTTGGGATAATCCATAGCCTCTTCATCCAATGCATGAATCTTTTCGACGCAAGGATTGGAAATTGGGCCGGTTAAAGAAGTTGACATTTAAGTGGGGGAAGGCACATTACAGATTCTACCATTGAAGCTTATGTACTCAAAAATAGATTTCTTTCTAGTAAGGAGGCAAGAGCGGACGGAATTGAAATATGGGAAACTGAAAAATAGTGGTTAGAGACATTGACGGTTTTCTTTTGAGCCTTTTTGAACGCAGGAGATGTTACTGGTATACCTATAGGAGAAGTGGAAGTAATATGCAAAGGAGTTTACATGGAATTCCCTTTCACAATTTGAGATATGATTTGTAGTTTGGAATGGATTTTGGCCATGTAAAGTGGGTTCCTCAGGATTATATTATACATCCTATAAAGATGTAAAAGCGATTAATGTTCCCAAACTCACCATGGTAAATGGAGTTGTCGTAATTCATGAGGAGGGATAGAAGACTCAAAGGTGAGAGGCTTGATGTGGAAGAGGTGACAACATTGGAAGTAGCCACAGTTGCAGTGGGAACCTCTGCTAGGAATCCCTTATAAGAAGGAGTTGAACTTTCACTCAAATCTTTAGAGCTAGATTTGGAAAGGATCTTAACAGGCACATCAGCTGGAGAAACAACCTTAAGTTCCATCATAATTTTTGTCCATGGTAATTACATAGAAATCTTCATCGTCTAAGAGGTAATATTTCAACATATCTTCATCAACCTCAATGTTATCTGAGTGCTCACTCTTTCTTAAATCTCTTCCCATGCCACGGCTAGGGCTTTGGGATATCCCTTATCAAGCAACCTTAGATTTTCGAACTTAACAACGTTCATAAAGAAGTGAATTGAAGTGGGCTATATTTGAGACTTGATTGTATCCTCGGCACTTTTCGCATGGAGTTCTACTTCCTTTTATGCTAGTTAAGCATCAAGCAGTTACTTTACATACTTCTAGGCTTGGATGAAAGTGTCATCTTTTCTTCTTTTCAACCTCTAACATGTCCTTTAGATTTTTAGTTTTCAAATTTTACACATTGACTGTCATTTGGAGAGTCTTATTTTCCAAAGCAAGGTTATGACTTCTATGATGTGCAACCTCAATCTAGTTATGTTGCAGCTAAGACTTTTCTACAAAAGATTTTCTTCTTCTTCTAGCTTATTCTCTATGGTCGCATCAGATTTCCTAAGCTCGTCTACTTCCTTACCCAAATTAGCAATGATGTGCTTGTTATCTTTGCTCCAACAGCTCCTTCCCTTGAAGAGCTACCATATTTCTCCCTGTTAACTTTGGAAAGAGCTTCCACAAGCCTCCTCCATGTGTAGTACTAATCATACACATCACCTACACAATTTGTGGCATCTATAACTAAATTATAGGGAATATTCTATAGATAATATACAAACTTAACTCCATCGAAGCATAACTTAGGAAAGGCTCTTTGCATTGCAACAAGTTATGGATTAGAAACTAGTCCTGTATTGCTATAGAAGTAAGAATGGGAATCTGATCTATGTTGTGCCTTTTTCTAAAAGGATTAGAAGGTGTAGACCCAAATATTCTAGTAGACAGTTTGGATTTTTGGGAAGACTTTTGGCTATGTGGCGAATGGTGCTAAAGTAGGCATAGTTGGAGCTCTAAATGAAGGAATAGGATGGGGTTTTATCGAGTATCAATCCATACTAATGGGCAAAGATGAGCGAGCCCTATATTGTGTAGGAGATTTCCTTTCTAACCCTTTATCACAATCGCCGTAGCATTTGTACTCTCTTTCACACCATTCCTGCTCTTTCCTTTGATGGCTTGCTTAGTTGGTATCATCTGACTTCTCATAGTGTCGGCATAAGGGATCATGTATCAACCCACTCCAGAATGGGGCTAATTTTGACCTATTAAAAGTCCAATGAACCTTAGGTCCATTCTGAAGCTGGCTGATGCTTTATAAAATTAATACAATGAACAATATAGAGTTATCTACCCACTCTTTCGGAATCTCATACTGGAAGGGATAAAATATAATAATAGAAAAAATTACCCATTTCATCAAAACCAATTCTATGAACTACAATGTCCTAACTTATCCATAATACAATATCTCAAATTAAAACATCAACATGTCTGAAATATAGGTACATCTCAATACATCAAAAACATTGATAAATAAGTAAACCACCACAAATCTTCACCGCCGCCTCCATCTTCTCCATCAACATCATTTTCCACTGACTTGTAGGTTGTAATAAGGAGAGAGTCAGAACAACAATGTCTGGTGAATGAAAATCTCAAGCCTTACCATAATAGTATTTGGGCAGTGTCATTTTAGATAAGTAATATGTTTTCCTATACTTTATCTTACTAAGTATATCTCCATTATAAACCAAAAGCTTTTCCAGTACATCTCCTTAACATACCTTTAACTGTAGGCCAAGGGCCTTATCTTTGTAACTACTGTAAACCGTGTCCTAACGACTTAGAGAAAGCACCTAAGATACGTAGTACCTCTTTGATGAGCATCGACCATAGTCTGACCATTTAATACCTATACCCTAGCTAAATCCACATTCTTTAACACCTAAACCTAAGGTGGACCTGTCCCTGGTACTTTCTAACTGGAATCTTAAAAATATCATTTGGTTACATAATGCTTCTTTTATGGAATAGACGGACCATACAATAGCCACTTAATACCTCAACACCGAAGCAGACCCTTTCCATAGACTTCCCACTACCATACCTAAACAATAATCCCAACCATGTAATACTTCTTGAGTGGGAAGGAATGGGCCCTACAATAACCAATTAATACCTTTAACCTAGAAGTATGCTGGTACTAGATATCCTCCTTATGACCCATAACCTAAACCGTTATGTCTCACATTAGTCCAACAATTCATAGAGGCCGACAACATGATTAATTAGGCCGGCTTACCCTATATAATTGGGACTAATCTCACATCTACCATAGGTAATTATTATAGGTGATGTCTCACTTCAGTCCCAAATTCATACTGTTGGAAGCTAGATTAGCCGAGCAGACTTCTATTTGCTTTTGACTGACTTGGCATTCCTTTAACTTAGTCATATTTTTCCCCTCCTAACATACTACCGTATATACATACTATCTATTTTTATACCATCTCACCGCATTTACGATTTAAGGCCACATAAGGAAAACTCCTTATTTTGCCTTTAATTATGAATTAATTTCCATAATTATCCTTAACTTCCTTCCTATAGGATTTAATGCTAATTACCAATCTATTCATTCTATACGGTGTGAACTATACGTTACTACTTATATGATATAAATATGTTTATCCGTAACAACATATTTCTAAGCATGCGTAGAAATATTTCTATCTTAAGATTAACGGTTCTTATACTAATTGTTAAAATGTCAAAACATCCATATCCATATAAGCCTAAGTTCCATACAATAATTTACAAGATTGCTAATATCCTTAGGTAGACAAAACAGACTTGTATATGTATATATATATATATATATTCAAAAATGGAACAGTACCAAATTTATTTTACATTAATGTAATAAAATCATTGACTTTTTTCAAGAAAACAAAACTTACAATTTAAACCGTTTATATTCTATTCAACTTTTACATATACAACCTTGAAGCAGAAAATGGGATTCATATTTATCTATATTATAGAAATAGGTTGTGGAAACAATAAATAGGAAAGTCCACACTTTGCATACATTTTCTAATAATTTTCTATTTGAAACCTTTTATCGCAACAACAGAAATTAGGGGGAAGCTGAATAGGCAATAAGTTATTCAAATTGCAAACAATAATTTAAATTCTACTATATTAATATAAAACAATTGAAATTTCAATTAATCCAAGAATTGACATTATTTTTGGGAGAATTTTAGGAGTTTTAGGGTTCATGGTTTTTGTATATAAAATTCCTTAAGGCATAAAAAAAATCCAAACTTTGACTACACAAAATTATGAAAAACTAAGATTTCCACTCATAGATAATTTTCTTGCATCCTTTGGATTCGATTCATGCATTTGCCTAGCTTCTCTTCAGGTTTCTTCATTTTGAAATATACATAAATAAAATTGTATATAATTAGATTTAGAATTCAAAATATGGAAGAATAAAAATAGTAAAATGTAAATATAAACTTGTAACGTTTTCCATTGGATATGAATTCTTGAATCTAATCGAAGAATCGAGTAAGAAGACCGATGTAGATTCACTAGCGTTCCAAATATTTTATGAACAAAAGTGAGGGGGCTAGCTCTTATATATAGTGATTAGAAAGCATCTTACCTATAGGATTTAAGTCAATTTAAAATAATAAAATCCATGTCGTTCATGGCTTAAACTAACCCCAACTATCGTATAAGCACCGATCGATCGCCCCACCTCAGCTGGTTGACCACGAGCGTTTGTCCAATGTCGTGGAGGCAGTCGATTGATCTCCTAATATTACATACTGCCATTTATGTTTTCCTTCTACGTTAACTTTCTATTAGTGTTAAATTATTTATTAACAATTTTAAATTCATTGGAAATATTTATTAACATTAATTAAAATTTTAAATTTAAATCCATTGGAATTATTTTAATTTCGAAAACTTAAAACGTCAATAACTTTTCCGTTTGAACTCCAATCATAAAACTTTATGTATGAAAGTTGATCAGAAATTGCCACGAATGCAATGGTGTAACTTTCATGGACAAATTTCGACGTTTGCAAAATTTTCATTTTTTGTTCTTCTTTTTAATTAATTTATTTATTACTAACTTTTACGGGTTGTTACATCCCCCCTTAAAAAGAATTTCATCCTAGAAAACCCTAAGGGACATACAGTGTAATGCGGACTTTACAACCATATTATACAACCAAGTTGTCTACTCAACCATTTACTCAATCAAAAATGCAATGTGATTATGTATGCAACGCACTATAGGTGAGCTCAGTCCTAGCGTGAATGCAAGATCGTGACGTATATGAATATATGCAAGTATCCCAAATATACATAAGATTCTATATGAGTGCAAAAATAATAGTATAAAGTGTGGGAACCAACCTATACCATCCAATCTAGCAACCATGGTGCAACCATGGTACAACCGAAACCTATACAATACTAAATCTAGGAGAAAGTTCATTAGAGAAAAGCTCAAGATGAGAAGTCTTCATCTTCACCTTGGTTTTCCATGTGATTTCTGCTGGATTATCTCCTCAATGCACTCAGGCTAGTATAATTTCTTTGTTATGAAGTTTACTAGTTCAATGCTCTACTATGTGTGCTGTGGGACGGAGTGCTATCAGCTCCATTTCTTTATTTACTAACTGATCAGGATCTACTATAGTAGTTGTGATATGCAAACATTTCCTTGAGTGTGATACGCTGAAAACTTCATGAACTCCTGCTAGGTGGGCTGAAGCTCTACTCGATATGCAAGTTGGCCCACCCTTTCCAAAACTGAGAAAGGTCCAACAAATCTCAACGCCAACTTCCCTAATATTCCAAACCTCATAGCCTTACTAAGAGGTGAAACCTTAGCAAACACTATTCCAATCGAAAATTCCAACTCTTTACTTCACCCATCAGCATAGTACTTCTGATGGTCATGTGCAGCCTTCATTCGTCGTCTAATTATCTCTACCTATTCCAAGGTCTCACGGATAAATTTGATCAATATAGAATTTATTCGGTGGTTTTCCACCAGCAATTTAGCAATTTTCATGGCCTCCCATATAAAGCATCAAGGGGACCTATGCCAGTCGTCACGTGGTTACTATTATTGAACACAAACTCTATTAAGGATAAATGCTATTCCCAGAGTCCTAAAATATCCACGATGCAAGCTCTCAGCAAATCTTCCAAAATCATGTTCAAACTTTCGGTATGATCGTCCATTTATAGGTAGTAAGATGTTCTAAGACTCGACACTATTCCTAAAGCAAACAACAAACTCTTCCAAAATTCCCTGATATAGATTTTGATTTGCACGAGAACCCCTATGCAATCATGTATAGTCTATCACTAACAATGTAAACTGAAACCACATGCAATCGTACTGCTTCGTTAATATAGATTTGCATGAGAGATATTGCAGTCTTATTATTCTCTAGGAGAATAAAGTGGGCATTTTTACCGAGCCTATCATTATAAGCCAAATAGCCTTATTGCCTCTTTAACTCCTAGACAACCCATTTATAAAGTCCACCGATATGTGCTTCCACTTCCAAGTCGGCACTTCTAATGGCAATAACAATCCTCCAGGCTTTCCTTGTTCCACTTTTATATTTTGGCACATCAAACATCTAGACATATACTCCGCTGCCTTTTTCTTCATTCCCGACTAATAGAAAATTCATTTCATATCCCTATACATTTTATCTCCACCGGGATGTGTCATCCTTGAATGGTGACAATCCTCCAACACTTCCTCCAAAATTTTCTCCACCATTGGAACATATAGACGTCCATATCTCCTCTGTCACCCTTTTTTTTTCTATTGCATGTCTAATAATATGGAGGAACGTTATCCTCTTCTTAGCTTGTCCAAAATATCTAATATTATCACATCTTTCTTATGCACTTACCCCATATGATCCATCAATGTTGACCTTACTTCCATTGCTACCAAATAGCACAGGGTGGATTCTAAACGCGATTGGAAATTAAAATTCAAGAGGAACTCCAGATGCCTCCACTCATGAATAGTACCAAGAATAGCTTGCCTTTGGTTGAAGGTGTCGGCAATAACATGCACTTTTCTAAGGGTATACTCTATCACATAGTCCTATGATGCTATAAACTCCATCCACCTCTTCTACTTAAAGTTCAAATCTTTTTGGAAAAACAGGTATTTGATGGATTTGTGGTAGGTAAATAATTTGATTTTTTTTCCTAATAGATAGTACCTCCACGTCTTCAAATCTAAAATAACAGCTGCTAACTCTAAGTCATGAGTGAGATAACTTTTCTTATGATCCTTCAATTGCCTGCTTGCATAGGCTATATCCATGCCTTCTTGCATAAGAACAGCTCCAAGCCTTATACCATATGTGTCAGTGTAAATAGTGAAAGGCTCCATCCTATCTGGAGTAGTAAGATCTAACGTGCTAACCAATAACTCCTTCATCTTCTCAAATGCCTCCTTCATTTCACATCCTATGAAAAAGCTAAATTTTTATTAGTAAAGCGAGTTACTGGGACTGCCGTCTTCGCAAAGTCCTTGATGAATTTCCTATAGTAACCTGCCAACCAAATAACTTCCATGACGTTCTATAGAATATTCCAGTCTTGATTAGCTTCCACCTTTACAGGATCAACAAATAACCCCTTCTCAAGAATAATATGATCGAGAAATCTCACATTTTTCTTCCAAAAATGGCACTTTGAGAATTTGGCTTTTATCTAGGGCCTTCTTAAAGTCCCTAGCACCTTCGTTAAGTGATTTTCATGCCCACTTTCACTTTTAGAGAATATTAGGATATCATCCATTAATACTACAACGAACTTATTAAGCTGCCTTCTAAAGGCTGTACTCATCAAATCTACAAAGTATGCATAGACATTCGCCAACTCAAAAGGCATTACCTCATATGCATAACGTCCGTAAGGAGTGTGAAAAGTGGTCTTCTACTTCCTATCCTCTGCTATTCTCAATTGGTAGAATCCAATGGCTAAGTCCAATTGAGAAAATATTTTTGCCCTAATAAGCTGGTCAAATAAGTCAATAATTCTAGGTAAGGATTACCTATTTTTCATGGTTAGCTTGTTAAGCTCAATTAATGCATTGCCTTAAAGAGTTGTCTAAAAGACAACTAGTTTTCCTCATTATGAAGTAGTACATCGAATAAATAGTTCCTACAACAGCTTTGAAATTTATTTATTGAACTCTCACCTTTCTTTAAGGGCCATACGCCTTAGTGCAAGTGCAACGGGTCTAGCGTCCTTTTCTAAATCAATCCTAAACTCGATCTCCCAATGGGGTGGGCGGAGACTTCTTCACAAACGTCTCAGAAGTCTTGGACTACGGTCATAGTTGAGAGTTTATCTTGTGAGAATATAAATGACTTAATTTAACTGAGTTTTGGAATTCACAATAAAAATCGATTTCTCATCACTTACCACTTCTTAACCAAACGATCCTCCTTTCACAATCTAAGACAGCCCAGTAGTAAGTTAACCAATCTATATCTAAGATAAGTCTGTACCTTTTAAAAACCTAAAAAATATGCATTACATGTAAAAAAGTTACATATATCCGCGATTATGTTTTTACAAATCAAAGAAAAGTGGGTTGACATCCCAATAGGATTTGATATGACTACTGGATCGATGACAACTTGGGTTTTTACACTCTAATAGTTAACAACGTTTCTAGTTATGAACAATTACGACGCTCCTGAGTCAAATAAGGTATGAATAGTATTTTCAAAGAGAATAGTTGTACCTTCTAATGTAGTTTTTCCATTGACTCTGGGAGAAGCTCAATTGGATATAGGTACAGCTTCATTGGCATAAGCTTGCCCACCATAACCTACTTTTGCTAGCTTAAGGCATTGATTTTTGTAGCTTCTATCTGTTGGCCACTTATTTACCCTAATCATTATAAGCATGTTCCATCCTCACTTGCTATAATGAGACCATCAATCCTAGAACTGAAAGGAAATGCTGCCGGTATGGACCACTAATTCTGTGTTTTCTTATTAACTTATTCTAAGTTTTGAAATAAGCCCCTTCTGTTATTTCTTTCCTTTTAATTATAACCTATATGTTATAATTATTCTTTTGCTTATTAACTTAATCCAAGATCCAAGTTATAAAATAAGTCTCTTCTACTACTCTTCTATTTTCTTTTTTTAGTTATAATCACTTGTTATAATTATGCTTGAAATATCTCAAATTTGCCTATTTTAGTTTATCTCCATCTTATTACAGTTATTCTTATTTTACATCCGATTTCTGTAAATTTAGTGGTTTTCTATTTTAATCCATATTTGCGAACTCTTCTTCTTTTTAATATTTTATTCGTGTAAAAAGGAATAAAAAGAAACAAACATTTACAGGCTAAATTCCAACTTAAAAAAGATGTAAATAAATGTATATAACTATAAATAACTGAATAAAAATAGATGAATAAAATAGAATGAAAAGAACTTCTGAAATTTACTTAAAAGTTAACTATAAATAACTTACATAAAAAATATCTCAAAATTGTAGAAATTACAACTATTAAGAACCTTATTATTTTAAATTACTTAAAAATATAAAATAATTACAAAACACTCACCTGTGGTCCTTAGCTCTATTTCTGGGCCTTCCTGGATCCGCTTTAGGGTGTAGACTATTTTTATTAAAAAGATCTTCTCCCTAGAAATTTTTTCTATGAAGCGCATCGAAACACTATCCCACTTCCACTCGAGTACATCCAATGGTTGAAGAAATCTGCCAGGCCTCTATTGCTTTGCCTTGTCCCTTTGGCATACAAAACACTTAGCCAAAAACTCTACTACATCCTTCTTCATGCCACTCCAATAAAATACTCTCTTCGTGTCCCTATGCATCTTATAACCACCCGTATGAATAGTTATTCAAGAATGGTGTGCTTCCGCTAGAACTGCTCTCATCAAATCACAAGCGGTGGGGGACAAAAAGTCTTCCTTCTCGCTTTAGTCACCCTTTACTATCGATGAAATAGCGTTGAAGATATCTAGAGACCTCTCCTCTGCTAATCCTATCCAGGATATCCACAAGCTCTGAATCCTCTCGCTGCTTAGAGCTAATATGATCTATGATGTTAGGATTAACCTCAAGTGCTCCCAACAATCTAGGAGTAATGTCCACAGAGGGCATAAAATCAAAGGTGGAAATAAACTTTAGGCTCTTTCACTCCACGAACATTAGACTAAGGGTTGCTCTCTTCCTACTTAATGCATCTGCAACCACGTTTCCTTTACTAGGGTGTAAGCAACCTCAAATTCATATGATGCCAAAAACTCCATCCAACGCTGCTGCCTCAAGTTTAAATCCTTTTGCGAGAACAGGTACCTCAATGATTTATGGTCAGTAAAGCTCGAACCTCTCTCCTAACAAGTAATATCTCCAAGACTTGAGCGCTAAAACAATAGCAGCAACCTCCAAATCATGGGTGTGGTTGTTCTTCTCATGAGTTCTCAACTGTTTACTTCCATAGCATACTACCCTCCCCTCCTACATCAATACTGCTCCAAGGCCAATCTCACATGCATCAGTGTATACTATAAAAGGCTTAGCTCCATCATGTAAAAGTAACAGTGGTGCATTGGTAAGGCCCCTCTTTAGCATTGTGAAGGAATTCTCACAATCCATGTCCCACATGAATGCCACATTCTTCTTAATGAGATGAGTAAGCGGTGCTGAAATCTTAGCGAAATATATGATAAACTTCATATAATAACCAGCTAAACCTAGGAAGCTTCTAATTTTGGTAGCATTCTTGGGGGCCTTCCAATCTTGTATTGCTACTATTTTAGCGGGATCCATCGTTTGACCCTCTCTTGAGACTACGTGCCCTAAGAAACGCACCTCCTTACACCAAAAGTGACACTTCTAGAATTTTGTTTTCAACTGATGAACATGAAATGTACGAGAAGCTCCTCAAGATGAAGAGCATGCTCTTCCATACTCCTGGAAAACACTATAATGTTGTCCACAAACACTACCACAAACTTATTTAGGACAACTTGAAAAACACAGATCAAATATACAAAATAGGCTAGGGCATTGATCAGCCCAAATGGCATAACCAACTACTCAAAGTGTCCATCGGGTGTCCTAAATACTGTCTTATTGATGCTATCGTCAACGACCCTAAGCTGTTGAAATCTAGTAGCTAAGTCAAGCTGAGAAAATACTAAAGAGTCAACTAACTGATCGAAAAGATCGTCTATCCTAGGAAGAGGGTAACGATTCTTCTTCATGTGCTCATTCAACTCTCTATAGTCTACGCAAAGTCGAAGGGAACCATCCGCCTTTGTAGCGAAGACCACTGGCGCTCCCCACTCAGATAGCTCCGTCTATTAAAGCCTTTATCCAATAGCTCACCATTCTACTTACTTAACTCCTTCCTCTCCCTAGGAGCCATCTGTCTCACACATAATGCCACTGGCTTAGCATTATCATTCAAATTGATCCTAAAGTCGATCTCTCTCTAAGGGAGTAGTCCCCTACCCGCTTCATAAATATATGAGAAATCTCTAACAACTGGAACTGAACCTAACTCTCCTAGTGATGAATCAAGGGAATAAAAGAAGCTCAACATGACTGACCCTTGTGGGTCGCAAGAAACCTTGAGAGTCTGTCCGCTACATATCTCTAGTCTGACGACTCTCCTCTCGTAGTCTAATATCGCACCATAAGCAGACAACCAGTCCATTCCCAAAATTATCCCATATCGTGAAAATCCCAGTACATAGGCATCACAGTCAAACTCTATGCCTATTATAAAAAATTTCAAACCCTTACAAATCATGGATAAATATGCCGATCCTCCAACAGGGTTTGATACAACTATTGGGTCTACTACTAGAGAAATATCTAAGTGTAAACAATCAACCAAGGAAGTAGAGGTGAAAGAATGTGATGTTCTAGAATCAAAAAGAGTCCAGATAGAAAAATCCAAAATTGAGATCAAAACTTCTACAGAGAATTTCCTACCTCGATCTGGTCCACTAGAAGTTGCTACATCCAAAGCCTGTACTTGCGCTATGGTTCGCCTGCTCTCTACCCCGTCTTTTGAGGACAAGCTCTACTAAGGTGACTAGGATGCCCACAGTTGTAACATCTCCACTTTATTGTGTCCTTCTTACAGTCTTTTGTTTAATGCCTAACCAATCTACGACTTTGACATTTCTTGCCTTTCTTGATATGTACCTTTTGAGGTCCTCCTCCTTTCTTCTTGTCCTAATTCTTTTTATTCTTCCACCACCGCTTCTTAGAGCTTTCTGATTTAGGAACCTCCTTAACTTCTCCTTCCTTAGCTACCTCTGACATGAGTGCCATTTCCATAGGTGACTCATATGTCACTCCCATAGGTACATGTGTCAATGCCATTCCTTGGAAGGGCTGGTTCAAACCCTTAGCAAACTTGATGGCCTTCCAATGAGGTGTATTAATAAGCTCCATCCCGAACCTCGATAACTCATTAAACTGATTTATATACTCCTTCACCAAAAGACTCCCTTGCTTCAGACTAATGAACTTCTCCAACTGCATGCTTTCCTCGGCTTGTCACAAAAAATTTCCCTCAAACCTTTTCTCGAAATCCATACCAACCAATGTTTCTACCCACCATCTCTATAATCTTCCACCAGTAAGAAGCCTCTCCCTTCGGCTACGAAGATGCAAGCTGAACTCTTTGCTGGTACACCAATCCTAACAACCCAAATATCCGCTCCGTGTTCCTCAATTAAGCTCATGCCTCTATGCAATCCTCTATGCCAGAAAATGTCTTACCTTCCAGACTAGCCATGTCCTTGCGTAGCTTAGAAAAATTGGATGCTGCAGGTGGATTAACAGGATCTCCACCCGTGGTGCTGCATTGGGTGCTTTCCCTTGCACCTCTGGTGCTGTAGCTTGGAAGTATCTACGGAACCAGCAGGGACTTGGACACCCTCTGGAAATTTGGAGCGTCTGCCATTCTATGCAATGAAAAGAAAGTTTAGGCTCGAAAGTATCGAAAGAAGGTTGAACTAAACTTTGAGGGGATTTTTATAAAAACTCTCTTATACTTGAAAACTATTTCTAAGAGTTTCTTTCTGAAAAATAGTTTGACAAATATGTGACCTTTGAAAAACACTTTACTTTTAAAAGAAGTTTTTAGGAATCCTGTAACTATAGACTTTGATACCAAGTGAAACACCCCACACCCCTTAGTATACCCAAAAAGAGCATACCAAAGGATATGGTTGGTTAAAGGTATAACTAAAGCATCATAGAGACTAAGATTCACAAGACAAATAGGTAAAAACAACGGAAGCATTTAAATGGCAATTCATTATTCAGAATTAAACTTCATCAATAAGTCATAAAAATAGAATATGTCTAAAAACCCAAAATCTCATGTCTTATGAAAAATATATCTAAGTCTCACATTATCAGAGTACACAAATATTAATAACCATCCCTCTCATAAGTACCAGTACATCAAATGCCAAATGAAAAGAAAAATTAAAAGAAGAAGAATACATGAAAAACTCTGAGAATGTATCTCCAAGAAATCTGAATCTACTATCCTCGACTTTGCTAGCCTGTGAGGTGGGAAATGGAGGAGTGGGTCAGACAATAAGTCTGGTGAGTAAAAGTAATTACTAGCATTTCTAAGCAAGATAAAGATAATAGACTAAATAATAGTTCTTGTATGGAAAGAAATACTGAAAATATATAACTAGGGTAAAATACCATTTCTGATTCTGTATGACTGCTTGCATTGATTGTTTCAATTGTTTGCACTTGACTTTAACAGTTGTGATTAGGATGAAACCCTAATCCTATTTCAGTTGGTAATTTGATTAGGTTGAAATCCTAATTCTACCTGCTGGTCGGCCTTCTATCTCTATTGTGCCACTGTGAACCAATCCAGTTGGTTACAACAAAGGATACCTCTTAGCGCTTGGAATGCAATAGCGAATATTTGCGCTAATCGATGCCACACGCTTGATCATCATCTATACACACTAACTGTCGCCCCTGTTGTGACCTTTTGTTTACCCTAATCAGTATAAGCATGCCCAGCCTACTTGTGAAACCAGTAGTCCTAGACCTGAAAGAGAATGCTGCCCAGCCTCACCTAGCTATTCTGAGACCATCAGTCCTAGTCCTGAAAGGGAATGCTATCGGTACTGGCCCTAACAAAAAAAAATTCTAGTTTGCACCCCTTGCCAAAATCTCCATATTTGAGCTTCTATCTATTGGCCACTTATTTACCCTAATCAGCATAAGCGCGTCCCAGCCTGGCCTCGCCTGCCATGGTGAGACCTTCAGTCCTAGATCTGAAAGGGAATGCTGTTGGTACAGACCACTACTTCTGTGTTTTCTAATTAACTCATTTTAAGTTTTAAAATAAGCCTCTTCTTTTATCTCTTTCTTTTTAATTATAACCTATGTGTTATAGCTGTTCTTTTGCTTATTAACTTAATCCAAGATCTAAGTTATAAAATAAGCCTCTTCTGTTACTCTTCTATTTTCTCTTTTTTTAGTTATAATCACTTGTTATAATTATGCCCGCAATTATATCAAATTTGCCTATTTCAATCTATCTCCATCTTATTACAGTTCTTATTTTACATTTGATTTCTGTAAATTTAATGTTTTTCTATTTTAATCCATATTTGCGAATTCTTCTTCTCTTTAATATTTTATTCACGTAAAAAGAAATAAAAAGAAACAAACATTTGCGTGCTAAATTTCAACTTAAAACATATGTAAATAAATGTAAATAACTGTAAATAACTATAAATAACTGAATAAAATAACTAAATAGAATAGTGAAAATAACCTTTGAAATTTACTTTAAAGTTAACTGTAAATAACTTATATAAAAACTGTCTCAAAGTTGTAGAAAAACTACAACTATTCAGAACCCTTCTATTTTAATGACTTAAAAATCTAAAATAATTACAAAACACTCACATGTGGTCCTTATCTCTAGTCCTTGGCCTTCCTAGATCCACTCCTAAGGTGTAGAATATTCTTATCATAAAGATCTCCTCCTTAGAAAATTTTTCTATTCAGGGTCCAGCCTTTGGCAATGAACCCAAATAAGAGAAAATCTGAATGAGAAAAATAGCTAGACCTAGGGTTTTATTTATAGTGTAGCTTAGGGATCTTAGACCGCTAGATTTGAAGATTAAATCTGATGCAACCACGTCACAGGCTCTCTTGGAATCCTTGGATGGAAGCACGAACACATAGGATTGAACGAAAATGGGATTGTGACGTGTTTGCTTCGTATTTAGATGAATCTACGTCCAATAATATAGGCGGGTTGACCTAGCTTCTATGCAGGTCGACCCCTAGGTCGACCTGACCTAAGCTTGGGTGGACCTATGCCCCTTTATATATATTTAATTTTTAGTTAATTTCTTGTTTCCTATGTATCTTCTCCATACTGACTCGGATTTCCGATAAGTTATATATAAAAATTGATTAGAAAATCGCCATGGACGCAATAGTACAACTCCCGTAAATCGATTTTGAAATTTTCACAAACTTATTTTATCATTTAATTAATTCGTTAATTAATTATTATAGCTCAAATTTTGGGTTGTTACAAGGGTCGTTTCAACTATCATCTCATAAGTGGCACCTATAGGTACTTAGGTAAAAAGAAGCTCCTTAAGTGGAGAATTTAGGAATTTAAAAAACTTCATAGCCTTCTTCGTTGCGGTGTCAATCAGGCTCAGTCCAAATTTAGCTAATTTCTTAAATATATTGATATACTTCTTCAACATGGCGTCTCCTTGCCTCACTTGCATTACTTCTCCAATTGCAAACTTACTTCAGCTTTGTAAAAGTATCGTGACTCGAAGCGAGCCCAGAATTCAACCTAAAATTCCTTCCTTAGCAATCTCTTCAACTATCATGGTCCATCAATCCAACGCGTCCCCTTTTAAATGTTCTACGGCCATTTGCCTCTTGATATAGTCTTTCCATCCCATTTCCTAGAATATACGCTCAAATTTGTTAATCTAAGCCTTTGTTTCAAAAAACCCTTCAACTCCTGTATACACCCATCCCCCCATATTCTGGAAGTCTTTACACATTTTTGGAAAGTCTAGTAGGCGGGGTTCTACTTCAGTAGGCGGAGAAGCTGGTGTCTCTAGTGCAGCTTGTTTAGGAATAAGAACTTGCCCTGCATCCATTAAGTATTTCTTAAACCATTCTGGCATACCTCATGTGGGTATTTCTTAGGTGGATGCGTTCCCAGCATCCTAGCAATTATTTTTAGCCATAAGAAACTATCTATAGGTTTGAGATTTTAGTTACAACTTCATAAGATAATATTATTTGCTTAAATAAAGATTTTCCTAGTGTGTTTGCATATGTCCATAAAAGTGTACATATATAGTAGGGTTTTGAAAAACACTTTCGAAAATAACAAACACGCACCCTTACATATTCATATTCATGTTATTCAGATAACCTAAGCTTTGTTATCAACTGTAACAACCCTCTCCAAAATCGGCTTAATTTATGACTTAATAAAAGCTCATTGAACCTTAAGTCCGTTCCAAGGATAGTTGTTGGTTGGTAAAATTGATATAATGAATAGTATACAGAGTTATCTATCTATGCTTTTAGAATCTCATAGAGAAACGGAAAAATAAAATAATAGAAAGAAGTACCCATTTCATTAAACCCAATCTTAGAACTAAAACATCCCAATATACCGACAATACAATATCTCAAAATAAAACATCAACACGTCTGAAATATGGGTGCATCTGAATACACCAAAGGCATAGTACAATAAATCTTCACCTCTGCCTTTGACTTCCTCATCGGTATTGTTTCCCAATAACCTATTTGTTGTCATGAGGAGGGACTTTGAACAACAATGTCCGATGAATAAAAATCTCAAGCATTTCCATAATAGTGTTTGGGAAGTATCATTTAGATAAGTAATATGTCTTACTTATTCCATTAAGTATACCTCCATTGTAAGTCAAAGGTTTTTCTAATCCAACTCCATGACATACCTTTAACTTTAAGCTGAGGGCCTTTCCATTCCATTTTCATAACTACCGTAAATTATGTCCTAACGATATGAGAGAAAGCAGAGCCACTTAATAACTCTTTAATGGGAATCAGGAATATTTTAACCATTTAACACCTATACCCAAGGAAGATCCCCATGATTTAATACCTAAACCCAAGGAGGACCCCTTTTTGGTACTTTATAACTTATATCATAACAAGTATCATTAAGCCACATAATCCTTCTTTTATAGTAAGAGGCGCTTAATACCTCAACCCTGAAGCAGACCCTTTCCGTAGATTATCCCTACCACGTCTAAAAGATAACCCAGGCCACGTAATACTTCTTGAATGGGAAGGAGTAGACCTACAATAACCACTTAATACCTTCAACCCAAAAGCAAGCCCGCACTGGAATATCCATCTTATGATCTGTAGCCGAAACTGTGACATCTCACATTAGTCCGACCATTTTTATGTGTTGGTAGACATGTTATCTGGGTAGGCATACCCGATAGAATCTGGACTAACTTCACATCCACTGTGATACTCATTGTAGGTAATGTTTTCACATCCATCCCAAAGTCACACTACTAGTAGCAAGATTAGCTGGGCAGTCCTATGTGCTTTTGGCTGACCTCGCATTCATAAAACTTAATCATATTTCCGCTCTCTTAACATACTATCATACACACACTATGTATATACACATACAACATCTCACCGCATTTATGACCTAAGGACATATAAGAAAAACTCCTCATTTCTCCTTTAAACTCCTTCTGTAGGATTTAGTGCTAATTACTGACGGATTTATGCTATATGGTGTGAATTGTACGTTACTATTTGTATTCTATAATTATAAGTATACATACATAATATTTTAGCTAAGAAAATATTTCTAAGCATGCATAGAAATATTTCTATCTTAAGATTAATGCTTCCTATACAAAATGTCAAAACTTCCATGTCCATACAAGCTTAAGTCCCTTACAATAATTTACTAAATAGCTAATATCCTTAGCTAGACTAAATAAACTTGTGTGTGTATGTGTATATTCAAAAATGGTATAAATCCAAACTTATTTAACATTAATATAATAGAATCACTTCCTTTATTCAAGGAAACAAAACTTACAATTTCAACCCATTTTATACTATGTGACTTTTACATATACAGTCTTGATGTGGAAAAAGGGATTCTTGTTTATCTATATTACAGAAATAGGCGATGCAAACTACAAATAGAAAAATCCATATTTTGCATGCCATTTCATAATAATTTTCTTTTTGAACCATTTTATAGCAGAAACAAAAATTAGGGGAAAGTTGAACAAACATAAATTATTCAAATTGCAAACAATAATTTAAATTCTACTATCTTAACATAAAACAATTGAAATTCCAACTAATCACAGAATTGACATTTTATTTTAGGGAAATTTGGAGGTTTTATGATTTACAATTTTCGTATACAAAATTCCCCTGGCATTAAACAAATCCGAACTTTTACTATACAAACTTCTAAAATGTGAAAAATTAAAATTTTCACTCATAGATAGTCTTCCTACTTGCTTTATACTTGATTCACACTTTGCCTAACTGCTCCTTTAGGTTTCTTCTTTTCAAAATATACAATAATTTAATTGTATATAAATTAGATTCAGAATTCAGAGATTAGAAAAAGTAATATTGAAAAAAAAATATAAACCTATTACCTTTTCCCATGGATTTGAATCCTTGAATCCAATTGAAGAATCAAAAAAGAAAACTGATAAAGGTTCATTACCATTCTAAATATTTTATGAATAAAAGTGAGAGAGCCAACCTCTTATTTATATTGGTAGAAGGCATCTGGACTGCCGGATTTAAGTTGATTTAAAATAATAGATCTAGGTTATCTATGGCCTAAACTAACCTTAATCAACACATAGGCACCGGTCGACTTCCCTTCCCCAAGCAATCAATCACTATCGGTCAATCGGCCCACTGGAGGAGTTCGACCGTCTCTTATTACGATTGAGAATTTATCCTTGTCATTTAATTTTGATTTGCTTCCTATATTAAATACCATCATTCACTTTTTCCTTCAATGTTAACTTATCGCTAGCATTAAATATTTATTAACATTTTTAGTTTCAAACGTTAACATTAACTAATTTTTTTGAATTTATATTCGTTGGAATTATTTTAAATCGAAAACTTCAAAGGTCCATAAATTTTTTGTTTGAATTCCAATTACAGAACTTTATATATGAAAGTTGATCACAAAATTATCAGGGACGCAATGGTGCAACTTTCGTGGCCAAATTATGACATCTGTTAAATTTTCCTTTTTTAGCCTTAATTTGAATCGGTTAATTTCTTGTTAATGTTTATAGGGTATTGTAGATAAGGTATACGACAATTAACAAAATAACTTTAGAGCTCGTTGAAAAGGTGTGGACATTACATTGAAATTGATAAAAAATCCCAAACGAGTTGGTATTTGTAAATCCAAGAACAACATGTGCATTTTAAACATGTGATGACTTTAACTGTTATGTGTCCTACCACTTTATATGGACCATGCTCTTGAAGTTTACTAACATGAGTTATCTCCCCTATAGAAGTTATAGGAACATTTATAGTTAGACGGATGGGAGAACCTATATTACCAAGACCGATATTGTCATGACCCTAAGAATGGGTTTTATCTGGTATGCTCTTGAGTGAATCATATATGTCACCATTCGAAGGAGCTGGTGTTTCCAACTTGATCATAGCCGGATGTGGTTGTGGAACATGAGGGGGTGAAATAATCTTTTGCCTTAGATGATGTGGAATTGGTACTTAAATGTCACCACCTATCTCTCCAACTGAGTTGTGACCTAGGTTCACTCCCTCGCCATGACCCCCATCCTTTTTATTATCATCCTCATTATTGTCGTTGCCATCGTCATCTCCTCCTTCTACAATGTTGCGTTAGCATCACCCTCTAAATTCTCCTCTTATTTAATTGAAGGATCTCAAATATGAGGGATTTCTTAGTTCTCTTCAACATGAGGATCGACCTTAGCCTCTTGGGCAGGCTGAATGCCTCCACAAAAGCTAGGTATGAGGCCAAGACTGTAACATCCCTATATTTTTAGCCATTCGTAGACACACATGTCGGACTTGAGTTGCTCAAAATAACAGATTGTTAATTATATTTGGCAAAACTCAACATATACAGTAAATAATTAAATCACGGAATCATAGAAACAGAATGTTATAACAATAAGCAACGAAAAAAAAATGAATAGTAGTTCATGAAGCTACTATATATGTATAACAGAGTAAACAAGGTGCAACAGAAGTCTCGAATTTAATTGTCAGATAACAAAATAAGAATATATCGCAGGAATCAATTGAATAACTGCAAGCTGAATAGATAGATGGATCTCCAAGCAAAGCTCCAACTCCAAAGGTGAGTCTCAAAAGCTGCGTCACTCAGTCTGACCCGAGCTAAAGCAAAACAAAAAACACTCTAGTCAGGATTAACATTCTTATATCAGTAAATCCAACTCAAGTGAAATAACAACTGAAATACAACTAACTCAAAGGATGTTTGGGATAACCATCCTCTGAGGATCCGTTAAAATATCTACTTTGTAGTAATATACGTTATTATATTAATGTTTAAAGTAAAGCAAAATATTAAAATAGTGTTACAGCGTTACATTTTCCTCATTAGCACATTTTATAGTGCTAATTGTCTATACAATACTGTAATACCTCTAAATCGGGAGGCTACCGGAGGATACTCCATAGGTACGACACAAATCAAACTCATAGAAGGCATGCTAGGGTAGGTGACACAACACAACTAGGAAATGCCAAGGTAGATATACCAATTACACTTCCGAGATGGTGGTAACGCATAGTAGCCACTACCGCCCACCTCAAGCCACACTCCCAAATCAAAGGTGCGCACAAATCAATCACAAAGTAATAGAATGGCATACGAAAAAGTGTGTCCGATCGGAGGAGCTGCCTCACTTAGCCCGTCGATTGCTCCTGTTTTAGCTACCTTATGCCAACTCACATGAGTCGGTCGACGTATATACATCAAATAGGACATCGCCACCATCCCACTTCATTCTCGAATCTCCACTGTGTGCACGGTTGTTAAAGTGGTTTTCGAAGTTAGCAGAGAGTATGACAACTTCTCATTCCGGTCTCTTTAACAACCAAACGTTATTATAACACCGCAGTCATTTCAAAAGTAGTATATACTTCAAAACTAAAATATCATTTCCATTTCAAAAACCATATCAATACGATATCATTTCCATTTCCAAACCAAATACGATATCATTTCCATTTCGAATATATCCATTTTCAAGAATCATAGCACTTCAAAGTTATAACACTTTTGAAACCAAAACACTTTGAAATCATAATACTTTGGGAAACCATAACATTTTGAAATCATAACACTTTGGAAATCATAACATTTTGAAATCATAACATTTTGAAATCATAGCACTTTGAAAGCATACTACTTTGAAATCGTAGCACGTTGAAATCATACTACTTTGAAATCATAACACTTTGAAAAACATAACACTTTCCTTTAAATAGTTTAGATATTAGTAATAGTGTGTGTATATATAGTAAAATAGTTTATAAAAATAGCCTATTTAAAAATAGTTATAAATTAAAATAATTTATATTAAAAATAATTATTATATTAAAATATTTTATATTTATAATAATTAGTATATTAAAATAGTTTATATTTAAAATAGTTTACTTTAAAATGATTTATATAGTAAATAAAATATAAGTAGTTTAAATAAAATCTTTAAAATACTTTATATAATAAAATAGCTTTCTCAAATTTCACAAATGGATTCAAATAAACTTGAATTCAAAAATACAAATTTAATTCAATCTAAATTCATCAATTTCAACTCAATTCAGTTTCTCAATAAACCATTCAAATTATATCGACTTCAAATAAAGATTTGAACCACAAAATTAACCATCTCAATTTCAATATATTTCAAAGCTTTAAATATTCAATATTTTAAAAACTAAATTTGATAATTTCATATATATATATATATATATATAAATCAAAATTCACTTTACTAATATTTATTTTGAAATATTTACTTGATCATTAAGATAATATTTAAATAAAACTTAAAATTTCAAATAACTGAATATTTCCTTCAATTTATTTAAACTTGAAATATTCATCTAATCATCTTAAACTAAAATCAAGTTATACAATCATATCCTTTCAAAAATCTCAAATTCAATAAGTTTTATATTGATTTTAAATAAAATATAATTCTTAACTAAATACAATTTCAAATAATTCAAATTTATCAATCCAATCTTAACTTATAAAATCCATTATAAAAATTTATTTAAAATATAATTTTATATAAACATAAACATATTATATATCAATTAAATCAAACTTTATTAAATTAAAGCTTACTATTAAACTTATAATTTTTAAATCTTAATTTATATATTTTTAAAATAGTAAAATTATAAGTAAAATCTTAAAATTTATAGTTTCAAAACTAACTTATAACTTTAAAATTTTCAAACATATAAATTTAAAAATCTAAATTTTAAACCTTTATCAAATAACTTATATACATAATATCTTAAAATCAATATTTATAAAACAAAAATATTCCTTTTGAAACCTTGAAAATCATTTTCAATATATATATATATATATATATATATATATGTATATATATATATGTATATATCGATCAATGGTATCTATATAGTTTTCTATCCTAGGTCATGTGATACGGATATTTATCATTTCAATCCGTAATTCAAATTATATACGGGTATATATCATTTCAACCTGCAATCTCAAATTCAATTCAGTGAAATTTGCTTGGGTTTATCATTTCGACCCATGACGATTATCTCCTATTCTACAAGATCGTTCGGGTATATATCATTTCAACCCACAGGGAATTCTATATTAACAGGGAAATTGTTGAGTGATAACAGATATGACAATAATATAACAGGCATATATCAACATTATAAATAACAGATAATGATGTCAGATGTCACAGGTGAACAAATACAGATAATAACATATATATAGCAATGTAGATAACTGGCAACAACATATTTCAATTTTCGTTTCAATTGAAATCAAATTTAAAAAATATAAGAATGTTAATCGTGAGTGATTGCTCACCTTTCGAGGCTAGAGAGGATAGACAATGAAATTGAGTTACGAAATGTAAGCACGATTTCCAAAGTAAATCTAAATCGGCACGAATTCGACGAACAAGCTGATACATAGAAATCAAAGAGAACAAATCAAGTCAATTTGATATAAATGGAAAAATATATATACCATTATCATTATTATTATTATTGTTTTCTAAAAATCAATATTTGAAAACTTATATAAACTAACATATTATACTTTAAGATCCATTTTTATTATAAAATCAAAATAAATTTTAAACACATACATATAAAAATCAATATATATATATATATATATGCATATATATCTCAAAATCATCATTTTCTTATGATGCATACATTAAAATCAAAGTATATAATTTATATGTTAAAATCATTTATATGCAGATTTTATTTGTAAACAAAATACATAGAACAGATTGAAAATAGTCATATGCAGGACAAATATAAATATAACTCAAATTATAAGCAAGACATATGTAGACAATTATATATAACAAATATATATATATATATATATATATATATATAATCTATTCAAAAATCCCTCACATACTATATATATAAGCATCGAAATATACATAGTTAACCTAACTTCTATATACATATATAATATGTATAATTTTCAAAGCAGAGAACATAGAAAATTTTAAAATACATAGTTATAGCTGTAAACCAATAAGCAACCCATATATACTAGTGTATAGGAACGTAATATATATATATATATATATATATATATATATATATATGATATATCAATATAGATATACAACTTCCATTCCCAACACACCCCTCTCCCCCTCCAGTTCCCAATAACCTGCCTCAGCCAACTTCTCATACTCACAATTCAGAAAACAATTCGAAAAAATTTCGACAAATGGAGCCATCTCTTCTCCTCACCGCGGAAATTATTAGCGGAGTCTGGTCGATTGACTCACTTCACCACGCCCTCACCACCAACTTCCATCACCAGAATTGGCCCATGTGGCTCTTGACAAATAACATCTTTATATTTGAGTGCCCCTCATATGCACTTCGTGACCAGATTCTCCAAAGATCAATCATCAGAAGAACAAATGCAGTAATTCAATTTCAAGCATGGCATGAACCAGAGATCCCAGCCCTACCTCTGGATCCGCCGGCATGGGCTCGGGTCTCAGGCTTCCCAGAACTCTTCCGATTCAATTCGGACGCCATCTTTGACGCAGTCAGCCCTGTGGGTAGATTCCTGGCGTAGGATGACCGTGAGTGGGCAAACCTTGATCACCGCTTCTTGTATATCAAGATACAATTCTACAGTGCCATCAGTACCCTATCCTCCTTCGTCGCTATGGTGAACAATGTGGCAATCCCCTTACCATAGAGAAATGGGAGCATGTTCATCCCAACAGGAGACCCGAAAATCACTTGCTTGGCCTGGACTACGAAAATGATTTTCAGTTTTTTGACAAACACATACCAATTGCCAACTTGGATTCCGAGGAAAGATTCGATGTCATGAGCTATGAGCCCCACTTCTCTAGCCCCATTCCGGCTCCTGTCCAACTCACTGATCAATCGTTAGAGGTTGTGGGTCCAAGAGGCTGGGACCCCTGGCCGGCTCAAGAAAAATCATGGAATCCATATGCTGACCTAGATCTTTCAACCCCCTATCCTCAACAGCTCTCTCCTCTACCAGTAAACCGCACTTCACCCCCCCAACATAACACTATACCCCCTCCTGTTGCCCATCCCCTTACACAGACACTCCCTGTTCCACAGTCCGATGAACAAGGCCCCTTGGTCACTCCGACGACTGTTCGCCGGAGTTCTAGACTGGATAAAGCGGCTTCTCATCCTGGTAGTTTCTTCAAACACGTTGTTTTTTCCTCCATTAATAAAAGTTTAAATAAAAAAATGGCACGTTGCATGGGCGTGAGTTTGCTTGATGAACACTACACTTCCATGCAAGCACTAGAATCAGAGCGTTTGTCGTTATCCCAATGAAGCTAATTTCTTAGAATGTAAGGGGGCTTGGGGACCCTAGTAAAAGACATTCTGTTAATCGCATCATTTCCCCCCACAAAATCGACATTCTATTTCTGCAGGAATCTAAATTATCTGACCCCTGTCCCAATATTCTTAGACAAATAGGTAGGACATCCCTTTCGGGTTGGGCCTACCTAAATGCATTAGGTTCTAGTGGAGGCATTATTACAGCCTGGAATGAATCAGTGTGGTCCCTCTGCCAAACCTTCAATAACCCATCAGCCTTACATGTAGCCCTTCGCCACTTGCAAACTGGAAGGGTATTCTTCTTCTCCAACATCTATGGACCACTTAGTATTCAAGATCGAATCGACCTATGGAGAAATTGCCTCTCCTTCGCCTCTCACATCAATGGCCCTTGGGTGGTTTGCGGAGATTTCAACACCACCCGCTCCTCTATAGAAAGAAATTCGGGCAACCTTTCCCAAGACTCAGAATCCTTCAACTCCTTCATCAACCAGTGCTCCCTAATTGACCCACCTATCAGTAACCGCCTATTCACCTGGTCTAACCGTAGATCGGACCCCTCGTTGGCTAAACTTGACCGCTTTCTCTTCAACCCTGCCTGGGATGACTTTTACCCTCTCTCGGTGATCTTTGGCCTAGCCACAACCATTTCCGATCATTGCCCTCTCCTCCTTGACACTGGTTCTCCTATCTGCCATAATAGACCCTTCCGTTTTGAGCGACTCTGGCTTCTTGAACCGTCATTTGACAATTTTATCAAAAATATCTGGTCTCAACCTTCCGACATTTCCTCTGCCACCGCCAGAGTTGTTGCCAAACTTCGATCCCTCCGCAAGATCATCAAACCCTGGGCTAAGTCTGTCTGGGGTTCCATTCGTTCGCGTATATCTTCAATCCAAGAAGAAATCCTTGATTTAAATATTCTTGAAGAATCGTCCCCTCTTACCGATTCGGATCGAACTCGGCTAAAAAATCTGGAATTGGAACTGGAAAGGCTGATGCTGCAGGAAGAAATTGGATGGAAACAGCGGTCCAAAGCGAGTTGGATTGAAGAAGGGGACAAAAACACTGCTTTTTTCCACCGCCTTGCTAATGGAAAACGCAGGTCAACTTTCATTCTCGAAATCATCCACAACGACTCCCATATCACAGATCAATCAGACATCCTCAATATTTTCTCTTCATATTACCGTAGCATTTTGGGCAACCGTCACCCTCCTATCCCACTCATTGACTGGAATCTGCTATACCCCAACAGTCCCCCAATCCCCATCGATCAGCCGTTCTCAGAAGCAGAAATCTGGGCTGCTTTGAATGACATGTCCGACAACAAAGCCCCGGGTCCAGATGGCTTCGGCCCATTTTTTTTCAAGCATTACTGGGATACCGTCAAGGCAGACATTATAGAGATGTGCACCGAATTCCATGATGACCCAACATCAGTGCCCCGCCCCAATTACGCCAATATCATCCTTCTCCCCAAAACTCCTGGAGCCTCCACCTTCTCATCCTTCCGCCCCATCAGCCTCTTGAACACCACCTTCAAAATCATAACCAAGGTCCTTGCTAACCGCCTTCAATCAGTCATCGCTCCCCTAATCGGTATTGAGAAATCAGCGTTCATCCTGAGACGTAATATAGTGGATTGTGTAGCGTCTACACAAGAGATCATCTCCTTCTGCCATCAATCTTCAACGCCAGGTATTCTACTTAAATTAGATTTCTCTAGGGCTTTCGACTCAGTCAACTGGCAATTCTTGTTGGATCTCCTGAAACATAGAGGCTTCCCCCCGAAATGGTGTACATGGATCCATTGCATTCTCAACACCAGTTTCTCCACAATTTCGATTAATGGTGCTTCCGGTAGCCTAATTAAGTCCGCTCGAGGTCTGCGTCAGGGAGACCCTCTCTCTCCCCTCCTCTTCACCCTTGCCGCAGATGTCCTTAATCGTATGATCAAACTTGCAATCTCAAACAACCTTTTTAATGGTATCAAACTCCCCAACTCGAATCTGACCATATCCAACCTCCATTTTGCCGACGATACTATCCTCTTTGCCTCCCCCAACGACACTCATATCCGTTGCCTTAAAGTTACCCTGTACACTTTTGAACTAATATCTGGCCTCTCCATTAATTTCAACAAAAGCTCCATCAACATGCTTGGCAACTCCGATCACCTTGGGCCTTCTTTCTCCAAATTACTCAATTGTAAATTATTGCAGTTCCCGATCTCTTATCTGGGTACCCCCCCCTCCGCCCAACGAAGCTCCTCAAAACAGACTGGATCCCCCTCATCAACAAAATCGAAAATAGACTCTGCTCCTGGAAGGCGCACTCTCTCTCCTCCGCCGGCCGACTAGTCCTCGTTAAGTTAGTCCTATCAGCCATTCCCACTTATTGGATGTCGTTTTACACACTGCCTACATGGGTAAGAAATAGAATTGATATGATTAGAAGCTCCTTTTAATGGAATGGGGGTCGAATTAAGAAACTGGTGAATTGGCGGACTGTCTGCTTGCATTCCAATAATGGTGGACTTGGTATTGTTGACCTACATCACTTCAACCTCACGCTTCTGGCTAAATGGCTATGGAGTTTTCTATCTTCAGGTTCTTTCCTTTGGAAATCTTGGATTTCCTCGCGCCACTACGCTTCCAACCCCCACCTGGCCCTCCACCTCACCCCCACCATCAAACCATCTCCCTTCTGGTCTGGCGTCCTCTCCACCCTCCCCCGAGTTAAGTCTCTTTTCCATGTCAAAGCTGGTAATGGTGAGAACTGCCTCTTCTGGCTTGATACCTGGCACGGTCAACTTCCACTCTCCTCTTCCCTCCCCAACCTCTTCTCCCTCTCCCCCTTTAGCAACGTTTCCATTTCCAACTCCCTCCGCCTTGGCGCCGATCACTTCCTTCCTTCATCCTATTTTGATCTCTCCACTTTTGCAGAGCTCCTCCAAGCTGCTTCTATCCTTCGCTCCATCCAACTTGCCCCCCAACCCGATAAGTTCCTCTGGGCCCCTAGCCCTACAACCGGCTTCTCAGTCTCCTCCTGCTACTCCTACCTTAACAACCCTGGACGCCTCTTCAATTTCTCCAGACTGTGGAAGTGCAGACTTCATCCCCGTATGGCATTCTTCCAATGGTGTCTCATCCAAAACCGCATCAATACCATAGATAGGCTCTTTCGTTTTGGCATCGTGCCGGAGTCCTCTTGCGTTTTTTGCTCTACTATAACAGAAAGTATACAACATTTATTCTTCGACTGTGATTTCTCCTATAGAGTCTGGGCGGCAACATCCACTCACATGCTCGGCTACATCCCAACTATCACCACCTTTTTTGATCATTGGCAGTATAATCCCCCCAACATTCATCTGGATCCCTTTGTAGCTGTCTTCAGTTGGTGCATTTGGGTTGAACGTAACGATAGGGTGTTCCATGGTACCAATCCTCACTTTGAGAGAGCATGTAGGCGTATTATTTATTTTTACTCTCTCTCAACTGGGCATAGCTACTCTGCACCGTTCAGGCTTAGACTGCCATACTCCACCACTTCGCCGACGGAATCAGCTGGTAGCACTTCTGCTGATCCTATTGGTAGGCATCATAGGCAGCAACCGTAGTCCCCTGTGCGCAAATTGTCTTCTTGTCTGTACTTGTTCTGCATTACTATGTTGTAGTTGACTGTTCTCTTATTTTGTGTTGAAAGACTACGATGTAAACTCTCATCATTTTGGCCATCGATCGGGCCTGTCGATCGCGCTACTTATATATTTACTATTATCTAACCGGCTGTGTAGCTGCACGCTACACATCCGTCTTGCTCAAAAAAAAAACTTCCAGTTAGATTATCATCAATATATATATACACACACACTTAAGATACCTTAAATTCAATAATATTGTAAACGTATGTATAAACACTATGTTAAATTTTGTTTTTTTTGAAAATATAAACATATAACTGACATAGGTATAACAACCTTTATATTATAACCCATAGATATATATACTTTTATATGAAATCACAAATAAAAGACTCTGTAACTGAATATATACCCTTGTATACATATGTAGTACAATATATAGGTTTGAAATGGAGTAATAAATATATATTTTATAATTTCATATATATATATATATATATATATATATAGAAGAATATAAAGTAAGCAACAAACACATATACTTATAGATTATAATGTATAAGTTAGCACACATAATTAGATATATAATACCTTACTACATAAAAGAAGGAGACAAACGAGGGATGGAATAGTTGCTAGAGGCAAGGCTCGACAGACATGGCAGGAGCTAGCTTCCTAGACGAAAGAAGGTGGTTCGATGGGCTGATGTGGAGGTAAGATTGCGTGAGCCTAGGTGGTTGCTGAGGAGGGTCTCGTGCTTGGGTTGGGTTGCACGACACAAGACGGTGGGAGATTGGCGTGGGAGATTTCATGAAGGGTGGGTCTGGTTGTAGCTTTGGGTGGAGGGTGGAGGGGCTATGGTGAAGGCAGGCGAAGGCCATGGCTAGGGAGTCGGTGAGCAGATTGGTGTTCATGGCGATGCAATGGTTTCAGCCATGAAGGGTTGGAACTTGAAAGAAGAAAAGCAAGCTTCAGAAGGCAATGGGAAGGCAAAACGAACAAGAAATAAATGTATTGAAGTGGAGAAAAGAAAAAGTCACGAATTAAAGATCCGGGAATAATAAATGTTACGGCTGTTTGCTAACCAATACTTAGGTAGACAAAAAGACAAGAAATCCAAGATATTTTAAAACGGGTATCTGACATCGAAACACACAAATGAGTATACTACGGAGATCAGCATGACGAGGTGATCAAAACGGTATACAGATATCAGTGATACGACCATCCAATCAATAGTCGATATTCGGTACCGAAAATGCTGCTAATTGGCCGAAAATAAGATAGACGGAGCAATAACAGTCCAAATTTGATAAAACGGAAGATGACGTCTCACTCAGAAGATGATTTACAAATTTATTATATAAAAATATTCAGGTTTGGAAAACATTTTATTATCATCAATTATTAACTGATTTAAATTGAAATAGAATTACACAAATAAAATAGACTTCTATATTATCAGATAAAAATTTATCATTTGCTATGTTAAAGTAGACATATTCCAAATGTTAAATTTTCAAATTATATTATTTAAATTTCACAAAAATTCAATTAATTAAATAAATAAAACCACTAAAATTTACGGGTCATAACACTCTCTTCCACTCAAAAATTTCGTCCCCGAAAAGGAACGAGGTAGGGGAATATAAACAACCAGAAAGAAAATTAGGTTGAAAGACAAGATAAAACATTTAATTTAACGCCTTATAAATTTCAATTTAAATTAATTAATATTCAATAATTGATTTTAAATTCAAGGTATTTCATTAAGTTGATACAAAAGGGTTTCTTTCAAAACAAAATTTTATTTAGTTTATTTCATTTATTATTCAATTAACTTATTATTCTATTTATCTCTATTAATATTTTTATAATTAAAATTAAGTGTATAACATATATTGTAAACACTCAAATTTTATTTATAAAAACATTTTATATTGTATATTATCCAACTACATATTCAACTTCTGAATAATTTAGGTAAGTTGTATTAGAATGAAATTGGGTATTATACAAGTAAATCTACTAATTCAATTTTTTTCCGATTTTTAAATATTTATTCAAAAATTTTGACTTCATTTTGTTAATTGAAACATCCTAACATAAATTTATGAATTAAATTTTCGATTTCACTTCAGACCATTTAGAGATAAATATATATACTATATATCTTAAATCAAGTCTGTAATCACATTATAAATCAAGTCATACTTTAGAAATTCAAATCATTTTAATTCTCCAAAATAAAAGTGTGGCAAGGCTACAGATTGGTCTCTCCACTTGGGAACTCGAAAATGAATATCGATAAGGCGGCCGCCATCATCGAAATTATTTTCCAGCGACAAAAGAGGAGAGCATTGATTTAAACCTTTAAAAATTCTTTGGGAACGGTTTCTATTCGAAAATATTTTCAATAGTATATATTTTTAAAAAATTCGAAACCGAAGTTTGAAATTACCGAAAATTAAATTCTCAAATTATTAATTTAAATTCATTTAAACTCTAAATAAATTTATAAACCATGTTTTATAGTTTAATTATTTATATAAGAGACAAAAGTCAATGGTTTACAAAACCATAAATAAAGTCAAATATTATTATTTCTTAATAACCAATTCAATTAGCTATATAAGTTAAGAAAGTTATACTTATATATATAATATAATATAATCATACAAAATTTTCATTTACCAAATCTGAAAACAATATTGTGTCAGTTTGCTCCGTTCAAGTTTTGGAATTCCTATCGATAGCGCTGATCAGACAAATTGATCGAAACCTCAAATCAACATTGTTTGCGCCAAAATTGGTCACAAACACCCAATACCGTGAAAGCACCAGTGTATGAATATAAATTAGTGATATTCAAACACAAATAACAGATCTCAACCAATAATAGGCAGCAATCCCAAAAATAAAGAACAGAGACACAAGTTTTATAGTGGTTCGGCTATCTCCGGCCTACGTCCACTCCAATTTTTTCTTTTTATTGATTATCCTTGAAGATTACAAGTGATTACAACAGTTGTAGTGACCAAATCAGAAGAAAATAGTAGTAATGATGCTATGGAATGATTTTAGCAGCGTCTGGGCTTGCTTTTCCTCTCTAAATTTTCCCACCCCTTTTCTGAATGACCAGGGGCACTATTTATAGGCATGGAAGGTTGAAATCCCGCCTAAAACATGGGGAGGTTGCTTGGCACGTGAGGGGGGCCCACAGGCCCGTGTTCTCGGAATCCGTGCCCAGTCTGGAATCGATTCGAAGTGACTTTCGAATCGATCAAGAATCCATCCAATTGAGCTGAAATTTGGTGTGAACATTCTTCAACATGTATGTAAGCTCCTGTCAAAATTTCATTGCATTTGGATCAACGGTTTGGAAGATATGATCGATCCAAGTTCTAGAATTCGTGCGTCCTGATTGGTTCGAACCCATGCTCTGTCCACTTCGAAACCATGTATTTCGAACCCATTCCTTCGAACCCATCCCTTCGAAACCACTCTATTCGAACCCATCTCCCTCGGCTCCTCTCCTTCGAATCCATCGCCCTCGCATCCATCACCAACTTCGAATCCATCACCAACTTCGAATCCATAGCAACTTCGAATCCATCACTTTCCATAGCAACTTCGAATCCATCGCCTTCTACGAATCCACAGCAACTTCGAATCCATCACCTTCTACGAATCCATCATAAACTTCGAATCCACTTCCTTTCTTCGAGTCCATCTTCATTGCTTCGTATCCATCATCTTCGAATCCATATCCATCGTTCGAATCCACTGTCTTCGAGTCCATGTTCATCATTCGAATCCACTATCTTCGAGTCCATTGCACTGAAGTTACTCCTTTCGAACCCATCTAGTTCCCATTGGTTCGAACCTGATGGGTTCGAACCTGATGGGTTCGAACCTGATGGGTTCGAACAACATTCCTCTCCTTCGAATCCATCATATTTCCTCCATACGAACTCCGATTAACCTGATATTTGAAACATAGCCTTTCATAGTCCTTATCATCATTTCCAATCAATTTCGTCCCGATCGGAGTTCAACAAAATTTTGACGATATCCATCGTAGCCTTATTCCTAGTCCTGCTATCCATAATTCCTTGCCAATTTGTTGTTATTCCCGTTTTGACCAAAAAGTGGGATAACAGCTTGCCCCCCAAAACATGCCTTGTGATAACAAGACGTGTTTTGAATAGTTCCGAATCCAATATTCGAAGTCCAAAGCCATATTGCCAGAGTATATCATCCTTGACTGCTTCGAGTCGATGTCCAATTCCATATCCAATAATCAAAGCCTTAGCCAATTCCGTATCCATTCGAAGTCGACAACCAAGTTCCAATCCATCCTTATCCAATAGCCAATAACCGAAGCCAGGACCTCTCCGGGTTGATATCCAAATCCATAACCTCTCCGGGTTCCTGCCAAGCGTGATCCACATCCGACGATCGTGGTCCAGTGTCCCTGGACGTTGAGTTAATCTCTCCGGGTTCTTTCCAAGCGCAATCCATACTTGACGACCTTGGCCCAATGTCCCTGGGCGCTGTAAAATGCCATGGCTTAAGTCCTAAGCCGAATCCTGATCTCTCCGGACCCTTGCCGAGCATAGTCCATACTCGACGACCTTGGCCCAGTGTCCCTGGGCGTTGTAAAATGCCATGGCTTAAGTCCTAAGCCGAATCCTGATCTCTCCGGACCCTTGCCGAGCATAGTCCATACTCGACGACCTGAAAATAATATATGATAATAGAGGGCCTAAGTCCTAGGCCGAATCCTGATCACTCCGGACCCTTGCCAAGCATAGTCCATACTTGACGACCTGAATGAGTCAATTTACCACGTTCGGGCAAAGCAACTCACCCCTTGCCAGGTATAATCCATACCCGACGACCATTTATCAAAAACCAGATAAAAATCCAACCAAAATCTATTCCAAAATCCAAAATCCAAATCCAAATCAGAAATTCAAATCCAGAATCCAAATCCAAAATCCAAATCCAAAGTTCAAATCCAAAACCAGAAAACCAGAAATCCAAACCAGAATCCAAAACCAAAAACAATCATCCAAAGGAAAATCCAAATAAAAAAGCAAGAAAAACCAGGAGCTCAATCCAAGCTCCAAAACCAAATCCAAAAAGAAAAGCAATGTCCAATCTAAAAGCAAGAAATAAATTTCACAAACCATAGCGTCCCGGGTTATCATCATTCAGAGCATGCCTAGGGGCTATCTCCGTCCCCGTACATGTGTAAATGACTTTACCGTGTGCTAATAGCTTGCTACTTATTCCATATTACCCTGGTCAATGGATGATCAATCGACGATCATCCCTGGGCCTCCCATCATCACGGCGTGAGGTGGTCGGTGGTTGCTCCTGCTCCACCGTTGCATCCCGAGTTCCAACGTATTGCTGTAACTGTCCATTCCTCACATGCTCCTCGATTATATCCTTTAGGTGCCTGCAGCTGTTGGTATCGTGTCCATCCAGATCATGGAAGAGACAGTGCCTTCCTGATGTCCTTTCCCGCTCTGTTGGTTCCCTCCTAGCCGGCCTTCGGTAGGGAAGGCGATTCCGAGTTTCCAAGTATATCCGTTCCAGCGTCTCGTTCAATCCAGTGTATGTGGAAAACTTTGGATCCTTCCATCGTTTTCTAGCATTTCCAGAGTCGTCATCTAACTTCCTCTTTCCTTTGTCCTTATCCGAACCGTTTTTGGATACCGCTCCAACCTCGAGTGTATTAACCTTCTTCAACTTTAAATCCGTACTTGCATCTTCTTGCCGAAGGAATCTTTCTGCCTCATGAAAGAATTCGTCGAGATTTCGCGGGGGATCTCGTATCAGAGATACCTTGAAATCCGAATTCTCCTTGACTCCTGATACTGCTGCCATTAAAACCATTGATGGATCAGGCCGATCCACCGAAGCGACTGCCGCACTGAATCGAGTTAGAAAAGTTCTAAGTGATTCGTCCATCCTTTGCTTCACCGATGTTAAAGTCATCACGTTTTTTGGCCTCTTAACGTGAACCCGAAACTGTCCCAGAAA
Organism: Allium cepa; assembly: GCA_030765085.1. Lineage (NCBI taxonomy): Eukaryota > Viridiplantae > Streptophyta > Magnoliopsida > Asparagales > Amaryllidaceae > Allium > Allium cepa. The sequence continues at coordinate 251,255,497 of CM060937.1, read as the reverse complement.
CTTTTCCACTAATTCCTTCCAAGTCCTGATAGATCCTTCTCCCAGCTGCCTAAACCACATTGCAGCTAAGTCCTTCAAATACAAGGGGAAACATCGGGCCATCACTTCCTCCGATGCCCCCAGCACCTCCATGTGTCTGCTGTACCTCATTAAGTGATCTGTTGGATCCGTCTTACCATCATATACCTCCACGCTAGGTAGCTTGAACTTAGGTGGATTCCGAGCCATCCTTATTTCCCGAACGAATGGACTTCTATTTACGCCTTCCAAATCTCCGTTTGTTAACCCACCTCGCACAGTCTTCCTGATCATCTCTACTAATCCTGTATTGTCTGGTAGGGGTTGCCCCCCATGCCCCCGAGGGAACTCTGGTACATATTCCTCGTGTGGCTCACTAGCAGCAACGTTAGTTCTAGCTTGCTGAATTCCTTCCAAAGGTTCTTCTGTATTGAATCCTGTGGGCCTGCCCCCAAGCCCTTGTTGATTGCCTTCTGGCTCCGTATCCTGTCCTTCATTGGGTTCCACAATCCTGGCTCCTTGTCCTGCATCCGCAGCTGCTGTAGCTGTTCCTAAGTTCTGCATCCCTGTAGCTCTCATTTGTTCCAAGAAAGTTTGCATCATCTCCTGTTGACTTTTCAACAATCTCTCCTGCATAGAATTGGCCATAGCTTCCATTTCATCCCGAGTTACGTAAACCGAAGCCTGTCCTTCCTCACCTCCGGAGGATGCTTGTTGACTTCCTCCTTGTTGGCTTCTCTCAGCCCTTAGCCTTCTGCTATCCTGTCTAGCCATTGTCTTCCAAATCCAAATTCCTTAAACTCTTCAAATCCGATGTAGCGGGTGCTAGTTGTTCTCAGTGAAAGCACCAAAATGTTTGCGTCAAAATTGGTCACAAACACCCAATACCGTGAAAGCACCAGTGTATGAATATAAATTAGTGATATTCAAACACAAATAACAGATCTCAACCAATAATAGGCAGCAATCCCAAAAATAAAGAACAGAGACACAAGTTTTATAGTGGTTCGGCTATCTCCGGCCTACGTCCACTCCAATTTTTTCTTTTTATTGATTATCCTTGAAGATTACAAGTGATTACAACAGTTGTAGTGACCAAATCAGAAGAAAATAGTAGTAATGATGCTATGGAATGATTTTAGCAGCGTCTGGGCTTGCTTTTCCTCTCTAAATTTTCCCACCCCTTTTCTGAATGACCAGGGGCTCTATTTATAGGCGTGGAAGGTTGAAATCCCGCCTAAAACATGGGGAGGTTGCTTGGCACGTGAGGGGGGCCCACAGGCCCGTGTTCTCGGAATCCGTGCCCAGTTTGGGATCGATTCGAAGTGACTTTCGAATCGATCAAGAATCCATCCAATTGAGCTGAAATTTGGTGTGAACATTCTTCAACATGTATGTAAGCTCCTGTCAAAATTTCATTGCATTTGGATCAACGGTTTGGAAGATATGATCGATCCAAGTTCTAGAATTCGTGCGTCCTGATTGGTTCGAACCCATGCTCTGTCCACTTCGAAACCATGTATTTCGAACCCATTCCTTCGAACCCATCCCTTCGAAACCACTCTATTCGAACCCATCTCCCTCGGCTCCTCTCCTTCGAATCCATCGCCCTCGCATCCATCACCAACTTCGAATCCATCACCAACTTCGAATCCATCACTTTCCATAGCAACTTCGAATCCATCGCCTTCTACGAATCCACAGCAACTTCGAATCCATCACCTTCTACGAATCCATCATAAACTTCGAATCCACTTCCTTTCTTCGAGTCCATCTTCATTGCTTCGTATCCATCATCTTCGAATCCATATCCATCGTTCGAATCCACTGTCTTCGAGTCCATGTTCATCATTCGAATCCACTATCTTCGAGTCCATTGCACTGAAGTTACTCCTTTCGAACCCATCTAGTTCCCATTGGTTCGAACCTGATGGGTTCGAACCTGATGGGTTCGAACCTGATGGGTTCGAACAACATTCCTCTCCTTCGAATCCATCATATTTCCTCCATACGAACTCCGATTAACCTGATATTTGAAACATAGCCTTTCATAGTCCTTATCATCATTTCCAATCAATTTCGTCCCGATCGGAGTTCAACAAAATTTTGACGATATCCATCGTAGCCTTATTCCTAGTCCTGCTATCCATAATTCCTTGCCAATTTGTTGTTATTCCCGTTTTGACCAAAAAGTGGGATAACAAACATCAACAACTCAAACAACACAATATATAAAACATTTTAATGTTAGTTACAAATACACTCCCTCACTCGATGATTCAAGAAAAATGGATCTCAAAACAAGGATAGAGATTCAAATTAAGAGGGACCTTAATCAAAGGGAAATCAGACTAAGAAGATAGGCTTGAAATGAAGATAAGATGATTAAACTACAAAAGAGAAAGATGGATACACTTATATAAATTACGGGCTACCTTAACCGGGTCAACCGTGACTTCAAGAATAGTATCAATGCAGAATTCTGAGGCAAATCGACATCTGATCGATATAATAGAATTCAGGCATAGCAAGAGGTAGAAGCATCTAAACTGACGATACAGAAATCTTCGGTGAACTGATGCTCGTTGTAAAGGAGTTTCATCCCTTTACAAATCATACAGTAGAGCTATGGGATGCTCCAAAATCAAGAAGAAAACGAATAGGGAGAGACAAGAATGGATTTTGGAACCGAGGGGGAACGTTCCAAAATTCAAAGGAGATTCGAATCAAAGGGGAAGGAATTCAAGCTCGAACGAAAGTGATTCTGTAATTAAATTAAATTTATATGCTAAGTTCTGCCTAAAACTAGAGCTCTAATACCAATTGTAACACCCGATATTTTCAGCCATTCGCAGACACACCTGTCGGACTTGAATTGCTCAAAATATCAGATTGTTAATTATACTTAGCAAACTACAGCATATACGGTAAATAACTAAATCACAGAATCACAGACACAGAGTAATATAACAATAAGCAGTGGAAACAAGATGAATAATAGTTCATAAAACTACTATATATATAACGGAATGAACAAGATACAAAAGAAGTCTCGAGTACAATTGTCAGATAACAAAATAAGAATATATCACAGGAATCAACTGAATAATTACAAGCTGAATAGATATATGGATCTCCAAGCGAAGCTCCAACTCCAAAGGTGAGACTCAAAAGTTGTATCACTCAGTCTAACCCGAGCATAAAGCAAAACACAAAACACTCGAGTCAGGATTAATATTCTTATATCAATAAATCCAACTCAAGTGAAATAACAACTGAAATACAAGTAACTCAAAGGATGTTTGGGATAACCATTCTCTAAGGATTCCTTAAACTATCTACTATGTAGTAATATACGCGATTATAATAATGTCTAAAGTAAAGCAAACTATTAAAATAGCGTTAAGGCGTTACATTTTGCCCCTAAACCATTTTATAGCCCCAATAGTCTATACAGTATAGTAATACCTCCAGATCGGGAGGCTACCAGAAGATAGTCTATAGGTACGACATAAATCAAACTCATAGAAGGCACGCTAGGGTAGGTGACATGACACATCTAGGCAATGCCATGATAGATATACAAATTACACTTCCGGGCTGGTGGTAACGCATAACAGCCACTACCGCCCACCTCAAGCCACAATCCCAAATAAAAGGTGCGCACCAAATCACAAAGTAATAGAATGGTATACAAAGAAGTGTGTCCGATCGGAGGAGCTACCTTACTTGGTCCGTCGATTGCTCCTGTTTTAGCCACCTTATGCCATCTTATGCCATCTCACGTGAGTCAGTCCTTGTATATACATCAAATAATACATCGCCACCATCCCACTTCATTCTGGAATCTCCACCGTGTACACGGTTGTTAAAGTGGTTTTCGGAGTTGGCAGAGAGTATGACAACTTTCGATCCCGGTCTCTTTGACAACCAAACGTTATTATAACACCGCGGTCATTTCAAAAATAGTTTATACTTCGAAACCAAAATATCATTTCCATTTCAAAAACCATACCAATACGATATCATTTCTATTTCAAAACCAAAAACGATATTATTTCCATTTCAAACATATCCATTTTCATAAATCATAGCACTTCAAAGTTATAACATTTTTGAAACCAAAACACTTTGAAATCATAATACTTTGGAAAACCATAACATTATGAAATAATAATACTTTGGAAATCATAACATTTTGAAACCATAACACTTTGAAATCATAGCGCTTTGAAATCATACTACTATGAAATCGTAACACTTTGAAATCATACTACTTCGAAATCATAACACTTTGAAAAACATAACACTTTCCTTTAAACGGTTTAGATATTAATAATAGTATATATATATAGTAAAATAGTTTATAAAATAAAACAGCCTATTTAAAAATAGTCATAAATTAGAATAGTTTTATTTAAAATAATTAGTATATTAAAATAGTTTATATTTAAAATAATTAATATATTAAAATAGTTTATATTTCAGATAGTTTATTTTAAAATGGTTTATATAGCAAATAAAATATAAGTAGTTTAAATACAATCTTTAAAATAATTTATATAATAAAATATCTTCCTCAAATTTCACAAATCGATTCAAATTAACTTGAATTCAAAAATTCAAATTTAATTCAATATTAATTCATCAATTTCAACTCAATTTAGTTTCTCAATAAATCATTTCAAATTATATTAATTTAAAGTACAGATTTGAACCATAAAATAAACCATCTCAATTTCAGTATATTTCAAAGCTTTAAATATTCGATGTTTTCAAAATTAAATTTGATAATTTCATACATACATATATATATCAAATTCACTTTGCTATTATTTATTTTGAAATATTTACTTAATCATTAAAAATATATTTAAATAAAACTTAAAATTTCAAATAACTGAATATTTCCTTCAATTTATTTAAACTTGAAATATTCATTTAATCATCTTAAACTAAAATCAAGTTATACAACATATCCTTTCAAAAATCAAAAATTCAGTAAGTTTCATATTGATTTTAATAAAACATAGTTCTTAATTAAATACAATTTCAAATAATTCAAATTTATCAATCCAATCTTAACTTATAAAAACCATTATAAAAATCTATTTAAAATATAATTTTATATAAACTAAAACATTTTATATATTAATTAAATCAAACTTTATTAAATTAAAGCTTACTATTAAACTTATAAAATTTAAATCTTAATTTATATATTTTTAAAATTGTAAAATTATAAGTAAAATCTTAAAATTTATAGTTTTAAAACTAACTTATAACTTTTAAAATTTTCAAACATATAAATTTAAAAATCTAAATTTTAAACCTTTATAAAATAACATAAATACATAACATCTTAAAATCAATATTTATAAAACCAAAATATTCCTTTCGAAACCTTGAAAATCATTTTCAAAATATATATATATATATATATATATATATATATATATATAGTTTAACGGTGTCTGTATATAGTTTTCTATCCTATGGTCAAGTTATACAGATATTTATCATTTCAATCCGTAATTCAAATTATATACAGGTATATATCATTTCAACCTGCAATCCCAAACTAAATTCAATGAAAATTACTTGGGTTTATCATTTCAGCCCATAACAATTTTCTCCTATTCTACAAGATCTTTCGGGTATGTATCATCTCAACCCATAGGGAATTCTATACTAACAGGGAACTTGCAGAGTGATAACAGATATGACAATAATATAATAGGCATATATTAACAATATAAATAACAGATAATGGTGTCACATATCATAAGTTAATAGATATAGATAATAACATATATATATATCAATGTAAATAACTAACAACATCATATTTCAATTGTCGTTTCAATTGAAATCAAATTTAATAAATATAAGAACGTTAATCTTGAGTGATTGCTCACTTTTCGAGGCTAGAGAGGATAAACAATGAAACTGAGTTACGAAATGTAAGCACGATTTCCAAAGCAAATCAAAATCGGCACGAATTCGACGAGCAAGCTGATACATAGGAATCGAAGAGAACAAATCAAATCAACTTGATATAAATGGAAAAATATATACACCATCATAATCATTATTATTATTGTTTTCTAAAAATCAATATTTTAAAACTTATATAAACTAGCATATTATACTTTAAAATCCATTTTTGTTATAAAATCAAAATAAATTTAAAACACATACATATAAAAATCAAAATTTATATATATATATGCATATATATCTCAAAATCATCATTTTCTTATGATGCATACATTAAAATCAAAGTATATAATTTATACGTTAAAACCATTTATATGCAGATTTTATTTGTAAACAAAATACATAGAACAGACTGAAAATAGTCATATGCAGAACAAATATAAATATAACTCAAGTTATAAGCAAGACATACGTAGACAATTATATATATATATAGTCTATTCAAAAATCCCTCACGTACTATATATAAAAGCATCAAAATATACATAATTAACCTAACTTCTATATACATATATAGTTTGTAAAATTTTCAAAGCATAGAACATAGAAAATTTTAAAATACATAGTTATAGATATAAACTAATAAGCAACCCATATATATGAGTGTATAAGAACGTGAAATATATATATACACACACACACATATGATATGTCAATATAGGTATACAACTTCCGCCTAGATGGTCATCAATATATATACACACACTTAAGACACCTTAAATTCAATAGTATTAAAAAGATATGTATAAACACTATGCTAATTTTTTTTAAAATATAAACATATAACTGACATACGTATAACATCCTTTATATTATAACCTATAGGTATATATATTTTTATATGAAATCACAAATAAAAGACTCTGTAACTGAATATATACCCTTGTATACATATGTAGTACAATATGAAGGTTTGAAATGGAGTAATAAATATATATTTCATAATTTCATATATATATATATAAGAATATAAAGTAAGCAACAGAAACATATACTTACAGATAATAATGTATAAGTTAGCACATATAATTAGATATATAATACCTTACTACATAAAAGAAGGAGACAAACGAGGGTTCGAACAGTTGCTAGAGGCAAGGCTCAGCAGAAATGGCGGGAGCAAGCTTGTTGGAAGAGAGGAGGTGGTTCGATGGGCTGACGTGGTGGTTAGGTTGCATGAGCCTTGGTGGTTGCCGGAGGAAGGTCTCGTGCTCGGGTTGGGTTGCACGGCACAAGATGGTGGTAGACTGGCGTGGGAGATTTAATGAAGGGCGGGTGTGGTTGTGACTTTTGGAAGAGAGCCTATGGTGAAGGCGAGCGAGGGTCGTGGCTAGGGGAGTTGGTGAGCAGGTTGGTGGTCATGGCGATGCAATGGTTTCGGCCATGAAGGGTTGGAACTTGGAAGAAGATAAACAAGCTTCAAGAGGCAATGGGAAGGCAAAACGAACAAAAAATAAATGTATTGAAGTGGAGAAAAGAAAAAATCATGAATTAAATATCTAGGAATAATAAATGTTACGGCTATTTGCTAACCAATAGTTAAGTAGACGAAAAGACAAGAAATCCAAGATATTTTAAAATGGGTACCGATAAGGTCAACATTTTACAGATTCCACAGTGTATCGGACGTCGAAACACACAAATGAGTATATTGCGAAGATCAGCATGACGAAATGATCAAAACGGTAAAAAAAATATCAGTGATACGACTATCTAATTAATAGTTGATATTTGGTACCGGAAATGCTGCTAATTTGCGAAAATAAGATAGACGGAGCAACAGCAATCCAAATTTGATGAAACAGAAGATGATGTCTCACACAGAAGAGATTTACAAATTTATTATATAAAAATATTTATATTTAGAAAACATTTTGTTATCATCAATTATTAACTGATTTAAATTGAAATAGAATTACACAAATAAAATAGACTTCCATATTATCAGATGAAAATTTATCATTTTCTATGTTAAAGTAGACGTATTCCAAATATTAAATTTTCAATTTAAAATTTTATTATTTAAAATTTCACAAAAATTAAATAAAACCACTAAATTTATGGGTCGTTACAAAGACTATGACATTATCCAGTAGATGGAAGTGCTAGGTACTTTCATCTATTAGAAGAAATCTCATTTCTCACTCTTCGACAGGAATAGCTTGCAAATCTTAGAGAGTACGTGCCAGAGTTGCACTACTAAGCCTCCTCGGTATACTTGTAGAGTAGTGAAATAATAGGGTTAGCGATTCGAACGGATTAGCTCTAATTAGAAGAAGTACGGTGGTAGAACTTACATCTTGGAAGCCGTTTCTCGGCAAAGCAATGTGGGCAGCATACAAAAAGGTAATCGTCTTTGAAATAACCGAATTTCTTCCAAAGACCAGTGATGATGCAGCTGAAAGTCTACAGGGTGGATCGTGTAGTGTATATGCAAGTATATGTGACAAAATATATGATGCAACTATGTTAATCTAAGTAAATATAGAATAACCGCACCAGGATTTTATATTGGTTCGGACCTCCCATCCTACGTCCAGTCCCGAAGCTCCCTTTTGGAATTTGACTATCAAACACCCTCGCTTCGCCAGAAGGAATAAGCTTGGTTACAATAAGATGTTTTTGTCAAATGTGTGATCTATAAAAAAGATATTGAATAATTAGTACAAATGCTTCCAATATATATTTAGTGATTGTCTGCGAAAAACTGAATATTTGAAAGAGTGAAATACAAGTACAGATTGCTAGAGATCAAGAATATATGATAAAGTATGTAATTAGAGAGCGTAAGTAAGTAAGGTTATTTGTTCTCTTGTTTCTTGATGATATATATAGTTGTAGAGAGGTTTCTTGAGTAGCTGCATCCATTAACGAGTGCTCTACAGTTGCTTCTGTTGATGATGAAGAGTTGCAGCGAAGAGAAGCGAAGATGTCTATTCAAATGTGGTAGTTGAAGCCCATATTTAAAATCCGAGTTTGAAATCAGATATCTGGAATATGTTTCAGACGTCTGATACTATATATATTTTTGAATATAGTAGTAGATCAGACGTCTGAGTGCGGTTGCCAGACGTCTGGTTCAGTCTGTTTGTTGTTCCAGAGAACTATTTCAGACGTTTGGCTTATGCACCCAGACGTCTGATATTTTGCATATTAGTTTTTATGCTCTTTTTCTTGTGCTTTTTAGATCCTATCGACTTGTAGTCTCTTGTAGTGTTCTTTGAGCCTTGTTCTTGTCTTTCTAGTGATGTTGCTCTAGCAAGTACCTGTATATATAAATATATGTGCATATTTGATTTCCATTGTATAGTTGTTGTCATCGAAACAGTAGATTTGATTTCCTAACAATCTCCCCCCTTTTTGATGATGACAACTATACAATGTACTTATATATAATTTTATAAACCTCCCCCTGAATATGTGCTTTCCATCATTTATTGTGATCTTTATTATTTCCCCCCCTTTGGCATGATCAAAAAGGATTTATAACTTTTTAATTGTAGACATTATGTCCATTCCATTAAGTACATACCAATCATTTGTAAGAGTACATAAATATACATAGAAATATCACACCAAAAAGGAAATTTCATTAATCACATTAATCGATTACATTCATAAATTTTTTTTCATTTTTATACAAATGATGGAATTTTTAAAAAAAAATAAAGATCTTTTGGGGAAGCTTTATCTTGATCATCTCCTTCATCTTCATTTTTGGAAGAGCTGATTATTTTTTAGGAAATGTCGGAGTGTGTTCGAGAGGTTCTTTCTCCTCGTCAAAAAGTTTGGAGTGTTTTGAAGGATGAGGAGAAGACATTGGAGTTGGCCAATCTTCTGAAGGTAGTGTAGGACCACTAACCCGTTGTAGAACCTCCTTTAGAACAGATAATGTAGTTAAAAGTGACGTTTCAACTGTGGCTAGGCGAGAAGCAAAAGATGTTTCAAAACTATCAATGCGCTTAGCCAATAATTTTTGATTCCTAAATAAAATAAAATGATTTTGGAGAGTTAAGGCGCGAATACTCTCATTTAGATCTGCTTCAGTGCGAGTCTCCAAAATATCATCTTGGCACGTGTAATCAAATGGTGCAGGTGGAGGATGAGTAGCCTCGTGATGTTGTTCCACCTCTTGTGATGGTTCAGGTTGTGTTTGTGATGGAGGCCTAGCTTGTCCGGCTTGATGACGTTGTGTTCACTCTTCAAACAATATAAAATCCAGAGGATTTTCCAATAAGTGCATCAGAGAGAAAAATTTTGTGGATGCATATTTTGGAGAAATTCTTCAAAAGTGGATAAATATGAGGGGATGTTGTAAGCTTTTAGAAGTCTCATGATGTATGTAGGATAGATGATGGATGGGCGTGATCGAATTCAAAAATGTTTGAGCTCGTCAAATATAAATTTTTCCCAATTAACCCTTGTTCCACTAAATATAACATATAGGGCCTTGTGCTCTAGCTCTGTGATTTGCTCATGAGTAATAAGGCGAGGAATGATAGTATTGATAATCATTCTAGAGAGAAGTCTCGCCTTAGGTCGTAGATATTTGGATGCAAATCTAGGCATTTCATCTTCCCATATTTGATGTGTTATATTATCTTTCGGTTTGAGACGAATATCCAGAATATTATATAAATCTTCTCCGGTGCCGAAACATCCGAGAGTTCGGCCTATGATCCCTGAAGTAAGTCTAATTGTATTGCCGTAAACACTTGACCATAGGCAATTATCATCGCTGTCAGCGTTCCAAAATGCCATGCTATCTAAATTAGCATAGAAGTGAAATATGGCTAGCTGATCGATTTGGATGCTATTTGGATTAAAGGATATCAACGTTTCTAAACCAGCACTTTTGCACATTTCATCTAAATCATACATTGGGAACTTTGGAAATTTATAAAATGGACCTGTATGGAGTTTCTTCTTTTGAATATCGTTGTATCTCTTGAGTGAATGCGGTACATGATTCATCCATCGCTCAATTTGATCGTTAGAATAAACTTGAGGGTTGGACGAAGTGGCTTGATCTTGCTTTCTCTTAGAGATCTTAGGGTTTTTGTTTTAGGAGCCATCGAATTCGAGCGAGTTTGGAAGAGAAAGTAATTTTGAGAAATAGGGAATTGACTTTGTAGTAGAAATGAAAATTAAGTGAGAAAAGTAAAAAAATAGACATTATCTAGGTACTTAAGAGTGTCGATTGCATTTCAGACGTCTGGAAGGCGAATCAGATGTCTGATTTAACCTAGTTTGAAGACAGTAAGTAGAATCAGAAGTCTGGTTGTTGGTGGCAGTCGTCTAGGATTGCTTGATTTGTTAATTTTGAAAAGCAAAGAGAATTATCAAAAGTTTGGTTGTAGAATCAAACGTCTGGAATATGTTTAAGTGTTATTTTTGTAAGACAGATGGTTTTCTCAAACGTCTAGATATAATATCGGACGTTTGAAAATGGTCTGAGTTTTTATCTTATGGAGGCAGAGACTTTGTTTAGACGTCTGGTCAATAGTTCAGACGTCTGAAATAGACTGGTTTCTATTTTTTATTAAGTAGAGATAATTTTCAAGCATCTGGAAGGTTATATCAGACATCTGATATATACACGATGGTTAAAAATTTGTGCAATACCAGAGTCAGACGTCTGATGGCAAAGTTCAGACGTCTAAAGTGACCAATTTGTCTTAAAATAGCCTAATTTTGAAGGGTGTTTCTTATTTTTCGAGAGTTTGATTTTAATAAAACATAGTATTATTATTTGTGAAATAGAATACAAATATACATAGATAAAAATATAGTGAGAATAATTTAAATTTATTTAGATGACGATGGAGCATTTCGATCTTCATACTTGTCATCCTTCTATGGCTCGAGTGGAGACCATATATTTCCATGTTCGTGGGTTCTTGGGGAATCAGAGAATCGCCTAGGTGAAGGATCTAAAGGTATACGATACAAGGCAGAGGGATCTAAAAGATTGCAAGGAATCAGAAGTAGTTCATGTACATCCTTCTTTCATGAATTACAAAATTTTATCGCTACTTGCTTCAGAAAACTTAATCATCGCGCAGTGAACTGTTGCTCAATGTATAATTCTCATTTAAATCTATTTATTGCTTTTGATAGTGATGTATCTCATCGATTTTCTCCTTGGTGTTAGGAGAGACAAATAGAGATCGTTTGGACTTCTTTTTATCGGAAGTGAATCCTGTATGGTAGGAGGACCACTTATATCTCGATTCCCGATTTGGTGTAGGAGTAGAAAGGCGATGAGGTGTATCTGCTGAGCTATCCATTGTTGGTGTCGAGAAGGAGAGATGAGAGTTGTCGAAAGACATGCTTATATTTTCTATTGTAAAAATATGAAATCTATATATTCTTTACCTTTTGTTTTGTAAAAAGTTATTTATACATGATTTTAAAGGTTATTCATAGGTAATTTCAAAAAACAATCACCTAAAAAAATTTAAAGTGAAGGAGTTAACAATTTTAATTTGTGGATAAATTTTTTTTATATCTAAAAATAGAATAAATGAAAATGTAGTATTATTTAGAAGATCATTAAGAGAGCATATTCCTAAATTGCATCGCAGTTAACAAATGTTTGTTCATTTAGTGGTTTTGTGAAAATATCTGCTATTTGATTCTCGGTATTTACATATTATAATGTAGTAATTCCTTTTTCTACATTTTCATGTAAAAAATGATGTCGTATATCTATATGTTAGCACGCGAGTGATCTACAGGGCTTTTTGATAGATTTATCGCACTCGTGTTATCGCAATATATTGGTGATTTATTGATAACTTTGCCGAAATCCATAAGTTTTTATTGCATGTATATCACTTGTGCACATGCTGGAGCTGCTGAAATATATTGGCTTCGGAAGTAGATAAAGTGACACAATTTTGTTTTTTTGCTAAACCATGAAACTGATGATTGTCCAATAAAGTGACACGTTCTGCTAGTACTCTTACGATCTATTTTACATTCACCGAAATCCACATCACTAAATAAAACTAGTTCAAATGATGACCCCTAAGGGTAAAACAAACCGTAATCTCTAGTACTAGATAGATATCGTAAGATACATTTAACAGCTCTTTGATGAGATTCCTTTAGTTTTGCTTGAAATCAGACACAAAGACATACACTCATCATAATGCCGGGTCGACTAGCCGTCAAATAAAGTAAGGAGCCAATCATACTACGATATAATTTTTCATCAAAATATTTTCCGTTATCATCTTTTTCCAAGTGAACACTAGTACTCATTGGTGTGGGTTTGCTTGAAATTTTATCCATTTCAAAACGACGTAATAGATCATTACAATATTTTTCTCAATTTTTCAAGTTGTTTTATTTGTAAACCTAAAAAGAAATTTAATTATCCCACGTGAGACATTTCAAATTAATTTTTCATAATATTTGAAAATTGATTACAAAGATGTTCATTAGTTGAACCAAAAATAATATTGTCTACGTAAATTTGTACAACTACAATGTCATTATTTTATCGTTTAATAAATAAAGTCGTATCGATTTACCTATTTGAAAACTAGATGTAAATAAATGATTTTTAAGATGTTCGTACCAGGCACGGAGCGCTTGTTTTAAACCATATAAGGCTTTTTGTAATTTAAAAACATGATCGGGATATTTTTCATGAACAAACAATGGAGGTTGTTCAACATATAAGTTTTCTTTAATAAAACCATTTAAAAAAGCATGTTTGACATCCAATTGAAATAATATAAAATTGTGATGATTTGAAAAAGAAAATAATGTACGTATGGCCTCGAGTCTTGCTACTGGAGCAAAAGTTTCGTCATAGCCGATACCTTTTTCTTGCTTATAACCTTAAGCGACTAGACGTGCTTTATTTCTAACTATATTTCTGTTTTCATCTGCTTTGTTTTTAAATACCCATTTTATTCCAATAACCGATTGATTTTCTGGTCTTGGTACTAATTCCCAAACATTATTACGTTCAAATTGATTTAATTTTTCTTGCATAAATATCATCCAAAATTATCGTTTGAAGCTTTTTTTATAATTTTTCGGTTCAAAATTTGACACAAATGCTATATGACTTATTTGGTTAAGTTGATTTCTAGTTACTCTGGAGTTAAGATCTCCAATGATGTTATCTTTTGGATGATCTTTTAGAATGTCAGTGTTAGTCCGTGAGATGATAGTTTTGATGAAAACAACCTTAGAATAGATTATAAAATATAAATACTAACATTATAAGTTTAGATATATATGTATATGTAGGATTTAACCATGCAGGTACTAAGAATGAAGACTGTACAGTATAGAGATTCAAGATATCAAGATAAAATATCAAGATGTAAGACTCATGAGTATCGAGACTATCAAGAGTTTAAGATTTCAAGGATAAGTATTTTTATTATTATTAGGAATTTTTGTTAAAACTCGTAGAAAAGCACTGGCATCTTAAAATCCAATTTATTCATGGAATGAAATCCACTTCGAGCCCGTTAAAGGGATGGAACCCTAAGTAGGATGGAATCTATGAAAAATCTAGTCGAACTTGTTTTGTATCCGCTAACTTTTATTCAAAATGATTTTTCAAAATTATATCCTATTTTCAAAATGTTTTCAAAACTTTCCTTTTAAAAGATTCAAAACCCTCGATCCTGATTTTAAATAATTTTAGCCTAAAAACAACTTTATTTTCAAAGTCAAATTACTCCTGATTTTTAACTATCTTTTTAAATAATATATTTAACTTTTAAATATTTATACTTAGATTTAAATATAAAATTATAGTTTTTATAGAAGATAAAAGTTATTTTCAAAGAAAATCGAAAACACCAAAATATCCTTTAGGATGTCGACATGCCTAGCATGACCATGTCGACATGGTGACAGTTTGATTCAAAAATTCAAATTTCAAAAGAAGTGTCTATTCGCCATAACTCTTCATGAATGGTTATGGCTGTTGTTCTTCTATAAATAGGGGTCAGTTTCAACGAATTTTAAATCTTAATTTTCTGGTTTTCACTCCTCCTCTTCTTCCTCATTTCTTAATATATATTCTTATAATTACTCTGCCGAAATCAACATTGAATCATACTCGATTACTTCTAGTTTGATTCTCTGTCACTATCTCTATAAGATTCTTAGTGCTATTCAGAGTTATAGACTTCTTTGTAATCTATTAAGTGAGAAAAGGTGTGATTGTAGCCTTGGAAATCAATAAAAAAGGAAAAAGGTGATTGTAGCCTTGGTAAATCAATTGGGTAAACTTATGGTCCGGAAATCAAGTATCTCTACCCAGAGGATCAAAATTCTGGATGGTGTACCTCGTAGCCTTGAAACCGAGGGTGTAATTGTTCAATTTCTTTTGAAAGGAAATCCGTACTTGTGTTGCGGGATGGATGTAGGGTAACTCCGAACCAGTATAAAATCCGGTGTGTTCTTTCCTTTACTGCTTTTATTTTATTTCTGCATCTGTGATTGTTTCTGTGATCATATATGTTTCTGTATATTGCATACTTTTGTGTCTAAATTAAAGTAAATTAAAATGATTTAGTAATTCTTTATTACCACTATTCACCCTCCCCTCTAGTGTTAATCTTAGCCTTAAGATCCGTAATCCGCATTTCTCACAATTGGTGTCAGAGCAAGGTTTTCAAAGTTTCATAATATGATTTTTGAAAAGTTTTTAAAATGGATAATTCGTTAATACTAATTTATAAGTATTCAAATCATCATTGTTTCATAAGTCTGCATATAATCAATATTCAAATTCAAGTTATCTACCAAAATTGTTTGATGTGTAGGAATCATGCTTTATGGGTGTTGAGGAATCAATCCACAACAGACAAATTGTGTAGATCAGAAAGAACAAATGGATATTGATAGTGGATGTTCTAGACACATGACTGGAAATCCAGATATACTGAATGATATAATATACAAAGACAGAGGACTGGTTAACTTTGGAGACAATTAAAAGGATATGTGATTGGCATCGGCAAAGTCGGTAATTCTGAAACTCCTACTATTACTAATGTTTTGTTAGTTAAAAATCTGAAACATAATCTGCTAAGTATAAGTCACCAATGTGATAAAGGTTATAAAATTAAATTTTATAAAGACAAATGTCACATTGAAGATAATAATTCAACCATTATATTTGAGGGAGTCAGGAAAAAGAATATATATATATTCTTAGTATGAAAGTTTCAAATGATAACCTATGTCTGTTGGCAAATACAAGTGACCCTTGGATTTGGCACAAGAGATTTAGGCATTTGAATTTCAAACTCCTATCTAGACTGTCAAAACATGATCTAGTAAGAGATCTCTCTAAAATGAATTTTAAAGTAGATAGTTTATGTGATGCTTGTCAATTAGGAAAACTTAGAAAAAATTCTTTTAAGTTAAAAGATATGATTTCAACTTCAAAACCTCTTGATTTATTTGGTCCATCTCAAATTTTATCAATAAATCATAGTAGATACGTCTTTGTAATTGTAGATGATTATTCTAGATTTACATGGACAATATTTTTGAAACATAAAAGAGATACTTTTGAATGTTTTAAGACATTCTCAAAAAGAATTCAAAATCATTTTTCTGTAAAAATTATAACTATTCGAAGTGATCACGGTGGTGAATTTTAAAATGAAAGGTTTGAGGAATTCTGCAATAAAAAGGGAATAACTCACAATTTTTCATTTTCAAGAACTCCACAACAAAACGGAGTAGTAGAACGTAAAAATAGGACGATTCAAGAGTGTGCGAGAACTATGCTTACGGATAGTAATTTACCAAAGAATTTTTGGGCAGAAGCAGTTGCTACCGCCTGTTATATTTTGAATAAAACTTTAATTAGACCTCTAACCGATAAGACATCTTATGAACTTCTTTATTCAAAGAAACCTAAGGTATCTTATTTCAGAATTTTTGGAAGTAAATGCTTTATTTTAAATACAAAAGATAATTTAGATAAATTTGATCCTAAATCCGACAAAGGTATCTTTATCGGATATTCTAATAGAAGTAAAGCGTACAGAGTGTTTAATTTAAAAACTAATACCATTGAAGAAACAATGCATATTTCATTTGATGAATAGTTCAAATTTTTTGAAGATACAAATGATGAAGAGGATTTAATCACTCAAAATCAAGAATCTATTAAAACAAATAATGAAACTGATCATCCTAATAAAAGGACAAAACTTTTGAAAGATCACCCTGTAGAAAATATACTGGGAGATATGCAATCTATTGTTAAAACTAGAAATCAACTAAGTCAAATGAGTAATGTAGCTTTTATATCAACTATTGAACCCAAAAATGCAATAGAAGCATCGATTGATGATTCATGGATTTTGGCTATGCAAGAAGAATTAAATCAATTTACTAGAAATGACGTTTGGGAACTTGTTCCTAGATCAGAAGATAAAACTATAATTGGAACTAAATGGGTTTATAAAAATAAAATGAATGAACAAGGAGAGGTAGTTAGAAATAAAGCTCGCTTAGTCGCTCATGGTTATTGTCAAGAAGAAGGAATAGATTTTGATGAAATCTTTGCTCCCATAGCAAGATTAGAAGCCATTAGGAATCTACTTGCTTTCGCAAATCATAATAGTTTAAAATTATTTCAAATGGATGTTAAAAACACCTTTTTAAAAGGATTTGTAAAATAAGAAGTATATGTCGAACAACCACCACTTTTAAAAAATGATAAATCACCAAATCATGTTTACAAACTTAAAAACGCACTATATGGTCTAAAACAAGCTCCTAGAGCCTGGTATGATAGACTAAGATCTTATTTATTGCAATCTAATTTTGAAATTGGTAAAGTCAATAATACTCTTTTTATTAAAAGAAATAAAAATGATATTCAACTAGCACAAGTTTACGCAGATGATATCATTTTTGGTTCAACTAATTTTGAAATGAATAAAGAATTTTCTGAAATAATGAAAAAAGAATTTGAGATGAGTCATATGGGTGAATTTAATTTCTTTTTAGGATTACAAATAAAACAATTAGATAATGGTATCTTTATTAGTCAAGAAAAATATGCTAAAGACCTAATTAGTAAATTTGGTTTGACCACTGCGAGTGGAAAACCCACTCCCATGGCAACCAATGAGTACCTTAGTAAAGAAGATCTCTCGAAAGATGTAGATCAAAAATTATATAGAGGAATGATTGGCTCATTACTCTATATTACTGCTAGTAGACCTGATATCATGCGTAGTGTCTGTCTCTGTGCCAGATATCAATCCCAAACTAAAGAGACTCACTTAAAAGCCGTGAAATGAATCATAAGATATGTTAAACACACATCTGATTATGGTTTATTCTACCCTAAAAATGATTCTTTTGACTTAATATCTTACTGTGATGCTGACTATGCTGGTTGTAAATCAGACCGAAAAAGTACAACTGGGACTTGTCACTTTTTGGGGCATTCTCTGATTTCTTGGCTTAGTAAAAAGCAAAACACAGTTTCTTTATCAACAACTGAAGCAGAGTATATTTCTGCTGCTTTGGCTTGTTCTCAAGTAATATATATGCAACAAACCTTAAAATATTTTGGTTTAAATTTCTCAAAATCTCCAATTTATTGTGACAATATAAGTGCGATAAATTTATCCAAAAATACTACTCAACACGCTCGAACTAAACATATTGATATCAGACATCATTTTCTCAGAGATAATATAAGCAAGGAAGTAGTTACTCTCGATTATATCAATTCTAAAAATCAATTTGCTGATATCTTAACAAAACTTTTAAATTAATCAATATTTATTAAATTAAGAAGAGAATTAGGAATTTGTTCTATAACTGAAATATAAATATAAATAACAAGTATAATTAACAATTGGTATCAAAATAAATCGAAGAGTTAAATTTTAAAAAAAGACCATGTCGACATCCCCTAGGTATACATGTCGACATATAACGTTTTTGGTTTTTTTTTAAAAAAATTATCCCACCAAAATTCAAAAATTTAGTTATATATTCTTCTCAATTTCGACTTTTCATTCATTCTCTCTGTTTTCTCTTCATTCTCTTTTCTGAAATAAATAAAATCATGGCTTCATCCTCAAAATCAAACATAATATCAACTTTCTCATTTCCCTCTCCTACTTCTGGTCCATTCCAATGCACTACTCTTGCTCGTATAACGAAAATAGAGGAGTCTATGATTGATGTACTTCAGATATTAACTGAAATTCAAGTAACTCAACTTCGTATGGAAAAGGAACAGGAAAGGCAAGGCAAGATTCTTAGGAATTTGCAAAAATTCCTAATGAACAACCAGGCCAACCCTATCTTGATCGATGAAAACTCTTCACTCAATCAAGAACAAGAGGCCAGCGACGAAGAAGAAGAAGAAGAACCCATAGAAGAAGCATACGAGGATGACGACGACCAAGTAGTGTGTGTTGGAGAAGTGTGTTTCGACAAAAATGGGAATCTTTTCGAATAACATGGAAATTTCTGTTTCCACTATCCAAACTATTCGATTCATAGATCTCTTATGTTCAGAAATACACATTAGTTTCTTCTCTTTCCTTCCGTTGTTGTTTGTGTTTTTATGTTTTTCAAATGCAAATATAAATGAAACCATATATGTAATGAATAACTCGTGTTCTTATATGTGTTTTTATTATAATTATTATTGTGAATTCTTAGTTAGGATAGTTAATAGTTTAGGACTATGTTTTAGTATCAGACTTAAGTGTTGATTATTTATGATTACACTATCATTATAATCAGATGTCATAGAGTAATAGTTTTAGGGGGAGTTATATAGTTTGGAGTTATCTAGTTTAGATAAAGTTTTTTTTGATGACAAAGGGGAAGAAATATAAAATAGGATAGTTAGGTATAGATTAAGGGGGAGTTGTTAGTTTTAAGGGGAGTTTTTAGAATAGAGATAATATTTTATAAAAAAGTTGTCGTCGTCAAAAAGGGGGAGATTGTTAGTCCGTGAGATGATGATTTTGATGACAACAACCTTAGAATAGATTATTAAATATAAATACTAACATTATAAGTTTAGATATATATGTATATGCAGGATTTAACCATGCAGGTACTAAGAATGAAGACTGTACAGTATAAAGATTCAAGATATCAACATAAAATATCAAGATAGAAGACTCATGAGTATCGAGACTATCAAGAGTTCAAGATTTCAAGGATAAGTATTTTTATTATTATTAGGAATTTTTGTTAAAACTCGTAGAAAAGCACTGGCATCTTAAAATCCAATTTATTCATGGAATGAATTCCACTTCGAGCCCGTTAAAGGGATGGAACCCTAAGTAGGATGGAATCTATGAAAAATCTAGTCGAACATTGTTTTGTATCCGCTAACTTTTATTCAAAATGATTTTTCAAAATTATATCCTATTTTCAAAATGTTTTCAAAACTTTCCTTTTAAAAGATTCAAAACCCTCGATCCTGATTTTAAATAATTTTAGCCTAAAAAACAACTTTATTTTCAAAGTCAAATTACTCCTGATTTTTAACTATCTTTTTAAATAATATATTTAACTTTTAAATATTTATA
Source organism: Allium cepa (assembly GCA_030765085.1). Taxonomy (NCBI): domain Eukaryota; kingdom Viridiplantae; phylum Streptophyta; class Magnoliopsida; order Asparagales; family Amaryllidaceae; genus Allium; species Allium cepa. Next base: position 251,234,900 of record CM060937.1, on the reverse strand, counting down.
CTTAGATTTAAATATAAAATTATAGTTAAAATCTTTATATATTATTCTTTATATTTACTTATGAATTTTAACTATAGTCAAGTATATTTATAAAGTTTAAAATAGTTTTTATAGAAGATAAAAGTTATTTTCAAAGAAAATCGAAAACACCAAAATATCCTTTGGGATGTCGACATGCCTAGCATGACCATGTCGACATGGTGATAGTTTGATTCAAAAATTCAAATTTCAAAAGAAGTGTCTATTCGCCATAACTCTTCATGAATGGTCATGGTTATTGTTCTTCTATAAATAGGGGTCAGTTTCAACGAATTTTAAATCATAATTTTCTGGTTTTCACTCCTCTTCTTCTTCCTCATTTCTTAATACATATTCTTATCATTACTCTGCCGAAATCAACACTGAATCATACTCGATTACTTCTAGTTTGATTCTCTATCACTATCTCTACAAGATTCTCAGTGCTATTCAGAGTTATAGACACTTTGTAATTTATTAAGTGAGAAAAGGTGTGATCGTAGCGTTGGAAATAATCACAAGGGAAAAGGTGTGATTGTAGCCTTGGTAAATCAATTGGGTAAACTTGTAGCCCGAAAATCAAGTATCTCTACCCAGAGGATCGAAATTCTGGAGGGTGTACCTCGTAGCCTTGAAACTAAGGGTATAATTGTACAATTGCTTTTGAAAGGAAATCCATACTTGTGTTGCGGGACTGGATGTAGGGTAACTCCGAACCAGTATAAAATCCGGTATATTCTTTCCTTTACTGCTTTTATTTTATTTATGCATCTGTGATTGTTTCTGTGATCATATCTGTGTCTGTATATTGCATACTTTTGTGTCTAAATTAACATAAATTAAAAAGATTTAGTAATTCTTTATTAACACTATTCACCCTCCCCTCTAGTGTTAATCTTAGCCTTAAGATCCGTAATCCGCACTTCTCACAGTTAGGAGATGATACTAAATTATTATTTTGTGCATTTGTATCATTATTAAAAGAATTTGTTGTATTTGTTATTGGAATTATTTCTTCATCGTCATTAGTATGATGGTTAAGAAAATTTTCATCAAACGAAACAAGTAAATTTTCTTCAATTGTTTTATTTCGTTTATTAAATATTCTATATGCCTTGCTATGATCTGAATATCCAATAAAGATTCCTTCATCGGCCTTCGGGTCGAATTTTCCTAAATTATCTTTTGTATTTAGTATAAAACATTTTGATTCGAAAGTTTAAAGTATGATAGTTTAGGTTTTCTTCCAAAAAATATTTCAAAACAAGTATGTTTAGTGATATGTCGTATGGTACTCGATTCAAAACAGAACAAGCCATAGCAATAGCTTCAGCCTAAAAATGTTTTGGTAGACCGCTATTTCTAATAGTGTTCATGCACATTCTTGTAACGGTTGATTTTTTCTTTCTACTATATCATTTTGTTGAGATGTGCGGGGAAAAGAAGAATTATGACTTCTACCTTTTTTTATTACAAACATTAATAAAAAGATCATTTTTGAATTCTCCATCGTGATGACTTCGAATATTCTTAATTTTCCAAATCCATCCGAGTTTTTAATTCTTTTACCAAAATTTTTAAAAAACCAAAGGTGTCACTTTTTTGTTTAAAAATAAAGTTCATGTATATATTGAAAAATCATCAACTATTACGAAAACATATATGTTGTGATTTATATATCGTACTTGAGTTGGACCAAATAAATATAAATGTAATAATTCTAATGGTTGCTTTGTAGGAATATTATTTTTAGATTTAAAAGAGCTTTTCTTTAGTTTTCCAATCTGACAATCATCGTATAAATTTTCTACTTTGTAATTTATTTTAGGTAACCCTCTAACTAGCTCATATTTTGATGATTTATTAATATATTTAAAATTAATATGAAAAAATCATTTATGCCACAACCACGAACCATCATGTTTGGCGGTTAAACATAAATTTAAATTTCGATTTATATTCATATTTAAGACATAAATATTTTTGTTTATAAAACCCTCAAAGGTAAGTTGTTTGTTATTGTCGAAAATATTACATCTATCTTTTTCGAAATTGATTTGAAAACATTTATCACATAATTGACTAATACTAAGTAGGTTGTGTTTTAAAGTTTTTACTAACAAAACATTTGTAATAATAGGAGAGTTAGAAATACCAGAGTTGATGACTTCTCCGATGCCAACGACGTATCCTTTTGAGTTATCTCCAAAACTTACCATTCCACCATCGATGTATGTTATATTTGATAACATTTTTGAGTTTCCAGTCATATGCTTAGAGCATCCACTATTTAGTATCCATTTCTTCTTATTTTTTATTTTGGGTACCTGCAAAATAAAAGATGATTTAATTGATACCCATATACTTTGTTAAGGTCCTAGATGTTAGGAGGAGCAGGTAGCCATACCCAAGAAGGTTTGGTACCTTTATGAACATAACTTTTATTATAGACTACATTATCTAAAAAATTATTAATATGTTTTTGTCCAATCAAATTATTTGTCTTAGGAATCCTAATTTTTATGTTTTAGGTATTCATATTAGACTTAGGTGATCTTTTAGTCTTTTGATAATTATAACTATATTCCTTAATATCATTCCCTTTTTGTTTAGGAATATTCTTAAATCCTATTCCATTTTTATTACCTGATGGTTTTGAAGTTTTGATAAGATTTTCCAAATCTTGTTTTTCTTTATTAATTTTTGAAACATTATTTGTAATTTTATCTAATTTTTCTTTTAATTCTAAATTTTCAAGTTTCTATATTACCCTTCAAGTTGATATTTTTATTAACAAGCTATCCTTTTCTAGTCTAGTTTTTCCAAAATCAATAGCCATAGTCTTATTTTCAACCAAACTATTTTTAATTTTTTCTTGAGACAGTTCTAGTTCCTCCTCTAAAATAATTTTTTAATCTTTTAACATTCCTACTTCAAGTTCTATTCTATTTATTTTGGCTATATGTTCTTTATTCAATTTTTTAATTTGTCTAAATTTATCATCTAATTCCGTGCTAAGTTATAATAATTCATGACAGCTAAGTTCGGGACATATCTCATCAGTTTGTGCCATAAAGCATACATTAGCTTGTTCTCCATCACTATCGTTGTTACTGTCTGATGATGATGAAGAATCCGAGTCATCTCATGTTATTTTGAAAGCTTTCTTCTTTTTGTATTTTTCAAGTTTGTTCTTCTTTTTATCATTGTTGAGCTTAGGACAATCTTTATTCATATGTCCAAATTGGTCACATTTATAGCATTTGATTGATGTTTGATTTGTTGAGCTTGATTTTCCTTCTTTCTGAAATCTATTCATTTTCCTAAACCTCTTGAATTTATTGTAGTTTTTGGCAATAAATACACTTTCTTCTTCGTCTAAGTCAGAGTCTTCATTTGTTGCTGGGTGCTATGTTTTTCTTTTTCGAATTTTGTTCTTTTCATGCCTGCAAATTAGCTTCACAGGACATTAAATTTTCAATCAATTCTTTAACTAAGAATATTGAGAGATTATTAGCTTCTTCGATAGCTAATACTTTTCTTTCCCACTTTGGAGTTAAAGAATTGAGTATTCTAGATATTAAGTCAAAATTTGTGAATTGGACTCCAAGTGCCATTAAATGATGTTGAATGGTTTGGAATCTAGAGTACATGTATATTATAGATTCATTTTGTTTCATTTTAAATAATGAAAATTGATTTTGTAGAATTTAAATCTTTGTTTGTTTAACTTTGTTTATACCTTTGTGTGTAACTTGTAAGGTACGTCAAATTTCATATGCAGTGTTACATAACATGACACGTGAAAATTCATTCTTATCTAATGAACAAAAAAAATAGCTTTGGAATCATTAGAAGCTGCGATTTTTTATGCATCATTCCATGTGTTCATAGCGGTGTCAGGTGCTTCATATTTATTTTGAGTGGCTGACCAAATTTCTAATCCATTAGCTTCCATAAAAATTCTCATACGTGTGGACCAATATGCATACTTAGAACCATTAAAAAGTGGAGGTCGTGTTGTGGATTGACCTTCTTGAAAAATACTTGCCATATTAAAATGATTCAAAAACGTGTTACTGTATTTTGATCAAACCTTGCTCCGATACTAATTGAAAGTCTACATGGTGGATTGTGTAGTGTATATGCAAGTATATGTGACAAAATATATGATGCAACTAAAACAATATTTATCTAAGTAAATATAGAATAAGCACACCAGGATTTTATACTGGTTCGGACCTCCCGTCCTACGTCTAGTCCCAAAGCTCCCATTTAGAATTCGACTATCAAACACCCTCGCTTCGCTCGGAGGAATAAGCTTGGTTACAATAAGCTGTTCTTCTCAAATGTGTGTTCTATAATACGGATATTGACTAATTAGTACAAGTGCTTCCAATATAAATCTAGTGAGTATTGTCTATGAAGAACTAAATATTTGGAAGAGTGAACTACAAGTATAGATTGCTAGAGATCAAGAATATACGACAGAGTATGTAATTAGAGAGCGTAAGTAAGTAAGGTTGTTTGTTCTCTTGATTCTTAATGATATATATTGTTGTAGAGTGGTTTCTTGAGTAGTTGCATCCATTAACGAGGGATCTATAGTTGCTTCTATTGATGATGAAGACTTGCAGCAAAGAGAAGCGGAGATGTCTATTCAAATTTGGCAGTTGAAGTCCATATTTAAAACCCGAGTTTGAAATCAGACATATGGAATATGTTTCAAACATCTGATGCTATATATATATATATATTTGAATATAGTAGTAGATCAGATGTCTGAATGCAGTTGCCAGACATCTAGTTCAGTTTGTCTGTTGTTCAAACGTCTGGCTTGTGCACCCAGATGTCTGATATTGTGCATATTAGTTTTTGTCCTCTTTTTCTTGTGATTTTTTGATCCTATTGACTTGTAGTCTCTTGTAGTGTTCTTTGAGCCTTGTTCTTGTCTTTCTAGTGATGTTGCTCTAGCAAGTACCTATATATATATGCATATTTGATTTCCATTGTACAGTTGTTGTCATCAAAATAGTAGATTTGATTTCCTAATAGCAGCAACCCTTGGATGGTTCCAAATAAGTGAGAGTACTTTCTTTCCGCTTGGTGCCCTGCCTAGATGATGAAGATAGACCATATATATGTTGTTTAAAGAGGCATAACTATTCGGATGAAGCTGGACAAGGGCAAGCTTCATGAACTGGAGAACGAGCTAGATGAAGTGATTGAAAAGAGGGATGCATCCAGATTGACAAATGTACCAATTGCAAGCGGTTTAGCCCTTGAGCGGACCATGAGTCCGGTGAACGGGGTCTGGAACTAGAACGTCTTCGAAAGGGATTCGATGACTTTCTCAAATTCTTCCAACAAATTTATCTAACTTAAACATGGGAGATTTCGAAGGATTGTCTAGAACTATAGCACCTCCAAGAACGGCATTGAGGGCAATCATCACTGGCTACATCTGTTATCACAAAAGGAACCATCTCTAGAGACTACCTTGTCAGACGATGAGGTGATTTCGAAGGGAAAGATGACAAAGCAGATGGTGCTGAAAATGTAATGGTGGAGGCTGACTCTGTTGTAGGTGGAACAAACTCTAAGGTGGACTGACTTACACCCATCGCCTTGATAGGCAAGGAGAGTCAACAAACTATAAATATAGAAAACTTCATTAATGAACAAGGTCATGTAGAGTTTAACTTTGGTCTCCATGCAAAAATAAAACCATGTGTGGTGATACGTAACTCAACGGATGTTAATATGTAGTGACCAATTGGATCTTATACATTGACGGTGGCGGTACTATATAACTCAATCCATACAATGTGCATTCTATATTCAAAGCACAGTGAATGTGAACACTCTATAGATAACTCACTCATGCTGGAAAATGAGGGCCCTTGCAAAATATAACCTTATTTTGGATTTTACTCATTATTGTGTAATTTATGATAATAGAACCATCGTCTGAAGCGACATTAGATTTCACTTTACAGGGACACAAGGGTGAAGTGTCTGACCGAAAATGATGATGATAAGGTTTATTGAATGTCGAAGTGCATTTGATGACAGTTATTTGAAATCATCCTATAGGAACTCGATCATAAAACTTCAATCGATCAAAATTTCTCAAGTCATGCACTATTCCCTTTGTACTTAGAAAATTTTTGGCCAAAATTTTAAAATCCTAAGACGTGTAAGGAAACCCAAAGTAAAGCTTTGAAAACCCGATAGTTGTCCAATAGGAAATTAATATGGAAATAGATTCGAGTCCGATAAGGAAATTCATGAGAAAAACATTAGTCAACTTGGGGGTATTCAAAGTCTCTCATATTTGGTTTCTTCCCATGTCATGGCTAAGTGAAATTGGGGAAGATGAAGTTCCAAGTTGTAGTAGAGTGCAAGATTGATGGTCAAGGACAGTCACACGGGAACTTAAACCACCATCGCCTATCTAAGGACAAAGATGCAGTCAATGATGATATATGAACAAACAATTGAGGTGAAACTCCAATCAAATTAGGGAAAGGGAGTTCAAATTGGACCTGAGTCAAATGAGCAGATGTAAGCGATGCTGGCAGATGATCTGAGGTAAAGAAATGAGTAGGGGAGATGGAGTTTGGCCCTAGATTAAAGGTCGATGATGGTTAAAAGCTTGGTTTCGCAATTGGAAGTCACTGAAGTAATGAAGCTAAAAGAAAGAAATAGAAATACTTAAGTAATTTTAGAATCATAGAATTCATCTCAAAAAGTGGTACCGAGTCATACTTCTCGATTCAGTACCGAGTTTAAAAAGAAATAAAAAGTGACGCGATGTAAAAATAAAATATGCTTTGGAATTGGAATCATACTTGACAAAAAAATGAAAGAACTTCTAGACTTTCCAAAATCCAGGTAACGAACTTGAACAGCATGCTTTAGCACTTACATCATCTAAGGGATATAAATCCATAATCGTTCCAAGTGATGCGACGATAACAACAGAACATGCTACTCTGAAAAGTAGGTCAATAGATGAAAACTATTTAGATCAGAGTTTGAGGTCATAACTTTTCTTGATCCTAAGCATACCCTGTTAACACAAAGTATACTTTCGAGGGCATGTGTTTTCCTGCTTTTGAACCAAGCCGTATCTGGAATTAGAACCAATGAATGTTGGGAAGTAGTTCAGGATTCCAAGATCTTAAATCCGGAAAGCAGAATCCAATTAAAGTCAAAAAATATCTATGCATAACCTTGCTTATCACTTGAAGATAGCTACTCATTTCATAGATGAACCAAGTGGTGAAAGGTAAAGCTGCAACATACAAGTCAAAGTGCCAACTCGATACTGGGTTGTAACCCTCAACACGGCACAGAGTCATAAAGCTGATCAACATTCCTACTTCAAGGAGTCAAAGTTCAAATATAAAGCAAAGCACTAAAAAAAGACAAGTCACAAGTCTGTACCGACTTGTGAGGTTCAACTTAGTGCTGAGTTGAGAAGTTAGATGTTGAGTTGGCTATGATCTTCCTTTGGAGCCTTTTACCAAATGTGATGAACATGAGGAGATGATTTCAAAGCCAAATTCACTGATCTTCATCTATAAAAAGAAGAAGAGAGGCACCAAAACATGATCTTTTCTTATTTTCCAAATTTATAAATTTTACCCAGATACTTTACTAAATCCTTACCTAAGTTGTAAGCAAACGAATTGTAAAATCACAGTTGTAAAGATCATTGAAGTTATTAACAAAGCTTAAGTAGACATAGTCCAGTGTATTTTCCAAACCATTGTAATTCCCTTGTGTTATTTACCTCATTTTTCATTTTTCTTCATTAATCTCTACTTATAATCCGTTGAGGTGAACTTCTGGCCCAAACAATCGTTATTTTCTATCTAACGCAAAATGCTTCATTTTTAATGGAATCTAGAATTAACCAATTTTATGCAGTGTTACTCTATTGTTGGAAAACGTAACCATTAAAAGGTCAGAGGTATTATAATTAATTAATATTATTCTCATACCCTTAACTAAAGATTTAAGTTAGCATGAACTAAATTTGTTCTTCATTCCCATTTTACCCGTAGAAAGGTATCTAGTAAAACCCAAAGAGCCTCGTATTCTTGTGTCTACTTGAACCATGAAAGATGTAAAATTAGAATCGTAATTGCATTATTCACTCATTAACATGTGGACAAATGTTAAAAATAGATGTATATCTTTTAGGATTTATAGTGCTTAAGGAATTGAAACTCGGCAAATCTAAAAATTACTTAAAGAGGTAGCATACCGAAGATAAAATGATACACAGAAAGGCCATGTATGTTTAGAATCCAACACATACTAAAAAGGTGAAGCGGATGAAGAAGCATGATTTCAAAATTAAGATTATGATTGAGGACAGATATCGAAAAAAATGCCCAAATTAAATGGGTTATGGAAGGGGATGGAAAATAAAAAATCAATGACATTATCAGGAAGAAGAAGAATTTATAGTTTATAAAAGACATGTACCTTTGATCACTCAAGGGTAGAATCCCAATAAATATAGAAATGACAAATTTGACACATAGTAAAAGTCTCATACTTATAAACTTAGTTTTTCATATGGATGAAGAATATTTTGCAGATTATAGAATAGCCAAATGCAAGTATGCGCAATGGACTTAAGTCACTAGTACATTAGAATAGGGCGAATAGTATGTCAACTATTTAAAAATTAACTTGAAAATAAGTAAATTATCTACTTGAAAAACTAATAAAATCAAAAAATAATCATTAAATAATAAAGATACCATGATATTTATACTAGTTTGAATATCCAATCTTATATTCGGAAAGATGTTTAGAGACGATTTTGAGTTAAATGAAGAAGAATTTTAGAAAATATTCCTATGGGAACTTTAGCATAATTTCTACCACTCAATAGACTTATTGAACAACTCTTGTATCTTTATCTTTGAAACGCTTGTGTTTTAATCATTGTGAGTCAAATATCTTTCATTGATTTGATTCCTTTCTTTATATGTGTGTGTATTTGTGTTTGTTTGGTGTGTGTATGTGTGTGTATTTCTTTTATTTGCTTGATTTCAATCAATGAGTATCTTATATATCTGTGTATAACATCTAATACACCTTAAAATTCTGGATAGGTTGAAGGAAAGTTAGCATTAATATTCATATGGTTGTTGTCATCGGAATCAACACTTAGGGTTTAATAATGATGAAAACCATATAAATATTTAAGAGATAATACATAGTATCTTTTACTTTTGACTCCCTGTAACTTAATGCACCCCCCTTAACATATCTTGTACATTTGTACTATCCTCTCCCCTTTATCATCAACAAAAATGGACAGAAAATGAAATGATGATCATAATTAGACAAAATGTATAGAGTTTGCATGTAGAGTTATATCTAAATATGTTATATAAAGAATCATAAAGAAGATAAAAATCAATACAAATTAAGAAATAATATACGTAAATTTGAACAATAATATTAATAAGTGTATTGAACTATATGATATAATGTTGATGAGAAAACACATAATTAAGGCAAATAAAACAAAAAAACTTAATACAACAAGAAACGTATACATGTGTTAATAGGAAAAATATGAACATAGATTTTTATGGCTTATTTATAGGACTTTGAAATTTTCAATGATTCGGACCAAAAATATGATCTAGAAAGACACTATCCTTCCATTTTTCTTACTATCTATGTCCATTTCATCATTTGGTATTTCTTTGGAGCAAGAAGATTTAGGAATATTCAATTTCATTCTCTCTTTAAGAGCATAAGAGATGAAATAACAATGGTTAAGCAAACTACTTTTCTTGCATATGTACCATACTTTATAATTATGTTTAAGATTTTTAAGGTTTTTCATGACAACATACAATTCTATTTTGAATGATTGAAGTTTCTTTCTCTAATTCCCCATTATTTTTCTTTATAATACTTTGATTAATGTCCATTTTGATGGGTAAACTTTAAAAGTAAAGAGAAGTGAGCGATGAAGGGAAAAAAATAAGTTTCCTGCAAGAAAATTGTGTTTTTAAAGAGACAAAATGAAATAATAATTATTCTCAGGTTTGAAATAACAAGTTTGAATTTGAAAATATTATTACTGAATTCTGACACTATAAGCCGACATATGTCTTGCATGTATGTCGAATATAGTGCTTGGAATGTACATTTTCTTTTAAATTTGTTGTTTACAAGATTTTAAAGTAATGTTTATATATAAAATATATTTTCTAAAGAACAATAAAGTGAAAAATATCAAAACATAATGAATTTACAATAAGAGAATATTTCACTAATATGTCAATTCAAATGCAAAATACATGAGAACAAACATGATAAAACAAAGTCCAAATGCAAGTAAAGAATGAAATATGAGAATTAAGGCCTAGATAGTTGTTTTCAAAATGTTAATGACGAGGATGATTATAGGCCCTCTCGATTTTTTTCTAATACATCTCAAAAAAATATATTGATTTTATTGGATATATCTAAAATTCTTTTTGCTCATGGAGTGCTTAAGCTTTCATTGCTTTACATGCATCTATTAATGCCTAATAATATCGCATTGTAGTAGTATGGCCTCTATCAAATCAATGCTTTCTAACAATGTATCTTCCTCCTCATCTTCTTCTCCTTCTTTAATTTCCATTTTTGTTGAAATGGTACTTCATATACAATATGTCACTGGGGCAACATATCACATGTCAATGTACGTTTGAATCATGCTACGCAAGTTTCGAACTAGTGACCTTTCGCACTAAAGCCGAATCACTTAACCACTTGGACAATGGTACTTGTCTAATTTCCAATTCTTATGCCTTATCCTTTCCAATATCTTTCCGTCCTTTCTTCATTTTCAATAAGTAATTCATATGATTTAATATATAAGGGATGTGCTAAAAAGTTGTGTGCTCTTCTTTATTTACAGCGGATCGTATATTTTTCTCAAAAAGAGATGTGCTAAAAAGGAATGTTTCTTTTGTCAAAGATTTTTGGATTACAATTTGTTCCACCTCTTAGGCCTAAAATTTAGTCAAATATACTCTATTATATAATGTATATTCATGACTAAATATTTTGTTTACCACAAAATCGAAACAAACAACTTATGCCAAATTTATTTTGCTTTTGATAAAGATGAGATAATGAGCCTTAAAAACTTTATGAGTAAGATCGTTATAACTACCCGTTCTTGGAGCAATACTTTATTGCAAAATGTGACCCATAAACTAAGTTTAAGTCTCAAATTTCTTTACTTTAAAATTCAACACTTTGCCACTTTCAAAATGATTATAGATTATTGCATGATTATTGTAATTAATTTCAAAGTGTCGGAGTTCTTGGGCATTGCTTTTGCAACCAAGTACACCAAGTAATCGAGCATACAAAACAATTTTACTCTTTTATATTACTCCATATATCTCCATCATTTTCTTCCTGAACATTTCTCGTTAAGTCCAAAAAATAATTTGACAAAACTTGAATTGAAAATAAATAATTTTGAGAAAGACCGGTCAAACCAAAATTTCTTTTTTGTAAAGCAAGATTTTGTGAACCATCGGAGTTAAAAACATTGAAATTTACAAAATCGACCCTAAAAATTTCATGCAAACTCACCATACTCCATGTAAGTTTCAATGGAGACTTCATCAATATAAAGCCAATTTGTGGGATTGAGAGCGAACTTTGGATTTTCTCTAGAGGGGAAAGCTTTGTTTAATGTAAAGCATAGCGAAAGTTGAAAAGAAGAAAATGTTTATATTTGAAATAAGTTTTGAGATGAAGAATACACAAAATAGACGTGAATATATACACAATAAAAGGGTTTAGTCATGCCCTACAATAGTCTAATAGATGCCTTTTTAAATTTTCAATTTAATGTAAAAGGGAGGGAATTTCAAAAGTTTATATTTGTTTTAAAATGATTCTTTCATGTATGTCAGCATATGTATATTCCTTATTTCAACATACTCTGCTTAAGATGTCCTCACCTTATTTTAAACCAATCTTCATTGAATAAAATCACATCATTTCAACATCATTGTTTGTTTGACTATTCTTATGTAGGAAAAATACCTAGTAACAATTTTTAATGATCTACTCGCATGGTATTTTAATATGATAAATATAATTCTTGTTTTTTCCTCGAGAAATAATTTTTAATTTTGATTTAAAATAATGCATGGGTTCTTTTTGAAACATATTTTATAATTATTATCACATGGATGACTAATACTTAATGATTTATATTATAATTTGTAATAAACAAAACAGTATAAGTAAGGGGAGTTTTATAATTTATAGTATTTTAATAATGTATGAGTTCTTTATGTTCAATTTTTAACAAATAAAGAAAAATATTGTAGCGACTCGCCGTTCGGTACCCCTTGAGTTGTTAATAATTCATCCTAGTTCAAGCCAAATGATGTGCATGTAAATGTGCACATTTTTACCACCATATTTATTCTATTTAAATTAAATAAATGATCATATTGGGTATTTTAACTTGTTTTAACCAAAATTCATTTTAATTCCAAATTTTCACATATTCATCTTCATATAGGGGCAAAACGGTCATTTAAGTGCATATATTTTTTTGAGAAAAAATTGATTGGAAATTTATATATATTTTTGTAGGAAAATGGTCTCAAATAGGAGTTGTTTCATGAAGAAATATGCATGCACAAAGAATATAAAGGAATGAAGATGGAAATAATTCAAAGTGAAGATTATGGAGGACCCCACCTACCCACCTACCTTAATGTACAAATTAAAGGCTAATGCACATGCTTTTGGACTTAATGGCTTCATGTACACTTAATGGGGGATTAAGACATGTTAATGATTACTTGGCCTCCACACTTCCTAAGGGGCATTTTGGGCATTCCCCAAAAAAGTGAGTTAGGGTTTCTAACTTGTATAAATACCCCTTATGTTTCATGTAGCCATCTTCCTCTTAGTTAGTTAGTTTTAGTTTAGAAAATAAATCAAATCTCTCTTTCTTTGCATGGCTACTAAGCCATGTCTTCTCTTATGTAATTCTTTTTTTTTTATGCAACTTCAATATATGTTCTTTTTCTTTCATGTTTCTTTTCATGCTTATTTACTTTCATGTTGTAGTGTAGATCTCTTCTCTTTTATGCAAGTAGAATAATTTTTCCTTTCATTTTGCTCTTTTTTTCCTCTTCTTTTTATTCAATGTTGTTTGCTACATTTGTTCATATGATGACAAATATGAGAGGCTAAACCCCTTCAATTTAGGGGTAATGAAGCTCTTTAATCATGTAGCTTCAACTTAATTTGATGTTTATGCTCTCTTTTTGTGGTTAATGAGAATGATTGAAGTGGTTTAATGATGTTGTTTAGCTTTGAATTTGATAGTCTATGTTGTTCATAACAAATAGGCTATACTTAAACAAACAAAACACAAATTGCCTCTTCATCTACATATGATTATGGCAAAGAAGTGATTGTTGAAATTAAAATTTGATGGCTTATATTTCTAATTAATAGTTACTAGGCCATGCTTAAGATAGATTTTGCTTTCAACTTTGTTGTCATATTTTATGAGATTTAAAAGTGTATTGCTGGTTGTGTTATAGTTTGATGGTTTATATTGGGCTAATTAATAGCACAAATATATCATACTTATGATAAACACATCAACTAATTACACTAATGAAAAGAAAAGAGAGATCATAACTTCATTTTGTTGATTTATATGATCTAGAGAGTGGATTTATCTCTAAATTGTTCTTTTGACTCTCATATTATTATCATTTTCTTTTGCTAGTTTTTGTTAGTTTCTTACATTTTTATCTAATCACACTTTCAACTTTGGTTAATTTGATTGAATAGAATTTTAAAATCATCAATTCCCTGCGGATCGACCCGTATTCGCCGCGTGCTACATTCGTACACCGTGCCCTTGCGGTTATTTTTATTTCTAAATTCGTTCGACGGTTTTCTAAACCAATAGAATTTCCGTCGACGAACAAGTTTTTGGCGCCGTTGCCGGGGAATTGTTTTGATTTTGATTTTCTATTCTTCGGATTATTTTTGTGTGATTTTATTTGTGTGTTTGTTTGCATATTAAAAAAAAAAACTTGTGTGTTTGTTTTGTGAATGTTGCTTCCATTTTGCTTTGTTAGTTTGTAGCCTTTTCTATTTTTTCATTTTTGCATTTCAATTAAAAAAAAAAACTTCAAAAACAAAAAAAAACAAAAAAGTTTTTGTTCCATTTTATTTTCAATTACATTTGCATTTACATTGTATATTAAAAAAAAAAAGCACTGTTCACAATTTCTGTTTACATTTCACTGTTACAAAACTGCTCACTTTTCTGCCTGCACAGTGTAACATCTGTGCATTCCCTCTCCTTCCCACTGCCTTCATACAACACACTGTCTTCATTTCTCCTCGGCCAAACTTGCCTGCACATCCCCTTCTCTGTCCATACAGCCATCAACAGATTGCACATTCCTGTGCTCCTACCAGCATCACATCCTCCAAACTTCACTGCATTCAACTACTTCCAACAACATACAGCCTTTCTTACTGCTGCTGTCACTCCTCATCCACCCCATCAAACAAACGACAGGCAGTAGTTCCACCACCCCTTCCTGTTACATACCTCAATATCCACTCCACATACCAACTCATCTACCCACTGTGCACATATATACAATACATAAGACCACCACCATACAGTTGCAACTGCACTTCCTGACTTCTGTCATCACTGTCGTTGCTTCTTCCCACTGTCTTACTTCATAGTGATCTTCCACAGTCAATACTGTCATTCATCACTTCTCTGATATCCACCGCAGCCTCCCATTGATACACCATTCCCATACCCTCTGCAACCTACCATCACTGCCCAAACCAGTCCTTCCTACAGCAGCTTCAACACTGCCTTCAACAAACAACTACACCCAAATACAACATCAATACATACCACTTCCATTCATCAAACTGCTGTGCAACGTACTCAACTCCCCCCCGCTACCCGTTCACCCAATTGCTGCTCTGTCACCCCCTATTCATTCCCACCACTACAAAGCCTCCCTGAGCTGCCGCAGTTATCACCAGAAAACTGCTCACCCATCTGCACGTATAAAAACTGACAAAAACCATACCATACCAAAACAAAAACCTGTTGCCATCAACTCTTCAGTTACTTCACCACGAAATCGACCATCACCCAGCAACCAAACACCTCGAATCCCTCCACCACCCTGCAGTCATCGAAGCAACTCGCCGCGACCCTATTGCCGAATCGCCTTCATCCAGATATTCCATCGAAAAACAATCGGCAAGCACCAAATCGACCGCGAGCATTAAATCTCCCAAGCCCCAAATCCACGACTTCAATTCACCCAAACTCCATCCCCTCGATTCCGCAATACTACCACCAAGCAACCGAAGCCAGTACCCATCGCCTTCCTATGCTTATCCTATCGCCTCACCGTATCACTGCAAATCAAACCGCAGCTCCACCTTCAACCTTACCTGAAATCGCGAATCCCAATCCCCTTGAAGCCGCTATCTACTTGTATTGAGTCGTGTGAGACCTGATTTTGATTTCGAGTTGAGAGTCAGTTTTGTGAATTGTTATTGAGATATTATTTTTCGAATTCGAAGAATTATATGAAGTAAGAAGCTGTTGATTTCGTATAAAGAAAAAAAAAGGGGAGAAAGTAAGTTGTGAGCTTTGCTGTTATTTGGGCCGGGGTAGCTGTTGTAGGCTTGTACACTGTTTTTATTATTATTATTATTTGCTTTCTTTTGTTGTTATTTGTTTTGTTTCTTGTGTTTTATTTTATTTTTCTTTTCTCGTCTATTTTTTTTTTTAAAGTAAAACCCTACTTTGAAGTTTCCTTCCCAAAAAAAAAAAAAAATTTCGTATTTTTGTAAAAAAAAAGGTGGGGTTGTTGTGAATTTGTTTGGGTTTAGTTTGTTCTATTTTTTTTTCTCGTTTGATTTAGTATTTCTTTGATATAAAAAATTGTATATATTTTGTTTTTATTTCAGGTTGACAAAACAGAATTTCAGAAGAAAAGGAGCTGTTACTATAAAACTGCTGCGCTTGCTTGTTTAAAAAAAAAAGTTTTTTGCTTTCATCTCTAGTTTGCATTTTCCTTGCATTGTTCGTTGCTTGCATTTGCATTTTATATAAAAAAACAAAAATCCATTCTTAGTTGCATTGTTAATACACGTTTAATTTTTTCTTTGCATTTCATCTTAGAATTTTAAATAATAATAACAATGGCTCTTAATTGTATATTGACAATTTGTCTTCTTTGAACAATTTAATTTCTTGGTGTCTAGGCTACGGCAGAGCAATAATCAGTTATAAATATTATGGTGATTCGTAAATATTATACTGAATTGTTTCTCTGAAGGTACTTAAACCTTCGGCTGCATTGCTACGGTGATTCGTGGTGCACCGATAAATCCTATCCGTTACCTGGCTGAGAACTATCTTGTTTATCTAAGCCAATTTGTGATTATACTATTTTGGGTTAACATAGGATAAATCATTTGTAATTAACCCTTGCATTCATTTAGGTGCATTAGTTCATGCATATTTTAAAAAAAAATCAAAAATCCAAAACTAAAAAAGTGTAAATATTCCTTTTATATTCCTTTGAAATTTTAAAACTCTTTTCAAAAAAAAGTCCAAAAAAAAAAAAAAATTAGAAAAACAAACAAAAATCCAAAAAAAAAAAAAACTTATCGAAAACAAAGAAAAAAATTTGAAAAACAAAAAAACCAAACAAAAATCAAATTTTCATTTTGAAAAATAAATTCTACTTGTAAATATTTTCTTTATAAAAAAAGAACCAAAAAAAAGAGTAATCTTGAAAATGTCCGAGTTTCCTCTTTCTTACTCACTTGAACTTAACGGTGGAAATCAATATAATCCATACGAGTTTACTCCAAATTCATATGGATATTTTAACAACAAATTTTGTGTAAATAATTCAAATTTCAAACAACAAAATTTTCAAAACGATGACCAACCTTCGACTCTTGAAAATAGCATTGAAATGATTTCATCTTTACTCGAACTTTCTACACGTAAAAATCAAGAGATAAATGATTTATGTAATTCTTATTTGTGTAATAACTCGAGTCAAGGATTTCAAAATTTGAATTCAATTCAAAATTCAAACGATTACGATTATAACCCATGCCAATTTAATTTCGAACTCCAAAATGAATTTCAAACTCAACATGAAAATGGGAACAACTTTTCAAACGAATTTGGCAATGGGAAAAGTTTCAATTGCGATACGATTGAAAACTTTGGTTATCAACAAATTCAAAGTGAAAATTTTCAAATTAATAATCATGAATTTGATTTTGTTGACGAAATGGAAAAAGATAACGGGGATTTATTACTTGAAAAATACAAAACTTATCGTGAAAATCATAACCAAATCTCAACCCACGAAGAATCAAATAATAATCTACCGTTTATCAAAATTGACAATTGTTGTTCTCAACAAATCCAAATCGAAAATTTTCAAGTTAATAATTACAAATTTGACTTTGTTGAGCAAATGAATGAAATTTACGATGATCACACAAATTTGTTGATTAAAACATTGGAAAATTTTCGTGAGAAACAAAATCAAGTTTCAATGTGTGACGAGTCAAACGATAATCCATCTTTTACCCAAATCGATGATTTTCAAACAACAACTTTTGAAACTGAAAATGATGATCTTAACGAAGTTATTGAAAAGACGGTAATTGTGTTGGATTTCAATTCTTTTGAGGGTGAGAAACTCGATTTAAATTTCAATCTTCCTTTTTCTGAAAATTTGAATACACCAACTTTGAATTTTGAACTTGAGACATGTAATAAAGTTGTTGATAATCCAATAAAGGAAGACGAGTTTAATGAACATGAATTTTTTGGACTTTTGGATGACGAGTTGTTAAATTCCGAAGGGGAAGATGAAAATCACCATTTTGATTTTGAAATCAATAATTGTGAAAATGTTTTCAATGATAAGCTTGAATTTCAAATTGGTGAAAATAAACTTGAACTTCAATCAATTGTTTTGTCGACCCTGAAAATCATCGAAAATAAAACAACTCGTACGATTTTTAATAAAACGACATTCGTTTTTCCAAATCGACAATCAACTTCAAATTCTTTTACGATTTGGTTTTTCGTGCTTAAGCCGTGTCTCACACATTTGACGAGACAAATGAATTGGTCTTTGGAAGACCGTTTCATTTACTTTTTGACTATGTACTTTCTCATCTCTTGTAAATAGTAATCTTTCATGTAAATATAGGATTTTTATTTTATTTTTCTCCTTCCATTTGGGTTGACTGTGGGGACACAGTCAAAATCAAGTGTGGGGGGGGGGGACTCATCTTCATTTTTTTTTCATGGTTTATTTTTGCTTTAAAATCAAAAAAAAATCAAAAAAAAAATCCAAAAACATATTTTCTTTTGATTTATTTTTAAAAGAAACACTATAAGATAAATATATGGCTTTGGTTTATTAAATTGAATTTTTTAAAAATTTATTGGTCTTAACAAAAATAAAAATGAAGTTTGATTACAAATAATAATGGTTTAGCTAGTATCTAGGAAGATTCATATGTGTTAATTATGAAGTACATCCTAATTGAAAATCTTTGTTTTAAAAAGTGGTTGATTTAAAGTAAAGGATATAACATTTTTTTTTGTCTTCTAAGTTAAATGGTGCTAAGATGATTTTGCAAAACTCTCTCTCAAAAAAATAAAAAATAATAATAACATCCAAGTATTCACTCTCATTTAAAAGTCCTCACGGTTATGCATGGGTGATTACTTGGAATTTTTGATTATGCGCTTTCATACTCATTTAAAAGTCCTCACGGTTATGGTGTATGGAACACATGTAAAAAAAAAGACTTAATAAAAACCACCTACGGTCGATAGTGTATGCATGAAAGTGTGTGCACTCGCCATGCTCTGTACTCCCCTCACATAAGCCCGAAAGGCAGTGCATGGGTGGTATATCCGGCCTCAGTTTATCTGAGCTAGGTGAGTAATTTTTCTTGAAAATAATGAGGGAGCAAGAAATTGAAATCCTAGCACTATTTTTACTTATTTGATTTGATTTGTTATTGAAAAGAAATGAAAATACCACTTTGATAAACTTTGATAATCAACTAAGGATCCATTTTATAATTACACTTTGTTATCAACCGAAACAACAAGTTAAACTATTGTCTATTTGTTATGATAACTTGATTTTTGTTGGAAATTTTGACGAGTAAATGACATAAATTTTTAGGATAATAACCAAAACCTATATTTAACTTATTCGTGTCAATTTAAAAATAAATCCTTCATTTGTAAATATTTTCAAAAACTTGCATTCATCTCTTTGTAAATAAATCTTGCATTTGTAAATATTTTCATCCTGCATTTGGATTTTGTGGGTAGTATCCGCTGAAAACCCTCACGAGACAACACTCGTCCTACTGGGGACACCCAGAGGTTTAACGGATTATTGCATACGCTCAATGCAATCGTGCTCCCTACGAAAACGGATTTATCTTAGTTTTAGTTTATTCGAGGACGAATAAAAAGATAAGTGTGGGGGTATTTGATGTGCACGTAAATGTGCACATTTTTACCACCATATTTATTCTATTTAAATTAAATAAATGATCATATTGGGTATTTTAACTTGTTTTAACCAAAATTCATTTTAATTCCAAATTTTCACATATTCATCTTCATATAGGGGCAAAACGGTCATTTAAGTGCATATATTTTTTTGAGAAAAAATTGATTGGAAATTTATATATATTTTTGTAGGAAAATGGTCTCAAATAGGAGTGGTTTCATGAAGAAATATGCATGCACAAAGAATATAAAGGAATGAAGATGGAAATAATTCAAAGTGAAGATCATGGAGGACCCCACCTACCCACCTACCTTAATGTACAAATTAAAGGCTAATGCACATGCTTTTGGACTTAATGGCTTCATGTACACTTAATGGGGGATTAAGACATGTTAATGATTACTTAGCCTCCACACTTCCTAAGGGGCATTTTGGGCATTCCCCAAAAAAGTGAATTAGGGTTTCTAACTTGTATAAATACCCCTTATGTTTCATGTAGTCATCTTCCTCTTAGTTAGTTAGTTTTAGTTTAGAAAATAAATCAAATCTCTCTTTCTTTGCATGGCTACTTAGCCATGTCTTCTCTTATGTAATTCTTTTTTTTTTATGCAACTTCAATATATGTTCTTTTTCTTTCATGTTTCTTTTCATGCTTATTTACTTTCATGTTGTAGTGTAGATCTCTTCTCTTTTATGCAAGTAGAATAATTTTTCCTTTCATTTTGCTCTCTTTTTCCTCTTCTTTTTATTCAATGTTGTTTGCTACATTTGTTCATATGATGACAAATATGAGAGGCTAAACCCCTTCAATTTAGGGGTAATGAAGCTCTTTAATCATGTAGCTTCAACTTAATTTGATGTTTATGCTCTCTTTTTGTGCTTAATGAGAATGATTGAAGTGGTTTAATGATGTTGTTTAGCTTTGAATTTGATAGTCTATGTTGTTCATAACAAATAGGCTATACTTAAACAAACAAAACACAAATTGCCTCTTCATCTACATATGATTATGGCAAAGAAGTGATTGTTGAAATTAAAATTTGATGGCTTATATTTCTAATTAATAGTTACTAGGCCATGCTTAAGATAGATTTTGCTTTCAACTTTGTTGTCATATTTTATGAGATTTAAAAGTGTATTGTTGGTTGTGTTATAGTTTGATGGTTTATATTGGGCTAATTAATAGCATAAATATATCATACTTATGATAAACACATCAACTAATTACACTAATGAAAGGTAAAGAGAGATCATAACTTCATTTTGTTGATTTATATGATCTAGAGAGTGGATTTATCTCTAAATTGTTCTTTTGACTCTCATATTATTATCATTTTCTTTTGCTAGTTTTTGTTAGTTTCTTACATTTTTATCTAATCACACTTTCAACTTTGGTTAATTTGATTGAATAGAATTTTAAAATCATCAATTCCCTGCGGATCGACCCGTATTCGCCGCGTGCTACATTCGTACACCGTGCGCTTGCCGTTATTTTTATTTCTAAATTCGTTCGACGGTTTTCTAAACCGATAGAATTTCTGTCGACGAACACCAAACTGCACGAAAGAGCGAATAACTTGGGTAAAAGAAGAAGATGTAGAAGAAGAAAATAGAAAATGACATCATAATCTCATAATCACAGCGGAACAAAATATAATGTATAATAACTGCTTTAAATACAAAGAAATCTGTATTGTTACATATACATACCATTATCAGAGTACAACAATCATCCATCAGTATGGAGAGCTTATTATTTAACCTTGCACAACGGAAATAATAGTCGGGTACGAAAGTACGTCTCTCTTATCCTGCTCGTCTCCTGAGCTCCATAGTATCATGTCCTAAATCTGTAAGACTCGGTCTGACCCAAGCATCATAATGAAACAACACTCAAGTCAGTCTGTGACGCCCCACCTCTATGCTCACAATAACAAAGAGTATTAAATGAAATACTGTCTGTTATTACGAAAAATAAGGTTGGATAGGAGCAGCCATCCGTATTTAGGCCTTACACTAGTATTGTTTATCTCGATAGGAGTGGTATATATTCTTTATTTTTTTTCATCTCTGTATATTTACTCCCATCGACATATCCAATTCCAGTATAAAACGAACTACGATGGTCCATAATAGTTTAGGACAATATATATAATAATAACGTAGATAAGCTAAATGCGGAACACAGATAATAACAAATTTCATATATATATATAACTGAAATCAGTTACAATACACGTGATACAATACATATGATACAACTACAACTGTCGACACAGGATGTTACATATATAAGTACATTAATATGATCAATATACATGAATACGTATCATCCTATACTATGACAACAACTACTCCAAAAGGTATAAAGAGACTTCATAGCTCAATCAGCAACCCAAAGCAAGATATCTACAACCTGTAATAACTCGGTCTGACCCAAGTATTACATTCAAAAGAAAATAATACATGGGTCGGTCTAATTCAAACTCAGTTATTAATGCATAGAAGCAATAATAATTAAATAATCAAATAGACGACAGTCACAATAAATCTCGTCTATCCAATCCTTTAATAAGAAATCAGATAACGGTAAATACAACACGTAATAGTGTTAAACAACAAATCAGCAAATTCAAATTGCCAACGAAGATAAACGAAAAGATTATCAATGAAGATAATTTAGAAAACAACAGGATTGCCTAAACAGCAATTAACAACAAAATCTAATTATTAAATAAATAATTAGAAACTCATAATCTAATTATCAAATAGATAATTAGACAACAACAAAATGATCAAATTAAACCAATTCAAAATGCAATTTAAAATATTGAATTGAACACATGAAACAATTCAAACAATCGAAATATCACTTAAAACATCAATACTCAATGGCTACAGTACACGCTCACGTGTACTGCCTCGCCAATACAACATATGAAATACGCAAAAGATCAATGAATCAAAAGCAAATGCACCAACTCAAATCAAAATGAACCAGATGGAACTGCAACAGTAAGGATAGCATCCATCCAGTAACCATCAAATGAACAAAGTGCACATGAAGGCATAGTGAAAATTCACAATCAAACACAAGGTCAAACCCAAAAAACCGGATTCAACTCAAGCGTAATAAAATAATGTCACAACTTTCAACACAAGGTCAAATCCGAGCTACGAGCTGGATTCAACTCAAATGTAATTAGAAAACAAATCCAATTGCATCTATGCAATGCAAACCAACAAGGACAAGACTGCATTCAAAACGAAACTGCATTCACCAATGAATGCAACATTACATAAAATAGTAATGAGTCAGATATATCAGCATGAAGGAACCAGACCACAAAGGTAAACAAAGTGGTCAGGCAATTTAAATTCAAAGCAATGCCTAGGGCACAGTAAGTATACAACTACCAAACTGGGTCAAGCAAGTGCAACACAGTGACAAGCTACCCAGGTTCAAGGATGAATGATGCATCAGTACACGTGAGGATTAACTCGGTGCAATACAAAACAACCAGGGCACAATTGCAACAAAAAAAGAAGCTGCAACCACCACAAGTATTCAAGGACAAAACTGCAACCAAAAACTGCAGCCACCACAAGTATATAAAGTTGTAACTAAATCAGTAAACTCAAAACTCAAGAAAATTACACTGCAAAACTAAGAAAAGGCAGCAACAATTATTGTATCAAACTTTGATATCACAGAACAATAGAGGATGTGCACAAGTACAGGGGTCCACAGCAAATGCATGAGGGATTTTAAAAACATAGGTGTGACATGGCCATAGCTCTATGCAATAGCAAGTACACACAAATACATCAAACACAACATGATGCATAAATACAACAAAGACTCAAGAACCAAGTCGAAGCCATAAATGTAGATGAGCAAATTCACCAGAGGCATACTACATAACCAGAGGACTGTCTACTGATCAAAGTAGCAACAGTTTCAATCATGGTAGCAAAGTAAATTCAAACCCAGAAGTTATAGGAGGAAACATAAAATATACATATATACATCCATAATGTATGTACACATGTGATGTTATACCACAGATATGACACTACAGCTACTTAACAAACGTTAGATCAACTGAGTACAAGTAAGTGGGAAAGCAAGCACCTGAATGTGCAACAAGCACTCGAGTTAACAGAGGTGTATTAAACATCATCATATGAACCAATATCAAAATATAATTAAGACGAGTTCAAATATCATGGTACAGCAGTCAAGTATAAGTGGATATACAAGTAGTGTAAGCCGATATCGAAGTAAAAGAGTTCGAACCAAAACGTAGTTGCAAGTTCGAACAAATCCCAGAAATCAAGCCAAAAGCAACCGAGTAACCATAGCCGTGTTTTATCAAAATCAAACAAATCCAGGTTGACACAAATGGTCAAAGTCCATTGAATACAGTTCAATATCAATTTAATGGTGATGGCCGAAGTCAACACAAAATACCAACGACTTCGAAACCGTGGTGAACAATGGGAAACGGTGTCAAACAAAATCAAAACAGTGTCAACCAAGTAACACGAAAAGAACAAATTGAACAAGTCAGTAAAATCATCAACATCAAAACAAAAATCGAACGGCCGAAGCAGAGTTGAATTAGATGTGAGTGAAATAAATATCACTCACCTTAGAAGGAAGCAAAGACGAACTCGACCAACATCAAAGCAGCCAAACACAACACAAGGAGACGAACGATCGACGAAGCTACACGCATCTCAGAGACGAGCAACTATCGGCGGCTTCAAATTAAAAATCCCTAATTGCAAAGACGAAGAAAAAAGCTGCCATTAACATTTTCTTTTCGTTTATTTAGTTAGGGTTTTCGAATGAAATAAAATTAAAGGGGAACTGTATTTACATTAGATACACGACACCAAGGAAAACATGGGCCAAGATGATTTTAAAGCCCACATAATTCCTTACTCAAATTACTAAAGAATCACAACCCGATTTAAAGACTCCAAATAGCAATTAGCTAGCAAAACTTAATCGTCATTTGACGATAATTAATTGTTACAAAACCCCGGGTTGTTGCAGAATCCCCTCCTTATAAAAATTGCATCCCCGCAATTTTCATAATTAAGGTCGTCAATATCAATTATTTTCTAACATAAACTGGTTAAGCTAGAAAAATAAAGGTCAAGTACACAAATGCCAAAGAAATCTTTTAATTTCAATAAAAGAAATTCACAAATTCTCAACAAAATCTAATCATCAAGTAGATAATCAGAAAACATAATTATCCATTTATCAAAAACAATAATCAAAAATCTCATATCAACAATTATTTAATTATCAAAAACGATAATCAGAAATCTCAAATCAATAAATATCCAATTATCAAAAACGATAACCAGAAATCTCAAATCAATAAATATCCAATTATCAAAAATGATAACCAGAAATCTCAAATCAACAGATATCCAACTATCAAAAACGATAATCAAAAATCTCAAATCAACGGATATCTAATTATCAAAAACGATAACCAGAAATCTCAAATCAATAAATATCCAATTATCAAAAACGATAACCAAAAATCTCAAATCAATAAATATCCGATTATCAAAAACGATAATCAGAAATCTCAAATCAACAGATATCAATTATCAAAAATGATAACCAGAAATCTCAAATCAATAAATATCCAATTATCAAAAACGATAACCAGAAATCTCAAATCAATAAATATCTAATTATCAAAAACGATAACCAGAAATCTCAAATCAATAAATATCAAATTATCAAAAATGATAATCAGAAATCTCAAATCAGTAGATATCTAATTATCAAAAACGATAACCAGAAATCTCAAATCAATAAATATCCAATTATCAAAAACGATAATCAGAAATCTCAAATCAACAATATTGAATTATCAAAAACAATAACCAGAAATCTCAAATCAATAAATATCCAGTTATCAAAAACGATAACCAGAAATCTCAAATCAATAAATATCCATTTATCAAAAACGATAACCAGAAATCTCGAATCAACAAATATCTAATTATCAAAAACGATAACCAGAAATCTCAAATCAACAAATATCCAATTATCAAAAACGGTAACCAGAAATCTCAAATCAACAAATATCCAATTATCAAAAACGGTAATCAGAAATCTCAAATCAACAAATATCCAATTATCAAAAACGATAACCAGAAATCTCAAATAAACAGATATCCAATTATCAAAAACGATAACCAGAAATCTCAAATAAACAGATATCTAATTATCAAAAAAGATAACCAGAAATCTCAAATCAATAAATATCCAATTATCAAAAACGATAACCAGAAATCTCAAATCAACATATATCCAATTATCAAAAACGATAACCAGAAATCTCAAATCAAAAAATATCCAATTATCAAAAACGATAACCAGAAATCTCAAATGAATAAATATCCAATTATCAAAAACGACAACCAGAAATCTCAAATCAATAGATATCCAATTATCAAAAACGACAACCAGAAATCTCAAATCAATAGATATCCAATTATCAAAAATGACAACCGGAAATCTCAAATCAACAGATATCCAATTATCAAAAACGATAATCAGAAATCTCAAATCAATAGATATCTAATTATCAAAAACAATAATCAGAAATCTTAAATCAACAGATATCTAATTATCAAAAACGATAATCAGAAATCTTAAATCAACAAATATCTAATTATCAAAAACGATAATCAGAAATCTCAAATCAACAAATACCTAATTATCAAAAACGATAATAAAAAACAACAAATATCTAATTATCAAAAACGATAATTAAATCTCATAACAGCAAATATCTAATTATCGATACGATAATTAAATCTCATAACAGCAAATATCTAATTATCGATACGATAATTAAATCTCATAACAACAAATATCTAATTATCGATACGATAATTAAATCTCATAACAGCAAATATCTAATTATCGATACGATAATTATATCCCATAACAGCAAATATCTAATTATCGATACGATAATTAAATCTCATAACAGCAAATATCTAATTATCGATACGATAATTAAATGTAATAACAGCAAATATCTAATTACCTGCAGATAATTAGAAACAACAAATATCTAAAAGTCAATTAAGATGACTAGAAAATCAACATAAAAGGTTGGATCGATCCCATCAGATGGTGAGCTTTAGCTACGCCGCACGTGCATCAAAAAATGGCCGAAGCCTACCAAGTACTATCAACATAATTTTGGCGCCCAACATATGACCCGAAAGTCCAACATATGACCCGAAGATCTAGTACTGGTATTTGACCCGAATGTCCAACATATGACCCGAAGGTCCAACATATTGGCTCGAAAGCACACAAAATCATCAAAATTATCAAACAGCATATATTTCAATTAACGAGTCCGGAATTAACCAAAATAGAAAACGCACATGTCCCATACCACGAGTTTTACTAAATCGTTTAATTTTCTTCATCGTTTCCTTGAAAGTGCAAAATTGTGTATTTTGAATAAATAACATTTCACGTTCTCAAACGGACAAGTTCGGAATTAAGCGAATTAGTAAAAGTAAGGGTTCAGAGTCCTCGATTTTGCTGAAATGTTTAAATCGCTTCCTCATTCATTTGAAAGCGCAAACTGTAGAAATTTTTGGAAAACAATTTTTTTTTAAAACGATTTTTAAAATACATGGTTAAAACAGCAACATCTACAGCAAATTCGATAAGGAAATTGCACTTCTCAAAACATCGTAAAAAACGGGTCTCAAAATCAGCATTGCGGGATAACCGCTTGAAACTCTCTTTTAAAAATTGACGGTTACTGAAGCCAAAGCGACGGTAATTTTTATACGTCAAAATCTCATCAAAATAATTCGCATCAAATACAATACCAATGAATTTTCATTCATTATAATGTCAACAAAATATCGTGCTTCAAAAATCTAGCACTGGTGTAAACATCCCGTTATAAAAATAACCGCAACAAAATACGTTTAAAACCAAACACCGGTTCAACGTAAAATTAATGCAGTAACGTGCAACTCAAATTTGCACGCACACTACAAGATGCACAAAGAAATTACTTGAATATATCTTCAATGAAGATAATTCAAAATAACAAAAATCTCAACAAAATCACATAACTGCAATTGCTTCGGATCCTCAAATCGAGTTCGAAATTTTTAAAGAAAACAAAAATAAACACATCGATGTAACAACACAATGAAATTTATTTTCATTTTCATATTTTGATTTTTAAATCAAAATGGTTATCAGCTGTACTCAGCGAAGACAGTCTCACTGTTTCCGCTATGCACTCTGATAAACAAATCACAAATTAATAAATCAACAAAACACAATTTCACTTTATTTTTAAATAAAGATATTTAAAAATTTCATCATAATTTCAAAACTTTCGTTTTGACTCAAAGCAAAATAAAACATCGACAAATAGTTGTAACACATGTTCCATCCAAGTTATGTTTTATATTAAGTCCATAAACCCCTCGCTCTGATACCAACTGTGACGCCCCACCTCTATGCTCAAAATAACAAAGAGTATTAAAGGAAATACTGTTTGCTATTACGAAGAATAAGGCTGGATAGGAGCAGCCATCCGTAGTTAGGCCTTACAATAGTATTGGTTATCTCGATAGGAGTGGTATATATTCTTTATTTTTTTTCATCTCTGTTTATTTACTCCCATCGACATATCCAATTCCAGTATAAAACGAACTACGATGGTCCATAATAGTTTAGGACAATACATATAATAATAACGCAGATAAGCTAAATGCGGAACACAGATAATAACAAATCTCATATATATATAACTGAAATCAGTTACAATACACGTGATACAATACATATGATACAACTACAACTGTCGACACAGGATGTTACATATACAAGTACATTAATATGATCAATATACATGAATATGTATCATCCTATACTAGGACAACAACTACTCCAAAAGGTATAAAGAGACTTCATAACTCAATCAGCAACCCAAAGCAAGATATCTACAACCTGTAATAACTCGG
This sequence comes from Allium cepa, assembly GCA_030765085.1. Classification (NCBI taxonomy): domain Eukaryota; kingdom Viridiplantae; phylum Streptophyta; class Magnoliopsida; order Asparagales; family Amaryllidaceae; genus Allium; species Allium cepa. Next base: position 251,206,152 of record CM060937.1, on the reverse strand, counting down.
TCCGACCCGAGTATTACATTCAAAAGAAAATAATACACGGGTCAGTCTAATTCAAACTCAGTTATTAACGCACAGAAGAAATAATAATTAAATAATCAAATAGACGACAGTCACAATAAACCTCATCTATCCAATCCTTTAATAAGAAATCAGATAACGGTAAATATAACACGTAACAGTGTTAAACAACAAATCAGCAAATTCAAATTATCAACGAAGATAAATGAAAAGATTATCAATGAAGATAATTTATAAAACAACAGGATTGCCTATACAACAATTAACAACAAAATCTAATTATTAAATAAATAATTAGAAACTCATAATCTAATTATCAAATAGATAATTAGACAACAACAAAAGGATCAAATTAAACCAATTCAAAATGCAATTTCAAATATTGAATTGAACACACGAAACAATTCAAACAATCGAAATATCACTTAAAAACATCAATATTGATTGGCTGCAGTACACGCTCACGTGTACTGCCTTGCCAATACAACATATGAAATACGAAAAAGATCAATGAATCAAAAGCAAATGCACTAACTCAAATCAAAATGAACCAGATGGAACTACAACAGCAAGCATAACATCCATCCAGTAACCATCAAATGAACAAAGTGCACATGAAGGCACAATGAAAATTCACAATCAAACACAAGGTCAAACCAAAAATACCGAATTCAACTCAAGCGTAATAAATAAATATCACAACTTTCAACACAAGGTCAAATCCGAGCTACGAGCTGGATTCAACTCAAGTGTAATTAGAAAACAAATCCAATTGCATCCATGCAATGCAAACCAACAAGGGCAAGACTGCGTACAAAACGAAACTGCATTCACCAATGAATGCAACATTACATAAAACAATAATGAGTCAGATACATCAACATGAAGGAACCAGACCACAAAGGTAAACAAAGGACAGGCAATTTAAATTCAAAGCAATGCCCAGTGCACAACAAGTATACAACTACCAAACTGGGTCAAGCAAGTGCAACACGGTGACAAGCTACCCAGGTTCAAGGATGAATGATGCATCAGTACACGTGAGGATTAACTCAGTGCAATACAAAACAACCAGGGTACAATTGCAACAAAAAAAGAAGCTGCAACCACCACAAGTATTCAAGGGCAAAACTGCAACCAAAAACTGCAGCCACCACAAGCATACAAAGTTGTAACTAAATCAGTAAACTAAAAACTCAAGAAAATTACGCTGCAAAACTAAGAAAAGGCAGCAACAATTATTGTATCAAACTTTGATATCACAGAACAACAGAGGATGTGCACAAGTACAGGGGTCCACAGCAAATGCATAAGGGATTTTAAAAACATAGGTGTGACATGGCCATAGCTCTATGCAACAGCAAGTACACACAAATACATCAAACACAACATGATGCATAAATAAAACAAAGACTCAAGATGAACCAAGTCGAAGCCACAAATGTAGATGAGCAAATTCACTAGAGGCATACTGCATAACCAAAGGACTGTCTGCTGATCAAAGTAGCAACAGTTTCAATCATGGTAGCAAATTAAATTCAAACCCAGAAGTGATAGGAGGAAACATAAGTTAACATATACATATATACATCCATAACGTATGTACACATGTGATGTTATACCATAGATATGACACTACAACTACTTAACAAACATTAGATCAACTGAGTACAACTAAGTGGGAAAGAAAGCACCTGAATGTGCAACAAGCACTCGAGTTAACAGAGGTGTATTAAACATAATCATATGAACCAATATCAAAATATACTTAAGACGAGTTCAAATATCATGGTACAGCAGTCAAGTATAAGTGGATATACAAGCAGTGTAAGCCGATATCGAAGTAAAAGAGTTCGAATCAAAACGTAGTTGCAAGTTCGAACAAATCCCAGAAATCAAGCCAAAAGCAACAGAGTAACCATAGCCGTGTTTTATCAAAATCAAACAAATTCAGGTTGACACAAATGGCAAAAGTCCACTGAATACAGTTCAATATCAAATTAATGGTGATGGCCGAAGTCAACACAAAATACCAGCGACTTCGAAACCGTGGTGAACAATGGGAACAGTGTCAAAGAAAATCAAAATAGTGTCAACCAAGTAACACGAAAAGAACAAATTGAATAAGTCAGTAAAACCATCAACATCAAAACAAAAATCGAATGGCCGAAGCACAGTTGAATTAGATGTGAGTGAAATAAAAATCGCTCACCTTAGAACGAGGCAAAGACGTACTCGACCAACATCGAAGCAGCCAAACGCAACACAAGGAGACGAACGATCGACGAAGCTACACGCATCTCAGAGACGAGCAGCTATCGGCGGCTTCAAATTAAAAAGCCCTAATTTGCAAAGACGAAGAACAAAGCTGCCATTAACATTTTCTTTTCGTTTATTTAGTTAGGGTTTTCGAATGAAATAAAATTAAAGGGGAACGGTATTTACTTTAGATACACGGCACCAAGGAAAACATGGGCCAAGATGATTTTAAAGCCCACATAATTCCTTACTCAAATTACTGAAGAATCACAACCCGATTTAAAGACTCCAAATAGCAATTAGCTAGCAAAACTTAATCGTCATTTGATGATAATTAATTGTTACAAAACCCCGGGTTGTTACACAGTCTAAAAAACCAGCGTGAAAAAATCACACCCATTGGATTATTATATTTTTTGAAAATCCTTTGAAAACAAAGGTATCTGGTAAGACCACACTACAAATAAATATGGCGGGTTTTTACCTTATGATAACCAAAGCATTTTTATCAAATTCATCTGATATTTATAGAAAGTAAAACAGAATCTAGCTGAAATGGTTGCATCTTACGTTCCGGCAATAGTTGGGCACAATCAAAACCATACAGGCACTTATTGGAGATTGGGTTCCATACAATGGCAGGGCTACTGGGTACCGCCCATCATAGTACATGGTCCAGATCAAAGTACCGAGGATCACTTTTGATCCCATCCAACACAAGACCGGAGCTACCACTTACTAGATAATCCGAATAAGATCAACATGTGGTTGGAATCAGCAACCGCACACTAAGTTGAATAAAGGGACATCTAGACAGGGGAAATCTTACCCTAATTGTTTACTAGCCACTTAGCCTTGCTGTGTCTCTCCTGTTTTAGCCATTTTCGGTTGATGAGGCTTGAGGCTATGCATTACCTTTTTAGAACACATTTTACTTAAAATGCTCATCGTCCTCCTGACGATGTTCTGATAGCATTCATCCATACAAATTGCCGAGGGTCTGGACAAACCGAATCACCATTTTCATCATCTTCACGGTCTATATTCGCCTACGTTCAAACCGAAACGAAGTGGTTTTCGGATAATTAAATTCGATCCCGGTCTCTTCGAAATGATTAGTGCTTTGGCCAATATTGATAGTCGGTTATTTAACTATCAATTAACATTCACAATCAGCCATCAGATTTTAAATAATTTCACAAATTATTTATCTCAAAATATCTTCACAAGATATTATTTTCATACTTCTCATTTTGAAAATAGTTTTCAAATCTCTTTTTTTCCTATGTTACAAATTTCAACCTTTTGTTCATTACTTAGCATATTTTTTCCACTTCATTAGTTGCTTAACACTTGGAAAAATATTCCGTTATTTTCTATCTCTTTCCTCAGAAACATTTACAATTTCATTTGTGAATTCCCAACCTGTTTCACTTGAATTCTATAACTCCCTGAATTTCTTAGTCAATTTCCTTTAACACTTCCAAATCCATTTATGCTTATATAGGATTCCTGTTTTCACTTCTACTTCTTTTGTGAATTTTATTTCACCTTTCACAATTCACTTCTCTTATGCTTTAGAATTTGTTAAGTTTTCCATAATCCCACTATAAGAGTTTCCCTCTAAAATCTTATCCGTTTTAATAAACTTCGCTTCCCATCTCAAGAAGATTTAATAATTCAATTTAAGACACTTAAAAACATATATACTTATAAATAAGAATAATGGTTTTATTTTCAAGATATGGTTTAAGATAAAACTAACTTCGGAATAACCTAAATCCAATAACAGTTTATAAAAGTTATATAGTATAGTAGATTTAAAAACTCACCTTAAACAAAACAATTTTACTTTACTTGACAAAAAGTTTATCTTTAGAAAATCCAATATCCACCAATTCAATTCATAAATTTCTCTTGTTTCATATCCCATCGAATATAACCCAAATAATCACCGTTTCTCTTATTTGAAATATGTTCCACTATTTCAAAACAATTTCCAACTCCCGATATAAGTTCGCACCATCAATTTATATTTTCCACATATCCATTGATACCATTTCCTCTTATTTATAAACCCTGTTTATAATTTATAAACTCCCTAAGCTTTTCACTCATTTATAAAAACAATTCTTTTTATAATTCCATTTTATAATCTTCCTTTAATAAAATTCCATTTTATTTCAAAACTGTTTTAATATCGGTTCCAAAATCTCTTCAAGTCTTTAATACATAATTAAATTTTCAAATATGTACTTAACCCAATTTACAGAAATCTGTACCATTACATACACATAGCATTAACAGAGTACAATAATCATCCATCACTTTGGAAAGCTTATTATTTGACCTTGCACAGTGGAAATAATAGTCGAGTACGGAAGTACGTCTCTATTATCCAGCTCGTCTCCTGAGCTCCATAGTATCCTGTCCTGAATCTGCAAGACTTGGTCTGACCCGAGCATCATAATAAAAAAAAACCGAGTCAGTCTGGAAAACTAGCGTGAGAAAATCACATCCAATTGGATTATTATATTTTTTGAAAATCCTTTCAAAACAAAGGTATCTCGTAAGACCACGCCATAAATAAATATGCCATGTTTTTACCTTATGATAACCAAAACATTTTTATCAAATTCTTCTGATATTATAATAGTGTCTATAGAAAGTAAAATAAAATCTAGCTGAAATGCTTGCATCTCACGTTCCAGCAATAGTTGAGCACAACCAGAACCGTACAGGCGCTTATTGGAGATTGGATTCCATACAATGGCAGGGCTACTAAGGTACCGTCCGTCACAGTACCTGGCTTAGATCAGAGTACTCAGGATCACTCCCGATCCCCTGCAACACAAGACCGAAGCTACCCCTTTCTGGATAGTCCGAATAAGATCACCCCACTGTTGGGATCAACAATCGCCCACTAAGCCGAATAAAGGGACATCTAGATAGGGGAAATCTTTCCCTAATTGGTTGCTAGCCACTTAGCCTTGATGCACCTCCCTTGTCCGGTCGATGAGGCTTGAGGCTATGCGCTACATTTTTATAACGCATTTCACTTAGAATGCTCATCGTCTTCCTGACGATGTTCTGATAGCATTCGTGCATACAAGTTGTCTTGGGTCTGAACAAACCGAATCACCATCTTCACCATCTTCATGGTCTTCATTCGCAAACGTTCAAACCGGATCGAAGTGGTTTTTGGATAATTAAATTTTATCCCGGTCTCCTCGAAACGATCAGCGTATTGGCCAATATTGATAGTCGGTTATTTAACTATCAATTAACATTCATAATCAGCCATTGGATTTTAAATAATTTCACAATTATTTATCTCCAAATATCTTCACAAGATATTATTTTCATACTTCTCATTTTGAAAATAGTTTTCAAATCTCTTTTTTTCCTACGGAACAAATTTCAACCTTTTGTTCATTACTTAGCATAATTTTCCCACTTCACTTGTTGCTTAACACTTGGAAAAATATCCCTTTATTTTCTATCTCTTTCCTCAAAAACATTTACAATTTCATGTGTGAATTTCCAACCCATTTCACTTGAATTCTATAACTCCCAGAATTTCTTAATCAATTTCCTTAAACATTTCCAAAGCCATTTACGCTTATTTAGAATTCCATTTTTCACTTCTACTTCTTTTGTGAATTTTATTTCACCTTTCATAGTTCACTTCTCTTATGCTTTAGAATTTTATTTAGTTTTTCCATAATCCCACTATAAGATTTTCCCTCTAAAATCTTATCCGTTTTAATAAACTTTGCTTCCCATCTCAAGAAGATTTAATAATTGAATTTAAAACACTTAAAAACATATATACTTATAAATAAGAATAATGGTTTTATTTACAAGATATGGCTAGCTTCGAAATAATCTAAATCCAATAATAGTTTGTAAAAGTTATATAGTATAGTAGATTTAAAAACTCACTTTAAACAAAACAATTTTACTTTACTTAACAAAAAGTTTATCTTTAGAAAATCCAATATCCACCAATTCAATTCATAAATTTCTCTTGTTTCGTATCCCATCGAATATAACCCAATTAATCACCATTTCTCTTATTTGAAATATATTACACAATTTCAAAACAATTTCCATCTCCCGATATAAGTTCGCACCTTCAACTTATATTTTTCACATATCCATTGATATCATTTCCTCTTATTTATAAACCCCGTTTATAAATTTATAAACTCCCTTGAGCTTTTCACTCATTTATAAAAACATTTCTTTTTATAATTCCATTTTATAATCTTCCTTTAATAAAATTCCATTTACTTCAAAACTATTTTTAATATCGGTTCCAATATCTCCTCAAGTCTTTAATGTATAATTAAATTTTCAAATCTGCACTTAACCCAATTACAGATAGTTAAGTGTAACCCAAGTTATTTAATACATTTTAACTCTACTTAATTCCATTAAGAGTAAATCAAATTTCAGTATAAATAATTACTATTCAAATTCCCTTTTTGAATTCCTTCAATTTAATTATTTACGGTATTTAAAAATATCAAATTCAATTCCCAGGCTATTTAACATTTTAAAATTCAATTCACACAATCCATAGCAATTTATCCATCCTGTCATATATCGACATATATATGAAAACAATAAATATTTTTGAGGAATGCAGTTGGATCCCTCCAACCTGTCATTCCCTGCATCTACAGATGTTAGTCAACAAATAAAATATCAATCCCACGACAAGGGTTATATAGTGGCATATAGGTTCATCCGCTATTATGCGGGGCATATAGGGTCTCGTCCGCTATATAATGTGGGAATACAATCACTCTGGTATATATATGATATCATCCAACAGATCATAATTTATCAATCAACATCCAACGATTTAAATTTAACATTTAATTTTAATAAGGTAATCCAAATGAGTGAGAAAATCTCACCTTTGCCTTTTATTTTGCAATCCACTTCATTCTTGACTGGGTTCACGGTTTTTGACCTTGCATAACATTATTCAGTTTATTAACATTTGAATTAATCGAATAATTCATTACCATTTGTTTATTTAATTTAAACCAATAATTTGATTTTAAACTAATTCCTTTTAATAAAATATTTTTAGTGACTAAAATAATTAAAAAAATTTAATCTTCATAATATATTATTTTAAAAATTCAACTAGTAAGTTAAAATATAAATATATGTTTATTTATTTTATTTATTTTTCTTTGAAACTACATATGATAAGAAAATAACCTATATACGTTTTAAAAACAGAACTGCTTTATATAACTCCATGAATATATTTTCTTTCTTCTGTAAATATCAAATCAGTAATTCACTTTACTGTAAATAATTTTTTTTCTTTTTTTTAAAAAAAAACTTTAGCTCACTGTTAAATTCTTAAAACAGATATCCCTTTTAAAACCTTACTGTAAATAAATTTTTCCTATTTTCTGTATATGAAATTAACCTATTAAGAAAAATACACAGATATACCTCTGCAGATTCGAACAGCTGAACCCCAGTACCTCTTCTCGCCGAAGATTCACTCACCCGTCGTCCCCCATCCTAAATCCTGCCGTCGACCACTCAAAGTCGATCCCTAACCCCCAGGTACATGGCTACCTCCAGGATTCGTCGAACCACACGCGTACGGTCTCTCAAGTTCTGGCCTTCCCCTCGTGCAGCCAAGTCGCGACACTCGCCTCGCCATTGCGAACGGCTCAATAAAGTCGTCATTCCTCTGCCGTGCTCCGACATCGCCACTCCTATGAGAAATCGCGATCGATTTCGACCGCAATGCTATTTACATTTTTTATAAAAAAATTGGAGTCGGGAATTGAATGGCCAAAGGAACAAGCATGATTTTGATTCTTTCATTTCCGCCATTTTTCTAAGGAGCGGGTACGATTCTTGGAGAGAAATGAACTCGCGACCCTTATATTTACTTTATATTTTTTTTTCTGTTCCTTGCTAATTGATTCGGCCATTTTTTTGGCTATTGATTTTGAACGATGAAAAAGAAATGAGGTCGCACGATTTAAAGAAGGAGGAAGATGCTTTGCTTAAAAATTTTGCGTCGCGTGCCTGCCATTATTTGCTACAGAGAAGGCATTATAAGTTTTAATGGATTAAGAAAACAGGCTGGTGGGAAGGGAATCTCAGCCGATGGAAAAAGTTGATGTGCAGGGAATTTGACTGGTCAAAATATATTATTTTAGAATTTAAATTTAAATCGATTCGATTTCGTAGCTAAAAATCCCAACCTCCTATCGAGGTGTGCCGCTAGGCATTTATAATGTTATACCCCTATTCCGAACGCTTTGGAAAATGTTTCGAGTCCTAATTCAATCGTATGGAGAAGATAGTTTTGTGGGAACTAGTTATTATATTGAATTTTCGGTAATAATTTCAGCGCGTTTACATATCGCACGGCTACACGATAACTCCATAGGCAATGAAAATTCAAATCCGATAATAATATAATATTAGAGATCCAATAAAACTATTTTCGTCGAATTTCGAGACTGTGCCTCGGAAGGTTATTTTTAAACGTCAATTTAAACAATATATTTTTATAACAGAACAGATCACCTCCAAATTCTATTTTTAAACTTTTATTATCTTCAGTATTAACAATGTAAATTTTATAAGCCCTTTAAATTACTTTTATCGAGCTTATAACTCCAAATTCACTATTTTAACTAATTCTCCGTTATTAAATTCAATTGTCTAATAACCCGCTATATCTAAATTCTTCATTTATTTTATAAATGAAAACCTATTGGTTTTATAAACTAATTCTCCGTTATTAAATTCAATTGTCTAATAACCCGCTATATCTAAATTCTTCATTTATTCTTCATTTACATTATAAATGAAAACCAAACTTTTTATATTAAAAATCAATTTATAATTCAAATTAAATATTTAAAACCATTTAAATATTCCAAATTCAACGTTGAAAAATCCGGGTCGTCACAGATTTACTCCTCTAAATCGATTTATTGGTTTTTGAATTTCTTAAGGACAAAACAATATATTTTTAAATCCTATTGAAAGGTTAATGTTCTAGCCAAATCAAAGTTGCACATATGGTTGATCTTACATGAGAAATTAACATAATTGAATTTCTAATGAAAAAGAATTTTCTCATAGATAAAAAAATCAGGTTCTTGCACTCTAGGCTTAGAAAATGTAACACATCTTTATTACAGCTGTCCCTTAACCAATTATGTTCTCATCAACACTCTCAATATATTTGAGTTTAACATGACTAACATCGACTTTAATTATGATCACTATTGGAGCAATTTTAGACTTCGATGTGATAAAAGGCTATAGAATTTACTTGATACTATTTTCCTTATCACTCGTTGGTATTTGCAGTTTGAAAGAAACCAAAGAATGTTTAATATTTTGAATATTCATATAGATAATCTAATGTACATTATAAACCATTTTTTCAATAACTTGTTTGCAAATCGAAGCTAAAATTGGCTAAAAATGTGATCCTCGGTGAATTTCGTGCTAAACACATCTTATTTATTTTTTGAAAGTACAAATTGTTTATAATAATAGGAGACACAATATGGCCTTACGCAATGATCTAGTAGATAATTTTGATGATAACTCTTTGAATGTTCTCCCGACGATTGAAAACTAATCTCTTCTTTATATTCCTTTTCGTTTTAATTTACTCATGTGTGTGTGCGTGTATGTATGTATATTTTTTATTTACATATATTTGTGTTGGTCTCACATCTTGGTTGAATTTTTTTAGTTTTGGTGCTTGTCATGAATTAGATAGCTTATGCCATAACGCTTCAGTAGATGGATTCTCAATGTTGGATTGTTATTGTTGGTTTCCTTTGATGACTAACCATGGTGCAACACTTTGCACTTGCATTTTGTGGATAAGTTTGCTTACTTGGTGTTTATAATTTTCATTTCATTACTTTTTAGGACTCTTAAATTTAGATTTTAGTCTGATTCCTAGCTTCTTACCGTTGAATGTTTTTTAGGTTTGGGAGGGTTTTTTTCCATTTCTTCATTATGGGGTTTATTTGCTACCTGTCAGGCTTGCTGATGGTCCTTTTTCAATGTGCCAAATAAATTATACGAGTACTTCATCTTATAGAAGATCGGTCATTTTCCTTAAAAAGTGGAGTTTTAGAGTTATCGATGTTGCTAAGGCAATAACATATCCTTTTGAATTTTTGTTTAAAATTCATGGTTTCACCATATTTATGTATATTGTTGCTCATGTTGGAGCAGGTGCATTGGCAATGGAGTTAAAAGGTTGAATTTCAGAAAAAAAATTCTTTTTTTATATTGAACATTGTCTTATTTTATGTTTACGTGAATAAAATTTATTTATACTAAATTAGATTTAGTATTTATTAATAGAAGTGTTTGACTTATATTTTAATTAGCTTACTTTATTAAATGTTTCTTTGTTTGTTAACATTTAAAATAGTCATTTATAATTAATTTAATTTTAATTTTAATTTAATATTTAGAGATACTCATATTCAAATAAAAGTATATTATCAACATTTAACTATAAACTAACCTTGGTCTATAGAGGGAGAAATGACTATTGTCCTGCGGTCAATAAATGCGAATGTGATGAATTAATGTCAAACTAACATCAAATGTATGCATGTTAATATTTCAAATCTACACTAGCACAAATATAAAACATTAATTAGTTTAATAAATCATGAAATCCAAATTTTAAATATGTTTCACTAATTCAAAATAAATATCTAAATTATATAATAATTTTTTAATGTTTCGACTCCCAACAAATTATAACTATATATAAAAAAATTAATCTTCAACCACACAAAAATATCATTGAAAAATCAAAGTATAAAATTATAAATTTAATATGATTAATGAATGAAAAAACATTTTGTTTATTTATATAACCGAGATCCAAAAAAATTTATTTTTCAAATTTATTCTTGTGTTTGTACACATATGTATATGTATTTATGCATACACATACACACACGTACACACACACACACATATAATCAAAAACAAAACTTTACTATACAGAGCTGAAACAGTAAGAATATATTTTATAAAAGTAAACCGAAATTTTTTGTTTAAGATATAAATAGAAAATGAATATACATACATACATACATACATATATATATATATATATATATATATATATAATAGGTTTTGAATATGTAAGGATTTTTTTTGGAAAATAATATTGATATTTGTGTGTGTATGCGCATACATACTTGTTGTTTCTACCTTGAACCTTACATTCTCCTCCTTGATTTTAATTAGCAATGCTGACACCTTATCTGCTCCAATAGGGACTGTTGGGGGATAGAGATATATAAGCAATTGTAAAGAAAGAGGCAGGGAGGCTATCCCATTTATAAATAAGGAGATACACAAATATCTCCCATATTTTCTAAAGCCCTAAAAGATTTGATGTACAAGCCCACTCCACATTTTAGGGCCGGCCTGGAATTTTAAGGCCGACCTGGACTTGGACTAAGTATTGTTAAAGGCCCATTTAAATCTATTATAATCATTATTTTAATCGATTAATTCTAGCTCATTTTCCGATCCAACCGACATACAACTTTTATACATCATTCAAATCAATTTTAAGATCCAAATAAATACTTAAACTATAATAAAATATTAGTACAACATTTTTATTAATATATATTATAAATTAATTTTATCGTTGGTGAAATTTGAAAAACTAACAATATAGTTGTGTTGAGACTTTGGTGTGAACTCGTTCCTCAATAAATATTTAAACAACTTAAATATTGAAGCCTAAATGGACTTTGCTGATATGTAGTATCCACTATAAGCTAAAAGCTTATAAATCATTTAGGCGAAATTCAACTTTAATCTTTAATAAATTAACCTAGAAATAACGTTTTGTACATGTACTCATTTCGTCGTCATTGCATTACTTTGATACCTAAAGTTTGGTCTAAGACCCAAAATTATATTAATATCCATATAATTTCATAGATGACTTTAATGTTCTTGGTTCAATCGATAATGTTTATCGATTATCCCATTTACTCCGGTTAGATATTTTGACTTTTAGTTGAATGTCGATTACAGTGATAATAACCTTCTACAACAAGGTCATAACAAGGTGGCCATGCCAAGTGTTTATCCATAATCAAAGTATGACCCAACTAATCAAGATCGACAGTACTTTCAAATAAGAAGACTACTTATGTGTAATGACCCGTAAATTTTAACGATTTTTATAACGTAATTAACTAGATTTTTCGTGAAAAATAAATAATAAATTTTTGAAATGGAAATTTGATATTTGAAATACATCTATTCAAACATAGAAAATGGTAAATTTTTTATTGGAAAATATGAAAGTTAATTCTATTGCGTACTTTTCAATTTCAATTTAAAATCAGTTAATATTTGATGAAAATCAAATATTATCGAAATCTGTACATTTTTATATAATAAAAAAGTAAATCATTTTCTGAATAAGATATCATATTTCGTTTCGTCAAACTTGGACTGCTTTAGCTTCGTTTATCTTATTATCAGCGTTTTAACAGCATTTTCAAAAGCGAAAAATTGAGTTTTGATAGCTTTGTCGTATTGTTGATATTTGTGTATCTTTTTATTCGTCTTATCCTGCTGATCTTCACAGTATATTCATTTGTGTATTTCGACGTTCGGTGGACAACGAAAACTGTGAAACGATGGACAGTACCGATACCTTTTTCAGCGTTTTGGTTTGCTTGTAACCATTCATTATCCACTATGATAAACCCAATGATCATTAGCTATTATTATTTATGAATTCAGAACATGGCCTTTTGCCATTCCAATTGTTGAATTTATAATTCCTGGTTCCTTGATTTTGCACCATCTTCTCATTCATTTCCTTTGCTAAACTAAGAAAGAAAATATATAATATAAAAACCAAGTTTCATCTGTTACAATTCCTTTGCTTGATTAATTTCCAATTCCTTTCATATTCTTGCTCCAAGTAGACCACCTAAACCCAAGCCCATCCGCTTCTTTATTTTTTCTCGTAATTGAATTTGATGGCCTCGAGACACGCATGCATCCCTGCCCTTTTCCAAAATTTACCCTCCCCTTCCACATACTCTAGCACCACAGCCATACCAGGCCGACTCTTCCATGCTCACAACCCTACATCCGTCCACGTCGCCTTCCCCTTTGATCTCACCCACACCTCAGCACAGTTGAGATTACCTACACTCGACAGCCACTCCGACCTCCCTATAGCCTTCAGCTACCCGCATCCACTTCCCTAACCAACCTCAGCCACCAAACAACCCGAGCGCCTCCTACCTGACGGCTACGTCCAGCATTCATCATGCCGTACCCCTCGATGTTCCGCCGTACCTCACTGCCGATCACCACATCTCCATGCTCACCACCAATTCTCCGCCGAGCTTCTGCCAATCACCTCATCTTCCAAGCCTTGCCTTGCCTCCCAAGCTCCATCAGCCCTGCCTCCCTTCTTCTCATGCTGATTCTTGTCAGCTCACCGAACTCCTTCCATCCATTCCTTTTTCCAGAGTCCGTAACTTGAAGTGTTTCCACTAAAGAATGACGTGTATATATATAGTTTTGAAGTGTTCACATATGTTTTCAAGCAACTGAGATTCTCACGTGAAAAAAAGTTTAGCCTGTTGTTGAGAAGTTTAGCCTGTTGCTTGCAAACCTATGCCCTTGTTCTCCTTCTTTTTCTCGTGAATTGATATTGGTTTGGGAAAGGTATATACAATATGTTTATGCATTTAATTGAATTTATATTATTATTTTTTAAAATAGATTTTGTAACAATTTACACACATATATATGTATATGTATATAATAAGTTTAAATATTTATTTGAATTTACGTTATTACTTTAATAGATTTTGCAACAATTTATATACATATAATATTTAAATATTTATTTGAATTTATATTATTATTTTAAAAGATTTTTATAACAATATATATATATATATATATATATATATATATATATATATATATATATATATGATGTGTTTAAATATTAATTTGAATTTATGTTATAGATTTTGTAATAATTACACACACACATACATACATACATACATACATACATACATACATACATACATACATATATATATATATATATATGACAGCTTTAAAAATATATACTTTATCCATCGAATCTAAATTCACTTTACCTTGTTTCTCCGCTGTTCAGATTTACAACAGCAGTTCTAGCTTTGTCGTTGTGTCGCTTGCGTATCCGTATGTGTATCTGTGTGCATATCCGTGTCCGTTGCTCTTCATTTCCGCTGTTCTCTAGGCTCGAAAGGTGAGCAATCACTCACGATTAACATTCTTATATTTAGTAGATTCAATTCACATGAAATGACATTGAAATATGTTGTTAATTGTTAGCTATTTAATCATTAAATATGATCTATTATTATTTGCATTAATTCACCAATGTTAGTTGACAATATTTGACACCAATAATCTGTTAATATATATTTTATTTGGTTAATTACGATCATATTTGTCATTTATATGCTATTTCATTTTATATTATTATTTTATTGTTATCACTCTGCAAGTTCCTCGATAGTTAGAAATTCCCAATGGTTTGAAATGATACATACACAAATGATATTACGGATTAGAGGAAATTGTTATGGGTTGAAATGATAAAGCCAAGCAACTTTCATTGATTTTGAATTTCGAGATTGCGAATTGAAATGATATATACCCGTAAATATTAAAAAAATGATAAACATCCGCATCACTTGATCATATGATAGAAATTATATAAGGACACCATTGGTCTATATTTTGAAAATGATTTTCAAAGTTTGAAAGAAAATATATGGTTTTTAATAAATGTTGATTTTCAAGTATAATGTAAAGATTTTATTTTAATATATGCGTAAAATTGGATTTAAATATATAAGATTTGATTTAATATAATAAGATTTAATAAAAATTATTTTAATATATATATATATATATATATATATATATATATATTAATATTTATTTAAGGTTATGTTAATATTTTAAAAATAAATTTTTGTGATAACTTTAATAAATAAAGGTTGGAAAGATAAATCAAGAAAATTTGTAATTTAATTTGTTTGAGAATTGAATATAAATAAGAATTGATTGGAACTTATTGGTTTTGAGATTTTTAAAGATATGATTTAATAATTTGATTTTGATTTAATTGCGATTAATGAATATTTTCAAATTTAAATAGAATTGAAATTGAATATTAAATTTTGATTTAAAATTTGTAATTAGATTTTTTTTTTAAATATTTATAAAAAAGGTGATTAAGTGAATAATTTCAAATTAAACGTAATTGAAGTTAGATATTTGATTTTGATTGTAATTTGAGATTTTATTTAAATGCTATAAAAAAATGTGTAAATGAATATTTTCAAATTTAAATAAAATTAAAGTTGAATTTCGAAATATAAATGAGATTTATCAAATTGAGTTATTGTAAATATTTAAATATTTAACTTTCTAACATATTGAATTGGAACAGTTCAAATTGTAGTTGAAACCTGGATTTGAAACGGTATAAATTAAAAATGGTTTCAATGAGAATCGTTGAACTGAGATTGATTTAAATTGATGTTGGGAATTAAAGTTGATTTGAATTAATTTATGAAATTAGAAGAAACAATTCTAGTTTGAAAATTTATTTTAATATATAAACTATTTTAATATACAATCTATTTTAGTATATAACCTATTTTAAATATAAACTATTTTTAATTTATAACTATTTCAATATATAAACAATATTCAATATTTAATCTGCTTAAATTAGAACTATTATGATTTATATTTAATAGATTTAAATGCAGATATTTTGATATGAAAGTTTAGACTATTTTGGGTTTATAATTTTGAAAGTGATATGATTTCGAAATAATATGATCTTGAAAGTGAATATGATTTTGAAGGTGGTATGATTTTTGAAATGAATATGATATTTTGACATCAAGTATGAAATTGATTTATTAAATGACCACGGTATGAATTAAGCTGTTGGTTGTTAAAGAGACCGGAGTTGGATATTGCCATACTCTCTGTCAATACCGAAAACTACTTTAACAACTGAACACGTGGTGGAGATTAAAGAACGAAGTAGAATGGTTTGGCGAGATTCTGTATGAGGTATTAACGTAGCCCTGACTCCCACGATTCAGCTTGATGTGACTAAAACAAGACCCAGGCCGGGCTAAGTGAGTTGCTCCTCCTATCGGGCACATTCCTTCGATTCCACTCTATTACTTTGTGATTTGATTAGGTGCACCTTTTATTTGAAAGTGTGTCTTAAGGTGGGTGGTAGTAGCTACTATGTGTTACCATCAGTCCGGATCCAAAAAACGGTAGTATCCTACCTTGGGCATTGTCTAGCGAGCCTTGTCACATGCCTTATCGTGCCTTCTACGAGTTTAGTTTCTGTCATCTCTTTCTTTTTGAAATCCATTCTTTTCTCTTTCCTGTTCATGTTCTTTTGATATGGAAGCATCCCATAGCTTATACCTCTATTGGCAACTTCATTCTCATCGGTGACTAATTTCATCGGTGGTCACGCCAATCTGGGTATGAATTGTAAAGGGGTGAAACTTCTTTTCAACAAGCGTCGATTCATTGAAGATTTTCCACATCCTTGGTTATGATGTTGTTATCCCTTTCAAGTCAGAATCGTTTCTCTAGTAGACGACAGGGGAAATTCTCTTGTGATCGAGTATCGATTACTTCAGTATCATGCAGGCGGTTTATCTTTCCACTTGATTCTTAACCTAGTAATCTTAACTCCACCCTAATAGTCAGGGATTATCTTGATGTTTGGTGAAGTCACTTCTACTCCCAAGCGGGAAATTGAATTCTGCATCGATCTAAATCCTATAGCTCGATCTGTAGTCCTTCTTCACCGATGAATGGTTTCTGTGAATGGTTAGTCATACCCTTTTGATTAATTGCGATGTTCTCAATAAGTTTGTCCTGGTTTCCATTGATAATATTCTCGTCTTTCCTAAATCTCGGATGACCAGGTTAAGGTCGCCATAATTAATATAAGCCTATCCATCTTTCCTCTTTTGTAATTTGATTATCTTATCTTCCTTTCGAACCTATCTTCTTGATTAGAATTCTCTTTGATTAGGGTCCCTCTAAATTTGAATCTCTATCCTTGTTCAAAAATCTATTTTCGAATCATCCTATGGGAGAAATTTTTTGTAAGTAATATAAAAATGTTCTATATTATGTTGTTTGAGTTGTTAAGTTGATTTGGGTTTCAATCGACTCGTCTGGCCAACGCTATTGATAGGAGTTTCAAAACACTTGAACAGAGCAAACTGACATAATATTGTTTTCAAATTTGGAAAATGATTTTTTTTATACGATTATATTTTATATATAAAGTATGATTTTCTGAAATTGGATAGTTAAAAGAATTGGTTGTTAGAAATGATAGTATTGGATTATCATTTACCACTAACTATAGTGTCTGTTATAAGGAACTGAAATTTTAAACATGGATTATAAATTGGATTTAAAAATGAAATGAATTTGAATTAAGAATTTGAGAATTAAATTTCTAGTTCTTTTCAAAATTGGCTTCAAAGTTTTGAGAAAATATATTATTTGAAAGTATTTTCGAATGGAAATTGTTTCAAACAAATTTTTAAAACAAGTAAATCAATACTCTTCTCTATTGTCGCTGGAAAATAATCTCGGTGATGACTACAACATCATCGACATTCATTTTCGAGTCTCAGAGTGGAGTGACCACTTAGTAGCCTAGCTAAACTTTTGTTTTGAAACTAAATTTTATTTGAATTTCTTGAGTATGGTTTGATGTATAAAAAACATAGGTTTATTTCAAAATTGGTTTTAAGTGAAACTGAAAATTTAATTCTCAAATTCTATGTTAAGTGATGGTTTCCGATTATTGAAATGAAGCCGAAATTTGAATGATTAGAGTGTTTAAAATGAGAAAAGGAATTGAAATAATTTGAAACAAGTGAACAATGATAAAATTTATTTGTATAATAATCAATTGCATTCTAAAACATATATATATATATATATATATATATATATAACTTACTTGAAATATTCAAAAAGTTAAATATTAATGTGAATTGTAATTGAAGGTTATACAAGAGAAACTTGAGTAAAAATGTTCAACCTAAATTTTTCTTAATAGAACTATTGTAAATAAAAGAAAATTTTGTATAGTGTTTAATTACATTCGAAAAACGTTAATAAAGCTTAGCTTGAAAGGGTTTGAATGTAATCGAATATCATACAACATAAATGTAAGTAATAAGACGCCCAAAAATGAAAATTTTCTTAAAGGAAATTAAATAAGATTTGTAGTTATAATAAAAGTTCATACACTTTATTCATGTTAAAATGATTTGTTAAGTGGAAAAAATTGAATAAAAACAAATGCTATTCAAGTAAATGAATATCAACTTAAGAAAATAAAACAAGTAATAAATAAATTATATTTTGTAAACTGTTGTGATACAAAGGTATATTACAAAGAATAGTGAAATTGAATTTAAGGTGAAATTAACTTAACTAGAGTCAAATGGATTTAATAAATGGGTTAAATAAATAAATTATGTTTTGAAAGAAAATTTTGTAACAAATGTTAATGAAACTGAAAACAAATCAAACTGAATGAAAATATGCTTGAATACAATGAATAATTATTGATTAAATAAAATGGATTGAACCCAAATTTGTTGAATATTAATCAATTTAATAAAAATTATATGGTTTTGAATTAATTGTTGTATATGGTAATATGTATTTCAAATCTACCTTTCCTTTCTGTTGCCTCTGTTCTCCTATCCCGTTTATTTTCGAGGACGAGAAATTTTGAGTAGGGGAGAGTGTAATGACCTGTAAATTTTAACAATTTTTATAACATAATTAACTAATTTTTTCATGAAAAATAAATAATAAAATTTTGAAATGGAAATTTGATACTTGGAATACATCGATTCAAACATAGAAAATGGTAAATTATTACTGGAAAATATGAAAGTTAGCTCTACTGCGTGATTTTCAATTTCAATTTAAAAAATAGTTAATATTTGATGAAAATAAAATATTATCGAAATATGAATATCTTTATATAATAAAAATGTAAATCATTTTCTTAGTGAGTCGTCATATTTCGTTTCGTCAAATTTGGGCTGCTCTAACTTCGTTTATCTTATTTTCGGCGTTTTAGCAGCATTTTCGACAACGAAAAATCGAGTTTTGATAGCTTGGTTGTATCGTTGATATCTATGTACCTTTCTGTTTGTCTCGTCGTGTTGATCTCTATAGTATATTCATGTGACGACCCAAAATTTTGAACATTAGAAATTGAAATATTTTAATTTATTTTAGATGTTTGAAATTTATTTTAACTTGAATTTCAATTATAACTATGAATTTGGCAATTTAATTATTGGATTTAATTTATTAAAGATGGGAAAAAATTTGAATATTCAATTTTAAGCTTGTTAAAAATAAACCGAAGGCTTAGAAAATTTATATTGATGATATGAAGATAATGGAAGCTTCAGAATTGGATTTGGAAATGTTTTATTCAGTTTTGAATTTGTATCGTTTAAATCGATATGTAAAAATAGCCTTCCGAGGCACAGTCTCAGATTTCGATGAAACCAGTTCCACTGGATCCATAATATGGTATTATTATCGAATTTCAATTTCGGTAATGATTGGAGTGATCGTTTGGCCGTATGATAAGCAAACACGCTAAAATTTCTATCGAAATTAAATTTAACAACTGGGTCCAAAATGCTATCTTCTCCATATGATTGAATTTGGCCTCGGAACATTTTCCATTGCGTTCGAAATAGGTGTATAACATTATAAACGCCTGGCGGCACGCCTCAATTGAAGATCGAGATTTTGAGTTGCGGAATCGAGACGATTTAAATTTGAATTAAATATATTTATATATTCACAAAAAGAATATATATATATATATATATATATATATAAACGAACAAGCACGTGTCTTCCTAGTGGACACGTTTCTTGCACTTCACATGCGTCCCCTTTTCTGCTATTCAAAGTAGATCGA
This sequence comes from Allium cepa, assembly GCA_030765085.1. Lineage (NCBI taxonomy): Eukaryota > Viridiplantae > Streptophyta > Magnoliopsida > Asparagales > Amaryllidaceae > Allium > Allium cepa. The sequence continues at coordinate 251,185,721 of CM060937.1, read as the reverse complement.
AAAAACAAAGCCAGAGATAAAAGAAAAGGATTTGTGCTTGCGTGTTGGTGTCTGTTCGTCAGAGTCCTGGATGGCTGTGAGGTACAACATATTTTTTTCTTTTCTCTTGCATGAAAATTTGCAGTAAGGCAATTCTGTTAATATATATATATATATATATCTGTGTGTGTGTACTGGTAACCAGTAAATATAACTATATTTGAAAAACAGGGAATTATACATATATTTATATATGGATCTAGATAAATAAAGTTATAATATGCTTTGATTTAACTTTATTTTAAACAGAAGTTATTTATTGGAAAATATATATAGTAACAGTAAAGTATATCGCTTTTGTTATTAATTCAGTTTAAATAAATGTTTTTATATATAGATTTGATTTAAAATTTAATTTAGCACACATATATATATATATGAATGCACGCATATAAGTTAGGAAAGAAAATAATATAAATATATTTAAAACTCAGTATTTAATTTTTATAGTTAAGAAAATGTCTGTTAGTTTATTTACCAAAAAGAAAATAATAAATATATATACATACATTTTAACTAATGTAAGTATTTTGGTTACTAGAAAATATTTTATTTAAAAGGAATTAGTTTAAAACTATTTATTAGTTAAGTCAAATTATAAAATGATAATTGATTGTACGATTTATTCGAATACAAATAAATTGTATAAATTATTTATACAAGGTCTAAAACTTTGGAGAAACAAGTCAGAGTTGGATTGGATTGCAAATAAAAGGAGCAATGTGAGATCTTCTCACTCAATCGGATTTTCCGATTTAATTTTAAATATTTAAATTTAAATTTGTTGATTGTGTGCGTGGATGATAAATTATTATCAGTTATGTTGAATTAGACCCTACACACCGCATAATAGCGGATGATATTATACTAAACCCATATACCGCGATATACTACCTCGAAGTGGAATTGGTATTATATATGTATTTGGAGTGATTGATTACCAGCATTATATAGCGGATGAGACCCTACGCGCCGCATAATAGCGGATGATATTATATTATATACCGCGATATTCCACCTCGAAGTGAAATTGGTATTTAATTGTTGTGCCAGCGACTGTGGATGCAGGTAAACATGTTGGAGGGATCCAACTGGATTCCTCAAATATTTGAATTTGTTTCAATGATTGTGTGTTGATTATTTATAATCTGTGTGTGATCATATTTGTGATTGAAATCGTTGAAGGCTATAGTTTAGCCGAAATATATTTTTGGTATCGTAGGATCCCAGAAACAAATAAAATTGGATTTTGAAATTTAAGTAGAAAATCTATAGTGAAATCCTATTGAATAAAATTCTAAAATATGGGAAAAAAGTTTAATAAATGGATTTCAAGTAATATTATTTAATAGTTGATGAATTTATTTTAATAGTTTGGAAGAAATAAAGGAATTTACTTTAAAAGGAAATAAATTTGAAAATCAAATTGAAATTGATTTGGCATTTGAAAATAAATCTTTGAAAAATCGATTTGAAATTCGCTTTGGTGTTTAAAATAAATTGGAAATTCGATTTGGTGTTTGAAATAAATTGGGAAATCGATTTGAAATTGATTTGGTGTTTTAAAATAAATCTTTGGTAAATCGATTTGGAAATCGATTTGGTGTTTGAAAATGAATATTTGGAAATCGGTTTGAAAATGGTATATCAGTGGATATTTGGAAATTTAAAATTCACAAGGAGAATTTGTTTTGAAAAGTATAAACGTTGATTTATATATGAAGTGTGAAAGAAATTTGCGGATTTGGGATATAAATTGAGATAAATCAAGAAGAATTTATTTATTGATTTAAATGATCCATTTTGAAATGGAAGGTGTATTTTTCCTGGAAAGCCGAGTATGTTTTCAAAGTAGCTTTCAAAATTAATAAGTTTTGAAGTTGGTTTTAAAATGAATGTTTGTGGAGAAATTATTTTTTTAAGTTGTTTTTAAATCTTTAAAGTAAAAGATTTATTTAATTAGTTATAGTAGTGATTATTTAAAGATTTAATTGATGTTTGATTAGAAAATGGTTATTTAAATAATTACACTCTATCTAATAATTTTATTTTAAAATTATTTTGGACTTAAGTTTAGATGAGATATTAGTATAATATTTTCATAATTAATATTTAAGCAAATGTTTAAAATAGTTTTATTTTAAATATTTCCAAGTATATATGTTTGGATAAGTAATTTAAATTATTTTAAGTATTTGAACTCGGCAGATTTTCAGTGGGAATGAATAAATATTTGGAAATATTTCCATGTAAGAAAAATGATTTGAAATTTGTTTTCAAAGGGTTGAAATGTGGAAAGTGATTTGAAATTGGTTTCCAAAGTTTTGAAGTGTTAAAAATTGTATCTTGCGAAGATATGTTGAAAATAAACAATTGGGGGAAAATTATTTATATCTTGGTGAATGTTTTTGATAGTTAAATAACCGACTATCAATATTGGCCCTTAAACGACATTCGAATTTCGATGCAACCGGGGGGTCGGATTCCATATGGATATTCAAAAAGCACATCGAATCTTTGTGATAATGATGGATCTTTTGTTTAAAAAGATCAAAGTGGAAATTTGTTGTGATTTGTTTGAAATCTGAATGTTACACTTATTTTTAAAATAAGCGATCGTTACTCGGATTAGCCAGGAGAGGACTTTGTGTCATAAAACCCATTCCGAATAATGATACGACGAAATGGGATTGCATTTGAAGATGGTGTTGAAGACCGGGTATTTTCGAAAGTGAAAGGATTACTTGTCGAATGTCTCTGCACCGGGTTGCTCTGGTATGTAGATTTTATCACCCATTGTAATGGGAATTTCGGACATGATTAGTGAATATCCGGATTTGCAAGGGCTTCTTTGAAGTGCCTTCGTTTCCGTTCGATCCTGGAACGGACTTGTATGGATGTGTGTCTGACATCACACAATGAGATATAAAGCTGATTTCTATCAAATACATTACTGTTGGTGGCGGAGAATTTATTCTCTTAGCTTAACACCCTTCTTTGAGACATACGAGCTCAGAGGTTATGTAGTTGATGGTTATCCGTGATATACTCCCAATTTGGTAGTGTGGCATATGAAGTGCTACTGATCATTTGTTGATCGAAGCATGACTTTGTGAAAAGTGTAGCTTTGTGGACGAGACTTCGTCGGACCTCACACCCCGAAAACGGTCGAAATAGGAAGGATGCAGCAAGGTTATTTGGAGGTAGCACCCACTGAGGGTATGTCATCTCCTTCTGGAAAAGGGTAGTATCATGGTATGGAGCCTAGAGATTTCACCTCTGTTGTTTCTGCAAATTTATTACTTTGTGGTTGTTGCATTGTGGTTGAAGATCCTCAGATAAAGGTCACAAATGACCAGGGGATGGCATACTCGTGTAGTAGTTACCTAGTTACAGAGGTAACTCGACCTTATATTGGCAGAGATCTGGTTAGGTTCTCAGGGCGTCCCTCCAGAGGCGTACCCATGTGGCATAGGAAGTTCCTTAGACTGATCATTTGTTGGAAATCCAAAGAAACAATACATGTCCTATACGGTTTTAGTTGTATAACCTACCAAGGAATGTGGCGGTAACCTGCTATTGAACATGGTAGCTATAGTAGGCATACGTGCAAAATGTCTATGCTGGCTAAGATTAATATTATACTTTCGAAATGTTTTCCACACTATGCACTAATAATAATATTAAAAAGGATTTTGGTACCAAGCATGTTTGACTATCATAAGAAGAAACCTCCTCCAATTCTACGTTTGCATTGTGTGTGTGCGGGGAGGCCTTATGTTAGTTTCATTTTTCAAAAGCATAGCGAATTTTTTTTTCTTTGTAAAAATAAATGTTTTTAAGATCTCACACCAGTTTCATGACTGACCTGGAGTTTATTGTTCCCTTTCTAAACTCTTCGTGCCCATAGTTTTCTACATGGGCAGCCTAGGGTCAGGTTATCAGTTATTTTGAAGCGAAGTCAGAAAAGAAATGCTATAGAGATCTGGAGGCAAGCTGGATGGCGAGACGTATAACTTATATTATATAGTGTCCGCTACGTAGGAGTTGGTGCAAGTCAGTTTTCATGTGGTCAAGTTGTGAATGCCAGTGTTGTATCATGTTGTTGTAAACTCTGATGACTTAATGTAAAACTGATGTTGTTCTTTGTTTTAAAGATTATTCATTTATCTATTATATTTGTTTTGCTGCGAAGTGTGAGATTCTGTTATCGTGTCTGTTTCTTCTTCTATCTTCTTCTTCTTAAACCCTAATGGTCGGTTTTTCGGCATTCGACTGTTCGGCATTGGATACAGTGGACGTATCGATGTCGACTTTCGAGCGTCAAAAAATTGGGTCGTTACATTTTGGTATCGGAGCATTTGGTTAAGCGATAACCTTGGCTCTGGTGGGGGATTATTCATTAGAGATAGAGTCAGTAGTTCTCTAGAATGAGTTTGAGTGTAATAATAGATATGAGCACGTATTTGTTAGTGAATATAAAATTGTTTTATATTGTATTGACTTATCGGTTGATTGTATATAGATTTTGGTCGATGCAGTTTGGCCAACTGTATCGATAGGGGTTTCTAAACTCTTAAACAGATAAACCGACATAGTATTGTTTTAAATTCTGGTAAATGAAATAATTTTACCCAAATTATTTTTGTATATAAAAGGAATAATTTTCCGTAAATTATTATAGTAGTATATGGCTGCTTGGATGTTAGGAAATGATAATATTAAATTATTATCATTGATTATTGAATAAGAAATTGAAATCATAATAAAAAAACTGAGAAATAAATTCAAATACAAATAAGATTTGTAAATATAAAATGTAAATGTGATTTATAAATTCGAAATGGAATTCAGAGGAATATTTGGAAATGTTTTTGAAAGGATTTGAAAAAAAAATTGAAATTTGGAAAAAAAAGTTTTTGAAGGGATAAAAGCGCTAAACTCTTTTCGGTCACTGGAAAATAATTCCGATGATGATCGCAACATCATCGGTGTTCATTTTCGAGTTTCTAGGAGAGGAATTGCTACCAAATTATTTTAAATGGATGTTGTTTGCAAACTGGGTTTGATTTTGGAAATTCAAAAGAAAATTTGAGTTGATTTCAAAAAATGGTTTTGAAATATTAGAAAGACTCTGGAATCCTATTTAAATTATTTATGGAAGATAATTAAGTTTGATAACTGGTAAAGTTTGAAGTTGTTAAAAATAAAATCTAACTTAAAGAGAAGTTAGATAAAAGTAAATGTGAAAACAAAATGAGTTGGGAAAGTAAATTTATTAAATGAAATGAAAATAAGCGAGAAACTAATAGAAGTTTAAAACCAATTTGAATTGTGTGAAATAAAATGAAGTTGTAAAATTAGTTCGAAGTGAACTAAAGATAATAAAGGTGAAAAAAGAAGATGATTTGAGATAAAATGAATTGGAATTTGTAATGAATTAGTAAATGAAACTAATTTAGAATAGTGATATGAATCAGTTGTGAATGAACGATAGTTGATAAAATTCAATTCAGAAGGTAAATTGAATCCAAATAGAATTGAAATTGTAAATTGAATTCAAATGAAATTGAAAATGCAAGATTGAATGATAATGGATATATAACTTCAATAGTGAAGCAAAAATGGTATAAGAAGTATATATTGGAAATTTTGTAAAGAAATGAATTAAACGATTTTGGATATGGTAATTGGATATATTGCTTAGTAGCATATAGGTGTTTATAAAAGCAAAAGATAAATTGGATTTTGATTTTGAAGAAAATTTAAATTGCTCGAAAAAGGTATATATTTAATTTTTTATATGAAATTTGATGATTTTCTTGTCTAGCAGCATGGCCTTTTGTTTTCTTTTTGAATCTGGGGGCCCGTAGTACCATTTTGTAGTCGTACTGAGCTAGCCACGCAAAGGAGACGTTGGCGAAATTTTTCGAAAATTTAGGGAGTTAGAATTTTTTTGAGAAATATGGAAATTTTAAATTTTGAATATAAATTTAAATTGTGAAGCAAACAATGTTATTAGGGAACTATGAAATATTTTTGGAAGTGAGTTAAAGTGATAATGGTCATTAACAAAAAGATTTGTTTCGACAAATTGATAAAACCGTTTGGTTTTACAAAAATAATAAACGGGTTAAGGATCATTCTTCTTAACTAGTAATTTCGGGACGAAATTCTTTTAAGGGGGGAAGAATGTGACGACCCAGAATTTTGAACATTAGAAATTGAAATATTTAATTTATTTTAGATGTTTGAAAGTTAGTTTAACTTGAATTTCAATTCTAACTATGAATCTGACAATTTAATTATTGGATTTAATTTATTAAAGATGGGTAAAAATTTGAATCCTCAATTTTAAGCTTGTTAAAAATACATTGAAGGCTTAGAAAATTTATACTGATGATACTGAAGATAATGGAAGCTTCAGAATTGGATTTGGAAATGTTTTATTCAGTTTTGAATTTATATCGTTTAAATCGATATGTAAAAATAGCCTTCCGAGGCACAGTCTCGAGTTTTGATGAAACCAGTTATATTGGATCCGTAATATGGTATTATTATCGAACTTTAATTTTCGTAATGATTGGAGTGATCGTTTGGCCATACGATAAGAAAACACGCTAAAATTTCTATTCAAATTAAATTTAATAACTAGGTCCAAAATGCTATCTTCTCTATACGTTCGAATTTGGCCTCGGAACCTTTTCCATTGCATTCGAAATAGGCGTATAACATTATAAATGCCTGGCGGCATGCCTCGATTGAAGATCGAGATTTTGATTTGCGGAATCAAGATGATTTAAATTTGAATTTGATTTAAATATATTTATATATTCACAAAAAGAATTATATATATATATATAAACAAACAAGCACATGTCTTCCTAGTGGACACGTTTCATGCATCTTTGCACGCGTCCCCATTTCTGCTATTCAAAGCAAATCGAACAAACAAAGCCAGAGAGAAAAGAAAAAGATAATAAAATGACGGAGGAAAAAAATTCTTTCGTTCAAACAAGAAAAAGAGAAAGAAATTTATGGCCGAAGCTTGCATCTCCCTCTTTTTCCCAAATCATGGCCGAGCGAAAACAATTTACAGTTCGTTTACAAAAAAAAATTCGAAGAGACTGCTTGCCATCAGCGAATCGAAAACGATTTCGATTCAAAGAAGGGGGGTGTATCGCGGCCATGTAAAATCGAAGGCAGGGGGTTTCCTTCGAAAGATTCGAGGAAGGAGAAAATCAATATGGTAGAGCACGAGCGCGATCCCAGATCCCTCTTTTGTTATCGCGAACTCCTTCAGACATCGAAAGTCATGATTGAGCAGGCTTTAAATTTTTTTGTGAGGCACGTTATCGTCGATGGTGAGTAGCAGTTCGATCGAGGAGAGGCAGTGCTCGCATGCGACCAGGCCAAAGTAGATGAGCAAGCTGTATGGATGCATGTCATTGTGTTGCAGCAGCATAGGTAGAGTACGTGTTCGATTCAATTTGTGCTTGCGTGTTGGGGTCTGTTCGTCAAAGCCCTGGATGACTGTGAGGTACAATATTTTTTTTCTTTCGCTCGCATGAAAATTCGCAGTAAGACAATTCTATATATATATATATATATTAACCAGTAAATATAAGTATATTTGAAAAACAGGGAATTATACATATATTTATATATGGATCTAGATTAATAAAGTTATAATATGCTTTGATTTAACTTTATTTTAAACAGAAGTTATTTATTGGAAAATATATATACAGTAACAGTAAAGTATATCGCTTTTATTATTGATTCAATTTAAATAAATGTTTGTATATATAAATTTGATTTAAAATTTAATTTAGCACATATATATGAATGCATGCGTATAAGTTAGGAAAGAAAATAATATAAATATATTTATAACTCGGTACTAAATTTTACAGTTAAGAAAATTTCTATTAGTTTATTTACCGAAAAGAAAAAAATAAATATATATACATACATTTTAACTAATGTAATTATTTTGTTAACTAGAAAATATTTTATTTAAAAGGAATTAGTTTAAAACTAATTATTAGTTAAGTCAAATTATAAAATGATAATTGATTGTTCAATTTATTCGAATATTAATAAATTTTACAAATTATTTATACAAGGTCTAAAACTCTGGAGAAACAAGTCGGAATAGGATTAGATTGCAAATAAAAGGAGCAAAGGTGAGAACTTCTCACTCAATCAGATTTTTCGATTTAATTTTAAATAGTTAAATTTAAAATTGTTGATTGTGTGCTTGAATGATAAATTATTATCAGTTATATTGAATTAGACACTATGCGCCGCATAATAGCGGATGATAAAATACTAAACCCATATACTGTGATATTCCACCTCGAAGTGGAATTGGTATCATATATGTATTTGGAGTGATTGCTTTCCTGCAGTATTTAGAGGATGAGACCCTATGCGCCGCATAATAGCGGATGATATTATATAAATCCCATGTACCACAATATTCCACTTCGAAGTGAAATTGGTATTTAATTGTTATGCTAACGTCTGTGGATGCAGGGAAACAGGTTGGAGGGATCCAACTGGATACCTTAAATATTTGAATTTGTTTCAATGATTGTGTGTTGATTATTTATAATCTATGTGTGATCATATTTGTGATTGAAGTTGTTGAAGGCTATAGTTTAGCCGAAATATATTTTTGGTATCGTAGGATACCAGAAATAAATAAAATTAGATTTTGAAATTTAAGTAGAAAATCTATAGTGAAATCTGATTGAATAAAATTCCAAAATATGGAAAAAAAAGTTTAATAAATGGATTTCGAGTAATATTATTTAATAGTTGAAGAATTTATTTTAATAGTTTGGAAGAAATAAAGGAATTTATCTTACAAGGAAATAAATATGAAAATCAAATTGAATTGATTTGGTATTTCAAAATAAATCTTTGGGAAATCGATTTGAAATTCGATTTGGTGTTTGAAATAAATTGGAAAATCGATTTGGTGTTTGAAATAAATTGAGAAATCGATTTCAAATTGATTTAGTGTTTTAAAATAAATCTTTGGGAAATCGATTTGGAAATCGATTTGGTGTTTGAAAATGAATGTTTGGAAATGGATTTGAAAATCGTATATCAGTGGATATTTGGAAATTTAAAATTCACAAGGGGAATTTGTTTTAAAAAATAAATATTGATTATTTTTAAAGTGTGGAAAGAAATTTGCGGATTTGGGATATAAATTGAGATAAATCAAGAAGAATTTATTTATTGATTTAAATGATCTATTTGAAATGGAAGGTGTATTTTCCCTGGAAAGCCAAGTATGTTTTTAAAGTAGATTTCAAAATTAAGAAGTTTTGAAGTTGGTTTTAAAAAGGATGTTTGTAAAGGAATTATTTTTTAAGTAGTTTTTAAATCTTTAAAGTAAAAGATTTATTTAATTAGTTATAGTAGTGATTATTTAAAGATTTAATTGATATTTGATTAGAAAATGGTTATTTAAATAATTACACTCTATCTAATAATTTTATTTTAAATTATTTTGGACTTAAGTTTAGATGAGATATTAGTATAATATTTTCATAATTAATATTTAAGCAAGTGTTTTAAAATAGTTTTATTTTAAATATTTCCAAGTATATATGTTTGGATAAGTAATTTTAATTATTTTAAAGTATTTGAACTCGGCGGATTTTCAGTGGGAATGAATAAATATTTGAAAAAATGATTTCAAATTTGTTTTCAAAGGATTGAAATGTGGAAAGTGATTTGAAATTGGTTTTCAAAGTTTTGAAGTGTTAAAAAATTGTATCTTGCGAAGACATGTTGAAAATAAACAATTGGGGGAAAATTATTTATATCTTGGTAAATGTTGTGAATGCTGATTAATAGTTAAATAACCGACTATCAATATTGTCCCTTAAACGACGATTGAATTTCGATGCGACCGGGGGGTCGGATTCCAAATGGATATTCGAAAACCGTAGAATCTTTGTGATAATGATGGATCTTTTTTTAAAAAGATCAAAGTGGAAATTTGTTGTGATTTGTTTGAAATCTGAATGTAACACTTATTTTTAAAATAAGCGCTCGTTATTCGGATTAGACGGGAGAGGACTCTGTGTCATAAAACTCATTCCGAATAATGACACGACGTAATGGGATAGCATTTGAAGATGGTGTTGAAGACTGGGTTTTCAAAAGCGAAAGGATTACTTGTCGAAGGTCTCTACACCGAGTTGCTCCGGTATAGATATTTTATCACCTTTTGTGATGCGAATTCCGGACGTGATTTGTAAATATACGGATTTGCAAGGGCTTTTTTGAAGGGCCTTCGGTTCCGTTCGATACTGGAACGGACTTGTATGGATGAGTGTCTGACATTACACTTTGAGATATAAAGCTGATTTCTATAAATACATTTCTGTTGGTGGTGGAGAATTTATTCTCTTAGCTTAACACCTTTCTCTGAGATGTACGAGCTCAGAGGTTATGTAGTTGATAGTTAGTAGTGATATACTTCCAAATTGGTAGTGTGGCATACGAAGTGCTGCTGATTATTTGTTGATCGAAGCATGGCTTTGTGAAAAGTGTAGCTTTGTGGACGAGACTTCATCGGACCTCACACCCGGAAATGGTCGAAACAGGAAGGATGCGGCAAGGTTATTTGGGGGTAGCACCCCCTGAGGGTATGTCATTTCCTTCTGGAAAAGGGTAGTATAATGGTATGGCACCCAGATATTTTACCTATGTTGCTGCAAATTTATTACTTTGTGGTGGTTGCTTTGTGGTTGAGGATCCTCGGATAAAGGTCGCAAATGACCGAGGGATGGCATATGGCATACTCGCGTAGTAGTTACCTAGTTACAGAGGTAACCCGGCCTTGTGTTGGCAGAGATGCGGTTAGTTTCTCGAGGCATCCCTCCAGAGGCGTACCCATGTGGCATAAGAAGTTCCTTAGCCTGACCATTTGTTGGAAATCCACAGAAACAATACGCGCCCTATACGGTTTTAGTTGTATAACATGCCATGAATGTGGCGGTAACCCCTATTGAACATGGTAGCTATAGTAGGCATAAGTGCACAATGTCTATACTGGCTAAGATTAATATTATACTTTTGAAATGTTTTCGACACTATGCACTAATAATAATATTAAAAAGGATTTTGCATACCAAGCATGTTTGACTATCATAAGGAAAAATCTCCTCTAATTCTACGTTTGCATTGTGTGTGTGCGAGGAGGCCTTATGACAGTTTCATTTTCCAAAAGCATAGCGGATTTTTTTGCGTGAAAATAACTATTTTTAAGATCTCACACCAGTCCTATGACTGGCCTGGAGTTTATTATTCCCTTTCTAAACTCTAGGTGCCCATAATTTTCCATACGGGCAGCCTAGAGTCAGGTTATCAGTTATTCTGGAGTGAAGTCATAAAAGAAATGCTGTGGAGATCTGGAGGCAAGCTGGATGGTGAGACGTATCACTTATATTATATAGTGTTCGCTGCGTAGGAGTTGGTGCAAGTCAGTTTTCATGTGGTCAAGTTGTAATGCCAATGTTGTATCGTGTTGTTGTAAACTCTGATGATGTAATGTAAAACCGATATAGTTCTTTGTTTTAAAGATTATTCATTTATCTATTCTATTTGTTCCGCTGTGAAATGTGAGATTCTGTTATTTTATCTGTTTCTTCTTCTATCTTCTTCTTCTTAAACCCTAACGGTTCAGTTTTCCGGCATTCGACTGTTTGGCAGTGGATACAGTGGACGTATCGATGTCGACTTTTGTGCGTCGAAAAATTGGGTCGTTACAATTCATTTGTGTGTTACGACGTTCGGTGGATGATGAAATGTGTAAAACGATGGACAGCATCGGTAACCTTTTGAGCCTTTTGGTTTGCTTATGACCATTCATTATCCACCGTGATAAACCCAATGGTCATTAGCTACTATTATTTCTGAATTTAGCACATGGCCTTTTTCTATTCCTATCGTTGCATTTATAATTTCTGGTTCCTTGATTTTGTACCATCTTCTCATTCCATTTTCTTTTCTAAACTAAGAAGAAGAAAAACATAATATAGAAACCAAGTTTAATCTGTTACAATTCCTTTGCTCGAGTAATTTCCTGTTCTTCTCATATTCTTGCTCCAAGTAGACCACCTAAACCCAAACCTACTTGCTTCTTTAGTTTTTTCTCGTAATTGAATTTGATGGCTTCGAGACATGCATGCGTCCTTGCCCTTTTCCAAACTTTGCCCACCCCTTCCACATACTCAAGCGCCACATCCATACAAGGCCGACTCTTCCATACTTGCGACCCTACATCCGTCCATATCGCCTTCCCTTTGATCTTGCCCACACCTCAGCACAGTCGAGATCACATTCACTCGACAGCCTCTCCGACCTCCCCATAACCTTCAGCTACCCACATCCACTTCCCTAACCAACCTCAGCCACCAAACAACCCGAGTGCATTCTACCTGACTGCTATGTCCAACACCCACCATGCCACACCCCTCCACGTTCCTCCGTACCTCACTGCCGATCACCACATCTCCACGCTCACCACTAAGTTCTCCGCCGAGCTTCAGCCAATCACCTCACCTTCTATGCCTTGCCTTGCTGCCCGAGCTCTATTAGCCCCCCCTCCCTATTCTCATGTTGATCTTTGTCAGCTCATCGAACTCCTTCCATCCATTCCTTTTTCCAGAGTCTGCAACTTGAAGTTTTTCGGCTAAAGAATGGCGTGTGTGTATATATATAGTTTTGAAGAGTTGTATTTCTCTTTCTATCGCAAAAAAGGAAAATGTGTTCTCATATGTTTTCAAGCAACTGAGATTCTCATGCGAAAAAAAGTTTAGCCTATTGCTGAGTAGTTTAGCTTGCTATTTGCAAACCCATGCCCTTGTTCTCCTTCTTTTGATCATGTATTAATATTGGTTTGGGAAAGGTATATATATAATATGTTTATGCATTTGACTGAATTTATATTATTATATTTTAAAATAGATTTTATAACAATTTACATACATATATGTGTGTGTGTGTGTAAATAAGTTTAAATATTTATTTGAACTTATGTTATATTTTAGTAGATTTTTGTAACAATACACACACACACACATATCGATTAAATATTTATCTGAATTTATGTTATTATTTTAATAGATTTTGGCAACTGTTTATAAATATATAATGTGTTTAAATATTTATTTGAATTTATGTTATAGAATTTATAATAATTATATATATATATGATAGGTTTAAAAATATATACTTGATCCATCGAATCTAAATTCACTTTACCTTGTTTCTCCGTTGCCCAGTTTTACAGCAGCAGTTCAAGCTTTGTCGCTGTGTCGCTTGCATATTCGTCTGTGTATCCGTGTGCGTATCCGTGTCTGTTGTTTTTCATTCTATTGTTCTCTAGCCTTTGAAAGTTGAGCAATCACTCGGGATTAATATTCTTATATTTAGTAGATTCAATTCACATGAAATGACGATTAAAATATGTTGTTAATTGTTAGTTATTTAATCGTTAAATATGATCTATTATTATTTTCATTAATTCACCATTGTTAATTGACAATATTTGACACCAATAATCTGCTAATATATATTTTATTTGGTTAATTATGATCATATTTTGTCATTTATATGCTATGTCATTTTATATTATTATTTTATTGTTATCACTCTGCAAGTTCCCTACTAGTTAGAGATTCCCTATAGGTTGAAATGATACATACCCGAACAATATTATAGATTAGGGAAATCGTTATGGGTTGAAATGATAAACCCAAGCGATTTTCATTAACTTTGAATCCTGGGATTGCGGGTTGAAATGAAATATACCCGTAAATATTAAATTTAAATTGCGGATTGAAATGATAAACATCCGCATCACTTGACCATAGGATAGAAAATTATATACGGACACCGTTAGTCTATATTTTGAAAATGATTTCCAAAGTTTGAAAGGAAATATATGGGTTCCAATAAATATTGATTTTTAAATATAATATAAAGATTTTATTTTAATATATGTGTAAAATTTAAATTTTTAAAAGTATATGTTTGAAAATTTTAAATTTATAAGTTAAGTCTTAAGAAAGGTAGATTTTAAGTTTTTATTTATAACTTTATTATTTTTAAGTATATAAGATTTGATTTTATAATATTTAATATAATAAAATTTAATAAAATTTTATTTTAATAAATATATATCTATCTACACACACACATATGTTTTAATATTTATTTAAGGTAATGTTAATATTTTAAAAATAGATTTTGTGATAACTTTAATAAATAAAGGTTGGAAAGATAAATCTAGAATATTTGTAATTTAATTTGTTTGAGAATTGAATATAAATATGAATTGATTGGAACTTATTGATTTTGAGATTTTTAAAGATATGATTTGATAACTTGATTTTGATTTAATTGTGATTTAATGAATATTTTCAAATTTAAATGGAATTAAAATTGAATATTAAATTTTGATTTAAAATTTATCATTTGAAATTTTATTTAAATATTTATAGAAAGGTGATTAAGTGAATAATTTCAAATTAAACGTAATTAAAGTTAGATATTTAATTTTGATTGTAATTTGAGATTTTATTTAAATGCTATAAAAAATGAGTAAATGAGTATTTTCAAATTTAAATAAAATCATAGTAAAATTTTGAAAAATAAATGTGATTTATCAAATTGAGTTATCGTAAATATTTGAATATTTAACTTTGAAACCTATTGAATTAGAATGGTTTAAATTACCTGGATTTACAAGTGATACAACTAAAAAATGGTTTTAATAAGAATCATTGAACTGAGATTGATTTAAATTGAAGCTTGGTACTACAGTTGATTTGAATTTATTTGTGAAATTGGAAGAAACAATTCTAATTTGAAAATTTATTTTAATATATAAACTATTTTCAATATATAAATTATTTTGATATACAATCTATTTTAATCTAACCTATTCTAAATATAAACTATTTTTTATTTATAACTATTTTCAATATTTAAACTGTTTAAGTTAGAGCTATTATGATTCAGATTTAGTAGATTTAAATGTGGATATTTTGATTCGAAGGTTTAAACTATTTTGGGTTTATGATTTTGAAAGTGATGTGATTTCGAAAGTGATATGATTTCGAAGGTGAATATGATTTTGAAGGTGATATGATTTTTGAATTGAATATAATATTTTGATATGAAGTGTGAAATTGATTTTGTAAAATGATCACGATGTGAAATAAGCTGTTGGTTGTTAAAGAGACCTGGATCAGATATTGTTACTCTACCGAAAACCACTTTAACAACTGTGCACGCGGTGGAGATTATAGAACGAAGTAGGATGGTTTGGCGACGATTCTGTATGAGGTATTAACGTAACCCTGACTCCTGCGATTCATCTTGATGTGACTAAAACAGAAGCCTCGCCTGGCCAAGTGGGGTTGCTCCACCTATGGGGCACATTTCTTCGATTTCACTCTATTACTTTGTGATTTTATTAGGTGCACCTTTGATTTGGGAGTGTGTCTTGAGGTGGGCGGTAGTAGCTGCTATGTGTTACCACCAGTCTGGATCCGCAAAATGGTAGTACCTACCCTGGGCATTGTCTCGCATGCCTTATTACATGCCTTATCGTGCCTTCTACGAGTTTGGTTTGTGTCGTACCTTTGGAGTACTCCATGATAACCCACGAGTTTGGTGGAGTTTACGGTACTGTATAGACTACGGCATCATATAAAATGTGTCAAGGGAGATATGGGTAACTCCTTAACGCTATTTTAATAGTTTACTTTACCATAGACGTTATATATGTAGCGTATTGTACTATGTATGTAGATAGTTTAACAGATCCTTGGAGGATGGGTATCTCAAACATCCTTTAAGTTATTTTGTATTTCTGTTGACATTTCACTTGAATTGATTTACTGGTATAAGGATGTTAATCCAGACTCGAGTGTTTTGTGTTTTGCTTTATGCTCGGGTCAGACTGAGTGTCTCAGCATTTGAGGCTTGCCTTTGGAGCTTGGAGCTTTGCCTGAAGATCTGTCTCTATCTATCTAGATTTGCATTCATTTCCGTTATTTTCAGTCATCTATGTTCAGATTTATCATTTGCATTTGTATTGGAGACTTCTGTGTACTTCTATATCTAAGATTATCTGTTGTATTTTGTTTAAGACTCTGTTGTTTATATAGTAGCTTCATGAACTACTATTTATCTATTCCACTGCTTATTGTTATATTACTCCGTGTTTGTGATTCTGCGATTAATTTATTTACTATATATGCTAACTTTTGTCAAATGTAAATTAACAATATGTTGTTTTGAGCAATTCAAGTCTGACATGAGTGTATGATTGTTGATTTAATGGTTCGAAATAGCGTTTGTTACATTATGTGTCGTTACGCTGTGATATTTTATTTTGACTTAGTTGTAGCAAGATGTAGAAGACTCTCATTGAGTCTTTATGTGATCGTTCCAAACAATCACAAGTATGTTGTAATCCGTTGGTGCCTCTAACGATCATGAGTAAATTACTGTCCATTTTATGGAGAGCGTTACATACACAAGTCTCAATAGATGTATCGATATCCTTTTCTCAATTCATATTGACTAGGAACATTTAAGGAGTTGAAGTTTTGTATATATTGATTCAATTCTCATGGTTACGAACGCATTATAACTGCAATCAGTATAACACATTTCATTAAAATTTTCTATTTATAGTTATTATTTATAAATTTTCATGTGAAATTCATAAATGATAATAAAAAAATCCATTTTTATTTAAATTGAAATGTTTATCACTATTTATAAAATAAGTTAAGATTACATAAATAATAAAATAGTTGTACTATTTTGAGTAAATGATAATATAACATTTTTTACCGTATTTAGGTAAGATAATATTATTATCGTTATTTGGGTGATAAAGTAAAAGATACTTTTGGAATAGTAATAACAGTAATCAAATGTTTTCAAATGAGTTTTGGGGTAAATTATTGCTATTTTGAGACAAATAACAACAAAAGGATCTTTGAAATTTAGTATGGAATATTGTTTCTTTTGAGATGAATTGGTTTTGGAAAATATTAAAATTAGTATATGTTGTTGTTTTAATGTAAAATAATATCATTATTGTTTTTCAAAAACATTAGCATAAATTACTATTTTTATTAAAAGATGATGTTTTAAGACATTTGAGAAAAAATTATAACATAATAAAAGATTTTTGAAATATAACATCGTTTTTGAAAAATTGTTATTGTTTGAGACGGAATAAATAAATATATTTCTATAATAAATAATAATGAAAAATCTTATATTTAATGGAAAATAATGGTTGTAAATTCAATGTTTAGATGGATGTAATATACAATTTATTATTGATTTGGATTATCACATACGTTATTTATGACAATGAAATCTCATTTGGATGTGTGTGAGATGTTCTGCCATTATTACTATGTTGTGTTTAGTTGATTATGGTTTTGTTTGTTGATGTTGGTGCTGCTAATGTAATGGTTTTAGCACACAATTGATGTGTTGATGTTTGTGTTTCTAATACAGTGAGTTAGTATACATTTGATGGTTTGGTGTTTTTGTTACTAACAGGTCTGTACATATTTTTTGTATTTATACTTTAACTGATGATGGACTAATATTAGTTGACGACTAATATATGTGAATATATTTGTTGATGCTGGTATGTTTGATATTTGGGGTTGACATTGATTGTTGTCAAACTTGTATGATGTTTAATGGTTGTGGGTTGTCGTTATTGTTGTTGCCCCATATTTATGATGATAGATTTTAAGATTTAGTACTTAATAGGAGTAGAGTTTCCTACTTCCACTAGTTGCATTAGTTTCATGGATGTTATAGTTGTTATGTGCTAACAAGTATTTGGATGCAAGAGAAGTGTAGGAAACAGAACTACGTGGGCTTGACCCCAAAAAAGTACATAGGCAGTTTTCCTATGCAATAGCTCTCTAGCCTATGGCTAGATTGTATAGGGCTAGGCATAGTCCAAACATAGTTGAACATTTATTTTCGCACATTTTCAAGTTTGCAAGCGAAAGGAAAAGAGAGAAGAGAGCTTTGAATGCATTAAACAAATAAAGATTATTTGCTTTGTACATTTCCAATATATATAATTGTATTATTTATGAGGTAATATTTACTAATGTATTGAAAAGTGTAAATGCTGTTCGATGGATTGGATCATGTATGATGTTTATATAGCTGAGATATGTGTATTTTTATTTAAATTCTGCTATGAGTTTTTCTTCATCTTTTTTCCCATAGTTATTTTATATTTTAAAATATAAAACCATGCATCAACTGTTTTTATAACGTTCGAGATTTAGTGCATAAGCATAATTTAATGGTATTCTCACTAGTTTTAGATGTTAGAAATAGTGGGTTGTCACACTTGGCATTAGTGCTTAGGTTTAGGGGTTCCCTGAGCCTTGTGTAGGTTTAACCATTTAGGGTAGGTTAATTTACCCTTTTAGGTTAGGTTAGAAATATAGAATGAGAGAGCATTCTTATTGATGATTGTATGCTTTATTGGTATGGGTTGTTTATTAAACCACCATTATCTCACCCTAAATCGATGTTTATTTATGATGGCCATTGCATAGAAGATAAATAATGTAGGAATGGATAGGTGAACACTTTTAGGAGGGACTAAGTGTTATTTATAACCCGAGTGACACAAACGATGTTAAATTATAGTTGAAACATTATCTTAAACGAAAGAATTGCTTTTTATTATTAAAATCTTAAGTAAATAATATTATTAGGAAAAGTTATATTAAATATACATTTTGATTCTAAATATATTTTATTAAAAAGGAAAAATGTATATTTTTGAGCATCGGCTGATTTGTTGAAATTTATACATGGTGAAAAAATAAGTATTTTTTGGGAAATGAAGTTTTTTTATGAAGATATTTTTGTAAGGATAAATGATTATTGAGAATGTTTAATGTATTTAATTCATTATTTATTTCACCATTTAACAACACACATAATAGAAACTAAAACCAAAAGCATACAGTGGTATGAGCAAGATTATTTACAGAGTTAAATTTATATAACAAATTATACAAGTACCTTTAGGGCATGCCCTTAACTCAATCAATTTTTCACTTGCACTTGGGTCCAATTATGGAGCATCATCCTCATGCCTTCGATCAGTTTTCCTAAATAGGTGGAGAGTGCACATTAGAATAAGAGTCTACATGCTTTATCACTGCTCCTACTGCCTTCGAATCCCCCTAGTTGTGAATTATAAACAATCCCTTTTGAACTTCCAATTAGGAACGATGTTTTAACGTCCATTTGCCATCTATCGTTGTCTTAATTAGAGGCAAATGTAAGTCATATCTGAATTGATTTAAGCACGACGACTAGCGAAAACGTTCCATCATAATCAACACTTTTATTTTGAAGGACGGGACTAACCTAACTTTATTGGTTTCAACCTTTCCACTTCAATAACATTTTTCTTAAAGATTCACTTACAACCTATGGGTTTCACCCCTCTAGTACTTTTCATGATCGGGTTAGAGGCATGCCCTTGGGGAATTTATGTAATTTTTTATATATATCCAACTCCATGACCAACCTTATTCAAAATAAAAGGTGTTTTCTTTTTATCATATAATTGTTATACAATGATACAAGTAATTAAGTAACTGATTTAAAGTATATAGATAGAAAATCCTTAAATGATATATTATGTGATAGTAAATACAAAATGTTGTAATCATGAGAATTTTATTACAATGAAAATAACTTATTGCTTTAAATATTCCTAGTCAAGATGTTTCATTAAAGTTATCAATTCATCCATTGAGATTAGAGTACGTAACGTCCACCAAATGTTGGGAAATGCATTTCTCATGCTGCCGAGGGCACCAAGGGGTTATGTACTGATAGTTATCAAAGAAATGTGGAATAACTCACTCGAAAGTTCGTTGTTGATTAGTATAACTAAGGTCAAATGGACAACCTTGAAGTGACAACGTTACGCTATTCCCTCGACTTGAGAATACCATGGAAGTTCAATATGGACACCCACTTTGATTATAGTTAAATTGTGGCATGGCGCTCATCGAACGACTATAGTTAGATATGAGTTGAAGCATTGGAAGTGAAACATATTCAATAGAGAATTTGTCTCCTCGGTAGCATAGGGTTTGTATCATGGTCAATTGTAGTCAACTCAAAATCATAGTATCTGGCCAGAGCAATATGGTTAATAATAATTGTAATTATTGAACCAAAAGTTTTTTGTTTGGAATTATAAAGTTGAATGTGGACGATGTTGGAGTTTTTACCAAAATCAAATTTTATAAGCCCTAATGTGATATAGTTTTGACGAATAGAATTGGTTTAAACAATCATTACCATCGGGTAATTCTTATCATAGTAAAATTGGATCTTACCAAAAAGATGTGTAAGCAATAAATTCAACTGAAATATTACACTGCTAGCTAAGATGATGCGTGAACGTTAATATTAAAATTGTTTGATATTAATTCCTGACTGAATTCACACCTCTGAGTTGCACAGTCATAGTAATGAATTCTTCGATAAACCACACGATTTAATTAATTTATAAATGTTATAAATTAATAAAATTAATATTTAAGAAATACTACTTAATTGTTTAATATTTGGGAATTATTTTAAATTATTTGAATGCATATATAAAAGTTATATTTGTATGCATCGATATATGATATCTATGTATTATTAAAATGGGTTTAAATAAAACATAGTTGCATGAAAGTATTTATAGAAATATTATGTGTAATGACCAGAATTTTCGACCCTAGAAAATCAACACCAATACGTTTACTGTATCGTATGTCGAGCAATCGAATGCTGGAATACCCGGTTATTAAGGGAAATAAGAAAGAGATAGATAAGAAGAAAACTAAACAATAACATAGAATCTCACAACCGTAGCGGAACAATATATAATAGAAAATAACATATCTTTTTACAAAGAGAACTATAACTACTATTTATACATACCATCATCAAAGTACAACAATCAATAAATCAATATTGGGCAGTTAAAATAACTTGTCCTTACTAGTGCTGACTATACAACCTAACACACACAGAGCAGAATATAATCAAGTATGCGGCATACGTCTTTGTCATCTAGCTCGTCTCCTAAGCTCCATAGCATCCTACGCTGAATCTGTAATACAGGTTTCGTCGAAATCCGCGATAGTTGCCAAAATGGATATTTTCATATTAATTAAATAAATTATTATTAAATTAATTAAATAACTTTTCCAAATCAAATTTTATAATTAGAAAATTTCATCATTTCTAATTTCACAAAAATTAACAATCTTTTTAAAACCAATTTCCCATTTCAAATTCATATTGATTATTGCACTAATTACAATATTTAATTTCACTTGTAATAAACCCATTAATTATAATTTAAATTCCAATAAATTGATATAATTTTATTTCAAATCTTTTACTCAATCAATCATTACTTTATGGACATAGTTAACATTGGTTTACATCTTATTGCATTAATTTTCTACAATTATTATCATATTAATGTAATATTTAATTACACTTATTTCAATTTATTTCCAATTTATTTTCAATGAATTAAAAAGTGAATTTATAATTAAACCATTGTTATAACTTATCGATTCAAACACATTTCTATGTTTATTGTTAACAAACAAATACAATGAATTCATATACTAATTTATTATTCTATATTAACCAATTCCAATTTACTACGTGCAATTTTACCATTTAAATACAACATTTGATTTATTTACTCATTTACAATTTATAACCAAATTTTTATATTTACAATCATTTCAATTAATTGCAATTGCATTAAAGTGGTCGTCAAACCTTAAATTAACATTATTTTATTTCATTCTAGTTATATTCTTATTATTAAATCTTAAATTTTAATTTTTTCACAACATTAAATTCCAAAACTTATTTAATTAATAAATTTAATTATAAAAAATTATGAGTCCTTATATATATATTTATACAATAATAATTTCAAAACTATGGTTAGATAATTATTTAAAATATCAAGCACTTTTAAAATAAAAATCAATAACTAATTCCCATTTATAAATAAAATTCTAATCAATTTACAAAACTTGTTTATAACTTAGAGTTCATTTAACAAATTTAAATATTTAAATAACTAACTTTCTGAACTATGTTTATGCTAAAACAGTTTTAAATTACATAGTTTAATAATTAAATATCCTCTTTTATAAACAAACTTAACCTCTTGATAAAAATATATTTTTAAGATTTCAATATAACCAATATAATATTCATAAATCTCTCTCGATTTATCAAAAATCGATTTATGTCCCTAATTTAGTAAATCCCTTTTTCCCAAATTCTAAACTAGAGTTCACTATTCCTTTGATTACCATATCTCATTATAAATTATCAATATAAGTTTATATTTCCAATTTACCGATTTATACTCATTCCACTTATTCATAAACATCGTTTATAAATTTACCAAACTCATTCCCAGTTTATACAGGTTTATATAACAAAACTCCATTTATAAATCAATTTCTAATTAGAATCTCATTTTTAAATCTATTTCTCAAATAACCCATCTATATCCTAAAACCAATCAAATCTCGATTCCTACTTCCATTTCATAAATTGAAAATCTTACTTCAAATTCAGTATAACTAATTTCATATTCATTTTCAAATTCCCTTTATTCTCCCAATCTTTTTAAATCTCGATATTTAAAACACTTTTACATTTAAAAAAATATCACGTAAAAGTTATTATCTAAAATCCTTTATATACATTATCTTAAAATCTCTATTTAAATTTACCATGAAATAGTTAAGTACAAATTTAAAATCAAATCATTTATTTTACCCAAACAATACCTTTTTAAATATTCCCAAAACTCAATATAAATATTTAACTTCCAAAACTCCCTTTTAATTTCTTTTCAAATTCCGAAAATAATATTTATGGTACTTTAAAAATACCAAAAATCAATGCTATTGCTACTATAGCATCAAATAGATCAAATCATATCATACTCTATCACAGATTATTCAAACACATCATATATCACTATATATGAAATTAAAATCAATATTTTGAGGAATCTAGTGGGATCCCCCGACCTATATTCCCTGCGTTCACAAATGTTATACAATATAAAAATACCAGTACCGCTTCGAAGCGGGATATTGCGGTAATATAAGGTCATCCGCTATTATGCGGGGCGCATATTGTCTCATCCACTCCAATCGGCGGGAATATGAACAACTACTAATATATATGCCACTATATATAATATAGCATCCAACTGATAATAATAATTTATCAATTCAACCAATCAACCAATAAATGTTTTTAACTATTTTAAAATTTAAAACTAGCAATCCAAATGAGTAAGATTTACTCGCCATTATTTTCTGTTGCCGCCTTTGCATTTTGGTTTCGATTAAATTTGAACGCATTCGAATTTGACTAAAAATTCTACAAGCTCTAAATTCGACCAGTTTGATTCTATAGCAAGATCTCGTTAATACAAACCCAATGCGACTGACCATGTTAGATTTGGATCTAAAACGAACGATATATTGGGTTTATTAGATTTACAAACTAAATAAATAAAATTTATCACAAATAAAATTTCAAATTACCCTACAAATGGGCTCAGTCCAAACTAAAACAATTCAACCCGATCCAACCTTCCCCCTTCCTTCTTCTTCTTCCCCTTACCTTTGCTTTCCAGTAATTTTCATTCCAGTACATGATGCATGCACGATCACCAACCACGAGAGCCACCATCGACCGATCCAACCACACCACCACGACCGCCTCATCGATCTCCACCTCCTCATCAACTCACCTCCTCCTTCGAACCATCACATCTAATCAAGACATCCCCATTCCCTTTTGTATGCAAGCAGGTCACGACGACCAAAAATTGACCGAAGTCCATCAATTAGAGGCTGCAAGTGCTAATCACCTTGCCGAACCCAAATCCCATCACCATATCACCCATCGATGCATTAACTTCATCGAAACGCAAACCTTAGTTACCCTCTACTGTCAACATCCCACCGTAGATCACCAAAACTGATCCCGCATCCCTAAAAATATAGCAGTTCGAAGTTTATACTAAAACATGATTATTGAAACTTGTTTAATTTTTTTTCATTGAGTATAAATTGAGAAATACATTTTTGAAGCTTTCTATTATTTATTTTTTTCTTCACTACCTGGAGATGAGTTAAATACCAAGAGAAGATAGAAGGTACGTTTGTTAGGTAGAGTGGCTGGATTTGATTAGGTAGGGCGGTTGAAAGAGATAGAAAAGCAATTGAAAGGAAATCTAGGGTCAAATATAATGAAATATACTATTTAAATTTCCAAAATATCTGGCTGTGATTACAGACCCCAACCGAGGCATGCCGCCTGGCATTTCTAATTTTATACCCCCATTTCGAACGTAATGGTACAAGTTTTGAGTCCCAATTCAATCGTATAAAGAAGATAGTTTTTTGAATTCAGTTATTATATTAAATTTTAAATATAAATTCCAATGCGTTTCTATTCCGTATGACCGAAAGATAACTCCAAATGCTATGGAATTTGAAATCCGATAATAACACACTATTACGGATCCAATGGAACTAGTTTTGTCAAAATCCGAGACTGTTCCCCAAAAAGCTATTTTTATATATTAATTTAAATGAGTAATTTTTAAAATCAAGTAAATCATTTCAAATTCAATTTAAAATTTTATTTACCTTCATTCTTACTGATAGAATTTAATAATCCTTTGAAATTATTTTTATCTAGCTTAAAACTCAAGATTCCACTATTTAACCAAATTTCAATTATTTAAACGATTTTCAATTATTAAATTAAACAGTTAAATTATCCAATAAATCATTATATTTGAAATTCAAGTTATTATTTCTCTAAAATAAATTTTAAATATTTAAAATCAATGAAATATTCCAATTCCAAATAATCAAAATTCTGGGTTGTTACATTCCTCCCCCTTAAAAGAATTTCGTCCTCGAAATTGCCAAGGTAGGAAAAATGCCCAAACCCATTTCTTTTCTGGAACAAATTAGTTGAAATAACTCCCCAAAATCAATTTTTTGAACCCATATTATCACATGTCACAACTTTCCAAATTCATTCATAGATTCTAAATAATACTATTTGCCCAATCATTTCAAATTTGAATCCATAATCAAATTTTAATTATTAAAAATTTTCTTCAGAAATTTCTAGCTTCTTAAATTTTCAAAATTTTCACCAGCATCTCCTTTGCATGGCTAAATCGAAACAACTACAAGTTTCCATTACTGTCTTGAATCAGCAAAAGAAAACAAAATCCAAGTGGCTTAATCATAAAATTATCAAATTCAAACAACAATATAAACATGTACCTTCTTGTCAGGCAATCAGAATTTTCTTATGAAACCAAAGGCATCAAATTTTCTCTTGCTTTTATATGCTTTCATCTTATATACCAATGATATCCTATCATATAATTCAAAATAATTTTATTTTGCAAATTTCTATTTTCTATCATCTGCCTTACCTAAGCCCGTACAATGTACATATATCATCCGTACACAATATCAATTTGATCGCTCACTTAATCACACAATTTCACTTCCGAACTAGTATCGTTCGCACGACTCTCTAGTGCGAACTCAGATCTGGTTTCTTGATCAGAAATAGTTATTCTCCTTGCATAGCTATATACTATGATAGAGAGTCTTAGAACTAATCAAAAATTTATATCCAATGTTCGTAGTCGAGCATCGAGTGAAAAATCCTAACTTGGATCGATATAAACTATCTCAAAATTATGAGCCCAAATCTGGATCAAGCCATTATGCGAATAAATAATACAGCTACAACTTGCATATTTATTCCCGTTGATTTCTTATCTATACCATATTTCTTTTATTCCCATTCGTTATATTCACTTTCAATTTTCACTTCCAGTTATTCACATTTATTTGATTTGCATTCAATTATCCACATTGCTTATCCACATTCAATTATTTACTTAGTATATTTCTTGTAACACTTATCACCTCTTAAGAATTTTTCCATCAAATTTTTTTAATTCAATTATAGACATTTTATCCAAAGGTTCTTATATTTATTATCACTTCACCACTTAGTTTAAATCTATATCCAAACAAGTTCAAATTCAATTCCATTCTCAAAAATTATCTTACTTAGCCTAACTTAGGCAAAATTTCAAAATTTAATTTACTTAACTTAATTTAAGTTTAATTTGATTCCATAATTCAAATTTCAATATTTCAACCACATTCCAAAATCAAATTTAACTCACTAATTTTTTCAATTAGTCAATTCCTTAACTTATTTCCAAAATTTATTTTAGTTAGTCCAACTCAAGCTAATTTCTTTTCAAAATTCATTTTAAACTTAACTTAAGTTAATTTTAAATCCATAGTTCAATTCCAAATTTACCTTCCTAACCTTCGCATGCAACAAATTTTAAAGCTTCGTTTCACTTACAAATTTCAAAAATTCATACGTTATCAACTTATTTTTCTTATATTCTCATAAAACATTTTAAATGAAAATTCCAGAGTTTTAAACACCTTGTTTGAAAGTATTCCAAATCATACACACACAAACAAAATCCCTTGGTGTATCAAGTTATCCTTTTGCATTTCAAAACCAAACCAGTTTTACCAATCAAAATTCCCATGCTAGCAATTTCTCTTTTGAAAACTCGAAAATGAACGTCGATGATGCTACAGTCATCACCGAAATTATTTTTTAGTGCACGAAGTAAGTTCAGTGCTTTTATTCCTTTTACACCTTTTTAATATTTCTATTTAAAAATATTTCCAAATAATACTGTTATTATTTTCAAAATTTTAAAAATCATTTAAAAAACCAACGGGATTTAAATTATCAATTTCCAGCTTAATCCTTTATACATCATTTTTATAAACTATATTTATATAATATACTTCATTTCAATTTATAAATAATATAGTTATATAATCCTATTTTGTTATAAAACCATTCCTTTGTTGCCTACCTTGTTTACTAAAATATCAACCATCCTATCAGAGCACAATAATAACAAATGATAATCAAACATTATCATTCTCTAACATATAAGCACAACATATATATTATAATAATTTCCTAAAAAATTATTCCTTTATATATAAAAATATAATCAGGGTAAAATTATTTCATTTACCCAGTTTCCAAAAAAAATCATGTCGAGTTGATCCGTTCAAGTGTTTAAAGATCCTTATCAATAACTTTAATTACCTATATTGACCATAATCCATAAGCCACTCGATAGACCAATCAATACAATATAAAACAATTTTTATATCACTAACAAATACGCGCTCACACACACACACACACACACACTCAAACTCATTCTAGGATTCAACTGACCCTATCTCTAATGAGTTACCCCATCAAAGCTAGGCTTCTTGGTTAACCTTCAGAGCTGATACCAAATGTAATGACCGAGATTTTCGACCCTTGAAAATTGACACTAATACATCCAGTGTATCACATGCCGAGCAATCGAATGCCGAAAAACTAGATTGTTAAGGGAAAGAAGAAAACGATAGATAAGAAGAAAATTAAATAATAACACAGAATCTCACAATCACAGCGGAACAATATATAATAAATAATAACATATATTTTTACAAAAAGAACTATAACTGCTATTTATACATACCACCATCATAGTACAACAATCAACAAATTAATTGTGGATAGTTAAAATAACTTGTCCTCACCAGTGCTGATTATACAGCCTGACATACACAGAGCAGAATATAATTAAGTACATGGAATACGTCTCTATTATCCGGCTCGTCTTCTGAGCTCCATAGCATCCTACCCTAAATCTATAATACCCGTTTGACCTGAGTATTATAATAAAATAACATCGAGTCCGTCTGGAAAGCCAGCGTGAGAAAACATACTTAATTTGAATTATTATTATTATTATCAAAACCTTTTGGAAACAATGGTGTCTTGTAACGACCCAGAATTTGAACACCTAAAAATGTAACATTTAAAGTGATTTTAAATATAAAATATAAAAGGTTTTATGGTTCAAAAAATATTAGATAGGATTTGAAAATATAAATATATAAAAAATAGCAACATTTGCTAATATCGACAGAAGTAAAAAATATCCTGATTTCAGAAAAGTAAGTTTAAATGGTTTTATTAATTATTTTAATTTATTTATGAGTGTTTATACTTTTAAATAACATTATACAGATATATTTTTAAATTTGGTTTAGATAAATAAATAGTTTAACTAAAACATCAAAATATGACCTAAAGCATTTTGCCAAAAATCAACGTTTTGTCGATTTAAAGTTGTCGCAACGTCGTTGCACCTTTATGTACACAATTTAATAAATATGTTAACATATAAAGGTAGTTAACAATTAACTAAACAATGTTACTTTTAATAATCACACTTAGAAAATTCTAGAAAGTAACTAGCAAAAGTAAACTAAAAAAGACAAAACACATGTCACATCACATGTGACATAAAATAAAGTAATCATTCTTATTATTTACTTAACTCTTAAGTATTTGAATTTTAAAAGTGTGATGTGATGTGGATGGTAAGTGTTGAATTAAATAAGCTTACTTAATTCTTAAGGAAGGTTATTTAAGTAAAAACATAAATCTATATTTTAATCTCAAATATTTTCTATAAATGCCATCATCTTTTCTTCACTTTTGCACCATTTCTTCTCTACTTTCTTAAGCTCTCTTACATCCACTAATGGCTATTCACCTTAACAAACTCGTGCCAAAATATTCTCAAAATTAAATTAAAGAAAAATATCAACGAAACTACGTCCGAACCACTTCAAAACTCCTCCTCCCTCTTATTGCTCAAGACCCCTTCTCCTTTTGGCCGAGCACATCTTTCCTTTCTTGCTTGGTCGTGGCCTCCTAAGGCAAGTTCGAGGAAGTTTAGCAAGTTCTAAGAGCTTAAGGCAAAGTTTAGCAAAGTTAGAAAAGTTTAAAACTAAATTGAAAGCAACAAAAAGTGGAAACTCTAAATTGTTAAATAGGAAACATTTATATGGTGTTTTGCAAGTTATAAATATTGTTTGGATGATAATAATGATATTTGATAAGTATTTGAAAAATAAAGCAATCACCTTTAAGTCATTTGCAAAAGTTAGTAAGCAAATATGTACATAGATGACAATCATGTGACATTGTAATGAAAAAGTTGTTAAATTGTTATGCAGGTTCATATGACATGTTAGGATATGTTAGCTTATAAACATTGTTTAGGATGTTTATTAGTTGTACATTGAATATATATGTTGAAACAAGTCACGGATTTACATAACATATAATCATATGGGAATCATTTTCAAAAGAAATGAAATGTGATATGGAATCATTTATACCTTTGAAAAATGTTTGAATATGCTTTATAAATGATTCCTAAGTGTTTAAACTTGTCTCGACAAAGTTTGGTATGCCTAAAATTTGATGCGTCACGTAACGGTAGTTCGTGTTTTCGCGTCAAAAGTTCAAATAAACGTACGAAGTGGAATATGGTTCGGAATTCTTTGAAGTAAGAATTTTCCGAATACTTGTAACCTTATCTTTCACATAAAAAAATAAAATCATGATTTCATTTTGTACATTTTGAAATATGGCAAAATCAATTATCAAGAAAAATCTAGTTTTGCACTAAATGACCAAAGTTGGAGACTGATAAAATAATCGTTTTAGAAATATGAAATAAATTCTTAAAATATTTTGTAGAAGTGATTTAAGTTGAAAATATGGTTTTCTAAATGATATAAAAGTCGTTTCGAAGAATATGGCTATTAAAGCACTTTTTGTAACACTATTTGCAACACTTTTCAATAACTTTGAAATAAAGGTTGGAACTAAACAATTCTTTCCCAAGTCATATGTAAATAGTTTTAAGTAAATAATAAAGCATTTTAAAAGAAATTTGAACAATTTAACATTATTTCAAAGATGGTTAAACAAATAGTTAAGTGATTTAAAAGGAGAAAATGAGTATGCAGAAACGACTGGTACACTTGTCCCGCTTGTGAGATTTAAAAGTGAAAACAAGGTGTGTAACCGAGGTTAGGGATGGAGAAACCAGTTCCTTGAACTTACCTGGCCTCAGTTTTCTCTTTTAGGCGAGGGGTGGAATATATTGAAAGGGAATTCCGAATGCTCAACTTGGATTCTATAGAAATAATCTTCTTATACTCATTATTAAAATCCGAAGAGGGAACTTGACCTATTCGTGGAATTTAAAAGGTGATTGGAACATCGTGATATTTTCAACCACACATGCTGGATTTGAATTTCTCAAAATACCAGATTGTTAATTTATATTTGGCAAAACTCAGCATATACAGCAAATAAATAAATCACAGAATCACGAACACAGAGTAATATAACAATAAGCAGCGGAAAAAAATGAATAGTAGTTCATGAAGCTACTATATGTATAACAGAATTAAACAAGATACAATAGAAGTCTTGAATACAATAATCAATAAAGTATCTGAATATATCAGTGGAGTAAACTGAATAACCGAAAGCTGGATAGATAAATGGATTTCCAAACGAAGCTCCAACTCCAAAGGTGAGTCTCAAATGCCGTGACACTCAGTCTGACCCGAGCGTAAAGAACATAAAACACTTGAGTCAGGATTAACATTCTTATATCAATAAATCCAACTCAAGTGAAATATCAACTCAAATAAAAGTAACTTAAAGGATGTTTGGGATACTCATCCTCTAAGGATCTGTGGAACTATCTATTATGTAGTAATATACGTTATCAACAACCAACGTCATTATAACACCGAGGTCATTTTAAAATAATTTATACTTCAAACCAAAATATCATATCCATTTCAAACCCATATCAAAACAATATTATTCTTCACTTCAAATTTATCTATTTCCAAATCAATAACACTTTCAAAGTTATAACACTTCGAAACCAAAACAATTGAAATTATAACACTTTGGAAAATCATAACACTTTGGAAATCATAACACTTCCCACTTAATCGGTTTAAATATGAAAATAGTATAAAATAAAATAGTTTATATTAAAATGATTTATATTAAAATAATTTATAAGGTAAATTACTTATATATATTAAATACTTCATACAATAAAATAATTTCCTCAAATTCCACAAATCGATTCAAATCAACTCGAATTCCAAAATTCAAAATTTATTCAAATCTCAGTTCATCAATTCAATCAGTTCCTAAATAAACCATTTCAAATTATATCGATTTCAAATACAGATTTGAACCACAAATAAACCATTTCAATTTCAGTATATTTCAAAGCTTTAATATTCAACATTTTAAAACTAAATTTGATAATTTCATATATATATATATCATAATTTAACTTCATTATTATTTAGTTTTGAAACATTCACTTAATAAATCCAATATCATTTAGATAACACCCAAATTTCAATAAACTTCATATTTCCTTCGATTTATTTAATGTTGAAGTATTCATTTAATCACCTTAAACCAAATCAAGATATAAAATCATATTTTCAAATCTCAATTCAATAAGCTTAAAATTGATTCGATTAATTAAATTTTTTAATTAAATACAATTTCAAATATATTTCAAATCTATCTTCCCAACCTTAACTTATAAAATCATTATAAAAATCTATTTTTAAAATAAAATTTAAATAAATACCGAACCATATTATATTTTAATAAAATCAAACTTTATTATTAGATTTATTTTATATTAAACAAATTTATACATAGCTTAAATTAAGAATTTCACTATATTTAAAATAATATTTGTATAATATCAAAAATCAATATTCATATAAAACCATATATGTCTTTCCAAAACCATAGAAATCATTTTCAAAATATTTATATATAGACGAACGGTGTCTGTTTATAATTTTCTATCCTATGGTCAAGTGATATGGATATTTATCATTTCAATCCGTAATTTAAATATATACAGGTACATATCATTTCAACCTGCAATCCCAAATTCAATTCAAATGAAAATCGCTTGGGTTAATCATTTCAACCCATAACGATTTTTTCCAATTCTACAAATCGTTCGGGTATGTATCATTTCAACCCATAGTGAATTCTATACTAACAGGGAACTTGCAGAGTGATAACAGATATGATAATAATATAACATGCATATATCATCAATGTAAGTAACAGATAATGGTGTCAGATGTCACAGGTGAACAGATACAGATAACAACATTATATAGCAATGTAAATAACTAATTGCAACATATTTCAATTGTCGTTTCAATTGAAATTAAATTTAATAAATATAAGAACGTTAATCGTGAGTGGTTGTTCACCTTTCGAGGCTAGAGAAAAGATAGACAACAGGAACAGGCTACGATTTAAATTGCGAAATTGACCAATCCAAATCACGATTTCCAAAGCAAGGCAAGATTGGCACGAATTTGACGAGCAAAGCTGATAACACGTACTAATGAACAAAAAGAATTTGTTTTGATATAAAAAAATACATACATTATTATTATATTATATATATGTATTTTCAACATTTTAATTTAAGACAAATACACTAAAAATTAAATTTTAAAAATTAGTATTTAATACATAAATAAGCTTATATACGTTAGCTACAAACTTATAATATATACTACATTCTAAAATCAAATAACTTTGATTTATTCCAATACATAGAAACTATCACTTTATATATTAGAATATACTCATTAATTAGAATCCTGATATATATACATGCATATAAATTAAAATAAGTATCTATTATAAGACACATTTAAAAAAACAAAATCCCAATATCACAACCATCCTATAATCTATACATATATACATATATATTGTATATAAACAAATAGCTACTATATATATAAATGTAACGTACACCATTAATAACAATATATATATAAACAAACTTATACATACATATCTCTGAAACTCTAGAACGGTTCAAGTCCTTCAAAGCATACTTAGATATATATAACTATTTCATAAACTGACGTAAAAGGGAAAAAATATAAACTGAATCATAACACACATATATATAACTAACTGGAAAAAAAACATTGTTTAAACACGTACTTGTGATCTGCCTTTTAAGATACATTGTAAACCAGGATTTGTATATAATACCTACGTTTAAACACATATACTAAACTGTAAATTATTTATGTATATAAATAAACTAAATATATATATATATATATATATATATATAACTTTTAACTGCAAATCTTTGAAGTGTCTGCAAATACAAAACGACATATGTAACAGTAAAACATATTTTGTACCTTTCTATAATATAATATATGTACTACAACAATATATATTACATGACTTTTGTATTATAGCAATTAGTTCAACAATAAACAGTGCGTATAAACTAAACCGTATAAAATTATACTACATATATAATACTATTATAAAATAAATATATACATATATCTATTTAAACCAAATCCCAGTATACTTATATATATAAACCTATATATAAACATACACATACAAACCTTTATAAATTTATATATATATATATATATAACTATAGATTAAATGCAAATGTACCAAAATCCAACAACCTGGAGGACCGCCAACCTTCCATCCTTGATGCCTCACTAGTTCACAAGCTCACGCCGCCAAGCTCAGCAACTGGATGGGAAGGAGATCAGGGCCTTTCTGGTGGTGGTGGAGTGGTGAGGAGAAGATGCTAGCCGCTGGTAGAGGGAAGAGAAATTGACAGAGAATAGAAAGAAGTGGAAGCATGGTGGAGCATGGCCATTGGCGAGGCACGGTGAAAGGAGGGGAGGTCAAAGAGGGGATAGGTGGCTTCGGTGAAGGCTTCAAGGCGGAGGAATCTCGGCTTTCGGTGCTTGGGTTGTGGCCAAAGTAATAGATGGGAAGGCGGTCGTGGAGCATGATGTAGGAAGACGAGTTTCTGCTGTGCTTTAAAAAAATAAAAATAAAAACTGGAACAAGCAGAGGTAAAAGAAGAAGGAAGTGAGTCAGTTAAAAAATATATGATTTTATAAAATGTTATTCTCAATGGAAACTATCGGGATTTTAGAAGTCATACTGATTTTTTAGGAATTTTAAAAACCAATGGCCTTTGGTTTACACATTATAAAATGAAAAGTCACAGGATATCTAAAAGGTTTTAAAAACGGAATTGATAAAGAAATCATTCCGTAGGTTTTTTCCCTCTCTTAGACTCCTAAACACACCAACGAATATACTACAGAGATTAGCACGACGATACGGTCAAAATGGTATACAGATATCAGTGGTACGATTATCCTATCAAAATTCGATAATCGGTACCGAAATTGCTACCAATTTGTCTAAAGAAGATAAACGAAGCAATAACAGTCAAAATTTGAAGAAACAAAATATGACACCTCACTTAGAAGATGATTTATAAATTTATTGTATAAAAATATTCAAGTTTGGAAAAGATTTTATTATCATCAAATATTAACTGATTTGAATTGAAATAAAATTACTCAAGAAAATAAACTTCCATATTATTAATTGAAAATTTACCGTTTGCTATGTTTAAATAGACGTATTTCAAATATTTTAAAATTCAAATATTTTAAATTTTCACAAAATTCCAGTTAATTACATTATTAAAACCATTAAAATTTATGGGTCGTTGCACTCTCCCCCACTCAAAACTTTTTGTCCTCGAAAAGGAGCAAGGTAGAAGAACAGAAAGAACCAGAAAAATATAGATTGAACAACAAAGTAAAACAATTAATTTAAACCATATAAATTTCAATTTGAATAAATTAATATTCAATAATTTGATTTAATCCATTTATTAAATAAATAAATAATCATCCAATTCAAATTTGTTAGTTCAAACTGTCAATTCAAATAATATAAAATTTTCTTTTATTTTTAAACTGATTTCCATTCACTAAGTAAAATATAAGATATATTTGAAACATCCTCATAGCATTATGCAAAGATTTCTCAAAAGTCTAAAACAATGTTAGAAATTTATACCAAAACATGATAATAAGCTTTAAATTAAAGTTCCTTAAATCTGATAATTTATTAGACTCGGTATTTTTAAGATAAGTGTAAACTCAAGATTATTAAACTGAAACTAATAGTATACTTCAAATCTCACATTAAATTTCTAATCAAAATATAAATTTACCTGTTTAAAATGAATATTCAAATCATGGAAAACATTTTTTATGGTTTAATTCCAAATTTCAACCAATAAATTTACTATTAATACTTCGAAATCAAGTAAATATTCCAAACTATATTTCAAATACAGAGATTCAAATTTATTTGTCAAGTATATTACTATAAATAAACTCTGCAAATCAATTTTTTTTCATTTATTTAATATCTTTAAATTATACATTCAAAGAAACTTATATAAATTTTACTTGAAATATTCATTTGAAAGCTTCATTTGCAAATCAATTATCTTTACTACTTTAATACTTTTCAAAACTCATTTATAAAATTTCTTGCTTCATTTATAAATGCCGTTTAAATTTTTAAGTAACACCTTTATAAATATATGTAAACTATTTGAAAACAATTATTTACATCATTACTAATAATTACAAATATGCTATTGAAAACATTAATCCATAATTCATAAATTTATTAATTTTATCTCAAGCCACTTTTCAAACATTATTAATAAATCAATAATCATTTACTTTAAATATGTTTTATTTAATTAATAACTTATGAATATTTACACCACTAATAATTTACTTTTAAACCATGTAGTATATAAATAAATGATATTTTAAACATTTTAAATTATATAGAAAGATAAATGATCAAAATATCCTTTATATAATACTTTATCAAAATACTTTTATAACTTGATGTCTTAATAGGTTTATCCTCATTCTTGTAGACTTTGGTCGTACGTTGATCAGGCGTAAGACTAGAAATCTCCAAGTACTTAGTAGACCTGTTTCAACATCGAGTGAAAAATACTTAAAAATAGGTATGAGAAGTACCGCTCAAAATCCAATGTCAAATGATGATAACACGATAGCAGTGGCCTGCTGCTGATCCAGTATTTACGCGATGGACACAAAACTTTCCAGAAGATCCTTCCACCTTTCGGATTCTAGAAAAATATCGTAGCCAGTTCGTAAATAAAGGATGATCGACCCCTACCACAGTGGTACGCTGCTGATTTAATGATTTACGCAATGGATGCACTTCCTTCCCAGAAGATCCATAAATAACATATCCCATGATCGAAAACGCCTCCATTAGGTAAACTAAAGAACCAACTACCCTAAAAAAAATCGAGGAACTCATGAGTTTAAGTCCGGAAAACCATATCAGTTCGAATCCATTTCTGAATTCACCCAAGTCCATTAGGGTTTATCGGTCGAATCCATTCCTGGATTCCCCAAGTCCGTCTGGGTCGAAGCATATCATACTATACTTCTTCGTGGATGGTACTTCCCTAAACCTCTTACTTCAAAATATAACATACCATATATAACATCCTTTCAAAATCATAGCTTCAAATATCGCCTTATATAAATTCCATTATATATAAGATTTCATTTTAGATAAAGGTACTTTCCAAAATCAATAACCTCAAATATATCAAATCATTCTTATATAAATTCCATTTTATACATAAGATTTATCTCTTCAGATCGAATACCCTCCAAAATTAACAATTTCAAAGTCACTTGTACTTATATAAAGTCCATCTTATACAAGAATCAAAAAATTTCCAAAATCAATTTCACTGTATGAAACGCCATACGAGTAGAGGAATCCTAATCAAAGAGAACTCAAATCATGAAAATAGACTCAGTAGGAAGATATGATAATTAAATTACAAACAAGGAAGATAGATAGACATATGTTAATCGTGGGTGACCTTAACCGGGTCAATCGTGACTTCAAGAATAAGATCGATGCAGAATTCTTAGGCAAATCGGCATTCAATCGCAAGAGATAGAATCCATGCGTAGCAAAAGATAGCAGCATCTAAACCGAATATACAGAAATCTCCGGTGGATCAATGCCCATTGTAAAGGAGTTTCACCCCTTTACAAATCATACGGTGGAGTTATTGGATTCTCCAGAATCAAGAAAACACGAATAGAGGGAGACAGAATGGATTTTGGAACCGAGGAAAACGTTCCAAACTTCAAAGGAAACCGAGTCAAAGCGGAAGAAATTCAAGCTCGAACAAAAGTGATTCTGTAATTTAATTTACTCTATATGTTATGTTTGCCTAAAACCAGAGCTCTAATACCAATTATAACATCCTAATATTTTTAAACATTCGCATCCACATATGCCGGATTTGAATTTCTCAAAATACCAGATTATTAATTTATATTTGGCAAAACTCAACATATATAGCAAATAAATAAATCATAGAATCACGAACATAGAGTAATATAACAATAAGCAACGGAAACAAATGAATAGTAGTTCATGAAGCTACAATATATATAACAGAATTAAGCAAGATACAACAAAAGTCTCGAATACAATAATCAATATAGTATCTGAATATATCAGTGGAGTCAACTGAATAACCGAAAGCTGGATAGATAAATGGATCTCCAAACGAAGCTCCAACTCCAAAGGTGAGTCTCAAATGCCGTGACACTCAGTCTGACCCGAGTGTAAAGAAAAACACAAAACACTGGAGGCAGGATTAATATTCTTATATCAATATATCCAACTCAACAGAAATATCAATTGAAATATAAGTAACTTAAAGGATGTTTGGAATACTCATCCTCTAAGGATCTGTGGAACTATCTATTATGTAGTAATATACGTTATCAACAACCAAACGTTATTATAACACCATTGTAATTTTTAAATAATTTATACTTGAAACCAAAATATCATATCCATTTCAAAACAATATCAAAACAAAATCATTCTTCACTTCAAATTTATCTATTTCCAAATCAATAAAACTTTCAAAGTTATAAGACTTTGAAACCAAAACACTTGAAATTATAACACTTTGGAAAATCATAACACTTTGGAAATCATAACACTTCCCACTAAACCAGTTTAAATATTAAAAAAGTATGTAATAAAATAGTTTATATTAAAATGATTTATATTAAAATAATTTATAAGGTGAATTACTTATATATATTAAATACTTCATATAATAAAATAATTTCCTTAAATTTCAAAAATCGAATCAAATCAACTCGAATTCCAAAATTCAAATTTTATTCAAATCTCAGTTCATCAATTCAATTCAGTTCCTAAATAAACCATTTCAAACTATGTCAATTTCAAATACAGATTTGAACCATAAATAAACCATTACAATTTCAATATATTTCAAAGGTTTAATATTCAACATTTTAAAACTAAATTTGATAATTTCATATATATCATAATCCGACTTCATTATTATTTAGTTTTGAAACATTCACTTAATAAAACCAATATCATTTAGATAACACCCCAAATTTCAATAAACTTCATATTTCCTTTAATTTATTTAAACTTGAAGTATTCATTTGATCACCTTAAACCAAATCAAGTTAATAATATTTTCAAATATCAATTCAATAAGTTTCAAATTGATTTTAATTAATTAAATACAATTTCAAATATATTTATATTCCCCAATCTTAACTTATAAAATCATTATAAAAATCTATTTTAAAATAAAATTTAAATACTTACTGAACCATATTATATTCTAATAAAAGCAAACTTTATTATTAAACTTATTTTAAATTAAACAATTTTATACATAGCTTAAAATTAAGAATTCCACTATATATAAAATAATATTTATATAATATTAAAAATCAATATCCATATAAAACCATATATGTCTTTCCAAAACCATAAATATCATTTTCAAAATATTTAAACATTGACCAATGGTGTCTGTATATAATTTTCTATCCTATGGTCAAGTGATACAGATATTTATCATTTCAATCCGCAATTTAAATATATACGGGTATATATCATTTCAACCCGCAATCCCAAATTCAATTCAAATGAAAATCATTTGGGTTTATCATTTCAACACATAACGATTTTCTCCTATTCTACAGATCGTTCGGGTATGTATCATTT
Source organism: Allium cepa (assembly GCA_030765085.1). Lineage (NCBI taxonomy): Eukaryota > Viridiplantae > Streptophyta > Magnoliopsida > Asparagales > Amaryllidaceae > Allium > Allium cepa. Next base: position 251,146,421 of record CM060937.1, on the reverse strand, counting down.
CAACTCATAGTGAATTCTATACTAACAGGGAACTTGTAGAGTGATAACAGATATGATAATAATATAATAGGCATATACCATCGTTAATAACACATAATGGTGTCAGTTATCACAGGTGAACAGATACAGATAACAGCATATATATAGCAATGTAAATAACTAACAGCAGCATATTTGAATTGTAGTTTCAATTGAAATTAAATTTAATAAATATAAGAATGTTAATCGAGAGTGATTGCTCACCTTTTAAGGCTAGAGAAAAGATAGACAACACAACAGGCTACGATTTGAATTATGAAATTGCCAATCCAAATGACGATTTCCAAAGCAAGGCAAGATTGGCACGAATTTGACGAGCAAAGCTGATATAGGTATCAATGAACAAAACGAATTAGTTTTGATATAACCAAAAATATATACATTATTATTATATTATCTATATATATATGTATTTGCAATATTTTAATTTAAGATAAATACACTAAAATACTATAAAATTTCAAAAATCAATATTTAATACATAAATAAGCTTAAATACGTAAGCTACGAAGTCACAATATATATTACATTTTAAAATCAAATAACTTTGCTTTATTCCAATACATAGAAACTATCACTTTATATATTAGAACTTACTCATTAAATAGAATCCTGATGTGTATGTGGGTGTGTGTGTACGTGCATATAAATTAAAATTAGTATCTATTATAAGACACATTTGAAAAAAACAAAATCCCAATATCACAACCATCCTATAATCTATACATATATACATATATATTATATATAAACAAAGAACTGCTACATATGTAAATGTAACGTACACCATTAATAACAATTTATAAACAAACTTATGTATACGTATCTCTGAAACTCTACAACAGTTCAAGTCCTTCAAAGCATACTTATATATATAACTATTTCATAAATTGACATAAAAGGGAAAAAATATAAACCGAATCATAACATACACATATATAACTAACTGAAAAAAAACAATAATTAAACAAGTAATTGTAATCTTCCTTTTAAGATACATTGTAAACCAGGGATTTGTATATAATACATACGTTTAAATGCATATACTGAACTGTAAAATATTATGTATATAAATAAACTAAATATATATATATATATATATATATATAACTCACAGCTGCAAATCTTTGAAGTGTCTGCAAATACAAAAAGACTTATATATAAAAGTAAAACCTATTGTATACCTTTCTATAATATAGTATATATATACTATAACAATATATATTACACGACTTTTGTATTATAACAATTAGTTCAACAATAAAAAGTGTGTATATACTAAACCGTATAAACTTATACACTATAATATATATTACTATTAATATATATATATATATATATATATATATATCTTTTTAAACCAAATCCTAGTATACTTATATATATAAACCTATATATAAACATATATGTACAAACCTTTATAAACTTATATATAACTACAGATTAAATGCAAATGTACCAAAATCCAACAACCCGGAGGACCGCCAACCTTCCATCCTTGATGCCTCACTAGTTCACAAGCTCACGCTGCTAAGCTCGGCAATTGGATGGGAATGAGATCAGGGACTTTCGGGTGGTGGTGGAGTTGTGAGGAGAAGATGTCGGCCGTTGGTGGAGGGAAGAGAAAGTGACAGAGAAAGGAAAGCAGTGGAAGCATGGTGGAGCGCGGCCACTGGCGAGGCATGGTGAAAGGAGGGGAGGTCAAAGAGGGGATATGTGGCTTCAGTGAGGGCTTCAAGGTAGAGGAATCTCGATTTTCGGTGCTTGGGTTGTGGCTGAAATGATAGAGGGGAAGGTGGTCATGTAGCATGAACTGTGCTTTAAAAAATAAAAACTGGAACAAGCTGAGGTAAAAGAAGAAGGAAGTGAACCGGTTAACAGTATAAAATGAAAAGTCATAGGATATCAAAAGGTTTTAAAAACGGAATTGATACGGAAATCGTTCCATAGATTTTGCCGTCTCTCGGACTCCTAAACACACCAACGAATATACTGCATGACGATACAGTCAAAACAATATAAAGTTATCAGTTGTACGATTATCCAATCAAAAATCGATAATCGGTACCGAAATTGCTGCTAATTTGTTGAAAATAAGATAAACGGAGCAATTATAGTCAAAATTTGAAGAAACGAAATATGATGCCTCACTCAGAAGATGATATACAAATTTATTGCATAAAATATTCAAGTTTGGAAAAGATTTTATTATCATCAAATATTAACTGATTTGAATTGAAATAAAATTACTCAAGTAAATAAACTTCTATATTATTATTTAAAAATTGACCATTTGCTATGTTTAAATAGACGTATTTCAAATATTTTAAATTTTCACAAAATTCCAGGTAATTACATTATTAAAACCATTCAAATTTCTGTAGTTTGATTTTCCTTTTTTTCATCATTTACTTTTCTTTTCTCATTCATATAATGATTATTTTCATTAATTTACATTCGTTATTACTTACAAAGGTTCATTTCTCCTTTATTCATACAATGTCATTTTCTTTCATTTTATTACTTTACATTCATTGCTTAAATAAGTTATTTTTATTTCAATTATTGGATTATACATTATTAGGTAAGTCCCTTTACAATTTAATTCACCATTTATAGATTATTTCTTTTTCACGTTCATTCTTCCATATAAAGTTTTATTAAATATTAACTCCATTTCTAAATCATTTCCAATGTTCTCTGAAGTTATAATCATTCAATTTATATAGTACTCATTTTAATTATAAACATCTTCAATATTAATTCAAGTTTATAATTATTTACTTACAATATTCACCTTTACCATTAAATCTGATTATAGATAGCTTAAATGTTAAACTAAGTTTATAATCATTTTTCTTGCAGTATTCACTTTTCTATTACATTTGATTAGTGACATTTCAAACTATTACGTTTAGTTTATAACAATTTATAACATTAGCATTCCTATTTATAGAAGAAATTCCATTGAACACTTTTATTTTTCCCAAGTTTTACTTGTATACTATCCTATTACATATTCTTATTAACATTACAACTTTTAACATTTTGGTAATTTATATATATATATATATATATATATATATATATGTATGTATGTATGTCTGTATGTTTCCAGAATGCAATTAAATACTACCCAAGTTTCTCTTATATTTTTAGCTAATAAAATGTTCAATAGTTATCATTTCTTATTATCATTTCCTTTTTATTTACAGTTTTCAAAATTTTAGTTTCTCACCTATTTCATTAATTTTTTTTAACATCAAGTTTCTTATTTTCAGTTTAGAAGTTTCCAATTATTAATATAGTTAGGATTCCATTCATTACAATAATTTCAATTCCTAATTTACAGAAACTTGAGAGCTAAACAACCGGGTTCCATTTCAATACATATAAATTATATATATATATATATATATATATATATATATATATATAAATAATATAATATAATCTTTTATACATATCAAATCATATTTGGAAATTGAAATTAAGACTTATTTATCAAAATGAATATGTATAAACTGCTGCAACGGTTTTCCCACTTTAAAACTCGAAAATAAATGTCAATGATGCATGCACTCTTCAGCAAAATTATTTTCCAATGAAAAAGAGGGGAGTACAGAACTTTCTTTCAAATCATGTGAAAAATATTTATCCGAAATTACTTCCAAATAATACTAATATTATATTCCAAATTTTTTTTGAAAGAAATCTTAAAAAATCCCGAAACTTAAGTTCTAAATTTCCAATTTATATTTACTTTACTTGTAAATCGTATTTTTCAGTCAATATTTATAAAATTCCTCTACCTAACAAACAATATATTACATCCAACTATATCATTTATATAATTTATTATTTCATATACAAAATATATAATAGGCAAAACTATTTCATTTACCTATATTTTAAAAAAATATTGTGTCGGCCTGTCCTATTAAGTGTTTAGAATTCCTATCGCGTCCTATGTACCGACCAAAGTTTATAGATACTAAATGGAACAAATTAGCACAATACAAGACCCTTATAACATTAACAAATACGCTGTCTCATATATACACTCAGCAACTCATTCTAGGGTGTTGCTACCCTATTTCTAAAGAGTCAGACCCCACAAAGCTAAGGTTATAATCCAAAGCTCTGATACCAACTGTAAAGACCTGCCTTTTTGGACGGTTTAAATCGACGATAAGCCACACACGTCAAACTCAAACCATTCAAAATGGAGGATTGTTATGGAGTAAATAAGAAAAAGCTGAGAAAGAATTAAAAACAAATACAAAATCTCGCAGCAGAATGACAAAATATAATAATCAAATAAACAGTTCATGAAGTTGTTTACAAATAACATTGATTATAATTTTCCAATACGTATCAGAGTGACATATAACAAGAATAAATAAATAAATGCAGTGAAACAACATGATGCAATGGAATAAATATAGTAAATAATAATACTACAAAATCTTTGTCTTCATCCTCCAGAAAGCAGTCTTCGATAAACTGAAAATCTCAGACTGACCCGAGCGAATTAAAAAGATAAAACACTTGAGTCAGAACTAAAAGATCTTATGTAAGTTAAATGAACAGTGAAAATATGAGTGTAACGGCGTCGAGGATGTTTACGGGGTTTGACATCTCTTATCCAGTATCTAACGTGAGTGCAATAACTTAAAAGATGTTTAGGATTACCGTTTCTTAAGGACCCTTTAAACTATCTACTATGTAGTACAATATGCTATTACAATAGTGTCTACAGCAAAGTAAAATATTAAAATAGCATTAAGGCGTTACCCATATCCCCCTTAACAAATTTTATATATATTCCTAGAGTCTAGACAGTACCGTAATTTCTCCATAAACTAGAGGGCTATCAGAGTGCACTCCATAGGTATGGTACAAACCAAACTCGTAGAAGGCGCGATAGGGCATGTGAATACGACATTCTAGGAAATGTCAGGGTAGATATACCAATTGCACCCACAGACTGGTGGTAACGCGTATCAACTACTACCGGCCACCTCGGACACCTCCCATAATCAAAATCTAGGACCACAAAATCAATCATAAAGTCCAAACATAATATTGAAGAAATGTGCCCGAGAGGAGGAATGACCTCACTTGGCCCGGTATAGCTCCTTTTTTAGTCAAATCTAAGCTAACTCACGGGAGTCAGGGTCATGTAAATACCTCATACATAAAAACATCCTACTTCATTTCTATAATCTCCACCATGTACACAGTTATTAAAGTGGTTTTCAGTATTGGCAGAGAGTATGACAATATCCGATCTCGGTCTCTTTAACAACCAAACGCTTATTACACACCGAATGGTTCTTTTAAATTTCCAGAACCATTTCATCATTGATATCCAAATATCATGTTCAAGTCAAACCATATCACTTTCGAAATCATATTCACTTTCAAACTATATTCACTTTAAAAAAATCGTATTCGCTTTCAAAATCATATACACTTTTGAATTTATCGATCAGATAGATTAATTAAATCCTCGTTCTAAAATCATCATATTTACTCAATTATGTCATTTCACAAAAAGGTGTCAATTCCAAATTCCATCTAGATTGTATCATCATCAAGGATTTAAATATAAATACTTAAACTTTACACAATCTGAATTTTAGAAAATAGTTTAAGTAGTCATAAATAGTTTTAATAGTTTTAAAAATAAACTGAAATAGATTGAAATGGTAAAAAATATAGTCTAAATAGATTTAAATTAGATTTAATTAGATTTAAAATGATTTAAATAGATTAAATATAGATTAAATATAGAATGGATACATTTAAATTATATTAAGTAGATTTTAAATTGGATTAAATAGGTTATAATAGATTAAAATAAACTAAAATAGTTTTAATTGATAAAATAATTTAAATTTATTAAAATAATTTAAATTAGTTTAAAATAGATTTCAAAGTTATATCCGAACATTTTCAATGACTCAATTCTGATAAATTCTTTTATATTTGACACTTCAACTTTGAAATTCCAATTTAAATCCTTTGAACAATTCATTAAACCAATTCCAATTTCAACATTAATGCTTGGATTATCGAAAACAATTCAGTTTATATAAATCAATTTCTATTTCAAAATGCCAGTTAATTGAATTCAAAATTTAAGAAATTAAAAATCATTTAATTTAACCAATCTGATGTCCGTATATAATTTTCTACCCTATGGTCAAGTGATACAGATATTTATCATTTCAATCAGCAATTTAAAAATTTTACGATTATATATCATTTCGAACCGCAATCTCGAATTAAATAAAATCCATAAAATCGCTCTAGTCTATCATTTCAACCCATAATGATTTTTTCCTAATCTATAGATCGTTCGGGTATGTGTCATTTCAACCTATAGGGGACTTGCAACGTTATAACAATATAAATATACCATCCAGTTATCCAATATCAGCAATCAAACATCCATCACAATATCATTCAAATTAATCAATAAACATCAATAGATAACTGATCATCGGTAACGGGTATTAAATTGGCAATTTAAATTAAACATTAAATCAAATGATGGCTAAATACAATAAAAGTCATATTTAACAAGAATAACAATTTAAACACACCAAACATTGATCAATTAATTTCTAATCACATCATAAATTTAATTTAACTAACATAAGATGGTTTAGTACTTGTGGGTGGGTTAAAGCACTCACCTTCGATTTTAAATCGAATTAAAATCCAAATTAGGCCCAAAATTCAAATAGTCTTAAAATTCGACCAAGCTAGTTCCTTGTTATTCGAAATTTCGATACGATCGCAATGGAAGAAACCGCATCCAAATCCGAGCTCGTATGAGAAAGTTACATAAATTAGAACATTTGAAAATCAAAATTTAAACTAAAACAAAATAGGGGAAAATTCGTAATATTGCCTACCTTACCAAAACCTCGTTCACGAATAAGCTACAGCCGCCGTTCACCATGCTCTAGCTACTGCCACCAGACTTCGAGCGACCAAGATCTGAGGCCATTATGGTAACGGCCAGGCCACACCGCCTCCCTCCTACCCGAGCGCACCCCCCAGCTCGCCCAAACGACCAAGCCCAACGCCGACCTTAAGCCCATTCCTGGGGAACTCGAGGCGCATGCAACCCTAACAAATTGCATGGATCTACTCTGCTCAATGACCTCTACAAGCCCATGCCCTCGGATCGGGCCATCGTCGAAGATCCACCGTTAAACGAGGCTATGGACTATGGATGGCCAAGAACAAATCAACCAATTCTGGTGACACAGAAACCTAAAATAAATAAAAACTGCATATTGACTTGCGGACGTCGAGAGCTTCAAATCGGTATATATCTGATAGGGTTTGGAGAGTTTGAATTTTGAAATTTAAATTTGATTTGAAATTGAATTGGGAATTTAGGGTTTCCAGCCATTGAGAAAAAAGGAGCGACAAAAACTTCTGTACGTACTAGAATAAGAGATAGAAAGACTAATAGGGTTAGAATAGAACAATATATATGGACGAAGCTCGATAAGAAATGTATAACATATCGAACTAGTTCGAATTGATAATAATAAACCGAAAAGCCTGTTCTACCTCCGAAACGAAAGTATCAAAATTGATGTTTTCACATTTTTAAATTCAATAGAATATGTTCCAAGTCCTAATTCCATTATATGAAGCAGTTAGCTAAAAATCAGCTTATTTCAAATAGATTTCAACTGAATTTAATTAAATTGATTTTTGTGCTTTTCGATTTCGTACGATCAAATGACAAGTCTAATCGCTAAAAATTTGAAATCTTACAATAATTCACTGTTACAATTCCCATAAAACTGGTTTCGTCGAAATCCGAGAAAGTGGACAAAATGGCTATTTTTACATTAATTAAATAGATTTATATTAAATTAATTAATATTAAATTAATTAATCGCCTTTTAATTTCAAATTTAATAACTAAAAATTTTCATCGTTTTTGATTACTTGGACATTTACAACAATTTAAAATAAATTTTCATATTAATTCAATGTCAATTATTTTACCAATTACAGTGTTTAATTTTAATTGAAATAAATACCGTAATTATTACTTTAAATTCCTATAAATCCATTTGTTTGCCTTTCCATCTTGTTATTCAATCAATTGTCATCTCATAGTTATAATTAACATTTGTTTATATCTTATTACACTACTAATCTACAGTTATCACCTTAATCTTCATTAACATAATATTTAGTTACATTTAATTTCAACAAATCCAATTACTATAATTTAAATTCCAAAAATTTGATTAACTTGATTTCAATCTTTATATTCAATCATTCATTGTTCCATGTATACATTTAACATTAATTTCTATCTAATTACATTAATATTCTACAGTCATTATCTTAGTTTATTTATGTGACGACCGCCCATGACTCCTGCACTAAACAAGGAAATAGTGCGCTGTAAAGTGTGCCAGGCAGCCATGGACGATCATCAAGGTAAGGTAAAAACAGCGGAGTCTATCGTATTACTCACAGCGCAGGGATAAAATACAATAGAGAAATATATATAGTGAAGCTTCACTAAATGAATCTCATCAATACACTACAAAACAATTTGATACAAACATCTGAATAGTCAATACATCAAGCCTCACTACATAACACTCAGAGAATCATACAAGCAGCGGAACATCCAGTACATATAGTAAGAAAAAAAAAACAATATGCAAAAGCCTCCAGCTCGTCTTCGTAATCAACAGCGTTGGTCACTAAGAACAGCACCTGTCACCTGCTACCTAGTCTGCCCATCCCAAAATGGATGAACAGCCCAAGGTAATAAGAGTTGAACATAAAACCTTGAGTCAGACAACAGTCTTAGTGAGTGGTAAATTAACTAACAACATACCAAAAGAGCATAAAGGAAAAAGGAATAGGAATCCAACCCTCCCACTCCACCTCTTTCTACAGTGATAGCCCCCAGACCCACTAAGAAGAAGTAAACATAGCAAAGCAGACATTTGAAGTAAAACAATTATCACTCGAGTCAAGGTCGATGTTTTCCAAGCACAAACCCCCAAGGCCTGAACCAAGATCAGATAAGCACCCACAAAACATCGCTCTTGAGACCGAGTGACGATACAACCAAAGCATCCAAACATCCATGACTCTGGCTATCGCTGTTATCATTGCTTCGATATCACCGTTAATTGAATGACCGGCTCATTCTTTCATCCGTCCGTCAAGGGCTAATGGTAACCCCGGTTCTAGACAGAACTCCGCACGTCGTCGTGACCCGTGCCTAGGACTATCGAATCTGCCCAGAGTACTCGACCATCAACTATTAGTCGATTGGGACTATTGAATCTGCCCAGCGTACTCTTGCTTTGAGCCTGCTAGAACCTTCAACAACGATGAGATCTCAGCCTTCTAGTCATCCTCCTTGACGACTATTTCCATACTAGCTCAAGCGCCTCTCAAGCCAACCATTATCAACGAACTCGAACCATATCACCGAGTTATCAACATGCTTGGGATGATCCCGCCTGGATTAAACCAAGGCTATCTCACATCATGCTTTGCCTCATCACATCAAAGCAAAGTCCCATCTCAACATCATCATCAAATCTATCCATATGAGCTTTATCATCCGCTTCATATGCCACGAGCAGCTTTCCTTATTCAAGAGCCTTTCCACTTAGCTTTTGAATCATCTTCGACCAACTTGTCCAAATCAAATCATCAATCAACTAATTTAAAACAATCAATCAGATCAATCATTAATCCAAGTAATCAATCATTCAAATAAGATCTAAATAAACAGTTATAACAATAATGGCAATTTCGTAAATAAAGAGTCCAAATCTAACAAGCATGAATTCTAAGTAATATCTTGATGAATGAACTAGCATAGGTTAACATGTAGTAAAGTGGATATCAAAACTTTATGAACGATGGATCTACATGCAGACTTAAGGAAAATAAATGAAATCACTATCTTTAACACACAAACAAGCCACCGATCCAATATACTCCTTTGGGTCCGTGTGAGAGATAACCACCACTCACCGAATCACCTAAATGCCTCAAAAGCAACAAACTTCAGATCTGGACAACAAAGGATCTAGCTTGATCCGACAAGATTTCCCTTCAAACGATGAAATCTCTCTTCGATGGATGTAGATCTTCAACTTTGGCTCTTGGATCTTCGATTTGATCTTCAATCTTGGATGGAAGGAAGCACTAGATTAAAGAAGAGAAAAGAAGTGAAGAAGTGTTGTAGTCGAGCCCTCAAAATAGCAGCACCTCGTCGCTTCAAAATCCGGATCCCAAAAAGTGAGATAAGGCCGTGTATTTATAGGCCAAACCCTTAAGTCGTTCGCCTCCCTTAAGTCGATCACGACTTAACAAGGCCCCACGACTTACGACTCATCAACCCCACGGCCTATCGACTCAAGCCTCTACGCGACCTAACTTAGACACGACCCAACGACTCAAGCCATCACGCGACTTACGACCTAACTACACACACGGCTTAGCGACCCAACGACCTAACACAAACACGGCTCAACACACACGCGTCCTAACATGCAAGCCGCGTTTCTTCCTAAGTCGTCTGGACGACTTAACAACCTACCGACTCACGACTCAATGACCTAGCGACTTAACCTACGCGCCTTTAGCGACTTAACTATGGTCACGACCTAACACTAAGTCACCTCGCGACCTAACTAAACATAGCGACTTATCATAGGTCTCTTACGACCTAACTTCAACACAGCGCTAACCACTAGGTCGCTACCCTCCTTAAGCCGCTAACTACCTTAAGTCGCCTCACCGACCTATCACCCTTATGTCGGTAACTCGTTCAACCACTATCCCATTAAGTCGCTCACTCCTATAGTTCGGTCACTCCTATAGGTCGCTCCAACTCCTAAGTCCTCTAGCTCACTCACCCTTAACCCTTAAGTCGCTTACTTCTATAGGTCGGCAAACACCTTAAGCCGTTAACCCTTAAGTCGGCAACCACTACCACTAACTTCTCTAAGTCGTTCACATGACTTGGGTTGCTCGGCCGACCTAAACTAACATACGACTTAGACTCAGAATGACTTAAGCAATACGAACGACTTAATGGCAACTATTTTACGATTTATCGACACGTAAAATACGGGTCGTTACAATTTAACGCTATATTTAATTTCATTTATTGCAATTAATTTCTTATTATAATTGAACAAGTTAACCAAATAGATAACAAATAACAACTGTCACCTTTTCTTAATTTAATAACATTTGTAAGTATGTTATCTACACACAAATGTCATATCTACTACAATTAGTTACATACTATTTCGTTGATTAATCAATATTTAAATTATCAATTACTCTTTTGATCCAATTATAAATTAACACACACATTATTACAATTAATTTACAATCTATAACCAATTATAACTTTTAATCATTTTAATTAATTGGAATTACATTTAAAGTATTTATAAACTATCTTAAATTAATACTATTACATTGCATTCTCGTTATATTCTTATTATTAAATCACAAATTTTATTAAATCGACTATTTTTAATTATTGAAAATTACGGGTCGTTACATAGGAGAATAGAAGCAGCAGAGAGGAAAGATAGACTCGAAATACACAGCACCAGATACAACAATTAATTCAAAAACATATAAATTTTATTTTTGGACATCTTATTACTTACATTTATTATTGTATTCTATTCATTTACATATTCTCATTACATTTAAACATTTTTCCAAGTAAGTTTTGTTAATGTTTCTGAGTGTAATTAAGCATTATACAAATTTACCTTTTTATTTACAACATTTCTATTGACCAAAAAATCAATTTGAGCATTTTGTTACTTAAGTTTTCTATTGTACAAACTCCAATTACATATTCACATGAATACTTCAGGTAAGTTATATATACTTTCGAATGCAATTGAGCATTATACAAATATATTTTATCTAGTTCAACTTTTCAAGTTGTTTCAATTTCGTTCTCATTTAGACACTCCACTTATTAATTTTTTTGCTTCATTTCAAAAATTGAAAACCATCACCTAACATAAAACATAAGAGTTAAATTTTCGGTTTCACTTCAAATCATTTTGAAATAAATATATACATATATATTTTTTATACGTCAAATCAAACTCAATACATTCAAATCAAACCGATTTTCCAAAACAAAAGTGTAGCAAAGCTACTAAATGTTCTTCCCACTTTGAGACTCAAAAATGAATGTTGATGATGCTGCAGTCATCATCGAAATTATTTTCTAGCAACAGAAGAGGAGGGTACTGACTTGCTTCTTTCAAAATTCTTTGGAAACAACTTCCATTCGAAAATACTTTCAAATATTATATTTTCCTAGAACTTTGAAAGCCAAATTTTAAAAGCGCCAAAAATTAAATTCTCAAGTCCTTAATTTAAATCCATTTCATTTGCAAATCAGATTTATAAACTAGGTTTTAAAAATTATTCATCTTCTTATAACATACAACAATATTTAACGGTTTGGAAATGATGATAAAATAATAAATGATAATCTAGTATTATCACTTCTAACAATCAATTCATTTAACTATATAACTTCAGACAATTATACTTTTATATATAAAATATAATCATACATAAAATTATACCATTTAACAATTTCAAAAACAATTTTATGCCAGTTTGCTCTATTCAAATGTTTTGGAATTCCAATCAATAGCATTGGCTCGACGAGTCGATCGAAACCCAAAATTCAAACTTAACAACTCAAATAATAGAGTATAAAACATTTTATATCTATTACAAATATGTTTCCTCATAGGATGATTCAAGAATGGATTTTAGAACAAGGATAAAGATCCAAATTTTAGAGGGACCCTAATCATAGAGAATTTTAACTAAGAAGATAGGCTAGAAAGGAAGATAAGGTAATTAAATTATAAAAGAGGGAAGATGGATAGAATTACATTAATTGCGGCGACCTTAACTGGGTCAACCGAGACTCCATTTTCAGAAACAACATGCCTAAAGAATCGGACTTCGTCTCTTTTGAAATGGCATTTAGAAAATTTGGCCTTCAATTGCTGACTCCTAAGAGTTTGTAGAACATAGCTCAAATGAGACTCATGCTCCAACATTGACTTAGAAAAGACGAGAATATCATCAATGAAAACCCGGACAAACTTGTTGAGAACATTATGGAAAACACCATTCATGAGATCAATGAAGAAGGCAGAAGCATTGGTTAATCCAATGGCATGACTAACCATTCATTTAGGAGGAAAGCCGTCTTGGGAATTCTCTCCTCGGCGACACAAAGTTGATGAAAAACGGTAGTAAGATCGAGCTCCAAGAATAAGATTGATGTGAAATTCAATTTCCCGCTTTGGAGGAAGAGAAGTGACTTCACCAAAACATCAGGATAATCCCTGATTATCGGGGTGGAGTCAGGATCACTAGGTTGAGAATCAAGTGAAAAGATAAAACAGCCCATAAAATCATGAGGCATTCGACATTCGATCACAGGAGAATTACCCTGGTGGTCTACTAAAGAAACGGTTCAGGCTTTGCAATAGATAACACCATCAAAATCGAGGACGTAGCAATCTCTGGTGAATCGATGTTAGTTATAAAGGAGTTTCACCCATTTACAAATCATACTACGATTGGTGGGACTGCCGATGGGATTAGTCATGCATAAGGATGAAGTTGCAAACTAAGGTTGCAAGACGTGCTCAAAATTATTGCAAAAATCAATAGAAGTAGAGTTATGGGATTCTCCAGTATCAAATGAACATGAACAGGAAAAAGACAAGAATGGATTTCATAACAAAGAGAAAGTTTCAAAAATTCAAAAGAATATCCTAATCTAGAAGGATCCTAACAAAAAATTTCAAGCTCGAACGAAGATGATTCTGTAATTGATTCCACTCATTCTAGGGTATTACTTCCCTATCTCTAATGAGCTTTACTCCATATGCTAATTTTTTCCTAAACCCGACTCTGATACCACATGTAAGGACATGATATTTCAATCCATTAAAATCTCAACTATCCATACATATTAGACTTGATTTGCTCAAACAATAGATTGTTAATTTATGTTTGGAAAAACTTAGCATATACAGTAAATAAATCAATCATAGAATTGTAGACACAGATTATTGTAACAATAAGCAGAGGAATAGTTCAATAGTAGTTCATGAAGCTACCACAACATTAGAGTCTAAAACAAGATACAAAAGAAATCTTAAATATAAAGCAGTCTCAAATGCATAAGCTAATGAAAAGTCTGAACAAAACAACCAGAAATAACTAAAATAACTGAAAGCTAAGTAGATAACATAGATCTCCAAGCGAAGCTCCAAGCTCCAAAGGCGTGTCTCAAATGCTATGACACATAGTTTGACTTAAGCATAAAGCAAAACACTAAACATTCGAGTCAGGATTAACATTCTTATGCAAGTAAATCAACTTAAGTGAAATGTCCAATTGTAATTCATATAACTTAAAGGATGTTTGTGATTCCATCCCTTAAGTATCCGTGGAACTATCTACATACATAGTACAATATACTAAATAGATAATGTCTACAGCAAAGTAATATATTAAAATAGCATTAAGGTGTTACCCATATCCCCCTTAACACATTTTATATAATGTCGCAGTCTATATAGTACTGTAAACTCCACCAAACTAGTGGGCAATCTGGGAACACTCTATAGGTATGACACAAATCAAACTCGTAGTGAACGCGATAAGGCATGTGACAAGGCACGCAAGAGAAATACCAGGGTAGGATTCTACCGTTTGCACTCCTGGACTGGTGGTAACGCATAGCAGCTACTACCACCCACCTCGAAATACGCTCCCGTAAACAAATCGAGGGGTGGCCACCAAATCAATCAAGAATTAATAAATATGGTATCGAAGAAATGTGCTCGATAGGGGGAGCGACCCCACTTTTCCTGGTATAGCTCCTGTTTTAGCCACATCAAGCTGACTCAAGGGAGTCAAGGCTACGTTCATACCTCATACAAACGTTCGCCAAGCCGTCTTCCTTTGTTCTGGATCTCCACCATGTGCACAGTTGTTAAAGTGCTTTTCGGTATTAACAGAGAGTATGACAATATCCGATCCTGGTCTCTTTAACAACCAAATGCTAATTTCATATCGTGTTCATTTTTTTCATTTCAAACAGTTCATACTTCATATCAAAATATCATATTCATTTCAAAACCATAACACTTTCAAAATCATATTCACTTTCGAAATAATATTCGCTTCCAAAATCATAACCATAAAATAATTTAAACCATCATGTCAAAGTATTCGCATTTAAATCTATTAAATCTAAATCATAACAGTTCCAACTTAAACAGTTTGATATTAAAAGTAGTTTATATATATTGGAATAGTTATACATTAAAAATAGTTTATATTTTAAAAATAGGTTATAGATTAAAATAGTTTATATATTAAAATATATATGTTTAAAATTGTTTATAAATTTAAAATTATATATATACATTAAAATAGTTTATATATTTAAAAGAGTCTATATCAAAAAATAGTTTCAAAGTAGAATTGTTTCTTCCAATTTCACAAATCGGTTCAAATTAATTTTAGTTCTAAAATTTAATTTAAGTCAATCGTAGTTCAACATTAAAAAGGTCAAAGGTTTAATTCAAATTCTCATTAAAACTAATTTAATTTATATCGATTTCGAACCCACGTTTGAATAACAAATTAAACCACTTCCAATTCAGCAGGTTTCAAAGTTTAATTATTCAACTATTTACACTAACTAGATATGATAAATTCCATTTATTTTTCAAAATTCAACTTTTATTTTCATTTAAATTTGAAAATATTCACTTAATCATTTCTAATAACATTTAAATAAAATCTCAAATTACAAATTTAAATAAAATCAATAGCTAAATATCTAACTTCGATTATATTTAATTCTAAAATATTCACATAATCAATTTTATAAAGATTTAAATAAAATCTCAAATTACACATTTAAATCAAAACTAAATATTCAATTTCAGTTTATTTAAATTCGAAAATATTCATTTAGTCACCTTTAATCAAAATCAAGTTATTAAGTTATAAATTTCATATCTTTAATCTCAAAATTAATAAGTCTAAATCAATTCTTATTTAAATTCAATTCTTATCAAATTAAATTGCAAATCAATTTTAATTTATCCTTCCAACCTTAATTTATTAAAGTTATCACTAAATCTATCTTCAAAATATTAATATAAATTTAAATAAATACTTAAAACATATTTTACATACATATATTAGTTAAATTAAATTCTTATTAAATATTATTATATTAATTATTATTAAATTAAATGTTATTATTAAATCTATTTTAAATCTTATTTTATATACTTAAAAATAATAAAATTATAAGTAAAATCTTAAAATTTACATTTTCAAAACTTAGCTTATAATTTCAAAATTTCCAAACACATGAATTGAAAAAAATCTAAATTTTATACATATTAAAATAAAATATGTATATTATATTTTGAAAATTAATATTTATTAAAAACCCTTATATTTTACTTTCAAAATTTTGGAAATCGTTAAAAATAGACCAACGATGTCAATATATAGTTTTCTAACCTATGGTCAAGTGATACGAATATTTGTCATTTCAATTCGCAATAATTTATATCTACGGGTATACATCATTTCAGCCCGCAATCCCAAAATTTCAAAATCATAAATCACTTGTGTTTATCATTTCAACTCATAACGATTTTCCTATAATCTATAATATCGTTCAGGTGTATCATTTCAATCCATAAGGAATTCCTAACTAACAGAGAACTTTCAGTGTGAGAATATAAATAGCATGACATCATATAAATGACAAGCATATATAATCATAATTAGCAATTTAAATAAAATATATATAACAGGTTATGGTATCATATGTCAATTAACATAGGTTAAATTTTTTAAAATGATAACATATCATATTCAACAATTAAATAACTAACAATTTAAAATTTAATGTCATATTTCAATCGTCATTTTATGTTAATTAAATTTACTAAATATAAGAATGTTAATCGTGAGTGATCGCTCATCTTTTGTGGCTATTAAAACAAAGACGGAGAAGATGGAGACACAGACACGCACATGGATACGGACCCGACGATTTGGATGCGGATCTGGACAGTGGCAAAGCAAGGAAACGGCTGCTCAAATCACCGAACAGCGGCGAACAAAGCAAAGCAAAGAAAAGCTAGACGAACTTGTATTCGATTCGATGAATCAAAACAATACATACATACATATATACATATATATAGATATATATTGAAGGGGTAATGTAACCATCTGAATCACTTTTTAAGGAACTACCCGATTCAGAGTCACTTAAAGAGGAACCAGACTTGCTAGTAGAGTTGAGTGCTGCATGCTTAATGGAGTGGAGGTATACATGCTTCAAGCATAAATATATATAAGCAACCTTATATACTTATGCCCTTTTTTTAAATGCACGCACAGAGTAGAAAAGGAAGGATTTTGGTGATTGCTCATGGTTTCCTCGGTGAAGAGTGTGTTGGCCGTGGAGGAGCAGGGATCGGTAGCGGCAACAGAGAATTGGAGTGGCGAAGTGGCTGGAGATGTTGGTGGAGCTGTTCAGCATGGGTTGCAAGGGGTTGTGGTCATTAAGTTCGCGAAGATTGAAGGTCTATAATGGTAGAGCAGCAGTCAGGGAGGACTGCTGACATGGGGATGGTGCTATTCGTTGGTAGAGGCAGGGAAGTGGAGGCTTGAGGGTGGAAGGTTGCGTTTGTTGAGGGGTGTGGGTCGGTGATGCTAAGGAGGACCGAAGGAAGGAAGCGAGGCGGCTAAGGTTGTCACGTGTGGAGTCGGATCTGGAGGAGAGAGGGTGGTATGGAGGAAGGTTTCGGCGAGGATGGGCTTGATACAGGTTACGAGGAGAGGCTGCTGATGGTGTTTGTGTGAGTGGGGAAGGGTGAACATAGCAGATATGGAGTGAGCTGGCAGTGTTTTTGGGTGAGCCGCGTTCTCTGGTGATGTGGACTGCCGAGTTAGTGGGCGTGGAGGAAAATTTCAGGTAGCGGGTATGGAAAGGTAGGGAAGAGCATGCTTCGGGTGGGGTCGGGTTGTAGGGGCAGACTATAAGGCGGGTGGTTGAAAGTGCTATGGTGGGAAGATGGGGTTTTGAGCAAGGAGGCGAAGAGGAATACGGTAGGTGGAAGTGGGTTTCATCAAGGACGAGAGCAGTTTCACTATGCAAATATAAATTTTAAGCTTCAGGCTAAACTAATAAATGTAAGTTTTTTTTATAAACTGACAGAATGAAAATGTAGAGGGGAAGAGAACGAAACGGAGAAGGAAAATGAACAGTGAAGGAAATGAACAAATATTGAAGTGGCAGAAATAGTGAAAGTCAAATAATAAACTTTTAGGAATATTAAAAGCAAGTCGTTTTTTTTTGCCGATGGACAAATGAATGGACATATGTAGAAACCTAAAGAACCCGAATACGGAACCGATACAGCTAATCATTTCGTAGATTTTTTCACGTATCGGACGCCGAAATGCACAAATGAATATATTGCAGAGATTAGCATGACGAGGCAAAGAGAATGGTACACAGATATCAGCGATACAATCATCCTATCAAAAGTCGATATTCCCTACCAAAATGCTGTTAAACCATCGAAAATAATATAAACGGAGCTAGACCAGTCCAAATTTGGCGAAACGAAATAAGATGTCCCACTCAGAAAATATTAAATATTTTTCTTATATAAAAATATTTAGGTTTCAAAAATATTTTATGTCCATCAAATTAACTGATTTTAAATTTTAAAATTTAAACTTTCACAATTGAATCAACTTTTATATTTTATGATGAAAATCTGACACTTGCTACGTTAAAATAGACGTATTCCAAATATCAAATTTTCACTGCAAAAAGATTTTTATATATATTCATGAAAAATTTAGTTAATTACGTTATTTAAATCACTAAAATTTTCGGGTCGTTGCATAAGAATACAAAAATCTAATAAATAGAAATTAACAGATCATCATTGAAAATAACAAGTGAAAAGAAATTCCATAAGTGGATATTGCTACATATCTTGATATTCAACTTTGGTAACGATGAAAGAAGGCTAGGAATCTGAGTCTAAATATGTTAATAGATGGCCAAAAATCTAATTATTGAATTAATAATAGAGGACCAAGAATCCAACTTCGGCATTTATCATAGGATTTTAGAAATTTCTCTCTTGAAAACAATAGAATGAAGACCAAGAATAATTGTTTAATAATAAAAATCCATAGATCATCATTTGGAAATTAATCATAGAAGAATAGGAATCCATAGAAGATCTGAAACCCAGATTCGGTTGTTTACAAGTGTTGTCTGAAAGTTAGTAATAGCAGACCAGTGACCTTGATTGGGGTATTGCTAAGATAGATCCCGAGTTTAATTGAAGACTAGAAATTCATAGGGAACTCAATATTAGTTGCTCTAGGACCAGATTCGTGCACTAACGAATGAATTTCAAAAGTTAAAAGGCCCAAAATCCAAATTCAGGTATTAATGAATGATAGTAAGAAATCCAAGATAGAGGTCACAATAATGGAGGTCCTAGAGCCCAGATTCATGCATTAATGGGTGAAGTTCAAAAATTAATAGTAAGAGACCCGAAATCCAGATTCAGATGTTAATAAATGAAGTCCAAAAATCCTCTTTTGGAAATTAGTCGAAGGCCGTAGATTCTTATTTGAGCCTTTTGCTCTATATCACTATTTTGGTTTTGATTCCTTTGACATGTGCCACCCTTAAGGCTTTGTACGTTGTCATTGTTTAATATTCCACTTCTCGGGCTTGGACATCTTAGTCCGTTGTTGTCTGGTGTGCTTCGTTAGCCTATCCACAAGCAGGACCCAAGGACTTACCCAACCTCCCTTCAGTAAGCGCTCCAGCCAGGCCTTATCGGCGAGACTGAAGGCTTGTTTGGTGCCTTGGCCAGGCCATAGCATAGCGGGACCAAGGGCTTACTCCGTCCACCCTCTAAGAGGTGCTATAGCCAGGCCATAGCATGGCGGGACTGAATGCTTGTTCGGTGTCATGGCCAGGCCATAGCATGGCGGGACCAAGAGCTGACTCCACTAGGGGGCGCCTTGATCTAGCCATAGTGTGGTGCGATCAAGGGCTTATTGACGCTTTAACTTGGCCATAGTGTGGCGCGGATAAAGGATTACTCTAACCTCCCTCTTGGTGGCGCTTTGACCTGGCCAACTCAGTGTGGACAAAGGCTTTGAGCATTTAAGGTGATTTCCAAGTTTAAGGAAAATTCTACATCCGACCGTGTAGATTTTTCTCAGAAAAGTGGCGCTTTATTGAATTTAACTAAGATTGCTTTACAAATCCATTTATTTTGCCTTGTTTGAAAATTTTAATCACCATTCCTTCAAGTGCTCTACATTGATTTGTTTCATGCCTATTCATCATATAATAGTAGCATTAGCATCCTCCCTGATTCCTTTCATATTTAGGCTTTTCTTATCAGATGGCCGATAGTTGAGTTCCTTCTTGGTTAGTAAATAATATTCTCAATCGATGTCATCAGATTACATTCCTTAGGGAGTCTCGACTTGAAGTTTGTCTTTTGGGGATGATTTCTAAATTTTTTACTGCTTGATTCTGAAGCTACACCCTCAATGACCAATTTCCTTTTCAAAACCTTTTGAAGCTCATATGTAGGCAATGTCCCACTTGTTTCTTGATGCCATTTTTACACAAAGGTGCAATGATCAGCCATCATCCCTTCTTTAAAGATAGCGCCTTTGGTGTAGAATTGAACTGACTTTTTTAATCTATCAAACAAGTGATCACTCTCATCCTTTGTTCTAGCTAAAGCAAAGATAGGTGTGGGCCAATATAAAATGGGTTTGAGCTCCACTTGTCTAGATCATAAGATCCAGTCTTCTTTCTCTTGATGATTCTCAAAGCATCTGATCTTAACATTTGCTCTTTATATAGCCTTGTATGCTCCATAATTTGTTAGAAGACCTAACCAAGTAGGGTTTTGAAGATCCTTGCTCAGATCTTTTGACTTTATTAAGCATTATGGTCTAGAGTCTTGGAATGAGATAGGAATAAAGAAAGGAAGGTTAGGAATTCAACAGAAGCGGAGGTTCAAGCCCTCCTTCTAGCAGCAAAAATGTTAATAATAAAACTTGTTCAACACCCCAAAGAAAAGTTCAAAATGTAAGTGATTCCCTTGAAATTACCTTTCGAACTGATTAAAATAGTTTAAACCTTTCGAATCCCATTATCCAAACAATTTAGGCGATTTAGATCTCCCTTAAGTTGACCTTTTGAAAAGGTTGTAGAAATTAAAACTCCTTTTTGACAACCTTTTGAAATAGTCGAGACACCTGAATCTCTTTTGAAAATACCTTTCGATCTAGTTGAATTGGCATAGGATCCTATCAAAACCCCTTTCGAAATGGTTAAGGTGATTTGAGGTTACGACCTAATGATCTAAGGGTTTTAGCTGAATTAATAGGTTTCGACTGCTTCAAAAGATAGCCATTCAGTCAACATTGATACAAGCAATCCATAACCATAATCACATAGAAGCATTAGATCTGCGAATACATCCAGAAATGCCATATACTTGCTTTGATAATCTTTTTTGTTGATTACAAGAAGCTTAAGTTATACAAAGAAGAAAAATCCCTGATTTGATTTTATAATTAGGGTTTACAAATTCAAGAAAGAACAAGTAATGAGTGAATGAAATCAGATCCCCAAAACAATTCCCCTAGGGTCTTATTTATAGGAATGAGTTGGCCTCTTTCGAATCGGTCCTCTTGACTTAGTCAAAAGGGTGCCTTGGAGAGCTTTCATTGCTGTTAAAATCATTACGCCCTTATACTTTGCATTTAAATGGAACTTGAGTGCTTTCGAGTTCATCGAAAGGTGTCAATGTGCTCTCCACTTGATACGGTCTTTCGATTCTGTTGATAGTTGAATCTTTGAGGCATCGAAGGAGTTGGAATGCAGTAGAAGGTTTAAATCCAGAAGGTAGCATTCAAAGGCATAATTGTTGATTGATGCGGAACCCCAGCCTCTGATGTATGAGAATGCTACATTGAACTAAAATAAGCATTCGTTTATAATTGTGGATGGTTTCAACTGAATCCAAAGGCTAGTCTATACTTTCAAAGAGGTAGCTTTAGCCAACTGTTTTTCTATGGAATGTAAATGATGGGGAAACCTACTGTTTATAAAGGTTTGACGTGCATGTAAAAGATTGTAATATGTTGCCTTTGAAATACGTTCCCTAACTCATTCAAAGCTCACTTTTAGCATGCAAAATCATCTGTTTCGAAAGGAATTAACTGAATTAGAAGGATAACCTTGTCTTCTTTCGACTTCTTCGAAAGTCCATTGATTATCCAACATTTTGCTAAAGCATCCCTTCGTCTCTTTCGAAAGGCTCTATTATTGCCATCTCTCTTCGTAAATCCTTCTTTTATATTCTTTATAGTTCAACAAAGTTAATATGATTTCTAATGATAACACTTACCTTTGTTTAGATTATAATAAACAAGTTTTATTAACATTATATTTTAAATCCACCAACATACTATGTATAACTATAATAATTTATGAAATATTATTCCTTTACATATAAAATATAATTAGGGTAAAATTATTTCATTTACCAATTTCAAAACAATACCATGCCCAATCTCCATGTTAAAGTGTTTAGAGACCCCTATCCATAATGTTAATTACTCATATTGAACAGGATCCATAAGCCACTCAGTAGATTAATCAACACAATACAAAACATTTTTATATCACTAACAAATACACGCTCTCACACACACACACACACACACACACATATATATATGTATATATATATATACATGTATATGTATATATACACACAAACACACACACTTAAACTCGTTCTAGTGTATTACTAACATTATCAATAATGAGTACCCAACCAAAGCCTAGATGTTCACTAACCTAAGCTCTGATACCAAGTGTAATGACCCGCAAATCCACATGATTCAAGCTGATAATAAACCAGACATATCCAACCCGAATTGAATGGAAAGACGAATAGTTATGGGAAAGAAAGAAGAAAAAAGAAGTGAAAAGGAACCGAAACAACATAGAATCCCACAATCACAGCGGAAAAATATATAACATAATATCAATGATCTTTACAAAAGAGAAACTAATATACTTATACATCAATCATAGTACAATAACAAATTGTAATCATTAGCCTGGATAATTATAACAACTTCCCTTGCAAATGCTGATAATTTCAACAACAATGCAGCGAAAATAAACATATACACGAATACGACTTATAGACCTCTAGGTCATCTATTGAGCTCCAACGCATTTGAAGCAATCTGTAAATATGCTATGTTTGACCCGAGCATTGTAATAAAATATCATCCGAGTCAGTTGGATAAACCAACATGAGAAAGCACACCTAGTTGGATTTTAATGTTTCAAAAATATTTTAAAAATAAAGGTATCTCATAAGACCATGCTGCATATAAACAGGATGAATTTTTACCTTATGATAACCAAAAAACTTTTATGGAAAACCCAGTGATATTATAATAATGTCTAAGGATTCAAATAAATATATAAAATAGCCAAAATGCTTGCATCTCACGTTTCAGCATAGTTGGGCACAACTAAGTTTGAAAATCTCGTATCGTAGAATGGATTCCATACTATGTCAAGGTAAGATACTCACATCTGATGGTACACCTCTAGATAAAATGCACTGGGGTACGGCAAGAACATCTTGTATTCCCACTACACATGATTGGCCTACCACTTGACTAGTTGTACCGAATAAGATCGCCCATTTCGTTGATGGGCCCCGAAGCATACATGAGTAGATAGTAATTGATCTAGATTTGGAATGACCATAACCTGATGGGAGCGACCTACATGGCTCTACTGCATGCTCAATTTTTGTCATTTCTAGGTTGATGAGGCTTGAGGCTATGTTTTACCTTTATATAACACTTCCCACTTGGAATGCTAACACTGCCCTCCAGGCAACAATGTAATGCCATCATTCATCCATACAAGTTCATTCCGGGACTGAACGAAACCGAAGGCACCAATTCTGTTATATCTGTTTTGGAATCATTCTCAGGATTAGTAGCAATTAGCCCTTGCTATTCAAAAAGCTTCATTTCGATTATTTTCAAGATATTCAAATTCAAAACGCTTATGCCGATTCGAAGTGGTTGTTGGTCGACATATCCAATTTCGGTCTCTTCGATCCAACAATGTAAGTTTATAAATTGGCTAACAGTTGATAGTCGATTATTTAACTATCAAATAAACAAAAAATTCAACCCGAATCAAATTTCCAAAGGAAGTAACATTGGTTAAGCACCAAGCAACACTAAGCCCCTTTAATCAATCTTTTCATCAATTAACACACATTCCAAATATTGAACTCAAAATATTTTTACGAAGATATATCCTCAAAATCACTTTTAATCTTCTACACTTGGAAAACATTTCCATATGGTTATCTCAATGGTATAAGTATATTCACAAACCATTTCTTTTTAACATTTAGATGATGCCCCTGTATACTTAAATCCGTAATAAGTATAATTACAACTTTTGAAGAAAACTTCTCATTTCCTAAAGCACAATATATTGGGTCAAGACAAGTGTTGTGTAAAACATCATTATGACAACCCGAAAACACTATTATAGAGATCCAATTAGTTATATTTAATATTAATTTTTGATGTCAAACTTAAACTATTTATTAGTTAACAATGAAGCCAATCAAGTTGGGGTACTACTACCACTCAGACCTTGAACGAACGACATTCTCAACTTCAAAATGGATGTAAGTTAGACACCATGAAACTTAACATCAAAATAGGATATAGATGTAATCTTGTATACTATAAAAACATCTTCTTCTGGAAATCATCTACTATAACAATAGTGTTATAGTCTATGTAACAGCCCTAGTTTTTAGATATTTATTTTATTATTAATTATTTAATTTTAAAAATGTATTTATATAAATTGTGTTTAACAATATAGTTAATTATTTAATTTGAAGATATATTTTATAAAATTGTATATGTCAATAAAATTTAATATTAACTGTAAAAAATTTAAGCTATGTTTAAACTGTAAAATTTCGCGTTTAAAAGACGCGTCAAATTTTAGGGTATAAAGCAACGTAATAAAACGTGTGTTTTTAAAATGTTATTTTACAGAAATTTTTGATATTTTGACTGCGTCTGTTTAACGTAGTGTAAAAATCGTGTTTCCAAATATTTTGGAGAGAAACATCAGTCAGTGATTTTATACCAAACATTATTTTATTATTCGTTAACTGACCGATTGATAAAATAAATTGTATTACATACGTTCATCCCTACATCAGTGCAAAATCAACCCCTGTGTACAAATCTTTTTGTTACCGTTCACATCTAAGAAAATCAACTCTCCCTCTTTTAAATTTCCGTTTCAGTTTTGATTTTTAAGTAACGTTCAAATCCCTCTCTGATATTTTTCCTTTGCACTTATATCAGCCATCAAACTTAAATCACGCATACATTAAATCCAGTTGTGTAACTGCCTAAATCTTATATCACACTGTTTAGTTTGCAACAAATGGGATATTAAAAGTTTGCATGTCTAAAGATAAATCAACGTATGCCTTAAACCAAGCTTTTGCGTTACAGCCAAGACATATTATTGGAAGCAAATTCCAACCTTTCCCATTTTCTGCTTGCAAATGGCTCTACCTTAAATCACGCATATAACACATTTACCTTCCTATAAACTAATAGCTCTCTCTCCCTTTGACCGTGCAACAGTTTAAAACATTCAAGTGCAAGGTTAGAAATTGTTAATTATTTGAAACGGTTGACATTTACCATTCTTATGTGACATGCTAAATCAGGGGTTTCCTTAATCACGTAATATACTCATTTACACTTGCCTCCGCATGTCAGTTTTCTTTCATAAATTAATTCTTAAGTCTGGCCATTTCATTTATTTTAATCAAACTAAATAAGGGATTTAAAGCATGCTGAAATCACGCATTCATATTTACATATTTTTAAACTTTATATGTGGTGTAACTCTCGGTCCCTCCCTTTATTTCATTCCTTTTGTAACTGATGTCATAAACCACTGATTGCTCTTCCTCTGATCTTGCCACAGATCATATTTTTCCAATTTTGCAACGTCCAAATACATTTGTAAACATATTTAATACAAATCAAAATTTATTTAAAAATAAATGAATCATCACACACGTATTCATATTTACACAGTTAAAAATAAAACTGATACTTAAGAAAACAAATAAAACTGAGACGAATCAAATGCATGGTCCAAATATTTGTCAGTATAAAAATCAAGTTTTCTACTAGAAACGTTCGAACCTCTTACCTATTTTTAAAGAATAACTGATGCACTCCTTCCTTTCAGCCATGTAACTCACTGACTTTTGCATTCACACATATTTTCATACAAAGATTTAAACCACTATTTATCAACAAATCAAGGCTTGCAATTCTGGCATCTCGCATAAATTATAACTATTGATTTATCTCCTCCACTGATGTAGCTCATCAGTTACATTCAAACCACTATATATCTATCCCATTCCTTAAATCACGTAAGTAAAAGAAACTGATGCCTCAAAAATTAAGTTTTACTATATAACGTTCGAACTATGCACCTATTCATAGCCTATATACATATCAAAAGTACAATCACACATGAAAAAGCTCTTTAAAAACTGATGCGTTATCTACACTTATGATCCCCATGGAACTTCACAAACATCATCTATATTTACACCAGCTCTTTTTCCCTTCCACTATTCGCTCTGCCTTGCCTCCTTCTTGAGCCCGAGATCTATCAGGTAATAGCATTTTTTCCTTTCGTCCAGATTTGCTTCTTCTTCATTTTCTGATTTTCTTCATCACCTTGCTCGGCCTCCCCATGTTGTACGAGTTATGTCCATAATTATTGTGTGTAGATCTGTGACTTGTTGTCTAGGCTAGGAAGTTTGGCAAGTCTGCATATGATTATGATATAGATGTTATTAGTTTTAAGTTTTAAACTGGTAGGAACAGACAGTAATTGCGATTTGTTTTAAATTGATAACCACTAATACTTTCATAACTTTGTTCTTTTTAAATTGATAATAACAGATACTATTTGGGTTGTTTTAAAATTGTCAAGAACAGATACTACTTGGTTTTGTTTTAATTCTAATAAGAACAGATACTATTTGATTTTTTTTTTGTTTAAACTGTTAAGAACAAATGATATCAATTTTTGATTTAAACTGATAAGAACAGCTGCACCAAGTTTTTGTTTTTAAATTGATAAGTTGGTAAGTGCAGATGCTACTAAAATATTTTGTTTAACTAAGTAGTTGAAGTGCATAATTGTTCTTGTAATAAAGATATGTACTGAGTATTGCATGCCTCATGTTGCTCCAGTCTTCATTTCCATTTTGTTTGCCTATTTGTATTGCATTTTCTTGGCATTGACTTGTATTCAGTCACATTGCACTGTCCATGCATGATGATCCTCACTTTGCACTTTGAATTGTTGTATGCATTTGAGTTCACCCTCATTCGAATTGTTGCAGTCTTGTACAGGTATTAATAGCTTGTCCCTTATAACCTGGTTGCATTATTGATCCATTTTTTTTTTTTGACAGTCTGCATTAGTTGGTTTATTTGAGTTGGGTATTTTCACTTGAATTGGTCTTGTGGCAGTTTGCATGTCAAGTTGCACACTACTGTCTTATATTACTTTGATAAAATGTGAAATGTTACATGTTGCTTCGTACCATGCTTTAGTTGTCTGCATCCCATATCTCTGCTCTTACAATATGAACAGACCCTTGAAACCATATGTTATCTTGTTGTTTGAATCATAGCTTGATGTTATATATGTATGTAGATAGTGTGTCTGCTTGTCTGCATTGAGGTTGTATTCATATATACCTGCTACTGTTGCATTATTTGCTTCACTTGAGTTTTGTAACTGTAGCCTATTGGGTTCATTTTGAAACTTTGTATTTTCAAAATTTTTGATATGTTCAGTCTTCATATCCATTCCAGTTTACATTATCTAATATGTTTCAGTTTCATATCTATATTGCATCCATAATGTTGCACTTTGGTCTGGTCATTGTTTTCCTGGGTGTTGAAGTCTTCATCTCCATTTTATGTACTGTTAGTACTTCATCCCTGTTGTGCATGTCTGCATATTTAGTAATACATGCCTGCATATTTAGTTAGTATCAGCCTGGGTAGAAATGGGGAACAACTAGGTTTTTTAAAAAAAAAAAAAAAAAAAAAAAAAAAGGAAAAAAAAAAAAAAGAGAAAAAAAAAAAAAAGAAAAAAAGAAAAAAAAAGAAAAAAAGAAAAAAAAAAAAAGAAAAAAAAAAGAAAAAAAAAAATCTGATGGTGAAGCTGAATTCTAGAAGTAAATATGAGTTAGAAGATAGTTGGGCAACACAAACATGGGCATCTGTAAGTATTCGGATAACAGAGAAATAGGGATAAGTGTTCACCAGTTTTGCATATGACCCGTAGATTGACATATTTAACTCGAAGCAATATAGGTGCTGACTCGAAGCAACGACTTGCTTGGCCCGAAGCAGTTGAGTTTTTCTCAGGGTAAAAAAATTTTGGACACAGGGTAGTGTTATGTTCTATTCATGGCGTGAGTTTGCATGGGATACGAGTGTGCACATGTACAAAGTATAGAGTAGGAAAACTTCACCTTCTGTCAGTCAGCCTTTAGAAATTTTGTCGTAGTTTAGTGTTACCCGGTTCTCGTTTAGGGTATGTTTTGGTCACGGTACACGGTGGAGTGGTCGAGCAAAGCAAACAAACCCCGTTCTATTCTCATTTTCTTTGATCGTAAATTTTTAAGTCACGTATTCCATAATTGAAATTTTGTTCTAGATTTGAATCTACGTCAGAAGAATTTGATCGTTATTCTCTGTCGTGCTTTATCGGTGAATCGTCGTTTTGTATTCAAATTTTCTGCAACTTTCAGGTGAGTATTCCTCACCAGACATATGTACATATATTTTGTGAATTATCGCAAGTGTATGTGTAAAAATTTTATTTAAATATTATCTGTCTGTAGTATAACGTAGAATGATGAATCCCATTTAAATTGACACCTCATCAGTTATTATCTGTTGTATTATTTCTGCAGTTATATTATATTATTGTTTATTTACTGCTTAAATCACCACTGCAAGTTCCCTGTTAAATTTAGATTGTTGTGGGCTGAAATGATAGGCCTAAATGATGATTACTGTGCTATTATTATGTTAACTGTTTAACTGTTAACTTGGGATTGCGGGTTTGAAATGATAGAACCCGGGGTTTGTAAATTACGGATTGAAATGATATAAATCCGTATCACTTGACCTAGGCTAGAAAACTATATACAGGCCCGTGGTCCTTATAATATTTTCTGAAATATTTAAAATTATTTTGGAAGTTAAATATTTGATTTAATATCTTTAAAGGATTTTATATTGATTTTGAATGAGTTATAAATGTTAATAAATAAATAAATAAATATTTGAATAAAATTTTGGAATATAACTTATTTTGGAAATTCTGGATTTTTGAAAGGATAAGATTTCAGTTAAGAAATATATATATAAGTTATATTTGGAAATATTTATTAAGTTAAACAATCTACTAAAGCATTTAAATGCTGTCTTTTGAAATTGGACTAGTTTTACCCGTAACTTTAGGTAGCATTTCCTAAGTGCTATAGAATCTGGAATTTGATTGTTTTGAAATTTAAGGAATTTGATAAATTATATTTATGTTTAAGTTTTGGAGACCTTTAAGATATGAGATTTATAACTGGATTTTTCTTAATAAATTTAAGATGAACATTCTAGTGTTAAGTAAATTTTGAAATTATTTAATGGCATAATTTTGGAGTTTTATCTATGGAATTTATGGGAATATTCAAGACGAAATAATAAACACTAATTTGTTGAAAGAAAAAAATATCCAACCTTAGTTTTGAATATTAATACTCCAATTGGATATATATATAGGAATTGAAATGGTCTTGGGAACATGAAGTGATATTTAAATTATGGTTTAAAATAAAGAAATATATTTGTAAAGCTATGTAAATTATCTTCTTTACAAAGTAACCATAAAGTTAAACCATTTATATCCAAACCATTTGTGTTTTGGGAGTTATGTTTTTTTTAAAGAAAAATTTCCAATATATTATGGTTTAAAGGTATAATTCAAATATTTGGTTTCCAGATATTATAAATTTTAAGCAGTATGGTTTTGGAAAAGAATTATATTTGAATATAACGATATCATGTTGTTTTGGGTTTTAAATGATATCGTATTTATAGTTTTGAAATGGAAATGTTTATACTGGTTTTAAAGTATAAATTGTTTTTAAATGACCACGGGTTATAATAACGATGGGTTGGCAAAGAGACCGGGATCGGATATGGACATACTCTCTGTCGATACCGAAAACCACTTTGACCAACCGTGTACGCGGTGGAGATTCCAGAATGAAGTAGGTCGGTGGTGGCGTTTCCTGTAAGGTAAATACGTGGACCCGACTCCCGTGAGTTGGCATAAGGTGGCTAAAACAGGAGCAATTCCAGGCCAATGAGGTCATTCCTCTGATCGGACGCTCCTCTTCGATATTATACTATGATTTTGGATTGATTCGGTGGCCACCTCTATATTTTGATTTTGGGGAGTTAGTCCGAGGTGGGCGGTAACTGCGGCTACGCGTTTCCACCAGCCTGGATAGCAATTGGTATATCTACCCTGGCATTGCCTAGTTGTGCCGTGTCATCTACCATACCGAGCCTTGTACGAGTTTAGATTTCTCCCGTAGCCCGTGTGGTATCCTCTAGTTGCTTCCCGATCAGGAGGAGCCATGATATTGGATGGACTACTGGGACTATTACGTGTTAAGGTGGAAAATGTAAAGCCTTAATGCTATTTAAAAGTATGTTTATTTTATAAATAGACACTATTATAATAGCGCAATATACTACATAGTAAATAGTTTAACGGATCCTTAGAGGATGGGCGGTCCCAAGCATCCTTTAAGTTACTTGCTCTATCTCTATTTATGTCTTAAAATTTGTATTGAGGATTATAGACAATGTAAGTTCTGTTTTGTTGAAGTTATATCAGTGGCTTCATGAACCACTAAATTTTTAATTTCCGCTGCGAGATTCTGATATCTGTGTATGTGATTCTGTGATCTATTTATTGTATATTCTGAGTTTTGCCAAATTTATTCTACAACGCAGTATTTTGAACAATTCAAGTCCGACAATGTGCGGATGCGAATGGTTGAAAATATTGGGTCGTTACATTTGGTATCAGAGCTTTGGTTCTAGGCAAAACTTAGAATATATGGTAAATTGGATTTACAGAATCACCTTCATTAGAGATTGAACCACTCTCTTTTCGAATTTTGGAACATTCCCTACGGTTCCAAAGCTCATTCGTATCCCTCACTTTTTCATCTTCCTTAAATTCTGGAGTATTCCATAACTCCACTTCGAATGATCTTCATAGTAAATTTGCGGTCTCGCCATTATTCTAATAAAGGGGTGAAACTCCTTTATCATTAGCATTGATTCACCGGAGATTTATATTTATCATTGGTTTATATGCTAGTATCTTTGGTTATTCCGAACTCTACCTCTTCGGATCAAATGTAGATTTACCCCAACCACATCGATCCGATTCTTTAAGTCACGGTTGACCCGGTCAAGGTTGTCCGCGATTATATAGACTTACCCAGTTTCCTTATTCTGATTTTTAATCACTGGATTTTCTGATTTCAACTCATCTTGAATTCTATTTGATTTGAGTTCATCAAAAATTTGAGTCTCTATCCTGGTTTGAGAAGTTTATTCCTATATTTGAAATTAAAATCTAATATTATATATATGAGTATAATTTTCAAAATTTTATAATTAATTTAACTAGTTGTCAAGAGATAATAGTTTTGATTTTATTTATGGTGTTGTAAGCCATGTGTTTGTCTAATAAATAAGTGAATATAAAACAATGGTTATAAATTAAT
This sequence comes from Allium cepa, assembly GCA_030765085.1. Taxonomy (NCBI): domain Eukaryota; kingdom Viridiplantae; phylum Streptophyta; class Magnoliopsida; order Asparagales; family Amaryllidaceae; genus Allium; species Allium cepa. Next base: position 251,114,136 of record CM060937.1, on the reverse strand, counting down.
TTGGAAACAGAAATGAATTTAAAACTAAAACTTGAGAATTAAATTTCTGATGATTTCAAACCTTGTGTTTAAATTTTAAAAGGATGTAATAAGTATTTTTGTATAGAAATTTGTTTCCAAAGAAATTTTAAAATTAGTGCTTTTCTCTTTGTCACTGGAAAATAATTTCGGTGATGACTGCAGCATCATCGACATTCATTTTCGAGTTTCGAAGTGAAAAGACCATTCTGTAGTCTGGCTACAGTGTTTCCTTGAGATTTTAATTGATTTGAATTTCTAAAGTATGACTTAATATATATAATTTATATTTTATTTGACATATTATGTATATATATTTATTTATCTCTAAATGGTTTGAAGAAGAATCAGAAATTTAATTCTTAAGTTTTATCTTGAGGAATAATTTAATAAAAATAAATTTGAATAAGAAATTCCAACAGGAAATAATTGAATTTGAAAGTTTAGTTGTATAATACTCAATTCCATTCAATATAACTTACCTTGAGTTTCAAAAGTTAACAATGTAATTGGATAATATACATTATAAAAAGGGGATTTTATAATTAAAATTTAGGTGGTTATAATAAATGTTATACACTAAAATTTTAGTTGTAAAAGATAAATAGAGGTAGATATAGAAAAAGGAATTTAAGAAATTTATTCAAAGGAACCTAATAATCAAAGTTGATTTAACATGGAACCTTAAATCTAACTAAGAAATTCTAATTAAAGTTATTCCCTAAGTGAATAATTATGATTAAAATAGTTAGGACATATTCTAATATTGCTAAATTTGATAATTGAGATTTTGGGTTTCGGATAAAAAATTTTATTGAAGGAATATCTTATTTTTTAAAATAGGTATTTCAAATAAAGTGGTTAGGATATTTGTTAAGAATTTAGAGTTAAGAAAATAATAAACTGATTAGGAATACTATCATATCTACTATAACATATTATCAGTGCTGCTATTCTAAAAATATAATGTTTGAAAATTTATAATTGAATAAATGAAGATTATTTTAAAAGGGTTATGATTTTAGTAGTATGATTTCCAAATGATAATATCTATAAATCGTAATGATTTCCAAAATATTATGATCTCAAATTTATTATCTTATTTTGTTTTGAACTATCTTTAAATGTCCTTGGTTTCCCTATCTGCTACAGAATGAGGAGGCTATTGCTTATACCAGTCTATTTAGAAATCTTTCTATAATCTTTGAGATCTTTGTTACTCATCGGGACCTGAGCACCGCTGAGCACCCATAGACTGACAGTCAAACTGAAGGGGTAAAACCAATTCTAGAGAACCTTCTTCGTGCTTCAAATCCGGAACTATCCGTTTAAGATTCTTGTCTATCTAGCTTATCTTCTTTGTTTCTCTTCTTTCGTTCCTTTTCGAGGACGAAAAGTTCTTAAGTGGGGGAGAGTGTAACAGCCCTAGTTTTTAGATATTTATTTTATTATTAATTATTTAATTTTAAAAATGTATTTATATAAATTGTGTTTAACAATATAGTTAATTATTTAATTTGAAGATATATTTTATAAAATTGTATATGTCAATAAAATTTAATATTAACTGTAAAAAATTTAAGCTATGTTTAAACTGTAAAATTTCGCGTTTAAAAGACGCGTCAAATTTTAGGGTATAAAGCAACGTAATAAAACGTGTGTTTTTAAAATGTTATTTTACAGAAATTTTTGATATTTTGACTGCGTCTGTTTAACGTAGTGTAAAAATCGTGTTTCCAAATATTTTGGAGAGAAACATCAGTCAGTGATTTTATACCAAACATTATTTTATTATTCGTTAACTGACCGATTGATAAAATAAATTGTATTACATACGTTCATCCCTACATCAGTGCAAAATCAACCCCTGTGTACAAATCTTTTTGTTACCGTTCACATCTAAGAAAATCAACTCTCCCTCTTTTAAATTTCCGTTTCAGTTTTGATTTTTAAGTAACGTTCAAATCCCTCTCTGATATTTTTCCTTTGCACTTATATCAGCCATCAAACTTAAATCACGCATACATTAAATCCAGTTGTGTAACTGCCTAAATCTTATATCACACTGTTTAGTTTGCAACAAATGGGATATTAAAAGTTTGCATGTCTAAAGATAAATCAACGTATGCCTTAAACCAAGCTTTTGCGTTACAGCCAAGACATATTATTGGAAGCAAATTCCAACCTTTCCCATTTTCTGCTTGCAAATGGCTCTACCTTAAATCACGCATATAACACATTTACCTTCCTATAAACTAATAGCTCTCTCTCCCTTTGACCGTGCAACAGTTTAAAACATTCAAGTGCAAGGTTAGAAATTGTTAATTATTTGAAACGGTTGACATTTACCATTCTTATGTGACATGCTAAATCAGGGGTTTCCTTAATCACGTAATATACTCATTTACACTTGCCTCCGCATGTCAGTTTTCTTTCATAAATTAATTCTTAAGTCTGGCCATTTCATTTATTTTAATCAAACTAAATAAGGGATTTAAAGCATGCTGAAATCACGCATTCATATTTACATATTTTTAAACTTTATATGTGGTGTAACTCTCGGTCCCTCCCTTTATTTCATTCCTTTTGTAACTGATGTCATAAACCACTGATTGCTCTTCCTCTGATCTTGCCACAGATCATATTTTTCCAATTTTGCAACGTCCAAATACATTTGTAAACATATTTAATACAAATCAAAATTTATTTAAAAATAAATGAATCATCACACACGTATTCATATTTACACAGTTAAAAATAAAACTGATACTTAAGAAAACAAATAAAACTGAGACGAATCAAATGCATGGTCCAAATATTTGTCAGTATAAAAATCAAGTTTTCTACTAGAAACGTTCGAACCTCTTACCTATTTTTAAAGAATAACTGATGCACTCCTTCCTTTCAGCCATGTAACTCACTGACTTTTGCATTCACACATATTTTCATACAAAGATTTAAACCACTATTTATCAACAAATCAAGGCTTGCAATTCTGGCATCTCGCATAAATTATAACTATTGATTTATCTCCTCCACTGATGTAGCTCATCAGTTACATTCAAACCACTATATATCTATCCCATTCCTTAAATCACGTAAGTAAAAGAAACTGATGCCTCAAAAATTAAGTTTTACTATATAACGTTCGAACTATGCACCTATTCATAGCCTATATACATATCAAAAGTACAATCACACATGAAAAAGCTCTTTAAAAACTGATGCGTTATCTACACTTATGATCCCCATGGAACTTCACAAACATCATCTATATTTACACCAGCTCTTTTTCCCTTCCACTATTCGCTCTGCCTTGCCTCCTTCTTGAGCCCGAGATCTATCAGGTAATAGCATTTTTTCCTTTCGTCCAGATTTGCTTCTTCTTCATTTTCTGATTTTCTTCATCACCTTGCTCGGCCTCCCCATGTTGTACGAGTTATGTCCATAATTATTGTGTGTAGATCTGTGACTTGTTGTCTAGGCTAGGAAGTTTGGCAAGTCTGCATATGATTATGATATAGATGTTATTAGTTTTAAGTTTTAAACTGGTAGGAACAGACAGTAATTGCGATTTGTTTTAAATTGATAACCACTAATACTTTCATAACTTTGTTCTTTTTAAATTGATAATAACAGATACTATTTGGGTTGTTTTAAAATTGTCAAGAACAGATACTACTTGGTTTTGTTTTAATTCTAATAAGAACAGATACTATTTGATTTTTTTTTTTGTTTAAACTGTTAAGAACAAATGATATCAATTTTTGATTTAAACTGATAAGAACAGCTGCACCAAGTTTTTGTTTTTAAATTGATAAGTTGGTAAGTGCAGATGCTACTAAAATATTTTGTTTAACTAAGTAGTTGAAGTGCATAATTGTTCTTGTAATAAAGATATGTACTGAGTATTGCATGCCTCATGTTGCTCCAGTCTTCATTTCCATTTTGTTTGCCTATTTGTATTGCATTTTCTTGGCATTGACTTGTATTCAGTCACATTGCACTGTCCATGCATGATGATCCTCACTTTGCACTTTGAATTGTTGTATGCATTTGAGTTCACCCTCATTCGAATTGTTGCAGTCTTGTACAGGTATTAATAGCTTGTCCCTTATAACCTGGTTGCATTATTGATCCATTTTTTTTTTTGACAGTCTGCATTAGTTGGTTTATTTGAGTTGGGTATTTTCACTTGAATTGGTCTTGTGGCAGTTTGCATGTCAAGTTGCACACTACTGTCTTATATTACTTTGATAAAATGTGAAATGTTACATGTTGCTTCGTACCATGCTTTAGTTGTCTGCATCCCATATCTTTGCTCTTACAATATGAACAGACCCTTGAAACCATATGTTATCTTGTTGTTTGAATCATAGCTTGATGTTATATATGTATGTAGATAGTGTGTCTGCTTGTCTGCATTGAGGTTGTATTCATATATACCTGCTACTGTTGCATTATTTGCTTCACTTGAGTTTTGTAACTGTAGCCTATTGGGTTCATTTTGAAACTTTGTATTTTCAAAATTTTTGATATGTTCAGTCTTCATATCCATTCCAGTTTACATTATCTAATATGTTTCAGTTTCATATCTATATTGCATCCATAATGTTGCACTTTGGTCTGGTCATTGTTTTCCTGGGTGTTGAAGTCTTCATCTCCATTTTATGTACTGTTAGTACTTCATCCCTGTTGTGCATGTCTGCATATTTAGTAATACATGCCTGCATATTTAGTTAGTATCAGCCTGGGTAGAAATGGGGAACAACTAGGTTTTTTAAAAAAAAAAAAAAAAAAAAAAAAAAAAAGAAAAAAAAAAAAAAAGAGAAAAAAAAAAAAAGAAAAAAAGAAAAAAAAAAAAAAAAAAAAAAGAAAAAAAAAAAGAAAAAAAAAAGAAAAAAAAAATCTGATGGTGAAGCTGAATTCTAGAAGTAAATATGAGTTAGAAGATAGTTGGGCAACACAAACATGGGCATCTGTAAGTATTCGGATAACAGAGAAATAGGGATAAGTGTTCACCAGTTTTGCATATGACCCGTAGATTGACATATTTAACTCGAAGCAATATAGGTGCTGACTCGAAGCAACGACTTGCTTGGCCCGAAGCAGTTGAGTTTTTCTCAGGGTAAAAAAATTTTGGACACAGGGTAGTGTTATGTTCTATTCATGGCGTGAGTTTGCATGGGATACGAGTGTGCACATGTACAAAGTATAGAGTAGGAAAACTTCACCTTCTGTCAGTCAGCCTTTAGAAATTTTGTCGTAGTTTAGTGTTACCCGGTTCTCGTTTAGGGTATGTTTTGGTCACGGTACACGGTGGAGTGGTCGAGCAAAGCAAACAAACCCCGTTCTATTCTCATTTTCTTTGATCGTAAATTTTTAAGTCACGTATTCCATAATTGAAATTTTGTTCTAGATTTGAATCTACGTCAGAAGAATTTGATCGTTATTCTCTGTCGTGCTTTATCGGTGAATCGTCGTTTTGTATTCAAATTTTCTGCAACTTTCAGGTGAGTATTCCTCACCAGACATATGTACATATATTTTGTGAATTATCGCAAGTGTATGTGTAAAAATTTTATTTAAATATTATCTGTCTGTAGTATAACGTAGAATGATGAATCCCATTTAAATTGACACCTCATCAGTTATTATCTGTTGTATTATTTCTGCAGTTATATTATATTATTGTTTATTTACTGCTTAAATCACCACTGCAAGTTCCCTGTTAAATTTAGATTGTTGTGGGCTGAAATGATAGGCCTAAATGATGATTACTGTGCTATTATTATGTTAACTGTTTAACTGTTAACTTGGGATTGCGGGTTTGAAATGATAGAACCCGGGGTTTGTAAATTACGGATTGAAATGATATAAATCCGTATCACTTGACCTAGGCTAGAAAACTATATACAGGCCCGTGGTCCTTATAATATTTTCTGAAATATTTAAAATTATTTTGGAAGTTAAATATTTGATTTAATATCTTTAAAGGATTTTATATTGATTTTGAATGAGTTATAAATGTTAATAAATAAATAAATAAATATTTGAATAAAATTTTGGAATATAACTTATTTTGGAAATTCTGGATTTTTGAAAGGATAAGATTTCAGTTAAGAAATATATATATAAGTTATATTTGGAAATATTTATTAAGTTAAACAATCTACTAAAGCATTTAAATGCTGTCTTTTGAAATTGGACTAGTTTTACCCGTAACTTTAGGTAGCATTTCCTAAGTGCTATAGAATCTGGAATTTGATTGTTTTGAAATTTAAGGAATTTGATAAATTATATTTATGTTTAAGTTTTGGAGACCTTTAAGATATGAGATTTATAACTGGATTTTTCTTAATAAATTTAAGATGAACATTCTAGTGTTAAGTAAATTTTGAAATTATTTAATGGCATAATTTTGGAGTTTTATCTATGGAATTTATGGGAATATTCAAGACGAAATAATAAACACTAATTTGTTGAAAGAAAAAAATATCCAACCTTAGTTTTGAATATTAATACTCCAATTGGATATATATATAGGAATTGAAATGGTCTTGGGAACATGAAGTGATATTTAAATTATGGTTTAAAATAAAGAAATATATTTGTAAAGCTATGTAAATTATCTTCTTTACAAAGTAACCATAAAGTTAAACCATTTATATCCAAACCATTTGTGTTTTGGGAGTTATGTTTTTTTTAAAGAAAAATTTCCAATATATTATGGTTTAAAGGTATAATTCAAATATTTGGTTTCCAGATATTATAAATTTTAAGCAGTATGGTTTTGGAAAAGAATTATATTTGAATATAACGATATCATGTTGTTTTGGGTTTTAAATGATATCGTATTTATAGTTTTGAAATGGAAATGTTTATACTGGTTTTAAAGTATAAATTGTTTTTAAATGACCACGGGTTATAATAACGATGGGTTGGCAAAGAGACCGGGATCGGATATGGACATACTCTCTGTCGATACCGAAAACCACTTTGACCAACCGTGTACGCGGTGGAGATTCCAGAATGAAGTAGGTCGGTGGTGGCGTTTCCTGTAAGGTAAATACGTGGACCCGACTCCCGTGAGTTGGCATAAGGTGGCTAAAACAGGAGCAATTCCAGGCCAATGAGGTCATTCCTCTGATCGGACGCTCCTCTTCGATATTATACTATGATTTTGGATTGATTCGGTGGCCACCTCTATATTTTGATTTTGGGGAGTTAGTCCGAGGTGGGCGGTAACTGCGGCTACGCGTTTCCACCAGCCTGGATAGCAATTGGTATATCTACCCTGGCATTGCCTAGTTGTGCCGTGTCATCTACCATACCGAGCCTTGTACGAGTTTAGATTTCTCCCGTAGCCCGTGTGGTATCCTCTAGTTGCTTCCCGATCAGGAGGAGCCATGATATTGGATGGACTACTGGGACTATTACGTGTTAAGGTGGAAAATGTAAAGCCTTAATGCTATTTAAAAGTATGTTTATTTTATAAATAGACACTATTATAATAGCGCAATATACTACATAGTAAATAGTTTAACGGATCCTTAGAGGATGGGCGGTCCCAAGCATCCTTTAAGTTACTTGCTCTATCTCTATTTATGTCTTAAAATTTGTATTGAGGATTATAGACAATGTAAGTTCTGTTTTGTTGAAGTTATATCAGTGGCTTCATGAACCACTAAATTTTTAATTTCCGCTGCGAGATTCTGATATCTGTGTATGTGATTCTGTGATCTATTTATTGTATATTCTGAGTTTTGCCAAATTTATTCTACAACGCAGTATTTTGAACAATTCAAGTCCGACAATGTGCGGATGCGAATGGTTGAAAATATTGGGTCGTTACAGTCTATGTCTTCCCTACTTTCTCAAAAATATTTATTACAACAAAAATGTTGAAATCCATGTCTTCCTACCACTTAACACATTTTAAATCACTTTTAAACCATTAAACTCCATGTGAAAACATCACTTTCAAACATTCCTTTAAGAGATTTTCTTTAACTTTTAAAACGTAAATATATTTTCTTGATAAAAATCCATACTTAAATTTCAACATAATAATTTCCATATTTATAAAATTATATTATAAATCAACTTCTATTTTATAGAACTTCATTTTTATAAGATCCCCTTATTTATAAACCCCATTTATAGCTCCATCCTTTTATAAATCTCACTTATTCATAAAATCCCATTTAAAACATCAATTTACAATCCATTTTTAACATTGCCTCCATATATATAAATTTCTTTTATACATTCCTTCCTATTTATAAAATATCATTTAACATCTCTAAATTTATCCCCACTTTCAATTTCCAAAATAGAATCAACTATTTTTCAAAAAACATTCCACATCTCATTATAAATCCACAATTGTGATTTATTTCCCAATTTATCCAATAATAAAAGTTTCCCTTTATTTATAAATACAGCTTATAAATCTATGCTTTTGTTAATAAGCTATTTGTAAAATACCACTTTTAGACATTATCATATTTATAAATTTCCACATTTATAAATAAATCTTAATATATGTATATATATGCATCAATTTATATAAAATGGTTGATAAATATTTATACTGAAATATTTCTATCTTCTTTTTAAAATTGTATTCCATTATTATAAAAGATGGACTTTCTTTTAAGATTTTAAAAGTCTATACTTTACAATTCAAAATCTCTATTTAAAATGTTTCATAAAACTATTGATTTATAATATAAAAATCATACATTTTTTTTAAAATAAATTTCTTCTTTAATAAATTTCAAGAATAATTATTAAAACATATAAATTTTCGAAATCACTTATAATCCTTTTAAAAACTAAATCTTCACTTTGTAGTATTTCAAAAGACTAAAAATGTGGCTTAGTTCTACTATAGGACTAAATAAGAAAAAATCATCCATGTCATCAAATGTGGCGTCCAACACATAATATATCAAAATATATGAAAGGTAAAATCAATAGTGTGAGGAATCCAGTTGGATCCCTCTAACCTGTTCACCTGCATCACATACAATATACACCATAAAATATAAATCAATCCATTTGAGGTGGGATAGCATACAAAGGGTCATGCGCTCTTACACGGGAATGTAAAAAGGTCTCATTCGCTCTAGGGGATGGAATATATCCAAACCAACAAATAAAATAGTAAATCATCCAACAGTCAACTAACAATTGACAATAAAATTATCCACACTTGTATAAAAACATAAGTGGGCCAAAAAGGTGGCTTAACTCACTTTGGTTCCAATTATTGCCAAAATGCTCCGGTTTGAATTAAAATTGGACATGCATTCAATTTTAACCTAAATTCCTACTTGCTCCAAATACATCCAATCCAACTCCATGTCGTATTATTCGCTGTAACAATCGCAATGCAGCTTGTCGTGTTCAAATCCGACCTCGTATGAAAACGTTAAACATTTATAAATATTCGATTTATAATAAAATTATTAATTACATCATTACTTTTAGTTAATCACCATTCAAGCCTAATCATGCACCTAATCTTTCTTCACCGTTTCCAGGCACATAAGAAAAATGTGACTTAGACTCGTCACCACCGCTGCCTCCTAGCACAAGGCGCCACCACAACTCCACCTAGGCTTGCCCCAATGCCGACCTCCCCTATGCACTCATGTAACCTCCTACTTCTTCATCGATTGCTAAAAAGAGCTCATGTCTGCCACACATTCAAATCGCCCTAGCCGTTACCAAGGGCCATCGGGCTCATCTCTACTGTTATCTCCATCACCTCGACCTCCCGCATATTTCTCCAGTTAACACCCAAGGCTAGTTCGGCCTAGATTGGCCTCAACCATCCATAACCATCCATTGCCATTAGATGGAGCTCCAACTCCAAAGGTGAGTCCCGAATACTGGTACACTCAGTCTGACCCGAGCGTAAAGTAAAACACAAAACATTCGAGTCAGGATTAACATTCTTATATCATTAAATCCAACTCAAGTGAAACAACAACTGAAATACAAGTAACTCAAAGGACGTTGGAATAACCATCCTCTAAGGATCCGTTAAACTATCACTATGTAGTAGTGTACGCTAAGTAGATAATGCCTATCAGTAATATAAAGTATCAAAATAATGTTAAGGCGTTACCATCATCCCCCTTAACCCATTTTTATATAAGCGTCATAGTCTATGCAGCACTGTAAACTCCATAGTAGACTAGTGAGATATCAGGGAGTACTCCATAGGTATAACACAAAACCAATTCGTAGTGGTCGCGTATATAGGGATACAAGTATGACAAGGCACATGAGGCAATACCCAAGGTAGTGAAACTACCATTTGTCTGATCCGGGCTGGTGAGAACTCATCGCCGCAACGATCGCAACACCGCGAAACAACACTCCCAAAATTTCGAGGGTGCACACCAATCAATAACAAGTAATGAGTAGTTTACAAAGAAGTGTGTTCGCTCGAGGTGGCTAACCCCATTTGGCCCGGCACGGCTCTTGTTTTAGTCATTTCCAATTCGACACAAGTGTCAAGGTCATCCATTATCGTTCTGTTTCTTCAGTCATCACGTACATCAATCCAACCACTTTATTCTGGACCACACTCCGCGTATAGTTATTTAAAGTGGTTTTCGGTTTAGACAGTGAGTATGTCCCTAACCGATTCCGGTCTCTTTAAAAACTTTCATAATTATTACATCGATTGGTCGTTTATTGAATTTCAAAACCAAATCAATTTCAATTTCAACTAGAATTTGTTAATCAACATTTCATTTGTCTTTCTATATCAGTTTCCATAATTTACGTTTCAAAACTTCCAAATTACTATTTCAAAATCTTATAATTCAATTCCAATTTTTATTTAAAACAATTCAAAAATTGATTCAAGTTCGTGTACAAGTTTCATTCCATAATCGTTTAATTTAATTTAGTTTAACATTCAAATCAATTTAAATTCATTGATCGATTTCATTCAATATTCGTTAAGTTACTTTATCATTCAAAACAATTTCTATTTAAGTTCCAATTCATTAAATCAATTTAAGTTTACCTATATCATATCAACTTCCAAATTTAATTAAATTAAATTCGTCAAATCAAATTCTTTAAATTTCAAGTCTTATATTAATTTCAATAAATCACATTTTATTTCTTGTTGAAGAAATTCGATTTCACTTATTTACTAATTTAATTTAAACAAATTTCCAAAACTTAATTATTACATAACTCAATTTCACTTATTAAAGAAGTTCAATTTCAATTATCAAAGAATTCAATTTTATTAATTATTAAATAATTCGATCTCATTAAATTATAAAATAATTTCAAAACTTAAGTATTAAATAATTTCAACACTTAATTATTTAATAATTTCACCGCTTAATTATTAAATAATTTCAAAACTTAATTCAATCATTTCTTAAATTTAACGACGTTCTTTCATCAATTACATTGTAATTGTTAATATTTTGTTTCAGATTATTAAATATTAACATTTAAATTTCCCTAGAACTCAAATTCCAACTTCATTTAAAACCCTTATTATTTTATTCAAATAAAATCTTCATTTTCATTTTTAAATCAAATTATTGACCAATCGGGTTTTTATTTAATTCTCTATCCTAAGTCAAAGTTTTATTTGGGTATTTATCATTTCAACCTGATTCCATTTCAATTCACAAATCAAAGCATAGCAAAGGGAACTTGTAGTGTGATAATTGGGATGGTGTCAAAGTAAATAAACAAGCAATAACAATCCAACAATTAATTCAAATAATCCCGAAATAATCATATTAATTCACATTGTTGTCTGTGCAAATTAATATAATTATTTCTAGAATCTACACTATCACTTCATGTAGATTAAAGATTATTACACTATTATTTATATGGTTCTTCACTTGATATCTATTATTCAATTTCATACTACATCAATTATACAACATACATTCAATGGTTCAAGGTGTAATTTACCAAATTTCTACGTGTCAATTAATTCAACATTTAAAGGGGTTATATTATACAAATTTTAACTAATCAAATTCAACACATATATCAAATTTTAAATTGTTAATTATCCTATATAAAATTCAATTGCATATTATTTATCACTTTAAACATTAACAATTTAACGTCCAATGTAAACATCAGCCAAACTGGGTTATCATTGTATAAATAATAGATAATGGTGTGAGATGTCACAGGGGAACTGATACAGGTAATAACATATATAACAATGTAAATAACAAACAGTCACATATTTCAACTGTTGTTTCAAATGACATCAAATTTAACAAATAAAAGAACATTAATTGTGAGTGATTGCTCACCTTTCGAGGCTAGAGGATAGACAAAGGAGTTGGGTTACGAATCCAAGCATAAATTCCAAACAAAGCACGATGGACATGAGATCGACGATCAAAGCTGATAATAAGGAATGGACTAAATCAAATTAGAATTGTATTGATAAAGGTAAATGATGTAAGCGAAATTATATATATATATATATATATATATATATATATATATATATCATATCCTACATTCAAACACAATTAAATATATGTATATATATTTCAAAATTCATTGTTTTAATTGAAACCATATTAAAAATAAATTTTCATATTGTATCCCTTTAAAATCAATATGCATTGAAGTCCATAATTTACAAAAAAAAATGTTTCAAACAATATTAAACAAAATACCGATATATATATATATATATTACATTTAAATAAATTAAGATCTATAGCTAACAAACATATTATAAATGTATATACGCAAATGAAATTTGTAACGACCCATTATTTTCCACTATTCAAATCGACAAATATCCACACATGCCGGACTTGAATAGTACAAAATAACAGATTGTGATAAAAATTCGGAGCAAATAAAAATCAAATCATAGAATCACAGACACAGAACATCAGAATATCTCGCAGCGGAAAAATAAATATCATAGTAGTTCATGAAGCTACTATCACAAAGTCTCAAAACCAATACAAAATACATAATATCTATCTGAAAGGAAATACAACATCAAATCCTAAATACAAAGAAGTCCACTAATACAAAGCTGACAATAGAACAACAGAACTAAAATATAGATAACTAGATAGGCTGATAAATCTCGAGCGATTCCAGACCTCCAGAGAGTGGAAATCCAAATCTATGAATAACTCAGGCTGACCCAAGCGTAAATAAAACACAAATGCTCGATTCAGGACATATATACTTATCCAATGTAAACCAACTCAAGTGAACGTTAGTAAAGGTACAAATAACTTAGAAGATGCTTGGGACCGCCTATCCTCTAAGGATCCGTTAAACTATTTACTAGTATATTGCGCTATTATAATAATGTCTAACAGTAAAATAAACATACATTTAAATAGCGTCAAGGCTTTACATTTTCCACTTTAACACAAATAATGCTAATAGTCTATACAGTACCTGCATATCTCCTGATTGGGAGACTACGAGAAGATACTGCATAGCTATGGCACAAATAGAAACTCGTGGTAAAGGCTCCATATGGTAGGTGACATGGCACAGAAGACAATGCCAGGGTAGATATACCAGTTACGCACATGGGCTGGTGGTAACGCAGCAGCCACATACGCCCACCACGGAACACATTCCTAAAATCGGAGGGTGGCCACCAAACAATCACGAAGTAATAGAATGGTATCGAAGAAATGCGTCCGACCAGAGGAGCTACCCCTTTTGGCCCGAGATCTCTCCTATTTTAGCCACCTTATGCCAACTCACGGGAGTTGGGTCCACGTAACATACCATAAGAACGTCGCCACCATCCTACTTCATTCTGGAATCTCCACCGTGTACACAGTTGTCAAAGTGGTTTTCGGTATCGACAGAGAGTATGTCCATATCCGATCCCAGTCTCTTTGCCAACCTATCGTTATTATAACCCGTGGTTATAACTTTAAAAAAAATACTTTATTCTTCAATATAAAATATCATTTCAAAACCCAATTCTTAATCCAATAAAGCTTAAATCATTTCCAAATCATTTCAATATTTCAAAATACCATATCCTTTCAAAACTTCTCTTTTAAATCATTATTTAAATTCAAATTCAAATATCAAACTTAATACCCTTTTAAAGTTCAAAGATAACATTCATTTAGTTCAATTCAAATCATCCTTTAAAGTGGTTTATTTTCCAATTTATTTCATTTATTTAAATCATTTAAAAGTGAAGTTATTATTCTTTCAAGTCAAGTATTCAAATTTCAAAGTTTCAAGCAATTCAGAGTTCATTTACTAAGCAAAACCCATAATTATTAAAATTTCAGCCTTTTACAGCATTTAGAAAAACTGTTATAAGTTATACTAGGAAAAAATTTGATTCAGAAAAGACAGCACTTAAAACTGTTGTTAAAACTCAGTTTTAGTTAAATTTTAGTTCAAAACAACAAAGACAGCCTTTTCCAGAAATGCTGTAATAGCTCAGGTTTCAAAACAAGGGTTTTTATTCATTTCTGCAAAGACAACAGACTACTACAACATTTACAGAAATACTATAACAGATCTGAGTTCAATTTTAGCTTATAAGTTCAACTATAGCAACTACAACATTTCAGAAATGCTGTAATAGCTTTTTTACTCAATTTTAGTGCAATCCAGAAACTATAGCATTTCTGAATGCTATTAAAAGTGAATTTCAGATTTTTAGTGTATTTCCAGCAAATAATAAACTTCATTTTAAACTCTTTAAACATTTTAAAAATCATAATTTAACATTAAAAATGTTCGTTACATATCATTTAAACATATTGTTTTTATCATAATAAATTCCTTATTATTAATTCAAATTTCAACAAATTCCTTTAATAAATTCAAGTGTAAAATTTCCATTTCTTCACATTTTATATAAACAACTTATCACTTAAATTTTCCTCCATTTTTTTCAAATAAATTTTAATTTCCAATTTTATTTATATAACTAAATTTTATTTGACGAAATTCCAATTTCCACTTAAGTTATATTTCAAAATTAATGCAACTGTTCATTTTTTCCAACATTTTAACTTATAGAAAAATTCTAAATTTCTATATTTAATAATTGAAAATCCAATTTATATCAAATTTTCATATATATATATATACACACTTTTAAAATTACTTAAAAATTTCCAGAAAATTTATAAAAATAACCACGTGCCTATATATAGTTTTCTAACCTAGGTCAAGTGATACGGATATATATCATTTCAATCCGCAGTTTACAAAAAAAATTTGGGTTCTATCATTTCAAACCCGCAATTCCTAGTCAAAATAAATAATTTAAAAACCGTTCAGGCCCATCATTTCAGCCCATAACGATTTTTCCTTATTCTAAAGTCCGTTCGGGTATGTATCATTTCAATCCATAGTGAACCTCATCTACATGGAACTTGCAGTGTGATAAACAGATATAAATGAACAGTTTAACAATATACAACAGTAACAGGTGATATGACATGTAACAGGTGAGATGATATGCAATTTAACAGGTTTAACATCATATATATAAAATCACATGGTAGTTATAACATCATAAATATTTTTCTACACATTCAGTTGTTGTTGTTTTACAACTGCATAAGTATAAATGTCGTGTGAGCTTTACTCACCTCTAATTGCTGAAGATTTCAAAACCAAAGGCACAACAGAAAATAGAGCACGATGACACGATTACGAACTTGAGTGGAGAGCGAATCCAAGCTACAACTCTTGTGTACATCCCAAAACAAACAATCAAAACAAACACAACTCAATACAACTTTAAAATGCAATAACTTTGAAATAAAAAAGAATGGCCTAGGGTATGGTTTGGTTCAGATTTGGTCAAGTTTTGGCTCAAGTTTGGGCTAGCATGGGTCGGGTTCAAGGCATGAACAAGGTGGAATTTTATACATGAGAAGGTGAAGGGGTTTTAGGCAAATGGTAGAGTTTTGTTTGGCTAAAGGGCTCGGCTATGGGAAGTGGGCTTGGCCTATGGGTGCACCATGACTAGAAAGAGGTTGAAGGGGTGTGTAGTGGTCAGGTCAGAGGTGGTGGTGGCTGCTATGGTGGTGGTTAGGGTGGTGGTTGAAGGAGATGAAGCAAAGGTGGTCAACTAGCATTGTTTTTAGAAAATAGGTTGCATTCTAGAGGGTTTTGATCACCATAGGGGCTCGGCCTTGGTCAAGACCAGAGGAGTGGCTGGTGGTGATGTCATGGAAGTGATGTAGGGTAGTGGTGGCCGTGGAACAAAGGGGAGGCCGATCCAAACAATGAAGAGAACAAGGCAAAATTTGCATAGAAAAGGAAGAAAAGTGGAAAAAGAGATGGAGGCCATTACCTAAATTTTGTTGAAGTCGTGACAAATGCGGAGCTGCGAAATTTTTTACGTGAAAGGTAAAGAAAATACACAGCTAAGAAATGTAATGTACGGCCAAAATGCAAATAAATGAGGAGTTGTGAAAATGAAGAGTTTTGAAGGTGAAAAGACTTAAGTTTTGCGACTTTTTTAAACCTTTGGCATTTCCTTTTATTTTTAATTTTATAAAAAAAATAAACTCAGAAATATACTTTACAAGTGAAACAAAGAAGTAGGAAATAAAAATAAATATTTAAATTTAAAAGAAATGGAAAATGAATTGCAGAAATTGCTTAAAAATTGGAAACGGTGTCCAGAAATTACAAAAAAAATCACCAATGGCTTTAGAAAATTGTTTACTTCATTTTAAAAATATTTTAAGACAAAATTTGGAATAAAATTATTTTTAAAACATTTTGAAAGTGAAATAAATAATTAAATTCATAGGAAATATCAAAAGAGTTGAAGAAATAGCTTAAAAATGGGAAACAAAACCTGAAAATTTCAAATAAATTACCATTAATTCTAGAAAAATTTCTACTTCACTATAAAAATAATTTAAAATAAAATTTTAAGTAAATAAGTTCTAAAATATTTTCAAAATGAAATAAATTCAAATAAAATAATGTCAAAAATATTGGGTTGTTACACTCTCCCCCACTACCTTTTCGTCCTCGAAAAGAATGGAAACAAGGAAATAAGAAAAACAAGATAGAAAACAAAATAGTACCTCTAATAAACAATTCCGAATTTGAAGCACGAATGCTCACCTCCGTCTCCCAAGTACAATCACGACCGTCGGTACTCAACTGTACTTTGACCCGACTAATAGATGTCCTTCTAAGCTGTTTCGTACCTCTGTCGACATTATGAAGTGGCTTCCTCTCGACAGTCAGATTAGGCTCAATATCCAAGCTGTCAAGAGAAGAAGGATGAACAAACAAAGATGGGTCATGGAGATACCGGCGAAGATGTGAGACGTGGAATACATCATGCACTCCAGAAAGCTTCTCGGGTAACTCCAGACGATAAGCCAAGGAACCAACTCTTTCCACAATGCGGAAAGGACCAATGAATCTGGGAGAAAGCTACCCTTTACGACCAAAGCGAAGAACATTCCTTAAGGGAGAGACCCTAAGGAAAACCATATCACCAACAGCAAACTCAAGCTTCTGCCTACGCCTATCAGCATACTTCTTCTGCCTATCCTGAGCAACCCTCAACCTTCTCTTAATCTTCTCAACTCTCTCAGAAGCTTCCAAAATCATATCAGGACCAAGAACCAGACGATTACCGCATTCAATCCAGCAAGATGGAGATCGACAAGGTCATCCATATAAAGCAACAAATGGAAACGTCTTGATACTGGTCTGAATTCAAAGATAGAAAGAGATAGATAAAAGATTAAGATAAGCTTAAAACAGAAAATAAGATTATACCTGATAACTATTATTGTAGGTGAATTCAACAAGATGCAAATGATCTTCCCAAGATCAAGCATAATCAAGCACACAAGCACGAAGAAGATTTTCAAGTATCTGATTCACTCTTTCCGTTTGACAGTCGGTCTGCGGATGATAAGCAGTGCTTAGATTCAGATGAGTACCTAAAGATTCCTGAAAAGCTTTCCAGAACAGACTGGTAAAGATAGGATCACGATTACAAACAATACTGAAAGAAACACCATGGAGACGAACAATCTCCCTCATGTAGATCTCAGACAAGCTAGAAGCAGAACGGGTAGCCTTGATCGGAATAAAATGAGCAGATTTGGTCAGCCTATCCACAATAACCCAGATACTCTCATTGCCTTTCCTAGACCTCGGCAATCCATCAATGAAATCCATGGAAACATGTTCTCGCTTCCAGTTGGGAATATCTAGGGGCTGCAACAAACCAGGGGTCTTCTGATGATCAGCCTTGACTTGTTGATAAGTCGCACAGCGACTAACAAAGATAGAGACATCTCTTTCCATCCCTCTCCACCAATAAAGCCTCTTCATTTCCTGATACATGTTCGACACACCAGGATGAATAGAAAGTCTGGATCGATGATTCTCCCGAAGCAACTCCTGCCTCAACCCATCTACATTTGGGACACAAATCCTACCGTTAATCCTCAAAATACCACTATCATCAATCTGAGCTCCACTACTACCACTACTACCACCAACCCTGCTCCGAACACTCTCCTTAATAAGCCTAAGCATCATATCCTCATCCTGCTTAGCCTTGATACGATCCAGAAGAGGAGAAGAAACAACAAGCCGACACAACAAAGCCTTCTTCTGACTTAGAGCATCGGCCACAACATTATCTTTACCGGGAGTATAGCTAGTACAAGGTCGTAAGAAGCCAGAAACTCAAGCCAACGAACTTGCCTCTGATTCAAATCCTTCTTGGTGAAGATATATCTCAGAGACTAATGATCAGTGAAAAGCTCAAACTTGGTTCCAAGCAGATGATGCCTCCAAAGCTTCAAAGCAAAGACAACAGCAAGCAACTCTAAATCATGGGCAGCATAATTAGCTTCATAGGTTTTCAACTGACAGCTGGCATAGGCTATGGCCTTGCCATCCTTTATGAGAACATCACCCAATCCCTCACGACAAGCATTAGTATATACCGTCAATCCTTCACTTCCGTTTGGAACGGTAAGAACTGGTGCGGAAGTTAGCTTGCTCTTTAACTCAACGAATGCAGCTTCACACTTGTTATCCCAGATAAACTTTGCATTATTAAGAGTCAAAGCAGTGAGCGGTACAGCAATCCGAGCAAAATTCTCAATGAATCTCCGATAGTAATAGGCAAGGCCCAGAAAACTATTTATATCTGATGGAATCTTAGGAGTTTTCCAATCCTGAAATAGAATAGGGAGAAATAAGACAACAGAAAAGATAGAAAAATTAAATGATGAAGAAAAGAGAAAAGACTTACATTGATCGCAGCGATCTTGGCTGGATCAACAGAAACTCCATTACCAGAATCAATATATCCAAGGAATCGGACTTCATCCTTTCAGAAATGGCATTTAGAAAATTCAGCCTTCAATTGATGGCTTCTAAGAATATCTAGAACAGATTTCAAGTGTGACTAGTGCTCTGCCTTGGTCTTAGAAAAGACAAGGACATCATCAAAAAAGACTAGAACAAATTTATTAAGAACGTCACGAAAAACATGATTCACCAAATCAACAAAGAAAGCAGGAGCATTAGTCGAACCAAAAGGCATGACTAACCATTCAAAGAACCCATTCTTAGTCTGGAAAGCAATCTTGGGAATGCTTTCCTCAGCAACTCTGAGCTGGTGAAAACCTGTGGCAAGATCAAGCTGAGAGAACCAAGTAGCACCATAAAGCTGATCAAACATATCATTGATGCGAGGCATTGGATATCTGTTTTTCATAGTGAGCTTGTTCAGTTCCCTATAATCAACACACATCCTCAAAGATCCATCGGACTTGGTAACGAAAACCACTGATACTCCCCATTCTGAATGGCTAGGTCTGATTAGACCTTTGGAGAACAAGTCCTCAATTTGCTTTAATAACTCAACCTTTTCGCGGGGTTCCATTCTTCTAGGAGGAATAACAACAGGTCGAGCACCAAGAATAAGGTCAATGCAGAAATCTATCTCCCACTTAGGAGGCAAAGCAGTGACTTCGCCAAAAACATTAGGAAAGAGTTTGACCACACGAGTCGAATGAAAATCATCAGGAGCAGAATCCAGAGAATAAATAAAACTGCCAGCAAAATCCTGAGGCATGCGACACTGAATAACAAAGGAATTACCCAGATCATCCTCAAGATAAACAGACCGGGCATTTACAAGAGATATGAGCATCATGCCTACCAAGCCAATCACTATCAAGCAACAAATCAAAAGCATCGAAGCCCAAAGCATAGAAGTCACCACTTGAACGATGATCAGAATAAAGAAGCTTCACTTGTTTACAAATCCTATTAAGGTTTCTGGGACCCCCAATTGGATTTGAAATGCATAAGGATTCAGAAACATACTCAGGAGAAAGGAGATGCTCAAACTTATCACACAAATCAACATATATAAAACTGTGGGATGCACCAGTATCAAAAAGCACATGAACAGGATGCTGAAATAAAGAGAAAGAACCCTGGAGAGTACCTTGGTCATCACTAGGAGATGGAGGAGCAGGTGCTGGAGAAGAGGCAGAGGTGGCAGCAAATATACCAGAAGGCTTACACCTCTATTGGGTAGGACAATCTTTCCTGAAATGGCCAGACTGGAGACAGATGTGGCAAAGATCACGCCTAGCTGGCTAGCGGGGGAGGAATGGCAGTACCAACAATAGTAGGACAACTATTCGCATAGTGTCCCTTCTGGTCACACTTGAAGTAGGTGATGGGAGAAAGTTCAACTGGCTGCCTCTGAGATGGAGTAAATGATGAAGATCCCAAACCAGGATTCTTAAGCCAATTCTTCTTCTACTGTTAGAAACTGAGCTTTCTCTTCTTAGAATTTGCAGAAGAAGTCTAAGATGAAGGATCACCAACTGAAGCAGGACCCTTAGAAGTAGGCTTCTCATAACGAAGTGCCATATCCTTAAGCTGGGTAAAAGTGCCATGAATATGAGAAATGAGCCGACTATAGTACTCGGGACGAGCACCAGCAATAAACTTCTCATTCTTCTTCAGAGGAGTGTCTATCAGGCCAGGTACAAACTTAGAAAGTTCGTTAAACATCCTCTCATACTCTGAAAAAGACATGCTTCCTTGCTTGAGGTCCATGAACTCCCTTTAAAGCTGGGATTTCCCGTCTTCGGGCATCCACTTAGCAACAAAAGCCTCCCTGAGAAGAATGATAATTAAGCTTAGAAAAGGCACGAAAAGATAGAAAAACAGAATTCAAAGAAACAAAAGAAGATACCTGAACTGTTCCCAAGTAAGATTAGCCTCAACGGTGTTAGCCGTAACAGACTCTCACCAATCTTGGGCAGCCTCCTACAACTGCCATACGGCTAACTGACGCTTTTGGGCATCAATAATCTCAAGACCAGTAAATATCCTCTCGATACTCCTCAGCCATTGCTGAGCCTCAATGATAGACTCAGAACCAATGAACTTGGTTCCTCCAAGCTGAGTAAATTCTTTGCAAAGAACAGTGAAACAGACAGGAGCTAGGGCTGGAACTGGGGCTACACCACGACCCTGACCTCTAGCATTTCTACGATTAATCCTGAAAATTCAAGAATGAATATTAGGACAAAGGTAGAGATAAGATAAAATAAGACAAGACAAGATAAATGCACTAGGATGAACATTCTAATTACAGAAATTTCTAACAAGGTAGATACGAAAGGAAAGAAGTTAGAATTTTTTTGCTTTTGAAACAAGAAAATTTTATATTGAAATAATCTTTGGAAAATCCTTAGAAAATCATTTTAAAACCATTTATACTATGAAAATACGTTCTTTCACAAAGAAATGATTCTAAAGTTGATTTCACTAATTTCTAGGATATTTCTTGTGATATCCCGAAATTCTAGACATCTGTGATTGTTAAATGATTGGGTTAATTAATAGGAATATTGAATTTTAGATTTAACAAATAAATCTAATAATAAATAGTTATACCTGGATTGTAATTCAAATTTGAATCTGAATTTGAGTTTGAATTTGAAACTTGAATTTAAGATTTAAGTAAATGTCTTAGTAAATAATTTGGATATATATATAAATAAATTGAATCTATAAAATTAAATTTTTGAGAATGATAATCTTGTAGGAAATTAATATATATATATATATATATATATATATATATACAAATTTAGGTAAACTTTATAATGTTAGAAAATTCAAATATACATACATACAAGTACATGAGTATTTATTTATTAAGAAACTTAAATAAGTAAGTTTATATTAACATTTTAAATTAAAAAAAAAATTAAAAATACACAAGAGCATGTGTAACCATAATAACACCTCTTAAAACACATGTAAGACAATTTAATTACTTGAAGGACAAATGTAAGTTTTATAACAAGTGGCATATTCATTTAAGTTTTAATAAAATGTATTAAGAAGAAAATGAGTTTCTTTCTCAAACATTTTCTTTTCTTTGTTTTCACTTCTCAACTAAAATAATGGCAACCAGAAATTTACTTCAAACCTAAAATGAAAACTGCAAAATCAAAAGCAATGTAACATCTGAAAACCAAATATGAATCAAATTGCAAACCTGCAACACCAAATCAACCTGCATTTCAAAAAGAGATGATCTTCAGCAAGTTCTTTTCAACTCCAACTTGCATGAAGTTCAACTGCAATTAACATCAGTTTCAACTGCAAGTTTCATCTTTAAAAGCATCAAATTTGTAAGCATGTAAGGGACCAATTTCATCAGCAAAGCAATTAAAGGAAATGAAAACAATCTTTCAGAATAAATGTTCAAGAGCCTAAAAAAAAACAACTGCTCTGCCTTGTTCAAACAGGTGAGTAAATTCACTTTTTAAAATTCAAGTAGGTAAATTCAATTGCATGCTATATAATTTGAAATGAATATATATTATAAAACTTGCTGTGAATGTGTATATGAATATACATGTGTGCATGCTGTTGAACATTTGTGTTCTTTGTCCTGTGGTTCTAATCACCTGCTTTTGATTCAAAAATCATCACCTCTTGGCCTATTTGTTGTTTGTACTTGGAAGTAAAACAAAACTTGTTTATTTTAGCATAAATTAAAATTTAAAATTTATCTAAGTAAGAACTAATGTGGGATTGGTTCTGGAAATCATAAGTACTGGAATGTTTAAGCTAAGTCAAAAATTTTAATTTAGTAATGCATGGATTCAGGATTACAAATCAAATCCCTAAACCAAATTAAGATTTTTAAAAATAAAATTACAATTTTTAGAGTTAGAATCAGAGAGCAGTTCCATTTGCACTGTGTTTTACTTTTTGGGATGGCACCGAAGATCTATGTGTTCAATAGAGTTGAATTTGCTTCTGGAGGTGATGGAGTTATCAGGGGTGTTGAAGAAATTACTTGATTGGGTTGCAATTTGTTTTTGAGGTTTGAGATTGGAATTTGAAGTTTAGAACCCTAATTTTTATGGGTTTGATAAAATCAAACATCTCGGCAATTATAGTTGATCGAGTTCAACTATGACTTGGGAAATGGAAGATGGTTGGTCGTCGAGTTCTTCGCCGGAGTTGTAGAGGCAACGGTGGTCGGAGGTGATTGGTTGAAGCGTTGACAGGTTTGGGTCGTGGAGGGGCTCTGATGTTTCCAGGTTTGAAAAAAATGCTCGTTTTTGATTTGAGAAAGTGTAGTGGTTTTGGAGGGTTGCGATCTCGTCAGTGGATGATTGCTGATGGGTAGGGGCGTTGGTGAATGGCCGGTGATGGCCGGTGTCACGGTGCACGTGCACCGTGCAGTTGAAGTCCAGGTGAGTGTTGAAGTTCTTTGGTATTGGAGTGACTCGAGAAAATTTAGGTTAGACTCGAAGTAAATGGGTAGATTGCTCGGGGAAGAGGGGTGTTTAACTCGAAGCATGCAGGGATGTGTCTCGGGTTATTCTCTGTATTCAGGTTTTACAGGAACCTGTAAATAACAGTTTTAAAAATTATAAAAAAAACAGATGTTTTTAAATGTGAAGAAAGTTTCAAACTTAGTTTTAAATCTAATTTGAAATTTTAAATTCAAGTTGATTTTAAATCTCAGATTTAAATAATTAAAATAAAGTAAAATAATAGAAGTTTCAAACTTGAATTATTAACTACTTTAAATAGAAAGAAGATTGAATGTTTTAAAAACTGAAAGTTTAAGAAATATGAGCAAGATTTGAAATTTAATTTAAATCTGGAAATTTAAAATCCAATACGAACTTCAGTTTTGAAATTTAAATAAGAGTTAAATTTGAAGATTTAAACTTAATATAAATTGAAGTTATTAAAATCTTAAAATGAATTTGGTTTTTAAAATTTATTTCTAAGACAAACACTTGTTTGTCTTGCAAATTTTAAAAGTTTTAAAATTGTTTAAACCTTGATTAAGTTTTAAATTTATTCATTTTAAAACTTGTATTTGAAATAAAATTTATAAGTAAGTTCAAAAGTACTTTGTTTAAAATAATTTTGTTTTAAAACATAATTAAGAAATGTTTTATCTTAAAATTAAGTTAAGATAAATGTTTGAAATTAATTTAATTAATAAGGTGATTAAGGAGTAATTAATTAATTTAATTACTTAATTGATTAAGGATAAATAAATAATTGATTAAGGGTTAATCAATTGGTAATTAAGATCATTAATTAGATTTTTAATTAATGATTAAAGAATTATTAGATTAAGTAATTAAATTTTAATCAAGTTTAATTAATTAAATAATTAGACTTTAATTAATGGATGATGAAAGATAATTAAATTTGTAATTAATTCAGTTAATTTCTTAATGAAATAATTAGAGAATGGTTAATGAAGGTCATTAACCAAGATTATTTAATAATTAATTAATGTGGTTAATTTTTATTTAGATTAATTAATTTAATAATGATCATTTATGAATTGTTTAAGTATAATTACTTAATGAAGTAATTAGGAAATTAATTACTTAAGGTAATTAATTAAGTTAAACGTGATTGTTTAAATGGATTAATTAAGTTTAATTAAATTTAAACATTGGATGTTTTGATGATAATTACTTAAAGTAATTAAGGAATTGGAAATTACTTAGTGAAGTAATTAATGGTAAGTACTGGATGTAATTAGTGGAAGTTGGAATTGTGAAAGTAATTTGGATTAAATTATTTTGTATGATTAATCAAAGGATTAATTAGAGATAATTAAGGAATAATTAATTTATTTGATGAAGTAATTAAGGATAGTTAATTACTGATGTTATTAATCAAGGGTGATTAATAATTATGGTTAGCAATTAATTAATAAAATGATTAAAGGTTAATTCCCGTATAGGGTTAAGGATAATTAATTTATGAAATTATTTAAGGGATAATTACTTAAATGTAATTAAAGAATAAATAGAATGATATTGGAAGCCTTGATTAATTGTTATCCCTAATAGGTGGTTTGTGATGCTATGTGATATGATATGTTTGATTTAAACTGTGAAGGTGTGATTATCTATTGATGATGAATTACTGTGACATCCTTTATTAAAGGTAAAACTGTATTTCACTTGAATAATTTAAGTTAAGTTGACAATGGTTTCGAAGAGACCGGAGTCGGGTATTAGTGAATACCCGAAACCACTTTGATTCTTATAAATTGATATGTGAAACTAATAGGCTGAAGTGGAATGACTTAAGTAAATTGGACCATTTAAAATCTAAGTTTTGGCACTTAGAAATTGATGTGTGAAATGGTTGATGTCTATAATAACTGGTGAAGTGTAGATTGATATAAGTTACCCCGGGTTTATATAAATTTTATGCTTTTGTATTCTAAGTTAGATGGGTTTACTCACGCTGGTTTCCAGCCTGACCCGGTGTTACTTTGATGTAATGCTCGGGTCAGACCGAGTATTACAGATTTTCAAGTAAGGACGTTCTGGAGCTCAGGAGGCGAGTTGGAGAGCAGAATCGTATGGAGAGTCTCTGCTATGATATATTATAGTATCTAAAACAGATTGATTCATCTGTTCTGTGATTGTAAATTTATTGTAACTTTAACATATATTAAAATGTAATTTGACAAGTACAGCTTCTTTTGCATAACTATTGTTTATGTGATATTATATTTTATCCGCTGCGAATGTGAGATTGTGTGTTTCTTTCAGTTCTTCTTCTTTCTCTTTTCTTCTTTCACTAAATATCTGGAATTTTCTAGATCTAAAATTTCAGGTCGTTACATGTGGTATCAGAGCAGAAGGTTAAGCGAGAACCTTGGCTCTGGTGGGATTACTCATTAAGGATAGGGTAAGTGGTACCCCAGGATGAGTTAAGTATATATATATGAGAGAGCGTACTTGTTATTTTCTTATATAAAGGTTTTTAAATGATTTCAAAAGTAAATAAATCTTATATAAGAAATAGATTATCTATTATATTAAGGAAATGGGTTGTATTATTAATTAAATTAAAAGTAATAGTAAGAATTAAGTGGTAATAGAATTACTACCAAATTGAAATTAAATTAAAGACAAGTTTGAAATGGATTCAAACTAAAATTGAAATCTTGAATTGGAGAAGTATTTCAGAACAAGATGAATTAGAATTGGTTTCAAACCAGAAAATAGAATGGATATTATGTTTAATAATGGGATGATTGTTTTTCAATAAACAATAAAATCTTTTAAGGGAGTAACCATTTAAAAAGAAAATAATTTGTAAATGTGAAAGGATATAAATAAAAGTGGGTTTCAAATTATGAAGTCCTGAATTCTAAGTTTAAAATTTTGAATTGGTTTCAAAATGTTAAAGGAAATAATATTATTCAAACTACTTTGAATATGATCTAATTTTAAAAATAAGAAATGTTTGAAAATTTTAAAATAAAATTTCTTTGAATTGAAACCAAAGGTGGTTTAAATTTTAAAAATTTGGCTTGGCAAGCCAAGAAGTAAATATGTATATGTATAGATATGCATAATATCAAAGATGGTTTGAGATAAACTCTAAATATTGAGTTTTAAATTTGGAATGAGATATGATACCCACAGTGATAAGTTTTTGAACTAAATAAGTGGGAAGATTATTTATGAAAAGTTCAAAATTTGAAATGGAAATTCAAATTGGGTAAGATTCACTGGATTAAGTGAATCGAGTTTAACTAGGGAAAAGTTAAATATGTTGGAATGTTCAACCTGATTTAAGATGAAATTAAAAGATTTAACTTGGAAAGTTAAATGGTTGATTTAAATTAGGGAATTTGAGTAATATCAAATTGGGTTTGAGATCAAGAAATTGAAAATGAATGGATGTTTTAAAATAAATTAGATGATATCATCCTATTGTGGTTAAAAATCTTTAAGTTGTGAATTAGATTTGTTTTAAATGAATGAGAAATGAAGTGTGGTAATATATCCATTATTGGGATAAAAGGAAAATCACACTTTAATTTGAAATTAAGGACAAGGAATTACTTTGAATTGAAATTGAATCTGACTCGAATTAATTGCACTTGAGACTGAAGATGTATAAGTTCAAATGGAAAATTTGAATTGAATTAATTTGAAATGATTTGAAATTGAAGTAGGTTCAATTTGAAGTTAGTCCAAATTGATTTGAATAATTTGGAATGGTAATTAAAGATTGAATAGTTTTAAATTCAAATGGAATTCGAAATTAATCTGGGAGGAAATCAAGAATAATTCAACTTGATTTGGAAATGGAATTTGAAATTGGGATTAATTCAAACTGGAGTTGAAATGGATTGGAATTGAAGTGGGTTCAATTGAATGGATGTTAGTCCAAAGTGATTGGAATAACTTGGGATTGTAATTAAAGTTGAATATGTTTAAAATCAAATGGAATTTGATTTAAATTTGAAAGGTAATTGAGAATTAATTCAACTTGAATTGGGAATGAATCAATTTCAATGGAAATTGAAATTATTTAAATTGGAATTGGGTCAATTTAAAAGGAAGAGAAAATTTAAATTGAACAGTTTTGACTCTGGACTATTTTTAATATAAATTGTTTTAATATAAACCTATTTTTCCAAGCTATATATTATATATACAACTTTCTTTTAAAAGACAAACTATCTTATACTTGTTTTACAATTATTTTTGAAACTGTTTAACAATTTTCCAACTGTTTTATAAACTAATTACTATATTTCAATTGTTTTACAAAACTAATTACTATCTTACTATTATATTGCAATTATCTAAAATTATTATAATTATTTAACTATTTTCTAACTATTTTACACCTATTTTACAAAATAGTAATTATTTTCCAACTACTTATTTATTTTTAACTTTTCAAGCTATTTTCTAAGTTTAAACTGGACAGAGTTTAAACTGTTATTGTTTAAATACCCAATCGAGATAAGAATAGAGGTGATAATCCAAATGGATTGAAGTAATTGTGAGTAAGTGAATGAAAATCAAAGTGAATGTGAATAGAAATGAAATTAATTTGGCTAATAACCAATAAGACAAATACGTAGGGTGTACGTATGTTATTCTATTCGCATAGTGATTTGATCCAGATTCGAGCACAGAATTTCGGGATAGTTATATTGATCCGAGTGGAAATTTTCACTCGATTTTCGACGGCGAACCTGGATATGGATTGTTGATTAGTTCTGGATATTCTCTATCATAGTTATGACTATGCAAGGAGAATGACGGTTTCTGATCAAGAAACCAAATCTGAGTCCGCACTAGGAAGTCGGGTGGACGATACTAGTTCGGAAGTGATATTGTGTGTCGAATGAGCGATCAGATTGGTATGGCGTACGAATGGTATGTGTACATCGTACGGATTTGAATGAAATTGATATTGAAAAGAGTAATCAAATTTGAATATTTTATTTTTAGTAAACAAAGTTAAGTATCTTTGTTTTATAAAATGAAACTCCCCTTGTTGAATCTTTTGCCGGAAGAAAATGGTTTTTGGAGGTGTTGAAGTATAAAGGAGTTTTATACAAGTTTGAAATGATCCAAAGTTTTAAAAATTATATATATATATATATATATATATATATATATATATATATATATATATAAAGGATCATATGAGGATTTTTGAAAAAGGTTTTGGGAACCTATGGATTTGGAAAGGCTTTTGACTTTTGGGTAAAATCAATATTGAATTTGGAAAGCCTAGTTTGAGAATTATCGATGTTGGAATAATCGATTTTGTGTAAAGGAGCTTTGTATGAGATCATACTAGGTGTATGATTTAAAGATACTATATATGTATAGTATAAAATGTTTTGATGATGCTCTGGGGAAAAAGGCGCTCACTTGGAATGGACTTCTCAGGAGTACCACCGGGTGGTGCTGCCTTGAGCCCCAGGGGGGGTTTCTAATGTTGATCCTATGAGGAGTCCGGACAAAACTAGTTCCTGAGGATTATTGGGTAGCGAAAGTCGAGGGCGCTGATGCCTACAGGGGCATTTGGGTTATGCTGTGATGACAATGTAACTCGATGTCACTGCGATCTACTGTGGGGACCATATCGAAAATCGTGTGGAGGATGAGTGTCAACGGTCTACACTTGATTTTGCTAGGAAGGCAACGCTACATCGGTAGACTGCGATCTATGGTCAAGTGAAGTGGAGAAGTTTCATTCTTTTGGCAGCGAAATTCGAGGGTGCTGATGCCTACAACTATATGGGTTTTTGTTGTGATAGCTACGTAACCCCAGTTGTAGCTGTGATCTGTAGCGGGTTCCACGGTGTAATCGAGGGGCGCGGAGGCCTACAGTTATCTATGGATTTTGTCGGGACGGCAACATAACCATCGGGTTAACTGCGACCATGGATGGGGGTGATGATTTCCAGAGCATTCTCACTAAAGATATATTCCCTATTTTTAAAAACTATTTTCTATATTTTCAATAAAAATATTTTCAAAGTATTTTCACTGGGTGTTGAAAATGGGTCTACTAAGTACTTATAGATTTTCAGTCATACGCTTGATCAACGGATGACCGAATTTCTATGAGAACAAGGACGGACTTATTGAAACATCGAGTTATAAAAAGTATTTTCATAAAAACTATTTTTTAATATTATATAGATTTTCAAAGTGTTTTAAAATGATCAAAGGAAAATTTATCTGATTTTAAGCAATGTAATAAATTCTGCTTTTGTTCCTTTTCGAGGACAAAAAGATTCAAAAGGGGGAGAAATGTGATATGCCGGAACTCTAGGCATCTGTGATTGTTAAATGATTGGGTTAATTAATAGGAATGTTTAATTTTAGATTTAACAAATAAATCTGATAATAAATAGTTATTCCTGGATTGTAATTCAAATTTGAATCTGAATTTGAGTTTGAATTTGAAACTTGAATTTAAGATTTAAGTAAATGTCTTAGTAAATAATTTGGATATATATAAATAAATTGAATCTATAAAATTTAAATTTTTGAGAATGATAATCTTGTAGGAAATTAATATATATATAAATTTAGGTAAACTTTATAATGTTAGAAAATTCAAATATACATACATACAAGTACACGAGTATTTATTTATTAAGAAACTTAAATAAGTAAGTTCATATTAACATTTTAAATTAAATAAAAAAAATAATTAAAAATACACAAGAGCATGTGTAACCATAGTAACACCTCTTAAAACACATGTAAGACAATTTAATTACTTGAAGGACAAATGTAAGTTTTATAACAAGTGGCATATTCATTTAAGTTTTAATAAAATGTATTAAGAAGAAAATGAGTTTCTTTCTCAAACATTTTCTTTTCTTTGTTTTCACTTCTCAACTAAAATAATGGCAACCAGAAATTTACTTCAAACCTAAAATGAAAACTGCAAAATCAAAAGCAATGTAACATCTGAAAACCAAATATGAATCAAATTGCAAACCTGCAATGCCAAATCAACCTGCATTTCAAAAAGAGATGATCTTCAGCAAGTTCTTTTCAACTCCAACTTGCATGAAGTTCAACCGCAATTAACATCAGTTTCAACTGCAAGTTTCATCTTTAAAAGCATCAAATTTGTAAGCATGTAAGGGACCAATTTCATCAGCAAAGCAATTAAAGGAAATGAAAACAATCTTTCAGAATAAATGTTCAAGAGCCTAAAAAAAACGACTGCTCTGCCTTGTTCAAACAGGTGAGTAAATTCACTTTTTAAAATTTAAGTAGGTAAATTCGATTGCACGCTATATAATTTGAAATGAATATATATTATAAAACTTGTTGTGAATGTGTATATGAATATACATGTGTGCATGCTGTTGAACATTTGTGTTCTTTGTTGTGGTTCTAATCACCTGCTTTTGATTCAAAAATCATCACCTCTTGGCCTATTTGTTGTTTGTACTTGGAAGTAAAACAAAACTTGTTTATTTTAGCATAAATTAAAATTTAAAATTTATCTAAGTAAGAACTAATGTGGGATTGGTTCTAGAAATCATAAGTACTGGAATGCTTAAGCTAAGTCAAAAATTTAAATTTAGTAGTGCATGGATTCAGGATTACAAATCAAATTCATAAACCAAATTAAGATTTTTAAAAATAAAATTACAATTTTTAGAGTTAGAATCAGAGAGCAATTCCATTTGCACTGTGTTTTACTTTTTGGGATGGCACCGAAGATCTATGTGTTCGATAGAGTTGAATTTGCTTCTGGAGGTGACGGAGTTATCATGGGTGTTGAAGAAATTACTTGATTGGGTTGCAATTTGTTTTTGAGGTTTGAGATTGGAATTTGAAGTTTAGAACCCTAATTTTTATGGGTTTGATAAAATCAAACATCTCGGCAATTATAGTTGATCGAGTTCAACTATGACTTGGGAAATGGAAGATGGTTGGTCGTCGAGTTCTTCGCCGGAGTTGTAGAGGTAACGGTGGTCGGAGGTGATTGGTTGAAGCGTTGACAGGTTTGGGTCGTGGAGGGGCTCTGATGTTTCCAGGTTTGAAAAAAATGCTCGTTTTTGATTTGAGAAAGTGTAGTGGTTTTGGGGGGTTGCGATCTCGTCAGTGGATGATTGCTGATGGGTAGGGGCGTTGGTGATTGGCCGGTGATGGCCGGTGTCACGGTGCACGTGCACCGTGCAGTTGAAGTCCAGGTGAGTGTTGAAGTTGTTTGGTATTGGAGTGACTTGAGAAAATTTAGGTTAGACTCGAAGTAAATGGGTGGATTGCTCGGGGAAGAGGGGTGTTTAACTCGAAGCATGCAGGGATGTGTCTCGGGTTATTCTCTTTATTCAGGTTTTACAGGAACCTGTAAATAACAGTTTTAAAACTTATAAAACAAAACAGATGTTTTTAAATGTGAAGAAAGTTTTAAACTTAGTTTTAAATCTAATTTGAAATTTTAAATTCAAGTTGATTTTAAATCTCAGATTTAAATAATAAAAATAAAGTAAAATAATATAAGTTTCAAACTTGAATTATTAACTACTTTAAATAGGAAGAAGATTGAATGTTTTAAAAACTGAAAGTTTAAGAAATATGAGCAAGATTTGAAATTTAATTTAAATCTGGAAATTTAAAATCCAATACGAACTTCAGTTTTGAAATTTAAAGAAGATTTAAATTTGAAGATTTAAACTTAATATAAATTGAAGTTATTGAAATCTTAAAATGAATTTGGTTTTTAAAATTTATTTCTAAGACAAACACTTGTTTGTCTTGCAAATTTTAAAAGTTTTAAAATTGTTTAAACCTTGATTAAGTTTTAAATTTATTCATTTTAAATCTTGTATTTGAAATAAAATTTATAAGTAAGTTCAAAAGTACTTTGTTTAAAATAAATTTGTTTTAAAACATAATTAAGAAATGTTTTATCTTAAAATTAAGTTAAGATAAATGTTTGAAATTAATTTAATTAATAAGGTAATTAAGGAGTAATAAATTAATTTAATTACTTAATTGATTAGGGATAAATAAATAATTGATTAAGGGTTAATCAATTGGTAATTAAGATCATAATTAGATTTTTAATTAATGATTAAAGAATTATTAGATTAAGTAATTAAGTTTTAATCAAGTTTAGTTAATTAAATAATTAGACTTTAATTAATGGATGATGAAAGATAATTAAATTTGTAATTAATTCAGTTAATTTCTTAATGAAATAATTAGAGAATGGTTAATGAAGGTCATTAACCAAGATTATTTAATAATTAATTAATGTGGTTAATTTTTATAATTAATTAGATTAATTAATTTAATAATGATCATTTATGAATTGTTTAAGTATAATTACTTAATGAAGTAATTAGGAAATTAATTACTTAAGGTAATTTATTAAGTTAAACATGATTGTTTAAATTGATTAATTAAGTTTAATTAAATTTAAACATTGGATGTTTTGATGATAATTACTTAAAGTAATTAAGGAATTGGAAATTACTTAGTGAAGTAATTAATGATAAGTACTGGATGTAATTAGTGGAAATTGGAATTGTGAAAGTAATTTGGATTAAATTATTTTGTATGATTAATCAAAGGATTAATTAGAGATAATTAAGGAATAATTAATTTATTTGATGAAGTAATTAAGGATAGTTAATTACTGATGTTATTAATCAAGGGTGATTAATAACTATGGTTAGCAATTAATTAATAAAGTGATTAAAGGTTAATTACCGTATAGGGTTAAGGATAATTAATTTATGAAATTATTTAAGGGATAATTACTTAAATGTAATTAAAGAATAAATAGAATGATATTGGAAGCCTTGATTAATTGTTATCCCTAATAGGTGGTTTGTGATGCTATGTGATATGATATGTTTGATTTAAACTGTGAAGGTGTGATTATCTATTGATGATGAATTACTGTGACATCCTGTATTAAAGGTAGAATTGTATTTCACTTGAATAATTTAAGTTAAGTTAACAATGGTTTCGAAGAGACCGGAGTCGGGTATTAGTGAATACCCGAAACCACTTTGATTCTTATAAATTGATATGCGAAACTAATAGGCTGAAGTAGAATGACTTAAGTAAATTGGGCCATTTAAAATCTAAGTTTTGACACTTAGAAATTGATGTGTGAAATGGTTGATGCCTATAATAACTGGTGAAGTGTAGATTGATATAAGTTACCCCGGGTTTATATAAATTTTATGCTTTTGTATTCTAAGTTAGATGGGTTTACTCACGCTGGTTTCCAGCCTGACCCGGTGTTACTTTGATGTAATGCTCGGGTCAGACCGAGTATTACAGATTTTCAGGTAAGGACGTTTTGGAGCTCAGGAGGCGAGTTGGAGAGCAGAATCGTATGGAGAGTCTGTGCTATGATATATTATAGTATCTAAAACAGGTTGATTCATCTGTTCTGTGATTGTAAATTTATTGTAACTCTAACATATATTAAATTGTAATTTGACAAGTACGGCTTCTTTTGCATAACTATTGTTTATTTGATATTATATTTTATCCGCTGCGAATGTGAGATTGTGTGTTTCTTTCAGTTCTTCTTCTTTCTCTTTTCTTCTTTCACTAACTATCTGGAATTTTCTAGATCGAAAATTTCGGGTCGTTACATTTCTATCCTATCTCTAATGAGTTTTTGCTCCGCAGGCTAAGGTTTGCCTAAAAACCAAAGCTCTGATACCAACTATAACGACCCATTATTTTCCACTATTCAAATCGACAAAAATCCACACATGCCGGACTTGAATAGTACAAAATAACCGATTGTGATAAAAATTCGGAGCAAATAAAAATCAAATCACAGAATCACAGACATAGAACATCAGAATATCTCGCAGTGGAAAAATAAATACCATAGTATTTCATGAAGCTACTATCACAAAGTCTCAAAACCAAATACAAAATACATAATATCCGTATGAAAGGAAATATGACATCAAATCCCAAATACAAAGAAGTCCACTAATACAAAGCTGATAATAGAACAACAGAACTAAAATATAGATAACTAGATAAGCTGATAAATCTCCAGCGATTCCAGACCTCCAGAGAGTGGAAATCCAAATCTGTGAATAAATCGGGCTGACCCGAGCGTAAGTAAAACACAAACACTCGAGTTAGGACATATATACTTATCCAATGTAAACCAACTCAAGTGAACTGTAGTAAAGGTACAAATAACTTAGAAGATGCTTAGGACCGCCCATCCTCTAAGGATCCGTTAACTATTTACTATATAGTATATTGCGTTATTATAATAATGTCTAATAGTAAAATAAACATACTTTTAAATAGCGTTAAGGCTTTACATTTTCCATCTTAACACAAATAATACCAATAGTCTATACAGTACCTGCATATCTCCTGATCGGGAAACTACGAGAAGATACTACGTAGGTTTGACACAAATAGAAACTCGTACTTAAGGCTCGATATGGTAGGTGACACGACACACAAGGCAATGCCAGGGTAGATATACCAATTACGCACACGGGCTGGTGGTAACGCAGCAGCTACATACGCCCACCTCGGAATGCATTCCCAAAATCGAAGGGTGGCCACCAAACAATCACAAAGTAATAGAATGGTATCGAAGAAAAGCGTCCGACCAGAGGAGCTACCCCTTTTGGCCCGAGATCGCTCCTGTTTTAGCCACCTTATGCCAACTCACGAGAGTTGGGTCTACGTAACATACCATAAGAACGTCGCCACCATCCTACTTCATTCTTGAATCTCCACCGCGTACACAGTTGTCAAAGTGGTTTTCGGTATCGACAGAAAGTATGTCCATATCTGATCCCGGTCTCTTTGCCAAACCATCGTTATTATAACCCGTGGTTATAACTTTAAAAATAATACTTTATTCTTCAATATAAAATATCATTTCAAAACCCAATTCTTTATCCAATAAAGATTAAATCATTTCCAAATCATTTCAATATTTCAAAATATCATATCATTTCAAAACTTCTCTTTTAAATCATTATTTAAATTCAAATTCAAATATCAAACTTAATACCCTTTTAAAGTTCAAAGATAACATTCATTTAGTTCAATTCAAATCATCCTTTAAAGTGATTCATTTTCCAATTTATTTCATTCATTTAAATCATTTAAAAGTGAAGTTATTATTCTTTCAAGTCAAGTATTCAAATTTCAAAGTTCCAAGTCATTCGGAGTTCATTTACTAAGTCAAAACCCACAATTATTAAAATTTCAGCCTTTTACAGCATTTAGAAAAATTGTTATAAGTTATACCAGGAAAAATTTTGATTCAGCAAAGACAGCACTTAAAACTACTGTTAAAACTCTGTTTTAGTTAAATTTTAGTTTAAAACGGCAAAGACAGCCTTTTCCAGAAATGCTGTAATAGCTCAGGTTTCAAAACAAAGGTTTTTATTCATTTCTGCAAAGACAGCAGACCACTACGACATTTACAAAAATGCTATAATAGATCTGAGTTCAATTTTAGCTTATAAGTTCAACTACAGCAACTACAGCATTTTAGAAATGCTGTAATAGCTCTTTTTACTCAATTTTAGTTCAATCCAGAAACTATAGCATTTTTGAATGCTATTAAAAGTGAATTCCATATTTTTAGTGTATTTCCAGCAAATAATAAACTTCATCTCAAACTCTTTAAACATTTTAAAAATCATAATTTAACATTAAAAAGGTTCATTACATATCATTTAAACATATTGTTTTTATCATAATAAATTCCTTATTATTCAATCAAATTTCAACAAATTCCTTTAATAAATTCAAGTGTAAAATTTTCAATTCTTCACATTTTATATAAACAACTTAACAGTTAAATTTTCCTCCATTTTTTTCAAATAAATTTTAATTTCCAATTTTTATTTATATAACTAAATTTTATTTAACAAAATTCCAATTTCCACTTAAGTTATATTTCAAAATTCAATGCAACTATTCATTTTTCCAACATTTTAACTTATAGAAAAATTCCAAATTTCTATATTTAATAATTAAAAATCCAATTTAAATCAAATTTTCATATATATACACTTTTAAAATTACTTAAAAAATTCTAGAAAATGTATAAAAATAACCACGGGCCTATATATAGTTTTCTAACCTAGGTCAAGTGATATGGATATATATCATTTCAATCCGCAGTATACAGAAAATCCAGGTTCTATCTTTTCAAACCCGCAATCCCAAGTCAAAATAAATAATTTAAAAACCATTCAGGCCTATCATTTTAGCCCATAACAATTTTTCCTTATTCTAAAGTCCGTTCGGGTATGTATCATTTCAACCCATAGTGAACCTGATCTACAGGGAACTTGTAGTGTGATAAACAAATATAAATGAACAGTTTAACAATATACAACAGTAACAGGTGATATGACATGTAACAGGTGAGATGTTATGCAATTTAACAGGTTTAACATCATATATATAAAATCACATGGCAGTTATAACATCATAAATATTTTTCTACACATTCAGTTGTTGTTGTTTTACAACTGCATAAGTATAAATGTCGTGTGAGCTTTACTCACCTCTAATTGCTGAAGATTTCAAAACCAAAGGCACAACAGAAAACAAAGCACGATGACACAATTACGGACTTGAGTGGAGAGTGAATCCAAGCTACAACTCTTGTGTACAACCCAAAACAAACAATCAAAACAAACACAATTCAATACAACTTTAAAATGCAATAACTTTGAAATAAAAGAGAATATGAATTGCCAAACATTTTGCGTTGCTTCCTCAAACTTTTGTCACGGCCTAGGGTATGGTTTGTTTCAGATTTGGTCAAGTTTTGGCTCAGGTTTGGGCTAGCATGGGTCGGGTTCAAGGCATGAACAAGGTGGAGTTTTATACATGAGAAGGTGAAGGGGTTTTAGGCAAATGGTGGAGTTTTGGTTGGCTAAAGGGCTCTGTCATGGGAAGTGGGCTCGCCCTGTAGGTGCACCATGAATGGACAGAGGTTGGAGGGGTGTGTGGTGGTCAGGTCAGAGGTGGTGGTGGCTTCTATGGTGGTGGTTGAAGGAGATGAAGCAAAGGTGGTCAACTTGCATTGTTTTTAGGCAATAGGTTGCATTCTAGAGGGTTTTGATCACCACAGTGACTCGGCCTTGGTCAAGATCAGAGGAGTGGCTGTTGGTAATGTCATAGAAGTGATGTAGGGTGGTGGTGGCCATGGAACAAAGGGGAGGCCGATCCAAACAATGAAGAGAACAAGGCAAAATTTGCATAGAAATAGGAAGAAAAGTGGAAAAAGAGATGGAGGCCATTACCAAAATTTTGTTGAGGCTGTGAGAAATGAGGAGCTGAGAAATTTTTCACATGAAAGCTAAAGAAAATACATGGCTAAGAAATGTAATGTACGGCCAAAATGCAAATAAACGAGCAGTTGTGAAAATGAAGAGTTTTGAAGGTGAAAAGACTTAAGTTTTGTAACTTTTTTAAACCTTTGGCATTTCCGTTTCTTTTTAATTTTATATAAACAAAATAAACACATAAATATACTTTACAACTGAAACAAAGTAGTAGGAAATAAAAAGAAATATTTAAATTTAAAGAATGGAAAAAGAATTACAGAAATTGCTTAAAAATTGGAAACAGTGTCCAGAAATTACAAAAAAAGGCCAATGTCTTTGGAAAATAATTTACTTAATTTTAAAAATATTATAAGACAAAATTTGGAATAAAATGATATTTAAAACATTTTCAAAGTGGAATAAATAATTAAATTCATAGGAAATATCAAAAGAATTGTAGAAATTGCTTAAAAATGGGAAACAGAACCTGAAAATTTCAAATAAATTACCATTAATTCTAGAAAAATTTCTACTTCACTATAAAAATAATTTAAAGCAAAATTTTAAGTAAATAAGTTCCAAAAAATTTTCAAAATGAAATAAATTCAAATAAAATAATGTCAAAAATATTGGGTTGTTAAAAAACTTCAACACAAACATTTTATACTTGTATATAAAATTTCAACGTGAACATAACCATACATATATTATGCAGACCTATAAATCCCATAAAGTTAGTATTACTGCAGAAACTTTTGGATGTATGCAACTACTCAAATATATGTATGCAACTTCTTTATAATATGCAAACTGATTGATATATTAAACCCATATATATATGTGTGTGTGTGTGTGTGTGTGTGTGTGTGTTGAACCAATATTAGTAACTTCATATAATATCTACACAAGATTTTATATACAAAATCATTACTAAAATATAAAATTATGCATTTCGAAATTTCCTGGGAGACTGCATATGTCTCGGCTAAAATGTATACTACGGACTGAAAGTACAAATATATACTAGGATGTAAGCCTACATGCCTATATGCATTAATATACTCTAAAACAATATTTAAATGAGCAAATTATGATACCAGTCATACGCATGCTATTGCATATGCAAATGATTTTGAAGAAAAATATATTACTTAGAACACTTCCAAGCTATAAACTTTTATACACTATATCTCCCTCACAAAACATACTATGATATAAATCTTTATATATTATAACCATGCAGACTATGAACAAGAGCAGAGCATGTGTACAGGTGAAACAGAATTGCATGCAGACCAAATATAGGTAGATTACACCTATCCAATACAAATCTCTATGAAATTTGATATATTTGTGAACTTATATAAATATTTACACAACTACCCAAACTGTTATAAGATAAATTATCATACAATAGTTATATAACTTAACAAGTTCAAAGATTTTGTAAAAAATAATATCTAGAAACCAAATATATACCTTTTATATTGTAACCTTTAAAACCCAAAAGTAGAGCGCAAAAAAAAAACGCATAGGCTGGCAAAAAAAGAAAAATATGTCTATGCAAATTATATAAATTTTATATGTATAGATTGAAGCTGGTACTTGAAAATCTATTAACAGGTTAAATATAAGTTTCAATATATCTTTAGCCAATAATTTAAAAGAAGGCCTTACGTTCACGGGAGAGAGGAGATAGAATCGACGAACTGGGCTTGGTGGTTGATGGCCTTGGGGTAGCAAGGCGGAGCTTGGGTCGAGTGGCGGGACACGCGGGATGGGAAGGCATGCGTGAGGATCTAGGTGCGGTCACGGTCTGTTGGTGGAGGCACGGGAGTCTTCGGCCATGACGGAACTGCAGCACG
Source organism: Allium cepa (assembly GCA_030765085.1). Classification (NCBI taxonomy): domain Eukaryota; kingdom Viridiplantae; phylum Streptophyta; class Magnoliopsida; order Asparagales; family Amaryllidaceae; genus Allium; species Allium cepa. Next base: position 251,074,041 of record CM060937.1, on the reverse strand, counting down.
CCTCGGTATGGGTAGTGGAAGGGCGTTGCAACCATGGGAACAGACGTGATTTGTGGTGGTTGAGGGGGTCAGGCCGAAGATATGGCTATATTAGAGTGGGCCGGCTTGGACGCGTGGAAAAGGTTGCGTGAGAGAATAAGGGAGGAGGCCGTGTGGGAATAGGGAGGTGGCTGAAGGCGGAGCGGCTGTGCAAGTGCCAGTTGGCCAAGCGGAGGGTTGCGGAGCTAGGCTAAGGATTTGTGGTGGTTGTTGCAGTGTTACTTTCTTCCTCTTTTTTTTATATATCGAAAGGAGGAGGCCTAAAGGGGAGGATTAACAACAACATCTTCACTCAAGCCTGGCCCGTGAAATCAGAAGATAATGGAAAGGTTCTCAGGCAACAGTGAAGAAGAGTATATTTGTTTAGTATAATATTGTTTTCCAAGTGAACATGATATAAAATGAAGGGGCTGGAAGAAATTGAACGAACCAACAATTATTAAGTATTGGAAATAGAAAAAGATAATGACTTGAAACCAAAGAGACATAAATGCTAAAGACCGTTGGATTAATAGTGTGGAAATTTGAATAGACACTAGAGTTCAGAAAGCTCGATACCAATACGGATCACTATTTTACAAATTTCGCTACGTACCGGACTTCGAAACACAGAATTGAATATAACGTAGAGATCAGCATGATGAGATGATCAAAATGGTATACAAATGTCAGTGGTACGATTGAATTATAAAAATTCGAATTTTCTACTAGCGGAAAATGCAGCAAAAACGCGGAAAAATAAGATCGACGGGGCTAAAGAAGCCCGAATATGGAAAAACGAAAAATGACGTCTTGGTCAGAAGATTATTTAGAATTTTTCTTTACAAAAACATTTAGGTTTCGAAAATATTTTATTTTCATCAATTCCTAACTGATTAAATTGAAATAAAATTACACACGAAAATAAACTTTCATATTTTCGGATGAAAAATTACCAATTGCTATGTTTTACTAGATGCATTTCAAATATTAAATTTTTATTTCAAAATTTATTATTTAAAATAAAAAAAATTCAATCTATTAATAAATAAAAACCACCCGAATTTACGGGTCGTTACACTCTCCCCCACTCAAAACTTTTCGCCCCCGAAAAGGAAGGAAGTAGGAGAATAGAAACAACCAGAAGAAAATAGACTTGAATTACAAAATAAACAATTATTTTAAACCATATAAATTTCAATTTAAATTAATTTATTCAATAATTGACTTTAAATTCAAGGTAATTCATTAAGTTGATATTATTTAAATTTATTAATATTTGATACAAAAGATTTCTTCAAACAAAATTTTATTTAATTTGCCTCATTTACTATTCAATCAACTTATTATTCTATTTATCTCTATTAACATTTTTTATAATTAAACCTTAAGCGTATAACATTTATTATAACCACTCAAATTTATTTATAAAATCCTTGGTCATCATTTTACATTGTGCATTATTCAATTACAAGGTTAACTTTTGAATAATTTTGATAAGTTATGTATTTGGAATGCAATTGAGTATTATACAAATAAAATCTTCTAATTCAATTATTCAACTTTAAATATTTATTCAAAATTTTATCTTTATTTATAATTAAAATTATCATTTAACATAAATTCAAGAATTAGATTTCCGATTCACTTCAAATCAAATTAAATTTAAAATAATATACATATATATATATATAAATCAAATCATACTTAAGAAATTTAAATCGATTTAATTTCCAAAACAAAACTGTAGCAAAGCTACGAATTGGTCTCTCCACTTTGAAACTCGAAAACGAATGCCGATGATGCGGCCGCCATCACCGAAATTATTTTCCAGCGACAAAAGAGGAGAGCACTGATTTAAACCTTTTAAAATTCTTTGAAATAATTTCTATTTGAAAATATTTTACATACTATACTTTTTAAAATTTTCAAATCAAAGTTTGAAATCACGGAGAATTAAATTCACAAATTCTAATTTAAATCCATTTTAATTCCTAAATAAAATTTTAACCATGTTCTATGATTTCGTTTATTTATCATATTGAAATAGTCAGTGGTTTACAAAACAATAAATGAAAATCAAATATTACCATTTTGTTAAACCATTCATTTAACAATTTAGATATTTTACTTATATATAATCTAATCACACAAAATTTATTTTATTTACCAAATTTGAAAACAATATTGTGTCAATTTGCTCTGTTCAAGTGTTTTAGAAGTCCTATCGATAGCGTTGATCAGACGAATCGATTGAAAACCCAAATCAACAACTCAAACAGCACAGTATATATATATATATATAAACATTTTAATATTAATTTACAAATACACTTCCTCGCTCGACGATACAAGAATGGATTTCAAAACAAGTATAGAGATTCCAATTTGATGGAAATCAAATCAAAGAGAATTTTGATTCGAAAATAGGTTTGAAAAAAAGATAGATAATTAAATAACAAAATAGAAAGATGGATAAATTTATATAAATCATGGGCAACCTTAACCAGGTCGACCGTGACCTCAAGAATAGGATCGATGAAGAATTTTAAGGCAAATCTACATTTGATCTCAAGAAATAGAATTCAGGTATTGCAGGAGATAGATAGTATCGTAAACCGAGGATACAGAAATCTTCGGTAAATCAATGCCTATTGTAAAGGAGTTTCACCCCTTTACAAATCATTCGAAGTTTGGCGAGACCGCCGATTCATTATAAGGGTCACTCGAAGTGTAGTTATGGGATGCTCTAGATTTGAAAGAAGATGAATAGTGAGGGACACGAATGAATTTTGGAACCACAGGAAACGTTTCAAAATTCAAAGGAATCGAGTTAAGTGATTCTATAAATACATTTACAATATATGCTAGGTTTTTCCTAGAGCTACCAAAGCTCTGATACCAACTGTAACGACCCGCTATTTTGGATCATTCGCATCCGCACATGTCGGACTTGAATAATTCAAAATACCGAATTATTAATTTAAATTTGGCAAAACTGAACATATACAGTAAATAAATAATCATAGGTCACAGACATAGAGTAATAAATACAACGGAAACACACGATAATAGTTCATGAAGCTACTATATACATATCAGAGTTAAATAAGGTACAAAAGATGTCACGAATACAATAGTCAAATACAATATCAGAATACATCACTGGAATCAACTGAATATCTGAAAGCTGGATAGATAGCCAGATCTCCAAGCGAAGCTCCTACTCCAAAGGTGAGTCTTGAATACTTGTACACTCAGTCTGACCCGAGCGTAAAGCAAAACACAAAAAACTCGAGTCAGGATTAATATTATTATATCAATAAATCCAACTCAAGTGAAATAACAAATGAAATACAAGTAATTCAAAGGACGTTGGAATAACCATCCTCTAAGGATCCGTTAAACTATCTACTATGTAGTAGTGTATGCTAAGTAGATAATGCCTATCAGTAATATAAAGTATCAAAATAGTGTTAAGGCGTTACCATTATCCCCCTTAACACATTTTTATATAAGCGTCATAGTCTATGCAGCACTATAAACTCCACCGTAAACTAGTGGGATATCAAGGAGTACTCCATAGGTATAACACAAAACAAATTCGTAATAGTCGCGTATATAGGGATACAAGTATGACAAGGCACATGAGGCAATACCCAAGGTAGTGAAACTACCATTTGCCTTATCCGGATTGGTGAGAACGCATCGCCGCAACGATCGCAACACCGCGAAACAACACTCCCAAAATTTCGAGGGTGCACACCAATCAATAACAAGTAATGAGTAGTTTACGAAGAAGTGTGTTCGCTCGAGGTGGCTAACCCCATTTGGCCCGGCAAGGCTCCTGTTTTAGTCATTTCCAATTTGACACAAGTGTCAAGGTCATCCATTATCGTTCTGTTTCTTCAGTCATCACGTACATCAATCCAACCACTTTATTCTGGATCACACTCCGCGTATAGTTATTAAAGTGGTTTTCGGTTTAGACAGTGAGTATGTCCCTAACCGATTCCGGTCTCTTTAAAAACTTTCGTAATTATTACACCAATTGGTCGTTTAATGAATTTCAAAACCAAATCAATTTCAATTTCAATTAGAATTTGTAAATCAACATTTCATTTGTCTTTCTATATCAATTTCCATAATTTACGTTTCAAAACTTCCAAATTACTACTTCAAAATCTTATAATTCAATTTCAATTTTTATTTAAAATAATTCAAATATTGATTCAAGTTCATATATAAGTTTCATTCCGTAATCGTTTAATTTAATTTAATTTAACATTCAAATCAATTTAAATTCATTGATCGATTCCATTCAATATTCGTTAGATTACTTTATCATTCAAAACAATTTCTATTTAATTTCCAATTCATTAAATCAATTTAAGTTTTCCTATATCATATCAACTTCCAAATTTAATTAAATTAAATTCGTCAAATCAAATTATTTAAATTTCAAGTCTTATATTAATTTCAGTAAATCACATTTTATTTCTTGTTGAAGAAATTCGATTTCACTTATCTACTAATTTAATTTAAACAAATTTCCAAAACTTAATTATTACAGAACTCAATTTGACTTATTAAAGAAGTTCAATTTCAATTATCAAAGAATTCAATTTTATTTAATTATTAAATAATTCAATCTGATTAAATTATAAAATAATTTCAAAACTTAATTATTAAATAATTTCAACACTTAATTATTAAATAATTTCACCACTTAATTATTAAATAATTTCAAAACTTAATTCAATCATTTCTTAAATTTAACGACGTTCTTTCATCACTTACATTGTAATTGTTAATATTTTGTTTCAGATTATTAAATATTAACATTTAAATTTCGCTAGAACTCAAATTCCAACTTCATTTAAAACCCTTATTATTTTATTCAAATAAAATCTTTATTTTATTTTTAATCAAATTATTGACCAATCGGGTTTTCATTTAATTCTCTATCCTAAATCAAAGTTTTATTTGGGTATTTATCATTTTAACCCGATTCCATTTCAATTCACAAATCAAAGCATAGCAAAGGGAACTTGCCGTGTGATAACTCGGATGGTGTCAAAGTAAATAAACAAGCAATAACAACAATCAATAACAATCCAATAATTAAGTCAAATAATCCTGAAATAATCGTATTAATTCACATTGTTGTTTGTGCAAATTAATATAATTATTTCTAGAACCTACACTATCACTTCATGTAGATTAAAGATTATTACACTATTATTTATAAAGTTATTCACTTGATATCTATTATTCAATTTCATACTACATCAATTATACAACATACATTCAATGGTTCAAGGTGTAATTTACCAAATTTCTACGTGTCAATTAATTCAACATTTAAAGGGGTCAAATTATACAAATTTTAACTAATCAAATTCAACACATATATCAAATTTTTAATTTTTAATTATCCTATATCAAATTCAATTGCATATTATTTATCACTTTAAACATTAACAATTTAACGTCCGATGTAAACATTAAACAATCAATCATTTATCAGCCAAACTAGATTATCATTGTATAAATAACAGATAATGGTGTCAGATGTCACAGGAGAACTAATACAGGTAATAACATATATAACAGTGTAAATAACTAACAGTCACATGTTTCAATTTTCGTTTCAAATGACATCAAATTTAATAAATAAAAGAACACTAATCGTGAGTGATTGCTCACCTTTCGAGGCTAGAGGATAGACAAAGGAGTTGGGTTACGAATCCAAGCACAAATTCCAAACAAAGCACGATGGACATGAGATCGATGATCAAAGCTGATAATAAGGAATAGACGAAATCAAATCAGAATTGGATTGATAAATATTAATGATGTAAGCAAACTTATTTTCATATATATATATATATCATATCCTACATTCAGACACAATTATATATATATATATATATATATATATATATATATATATATCAAAAGTCATTGTTTGAATTGAAACCATATTAAAAATAAATTTTCATATTATGTCCCTTTAAAATCAATATGCATTGAAGTCCATAATTTACAATAAAAATGTTTCAAACAATATTAAACAAAATACCGATATATATATATTATATTTAAATAAATTAGATCTATAGCTAACAAACATATTATAAATGTATGTACGCACTTGAAATTTCAACACAAACATTTTATACTTATATACAAAATTTCAATGTAAACATAACCATACATATATTATGCAGACCTATAAATCCTATAAAGTCAGTATTACTGCAGAAACTTTTGGATGTATGCAACTACTCAAATATATATGCAACTTCTTTATAATATGCAAACCGATTGATATATTAAACCCATATATATATGTTGAACCAATATTAGTAACTTCCTATAATATCTACACAACAATTTATATAAAAAATCATTACTAAAATATAAAATTATGCATTTCGAAATTCCTGGGGGACTGCATATGTCTCAGCTAAAATGTATACTACGGACTGAAAGTATAAATATATACTAGGATATAAGCCTATATGCCTATATGCATAATATACTCTAAAACAATATTTAAATGAGAAAATTGTGATACCAGTCATATATTGCATATGCAAATGATTTTGAAGACAAATATATTACTTTAAACACTTCCAAACTATAAGCTTTTATACACTATGTGTCAAAAAACATACTGTGATATAAATCTTTATATATTATAACCATGCAGGCTATAAACAAGAGCAGAGCATGTGTACAGGTGAAACAGAATTTCATGCAGACCAAATATAGGTAGATTACACCTATCCAATACAAATCTCTATGCAATTTGATATATTTGTGAACTTATATAAATATTTATGTCAATAGTAACACAACTACCCAAACTATCATAAGATAAATTATCATACAATAGTTATATAACTTAACAAGTTCAAAGATTTTGTAAAAACTAATATCTAGAAACCAATAGACATACCTTTTATATTGTAACCTTTAAAACCCAAAAGTAGAGCACAAAAAAAAATGCATAGGCTGGCAAAAAAAAGAAAAATATGTCTGTGCAAATTATATAAACTTTATATGTATAGATTGAAGCTGGTACTTGAAAATCTATTAACAGGTTAAACATAAGTTTCAATATATCTTTAACCAATAATTTAAAAATAATCCTTACGTTCAGGGGAGAGAGGAGATAGAATCGACGAACTGGGCTTGGTGGTTGATGGCCTCGAGGTAGCAAGGCGAAGCTTGGGTCGAGTGGCGCGACACGCGGGATGGGAAGGCATGCGTGAGGATCTGGGTGCGGTCACGGTCTGTTGGTGGAGGCACGGGAGTCTTCGGCCATGGCGGTGCTGCAGCACGCCTCGGTATGGGTGGAAGGGCATTGCAACCATGGGAAGAGACGTGATTTGTGGTGGTTGAAGGGGTCAGGCCGAAGATGTGGCGATATCAGAGTGGGCTGGCTTGGACGCGTGGAAAAGGTTGCGCGAGAGAATAAGGGAGGAGGCCGTGTGGGAACAGGGCAGTGGCCGAAGGCGGAGCAGCTGTGCAAGCGGCAGTTGGCCAAGCGGAGGGTTGCAGAGCTAGGCTGAGGATTTGTGGTGTTTGTTGCAGTGCTACTTTCTTCCTCTCTTTTTTCATATATCGAAAGGAGGAGGCCTGAAGGGGAGGATGAACAACAACATCTTCACTCAAGCCTGGCACGTGAAAGTAGAAGATAATGGGAAGGTTCTCAGGCAACAGTGAAGAAGAGTAAATTTGTTTAGTATAATATTGTGTTCCAAGTAAACAGGATATAAAATGAAGGGGCTGGAAGAAATTGAACGAACCAACAATTATTAAGTATTGGAAATAGAAAAAAATACTGACTTGAAACCAAAGAGACATAAATGCTAAAGACCGTTGGATTAATACTGTGGAAATTTGAATAGACACTAGAATCACAAAGCTCGATACCGATACGGATCACTATTTTACAAATTTCGCTGCATACCGGACTTCAAAACACAGAATTGAATATACCGTAGAGATCAGCATGATGAGACGATCAAAACGGTATACAGATGACAGTGGTACGATTGGATTATAAAAATTCAAATTTTCTACTAGCGGAAAATGCAGCAAAAACGTGGAAAAATAAGATCGACGGGGCTAAAGAATCCCGAATTTGAAAAAACAAAAAATAACGCCTTGCTCAGAAGATGATTTAGAACTTTTCTATATAAAAATATTCAGATTTCGAAAACATTTTATTTTCATCAATTCCTAACAGATTAAATTGAAATAAAATTAAACACGAAAATAAACTTTCATATTTTCGGATGAAAATTTACCAATTGCTATGTTTAACTAGACGCATTTCAAATATTAAATTTTTATTTCAAAATTTTATTATTTAAAATAAAAAAATTCAATTTATTAAATAAATAATACCACCAGAATTTACGGGTCGTTACAGGAACAGATGTGTTATTTGGCTTTTGGAGAATCAACACTCAATGGAAAAATGGTGCAGATCAAGAAAAACAAATGGATTCTTGATAATGGATGTTCAAGACACATGACTAGGAATCTGAAGATACTGGATGACAAAATTTATGAAGATGGAGGAATGATCAACTTTTGAGACAATTCAAAGGATGTGTGATTGGCATCGGTAGTGTCGGTAACTCTAAGAATCCTACTATTTCTGATTTTCTGTTAGTTAGGAATCTAAAACATAACTTACTTAGCATAAGTCAACTATGTAACAAGGGCTACAAAATTAAATTTGAAAAGGATAAGTGTCACATCAAAGATAATAAATCATATATTATCTTTAAAGGAATTAGGTAGAAAAATATTTATTCCATGGTATGAAAATCTCAAGTGATAACCTATGTCTTTTGGTTAATACAAGTCACCCTTGGATTTGGCATAAAAGATTTAGGCATTTGAATTCAAACTCTTATCTAGACTTTCAAAACTTGGTCTTGTAAGAGGTCTCCCTAAAATGTATTTTAAAGTAGATAGTACATGTGATGCTTGTCAATTAGGAAAACTTACGAAGAGTTCATTCAAGTTGAAAGGTATGATTTCAACTTCAAAATATCTTGAGTTACTTCATTTAGATCTATTTGGTCCATCTAAAAATCAGTCAATAAATCACAGTAAATACGTTTTTATAATTGTAGATGATTATTCCAGATTATATGGACAATTTTTATGAAACATAAAAGTGATGCTTTTGATTTATTTAAAACTTTTGCAAAAAGAATTCAAAATCAACCTTCTTTAAAAATCAAAACTATTCTTAGTGATCACGGTGGATAATTTGAAAATGAAAATTCCGAGAATTTATATAATAAAAAAGGAATAACTCATGATTTTTTTTCCACGAACTCCATAACAAAACGGAGTGGTAGAGCGTAAAAATAGGACGATTCAAGAGTGTGTAAGAACTATGCTTTCAGATGAACCAGTCACTATAGCTTATTACATTTTGAATAGGATTTTAATTAGACCTCTTACCTATAAAACACCATAGGATTTTAATTAGACCTCTTACCTATAAAACACCATATGAACATCTTTTCAATAAGAAACCAGTGATATCTTATTTTAAAGTTTTTGGAAGTAAATGCTTTATTCTAAATACAAAGGACAATTTGGATAAATTTGATCCTAAATCCGACAAAGGAATCATTATCAGATATTCTAATAGAAGTAAGACATACAGAGTTTTTAATTTAAAAGCTAACACCATTGAAGAAACAATGCATGTATCTTTTGATGAAAATTTCAAAGATTTTGTTCAAATAAATGATGAAGATGATTTTGTTACTTTAAATAATGAATCAAATGAAACCAAATGAGAAACTGTTCATCCTAATAAAAGGATAAGGCTTTTTAAAAGATCATCCTATAGAAAATATACTAGGAAATATTGAATCTGTTGTTAGAACTAGAATCAACTAAACGAGATGAGTAATATAGCTTTTATATCAACTATTGAACCCAAAAATCTAAAGGAAGCATCATTTGATGATCTATGGATTCTTGCTATGCAAGAAGAACTGAATCAATTCACCAGAAATGATGTATGAGAACTTGTTCCTAGACCTGAGGACAAAACTATAATAGGAACTAAATGAGTCTATAAAAATAAAATGAATGAACAAGATGAGGTCGTTAGAAATAAAGCTTGGTTAGTCGCGCAAGGTTATTATCAAGAAGAAGGAATAGACTTTGATGAAACCTTTGCACCCGTAGCAAGATTAGAAGTCATTAGAATTTTACTTACTTTCACAGACCATGACAATTTCAATTTATTTCAAATAGATGTCAAAATTTCTTTTTGAAATGGTTCTGCTAAAGATGATGTTTATGTTGAACAACCTCTACTTTTTGAAGAAAAAAAGTTTCCAAATCATGCTTACAAACTAAAACAAGCTTGTAGAGCCTAGTATGAAATACTAAGATCTTACCTATTACAATCAAATTTTGAAATTGGTAAAGTAGATAATACTCTTTTTATTAAAAGAAACAAATATGATATCCGATTAGTACAGATTTATGTAGATGATATATTTTTTAGATCAACAAACAATGAAATGAACAAAGAGTTTTTTGAAATAATGACAAAAGAGCTTAAGATGAGTCATATGGGTGAACATACTTTCTTTTTAGGATTGCAAATAAAATAATTAGATATTGGTATTGGTCAAGAAAAGTATGTTATGGATCTAGTTAGTAAGTTTGGTATGACCATTGCGAGTGGAAAGCCCACTCCTATTGCAACCTATGAAGCCTTAAATAAAGATGATATGTCAAAAGATGTTGATAAAAAATTATACAGGGGAATGATTGGATCGCTACTCTACATAACTGCAAGTAGGATTGGTATCATGCATAATGTCTGTCTCTGTGCAAGGTACTAATCTCAACCCAAAGAAACCCATTTAAAAGCTGTTAAGCATATCCTAAGATATGTTAAACACACTTTAGACTATGGCCTATTTTACCCTAAAAATGATTCATTTGATTTAATCTCATACTGTGATGCTGACTATACTGTTTTTAAATCGAACCGAAAATTTACAAGTGGAACTTGTCACTTTTTAGGACATTCTCTGGTTTTCTAGTTTAGTAAAAAGAAAAATATTGTCTCTATCAACAACCGAAGCAGAATATATCTCTGCTGCTTTAGCTTGTTCTCAAGTTATCTATATGTAATAGACCCTAAAGTATTTTGGATTAAATATTTCAAAATCACCAATTTATTGTGATAATAAAAGTGGAATAAATTTATCCAAAAATCCTACTCATCATGCCAGAACCAAACATACTGATATCAGGCATCATTTTCTCAGAGATAATATAAGTAAAGAGATTATTTCTCTTGAATTTATCAACAATGAAAATCAAATAGCTGATATTCTGACCAAACCCTTGCATCAATCAACCTTTATTAAATTAAGAAGAGAAATAGGTATTTTTCCTATAACTGAAATAAAGAATATAGATATAGTGACATATATATTTAAATAAATAAAGAAAAACAAAATTGTCAAAATTTTCAAAGGGATGTCGACATGCCCCTACCCCCCATGTCGACATACAACAGTAAAATTTGAAATATTGATTTTCCCTCTAAAATCGGTTTGGTGGTTATATAATCACACTATTCCGAATTTATTTGTCTTCTTACTTCATTTTCTCTGTAATAAACTTCTGAAAATATAAAATAATGGCCTTCTCTTCTAAGACAAACCAAAATGCAACCTTTTCTTCCCTTCTCCTAGTTCTAGTCCATTTCAATGGACTACATTTGGCTTAGGTAATGAAGATCAAGAAAATCATGAAGGATTCTCTGCAAATGCTGACTGAATTACAAGTCACTCAAATAAGGATGGCAAAGGAACAAGAGAAACAGGACAAGATTTTAAGAAATTTGCAAAAATTAATAATGGATAATCATGCAGACCCTATTGTGATTGAAGATGATTCCTCTAACATACATATTCATAATCCATTAGAGGACGATGAAGAAGAAGAAGAGGAAGAGCGCAAATGGACGAAGACGATAAAGTTATTTGCGTTGGAGAAATCTATTTTGACAAAAATGGTAATTTGGTTGAACAACGTGGAAACTTTTGTCTCCATTACCCTAATCGTTCCATTTAGAAGTCACCAATTGGCAGGGACTCTCTTTGGCTTGTTATTATATTAATGTTTTTATATTTTGTGTACTTGTGTATATTTGTGTCAATGCTTAATATATGTGTGTGTGTGTGTGTAATGTAACATTATACGATTTATGTTATGCTTATTATACTTCGTTATTAGCATTTAGTTGCATAATATAAGTTTAAGAGGGAGTTATGTAGTTTAGGCTTAGTTTTTTGTTGATGAAAAAGGGGGAGAATTATAAAATAGGTTAGATAGGCTTGGATTAAGGGGGAGTTGTTGGAATAAGTGAAATTCGGAGTAGAATCGAAATTTGTTGGAGTAGATTTTATAAAAAAGGTTATCATCATCAAAAAGGGGGAGATTGTTAGTTCCTGAGATGATGGTTTTGGTGACAACAACCTTAAGACTTGTTATAAAATATAAATACTAATATTCTTATCTAGATACATATGTGTGTGTATATATATATGCAGGTACTAAGAATGAAGACTGTACAGTATAAAGATTTAACATTGATGAATTCAAGACTGAAGAAATCAAGATTGAAGACTCATGAGTATCAAAAGTTCAAGATATTAAGATAAGTAATAGAGTCTATATTTATGTTAAAACTTTATAATAGCACTAAAATCTTTATTCGAATTTTAATTGAGGAATGGAATCCACCTTCTCACTTTAATAGTTGGATGGAACCCATGACCTCATTAGTGGGACGGCACCCACGACCTTCTCTAGTGCAATGCAATCCATGAAATTTTCAAATTGATTTTTTTTTCAAAACTATCTTTTTAAAGTCATCTCTATCAATTTAAACATTTTAGGATTAATTCAAAACTATTTTAATCATATTAATTTCAAAATAATCTCTTATTTTTTAAAAACCATCTCTTGATTTTAATATTTTAGCTTTAAAGAAATCTATATTTAGTTTTTAATATTACTTTTATATTATAGATTATATATTTTAAGATTACTTTCTAAAAGTCTTTTATAAGTTTAAACTATATTCGAAATGGTTTATAAAGTTTAGAAATTGTTTTGATAAGTTTTAGAAAGAAATCATTTTAAAGAAAAAACTATTTTTAGAAATAACATAAGCATGTTAACATCCCTCATCCCCTCATATCGACGTGGTAGCCGTAGAATTTAAAATTAAAATTTTCAAAAGAGGTGTCTATTTGTCATAACCTTTCACGAATGGACGTGACCGTTGTTCTCTTATAAATGCGAGTTGTTTTCAACGAATTTTAATGCAACGACCCGTATTTTTAGCTATTTTAAAATTATTAAATTTAATATAATTATTAAATAAAAATGGTTAAAAAATAAAATTATAATGATTTTGAATGTAAGTTATTGGATATGGACTTGAATAAAATTTTGAAATAAACAAATTTCGGAAATTTAAGTAATAAGAAGTAGAACAGAAATGATGTGTATTAATGAGTTTATGGTCAATAGTTGGATTAGATAATAATGTCAATTCATTAGATATAAATAAAGTAATTGATCAATAACGAAAATTCGTTTAAAAATAAATATTGGATTTTGTCGAATATTGAATAATTAAACTGTTTAAATTTAATATTTGAAATTAATTAAATAATTGAATAATGGGAATTAAATAACTGTAAAATGGAAATAGTTGTTCTATAATTTTAATTGTTTTAAAAGCTAATTCTTATAAGTTCATTTTCAAATATTTCAAAGAGAGTGAATTATTGAACAATCAAGATTGTTTAAATTTAAATATTGTAATTATTTGAATAATTGAATTCTGAATTTAATATGACTGAAAATGAAATCGGAAGTGGGTGTAAAGTTCATTTAAACACTAATAAAGGTTGTTAACATATAAATTTGGATCTAAACTGAATAATTAGAAATTGAGAATTTTATATTATAATCGAGATGTTAGAATAGCCTTCCGGGGAACAGTCTCGGGATTCGACGAAACCATTTCCATTCGGTCCATAATAGTGTGTTATTATTGGGTTTCAAATTTCGTAGCGTTTGGAGTTATTGTTTGGTCGTACAAGTTAGAAACGCGTTGAATTTAATATCGAAAATTAAATATTTTAATTGGGTTCAAAAAGCTGTCTTCCACATACGATCGAATTAGGGCCTAAAACATGTTCCATTGTGTTCGGAATAGAGGTAAAACATTACAAGCGCCAAGCGGCAGGCTTCATTGGGAGTTCGTTTGAAAAAGTGCTTTAAAAGTGAAATATTTTAATAAAATAATATTCTATAGGCGTATATATGCACCCTCAAACAGTAAATCCTAATCTATTTCAGCGATAGCCGCCACCATCTAAATTAATGGCCAAAAAATGGCTAGCTTCTCCTCAATTTATCTCCATATCTTTTGACTATTTGTCACAGGCTTCTATAGGGGAACTTATAGTGCTCGAGGAGGTCTACCTTGTCAACGGCTATGATCAATTTTAATGGAGTGGATCAGCGGCGATTTGGGTTTGAACGTCGTGCGTTCAAGCACATTTTGCGAGGAGCAGGAGGCACTAGGATCGTTCGCATCAGTGGCATTGCGAGAGGGGCTTCGGGCGCATCCACGGCGAAGTCGAGATGAACTCCGGTTGACCAAGAAGCGAACGGCGATCGGCACATTTGTGATAAAGATGGGTTCGAGCGCGGCTTGATTTCCTTGGAGCATGTGATAGAGAAGAATAGATAGGCGTCTACGATTTGGTTTTCTGGAAATCAACGGCCAGATCTAGGTTAGGAAAATAATAATAATAAAAAGAATTTGTAAATTTAGTTATATATTAAATCACGAATCTTTGAAAATGTATATCTTTGTCATACAAGGTCCAAATCGGACGAAACTAGCGACATCGGAATCGCAGAGATGAGAGCTATGCTGCAGTGCAAATTTGGAGGTGATTGAAAAAAATTAAAATTTTAAGTTAAATCGAGCGTCGTTCGATTTAATTTAAAATTGAAAACTCAAGGTGAGTGTTTTATAACGCTCGCAATGTACTAGAATATTTTATGCTAGTTAAATTTGAATTTATGAATTGATAAGGATTTATTGGTCGTTATTGATAAATTTGGTTGTCATTAACCATTATAAATTAAAATTGACAGTCAACTTGAAATTGGGATTTAATTGTCAGTAAATTACCTGAAATTGACAACTATGAAATTAATGCGAATGATATGACAGTTTGGATAATTGATGGCGATGGATGCTATTGGTTGATATTTGGATGATTTGGATGTTTGATTGTTCTTATATGGCCTGTTATCACCCTGTAAATTATTTACAGTATATAAACTGTAAATTGAATTATTTCGAATGAATTAAGAAATAGGTTGAAATGATATATACCTATGACACCGTGATTTAGATTGAAATGATATATATCCATCTCTGAAATTAAATTGAAATAACTGATCACTTGGCCATAGGTTAGACAATTACATATGGACACCGGATTGGTTAAATCAAATGATTTTGGAAATCTTAGATTTGAAATTATTTAATTGGTTTTGATTTAAAAGAAAAGAGAAATCAAATTTATAGAAATCGAATTAATTACGAATTCGAGTTTGAAATGTTGAAATATAATTTTGGTTAAAAGAAATTGTTGAATAATTGAAGTTGAGATTGTGAAGTTAAAAATGAGAATATGATTGTATTTCATAAATTCATTTGTTTTAAAAAGATAGAACTTTTATTCGAACTTGAATATTACTAAGTGAAAGTGATATAAAAATAATATTTCAAAATTGAGCTCTGAATTGAATTATATTTGATGATTAGGATTTTAAACTGAATATTGAAGGATAATTTGATTTAAAAAGTTTTGAATTGTTATTTGAAAATCGAGCTCGTAACCGATATAAATTGAAATTGAAATTGAGTTAATTGGGTTTGAAAGTGGAATTGAATTAATTTGAAATCAAAGTCGAAATTGATTTAAATCGGTATTGAAATTGAATCGATTAAATGAAAATCGAAGTTGATTTGAATTGGGAAGTTAAAATTTAACCTGTTTGCCTTTGAAAACATTTTAAAAATAAATTATTTTAGTATAATTTGTTGAAAATCTATATTCTTTAAATCTTTAAGTTATTTTGGTTTTCCAATTATTTTACTATATAAACCATTTTATACTAAACTATTTTATATTAAACTATTTTAACTATTAAAACTATTTTACATTAAACTATTTTAAAAGTATTCAAACTATTTTTCAAAAAAATTCTAACTGGTCAAGGGAGAAATGTTTATATTTAAATCTTGGATTTAATACGAATCGGATTTAATTGAAGTTATAAATCAAATCGGAACCTGAAACAATTTTGGAATCGAAGTTGAGATATTGAGGCGAACACGATTATGAATTGAAATTGTATATTTTGAGTAAATGTGATGATTTCGAAATGGATTTAATTTTGGATCGAATATGATATTTTGATATCAATTATGGATTGTTTTCAAAATGTAAAAGAACCGATCGGTGTGTAAAACGACGTTTGGTTGTCAAAGAGAACGAAACCGTATGGGCATACTCTCTATCGATACAGGAATCACTTGGACAACTGTGTCCATGGAGTGATGATCCAGAATGAAATGGTCGGATTTGGCATCCTCTGCTATATTTGAAGAAAGAGAACGATGATGGATAGACCCCGGCACTTGTGCCAATTTGAAATGACTAAAACATGATGGCTTGATAGGGCTAAGTGGGCTAATTACCCCGAGCGGACATCTGTTCTCCGATTTTCTTGGACTCAGTCCATATTATTACTCTTGATGTTGGTTTCGATTGGGACACCTTGATTGGGATAACCTCCCTTTGACTCCACATGGGATGGATGGGCGAGGTCGGCGGCCATGGCTATGATCCGTTACCACCAGCCCTGCGACCCGAACTAGTAGTATCCTACCTTGGGCATTGCCTCACGTGCCTTGTCATACTTCTATCCCTAAACGAGACCCATATAATTTTGGTTTAGTGTTGTCGTATCACCGTGCATCCCTATCCACCGACCATGTAACCAGTATCTTATATGCAAACTGTACGACAATGCTTAAAAACGCATTAAGCGGGATTAATGTAAAGTCTTTACGCTATTTTAATATTTATTTTACCGACTAGACATTATCTATGTGGCATATTCTACTACATATTAATATTTTGATGAATCCTTAAGAGATGGAAAATCCCGTAACATCTCTTGAGTTATTGCACGCACGTTATACATCGGATAGGAGATGTGAAACCCCATAAGCATCTCTGACACCGTTACACTCATGTTTATGCAATATCGATTTGACTTACATAAGGATATTTTAGTCCTGACTCGAGGGTTTTTTTTTCATTACGCTTGGGTTAGTGCTGAGTTTTTCAGCCTATTGAAGACTTACTCTGGAGGATGAAGATGAAGATTTGGTATACTAATACTATTAGTATCCCTGCATCATGTTATCTGCTGTATTATTTATTTGTTCTATTGTATACATATTACTCTGATAAATGATGTATAAATAACAAAATTAAAGGTATAGTAAACAGCTTCATGAATTGTTTATTTTCTTATTATATCTTATCGTTCCGCTGCGAGATTCTATGGTTGTTTCTTCTTCTTTTCTCTTATTTTCTTATTTACCCCATTAACCATCCTCCCTTTTGAATGGTTTGAGTTGACATGTATGGTTTATTGTCGATTTAAATTGTCCAAAAGGTGGGCGTTATAGTTAGTATCAGAGCTTTGGTTTGACAAACCTTAGCTTTGTGGGGTAATTCATTAGAGATAGGGTCAGTAGCACCCTAGTATGAGTTTGAGTGTATTAATAGATATGAGCACGTATTTGTTAGTGAATATGAAACGTTTTATCTTGTTTTGACTTATTCGTTGAGTATTTATGAATTCTGGTCGGTACGAGAAGTACAACCGTATCGATAGGGGTTTCTAAACTCGTAGACAAGGTAAACCGATACAGTATTGTATTGAAATTGGGTAAATGGAATAATTTTACCCTAATTATATTTTGTATATAAAGGAATAATTTTCAAAAAATTATTATAGTATATAGTTTGAATTGTTGTTAGAAATGGTAATACTGATCATTACCATTTATTGTTTGAATTGTCAATTTTCCTAAACTATTGGCTATTATATGATTATAAGAAATTTAAATTGTATAAGTGTGATTTATAAAATATAAATTGCCAGTAAAATGGGTATAAAGATGAGAATTTGAAAATTTTGAATTTCGGTGTTTTGGAAAAGGTTTTCAAGGTTTGAAAAATAATATTACTATTGTTTAGAAGTATTTACAAATACAAATTGTTTCCAAATAAATTTAAAAAAAAGGGATGAATTCGGTACTCCTCTCTTTTGTCGCTGGGAAATAATTTCGGTGATGATTGCGCAGCATCGTCGACATTCATTTTCAAATCTCAAAGTGGGAAGACTTTTGAGAAGCTTTGCTTCAAAATTGTTTTGATAAATGGATTTTGGTTTAAAATCCAAAGGTATGATTTGATATATTTAAAAGATATTAGTGTATATATTTATTTCAAATGATTTGAAATGAGCCGGACATTTAAATTTTTAGGTTCTGTTATTTAATACTCTTCAAATTATTTGAAAGAAATGAAATATTGAATAACCAGAAATAATAAAATAAAAGATTTGGGAAATCTATGCTAAATGTTTTAAGAAACCCTAGAGTTGAATTGAGTAAAGAAAATTTAAACAAGAAAATTGGGAACATTCTAATTAAGTAAAATGAATCCTATTGATGTGTATAATATCAAATTGCATTCTAATAACATATAATAAGACTTACCAAATGTTAAAAGTTAAAATCATGTTTTGGATATGTAATAGGATATTATACAAGTAAAAAAAACCTAAAAGCAATTGAAATATACATAAATGAAAATTTAGTTGAAATCGTAAATGTTGTATACTTAAGTAAATTATGAAATGATCAATGACTAAATGAAATAAATAAGTGGAACTTAAGAAAGTAGACAAATGAATAAAAATAAATTTTGGAAATTAGTTATAGAATTAAAAATGAATTTGCAAAAAAATTGTGAAATTGAAATTGATAACTTTTGAGATAATTATAAACTTGGATAAAGTCCTTACATATGACTTTTATAGAATGATTATAAATTAAAGTGATGACTAATAAAATGTTCCACAAATAAATTTGTTATTAACTGAAATTATGAAAGTGAAGTACATAGAAACAAAGGAATTTGGTATAGCTAAGAATCAATTGGAAAAAGGAAATTAATTAAATTAAATTATATAGAATGTTTTACAAATGAACTTAATTAAGCAAATTCTATGGGATGACGTTTGAGAAATGATAGTATTAAAGAGTATGCTAAGTAAAGAAATAGATAATAAGTAAATATAGGACATGAATAATGAATTGTGAATAATCAATTGAAAATGGAACGAAGGAAGCAAATTTTTTTTTTAATAGGTGAATTGTATATAAATCTATTGGAAGTTAATACGTAAGTTGCATGTATATTATTTTATTCGCATAACGATTTGATCCAGATTCGAGCACAAAATTTCGAGATAATTTATGTCGACCCGACTTAGAATTTTTCACTCGATTCTCAACTGCGAACCCTGGATATGGATTTTTGATTTGATTTTGGAATTCTCTATCATAATATGTTGCTATGCAAGGAGAATAACAGTTTCTGATCAAGGAACCAAATCTGATTCTGCACTTGAGAGTCGTGTGAACGATACTAGTTTGGAAGTGAAATTGTCTGATCGAGTGAGCGATCGGATTTGATATTACGTACAAATGATATATGTACATCGTATGGGCTTAAGTAAAGTTAGTAAAATCAAGAAAAAATCATTAGGAATTAAGATGCAGGTATATAAAATCAAGAAAATTTTGGATTGCGCGACAAAGAGGTACGCGTTTATTTTGTCATTAGATTTGGGGATTTTTGATTGAGCCACTTGGCTTTTGGTTATCTTTTGTTGGTTCGGGGCCCGTAGAGGCTTTTTGTAGTTGTGCCAATCGAGCCGCGCAAAGGATACTTTGCTGAAATTTTTCGTAAATCCGGGTGTTAGAAATTTTTTAAAGTTTTAAAATCATATAACTTGTTGGATAACCAACTTATAAATTCCGTAAGTCAATCGAAGTAGCATAGTGAAAGTGTAGTGATGGCTTTATAAATGAAAGTTCATTGTTTAATAAGTTGATAACTTTGAATAAAATATATCAAACGTTGAATTCTCTACTTAGTTGCTTTTCGAGGACGAAAAGTTTTGATTAGGGGAGAATGTAACGACCCGTATTTTTAGCTATTTTAAAATTATCAAATTTAATGTAATTATTACATAAAATGGTTAAAAAATAAAATTTTTAATGATTTTGAATGTAAGTTATTGGATATGGACTTGAATAAAATTTTGAAATAAACAACTTTCGAAAATTTAAATAATAACGAGTAGAAAAGAAATGCTGTGTATTAATGAGTTTATGGTCAATAGTTGGATTAGATAATAATGTGAATTCATTAGATGTAAATAAAGTAATTGATTGATAACTAAAATTCATTTAAAATTTAATATTGGAATTTGTCGAATATTGAACAATCAAACTGCTTAAATTTAATATTTGAAATTAACTGAATAATTGAATAACGGGAATTGAATAGTTGTAAAATTGAAATAGTTGTTCTATAACTTGAATTGTTTTAAAAGTTAAGCCTTATAAATTCATTTTCAAATATTTCAAAGATAGTGAATTATTGAATAATCAAGATTGTTTAAATTTAAATATTGTAATTATTTGAATAATTGAATTCTGAATTTAATATAATAAAAATGAAATCGAAAGTGGGTGTAAAGTTTATTTAAACAACAATGAAGATTATTAATATATAAATTTGGATTTAAAACTGATAATTAGGAATTGGGAATTTTATATTATAATCGAGACATTAGAATAGCCTTCCGGGGAAAAGTCTTGGTATTCGAAGAAACCAGTTTCATTGAACCGTAATATTGTGTTATGATCGGATTTCAAATTTCGTAGCGTTTGGGGTTACCATTTGGTCGTACGGGTTAGAAACGCGTTGAATTTAATATCGAAGATTTAATATTTTAATTGGGTTCAAAAAGCTATCTTCCATATGCAATCGAATTAGGCCTCGAAACATGTTCCATTATGTTCGGAATAGGGGTAAAATATTACAAATGCTAGGTGGCAAAAAGTGCTTTAAAAGTGAGATATATTAATAAAATAATATTCTATATGCGTATATATACACCCTCAAACAGTAAACCCTAATCTATTTTAGCCATAGCCGCCACCATCTAAATTAATGGCCGAAAAATAGCCAACTTCTCCTCGATTTATCTCCCTATCTTTTGACTATTAGCTAGAGGCTTTTACGGGGAATGTGTAGAGCTCGAGGAGCTCTACCTTGTCAACGGCTATGATCACTTTTAATGGAGTGGATCAGTGGCGATTTGAATTTGAATGTCATGCATTCAAGCATGTATTGCAAGGAGGAGAAGGCTCTAGGCTTGGCCACATCAGTGGCGCTGGGAAGAGGGGCCTCGGTCGCATCCACGGCAAAGTCGAGATGAATTTCGGTTGACCAGGAAGCGAATGGCGATCGGGACATTAGTGATAAAGATGGGTTCGAGCACGGCTTGATTTCCCTGGAGCACACGATGGAGAAGAATAGATGGGCGGCCACGATTTGGTTTCTGGAAATTAACGGCCAGATCTAGGTCAGGAAAAAATATAATAAAACGAATTTGTAAATTTAATTATATATTAAATCACGAATCTTCGATAATGTATATCTTTGTTTTTATGAAGTCCAAATCGGACGAAACTGGCAACGCCGGAATCGCAGAGATGAGAGCTATGCTGCAGTGCAAATTTAGAGGCGATTGAATTGAGTTAAAATTTTAGGTTAAATCGAACGTCGTTCGATTTAATTTAAAATTAAAAGCTCAAGGTTAGTGTTTTATAACGCTCATAACGTACTAGAATATTTTTATGCTAGTTAAATTTGAATTTATGAATTGATATGAATTTATTGGTCATTGTTGATAAATTTGGTTGTCATTTTAATTAACCGTTATAATCAAAATTGACAATCAACTTGAAATTGGTATTTAATTGTCAGTAAATTACCTGAAATTGACAACTATGAAATTGCTATGGATTATATGACTGTTTGGATGATTGATGGCAATGGATGCTATTGGTTGATATTTTGGATGATTTGGATGTTTAATTGTTCTGATATGGCCTGTTATCACCCTGTATATTATTTACAGTATATAAACTGTAAATTGAGTTATTTCGAATAAATTAAGAAGTGGGTTGAAATGATATATACCCACGACACCGTGATTTGGATTGAAATGATATATATCCATCCAGAAATTAAATTGAAATAACTGATCACTTGGCCATAAGTTAGACAATTACATACGGATACCGGATTGGTAAAATCAAATGATTTTGGAAATCTTAGATTTGAAATTATTTAATTGGTTTTGATTTAAAAGAAAAGAGAAATCATATTTATAGAAATCGAATTAATTATGGATTCGAGTTTGAAATGTTGAAATAAAATTTTGGTTAATAGAAATTGTTGAATAATTGAAGTTGAGATTTTGAAGTTAAAAATTGGAATATGATTGAATTTCATAAATTGATTTGTTTTAAAAAGATTGAACTTTTATTCAAACTTGAATATTACCAAGTGAAAGTGATATAAAAATGATATTTCGAAATTGTGCTCTGAATTGAATTATATGTGAAGATTGGGATTTTAAACTGAATATTGAAGGATAATTTGATTTAAAAAGTTTTGAATTGATATTCGAAAATCGAGCTCAAAATTGATATAAATTGAAATTGAAATTTAATTAATTGGGTTTAAAAGTGGAATTGAATTAATTTGAAATCAAAGTTGAAATTGATTTAAATCGGTATCGAAATAGAATCGACTAAATGAAAATCGAAGTTGATTTGAATTGGGAAGTTGAAATTGGACCGGTTTGACTTTGAAACCATTTTTAAAATAAATCATGTTAGTATAATTTATTGAAAATCTATATTCTTTAAATCTTTAAATTATTTTGGTTTTCCAAGTATTTTACTATATAAACCATTTTATACTAAATTATTTTATATTAAACTAACTTAACTATTAAAACTATTTTAACTGTTTTACATTAAACTATTTTAACTATTTTAGTTACATAAGTTATTTCAAAAGTATTCAAACTATTTTTCAAAAAAATTCAAACTGGTCAAGGGTGAAATGTTTGTATTTAAATCTAGGATTTAAATACAGATCATATTTAATTGAAGTTATAAATCAAATCGGAACCTGAAACAGTTTTGGAATCGAAGTTAAGATATTGAGGTGAACACGATTATGATTTGAAATTGTATATTTTGAGTAAATGTGATGATTTCGAAATAGATTTGATTTTAAGGGAATATGATATTTTGATATCAATTATGGACTGTTTTCGAAATGCAAAAGAACTGACCTGTGTGTAAAATGACGTTTAGTTGTTAAAGAGATCGAAGCCGGATATGGGCATACTCTCTGTCGATACCGGAACCACTTTGACAACTGTGTATGTAGATTGATGATCCATAACGAAGTGGTTGGATTTTGCGTTGTTTGCTGGATTTGAAGAAAGAGAACGATGATGCATAGACCCCGGCACTTGTGCCAATTTGAAACGACTAAAACATGACGCTTAACAGAGCCAAGTGGGCTAATTCCCCCAAGCGGACATCCGTTCTTCGATTTTCTTGGACTCGGTCCATGTTATTACTCTTGATGTTGGTTTCGATTGGTGCTCCTCGATTGGGATAACCTCCCTTTGACTCATATGGGATGGATGGACGCGGTGAGCGGTCATGGCTATGATGCGTTACCACCAGCCTTGCAACCTGAACTGGTAGTATCCTACCTTAGCCATTGCCTCACGTGCCTTGTCATACTTTAATCCGTAAACGAGACGCATACAATTTAGGTGAAGTGCTGTCGTATCACGGCGCATTCCTATTCACCATCCATGTAACTGGTGTTTTATATGCAAATTGTACGACAATTCTTTAAAACGCGTTAATGGGGATTAATGTAAAGCCTTAACGCTATTTTAATATTTATTTTACCAACTAGACATTATTTGTATAGCGTATTCTACTGCATATAAATATTTTGACGGATCCTTAAGAGATAGAAAATACCGTAACATCTCTTGAGTTATTGCACCCACGTTATACATTGGATATGAGATGTGAAAACCCGTAAGAATCTCTGACACCGTTACACTCATGTTTATGCGATATCGATTTGACTTACATAAGGTTATTTTAGTCCTGACTCGAATGTTTTGTCTTTTCATTACGCTCAGGTCAGCCTTGAGTCTTTTAGCTTATTGAAGACTTACTCTGGAGGACTAAGATGAAGATTTGGTATACTAGTACTATTATTATCCCTGCATCATGCTGTCTGGTGCATTATTTTATTTGTCCTATTGTATATGTATTACTCCGATAAATGTTTTATAAATAAAAAATTAAAGGTATAGTAAACAACTTCATGAACTGTTTATTTGATTATTATATCTGATCGTTCCGCTGTGAGATTCTGTGGTGTTTCTTCTTCTTTCCTCTTATTTTCTTATTTACCCCATTAACAGTCCTCCCTTTTGAATGGTTTGAGTTGACATGTGTGGTTTACTGTCGACTTAAACTGTCCAAAAGGTGGGTTGTTACATTTAAGTTATTTTATCTTTATTTCTTCACTCCTTCTCCACTCAAATGTTCTCTTATATTTCAAAAGCTTTAACAAAACTCTACCGAAATTCTAAGTGAATAAAACTCAATCATCGCTAGTTGATTCTCTGCCACTCTCTCAAAGATCTCGGTGTTATTTAGAGTTTTAGGATCATTTATAATCAAAGATCGAAAGGTCGAAGTTTATCGAGTCTCTCTCCATCAAAATGTGATTTGAAACGGTGTGATTGTAGCCCGTAAGTCAATTGGGTGTGATTATAGTCCGTAAATCAATTAGGTGATCTTGTAGCCTAGTTAAATCAAGAGAGTTTGTCCTGGACACGAAGATAGAAGGGTGTATCTCATGGCCTTGAAATCAAGGCTTTAATATTGACATTATATTTGAAAAGAAATCTGCAGAAGAAATTGTATGGGACTGGATGTAGGGCAACTCCGAACTAGTATAAAATTTCGATATGTTCTTTCCTTTACTGCTTTTATTTACTATTTGCATCTATGTCTAATTCTGTGATTGTTTCTGTGTTTGTTAATAGCATCTGTTTGGATTTAATTTGAAAAGATTTCAAAAAGGTTCATAAAATTAATTAAACACTATTCACCCCCCTCTAGTGTTAATTCTACCTTAAGATCAGTAATCCGCATTTCCTACACCCTCTTCTTCTATTTTACTTCCTATCCTTAATACGTGGTGTTCCAGATGCGTTTCCTTGAAGATTGAGTCATTTCTAACGGTTGTTGATATTGCTTTGTTCATCTCTGGCTTCTTTGTATTCTTCTAGAAAATCCATAAAGTTGCTCCTTATAACGACCCACTATTTTAGACCATTCAAATCGCCAATAAAACCACGCATGTCGGACTTGAATAATTCAAAACAATATATTGTAATATAATTTGGAGGAAATAAAACCAATCATAGAATCACAGACACGGATAAATCAGAATAACTCGCAGCGGAAATAAAAATAACCATAATAGCTCATGTAGCTACTACAACACAGTCACAGAACAAGTACAAAATACCAAAGTCTGAAAAATAAATACAACAAAAATCCTAATACATAAATGTCCACTAGTACATAGGCCGAATAGAAATACTGAATAGAAATGGATAACAACTAGATAGATAGATAAAATCCAGCAAATCCTCTAGCTCTAGAAGGTGAAATCAAAGCTGATACTCAGGATGACTCGAGCATAAAGCAAAACACAAAACACTCGGGTCAGGACATACATACTTATACAATGTAAACCAACTCAAGTGAACTGTAACAAAATGCGCAAGTAACTTAAAGGATGCTTGGGACCGCCCATCCTTTTCCGTTAAACTATTTACTATGTAGTAATATACACTATTATAATAATGTCTAAAGTAAAGTATAATATATTTAAAAATAGCGTTAAGGCATTACCCATATCCCCCTTAACACGTTTTTATAGTGCCAATAGTCTATATAGTACCATAGTCCCTCCTGATCGGGAAGCCACCAGAGGATACTCCATGGGTACGACACAAATCAAACTCATACAAGGCGGGCTAGGGTAGGTGACACTGCACAGCTAGGCAATGCCAGGGTAGATATTCCAATTGCACTTCCGGACCAGTGGTAACGCATAGCAGCCACTACCGCCCACCTCGAGCCACACTCCCAAAATCAAAGGTGCACACCAATCAATCACAAAGTAATAGAATGACATACGAAGAAGTATGTCCGATAAGAGGAGCTACTTCATCAGCCCGTCAATTGCTCCTGTTTTAGCCACCTTACGCCAACTCACGGGAGTCGAATCCACGTATATACCTTAATAGAACGTCGCCACCATCCTACTTCATTCTGGAATCTCCACCACGTACACGTTGTTAAAGTGGTTTTCGGAGTTGGCAGAGAGTATGACAACTTCCGATCCCGGTCTCTTTAACAACCAAACGTTATTATAACCCATGGATAATCATTTCAAAACATATCTATTCCAAAACCATTTAAAATCAAATGCTATTACTTTTCCCAAAATAATATCCATTTAAAATTAGTAATATTTCCAAATCCATATATATTAGTTATAGCACTTTTATAGATGAGAATCATAGCACTTTCAAAATCATACACTTATTATAGCACATTAAAAACGTTAGCTTTTAGAAATCATAATACTTTAAAAATGTGATTCATATACGATTGCATTTCAAAATATTACTTTTTATAAATACACCATTTTAAAACATTACTTAAAGTGGTATAACACTTTCAACAATATAACTCAAATAACATAGCATTTTGGAAATGCTACAAATTCTACTATAACATTTTAAAAATATAACTAAAATACCATAGCATTTTAAAAATGCTATGAATACTACTATAACATGTTTAAAACATACTATTTCAATTTTTATCATAATTTTATTTATATAAAACATATCTATTTCATAATTAAAATCTATTATTATTATTGGGTTAGAATCAAAATTCCATATTAAATCAAATTTAAATTATTAAGTTATTTATCACAGATAAAATCGTTAATTTAGTTTTGAACCAATTATTTACTTATAAAATTCCCATATATCATTATATTTAAAATTCATTAAATCAAATTTTAAACTTCAAAATAATTAATAATTTTTTGAAAACTATTATTTAAAAACTTAACCATGGGTCTGCATAATATTTCTAACCTTGGTCAAGTGGTACAGATATGTATCATTTCAATCCGTAATTTATAAAATTTATCATTTCAAAACCGCAATCCCAAGTCAAATAAAATAAAAATCGCTTGAGCCTATCATTTCAGCTCATAATGAATTTTCCCTATTCTAATGTCCATTAGGATATATATCATTTAAAGCCATAGTGATTCTATACTAACAGGGAACTTGCAATGTGAGAAGCAGAAAAATAAAATAACAGTATAACATGGCATATCATATAAGTGATGTAACAGGCATATACTCAGGTTATAACATCATGAAATATCATATCACAGGAACGTATGAATTACTATCAACATTGCACATCATCAACTACAATTCACATGTCATTGTTTCACAATTATATAAGTACGAATGTTGAGAGTGATAAACTCACCTTCTAAAGTTGGAGATAATAATTCAAGACACATAACCAAACTCCGAAAAGCACGAACTAGATTCGAGTAGATGGAGAGCCAAGGTCCAAGTCTTGTAAACAACAGATACCAAACATACATAAGCAACTATTCATACACAAAAGAATAAAATATATTACAAAGCAAATAGATAAGCATCAACAATAATAGGCTCGACTACTTGTGTTTGGGCTTGGTCACACCACTTTGTGCTCGACCATCATCAACAAAGCTCGACCAAAGTCTAGAAAAAGGCACGGCTATGGCTAGAATGGAGTGGTGGTAAGGCAAAAGGTCATGGGAAGGCAAAAAGGCAAGGTATGTGAGCTTTGGGTTCGGCCCTATGGCAAATATGGCTTGGCCATTAGGTTTGCATGGCTCGGCCTGGGTTCATGGTATTGGATCAGGTCAAATCATCATCAAGAGGGTACGGCTTGGAGGTGGAATGGCCATGGTAAGGCAAAGGAAGTGGTGTTTGTGGTGATGGCCGAGGGTAGCAAGGAGGGAAGAGGATCTAGTGGCTCGGTTAGGGCCTGTGAGGCAACTTTGTGATGGGATTTGGATCTAGGTGGTCGCGGCCTGGCTGGAGATGGTGATGAGGAGATGGAGGCCGGTTATATGGTGGTGGATGGTGAAGGATACGGTTGGCTAAAGGGGATGGCTGAGCATGCTTGAGAACAAAAGAAAGTAAAATAAAAAAAGAGGGAGAAGGAGAAATGAAAACTTACTGTAAGATTTTTCAACAGGAAATGAAAATAAGAAAGAGAGATGGGAAGTGTTTTGTACGTGAATTGAAAAGGAA
Source organism: Allium cepa (assembly GCA_030765085.1). Classification (NCBI taxonomy): domain Eukaryota; kingdom Viridiplantae; phylum Streptophyta; class Magnoliopsida; order Asparagales; family Amaryllidaceae; genus Allium; species Allium cepa. The sequence continues at coordinate 251,045,133 of CM060937.1, read as the reverse complement.
AATGAACGGCTAGGGAAAATGGAGAGGTATCTCTTCATATTAAAGAGAAAGAAACTTATGCCTCTTGAATTCCCAAGCGCATTAGCCAAGCCCAAACCAAAGCAAGTCTAGAAATCCAAATAAAATATCAAAGTCCAAACCAAAATAAAAATAGAAATGAAATAGAAAATATAGAATAGAAAATTGAACAATAAAAATACTGAAAATAATCGTGTAAAACGCTGAAATTTATCAGATTTTAAAAGTATGAACAGAATTTTACGAAACAAAAAGCAAAACAAATATCAAAATCAAATTTAGCTTTGAAGAAAAAGATTGAAAATTTAAATTCAAATTGGAAAATTTCAACTAAAAGTCAAAGTTTGACCAAAGTTGACCAAAATATAAAAAATTTCAGAAAATCTTAATTTTATTTTATTTGGAAATATGATTATAAACAAAATCCAGAAATTCAATGGAATAATTCCAAAATTCCAATTTTTAAATGATTTAAAATCAAAGTTTTTCAGATAAGTTGTATTGAAAATATTTAAAAAAATTATGGGTTGTTACGCTCTCCCCCACTCAACTTTTCGTCCTCGAAAAGGAACGAGACACGAAAACAAGGAAAGATAAGATAGAAAAGCATATAGTACCTGAAACAAATAATTTCCGATTTGAAACACGCATGCTCTCCTCCATCTCCTGATCAACCTTACGCCACTGCACTTTGACCAGGTTGGCAGATTTCCTTCTCAACTGCTTCATACCTCTATCGATAATACGTAGCGGCTTCCACTCGATAGTAAGATTAGGCTCAATATCCAAAATCTCAGGAGCAGAAGGCTGGACAATCAAAGATGGGTCATGCAGATATCGACAAACATGCAAAACATGGAACACATTATGCACTCCAGAAAACTTCTCGGGCAGATCATGACGATAAGCTAAAGAACCAATCCTCTCAGAGATACGGAAAGGACCAACAAACCTAGGAGCAAGCTTCCTTCTTAGACCAAACAGAATCACATTCCTTAAGGGAGAGACCTTAAGGAAAACCAGATCAGCAATAGAAAACTCCAAACTCCTTCTACGACGATCAGTATACTTCTTCTTCCTATCCTGAGCACTCCTCATCTTCCTCTTAATCTCCTCGACCTTCTCAAAGGCCTCCAAAATCATATCCGAACCAAGAACCAAATGATTACCAGATTCAATACAGTAAGTTGGAGATCTGCAAGTTCTTCCGTAAAGTACGACAAACGTAGACATTTCAATACTGGCCTGAATTCAAAGGCGGAATGAGATAGATAAAAGATTAAGATAATATTAAAATAGAAGATTGAAAATATACCTGATAACTATTGTTATAGGTGAATTCAATAAGATGGAGATGATCTTCCCAAGATCCTCCATAATCCAGAACACAAGCACGAAGAAGATCCTCATAAATCCGATTCACTCTTTCTGTTTGACCGTCGGCCTGTGGATAGTAAGCAGTGCTCAGATTCAGATGAGTACCCAAAGATTCCTGGAAAACTTCCCAAAACTGACTGGTAAAGATAGGATCTCGATCACAAACAATGCTGATAGGAACCCCACGGAGATGAACAATCTCCCTCATATAGATCTCAGACAAACTAGAAGCAGAACGGGTAGACTTGACCGGAATGAAATAAGCTGAATTGGTCAATCTATCCACAATAAACCAAATACTCTCATCGCCCCTCCTTGTCCTCGGTAAACCATCGATAAAATCCATAGAAACCTGTTTCCATTTCCAATTGGGAACCTTAAGAGGCTGCAACAAACCAGGGGCCTTTTGATGATCTGCCTTGACTTGCTGGCAAGTCGCATACCTACTAACAAAGATAGAGATATCTCGCCTCATACCTCTCCACCAATTAAGCTTCTTCATATCCTGATACATCTTCGTCACACCAGGATGAATAGAAAGTCTGGATCGATGATTTTCCCGAAGTAACTTTTGCCTCAATCCATCATTATTTGGGACACAAATCCAATTACTAATTCTCAAAAGCCCTCTATCATCGATCTGAGCTCCACTACCATCAGGACTACTACTACCAACCCTGCTACGAACATCCCCTTCATAAGCCTGAGCATCTCATCCTGCTTAGCTATAATACGATCCAAAAGAGGAGAAGAAACAACAAGCTGACACAACGTAGCCTTATTCCGACTCAAAGCATCGGCCATAGCATTAGCCTTCCAATGGGTATAGCTAATATCGAGATCATAAGAAGCAAGGAACTCAAGCCACCTAATCTGACGCTTATTCAAATCCTTCTGGGTGAAGATATACCTCAAAGACTGATGATCAGTAAAGAGCTCAAACTTAGCACCAAAAAGATGAGCCTCCAAAGCTTCAACGCAAAAACCACAACAAGCAATTCCAAATCATGAGCTGCATAATTGGTTCATGGGTCTTCAACTGGCGACTGGCATAAGCAAAGACCTTCCCAACTTGCATTAGGACAGCTCCCAAACCCTCACGACTAGCATTAGTATATACCATTAATCCCTCATTTCTATTTGGAACGGTAAGCACTGGTGCAGAAGTAAGCTTATGCTTCAACTCACTGAATGTAGCTTTACACTTATCATTCCATATAAACTTAGCATTCTTATGAGTCAAAGCGGTGAGAGGTGCAGCAATCCGAGCAAAATTCTCAATGAATCTCCGATAATAACCGGCAAAGGCCAGAAAACTACAGATATCAGATGGATTACTAGAAATTTCCAAATATTGCAACAGAATAGGGAGAAATAAGGACCATAGAAAATAGAATGATCAAATTACAGAAAGTGAAGAGAAGAAAGACTTACATTGATCGTAGCGATCTTGACTGGATCAACAGAAACTCCATTACTAGAAGCAATATGCCCAAGAAATCGGACTTCACCCTTCCTGAAATGGCATTTCGAGAATTTAGCCTTCAACTGATGATTTCTAAGATTCTCCAAAACAAATTTCAAAAGCGAATCATGCTTATCCCTTGACTTAGAGAAGACAAGGATATCTTCAACAAAGACAAGAACAAACTTGTTAAGCACATCACGAAAAACACGATTTATCAAATCAATAAAGAAAGCTGGGGCCTTAGTCAAACCAAAAGGCATGACTAACCATTCATAGAACCCATTTTCAGTACGGAAAGCAGTCTTTGGGATACATTCCTCAGCAACTCTGAGCTGGTGAAAACATGTGGCAAGATCAAGCTGAGAGAAAACAGTAGCTCCATGGAGCTGACCAAACATATCATTGATGCAAGGCGTAGGATATCTGTTTCTTATAATTAGTTTCTTCAGCTCCCTATAATCAACACATATCCTCAAAGAACCATCTTATTAGTGATGAAAACCACCACTGCTCCCCATTCTGAATGCCTAGGTCTGACCAGATCCTTGGAGAACAAGTTCTTAATTTGCTTCCTCAACTCAACCTTCTCACGGGGTGTCATTCTTCTAGGAGGAAGAACTACAGCTCGAGCTCCAGGAATAAGATCAGTACGGAAATCAATTTTCCGCTTAGGAGGTAAAGTAGCGGCTTCACCAATTACATCAGGTTAGGGTTTGACCACAAGAGTCGAATGAATATCACCAGGAGAAGAATCCAAAGAATAAATAAAACTGCCAGCAAAATCCTAAGGCAAATGACACTGAATCACCAAAGAATCATCCTTGTCACCAACAAGAGTAACAATTTGGGTTTTACAAGAGATAATGGCTTCATGCCTCTTTATCCAATCACCTCCAAGCAATAGATTAAAAGCACCAAAACCCAGAACATAGAAATCACCAGAAAACCAATAACCAGAACAGAAGAGCTTCACTCTTCTACAAATCCTACTAAGGTTTGTAGGACCACCAATAGGAATTGAAACACACCAAGGTACAGGAGCAAACTCGGGCAAAAGAAGATGCTCAAATTTATCACAAAGATCCACAGAAATAAAGTTATGGGAAGCTCCAGTATCAAATAAAACACGGACAAGAAAATTAAACAGAGAAATAGTGCTCTGAAGTGTACCTTGGGTATCGCTAGGAGCAGGAGGTGGAGTTGGTGAAGATGCAGAGGTAACATCAAAGATACCAAAAGGCTTGCCCTTCTGCTGAGTGGGACAATCCTTCCTAAACTGGCCAGGCTGAAGACAAATATTACAGAGATCATGCCTGTTCAGCTGAGCGGGAGAAGGAGTAGCAGCACCCACTAAAGTAGGAAAACTATTAGCATAGTGTCCCTTCTTATTACACCTGAAGCAAGTAATGGAAGATAGGTCGACAGGCTGCCTCTGAGAACAAGAAGATCCTAAATTGGTGTCTTGTTCCAATTCTTTTTCTGCCGATGAAAATTAGGCTTTCTCTTTTTAGGGTTACCAGAGAAAGACTGAAATGAAGCAGAACGAGCAACAGGAGGATCCTTAGAAGTAGGATTCTCATATCTAATAGCCATATCCATCAGACTAGTGGAAGGGCTATGCACATGAGCGATGAGACAATCATAATACTCCGGACGAGCACCAGCTATGAACTTCTCATTCTTCTTGAGAGGAGTGTCAATCGGATTAGGGCCAAACTTGAAAAGTTCATTGAACTTCCTCTCATACTCAACAAATGACATATCACCCTGCTTAAGATCCATGAACTCCCGATACAGCTGAGACTTCCCTGCCTCGGGCATCCACTTCACAACAAAAGCAACCCTAAGCATGATAACGAAACATAAGAAAGATTTCAAAGAGAAAACTGAACCAAATTCAAACAAATAGAAAACGATACCTAAACTGCTCCCAAGAAATGTCAGCCTCAACAGTGTGAGCTGTAACAGACTCCCACCAGTCCAACGCTGCTCCATTTAACTACCAAGCTGCCAACTGACGCTGTCGTGCATTAGTGATCTCAAGACCGGAGAAAATTCTCTCCAAATCCTTTAACCACTGCCGAGCCTCTATAATTCTCTCTGATCCGGTAAACTTGGTGCTACGAAGCTCAGTGTATTTCTTATAGAGAGTAGTGAACCTAACGGGTGCAGCAGGCTAAGGAACTAAGGCAACACCACGACCCCTACCTCTAGCATTCCTACGACTCATCCTGAAAAAAATCAAGAATGAATTTTAGGACAAAGGTAATTGAGAACAAAGACAATATTAGATAAGATAAGATTAGATTAGATTCAACTAGAATGAATATCCTAAACAAAGAAATTACTAACAAGGTGGATAAGGAAAGGGAAATAGTCTAGAAAAATTCATTTCAAAACAAGAAAAGTTTATATCAAAATAATCCTTGAAAATCCTATGAAAATCATTTAAAAATCATTTTATACTATAAAATACGTTCACTCACAGAGAATGATTATAAGATTGATTTCACTCATTCTAGGATATTTCTACCCTATCTCTAGTGAGTTTTTCTCCACAGGCTAAGGTTTGCCTAAAACCAAAGCTCTGATGTCAAAAGTAACGACCCACTATTTTGGACCATTCAAATCGACAATAAAACCACACATGTCGGACTTGAATAATTTAAAACAATAGATTGTAACATAATTCGGAGTAAATAAAACCAATCATAGAATCACAGACACAGATAAATCAAAATAACTTGTAGCGGAAATAAAAATAACCATAATAGTTCATGAAGCTACTACAACACAGTCACAGAACAAGTACAAAATACCATATTCTGAAAAATAAATACAACAGAAATCCCAATACATAACTGTCCACTAGTACATAGGCTAAATAGAAATACTGAATAGAAATGGATAACAACTCGATAGAAAGATAAACTCCAGCAAATCCTCTAGCTCCATAAGGTGAAATCCAAAGCTGATACTCAAGCTGACCCGAGCATAAAGCAAAACACAAAACACTCGAGTCATGACATACGTACTTATACAATGTAAACCAACTCAAGTGAACTGTAACAAAATGCACAAATAACTTAAAGGATGCTTAGGACCACCCATCCTTTAAGGATCCGTTATATTTACTATGTAGTAATATACACTGTTATAATAATGTCTAAAGTAAAGTATAATATACTTAAAAATAACGTTAAGGCGTTACCCATATCCCCCTTAACACGTTTTTATAGTGCCAATAGTCTATACAGTACCGTAGTCCCTCCTGATCGGGAAGCCACGAGAGGATACTCCATAGGTACGACACAAATCAAACTCATACAAGGTGCGCTAGGGTAGGTGACACGACACAACTAGGCAATGCCAGGTAGGTATACCAATTGCACTTCCGGACCTGTGGTAACGCGTAGCAGCCACTACCGCCCACCTCGAGCCACACTCCCAAAATCAAAGGTGCGCACCAATCAATCACAAAGTAATAAAATGGCATACGAAGAAGTGTGTCCGATAAAAGGAGCTACATCATTAGCCCGTCGATTGCTCCTGTTTTAGCCACCATATGCCAACTCATAGGAGTCAAGTCCATGTATATACCTTAATAGAACGTCGCCACAATCCTATTTCATTATGGAATTTCCACCGCGTGCACGGTTGTTAAAGTGGTTTTCGGAGTTGGCAAATAGTATGACAACTTCCGATCCCGGTCTCTTTAACAACCAAACGTTATTATAACCCATGGATATTTATTTCAAAACATATCTATTCCAAAACCATTTAAAATCAAATGCTATTAGTTTTGCAAAATAATATCCATTCAAAATTAGTAATATTTCCAAATCCATATATATTAGTTATAGCACTTTTAAAGATGCAATAATTTAAGAATCATTGCCCTTTCAAAATCATACACTTATTATAGCACTTTAAAAATGTTATATTTTAGAAATCATAATACTTGAAAAATGTGGTCCATATATGATAGCATTTCAAAATGTTATCTTTTTATAAATACAGCATTTTAAAACATTATCTAAAGTAGTATAACACTTTCAACAATATAACTCAAATAACATAGCATTTTGGAAATGCTACAAATTCTACTATAGCATTTTAAAACATAACTAAAATACCATAGCATTTTAAAAAATGCTACGAATACTACTATAACATGTTTAAAACATACTATTTCATAATTAAAATATATTATTATTATTAGGTTAGAATCAAAATTTCATACTAAATCAAATTTAAATTATTAAGTTATTTATCATAGATAAAATCTTTAATTTAGTTTTAAACCAATTATTTACTTATAAAATTTCCATATATCATTATATTTAAAATTCATTAAATCAAATTTTAAATTAAAATTTCATATTTTTAAATATTCAAAATAATTAATAATTTTTAGAAAACAATTATTTAAAAACTTAACCATGGATCTGTACAGTATTTTCTAACCTAGGTCAAGTGGTACGGATATGTATCATTTCAATCCGTAATTTATAAAATTCGGGGTTCTATCATTTCAAACCCGTAATCCCAAGTCAAATAAAATAAAAATCGCTTGAGCCTATCATTTCAGCTCATAACGATTTTTTCCTATTCTAATGTCCGTTCGGGTATGTATCATTTCAGTCCATAGTGTAACTATACTAATAGGGAACTGGCAGTGTGAGAAGCACAAAAATAAAATAACAGTATAACATGGCATATCATATCAGGTGATGTAACTGGCATATAATCAGGTTATAACATCATGAAATATCATATCACATGCATGTATGAACTACTATCAACATAGCATATCATCAACTACAATTCACATGTCACTGTTTCAAAATTATATAAGTACGAATGTCTAGAGTGATAAACTCACCTTCTAAAGCTGGAGATAACAATTCAAGACACACAAACAAACTCCGAAAAGCACGATAAGCACGAACTAGATTCGAGTAGATGGAGAGCCAAGATCCAAGTCTTGTAAACAACAAATACCAAACATACATAAGCAACTATTCATACACAAAAGAATAAAACAAATTACAAAGCAAATAGACAAGCATCAACACAAATAGGCTCGGCCTCATAGGGAATAGGCTTAGCCACTTGTGTTTTGGCGTGGTCACGCCACTTTGTGCTCCACTATCACCAACAAAGTTTGGCCATGGTCTGGAAAAAGGCACGGCTATGGCTAGAATGGAGTGGTTGTATGGCAAAAGGTCATAGGAAGGAAAAGAGGCAAGGTTTGTGATCTTTAGGTTCGACCCTAAGGCAAATATAGCTCGGTCGTTGGGTTTGCATGGCTCGGCTTTGGTTCATGGTATTGGATCAGGTCAGGTCATCATCAAGAGGGCACGGCCTGGAGGTGGAATGGCCACGGCAAGGCAAAGGAAGTGGTGTTTGTGGTGATGGTCGAGGCAAGCAAGGAGAGAAGGGGATCTAGTGGTCTCGGCTAGGGTTTGTGAAGCAACTTTGTGATGGGGTTTGATCTAGGTGGTCACGGCCTGGCTGGAGATGGTAATGAGTAGATGGAGCTCAGTCATATGGTGGTGGATGGTAGAGGGGATGGCCGAGCGTGCTTGTGAGCAAAAAAAGTAAAATGAAAAGAGGAAGAAGGAGAAATGAAAACTTACTGTAAAAATTTTCTACGGGAAAAGAAAATGAGAAAGAGAGATGGAAGTGTTTTGTATGTAAATTGAAAAGGAGAATGAACGGTTAGGGCAAATGGAGAGGCATCTCTTTATATTAAAGAGAAATAAATTTATGCCTCTTGAATTTCCAAGCCCATTAGCCAAGCCCAAACCAAAACAAGTCCAAAAATCCAAATAAAATATCAAAGTCCCAACCAAAATAAAAATAGAAATGGAATAAAAAATATAGAATAGAAAAATGAACAATAAAAATACTGAAAATAATCGCTTGTAAACGCTGAAATTTATTAGATTTTAAAAGTATAAAATCGAATTTTACGAAACGAAAGCAAACAAAAATATCAGAATCAAATTCAACTTCAAAGAAAAAGATTGGAAATTTAAAATTCAAATTTGAAATTTTCAACTGAAAGTCAAAGTTTGACCAAAGTTGACCAAAATATAAAATTTTCAGAAAATCTTAATTTTATTTTATTTGGAAAAATGATTATAAACAAAATCCTAAAATTCATTGGAAAAGTTCCAAAATTCCAATTTTTAAATGATTTAAAATCAAAATATTTCATATAAATTGAATTAAAAATATTTACAAAAATTATGGGTTGTTACACTCATCTTTTCTTTACAAGAAGCACTCATGCCAATTAACTGGGGGAATGCTTTAAATACAAGTGATTTTGGATGTCCATAATGGAGTAGATATAATAGTGGCTCCATTCGGTACTGAAAGGTCCACTTTGCTCCATTCCCTTTACAATCTTCTAAGTCACTTCATATCATCATTCTTTTGATGTTTCCAAAACCCTTGGATTATTTCTATATTATTTGTTCATCAAATTTGCTCATTTAAGTCTGTTCAAAGACTATGAAAATTTTGGTTACAACAAATACATGCATTATACATACAAATTTAGATCGAATATAAATCTTCATGTTAACAATTTAAACAAAATAAGATTGTATTTAAAATTTTATTAGATTAGATCTAGTATAAATTTAGACTTCATTCGTCTAGTATGATCCAAATATGGAAAAAGTATAAAATCTACCTGCTCAGTTCGGTTTAGACAGGTCTGTTCTTCAATGATATTAGAGCCAAATAGTCGAAGTATCTAAATTAGTTATATCAGGGCTAACCAATTAATCTTACCATTTAGTATGGTGTCTAGAAAAGTTGTGTCTAGGCTTGGGTTTAGGTAATCAAATACCCTTCCCTCCTTAGCTACTGGCCTGGCCCGTAAAATGAAGTAAGCCTAAAGATTGCCCTTAATAGAAAAGGCCCAATTTCAATTGGGCCTTAGGCTAATTTCAAAATTGTTTTGAAAGCTAAAATTAAAATTTTGAATTTAAAAGTTAAATTTAAGTTAATAAATACATTATAAATATTATAATGTGATTTCAAAATTATTATGAAATTAAAATAAGATTTCAACTTTAAAGTGAAATTAAAATAAGAATTAAATTATAAATGTTATAATATGATTTTCAATATATGCTTGGAAAAATGTACATTATAAATTTTATAATATAGTTTTCAAAAATGCTTTAGAAATATAATAAACCTATTTTATAAATTTTAATATTTATTAATGAGATAAATAAATTGAATAAGTTAATTAAGTAATTAATTAATTAAAGTGTATACATGCACAATACATATAGATATATGTTACATTATCTTGAATTGATAAATATGACATAAGTGTATGTGTATATACATAAGAAATTTTCGAAATTAATATTTGATTAAATTGTATAATTAAATTGGTTAATTAATAAATAATAAAATATGTGTACATATAGATATACGTGTATAACCTAAAATGTTATAGTATAAATTTTAATTAAAATGTTATTGGATAACATAAAATTAATTTAAATCTTAATTGATTAAATTAATTAAATAAGATATAATTAATATAATGTACATATGACCATTATATAAGTTAGTTAAATTATAAAAGTTATATAATAATTAAACTTATAGAATATGGATTTATCAAATGCAGACGAGTCCTAACATCCTTAGTGAAGTTGAAAGGCATCTATGCATCATCTTAAGGTTTGTAGAATCATAAAAGACTAATGAGAGCCTTATTAGAAAAATGAAACGGTAAAAATTAATCCTTTTAATATTATAAGAACATATATTGGATAAAGTTATAATAATCTACATTGATAAATTTGTGCAATTAATATAATCGACAAAATGTTTATCAATTAAAATATACAAATGAACTGAATTAAAGAATGATAAAAGAAATATAAAATATACTTACTAATAAATAATTTTTTCATATTATTGTTTCAGTGCCCACGCAAGCACCTAATTTTATAACTACTAAGTACATTTCATAATTGGTCACTTACGTGTTTGTTTGCTTAAGACTGTATTGTCTTTTGGGTTTTGGACTCGTGAACTGGTAAATGGATATCTAATCCATATTCAATCACATCAAAGGATGTATGGTGAAAAGACGTTGCTCGTAATGTTTGAAATTTTGATAAAATTAGTTCATTCGAAATAAGAAAATATATATCATAGTGCAAGAACATGTATTCAATATGATCGATTATAGTAAGGATTTCGTTTGAATGCTTTGATTATTTCGGAAAGGAAAGCAAATGTACAAAGGTAAATGTAGCTTAAGATAAAATTGGGATGAAGAAAATGTTACTTTTGCTTCAAAAGGAAACATCATAAATTAGAATTGTAAAATAATAATTGATACTTAATATTGGAACAAGAAATATGATTTCTGTTCTAAAATATAATTTTTTTATAGAAATTTTTTTCTATTAAATTTATTCTTTTAAGTTCATGATATTTGGTCTAAAAACTCTTGATTGTAAAATAGTTATAGTAGATGAAAAAAATAGCCTACACTAAGTGGTTGAATGGACCTACGCATCTCTTGCGCTATTATAATAATGGCAAAAATAATGGGAGAATGCCATATAGAAGTTATTGGTCATATCAAGTTAAGAAAATTATTTTGGTAAATCATACCAAACATTATTTAAAAATAATATATGCTTTTCATTTTTGACTGACAAATAGATGTAGTTTTATTTCAATATGAATATTATAAATATTCGTTATAAAATAAAACTATAATAGTGGTATTTATTTTCATAACCAAAGCGATGCATTGGAAAATACATAAGTATCCCAAATTATTTGCAATTAGTTTGGTATTATATACTAAGCCATAGTTTTGAGAAATAATTTTTTGATTAAATGATTATGAAACATATGGAACTAGGTAATTATATCTTAGACAATTAAGGTCGAAACGCCCACTAAATTGGACATTATAAGAGATAATGAATTCTTCGGGCTGACACATAGAGATGTATGTAATCGAAAGTCTATTGATACCAAAACATTTTCATATATATTGTTGTATTCACTGATGAGTTATCACAAACACGAACATGTTATGATACTCACATAATATGTCTATGATAAGTTCATATAATACAACCTAGAAGTAAATGAATTACATGTAGTAGAAACGATTCGATTTGATCAAATAAGTGAGTATATTGGAAAGAGTTCCAAACGTACCTAAAAAAGTTAAAGAGTCAATCTCAAAATTCACTCTCTATGATACACAATGATGTTTCAATAGGGAGTAAACGAACTTTATTGGATAAAGTACGATTAATGGTGAGTGAAGTTATGTTAACTTATTTCTATAAGGTCATGTACGTAAGAGTAGTAACAAAGTTAAAATTAATTTCATCTAAAAAATTATTTACAAAATCATACAAGATAAGGGATTATACAAAACCCTAACATATCTTAGACCAAGGAATTGTCAGGTTGTGCGAGTCGAAAGACTATGCGTAATAATTGTATGTGAAAGATTATGTATGAGTCGCCCAAAAAAGTTTGGGAGCGATCGTTATTGGATGACCAATTTATGTTATGAACGTAACTATCGTAAACTAAAACCAAGTTGGTTTTATGTAATACTATTTTGTTACACAATGAAGCAATTGTTGTTTTGGGAAATACTGACTTTGTAGCAAAGGAATTCTTCTAGAAATTATTGGTAGTAAAATGGATTTGGATACAATTCAAAGATAAAACCGATAACTTAGGATGGAATAAAATTGACCGGACTAAATAGACATAACAATTTAGAATGCCTAATGATCACACTAGAACATCAAAGAAAAATTATTGATTTTATTGATATTGAGAAAAGAAATTCCTCACTCTTAATTAGGCTATTAAAAATATTGACTCTACACGACTACTTCATGGCACGATTGTTAGGAACTGAGATGTTTGTTTGATAACAACAACCTTTTTAACTTATCTTATAATAAAATATATACTAACACTATTGTCCAGATAGTTATGTGTGTCTGTTTATATATATGCAGGTATTGATTACCGAAGACTAATCAGTATAAAGACTCAAGACTCAGGATTCAGAATGGAGATATCAAGATTGAAGACTCTAGAGTATCAAGATCAAGATTTCAAGATAAGTGTCTAGTTTTGTTAAAACTTCATAATAGCATAGAAATCTTCATTCCAAATTTCATTTGGGATGGAACCCATTTCTACCTTCTTAGTGACTTACAAACCCATGACAAGTAGCCTACAAACCTACGGCAAGTGGCTACAAACCCACGAACATCCTTGTTTTGTTCAAGTTCTCGAGTCCTGATGTAATGAGATATTCTACAGGAAGATGCTTACAAAACTATTCAAAATGGATTTACAAAATGATTTTCAAAACCACTTTTCAAAATGTTTTATCCTTAAAAATTATCTTTTCAAATGATTTTCAAAAAGATGTTTTAGCCTTAAAATATTCTTTGTTTTTGTTAAGCTCTTGTTTTAAACTTCGTTTGTTTATAAAACTATCTTCTGATTTTTAAATATTCTTTATAATATATATACTTGAGATTTAAAATCAAATTTATATATACATTTTAAAAATATATTTTTCTACTCTTTTTTATTTTAAAACATAGGAAAATTAGTTTATTTTACTCTAGAATCATTTTATCTTCTTTTTCTATTCAATACCATTTTCAAAAAAAAATTACATCATTTTTAACCAAGGGTTATCAACATCATGGGATACCCCATGTCGACATGGTGGCCGTTAAATTCAAAAGTTTCAATTTTCAAAAGAAGTGTCTATTCGTTTAAATCTCTTCACAAATGGTTATGACCATTGGTGGTCTATAAATAGCCTTCACAAACGAATTTTTTAACTAACAAATTTCTTATTTTCTTCACTCCTTCTCCATAAATCCATATTCTAAAAAATTTATATTTTTAAGATCGTGTCGAAATTCTGGCGAATTCTCAAGTGAATTAAATTAGAATCTCATCCTTGTTTGATTCTCTGCCCTCTCTCAAAGATCAAAGTGCTATTCAGAGTTATAGGATCAATTTGTAATCAAAAGTTTATCGAGTTTCTCTATAAGGTGTGGTTATGCTTGGAAATCAATTAGGTGATCTTGTGTCCCGTAAATCAAGAGAGTTTGTCCTGGACTCCTGAGACAGGAGGGTACCTCAAGGCCTTTAGAAATTAGGGATTGTAATCTCGACATTGGTATAACAAAAATCTGTATGAGGTGTCTGCCTTGGTATAGGATTGGATGTAGGGTAACTCCGAACCAATATAAAATTCGGTGTGTTCTTTCCTTTTACCACTTTTTATTTACTTTCTGCATCTGTGTTTGATTCTGTGATTGTTCTATGATTAAATTCTGCATTTGCTTATGTCATAAATTTAATTTAGTCCATATAAGTCTTAGAATCCATAAAACACTATTCATGCCCCCTCTAGTGTTACATTAGCCTTAAGATCCTTAATCCGCTCTCCCTTTCAATTGGTATCAGAGCGAGGTTTTCATAGTTTTCATAATCTGAAATTTGAAAATTGTTTTAATGGCTACCAACGTTGGTAATGTCAACTATGGCACTACTTTTGTTAACACTAACACTAGTTCATTTATAAACGATCAGTCTACTATCAGACCACCATTTTTCAATTGTATTAATTATGCATATTGGGCTTGTAGAATGAAAATTTATTTAGAAGCAGTAGGATTAGACACTTGGAATATCACACAAACTGAGTATGTTGAACCAACTACAAATTTTTCCCAGTGGACTGCTGAGCAAAAGGGTGTTGCACAAAATAACTCAAAGGCCATGAATATATTATCTTGTTCGCTAGATAGGAAGGAGTTTAATAGATTGTCTGTTTGTAAGTCTGCATTTGAAATCTAGAAAACTTTGCAAGTTACTCATGAAGGAACAGGCAAAGTTAAACAGACTAAAATTTCCATATGAACTAATCAGTTTCAATTGTTTAAATTGCATGCAAATGAGTCCATTTTCGACATGTATTGTCGATTCAAGATATTGTTCATTCACTAATTGCACTAGGAAAAGCTTTTCGAAGGACCAAGCAGAAAAATTCTAAATTCACTCACTCCAGGATGGGATCAAAAGACACTTACAATCGAAGAAGCAAATGATATTAGTGTAATGAAAATAGAAGAATTGATTGGGAATCTGATGTCTTATGAAGTTCAACTACAAGGAAGAAGAAGAAGAAGAGGAAGAGGAAGGGATGGAAATTGAAGAGGAGGAAGAGGAATATCAAGAAACTTCCTTAGAAGGTATTGAATATCCTACTAATCCCGCTAATCCATCCAATAAGACCATTCTCAATAATCAAAGAATTATAATGGAAAACCAAAAGACATTCAAAAGATCAATGAGTAATAAAATGGATAAGATTTCCACTAAAATCGACAAGTTCTTCGGGAATGTTAGTAGAAAGCTTGGACTATCATATTCTTCATCTTCATCTAATTAGTTTTAGTTCATGTTATCTTGTTTACTTCAAGTTCTATCCATATATTTTAATTTATTTTAGTTAATATTATATTACTTTATGTAATGTTGACTAAAATCATTAATGAAATCTTTTATTTCCTGTTATTCAACTTCATTTGTCTCTGTAATTGCTTGTTTTTATATTATACAAATTTTAGTTACATAGATTTGTTCATAATATTCAAAACAAAGCAAATTGTCACTTTAGGCAGAGGCATGTCGACATCCACCATCCCTCCATGTCGACATACAACGGGCAGAAAGTAGTTACACTTTCAAATTTTAATTTCATGTAACAAACTTATGTCTATTCATTTTAATCGACTTTCTACCCCTATTTGTACCTATTTCTTCTAGAATAAATTATCAAACTTCATTTCTAATCATTCCCTTTCATATTTCTTCCTATTTCTTGAATTATGACTTCTCTGATTAAGAATTTAAGTGATAATCTTAAGGAAACTCTCACTTTCTTCAAGAATATCCTTACATTCATACTTCATAATCAGCGCCACCTAGAAGTGAGTCAAATGCAGATGATCAAGGAGCAAGAGAGACATTTCAACGCACTTCGTTGGATGATCTCAGATCTTAACAAGGATGATGTCGAAGTAAATCCACCAGTCACTCTCAACAAAGATAAAGAAGAATGGGATGCCATCAAAGCAGACCCTATCTTTGGAGAAGATGGATGGGTGGAAGTACCACGAAATGTCTAGTCATTATGTATGTTATTTGTTTTATTTGATTGACCTGTTTTAAACTTGATTGACGTGACTTATTTAAAACATTTGGTATGGTTTGTATATATGATTGGATTAAATAATTAGTGTAAATATGATTGAATGATGATTGATTTACTTATCAATTACACTTATGGTCACACTCATGATCATATTTCACATTTATGATCACATTTCATACTTAGCACTTATTACACTTATATATGGATTACTCTATTGTATTATGGTTGATTATCTTATATCTAGTTTAGGGGATTTATTAGGAACAAGTTTTTGTTGATGACAAAGGGGAAAAAGTTATAAAATAGTAGTTGGCTTGGGGTAAGGGGTAGCTATGATTGGAGTAAGGGGGTGTCATGGAGTAAGGGAGAGTTATGACAAGAATTATGGTATAGTATGTATATTTTATAAATACAGATTGTCATTATCAATAAAGGGGAGATTGTTAGGAACTGAGATGTTAGTTTTGATGACAACAACCTTTTTAACTTATCTTATTAACACTATTGTCTAGATAGATATGTATATGCAGGATACATACATACATACATACATACATTCATATATATATATATATATATATATACATGCAGGTATTGATTACTAAAGACTAATCAGTATAAAAACTCAAGACTCAAGATTCAGAATGGAGATATCAAGATTGAAGACTCCAGAGTAGCAAGATCAAGATTTCAGGTAAGTGTCTAGTTTTGCTAAAACTTCATAATAGCATGGAAATCTTCATTCCAAATTTCATTTGGGATGGACCCATTTCTACCTTCTTAGTGGCTTACAAACCCACGACAAGTAGCTTACAAACCTACAACAAGTGGTTTACAAACCAACGAACGTCCTGGTTTTGTACAAGTTCTTGAGTCCTGATGCGATGAGATATTCTATAGGAAGAAGCTTGCAAAACTACTTCAAATGGTTTTTCAAAATGATTTTCAAAACTTATTTTCAAAACGTTTTAGCCTTAAAAATAATCGTTTCAAATGATTTTCAAAAAGTTGTTTTAGCCTTAAAATATTCTTTTTTTTTGTTAAACTCTTGTTTTAAACTTCGTTTGTTTTTAAAACTATCTTCTGATTTTTAAATATTCTTTATAATATATATACTTGAGATTTAAAATCAAATTTATGTATACATTCTAAAAATATATTTTTCTACTCTTCTTTATTTTAAAACATAGGAAAATTAGTTTATTTTACTCCAGAATCATTTTATCTTCTTTTTTCTTTCAATACCATTTTCAAAAAAAATTACATTGTTTTTAACTAAGGAATGTTGACATCATCGGATACCCTATGTTGACATGGTGGCCGTTAAATTCAAAATTTTCAATTTTCAAAAGAAGTGCATGTATGTTTAAATCTCTCCACGAATGGTTATGACCATTGGTGGTCTATAAATAGCCTTCACAGACGAATTTTTTAACTAACAAATTTCTTATTTTCTTCACTCCTTCCCCACAAATCCATATTCTAAAATTTTTGTATTTTTAAGATCGTGTCAAAATTCTGCCAAATTCTCAAGTGAATCAAATTAGAATCTCATTCTTGTTTGATTCTCTGCCCTCTCTCGAAGATCAAAGTGCTATTCAGAGTTATAGGATCAATTTTTAATCAAAAGTTTATTTAGTCTCTCTATAAGGGGTGGTTGTGCCTGGAAATCAATTGGGTGATCTTGTGTCCCATAAATCAAGAGAGTTTGTCCTAGACTCACGAGACAGGAGAGTACCTCAAGGCCTTTAGAAATTGAGGTTTGTAATCTCGACATTAGTATAATAAAAATCTGTATGAGGTGTTTGCTTTGGTACTGGAATGGATGTAGGGTAACTTCAAACCAATATAAAATCCGGTGTGTTCTTTTCTTTTACTGCTTTTTATTTACTTTCTACATCGGTGTTTTATTCTGTGATTGTTCTGTGATTAAGTTCTATATTTGTTTGTGTCATGATTTTAGTTTAGTCCATATAAGTTTCCGAATCCATTAAACACTATTCACCCCCCTCTAGTGTTAAATTATCCTTAAGATCCTTAATCTGCACTCTCTTTCAACGATGTGTGAATCTGAAAGGGATTCCAAGTACATTATCAAAATAAGATTTTGATATTGATACCTGAAAGGATATGATCTATCGGCTACAAAATTTTCTTCAAGAAGAAAATCAATGAAGTTGGTATAAACCAGGTTGATAAGAATAACATTTTAAATTTCATTTGTTGAAACTAATGTAATAGATTCGTCATTCAACGTATTATAGTTACTTTGGATTTTTGCTCACAAAATTTAACGTTCGGTATGAATTTGAGTTTCGGTGCATATATGTTGACGCACAAAAAGTTATAAATTACAATTTAGAACAATTGTTACTCATAACAACCAAAATGTCACAAGGTTGGTGGGAGTAATTAATTAGTATGTGAATATTGGATATGATACAAAAGTGTTATTCGATAAGCATCAAAGTTAAGTAAGTACTTTGATTCAGTCAAAATGCAAAGGAATGGTGTGTCTATAAGAAAGAACATTAATAGGACTAAAATATTATTCTTAAACTATAAGTAAACAACAAACTTATGGTGGTTAATGATGTATTCATGTTAAAATAATTTCATTTTGGTTGGTTAATACTCAACATTGGAATTTGAGAAATGACATATTTTATAATTGGTATAAAACGATGTTGGGAATAACTTAAAACGATATACACAAGCACTGTATTAAATTGTTTAATATAAAGTTTGTATGATGGATGCCATATGCATCGACAATTGGGATTTTCATATATGCCGTATTATCTACTATATCACACTTTTCTCATGTATTCGATACATAGAGAAAATAATAAATCCAAATTAAGATCAGCTAATGATAGTTTAGGGTGTCAACAAGTATTTATGATGTACTAGAGAATTGTTTATAAAATCAACGAACTCCATTAAAGGAGTGCACAGACTCAAACTTCATTAGAGATATCGAGTATAATATGTCAATCCTAAATTCATATTCAAGTTTAAGTTAATGACTTTGAGTTGGAATTATTCCAAATAATATGTAGTGGCTGATTCAGCTAAAGGCTACTGCAATGTAAGAAGTATAAGTAAATGTACAAATTTATAACTAAGCTGCGGGTGATTCCAAATATTGAGAACACGTGACATTGTTATATGTAATTATGTCGAGATATAATTCATAAAAGAACCTATAGCTCACTAGAAGTTGAGAAACATACTTCGAATAGTTTCACATGATAAATATTGTTTATCAACATTGGAGAGAGTTGATTGATAGAGTAAATAATTAGAACAAATACCTGTTCACTATGGGATTGAACCGATGAGATTTTGAGAACATCAATCGATGAAGTTGGAATAATATTCCATAGCTAACACCAAGTGTAAGTAAGAGATTTATAGAGTTAAGGGTATGCTCTAGGAGCAATAATGTATTTTGTTACACATATCCAACTCTGTGACAAATCTTATTCAAAGTATAAGGTGTTTTTCTTTCTATCATATACTTGTTAAATAGTGATATAAATAATTAAGTAATTAATTTAAAATATATAGATGAGCAATCCTTAAATGAAATGTTATGTGATTAATTACAAAGACTTGTAATCATGAGAATTTTATCTTGATGAAAATAACATATTGTTTTAAATATTCCTAGTCAAGATATTTCGAGAAAGAATACAGATTCATCCGTCAAGACTATAGTATGTAACGTTCTCCAAATGTTGGGCAGTGTATTTTTAGGGCTATTAGGGGTACTAAAGGATTACGTATCAACAATTATTGGATAACTATGGAATTACTCATTCGAGAGTTTGCTGATGGTTAATAAAACTAAGGTCAAACAGAGAACTTCGAAGGGATAAGCCACACAATTCCCTCGACATGAGAATATTTTAAAACTTTAATGTGAACACTCCACTTTTATTATAGTTATATCATGGAATGGCATCCATCGAACAACTATAGTTGAGTCTGAGTTAAAGCGTTGGAAGTAAAATACTATTCAATAGTGAATTCATCTCCTCGGTTATATGGGTTTAGTTTCTATCAACTTTAGTCAACTCAAACTCAAAGTCTCTAGCCATGGCAGTAAGGTTAATAATAATTGATATTATTGAACCAGGAATTTGGTGTTTGGAATTACAAAGCTAAATGTGGACGATGTTGGAGTTTTGACCAAATCCAAATTCCGGAAGCCCGAATGTGATATGGTTTTAACGAAGAGAATTGGTGAAATAATCATTATTTCCACGTACCGTTGATAATTCTAAAACTGAATTTTACCAAAAAATTTACAAGCGATAAATTCAGCTGAATTGTCACACCACTAACTAAGGTGATGTATGAACGTTAATATTCAAAATTTTCAATATTAAGAACTAGCTGAATTTACACCTCTCAGTCGCACAACCATAATAATTCTCCGAAAATCCACACGAATTAATTTGTTAATAGAATGTTATGCAACAATTAAGTGTAGAGAAGCAATTAATTAATATTAATAATAGTGATTTAATTAATCAAAATGTATTATAAAGTTGAATCACGAATGATTTTGAATTGTATGAAAATATTAAAATTCAATAATGAAGTTTTTACGGGAAAATGGGAATTTGGTGAAAAATCATTTTCGTGACAAACATGTTAAAGTAGACAATTATTACTAAATGGAGAATTTAATTATTTTGAGAAATGTTGATATTTTACGATTAAAATGATTTTAAATGTATGAAAAATGTTTGTAATGTATTTATAAATTTAGTAATGAAAATAACTGTGGTTTGAAATTTATTTTTAGAAAGAAGGAATTTTATTTTATTTAAATGAGGAGTTTTAGAATTTATTTTATAAATGTATTCAAACTATAAACACGAAATGATTTTAGTAAAACATATCGAATTTTGGAAATAAGATATTTTTTAAAAGTTGTAAATACTGTTGTATGAAAATTAAGAAAAATAATACGATCTACTTTAATATATTTTGGGTTAAAAATGAGAATGGACATATTATTTGAAATGAAATATATATGTGGTGATGACATTCATGTAGCCTAACTTATTTTAAAAGCCCAAAATCCATCAAGGCCTTGTCTAGACCTTTCTAACTCCAGAATTTTCCCTTGGCTTTAGGAAAACAATTTACGTTGGTTGATATCTTCATCCTGATGCTTTCTTCTTCATGCAACCAATTTGAAACCCTTCGGTCCCTTTTCTAAAAATTCAAATAAAATGAACTAAAATCCTAAAAATTCCCCAAATTAAAATAGAGGCATCTCAACACCAAGCTACACTATTAGGATTTTGCTTAAGTTTTGGAGTCAAGAAATTTTATAGTAAAAGCTAAAAGAGGAGAAAGAAGAGGTTGGAGAAGAGATTGTGCTCTTCAACTCAAGATGAGTGAATTCTACTCTCTAGTCTAAGATATAGTGCTTACCAATAATCAGTTAACACATCACCTTGTTCACTGCCAACAAACCCTACTTTGTTGCACTATGGTTTGGAATTGCCATGGTATGTATTTGGATGGTTAAAATTGTTGTTTGAGCCTGCACTAATATTGGTTTAACAGAAGTAGGATTAGGTCAAACCAACAGTGACTAGGGAAGTCAAACCTGGAGCAATACGCTCTAAGTTTAACATTAGTGGTCAACCCCTTCCCTATGAGTGGTTGACGGCTCATGGGAAGGTGTCGATCGGTGGCGTGCGACCTTAGGAGCTTGTAGGTCTAGGATTTGTTCGATGCACTAACAAAATTAATTTTTATAATTTTATAATTTTAATACAAATATTGTTTCAAAAACAGAAGATTGACGTATTGTAAATATGAAATTATTTTTATGAATTTTTTTATCTAATATTGATTACTGATTATTTAATTTAAATATCGAATATTTAAAGAAAAATTTAGTTTTTGATTTTTATAAATATATTAATTCCTATAAAATTCTAAAAAAATTTAAATCTATCTCTAATTAAAATTGTATAATTTTCAAACCATATTTCATGAATTTTGATGATAATCTAAAGTTACGAAAATACATTTTATGGATTTGGAATAAAAAGAAATGGATTTGGATATTATAAATTTAAATAAATTTATTTAATTACTGTAAAATATGAAATTATGGTTATGAGCGATACTTGATTTTATAATCTATTTTTAAGCTTCTAAAGGATCGAAATGAGTCATTAAAAATTATTTACGATTATTATATTATTATTTATATATAAAAGTTTGAGAAATTAGTATTTTAACTATTTAAAATCTATAAAAGTTTTTGTTAATGATAAATATGTTTTTTTAAATAAATATATCTATATCTAAATAAATATATATGTCATAATGGTACTAATTCTGTTAATAAGAAATTTAAATAAACGGATTAGTAATATCATTTGGTATGGACTTTCGTAATAATTTTCCAAATATTCTCTAGACTTACTATATGGAATAAGAATGTGTGTGTAGTTTATCGGCAATAAGAAAATAGATCAACAAAGTTTGGTGGTATGAGATGCCTATGTCGATATTTGTCTGATTGCTTTCTGTAAGTAAATGTCACTCTTCAAGGTCAGGTCTAAAGGGTATATATATTTATGGTGATGCAAACTTAGAGTGAGTAGGCTGAGAACCATAAGTGTATCTATCTTGTATGTGTACTACTATTATTCATTGTGCAGTAAACCAAATTGAATAGTATCCCTTCGAGTGGCCTAATTGCGGGGTCGTTCCTTAAATCTATGATACCTTTTTGATGTATATGGCTAAGTACCACTGCCTCTATGTCACATAGGCTAGCAGCCAGTTACCACTGGAGCACTTACAAAGTCATTTGATGGATATAGGGATCAATGGCCGTTGAGTTAACCAATGATTATAGCAGTAGTGCTAAGAGCGTATGGGGAAGGCTCCTGGAGCAGGTTAAGATTTTCAGTCACCGTCTAGTTATTGTTGATATAGAAACTACTTATTTAATTATATGAGTTCGTCTTGTATACAGCTGAGGGTCGATCAGATTATTTGTTATGACCGATGCTGATATGAACACTTATAATGATAAGAGCATACGAGGCTGAGAGTTTGGATGACTATTTATGATACCGAGAGATGAGTAGATTAGTGGATATATAAGAGACCATATGATCATTTCATTGGTTGAGAGCCAAATTGTCTACTACGAGGTTGAAACTCTAACTGATCTTTATGTGATTATTGATCTCTTGGTTTATTCATGTGTTGTGTGCACATGAAGTTGTGTAACCCTGTACACGTCGATTATATAGCTATCGAAGATAGCTAGAGATAATGAGAGTTTGAAGTTGGACCCTATACATAATTTTTATGGTTATCATAGTGATGACCTTGGCTACCGAGGGTATGCCATATTTACGTTGCTTGTATGTTTGAGTTGGATAATTGTTGTGTATATTATCGTATATATTGAGTATGATGATCCCATGGTACGTCTACTATATGATTATTTGAGAGATAATCATGGACATTGCTAAGAGCATGTCGTGTGTAGTTACCGATCTCTTATATTTGTAGATATTGGATTTATGGATGAGTTACCCTTAGCATTATATTCCTAGTATGTAGTTGACCTGACTTTTAATATGTGTAATATTACCAATCTATACTTTTAGGTTGTGATGTTACTATTGTGATACATATTGACACCTTCATTTTAGAGATAGTCCAGCCCATGTGTTACTTATATAACACTTGGGTCGGTCCAAGACATTTCAGGTTCAACGAGAAGATGACCAGTTTGTGGATATTGAGCATTGATAAAGAGTAGAGTATTACATTGTATCATTACGTATTGTTAAGTTTCTTATATGTATGATATTTTATTGCATATGGGATATATATATACACATTTTGTATTTATTTAATGATAGTGGGTATTTTACTTATTTTATCCCACCTAGATTTGTGTTATTTTTTATTATAAATTAATGTTGCGCTATCGACTCTCTGTTATCCACGTTTTCTATTTTATATTATATATTGTTCTGTCCTGGACTCACACATGTTTATTGCTTTGTTCTGATACGGAGTATGAAAAGGTGAGTTGATTATTTGGTTTTGAAACTCACACTGGTGTTATCCCAAGGGAATATTCACAATTAATGGCCGAATATCGCCTCATTTTCCATATTATCAAATAGTCCATATTAATCTTAGGTAGTATGAATATAGAGGTGGGGTGTTCAATTCGATACCAGAGCAGGTTTAAAACAATACATTGTATATATGAAACATAAGTCAAGAGTTTAGATGAGACTTAGAGCTCCTGTCCCCTTGGGTGCATTGGGTAGATAGCTGACGGTGAGAGATAATTGATGTATATGTGTGTATATTATATAATATATATAGTGATTATTGGGATAATTAATGAAAGTCGTAGTTGTATTTTTTAGAAAATATTTTATTACAATTTATTGTGCTTGGAATGTAAAATGATTGAGTTATGGTGGCTTGGTATTGATTTATTTTATCCTGATATATTAGTGATTATAATGCATAATAAAAGCAGGTGGATTGCTTTCTGTTGAGTACCTTAGATGTTTATTTTATCTATGCTTGATTGGTTGATGATTGTTTTTATTAATTTTGTAATTATTGATTTTTAGACCTTGTGGTGCCTTTAGTAGTGAAGTTACCACTAGGAATCTTGGGCAATGTATTTATGTAAAATAACATACTGTACGACTAACTAAATTATAATATGGGTTTAAATTTTGATGCTTGCTTAGTAATGTATATTGGTTTGAATTGTTAAAAGTGATTTATTATTTTTAATTTGTTGGAAAAGGATTTTGGTAATGATTTTAATATAAACATGCTCATGTTTTAGATAAAATTTGTTGATTCATGTATACTTAGTATTAGAAAATGTTTTAATCGGATTTTTTTGATAAAATATATGTTTATCAAAGTGGTATTTGATAAAGTTTTATTATATGTAAATAAGTATTTTATAATGCAAGATTTTGTAATGGTATATGTATGGAATATATAAAGAAATTTTTTGAAATAAATTTGTGTTAGTATGTCCATTGTGTGCTTTAAGGATTCTGGTCGATGCATTCTAGCCAACATCATCGATAGGGATTCTTTAACACTAGGATGAGACATGTAGACACTATAATTTTTTAAAAAGGCAATGGTTTAAAAGAATGAAAATGTTTCAAAATGATTTGAGCGTTTCATAAAGATTTTAAATGTTTAAAAGGATTATATATTTTGAAAAAAAAGTATGTTTGAAAATAGAGTGGAAATTTTTAAACGAATATTTATATGTTATTTGGATAAAATGTATAAAGTGGTTTGATATGAATCATACCTATTATATGAAAAGGTGAATTATTATTCGGAAAGATATTTTGATAAACATTTTAAGATGAGACATTATTTACTATTTTGATATCATTGTGAACTATTTTGATAATATTAATGATATTTTATAATTATAGATAGTAAAGTGATGATTACAGCCATAAGATATTAGTTGACAGTTCTGGTCGCTGGTGAGAAAGTGTTGATCACATGGTCAACATTGCAACCGAATGGCAAGCTGAGTAACTATGGAATTAATGGAAAGGCAATATCATCGTATTTTAAAGTAATTGTGAATTTGATATATATGTGTGCGTTGATATAAATTTTTTGAATGATGCTCTTGAAGGATAATGTGTGATTGGAGTAGCTGATATGGCTGTTAAATTATTATTGTACCATATAGTGAGAAATAGAACTTTTTCATTTGTGTATTTTTTATTGAAAAAAATTTAGAATAAATCATAAATTATTTACCTTTGAAATAAATTATCAATTTGAAATGCTTTGATTTCTTAAATAATGAATATTTTAGAAAAGTATAAATTTTGTGAATTGGATATTTAAGATCAAAAGAATCTTTCAAAAGAATTGTGCATTATTATTGGTGAGTGTTACAAACTATTTTTATTAAAATGAATTATAAACATGGTACATGAGAAATGAGTTTTATGAAAGGATCGTTTTGGTGCCAAAGTATATGTATTGAATCTAAAAAGGAAGTTTTAATAGGTGAAATATTTTATTTTATAGAAATTTAAAGGATTCTTTTTTATTTTATATATACTTAGCTAATTTTTATAAGAATAGTTTTTTTACAATTTTTTGGATTTTCAAAGAAGAATTTAAATTGAATGGGAATTAGAGTTGATTGGTAAATGAATTTTAATTATTCATTTTGGAATAGAGAAATGAATTTTTTAAGGATAAAATGTGTGATAAGAATTACTTTTGGAAATTTTAAAGTCAATAATTTAATGAAAATATTTATTAGACGACTTGTTTTGAGATGGAATTTAGTTTTTTTTAATATGTTAAATTTTATAAATGTATTTAAGTCCCATATAGTGAAAATGTATCTATTTGTAGGATTTTATAAAGAAGTACAATGTTTAAGTACCTTGAAGTTTTGGGTTTTAACTTGAAATAGGTGCTTGTAATGAATGAAAGGTACACTAATATAAATTAGTTTTCAAATTTTAAATAGATAATATTTGAAGGAAGGAAAATTTTGTAAAGAAGTATTATAAAGTTGAAGAATGTTTTGTAATAATGATATAACATTCATAATATTTATTTGATAAGTGATGATAACTAAGATTTTCGCAAAATAAATTTTTGAAAGAAATTATTTGGGAAATATTTATATCATTTTAAAGTGATAATTTTGAAAAAGAAGGATATATATGCATATATATATATATATATATATATATATATATATATATATATATATATATATATTTAAAAAGAGGTTTTAGTTAGGTAAAAGTGATATAGGAATTGATGAAAATACTTTGAAATTTGGGATTAAATTAAGGTTAAAGAAACCGATGTAGTTTTTATAATGATTTTCACTAAAAGGATGAATCATGTAAATTATGGTTTTTGGAACAAAATTCAAAGTTAAATATTTTGAAATGAGTTGATATTTACTTAATTTAAAAAAAAAACTGAAGTGTGATGTTGATTTTGAAGAGTAAATTATAAGTTGATGTTTTGATATTTTGGAGATAAATAAATATTTGGTAAATACATAAGAATTTGTTTAAATATTAGTACAATGGTTTCGTATTTCTTTGTATGATGAAGATTTTTGGGATATACAGAAATTTTGTTTGGTTGTACAAGGGTCCATGTCTTCCAAATGGGTTCACTCGAACCCATAATCAGTGATTATGAAGCAACGGGCAAGGAAGATAATTTTATTCTTATGTAAGCAACCAATGAAAGGTTTAATCATTAATTTTGTATTACTCTATATTTATACCTGACGGGTCAATGTATAACGACCCTGACTCGACCTTTGAAAATCGGTACCCGTAATTCACTTATACTTGAATGTCGCAGATTCAAAAGTCGAATCTGGCTCGCCGGAGCTTATAACACATTAAGTATAACAACACAGCGGAAGAAATGAATGAATGAATATATCATTGATATATAGCAGTATTTGAAACAACACATTTGATACAACTGACTATCAATATATCAAAGATAGATACAAGACAATAACAGAGACAAGAGCAGCGGAAAGACAATGTCTTCAATGCCAAACTCCAAAAAAAAATCCAAATACTCGAAGACTTTCACATCCAAAACCAAAAGCTTAAAGATCTCCCATCCAAAAACTTGATCCAACAACGATACTGATGTGAAGCAACTCGGTCCAAACGTGATTGCCAAAATCCGAAGATTGAATGCTATCGAATCTACACCTACTATTCGATTATTTGAAAAACCCAACTCTAGACTGACCGTGTGGAAAATTGTGGGCATCCAGAGTTTAGGAAGGGAACAATAAACTCCGGTTCAGTCATGGGATCGGTATGAGCAAACAAAAACAATTTATCTTTAAACAAATAACAAAAGAATTTAAAATTGAAATCCGCAATGCTTTTAGGAAAATGAGACTACCATAAGGCCTTCCGCCACACACACCATGCAAACGCAGAATTGGAGGAGTTTCTCCTTATAATAGTCAAAAATGCTTGATACGCGAAAACCATTTGATATTATTATTAGTGCATAGTGGAAAACATTTGCAAGCATAATACTAATCTTAGCCAACATAGACATTTCGAACTATGCCTACTATAGCTACCATCTAAACAGTGGGGCGCCACCATAAGTAGATGGCAGGTTATACAACTAAAACCATACAAGGCGTGTATTGGAGATTGGATTTCCAACAAATGGTTAGGCTAAGGAACTTCCTATTGCCACATGGGAACGCCTCTGGAGGGACGTCCCGAGAACCTACCCGGCCCCTGCCAACAGAAGGCCGGCTTCCTCCCTGCCCGAGAGTAACACCTAAAGATATGCCATCCCCTGTCATTTGCGACCTTTATCCGAGGTACCTCAATCACAAAGCAACATCACACGGTAATAAATATACAGTGTCCACATGAGTTAAGTATTTGGGCTCCATACCATGATACCACCCTTTTCCAGAAGGAATGGACATACCCTAGGGGCCGACCCCTGTAATCTTGCCACATCTTTCCTGTTTCGACCATTACCAAGCTGTGAGGTCCTGATGCAGTCTCGTCTACAAAGCTACGCTATTTCACAAAGCCATGCTTCGATCAACAAATGATCAGCATCACTTCGTATGCCACATTACCAAATTGGGAATGTATCACTAGTAACCATCAACTACATAACCTCTTAGCTCGTACATCTCAGAGAAGGGTGTTAAGATAAGAGAATAAATTTTTGCCACCAAAAAGAAATGTATTTGATAGAAACCAGCTTTACATATCAAAGTGTAATGTCAGACACACATCCAAACAAGTCTGTTTCGGGTTCGAACAGAACCACAGGCACTTCCAAAGAAGCCCTTGCAAATCTGGATAATTCCTAATCACATCTGGACTTCCTATCACATATGGAGATCTCTATACCGGGGCCATTCAGTGCAGGAGACATTCGACGGGTTATCCTTTCGCTTTCGAAAATATCCGGTCTTCACCACCGGTCTTCAAATGTTATCCTTAATGTCATAGCATTATTTGGAATGGGTTATATGACACAAAGGTCCTCTCCTGGCTAAACCGAATAATGAGCACAATATTTAAAAACATATGGATATGGGATTTTAGTTGAGTCACAACTTATTACCCAAAACTTTTCTTCAAAATGGTTTAAACAAATTCCCATTTACAAATCTTTTAAAAAAAAGATTTAATTCACAAATTGTACCAATATTTCACAAACATTCCCAAAGAATCAATTTATAGCTTTCAAAATTATTTCCAAAGATCCATTTATAACTTTCAAAACAACTCACATTTCAAATCTTTTATATATAAATGATACACCATTTAAAATCCCCTTTGATTTCAAAACAAAGTTTAACAATCTTTCATAAAAGTTCATTCATGGCTTTCAAAAACAATTCACAATTTCATTTCAAACTTGAAATCTTTTGAAACAAATTTGAAATCCTTTCTTTATACGAAAGCTATTATTATTTGAAAACAAATAGTTTTCGTTTTGGAAAAATCCAATTATATTTGCAAGAGTTAAAACCCTTGAGTTAAATTCAAATTCCCAGACCAATACTTTCAAAATGGTTTAACCCATATATAACTTGTATAACATCTTTAAACCATAGTTTCCAAACATAGAATTCAAATTCAAATTTTGAATTCAAATTTAAATCAAATTATTTAAATTTCATAACTCAATCAAGTTATTCAAAATAACTTTTATTTTTGAAACTCCTTTTCAAAAGCTTTCAATTCCAATTCCAAAACTATTTTGGATTCAAAAATTCAATCCTTAAAATCATTAAAAAAAACTGTGACTTAACCGATTTCCTCGTTCAATCCATATTTGTGTGTGTATGGTGTAGTCCAGGGGTTTTACACAATAGTGCAACAACATCAATCATCACATCACAGATTAAAGCACATCAATATCGATAAGTGGTATAATCTATAACGCTTACCTTTATTCACAGATTCACAGATAAATGTATTACGGGTAAACAGAATAAATAAATAAATTGCACACAGCTCAATTCACTGAACAGAATATTACAATCCAGAGATAACAATAAATTTAAGGCATTTCATACAATACAAACATTCATAAGCAATCCAAGCATACAATAATCATTTATAAACAGGATTAACTAATTTTTTTTAATCCTAAATTAATTCAATTTCTATTAATTACTAATGAATTAATTACTCAATCCTGATTCATTAATTACAAATTATTTAGTATTAATTAATTAATTAATCCTTAATTATCCATCTTAATTAATTACCCTTAATTAATGAATTAGTCCTTAATTAATCACATTAATTAAAATTAACCTTTAGGTTAATTACATAATTAATTAACCCTTAATTAATTATCATTTAATTAATTATCCTTAATTGATTAAATTAACTAACCCTTAATTAATTAATTATCCCTCAATCATTTTTATTAATTAATTAACCTTTAATTAATTAATTATCCTTAAATTAATTACCTTAATTAATCACATAAATTAACTATCTTTTAATATAGTTATTCTTTGACCACTTGGTTAATCAACCTTTATTAGTAATCAAAACTTCTAAATTACTTTCATTAAATAATTATCTTCAAGTAATTAATTACCCTTTAATTACATATCATTAATTAATCTTTTAATCACCCGATAAATTTTAAAAACAATTAACTTTTAAAATATAACCTTAAAGATAAAATTTATTATTAGCCTTTAGATTAACTCAAATCCTTACGTTAGTTAAAACTGAAAAACATTTCTTAATTACACCATTTAATTTATTTTAAATAAACTTGGAAATTAACTTAATTTATTCAAGTTAAAAATAAATTATCAAACTCTTATTTATCCAAACCTTTAAATCAACATTAATTTTTTTAAAGTAATTTATTTTAAACATTCAAATTAAAAATTTAAAACTCTGAAACTTGTTTGAAAGTTTGATAAGTACTTATACTTAGAAAACTTATTTTCCAAACCCGAGCTCAACCCAAAGGAAACCCGAGACAAAACTCGAGTAACCTCCCCTACTCCACTACTTCGAGCCTAACGCGAGATTATCCCTTAACCCAACCCGAGGCAACTGCCCTCATTCATAGTTTTTTCCTTTTGAAAAGTTGTTTTTGTTTAAAATTTGAAAACAATTACCCATAGTAACACACACGTGAATTACCCGAGACAATGCTCGAGTAAACAACCCAAATCTCCTGAGTTCACCATCGAGCTCCTATCTTCTCCTCCTTCCACCATTACAAATCACGACACTGGTACCACCATGTGCACCGTGCACGTGTACGTTCAATTGCCAGAGCTTCGATCGTTGCCGTAGCCACCATCATGTCGGCAATGACATCGTCAATCGTCACGATGACTTAGAAAATTCGAAAACACATCAATACAAAATCAAGCCATTTGAACAAAAATCTGGAGCCAACCAAGTTAACGAATTCTCGCCACGACGACGAATCTGACTCCGACCATCCATGCCGCTTCGACCAGAGATGCGCCAAAGTCTCCGGCTCCAGTTCCCCCTGTGCGACTGACCCAAAAGCGTTGACGACGCCACAGTCACCACAGAAATCACTTCGAACCAAATACGATTTCAAACCCTAAATCAACTCTGCCTGAACTCCACAGTGAACTAGAATTCATACGAGCATTTTTCTGATAATCACCTATCCTCCAGCCATCACCTGCCTCAATCACGACGAGTATAAGTCTGCCAATCGACGACAATGGACAAATTTGACTATTCCGTTCAAACCTAGTTACTCGATCATTATAAAATTAAAAATTATAATTTTATCACCAAAATTCATCATATTCTAGTGTGAACCTAATTATCAAGTTAAAACATAAATTTAAGAATATTGATTTCCTAGTTTTAAAAAGTTTACTGTAATTTCCTTTCTTTCCAGTAAAATAATTTACTGATTTTTCTTATAAATATTTTTAAAATCTTATTAGGTCAATATAAACAAGTTTTCTTTAAGGATTATAGCTTAACATCAATTACAGGAAGAGATGTTGAATTTTTTTCTTGTTTCTGAACCCTGTACATTTAAACAGAGGCCTGAGTGCCTGTTTTATAGACATGCACATCAATTTTTGCACATATATAAACAAATGCAGGCAGATTAACACAATATACAAGCATATTCAACTCATCACTTCAAATACAATTCTAGACATTAAGAGATTAAAACAAGGTCAAGTGGTTTGCTCACCTGGAACCATGAAGCAAAGAACTAAACCGAGGATAGGTTTCTGGATTTTCTTTTTTTTATAAATCTGGATATTTGAATTATTCTCTTTGAACTTGTACTTGATTTTTAGCTTGTTGAAGTTGTTTGAACCTGATTTGCATTTTTAATTCATCTTGCTTTTGAATTTGACTTGCTTGCTTCTGAATCTGAACTCGCTTTGCTTTAGATCTTTGAAAGCAGGTTTTGCAAACTGAAGTTTTGATTTTTTAGTTCCAGGTTGAAGCTGAAGTTTTGATTTTTTAGCTTGTTGAAGTTTAGATTTTTTAGTTCCAGGTTGAATTTGAGTTTGTAGTTGTTTGTTTACATCAAATTTAAGAGGATCTGAAACTGGCTTGTTACTTGAATTAGCCTAAGCTTTAAACTGGTTTGAATTTGAAGTTCGTTTTAGATCTTCTTTTGAACTGTTTTTTTCTTTGAATTTTTTTTCTTTTTCTAGTTTGTGACAATTGAAAAAATAGCCTGGTTATTTCTTTACTTCACAATATTCATGTTTTTTCTTTCCTTTTTCTTTTTTTTCAAATCTTAAGAATATTTTGTTTTGCCACTTGTCTATTGTATTAACACTTGTTAAATCTATATTTTACTCATTAAATATTTGTCAATACATGGATTATTTAATTTACAATTGTCAAAATTACATATTTTTATGTTTTACCCCTTTGTTTTGTTAATATGAAAACAATTTGTGTTTGAACCTTCTCTTTATTTATTTCCATATGTTTATATCTTTAAATTTATAATTACACAAACAATATTTATTCATTTTAGAAGAAAATGTATTTCAAATCTTATTATCAGATCTTATTTAAATTTTTAAATCCGTAGTTATATCTCACATTATAAATTACAAACCAATTTTAAACATATATGCTTTCTTATTAATTTCCAAAGATACGTAAAATTTAGAACTTTTTGTTAATTCTTATAATTAGAAAATAAATTCCTTTTAGTATAAATTTATAGAATTTTCAAATCCAATATGTCTTATAAGATTTTGAATTTCAATTCCAAGATTCAATTAAAAATAAATTTATAAATATAACAAAACATATCTTTTATAAATATAAATATTATATTCATTCCCAATCTATAAATATTTTCCTAATATTTATTTTGTATTTGAATTTTAAATTCAAATTCCAAATTATAATCTATTTATAAAATATTTACTTTTGAATTCCAAATCAAAATTTTATAAAAAATCAATTTATTATATTTAATATCTTTTGATATATATTCATTCAAAACTTCAAATTAATCCACAAATAAATTTATAATAAAAATATTATTCAAAATATTTATTTTCTGAATTTCCAAATTAGAAATTCTATTTAAAATCACATTTGTATATATTAATACTAATAAACAAATATCTATTTACTTTGGAAAATACCAAATTAATTCACAATTTAAATTCCAAAAAGTAAACTAATTTCCAATTTATATTTGCTTGAAAAACGGGAATGTTACACGATGCATATCACTATACATGCTGGCTCGGAATAGTAGCAATAGAGCATGGTATAGAATGAATTGATGATTGTTTGTGTGCATTTGAATGTTAATAATAAATATTATAGTTGTGCTAAAAGTTATTAGCTTAGTTATAACTTTTCTTGTAATGAGAAATTTTTGAATGCAATTTTCTTAAGGGGGAGTCTGTAACAACCCGATGTTAAAAAGCAATTAACTAACACTAGTAATTGTGTTCTCATTTAAAATGGATTTTATAATTTCATTGCGAATGATTCTGAATTTGCACGAAAATATTAAAATCCGATAATGTAGTTTTTATGGGAAAATGGGAATTCGATGAAAAATCATTTTTGTGACAAACGTCTTAAAGTTGCGAATTATTGATAAATGGGTAATTTAATTATTGTTGAGAAATGTTGATATTTTAAGATTAAAATGATTAAATGTATATATATATAAGTTTGTAATGTTTTTATAAATTTAGTGAAGAAAATAAATATGATTTGAAGTTTATTTTTAGAAAGAAAAGAAATTTAATTTTATTTAAATGCGGAGTTCTGTAATTTATTTAATAAGTGTATTCAAAATGTAATTTAGAACTTATTTAAGTAAAATATTTTAAAATATGGAAATAATTTTTTTAAGCTGTAAATAATGTTGTATGCAAGTTAAGAAAAATAATACTATTTACTTTAATTTATTTTGGGCTCAAAATGTGAATGAATATATTATTTGAAATGAAGTATATTTGTGGTGATGACTTTCATATAGGTTAACTTATTTTAAAGTCCAAAGTCCATTAAGGCATTGTCTAAACTTTTCTAAATTCAGAATTTTCCCTTGTCTTTTTGAAAATAATTTGCATTGGTCGCTATTTTCATCTTGAAGCATTCTTCTTCATGAAAGCAATTTTGAAACCCTTCAATACCTTTTTCCAAAATCAAATAAAATGAAATAAAACCCTAAAATTTCCCAAATTAAAGTAATGCCACCTTAACACCAAAACACCATAATCAAAATGAAAATGTTAGGATTTTGCTCAAGTTTTGAAGTCAAGAAACTTTATGGTAAAAGCTTGAAGATGAGAAAGAAAAGGTTAGAGAAGAGTTTTTGTGCTCTTAAACTCAAGGTAAATGAGTTCCACTCACTAAACTATGATCCAGTACATTTTATATAGTGCATTGCCTTTGGCTGATCTTGGTAGCAGTCCTTAATTTGTTGTTTCTCGGTTGTTTGCTCACTGATAATGAGTAAATACTTCACCCCATTCATTATCAACAAATCCAACTTCATTGTAGTAGGATTTTGAATTTCAATGTGTTGTATTTGAATGGTTAAAATTGTTGTCTGAAGGTGCACTGATATTGGGTTTAACAAAGGGAGGAGTCCATCCAACCAATGGCGAGTGAAGGAGGTAAACCTGGAGCAACACGCTCTAGGTTTGACACTAGTAGTCGACCCCCTCCTCATGAGCGGTTGATCGCTCATGAGAAGGTGTTGATCGATGGTGGTTGACCTAGGAACTTGTTGCTCCAGGATTTGTTTGATGCATTATAAACAATAAATTTTAATTTTTTTTAAAATTTAATAAAAATATGGTTTTGAAAATAAAAGATTGAAGATTTGTAAATACAAAATTGTTTATGAAAATGTTTTATTTAATATTAATTATTGATTATTTAATCTAGATATTGCATGCTTAAAGAAAAATGCAATTTTTGATTTTTAGTAAATCTATAAAATTCTAGAAAAATATTAATTAGTCTCTAATTGTTATTTTATAATTTTCAAAGTATATTTCATGAATTTTGAAGATAATCTAAAGTTACATTAATACATTTTATGGATTTAGAATAAAAAGAAATTGATTTGATATTATATATTTAGTATAAAAATTGTATTTAATTATAGAAAACTTTGAAATGATGGTTGTTAGTTATATTTGATTTTGCAATCTATTTTTATGGTTTTGAAGGATTGAAATGAGATTCTTACAGTTTTTGGTGAGTATTGTATTATCATTTAGATATAAAAAGTTGAGAAATCAGTGTTTTAACTATGTAAAATCTATCATTGTTTTTTATTAACTATAGATATGTTTATACTAATAAATATACCTACATATATATTTATATATATATGTGTGTGTGTGTGTATCATGTTAGCATTAATTCTTTGTAACGAGAAATCTGTATAAACGGATTAGTAATACCATCTAGAGTGGGCATTTCGGTAATATCTTTCTTGATATTCTTTGGACTTGTTATATAGAATAATATATGTAAGTGTAAATCGACATTAAACAAACGTACGAACATCGCTGGGTGGTATGGGATGCATGTGTTGATATTTGTCTAATTGCTTTCTATAATAAAAGTCACTCGTTAGGGTCAAATCTATGGGGTGTTATATATAAACGATGATGCAAACTAAGAGTGAGTAGGCAAAGAGCCATAAGTGCATCTATATTTTGTATGTATTTCTATTATTCAACCTGGAGTAAACCAGATTGGCTAGTATCCATCCTAACAGCCCGATTGCACGTTCACTCCAAGAATCTATGGCACCTTTTTGGTGTATATAGTTGAGAGCTAATGCGTTTGTGTTACTTAGGCCAGTAGTAATTGCATGAGCAATAAGTCTTACATGTAAAGGGTTAGTTACCATTGGAGCACTTGCAAGGTCATGACCATTATATAGTGTTGGCTTACATTTGATGGATATGAGGGCCCAATGGCTGTTGAGTTAAAACCGATGATCGTAGGAGTAGTGCTAAGAGCGTATGAGGAAGGCTCCTGGAGCAGGCTAAGAGTTGTCAGTCTCCCATTTAGTTATTATTGATATAGAAACTACTTATTCATTTATATGAGATTGTCTTGTATATGGTTGAGAGTCGATTAGATCATTTGTTATAACCGATACTAATATGGATAATTTTGGTGCTGAGAGCATATGTGGCTGAGATTCCATATGATTATCTAGAATAAGGAGAGATGAGTAGATTATTGGAGGTTTGAGAGACCATATGATCATTTTATTTGTTGAGATTCAAATCATCTACTATTAGGTTAAAAGTGCAGATGACCATTACATGATTATCAATCTCTTGTTTATTTATGTGTTATGTGCACATGAAGTTGTGTAATCTTATATACATCAATTGTATTGCTATCGAGGATAGCTAGAGATACCAAGAGTTTGTAGTTTGGACCTTGTACATATTTTTATGGTAATCTGAGAGATGATGTAACATCCCACCTTTTCAACCCTTAAAAGTTAACACTAATGCGTCCACGATATTAATGTGCTGAGCTTGCAAGTGCCGAAAAGATAGATTGTTAGGGATAAAGAAAGAAACGATTGAATAGAATCTCGCATCATAATGAGAAACATATAATATATAATAGAACTTTACAAAAGAAAATTTTAACTTTATTATACACCTATCCGTCAGAGCAACTAATCAACCAACAGCCTGAACAGTTATAGTAATCCATCCTCACAATTGCTGCTAAATTAATAATTAATGCAGCGGAAATAAAATATACATGAATAAACTTGGAGGCATCCAGCTCATCTTCTCAAGCCCACGTATCCAAAATGAATCTGTAAATATGCTTGATTTGACCCGTGCATTATAATAAATAACACACGGATGAGTCTAGTAAACCAGTGTGAGAAAAACACACCTCGATTGAATATAATAT
Organism: Allium cepa; assembly: GCA_030765085.1. Taxonomy (NCBI): domain Eukaryota; kingdom Viridiplantae; phylum Streptophyta; class Magnoliopsida; order Asparagales; family Amaryllidaceae; genus Allium; species Allium cepa. The sequence continues at coordinate 251,007,431 of CM060937.1, read as the reverse complement.
TAAAAAAATATATCATAAGACCATGCTGCACACCTACCGTATGGTAACAAATACATTTCTATAGGAAATCCTTTGGTATAATAATAATGTCAATGTTTAAAATAAATATTGAATCATAGTCAAAAAATTTACATCAATCAAATTCCAGCATAATAGTTATACAACCAAGTTTGAAGGCTCGTATTGTAAAGTGGATTCCAACTATGAAAGGGTAAGGGTCTACCCATTGAATTTGTACACCTCTAGAAAAAATTACAGTAAGCTACAACATGTTGCGCCTTTGCTACTCAGGACTGGCCCTACCCCTTACTGGATAGCGTCGAATATGGTCACCCTTTCGGTTAATCAACAACCATAATGGGCCTCGAAGCATACATAAATATCGACTCTAGATAAGGAATGTTCATACCCTAATGGGAGCGACCCAATTAACCTTGTGGCATGTGCCTACTTTAGTCATTTCCCGGTTGATGAGGCTTGAGGCTACTGTGAGAAATGTGGATTACGGATCTTAAGGTTAGAATTAACACTATAGGGGGTGAATAGTGTTTAAAGGAATTACTAATTCTTTTTGAGTTCATATTAATTTGAACACAAATGTATGCAATATTTAGACACAAATAGGATCACAGAATCAAATACAGATGCAGATATAAAGTAAAAGCAATAAAGGAAAGAATACACCGAATTTTATACTGGTTCGGAGTTACCCTACATCTAGTCCCGTAACACAAGTACGGATTTCCTTTCAAAATCAATTCTTATAATAACACCCTCGATTTTAAGGCCATGAGGTACACCGCTCCAGATTCACAATCCTCTGGGTAGAGATACTTGATTTTACGGGCAACAAGTTCACACGATTGATTTTCAGGCTACAATCACACCTTTTCTCGCTCGATTGATTACAGAGAAGTCTATAACTCTAAATAGCACTAGGATCTTGTTGAGATAGTGATAGAGAATCAAACCAGAGATGATCTAGTAAGATTCAATGGTGATTTCGGCAGAGTAATGTTAAAAATGTATATAAAGAAGTGTGGAAGAAGAAGAGTAGTGAAATCAGAGAATATATATATATATATATATATATATATATATATATGAATGTAAATTCATTTAAAACAAACCCTATTTGTAGTAGAACAACAACCATGTCCATTCGTGAAAGGATATGACGAATAGACACTTCCTTTGAAATTCAAACTTTTGAAATAAACTGCCACCTTGTCGACAAGGGTTCCTTGGGGTTGTCGACATGCCTAAGTTATTTTTGGTAATTTGTTTTTCTTTGAAAATAACTTCTATCTGGTATTAAAACTATTTTAAACTTTATAAATATACTTAAATATAATTACAATACACAAATAAGTATAGAGAATAATATTTTGGTATATATAAAATTTTACTATAATTTTTATTTAAATCTAAGTATAAATATTAAAAGTTAAATATATTATAATTAAAAGATAGTTTAAAATAAAGGATAATTTGATATTGAAAATAAAGATTATTTTGATGCTAAAAGAATTTTAAAGCCAGGATAGATGTTTTTGATTTTAAAAAGGAAGATTTCGTAATCAATTTGAAACAAAATATAATTTTGTAAAACATTTGAATAAAAATTAGTGGATACAAAATAATGTTCCACTAGATTTTTCGTAGGTTCCATCCTACCTAGGGTTCCATCCCTTCAACGGGCTCGAATTGGATTCCGTTCCACGAGTAAAATGGAATTTAAGATGTCAGTGCTTTTCTAGGAGTTTTAACAAAATTCATAACTAAATTACTTATATTGAAATCTTGAACTCTTGATAATCTTGATACTCATGAGTTTTGAATCTTGATATCTTCAATCTTGAGTTTATCAGTTCTTGAATCTCTATACTGTACAGTCTTCATTCTTTGGTACCTGTATATATATATATCCTGCATATACATATATATCTAAACAATAATGTTAGTATTTATATTTTATAATCTTATTCCAAGGTTGTTGCCATCAAAACCATCTTCTCAAGGACTAACAATCTCCCCCTTTTTGATGATGACAACCTTTGTTTATAAAATATTATTTCTATCCTAATAACTTGCCCTAAAACTAATTGCTCCCCCTTAATCTATGCCTAACTATCCTATTTTATACTTCTCCCCCTCTGTCATCAACAAAAACAAAGTTTGAATCTATACAACTCCCCCTTAAACTAATACTATATGACATGTGATTATAATGGTAGTGTTATCATAAATAATCAACACTTAATTCTGAAACTAAAACTTAGCCCTTAATTACTAACTATCCTAACTAAGAATCCATATATGATAAAACTTATAATAGTGATAATGTGAGAATTCAAATATAAGAACACAAATCGTTTATTAATTATATATTGTTATATTTATATTTGCGTAGAAAACGTAAGTAAGATCATATAACGATAAGAAAGAGAGAAAACAAACTAATGTGTATCCTTGGCAATGGGAGATCTATGAACCGAGCAATTTGGGTAGTGGAAACAGAAATTTCCACGTTGTTCGACAAGATTTTCATCCTTGTCAAAGCACAGTTCGCCAACGCAAACAACTTTGTCATCATATTCAGCATGCTCTTCTTCCTTGAGGGCTTCTTCTTCTTCTTCCTCGCTGTCCTCTTGCACTTGAAAACATGAAGATTCTTCATCAATCAAGATGGGATTGGCGTGATTGTCCATTAGAAATTTTTTCAAGTTTCTAAGAATTTTGCCTTGCCGTTCTTATTCTTTGGCCATTCTGATTTGCACTACTTGAATTTCAGTCATAAGTTGTCAGTGCATCCTTCAAAGAAACCTCCATTTTTATCACTCATGCAAGCGTAGTTCGTTGAAATGGTCCAGTAGAAGGAGAAGGGAACGAAAATGTTGAATTTTTAATTATACTTGTTATTTATGTAACAACCCTGTATTTTGTGACTTATTTTTTTGTATATTTTAATTATTTTAATTGAATTTTTGATTTAAAAACTTATTTTATTTATTTTGAATGATAAACTTTAGTTTTGATATGAATTATCATTCCAAAGCATGACTAAAAAGAATATTTTCCAAAAAGTGAATTTTTGGTCAAAATAGTCAAACATTGACTTTTAATTTAAATTTTTAAAAGTTTGAAAATTTAAATTTTATCTTTTATTATGAAAGTACATAAAATTTTAAGAACACTGCTTTTTGTTTCGTTGGAAACGGTTGTAAATTGTGAAAGTTATGTATATTTGAATATTGAGTGTAATTTGTTTATTCTGCAATTTTGTTATTTTAAATAGTATAAGTTTTACTTTTCTTTGTCATATTTATTGTAATTTGTATTGATATGTTATTTTATGTATGTTTTTGTCTTTTAATATTTTTGAAGTGAGGTAGGAATTTTTCTAGAGCTAGTAGTATTTTTCTTGTAATTTCCGTGCCCTGTTTTCAATTTTTAAACATTTTTTTAGTTCTTTTCTATTTTTCTCCAATTTAATTATTTATTTTATTTTAGAAATGATAAATAAATTATTTTATTTCAAAAATTTTCTTTAGAATATTTTTAAAATGAAGTAGATATTTTTCCAAAGCCATTGATGTTTTAATTGTAATTTTTGAACCCTGTTTTTAATTTTTAAGCAATTTCCTTAATTCTTTTTATATTTTCTTTAAATTTAATTATATATTTTTATTTTATTTCACTTTTTTTCTGCTTTTAGATGTACTTGCTGAAGTTTATTTTGTTTTACTTGATTTAAAAGAAAAGGAAGTATGGAAGGTTTTAAAAGCTAAGAAACGTAAAGTCGTTTCACCATTTCTTTTACCGTTTCTTTTTCAATCAATACATCAATTATTTTGGCCGTTCCTTATACTATCTTCAGCTGAATTCTTTTCTTCATTTTCACGAATTACCAAAGCTTCTCAACCCTAAAAAAAAATCATGGCCTCCATCTTGCAAAAATTTGGTAAAATCTTCTTCTCTTCTCTTGTTTTCTAGTTTTTCTATGTGATTTTGCAACTTGTTCTCTACTTCATGGCTCCACTTCTCCTCAACCAGATCTAGGCTGACCTCCACCTCCTCCTTCTCTAATCAACCACCCCTCTAGTCCATCACCATGACCAGGCCGAACCCACCTTAGCAAGAGACAACACCAAAAATGCACAAACCCATCACCTATTTACATAAATCGAGCCTAGTTTGCTAGCACCACCTTCTACAACCATTAGCTGCCACTTCCACCACCCACCTCTGACCTGACCTCCACCCTCTTCCACATCACCCACCACCACTTGGACCTACTGGCCATTCCCCTAGAGCCTATGGCCGAACCCATTTATAGCATAGAAGTGATGAATTTGCCTTGTAGTTGTTGTTTTGTTGCACCTATGTCCATCCACCTTTGCACCATTACTTCCAAGCTATGGCCGACCCATATGAGCCCAAGACCTGATCCTAACCCACTCCTTAGACATGTATTTCAGATCTATAGTTGAAGCATAGGCGGTAGAAAGCAAGTGCAAAAACTTTGGCTTTGTTTTATGCATTTAATTCTAACATTGTTTTATTGAATTTGGGTTTGAAAACTTATGTTATTTGTTTGTTTTGTTTGAATGTTTGCAAGGCTATTAGCCATGTCTCTCCCACATTCATATCATCATCATGGCTGACAAAACGAACCCCTTAGTCGAGCTTTTGAATGGTTGTAGCAAGGTCAAGTTATCTTGTCTTTGTTGCCTTTCAATTTATTTCAATATATTTTGGTTGAATATTCATAAGTTATATTGTCTTGGTTTGGGGTTGTTTACAAGATGATACTATTTCTCTCCACTCAAATCAAAGGTCATGCCTTCTGGATCCGTTGTGTCATTCTAGTTGATATCTCCAGCAAAAAAAAGTGAGTATTTCTCACCAGACATTATGTACTTATATAAGTAGTAAATCGACACCCTGTGAATCTGTAGAACTATATTAACATGTTATAACTGCTTATATTATTATCATATGATGTTCACACCTGTTATTACACCTGTTATATCATATATTACTATTATTTCATGCTATTCTGTATATTTTATCAGTTTATCACACTGCAAATTCCCTGTAAATTAGAAATCACTATGGGTTGAAATGATACATACCCAAACGGACTTTAGAGTAAGGGAAAATTGTTATGGACTGAAATGATAGGCCTGAATGATTTTCAATTTATTTCATTTACTTGGGACTGCGGGTTTGAAATGATAAAACTCGGATTTTCTTTGTAAATTATGGGTTGAAATGATATATTACCCGTATCACTTTACCTAGCGTAGAAAATTATATACAGACCCGTAGTTAATATATGTTTTCTAAAAATTTTAAAATTATTTTAGAAATGTAAATATTAAAGTATTTTGATTTAAATCTAATTAAAAAGGATTTATGTAAAATATTATTGATTTTCTGAATAATTGTAAGTAAAATGAATTAATGAAAAGTTAGAAAATTTTGAACGTAAGTTATTTTGGAAAATTTGATTTAATTATAATTGGAAATTAAATTGAATATGAAATTATCATAAATTTATGATAATTTGAATTTAAATGAATTCAAAGTGATTTTATATCATACTAATGATTTTTAATAAAGTTGAAATGTGAAATGAATGAATACTTTAAGTTGAAATTTTGAAATATAACTAAATTGGAAATTTATGAAATTGACTTAAAAGAGAACTTTTAGTTAAGTAAATAAAAATAAAAATAAGTTATATTTGAGAATTTGAACTTAAGTGTTAAGTTGAAATTTAATGCAATGAATTTAAAATTGAACATTGCAATTTAATAAGTGAATTATTATTAAATCTTGATTTTTGAATGGAGATTTAACTTTATAAAATCATGAACTTGAGGAAAATTAAACGATGTTTATTAATGTGAAAATGTATGATTTTATGAGTTAAAAATGTTTTAAACAAAAATTATAATTGGTTGAGAAATTATATTGAATATTTGAAGTTAATTGACTGCATTTTTGAAATGCTATTAATTACAATGTAAATGAAATTACAGCATTTGTAAATGCTGTAGTTGATGATAATGAACTAAAAAGCTAAATTGAATTAAAAGCTATTATAGCAATTTTTGTGAGTGCTATAATTTTTGAATTTAACTAAGTTTATTTGAAATTTAATTAAACCCTATTACAACATTTTAAAATGTTGTCTTTTGTTAAATTGAACTGTTTTGAATGTATCTTTCCGTAGCGTTTTCTAAATGCCACGAAAAGTGGATTTTCACTGTTTTGATAAACTTAAGTGAATAAATGAACTTTGGAAGTTGAAAATTTTGAAAATTTAATAATTTAATTATTGAACATAATAACTTCATTTTAATGATTAAAAATGATTTTTTTTTGATATAAACTGTTTTGAAATGTGAATTGAAATGGTATTTTAAATTGAATAAAATGAATAATGATTTGAAATGAATGTGGTTTTGATATTTTGATCTTTTTAATGATTGAAATGTGGTTTGAAAAGATATGATATTTTGATATATTAAAATGAATTGAAAATGGAGTTTTGAAAGATATGACATTTTGATATTAAAATAATTTGAAAGGAAGTGCTGAAAGATAAGATATTTTGAACGAAGTTTTGAAAGGTTATAATATTTTGATATATTAAAATGATTTGAAAGGAAGTTTTGAAAGGATATGATAATTTAATATATTGAAATGATTAGAAATGACTTGATATTTATTTTGATAAATATTTGAATCGAAAGATATGGTATGATGATATATTGAAATGGTTTGGAAATAATTTAATCTTTATTTTGATAAAGATTTGGGTTGAAATGATATTTTATTTTGAAGTATAAAATATTTTTTTTATTATTACTACGGGTATAATAACGATTGGTTGTTAAAGAGACCGTGATCGGATACTGTCTTATAGCCGGCCAATACCGAAAACCACTTTAACAACTGTGTACGCGGTGGAGATTCCAGAATGAAGTAGGATGGTGGAGAGGTTCTCGAGGTATATTATGTGGACCCAACTCCCGTGAGTTGGCATAAATGACTAAAACAGGAGCTATACCGGGCTACAAAAAGGGTCGCACCCTTTCATCGAGCATGCTCCACCGGAAACCATTCTATTACTTTTGTGATTCGATATGTGGCGCCACTTTGATTCGGGGGTATTGTTCGAGGTGGGCGGAAGCTGCTGGCTTGCCGTTGCCACCGGTCCGGGAGTGCAAACGGTGTATCCACCCTGGCATTGCCTCGCGTGCCGTGTCATCTCCTTATAGCGAGCCCACTACGATTTTGATTTTAAAGATCCGACCGCGTTAAGGTTCACCATCTCCTTAACGCTATTTTCTATATGATTATACTTTACTGATTATACACTACTGTATATAGCGCGATATACTACATAGTAAATAGTTTAGCGGATCCTTAGAGGATGGGCGGTCCCAAGCATCTTCTAAGTTAGTTGTACCTTTACTACAGTTCACTTGAGTTGGTTTACATTGTATAAGTATGTATGTCCTGACTCAAGTGTTTGTATTTTTATTTACGCTCGGGTCAGCCTGAGTTATTCACGGATTTGGATTCCGTTTTCTGGAGATTGGAATCGCTGGAGACATCTGCTTATCTAGTTTTATCTATTCCAGTTCTGTTGTTCTATTCAGCTTGTACTTGGTTGTCATCTTGAGACTTCTGTTGTACTTTATTTTCTTCTGTTGTATTTTATTTAACTCTGATATTTTTATGTAGTAGCTTCATGAACTACTATTTCTTCTACTTCCGCTGCATTTTAAATACTCTGTGTCTGTGATCTGTGATTTTTATTTACTGTATATTGTGTGGTTTGCCAAATTTTTATTTACAACGCGGTAGTTTGGGCAATTCAATTCCGGCATGAGTGTCTACCAATACACTTATAATGGATGCGAATGGTTGAAAATATCTGGTTGTTACAATTTATATTCTATATTTCAGTTATTGAACAAATACTTAATTCACTTCTTAATTTAGTAAATATAGATTCATTTAAGCTTTGTTAAGATATCAGCAATGTGATTCTCGGATTTGATATAATCGAGAGTAATTACTTCCTTACTTATATTATCTCCGAGAAAATGATGTCTGATATCAATATGTTTAGTTCGAGCGTTATGAGTAGGATTTTTGGATAAATTTATTGCCCTAGTATTATCACAATAAATTGGTGATTTTGAGATATTTAAACCAAAATCTTTTAAAGTTTGTTGCATATATAACTTGAGAACAAGCCAAAGCAGCAGAAATGTACTCTGCTTCGGTTGTTGATAAAGAAACTGTGTTTTGCTTTTTTCTATACTAGGAATTCAGAGAATGCCCAAAAAAAGTGACAAGTTCCACTTGTACTTTTTTGGTCTGATTTACAACCAGCATAATCAGCATTACAGTAAGATATTAATTCAAAAGAATCATTTTTAGGATAACATAAGCCATAACTAAAGGTGTGTTTAACATATCTTATGATACATTTTATAGCTTTTAAGTGGGTCTCTTTAGGTTGGGATTGATATCTTGTACAAAGACAAACACTATGCATGATATCAGGTGTACTAGCAGTGATATAGAGTAGTGATCCAATCATTCCTATATATAATTTTTTATCTACATCTTTCAAGAGATCTTCTTTACTTAGGTACTTATTGGTTGCCACTGGAGTGGGTTTTCCACTTGTAGTAGTCAAACCAAATTTACTAACTAGGTCTTTAGCACATTTTTCTTGACTGATAAAGATACCATTATCTAATTGTTTTATTTGCAATCCTAGAAAGAAATTTAATTCACCCATATGACTCATCTCAAACTCTTTTGTCGTTATTTCAGAAAATTCTTTATTCTTTTCAAAATTAGTTGATCCGAAAATGATATTATCTACGTAAACTTATACTAGTTGAATATCATTTTTATTTCTTTTAGTAAAAAGAGCATTATCTACTTTACCAATTTCAAAGTTTGATTGTAATAAGTAAGATCTTAGCCTATCATACCAGGCTCTAGGAGCTTGTTTTAGACCATATAGAGATTTCTTAATTTTGTAAACATAATTTGGTAATTTTTCATTTTCAAAAAGTGGTGGTTGTTCAACATATACTTCCACTTTTACAAATCCATTTAAAAAGGCAATTTTAATGTCCATTTGAAATAATTTGAAATTATTATGATTTGCAAAAGCAAGTAGAATCCTAATGGCTTCTAATCTTGCTACGGGAGCAAAGTTTTCATCACAATCTATTCCTTCTTCTTGACAATAATCTTGAGCGACTAACCGGGCTTTATTTCTAACAACCTCACCTTGTTCATTCATTTTATTTTTATAAACCCATTTAGCTCCAATTATAATTTTATTTTCAGGTTTAGGAACAAGTTCTCAAACATCATTTCCAGTGAATTGATTTAGTTCTTCTTGCATAGCCAAAATCCATGAATCATCAGTTGATGCTTCTTTTGGATTTTTGGGTTCAATAGTTGATATAAAGGCTACATTGCTCATTTTACTTAGTTAATTTCTAGTTGTAACAACAAATTGCATATCTCCTAGTACATTTTCTATAGGATGATCTTTTAAAAGTTTAATCTTTTTATTAGGATGATTAATTTCATTATTAGTTTCAGTTGACTCTTGATTTTGAGTGATTAAATCCTCTTTATCATTTGTATCTTCAAAAATTTTAAGACTTTCATCGAATGAAACATGCATTGTTTCTTCGCTGGTGTTAGTTCTTAAATTAAACACTCTGTATGCTTTACTTCTATTAGAATATCCAATAAAGATAAATTTGTCGGATTTAGGATCAAATTTATCTAAGTTATCTTTTGTATTTAAAATAAAACATTTACTTCCAAAAATTCTAAAATAAGATACCTTAGGTTTCTTTATATGAAGAAGTTCATAAGATGTCTTATCAGTTAAAGGTCTGATTAAAATTCTATTTAAAATATAACAGGCTGTAGCAATTGCTTCTGCCCAAAAATATTTTGGTAATTTACTATCTGAAAGCATAGTTCTCGCATACTCTTGAATCATCCTATTTTTACGTTCTACTACTCCGTTTTGTTGTGGAGTTCTTGGAAATGAAAAATTGTGAGTTATTCCCTTTTTATTGCAGAATTCCTCAAACTTCGCCACCATGATCACTACAGATGGTTATAATTTTTACAGAAAGTTAATTTTGAATCCTTTTTGTAAAGTTCTTAAATCATTCAAAAGTATCACTTTTATGTTTTAAAAATATTGTCCATGCAAATCTAGAATAATCATCTACAATTACAGAAACATATTTACTGTGATTTATTGATTGAATTTGAGATGGACCAAATAAATCAAGATGAAGTAATTCAAGAGGTTTTGATGTTGAAATCATATCTTTTAATTTAAAGGAACTTTTTCTAAGTTTTCCTAATTGACATGCATCACATAAACTGTCTCCTTTAAAATTCATTTTAGGGAGACCTCTTACTAGATCATGTTTTGACAGTCTAGATAGGAGTTTGAAATTCAAATGCCCAAATCTCTTATGCCAAATCCAAAGGTTACTTGTATTTACCAAAAGACATATGTTATCATTTGAAAATTTCATACTAAGAATATAAATATTATTTTTTCTAATTCCCTCAAATATTATGGTTGAATTATTATGTGACGCCCCACCTCTATACCCACGCTAGCAAAGAGTATTAATAGATAATACCGTCTGCTAACACGGAGAATAAGGCTCTTTAGGAGCGACCATCTATAGCCTTGCTTTAATTATATATTGAATACATCGACAATTGCCTTACCAAGCAGATCGACATATCCAATGAATACTTAAAACAAAACCATAGGTGGCTAGAGGATCTATCAGAACAGAATATAACAACTCAAATGCAATATACATCACAGAACAGTAAACCATCATATACACATACACTGATACATAGAGGAGTATACAAAATAATATATGTCAAGTGGTATGGCAAACCACAATACATAGACGAGTTCACAAGAATACATATCATAGTTACAACAAAATAGGACTACACAAAAAGTTATGACAAAAAGAAGCTAGCGGAGTAGTCCATGCGGAAGCAAAATAGGCTAAGTCCAAAAGCACCTAATCTGAAACATCTCGGTCTGACCCGAGTAATTAATACACGGGTCAGTCTAGCTAAACAAATCAGTTAGATAAACTAAACAACAATAAACCTGCAAAGTTACAAAGCATAACAAATGTCTCTAAAAGAGATAACACAATCATCTAACAAAAGATGAACATATCAAGACAAGCCTCATATCATTGGCAAGATAGATAAACAAAGGATACAAATATCCCAAAGAAATCCAAAAAAACAAATAACAAATACCCATAAGGTATACAAGTTCCACATGGTAATCGTTATACATCATGCTGCTCAAAAAGACCAACACCGATGGGCGATACCAAGGGAATATAATATCAATGAAACATATGATTGCTCGAGCTCAGTACTGTATAAACAAGGATCCATGAGCCCGAAGACTCCAAACCCAATATCACCCATGTGGCTCATAACGACCAACATAGAAAACGATACTACAGGGTGACAAACCCGAAGGCCAAACCCAATATCACCCATGCGGCTCATAAAGACCAACATCGGAAGCGATACTATAGGGCGACAAGCCGTAGTGGTGAAGGTCGAAGACCCAGTACTGGACACCACTAACTGGCGGAATGTGTCACAACTCTCGAAAAGGAATCTGAAAAGTGTTAACGTGCGTCCCATAACCACTCGTTCGCACTAAACAGTTTACTGTCCGTCAGTCACTTTCACACTCAAAGCAGTACAAAGTTTACCTCATATCATCGATAAACCAAACCCGAAGGTCAAAACGATCAATTGAATAGGTCGGGGATTAATCGGAAAGATAAACGCACAGATTCATGGTCCGTGTTTTTCCCAACCATTTAATCACCCTTCCACTTCGCTCGAAGTGCGAAATTGTGCGTGTGTTTAAATAGAATTTATAAATTGGAGAAACGACCTTTTAATATGATTAGAAAGATTATTTTATAAAAACCCGTGGATGAAGTCAAAAATAAGTTATCAAAGTCAAAGAGGCAATAACAACCACTAAGAACCAACATGAATCGATAAAATCTGGAAAACCAATCAAAACGAGCATAAATAGGCAAAACAGGGAAATAGGAGCTGATCAGTCGACTGAAATCCCTGTTCAGTCGACTGAAAATTGTCCAGAAAAATTTCGGGCTTCAGCTCAGTCGACTGAACAGAGGATCCAGTCGACTGAACCCAATTTCCTGCATTTCCTACTTATTACCAATGAAGTGCAAACTCTCCCAACTTTCAATCGGACGAGCACGGACGCTAGGGGTTTACGCCAAGCGGCTACCCAGCCCTATAAGCACTTCGATTCATCACCAAAAACATGATCAAAACATCAAAGTTAGGATTTCAAAGAATTGAACCCAAACACTAAAAATTCGGATATTCACCAATTCAATCCAAACTAAAATCAAGTGCATATGAACAAGTGCTAGGAATTCATACCCAACATCAATGGAATCAAGAGAAGTAGATGTGAGTTCAAAACTCACCTTTTCCCAAAGACAAAGAAGAAGAAGAAGAAGCTCAATAACAAGGAGATGACCAACTAATCTCTACTTCAACTCAACTAGCTTCAATCAAAGGATAAAACATATATTTCCCAAATTAGGTTTTAGGGAACTTTCTGAAATTGAAGAGAGAAAGAGATAGAGAAGATGAAGAAGAAGCTTACCAATGGCTTCCCTTTGATTTTGGAGCAAGATTATGAGCTAGCAAGAAGAACTAGGGTTTGGAGTTTCTAATTCCCTTTCCTTTCCACCATTTTCAGTTTTAGGTAGAGCTTTAGAAATAAGAATGAGAGAATGGAGAGGAGAGGGCTGAGTTAGAGGGTTTAGTTAGCTAGTGGGCTGAACTCAAACCCCAAAACCCAACTAGAAATAGTAGCCAATTTCAACTTACTCCAAACATATCGAAGCTTATACTCAAAAGATCGCAAACGACGTTTTGAACTCAATGGAAGTGGTCTTGAGACCCAATTTGACCGTTTGCAAAAAGTAATATTTCGGACCCAAAATACGACTAACGACGCTATACTTAAATAAATCATTTAAATATAAAATCGTTAAATATGCGGGTTGTTACAGATCTCCCCTCCTTACAAAATTGCGTCCCCGCAATTTCTAGAGACGATATTTGTAACAACTACATACATACAGCATTCAAAAGAAAAGGAAATAAGCTTGAGATGAAAAGACATTCTCACCATTTTAAAGCAAAGATAGAAAACCCGGATAGGATCGCTCGATAAACTCTCTGGTTTCCCAAGTACAGTCATTGGTATTAGCAGACCGTTGAACTTTAACGAGCGGCACGTCCTTGTTTCGAAGGTGTCGCACCTCCGTGTCAAGTACGCGCATAGGCTGCTGTACAATAGATAAGTCCGGTGAGACCTCAAGCTCTTGCAAATCAGGAGAAGAAATAACAGAATCCGACTCCCGAAGACACTTCCGAAGTTGAGAGACTTGAAACATGTCATGAATACCAGATAAATGAGCAGGAAGTGAAACTCTATAAGCCACAAGGGAAATACGTTCATTAATAAAAAATGGTCCTATATAACGAGGAGCCAATTTCCCAGTCATAACGAAGCGCATAACCCATTCAAAGGAGAAACACGAACAAAAACAAGATCGCCGATCGAGAACTTGAGAGGCTTCCTACGGTTGTCCGCGTAGGATTTCTGGTGACTCTGTGCCTCTTTCATTCTCAATCGAATAAGATCAATCTTCTCGGAAGAATCACGAACAAAATCTGGACCAAGAATAAGCTTCTCCCCAGATTCCAACCAATAAGAAGGTAACCAACAAGAAGGTGATCGACATGGCCTTCCGTATAAGGCTTCGAAAGGAGCCATACCAATACTAGACTGAAAATTATTATTGTAGGAGAACTCTACAAGAGGTAGGTGATTCTCCCAACTACCACAAACATGTCAACACAAAAGAATAACAGAATAAGAAGTTCACCATAAGGAGCACGAGAGGATAAGTCCGAACTTGCTTGCTCAGAGAATTCTATGGATTCCTAAGCTCAAAATAATTTGGAACACCGACGTGGTACAAACAATACGTCAAATGAACCAAAGCTCAACAAAATAAAGTACAACAAAACGTCCGATGAACTTGGTAAAAAGACCATTCCATTCGGACATCAACAAAGAAACAATCACTTGCTGCTTACAACTAAATGCATTGGCAACACGATCCCCTTTTCGAGAATTAAAATATCAAGATCATAAGATGCTAGGAACTCGAACCAACATTAAGTTCCCTATGAGAAAATAAAAATTTCAAAATTATGGTTGGTAAGGAGAGCAAAATCCCTCACCCAAAAGTAATGATGCCAAATACAAAAGGCGAAAACAATAGCCGCGAGCACTAGATCATAGGTGGCATATCTAGTCTCGGTAAGCTTTAATGGTTTAGAAACATAAGTGATAGCGCGTTCTCTTTTGCAAGGAAATGACATCCAAACCAACACGATTAGCTTTGGAACAAAAGATAAAGTCTTGGTTCCCTTTGGGAATCCCAAGAATAAGAGTATCGAAAAAGAGTTCTTTCAAATAATATTCTTCCTCGAAAAACTAAAACTTTCAAAATCACAATTATCTTTATGTAACTATTTTTCTAGAAAATTTTTCTTATTTCAAATCAATTTTTTTTGTGTCAAATTATCTCATCAAAGTGTTTAGGAGATTCCTATCGAAAACGTTGATCAAGCGCATCGACCAGAATTCTTAAAGCACTCAATGGGCAATACAATCACAAAACCATCTTCTATATGATAAAAATGTTTCTAAAAATTTTTGAAAATTCTCTTTGTTCGTTTTAAAAACAAAAATCCCATTTATACTTATAAATAACTCTTATGAAAAAGATTTGCAAAAATTTTAGATTGCTAATTCCATCCAAAATCAACAAATACAAAAATGGAATCATCGAGATATTCGTAGAATACTCGATTCATAAAATGGATGAAATGAGCTAGACAAACTGAATGACACAACAATCATTCATAAGAATTACAACGAGTGCGGAGAGCGGTAAGATCGAGCTAAAAACACCTTAACACTACAACAAAAGATTTGCTTGGGTGATAATCCTAAGACATGACCAGAAATACCAGAAAATTCTCAAACTACAAGAATGAGAGAAACAACACTTTCCTCATCATGAGGGCTTGAAGAATAAAATGATGAGATCAAATTGGAATCGAAATCATAAAGAAAATAGAAATCTGTTTAACAGATTGAAAATGTTGAGGATGAATAGTCCACTTGGGATATAGGATATGACTTCATAATAATTAATTCAATCCTTTAAAAAATTATCAATTCCGAAGCCTAAGTAACGCATAACATGCAAATTGGCTCGGAAAGAAAAATCACATAAAATAATCTCGATATTAATACAAGCAAATTAAGCATTGCGGACCCACCAATTCGGATTCGCAATTTTCAAAGAAGTAACCATACAAGAAACATCCAAAGATAAATCATCGAAGAGCTTCTTCGATATGGAAAAAAATGCGAAGCCCCTGTATCGAAGAGAACTCAAATACAATAGTCAAGAAATAAAATAGAACCTTCCTAAACAGATGGAGATGTACCTTTTCTCCAAGAAGAACCTCTAGAAGCATCTGTTATCTTTAGCTTGCCAGATAGAGGATTATTTGGAACAATAGGACAAGTGAAAATACGATGGTCTTCCTTCTTGCAATAGTGGCAGAAGAGAGGCATAGGGCAAGCTTGAACCATATGATCAGGGGAACCACAATTGAAACACTTCCGAGTGGAAGGTGTTCCAGCAGACTGAGACTGAGAATTAGATTCAATGGGCTTTTTCTTCTTGGAAGGGAAAATTTCCCGCTTATCCAATGGAAACTTCTTCTTGTTAGGGTTCTTGCGAATCTCAACACCATCCCCACAATCACACTCCTTCTCGAAGTCTTCGAGGTGAAGTGCCGAATCAACCAACTCCTCAAAAGAAAGCTTAAGCTGGAGCATTAAAGACTTCTTAAGACATTTCTTAAGACCAGATACAAACTTCAGATTCTTCCTATACAAGGTGCTAATGAATTCAAGACCATACTTAGATAAGGCCTCGAATGATGCAACATACTCAAAAAAGGAAGACTCCCTTTGCTTTAACTCAAGGAAGCGACGGGTCAATAAAACTTTCTCAGATTCAGGAACGAACTTGAGTTCGAATCGTTCCCGAAACAGAGTCCAAGAAAGAGCAGACTCATCAAATTCAGCTAAAAGAAGCTCGTACCAGTCAAAGGCACGCTTTTGCAATAAGCTAGAAGTTACAAGAACCCTATCATGATCAGAAAGATCCATGCGAAAGAGAACATGCTCGTACATGCGAACCCAAGCTTGGACCTCAAGAACAATCTCGGAGCCTTTAAATGGCTTCCCTCCAAGATGAGAAAAATCACTGCACAAACGTGCGAAGGTGGACTTGCATGGAGGAGATGTTCGAGTAGGAGCTGGAGGCTGTGTGCTCCTAAACCACTCTAAAAACTGATCGGCAGACATATAAACGCCGTCCGGATGTGAGCCACTGGATTGCCCAACATCCGAGCGTCGTCCTCCATCTCTTCCAGCCATAAGCTAAAAGTTAAGATAAGGTAAAAATTATTCCCAAGGTAGATAATTCAATATGGAATACTACGGAATTTAAATGCATTCCTAGGCATATTCCCAAATCCTATCTAACCTTTAATGGTAGAAGGAATAGAGAGACACGATGATTCAAAGATTTGTATCACTTATCACACTCTGATGTATCGTAATATGTGCTCTATTCTGTGTTTATCATATTTTGTTCTGAACCTGGGACCTGTGGGCTTTGATACCAAGCTGTGACGCCCCACCTCTATACCCACGCTAGCAAAGAGTATTAATAGATAATACCGTCTGCTAACACGGAGAATAAGGCTGTTTAGGAGCGACCATCTATAGCCTTGCTTTAATTATCTATTGAGTACATCGACAATTGCCTTACCAAGCAGATCGACATATCCAATGAATACTTAAAACAAAACCATAGGTGGCTAGAGGATCTATCAGAACAGAATATAACAACTCAAATGCAATATACATCACAGAACAGTAAACCATCATATACACATACACTGATACATAACGGAGTATACAAAATAATACATGTCAAGTGGTATGGCAAACCACAATACACAGACGAGTTCACAAGAATACATATCAGAGTTACAACAAAATAGGACTACACAAAAAGTTATGACAAAAAGAAGCTAGAGGAGTAGTCCATGCGGAAGCAAAATAGGCTAAGTCCAAAGGCACCTAACTGAAACATCTCGGTCTGACCCGAGTAATTAATACACGGGTCAGTCTAGCTAAACAAATCAGTTAGATAAACTGAACAACAATAAACCTGCAAAGTTACAAAGCATAACAAATGTCTCTAAAAGAGATAACACAATCATCTAACAAAAGATGAACATATCAAGACGAGCCTCATATCATTGGCAACATAGATAAACAAAGGATACAAATATCCCAAAGCAAGCCAAAAAAACAAATAACAAATACCCATAAGGTATACAAGTTCCACATGGTAATCGTTATACATCATGCGGCTCAAAAAGACCAACACCGATGGGCGATACCAAGGGAATATAATATCAATGAAACATATGATTGCTCGAGCTCAGTACTGTATAAACAAGGATCCATAAGCCCGAAGACTCCAAACCCAATATCACCCATGCGGCTCATAACGACCAACATATAAAGCGATACTACAGGGTGACAAACCCGAAGGCACAAACCCAATATCACCCATGCGGCTCATAAAGACCAACATCGGAAGCGATACTATAGGGCGACAAGCCGTAGTGGTGAAGGTCGAAGACCCAGTACAGGACACCACTAACTGGCGAAATGTGTCACAACTCTCGAAAAGAAATCCGAAAAGTGTTAACGTGCGTCCCATAACCACTCGTTCGCACTAAACGGTTTACTATCCGTCAGTCACTTTCACACTCAAAGCAGTACAAAGTTTACCTCATATCATCGATAAACCAAACCCGAAGGTCAAAACGACCAATTGAAAAGGTCGGGGATTAATCGGAAAGATAAACGCACAGATTCATGGTCCGTGTTTTGCCCAACCATTTAATCACCCTTCCACTTCGCTCGAAGTGCGAAATTGTGCGTGTGTTTAAATAGAATTTATAAATTGGAGAAACGAGCTTTTAATATGATTAGAAAGATTATTTTATAAAAACCCGTGGATGAAGTCAAAAATAAGTTATCAAAGTCAAAGAGGCAATAACAACCACTAAGAACCAACATGAATCGATAAAATCTGGAAAACCAATCAATACGAGCATAAATAGGCAAAACAGGGAAACAGGAGCAGGTCAGTCGACTGAAATCCCTGTTCAGTCGACTGAAAATTGTCCAGAAAAATTTTGGGCTTCAGCTTAGTCGACTGAACAGAGGATCCAGTCGGCTGAACCCAATTTCCTGCATTTCCTACTTATTACCAATGAAGTGCAAACTCTCCCAACTTTCAATCGGATGAGCACGGACGCTAGGGGTTTACGCCAAGCGGCTACCCGGCCCTATAAGCACTTCGATTCATCACCAAAAACATGATCAAAACATCAAAGTTAGGATTTCAAAGAATTGAACCCAAACACTAAAAATTCGGATATTCACCAATTCAATCCAAACTAAAATCAAGTGCATATGAACAAGTGCTAGGAATTCATACCCAACATCAATGGAATCAAGAGAAGTAGATGTGAGTTCAAAACTCACCTTTTCCCAAAGACAAAGAAGAAGAAGAAGCTCAATAACAAGGAGATGACCAACTAATCTCTACTTCAACTCAACTAGCTTCAGTCAAAGGATAAAACATATATTTCCCAAATTAGGTTTTAGGGAACTTTCTGAAATTGAAGAGAGAAAGAGGTAGAGAAGATGAAGAAGAAGGTTACCAATGGCTTCCCTTTGATTTTGGAGCAAGATTATGAGCTAGCAAGAAGAACTAGGGTTTGGAGTTTCTAATTCCCTTTCCTTTCCACCATTTTCAGTTTTAGGTAGAGCTTTAGAAATAAGAATGAGAGAATGGAGAGGAGAGGGCTTAGTTAGAGGTTTTAGTTAGCTAGTGGGCTGAACTCAAACCCCAAAACCCAACTAGAAAACGTAGCCAATTTCAACTTACTCCAAACATATCGAAGCTTATACTCAAAAGATCGCAAACGACGTTTTGAACTCAATGGAAGTGGTCTTGAGACCCAATTCGACCGTTTGCAAAAAGTAATATTTCGGACCCAAAATACGACTAATGACGCTATACTTAAATAAATCATTTAAATATAAAATCGTTAAATATGCGGGTTGTTACATATTATCTTTAATGTGACACTATCCTTTTCAAATTTAATTTTATATCCTTTATCGCAAAGTTGACTAATACTTCGTTGATTATGTTTCAGATTCTTAAATAGAAAAACATTAGTAATAATAGGAGTTTCAGAGTTACCAACATTGCCGATGTGAATCGCACATCCTTTTGAGTTGTCTATAAAGTTAACCAATTCTCCGTCTTTGTATATTATATCATTCAACATATCCAGATTACCAGTCATGTGTCTAGAGCATCCACTATCGAGTATCCATTTATTCTTTTTGATCTGCATAATTTGTCCATTGTGGATTGATTCCTTAACACCCATAAAACATGTTTCCTGCACATCATACAATTTTTGTAGACAACTTGAATTTGACAATCGATTATATGCAGGCTCATGAGACAATGATGATCTGAATATTTTTAAACTAGTACTAACAAGTTTTTTAAACATAGCCATTTTAAAAGCTTTTTCAAAATTCATATTATGAAACTTTGAAAACCTTGCTTCGATACTAAATGTGAGAAATGCGGATTATGTATCTTAAGGCTAGAATTAACGCTAGAGGGGGGGTGAATAGTGTTTAAAGGAATTACTAATTCTTTTTGAGTTTATATTAATTTGAACACAAATGTATGCAATATTCAGACACAGATATGATCATATAATCAAATACGGATTCAGACACAGACCCGATTGATTTTCAGGCTACAATCACACCTTTTCTTACTCGATTTATTACAAAGAAGTCTATAACTCTGAATAGCACTGGGATCTTGTTGAGATAGTGATAGAGAATCAAACCAGAGATGATCTAGTTAGATTCAATGGTGATTTCGGCAGAGTAATGGTAAAAATGTATATAAAGAAGTGTGGAAGAAGAAGAGGAGTCAAATCAGATAATATATATATGAATGTAAATTCGTTTAAAAAAACCCCTATTTATAGTAGAACAACAGCCATGTCCATTCGTGAAAGGATATGATGAATATACACTTCCTTTGAAATTCAAACTTTTGAAATAAACTGTCACCATGTCGACAATGGTTCCTTGGAGTTGTCGACAGGCCTAAGTTATTTTTGGTAAGTTAGTTTTCTTTGAAAATAACTTCTATCTTGTATTAAAACTATTTTAAACTTTATAAATATGCTGAAATATAGTTAAAATACACAAATAAGTATAGAGAATAATATTTTGGTATATATAAAATTTTACTATAATTTTATATTTAAATCTAAGTATAAATATTAAAAGTTAAATATATTATAATTAAAAGATAGTTTAAAACCAAGGATAATTTGATATTGAAAATAAAGATTATTTTGAGGCTAAAAATGTTTTAAAACCAGGATAGATGTTTTTGATTTAAAAAAGGAAGATTTCGAAATCATTTTGAAAACAATATATAATTTTGTAAAACATTTGAATAGAAGTTAGTGGATACAAAACAATGTTCCACTAGATTTTTCGTAGGTTCCATCCTACTTAGGGTTCCATCCCTTTAACGGGCTCGAAGTGGATTCATTCCACGAATAAAATGGATTTTAAGATGTCAGTGCTTTCTAGGAGTTTTAACAAAATTCCTAACTAAATTACTTATATTGAAATCTTGAACTCTTGATAATCTTGATACTCATGAGTCTTGAAAATGATATATTTGATCTTGAATTTATCAGTTCTTGAATCCGTATATTGTACAGTCTTCATTCTTTGGTACCTGCATATATATCCTGCATATACATATATATCTAAACAATAATGTTAGTATTTATATTTTATAATCTTATTCTAAGGTTGTTGTCATCAAAACAAACTTCTCAGGGACTAATAGCCACAGTTATCTTTTATATAGAAAACCATCTTGGAATGCTAATACCACCCCCCATGTAGAAATTTAATGCCAGCATTCATCCATACATATCTGTTCTAGGTCTAAATGAAACTGAAGACACTGCCTCTACTACATCCATTTTGGAATCACCATTAAGATTGGTAGAAAGTAGCCCTTACACTTTAAAAGTTTATTTTTCAATCATCTTCAAGATGTTCCAACTCGAATACTTATGCTGGTTCGAAGGGGTTTTCGGATAATATATCTGATCCTGGTCTCTCTGAACTGACAATGATAATTTAAAACAGGCTAAGTTTGATAGTCGATTATTGAACTATCAAATAAACAACAATCACATCGGGGATTTAATTCCATAAGGAAAACCAATAATGGTTGCACATATAAGCAGCCACTAACCTCTTTGATTAATCCTTTCATGAATTGAAATCGCTATGTAAATACTTGTGTCGGAACACTTTTACAAAGACATATTCATAAACCCTTCATACTCTTTTTATAGTTAAAAAAATATCCATATACTTATCTATAAGTATATTCACAAAAACACTACACTTTCACCACTTAGAAAGTGTATTTATATACTTATCTCAACGGTATAAGTATATTCACAAAACATTTCGAAAGATTTCCTATTTCAAAATCTTATTAAAAGGATCTAATAAATGTTATTTAAATTAGAGATAAGATAAACCCAAATACTATTCCTTTGGTGTTAAGCATGGAACAAATGTCCACACCACCAAAATTAAGAATGTCAATTTACGGAAAATCCCAATCTCATTTCCATTTATAAATGTTAGGTGCATTTCCACCACCACCAGTCCAAAAGAAAAGGAGCCAAGCCTCTCCACCTCAAAGCCGATCCAAAGCCTCTCATCACCAAATCATCCCCCACCGATCCAAAACCACACCGGACCGGCCCATGCCGAACCAACCTACCCCAAGTGCCTGCCGAACCAGCCTACTCCAAGTGCCTGCCGAACCAACCTACTCCCCGTGCCTACCGAACCAACCTACTCCCCGTGCCTACCGAACCAACTCAAAGTACCACCACCGGACCACGTACTACCGGAACGAAGCTCCCCCGGTCCAACCATCTCCAACCACCAGACCAAAGCTCCACCGGTCCACTCGTCTCCTACCACCGAACCAACTCTGCCAGGCCAGATTGCATCAGCACAAGCCCGCCAACTGCTGTATACATTCAAGACCCCTGCCCCCAACCTCACTCTATAAATAGAGGGGCAGGGGTACAACAATTGCAGACAAGTTTGAGAGCTCAAGCACGGAAGGAACTTTAAAACAACTTTTATATACTTGTAATCAGGGCTTTGTACTTGTAATCTGAATAGTAAGAGGAGAATAACATATAAAGTGGACGTAGGCACGTTCTGGCCGAACCACTATAAATCTGTGTGTCTTTTACAGTTTAGTCCCTGCTTTTTATATATTTGCATAAATCCCCCAAATCATTGAAAACAACATAAGATCAACTAAATCATACGACTTGGAGGTGTTTGCCCATTTTTTGTGCAAACATTTTTGGTGCTTTCACTGAGAACAGGAGCTCGAAGCTTCAGCTTCTCCCACTCAACCCTTTTTCTATCAACATCGTTCATTGCTTAGAAAACATGCCTCCCGGACAGAAGAAAGATGCTAACAAAGGAAAGAACATCGCCACTAGCAGTATCCCAGATCCAGTGATCAGAGACCAAGACAATCGTCCAGTTCCAACAGCAAATTTAAATCAGGCAAATCCGACAGCCCCTGCTACGGAACAACCAATTACAAGGGCAGATCTGGACAAGGTTGTGGCTGAAGTAACTAACCGCTTCGCATCTCAACAAGAAGCCTTGGTGGACCAACTCATGTCATGCTTAAGGGATGCTGAAGAATCCAACCGCAACACTGAATCATGGGGTGAATCCCGGTCTGGAGGATCTAGGAGGCGACAAGGGTCTTTCTTCTTCGAAGAGGCAAACAACAAAAACAGCCATGGTAGGAGCCGAGCCCGGACTCAGCCCGAATTCCGACCCGAGGAAACACTTGGAACCGAACCTAACGGGGGAGGTGCCAGGCAGGGGTCGGATGTGGCCGAGCCTGTTATGCTACCTAACCATGAAAACACCGGTAGACGGGGCCGAGCTGGAGTCCGACCCGAAGTTGAACCCGAGGAAGTGCTGAGACCTGAACCCAACCGGGGAAGATCAAGGCAAGGGCCAACTGTGGCCGACCCCAGCATGTCCCTAGAAGGCCAGAGGCAGCCATTGGAGAATGTCAGGAGTGATAAACGATACCATCCTTACAGGTCATCTGGACGGAATCAATGCCGCAGGGAAGAACCAAACTCATTTTTATCCGCTCCAAGTTCTGATGAAAGGATGGCGCGATTGTTCAGAGAGTGCGTCCAACGGGAGCAAAGCGATCGAGGGATAGGTGCTAGGGTAACCAGCCCCTTCACCCGCAATATCGAAACTGCCATCACTCCCCGGGAATGGAAAATGCCAACGATGGAACCTTACTAGGGAACCTCTGACCCCATCATACACTTACAGAGATACATCCAGCATATGCTCATGAGCGGAGCAACGGAGGGAGTGTTGTGTAAATGCTTCCTACTATTCTTGGCAGATCTAGCTACCTCCTGGTTCTGCCACCTACCCCAGGGGTTCATCAGCTCATGGGAAATGTTGAAAGAAAATTTCATCAGCCAGTTCCGCATTCATGTGGAACAACCCAAGGATGCTTATTCCTTGTCTAATATCAAACAGAAACCCGGAGAGACAGTGCAACAATATCTAACCCGATTCAACGCCGCAGCGGCCGCAGTCCAAGATGCCGACGAGAAACTTATCCTAATGGCCCTCTGCAGTGGTGTACATCCGGATACTAAATTTGCTAGAAGACTAACCAAGGAGAAACCAACTACTTTACCCGATTTCTTCCATGAAGCTGGAAAGTATATGAGACTTGAAGACGCTGCCACTGAGAGGCAGTCGGGACAACATGCTAAGACAGCCCCAGACAGAGTTCCCGCTGCAGCAAAGGATGTTCGGAGAAGTGACTCTAGAGACAATGCTGGGGGCAAGAAGGGAGAAAAGTGCCTATATCGACCAGGACCAAGATTTGACTCCTACACTCCTTTGAATGAAACAATCGAAAACATCTTCCTAGCCACTCAAGACGAAGTTAGTTACAAGCTCCCCTCGCACAAGAAGGAGTCAGATAACGCACTCATGTCTGGAAAGTTCTGCCGCTTCCATGAATCCCATGGACATGACACCAATGAATGCCACCATCTTCGGGACTTGATTGAAGAACACATCAGAAGGAAGAGACTGGAACGCTATGTAAAAAGCCAGAACATGACTTCAGCTCCCACCAATGAAAACCCAGGGCTACCCCTCCCAGAAGTAGGCGGAGGAAATCGCAACACCAGCGGCTCTAGTCAAGAGAAGATAGTGGTCCATACCATATCAGGAGGGACACACATTGCCGACAGAAGCTGGGCAGAGATGGAAAGGTATGGTAAGTCACTTAGAAACGACGAAGGCTACGTTAATTCTGTTATGGAAGAACGCCACCCGAAACGGAAAGAGAATGACGACATCACATTCAGTAGGCGTGATCTAGAGGGAAGACAGTACCCACACATGGATCCTATGGTCATCTCTGCCTGGTTCGGTCCAGCCAAAGTTTTCCGAATTTTAATAGACACTAGAAGCTCAGTAAATATCCTATTCAAGAATGCTTTCGACAAAATGAAGCTGTCAATGAAGGATGTGTCCCCCTGCAACAAAACAATACATGGTTTCACTAGAGATGCGAAGATGCCCCTCGGGCAACTGGATCTCTTTGTCGAAATAGGAAGTCATCCCCGCTCCCCTATGCGATAACAAACGTTTGTACTAATAGAGAACCATTCGGCCTACAACGCCTTTTTGGGGAGACCAGCCCTGTCCGACTTCCAAATTGTCCTAGCCCCATGGTGCCTGAAGATGAAATTTCCAACAGATAACGGAATAGGAGAAATGGAGGGAGATCAAGACGCTGCTCGAGACTGCTATGTAACTGAACTTCGTAATAACCGTAGAAAGGATAAAGGGGAAAATGCAGAGAATACTCTCTGCATGAAAAACTTGGAAGCATAGCAACTAAAGAAAGCCCCTCCTCTTCGGTATACCAGTGATCCTTTCAATGAGCTAGACCCCAGGGACGAAGGGGAGGAGGCCACTGCCGAGCCTGCAGAAGCTATGGAATTCATAGCTGTAGACAAACATGACCCAAGTAGACTATTGAAAATCGGATCTCAACTAAAAGAAGAATTAAAGGATCAACTCATTGATTTTCTTCGCCACAACATGGACGTATTTGCATGGACACACGCTGACATGACAGGGATCTCCCCAGACATAGCATGCCACGTACTGAACATCGATCCCACCAAGGTGCCAGTAAAGAAGAAAAAGAGAAGCATGGGGGAAGAACGATCAGCAGCCCTAGAGGAAGAAGTAAAGAACCTACTTGCCAATAACTTCATACGAGAAGCCATCTACCCAGAATGGATCTCCAACCCGGTGCTGGTAAAGAAGGATAATGGGAAGTGGCGAACATGCATCGACTTCTCCAACTTAAATGACGCTTGTCCAAATGACTGCTTCCCACTCCCCCGAATCGATCAGCTCGTGGATAGCACCGCCGGACACGAACTCTTATCTTTTATGGACGCATACTCAGGATATAACCAGATCCCTATGCACGCCCCCGATCAAGACCACACTAGTTTCGTCACTGACCGGGGATTGTACTGCTACAGAGTAATGCCTTTTGGGCTTAAAAACGCCGGAGCTACTTATCAGCGCATCGTCAACAAGATGTTTGCAGAACTAATAGGACGAACTATGGAAGTTTATGTGGATGACATGCTGGTAAAATCGAGGAAAGCCAACGATCATATAAACCACCTGGACGAGATGTTTCAAGTACTTCGCTAATATGGAATGAAGCTAACCCCTCTAAAGTGCTCCTTCGGAGTATCGTCGGGAAAGTTCTTGGGATTCATCGTCCATGCCAGGGGGATTGAAGCAAACCCCGAACAAGTTCGAGCTTTGCAAGATATCAAGATACCATCCACTCGAAGAGAGATGCAAAGCCTAAACGGAAAAGTGGCCGCCCTAAGCAGGTTCATCTCTAAAGCAACCGACAAATGCATCCCTTTCTTTGAAGCTCTAAAGAAAGACAAAGGAAAGTTCGAGTGGACTGACGAATGCTCGACGGCCTTCCTTAACTTAATCGAACACCTCTAGAGACCATCAATACTCTCAACTCCGAATGAAGGCGAGGAACTATACCTATATCTTGCCGTATCGTCCCATGCTTTAAGCGCCGCTTTGGTGAGAGAAGACGACCGCGCACAGTGGCCCGTATACTTTGTAAGCAAGAGATTTACAGGGGCAGAAGCCAGATACCCTAAACTTGAAAAGATAGCATACTGTTTGCTAATCACGTCACGGAAGCTGCGACACTATTTCCAATCTCATTTCATCAGAGTTTTAACCGATCAACCGCTAAGGCAGGTACTCCATCGCCCCTACACTTCTGGACGACTACTTAAGTGGTGCATTGAACTGAGTCAATATGATATCACCTACCATCCTCGCACCGCTATCAAGGGGCAAGCCATAGCTGATTTCATTGCCGAATTCACTACTAACGAAGGTACGAAGCAATCTGAAATAGCAGAAGATATCAAGTGGAATCTCTTCGTAGATGGAGCGTCAAATGAACAGGGCTCGGGGGCAGGTGTTGTGATAATCACCCCCAGGGGAAGGAAGCTGCACTACGCCCTAAGGTTGGAATTCGCTGCCACCAACAATGACACAGAATACGAAGCAGTAATAGCCAGATTAGAACTTGCCCTGGAGATTGGAGTCGGTTCTTTATGTCTCCATAGTGATTCTCAACTTATTGTAAATCAAATACTAGGAGAATTCCAGGCTCGAGGAGAACGACTCACAGCATATCTAAAGAAGACCAAGCTGCTGCTCAATCAATTGAATCACTATCTAATCAAACACATTCCCCGGGAAGAAAATCAGGAGGCCGACGAACTGGCAAAGCAAGCTAGCATGAAGGACGGCACTGCTTCCCGAACGATAACCATCTCAAAGCAACTGGCCTCGAGTTACGAGCCAATGAATATGATAGCTGCAATTGAAGAGGAAACTTGGATGACTCCCATCTGGAAGTACTTACAAAGTGGCACACTGCCCAACGGGCGTAACGAGTCAAAAAAATCTTGAGGAAAGCTTCCCGCTACACGATACAAGAAGGCATCCTCTACCGACGCGGCTTCTCTAATCCCTTTTTAAGGTGTTTCGCTGGAAGGGAAGCCAAGGAAATCTTATCCAACATACATCGGGGAAGTTGCGGAGATCACACTGGTGGGCAGACTCTGGCAAAGAAGATACTCCGATATGGATATTACTGGCCCACCTTAAACAAAGACGCCTTGGACTTCATCAAAAAATGCGACAGATGTCAGAAATTCGCTAAGATTCCTCGACTACCCACAAATGAGATTACTCAAATGACCAGCCCTTGGCCCTTTGCAATATGGGGAATTGACTTGATTGGCGAACTGCCAATGGGCCGAGGCGGAGCTAAATATGCCATAGTGGCAGTTGACTATTTCACCAAATGGGTGGAAGCGGAACCTCTAAATAAAATATCTTCGGCAAAAGTTATTAACTTCTTGATCAAAAATGTTTTATGCAGGTACGGGGTTCCACTCAAAATCATATCGGACAATGGACTTCAATTTGATAGCGAGGAATTCGCCGATTGGTGCCAAGAGCACGGAATTCACAAAAGCTTCTCATCTGTGGCTTACCCCCAGGCAAACGGACAAGTCGAAGCTGTCAACAAAATCCTCAAAACCTTAATCAAGAAGAAACTTGAAAAGTCAAAAGGAGCTTGGGTGGATGAACTTCCTACGGCACTTTAGGCCTACCACACATCTTATAGAACATCAACAGGGCATACTCCTTTCTCTTTGGCATACGGATCGGAGGCCATGCTCCCAGTTGAAACTTTAGTGCCTTCCCACCGTAGGATCCACTACAACCCAGAAGAGAACGAAGAACTCCTCCACATGTCTTTGGATCTAATTGAGGAGAGAAGAAACGATGCAACACTCAAAGCAGCATCTCACAAGCAAAAAGTTGCAGCACAATACAACTCCAAAGTCAAGCACCGCAACTTACAAGAAGGAGATCTTGTCCTCAAGCGGATCTTCCCGCGCCCCGAAGCGCTAGATCCAATCTGAGAAGGACCCTATGTAATTCATAAAGATCTCCGCAACGGAGCCTATATTTTGTCAACAGTGGACGGAGAGGTGTTCCAGAGGGCATGGAACATCCAACACCTCCGTCGATACTTTTTTTAACTTGTACTGCCCATATGAAGTGAATTAACAAAGAGAATCAGTGGACGTAGGCATTTTCGTGCCGAACCACTTAAAAATCTCGTCTCTTTTTAACTTGTTCCTTTATATCTTGGCTGCTTGTTAAGCTTTATCCTTTTTTGTCGAACAAAATCATGTATAACGACATTTCCATTCTGGACACTTCAGGGCGCAACCTCACCTGGACAGGATCCAACAGGTACTATGCGGATCTATGCACTCGCCAATGAGACACTTTTGCTCCAGCATCCCTCTGCTGTGGGTTAACTCATTGCTCGCGACTGCCCTCAAAGCCAACTATAATGAGCCGGTTATAAGCCATCAAGAAGGCCGACTATAGCCGATGGAAGCTCATTACGGCATTCGGCTCGCCGGCAACTGTGAACCTACTTTAAGCCCCAACATAAGGTGTGGCCAGCCAGGGGTTGTTCACGGTTGATGATCGGCACCCATGCTAGCCGACCATAGTAAATCGAATAATACCCACGATTACGGGCCATAATGGCTCAGGTAGTTACTGTGCGCGATCTCGGCTCCGATATGTCTTAAGCGCGGCTGTGGTAAAAAAGATAAACTCCCCGCGGAGGCGTAAGATGGGTGACAAATGTCTCCAAGACCCACAGCTAGGGAAAGTGACTACAAAACCCGTTTGCCACGAACTGAAGCATATCGACGGCCTTCCGTGATTGGAAGTTTTACTGTTTCTCATATTTCCATTACATTTAAAAACTTTTCTCCTATCCTATATAACAGTCCCTAAAGTACAGGTCACAAAATAAGGGAACTCTCGCTTGTGGAAATATGAGCTCACATCCGAATGACGGAACACTCAGCTACATTCCATGCTCACTCACGCAAGACATTCAAAGCAACCCTCTACAACTAAAACACGAAGGGCGGTACTTTCTTCTCTTGTATACAAATATGTAGGTTTAATTTATTCACACGTCATATTGGCATTACAAGACATGGAATAATATTTTAAGCAGAAACTTAGCATCAAATACGATTGAATCACGTGCATAAACACGCAGTTGTATTTCTTATGCAACATATCAAAATGACAACGGCATTCAAACATGACAGAATCAGCTTATGTTGTAAAATTACATAAAGTCATTCTTTACAAATAATATAATTACAAGTTACACTAATGTTTCGGACTAACATAGACAGCAACCAAAATATGTACAAGTCAAGTCAAAGAATCTGAGCTTCGCCTCCATCCCGCTAGCCCTCCGGATCTACTTAACTGCAGGGTCAGAACTCCCCGCATGTACTCCAGAGGTCCCGCCTGCCCAATTCAAAAGAGAATCCATCAATAATAACGAAATATAAGCAATCAAATCATGAAAAGGTTAAAAGGAAAGACTTACCAGCGTCTGCTCCCTGATCATCATCATCTAGCTGCACGCCTACCTCATCCGCAACAAGCAGCCGCATGCCCTCCTTAACCGCCACCTTCTCTTCCTTAGTGAATTGGGCCGTAACCACATCTATCCTGAAAGCCGCACCACCTTCCTTATCCGCATCGGCCTTACCTTCCTCCAAAGCCCGGAGATATATCCTAGCCATAACCCGGGGATAATCGTCCATCCAGGACAGGTTGCCCTGCCTCCAAGTACGGAAATACATGTCCTGGAGCATCTCATCCATCATCCTCTTGTTCTCCTCAAACTCTTTCATCCGGGCGTCAAACGCCGACAGTCGTGCGATAGCAGCATCTCTCTCCACTCGGTATCTCGAGCAGTCAGCCTGAAGGGACTTCCGCATCACTTCCATCTCCTCCTTCAGCTTGGCCTGAGCAAGCACTGCGGCCTCGAGCCTCCCAGATAACTCCTCTACTTGCTCAAGATCCGCTCTCCGAACCTCGTCCACCGTTGCGATGGCCATGTCAATTCGCTCCTTGCAAACAGCCTCCATTTTTCGCAACTCGGCCTTGCTAGCCTCTTCCATGGTTTTCTTTAGTCGTCGGGAGGCTGCCTCATGCTGGGATATCTGGATAGCCTGATCGGCAAGCTGTTTGGCCTGATCAGAAACCTGTAGCCGCAACCGAATGTTAGCACTTCCGATTTCCTCCCCATCCTTGGCCAGTCGAGCGTGATGCTCCATTAGCCTCTTGGTCTCCACAGCCACCCGATCGATGCTTGCCTTGGCCTCATTCCCCATGGTCACAATCCGAGTAGTAAGCAAATCGAGGTCTAAGGACTTAGCCTCATCAAGCAATACCATGGGATTGCGGGGAAGAAGATGCTCACCCATGGCCTCGTCAAAAGAGATGTCCTGAAAACTCGGGTCCAGATCCGGGTGGCCGGCAAATGGGTTGCGAACCAAACCAGGATGGTCTATCGAGGTGACGGTTGGATTTTAGGATGGATGTGGGGAAGGCATAAACTCAGTATCCTCCTCAGTAATATCATGGATAGGCTGGAGTGGAGGCTGAGGGCCAGGTGAAGTTTCGAACGAAGATCGCCCCCTCATCCTCTTTTGCATATCTTCTTCAATAACTCCGAGAAGGGGGCGATAGCCAACCACGTCTCCAGGATGGCTAGATGATGGCTTTGGTTTAGCGGAAGCTTTGAGTAACTTGTACTGCTCAAGGCGGTGCTGAATATCTAATGTCTTGGCCACCTTACCCATTCGTGAAATAAAAACCAAGTGTTACAAGCATGCATGAAACTATGATTCAGGAAACATATGAAGTTAAAAGAAGGAGTTAAGAATTTACCTTGGACCGCTGGAGTTGCCTTAGCTGAAATACTCTCAGAAGATAGACTGGCACCAGTCCCGGCCTTATCAGACTTCTTCGATTTCTCCACCAAGGCCGGCCCTTCCCCCAACCCCTCAAAGGCTTGGCGGAAGCATCATCTGTCCACTCTTGAATCTCACCCGCTTGCCCAGAGGTCAGGGCACCAACACCACTACCACCCTGACCTTCGCCATCGTTACCACCATCACCTTCTCCATCGCCTTCGCTCTCCTCCTCGCCTCTTCCCTCCTCTCCACTCTCCTCCTCCGGAGCATCTAGGCATGTGCTGGGAGAGGGTCCATCAGATTTCTTAAGTTCCTTCCCCCCGACGACTGGAGGTACCGAGAAAGGTCTTCTCTTGCTACTCTTCGCAGTAGCCCCGTCTTTAGCTTTGGCAGCCCTCTCTTCGGCTGTATCCCTCTGCTTAACCACAAATTGACGTGGCAGAATTAAGTTGTACTCCAGGAGAGTGGCATTCCTGATCAGGTAAGAGGCCGACCTATCCCGTCCCGAAATGGCCTTTATTTCCGCAGCCAGGCGAGCCAAGGAATCATTCTCCACGACTGCAAAGCCACCTGTCGCTAGCAAGAAATAAAAGCATATAAGAAGAAGCATTGCGGTTGAGACAAGGAAAATATAAATGAAGTTCTACTTACAGTCGAAAGTGAAAAGACGGAAGGAAATAGAGTCATCCTTGATGAAGAACCATTCTTTCTTGAACATACTAAGCTTCGAATACAAATCCAGGACAGGCTTGAAGGGCATGGCCACTTCCAAGCTGATATATGGAGACCCCTTCTTATAGCCTCTCAAGTTGTACAAATACCAGATCTCCCGGTTAGAAGGGGGACGCCCATATTTCCTCTGAAAAATGATGAACAAGCACACCAGGATAGCATAGGAATTGGGCTGAAGTTGGAATGGAGCCACCTTCAAATAGGTAAGAAAGTTGACTATCCAGGTATTGATTGGGGAAATGGTCCCGCACATACAATGGTATCGGCTGTAAGCGAAATATCCTTCAGCAGGGTCGTACGGCATCACACCATCTCCCGGCAACAGCATACTCGCCCTGTCAATCCCAAAGGAGCGAGCGATGACATCAAGTTGCCCTTCTTTGAGGGAGCTTGGAAAGAAATCGGGAGGAGAGTTTAGAAGCTCCTGAGGGCCATATCCGTCCACTAATGACCTCGGGGCTGGTCCATGACGCGCTGGTCTCGGCTGGACTGGGGGTACGACGGAAGACTCACTTCTGCCTATAGATTTTTTCTTTTCTGATCGGGTTTCCACTTTGTGAGACATTTATCTGCAAACACAAAAGAAAAGCACATTATTAGAACAAGGAGGTGCAAAAATACAAACAAGCAAGTACGAACAGTCTGGGGTTTTCGTTTGTGATTTAAAATGTACTAAAGGCCTGAGAATTCATTCAACAAATCAAACTCCCCATGGTTCATTCGGCATTCCCAATACCAAGGTCCATTCGGCATTCTTAGTATAAGGTTCATTCGGCATTCTCAATATAAGGTTCATTCGGCATTCTCAGTATAAGGTCCATCTGGTATTAAATCTTTAAGTTCATTCGGTAAAACAAAGTAAATCGAAGAAGCCATTCGGCAGTCACCTGATTCGACAGTCACCTGATTCGGCAAAAGTGATTGATTCGGCAGGGTGGAATCTTATTCGGCTATTTCGGTTGGTAGGGAATAACGGTGGAATGAGGCACCTACTTATAGGCGAGCACGAGGTGACCGGACCAAATGGTTCGGCGCTTAAAACCAAATAGGACTAGCCAATTAACAAAGCGTGACATACGCTGGCATATGCCCCACTTTGGGGGGCAAGTGTTGGGTGCATTTCCACCACCACCGGTCCAAAAGAAAAGAAGCCAAGCCTCTCCACCTCAAAGCCGATCCAAAGCCTCTCATCACCAAATCATCCCCCACCGATCCAAAATCCACACCGGACCGGCCCATGCCGAACAAACCTACCCCAAGTGCCTGTCGAATCAGCCTACTCCAAGTGCCTGCTGAACCAACCTACTCCCTGTGCCTACCGAACCAACCTACTCCCCGTGCCTACCGAACCAACTCAAAGTACCACCACCGGACCACGTACTACTGGACCGAAGCTCCACCGGTCCAACCACCGGACCAAAGCTCCACCGGTCCACTCGTCTCCTACCACCGAACCAACTCTGCCAGGCCAGATTGCATCAGTCCAAGCCCACCAACAGCTGTATACATCCAAGACCCCTGCCCCCAACACCACTCTATAAATAGAGGGGCAGGGGTACAACAATGGCAGACAAGTTTGAGAGCTCAAGCACGGAAGAAACTTTCAAACAACTTTTATATACTTGTAATCAAGGCTTTGTACTTGTAATCTGAATAGTAAGAGGTGAATAACATATAAAGTGGACGTAGGCATGTTCTGGCCGAACCACTATAAATCTGTGTGTCTTTTACAGTTTAGTCCCTGCTTTTTATATATTTGCATAAATCCCCCAAATCATTGGAAACAACATAAGATCAACTAAATCATACGACTTGGAGGTGTTTGCCCATTTTTTGTGCAAACAATAAACTTCTTCAATAAATCCTTTTTTAATAAACCTCTTCTATTTATGAACAACTGCTTTACTAAAATTCCAAAATCCATTTATAAAACTCTTAATAAATCTGCAGGTTTATTTATAAAACTCGTTTATAAACCTTTAAAACAATTTACAAAATTCTTTTATAAATATCTAATTATAAAACTTCTTTATAAATATCCAACACAATTTATAAAACCCCATTAAAAAATTTCTTTATAAAGCCTTCTTAAAACCCTTTATAAATCCAAACCCCATTTTCATTTGTAAACTCTTAATAAATCTCTTTTATTGAATGAGATTTCTTTTATAAATAAATTTATTATTTGTAAATACAATTAATCAGGCAAATTACTTTACTTTAAACATCCAAAATAAATAATAAATTAATTTACCAACATCATTAATAAAATGATTTATTAACTCAAAAAATTATTAATACAATAATTAATAATTTTAAAACATAACAAATAAATAATAATAATTTACTTCAAACATTATAGATATAATAGTTAATAATTTCAAAAATTATTAATAAAACAATAATAATTAATCTTCAAACATTATTATAATAAATATTAATTAACTTCCAAAATATTATCAATAAACAATTATTAGTGCCAATAATTATTAATAAATAACTATTATAAATTCCAAAACATTATTAATAAATAATTATTAATTACCTTCAAACGACATTAATTATTTAAATAAATAAATAATTTACAATAATAAAATATGGATAAATAACTTTAAAATATTAAAAAAATAGCAACTTTAAAAAATAATTAAATACTGGTTAAAAAATCAAATCATTATTAGATCATAGTTAAACAACTTTTAAAACATATTTAAATGATTTAGATAAGACAAATTAAAAGGTTGGGGTAAAATAGAGATGTTCAAAATCTGCTTATATAAAAATATTCCAAAAAACCCAAAGATTAGATTTGAAATCATTCTCCAAATCAAAAACCCATTTCAGGCCAAGACGACAGTTAATAATATTGTAAAATGCTAAATTAAAGCCAATATCCATTGAGCACTTAACCTATGTTGTAATTGTTTCTATCACTACACGGGTTAAGTTTTTGAACATAGAACAATGTCATATCCAATAGTGCTAAACGATCAAGATTCAACAATTGACAACTATGTAATTGGGATATAACTGAAATAGAATCAACAGATATATATAAATGAAAATTAAAATAACTACGGTGAGAAATCTGGATTTCTCTACATAATTTCCTCCATTCAATTTTTAAAAGCCAATCACTTATCAAAAACTGATATTTTAACAAATCAACCAAAAATTTCAACTAAACACAAACAGTGAAATTTATCTACTATATATATCTTACCGATTAACCAAAAAGGTGAGTTTAACTCATCAAAATTCCTTTTGACGCCGAAGCGTTCCGATCTGAAATAAAATTGAACGATGTCCAGTTTTAGCGCAAATTTCGACTTGCTCCAAATT
Organism: Allium cepa; assembly: GCA_030765085.1. Classification (NCBI taxonomy): domain Eukaryota; kingdom Viridiplantae; phylum Streptophyta; class Magnoliopsida; order Asparagales; family Amaryllidaceae; genus Allium; species Allium cepa. Next base: position 250,971,746 of record CM060937.1, on the reverse strand, counting down.
CAATCAAACTAGTTCCGTCGTGAAGCTTTCATCACAACGAGCATAATGCAAAAAAATTTGTCTCGATCGGACCTCGTATGAATGAGTTATTGCATTAATAAGATGTCGATTTTAAATAATTAAATTAATCCACTTAATTAACATCATTAACTTAATTACCCAAGCTAACCCTTCTTTCTCCCTCAAAATTAAAACTCCTTCATCTACAACCTACAACTCCTTATGCCTACAGCTCCTTACCTTAGCCGAACTTCCCCCACTGCTATCTCACTCAATACTCCATGAAGTCCAAATCCGTCATCACCTTCAATCATCCCTCACCGATCTACACTCGTCCATCACCACCGCCTCTTACCCGAGCCACCTCCATGAATCGCGACCACAGCTCCACCTACGTGAGTCCCTCTTGACATGTGACAAAACACGACACCAAACACCACCAAAACTTCATCGCACGTGCTATTTGCCAACTAGGCCCAAATCCATTATTTAATTTTCAAATCGAAGGATAATACTTCTTAAATCTAAAACCCTAGTTCATGTTCTTACCTAAAATGCTTTACTATAAAATGTTGACTTTCCCAAATCTCATCAACCCACCCCCCCCCCCCCCAACAACTTATACCAAACTATAGATCCAGGTCAAAAGAACCTAAAGATATAAACTTTTAATTTTTAAATTTTGATTTGTTCTGTTTTTGAATTTAAAAGAAAGTGGATTTATAGGTTTTTCTTTTTTCAAATCCCATTTTAATGGAACAATAGATAAGAGGAGAATGTGTGCTGATACTTAAGTGTTTGATATGCATAATTTGCAAATTATGGCAGTGGGTCGCACAAATTTATGTTACGAGTAATAACTCTGAAAGATGAAACGAAAATACAGTTGCATTCAGAATAACTACGCGACTCTAAAACAATAATTATATACATTGATTACTAATTCCTATAAGATCACAAAAATACCAATGTTGTCGATAAATAGTCAAACGAATAATTTAATTAATTTCTAAATTAAAAATTATGAAAAAGTCAAATAGTTTCAACCAAAAATACATCAACAAAAATCGAGTCGTTGTAATAATATAAATTTTTTGATTATTTAATTAAATGATTTATTACTACAAATATATTTACAAATTAAAATGCCATTATCTTTTAATTAATTAAAACAAGTTATAAGCTTTTAATGCATTAAATAGTATTTAATTAAAAATCCCGATATTTACAATACTACTCAAGTATTAATTCACAGTTAAAATATTTTAAATAATCTATATATTTGGATTCAATTTATTAACTTTAAAAACCAATTATTCAATATTTAAAATTTATTAAATATTCAAAATCAAATGACCAAACTTCTGAGTTATTACATTTCTCAATCTTATAAAAGAATTTCGTCCCCAAAATTTCTAAGGTAAGAAAAATGTCGCAAAACCCTTAAACTTTTCAAAATTAATTAGTTGAAACTTTTATCTAATTTTCTAAATCTTTAAAATTACACAAAATTTTGACAGCGTCTCCTTTGCACGGCTCGATCGGAATAACTACAAATCGCCACTATGGGCCCGAACTAACAAAGGAAAACAAAAGCCAAGCGGCCACCCATATCTGGGCATAAAATCATCAAACCAAAAGAAAAATATAAACATGTTCCTATTTGTCGAGTACCAAAATCTATTCATGAAACAAAAAGCATCAAACTAGCCTTTACTTCCTTAAACTTAGATCTTACTTACAAATAATATCCAATCATATAACTCATAGCCATAAAATATTGCAACTTTTCTATGTCAATAACATAAAATTTATTAAAGCCCATATGATGTACGTATACCCTTTGTATAAAATATCAAATCTGATCGCTGGCTTGATCACCCAATTTCACTTTCGAAATAGTATCTATCACTCGACTTCCCTAGTGAGTCTGATCCGATTCTTTGATTAGAAATCGCCATTCCCCTTGCATAGCCATATACAACGATAGAGAACTTTGGATTCAAATCAAAAACCTATATCAAGTGTTTGCCATAGAGAACCAATGAATTCAACTCGTACTTATGTACATCACATCGAAATCATGCACTTGAATCTAGATCAAATCAGTTATGTGAATATAATGATCTACGTACAACTTACCCATTATTCCATTAGTTCCTAAACTATACCAAATTCTTTCTTTTTTGTTCGCGTTCAATTTTAAATCACACTTAATTCTCCAATAGCGTTTCCTTTAATGCTAAAAATTCATTTACAAAACATTTCATAAATCATTTTACTTAACTTTTCTTAAGTTAAATTTCATCTCATAAATCAATATCAAATTTACCTTTCCTAACTACACCAATTATTTTTAATTCACATTTACTATTACTTAATATATTTCCTTTAATACTAAAATTATTTATGAACTATTTCATAAAATCCTTACTTAAGTTCACAAATATATTATGATACCACTTATGAAAATCAATCTTTTTAAAATTTAAATTCATTTTTTTAATTAATTCTAGAATTCATTTTTGAATCATTTCATAACATACTGCTTTAAGCCTACAAACAATTTACACCGACTTATCTTCATTAATACAAATTTTCCAAGAATATAATTACGCCTTTCAGGAATCATTATTTTACTAAAGAAACATTACTTAAATCTACTAACATTCTGTAACTCAAATTCATTTAAGCAAAATACTCTTCTACTTTGTAAGAGTATACATACAATATTCAAAATTGTTTTACTTGACCAGAATATTCAATAAATTTTAAACTTGTTTTAAATTTCTGTCTCGTCAAATTTATAAGTTATAAAAACTTATTTTCTTATATTTTCGTACAACACTTAGCTTCAATTTCTGTATCAAATTTTGAAGTATCGACTGTCCAAAATCATTGAAAATTCCATTTCATTTTTAGCAAATGAAAGTTTCCCAAAAAGCATATCAAAATAAGATGCAAAACCAATTACTCTTATGCATAGGGTACATGCAGCCATCACATGACTTAACTGAGAACTTCATAATTTAAACCCCTTGTTTTTATTTTAAATCATTTTGAAATAATAATTATGTACATAACTCCTTTTTGTATATCCAACCGTACTTTTAAATTTAAACCAAAACTTATTTACCAAAACAATACTTCTATGGTAGCAATTCATTACTTAGAAACTCGAAAATGAACATCATGATGCTACAGTCATCACGGAATTATTTTTCAACGACCGAAGTGAGTTCAGTGATTTTTATCTCCTTTAAAATCCATTTTTAAGAAATATTCTATTCCAAAACACTCTCCAATAACACAATTATTATTTGTCACAACACTTTGAAAAACAATTTCAAATCTCTAGGATTTAAGTACTCAATTTCTCAGTTTCAATTTTTTATTATTTGTAATCACATTTAAAAACCATATTAATATAATTTCACTTCTTATATAAAACATTTTACAAATTTTTATCTTGTTATGATCTCTACTATTAATAATGAGAATTCCATGAATAGGATTCAACCGCATTGAATTTTCTAAAATACTCTTTATATCTCTTAGTAGCTAAAATTATTTGTCCCTCAATCTGCATGTCATCTATTCATGAGCCGTATTATTAAACTTCACAGCATCATCTCAACTCAATTAGAATGTGTTTAATATATTACAACTACTTTCACGGAATTGCCTGTTTTGTATCATGGTTTTCTAAGGAGAATATATCTTTTTAGCTAAGTGATAATGCATATTGTTATGGATAAGGCATTGAAGGTCTGCTCATCCACTTCCAATCACTACACTTGAAATGATATGTAACGACCCGGATTTTTAACTATTTTAAATTATTAAATTAATATGATTATTGAACAATTTTTTTTAGAAATTATAACTATTCTTAACTATTTTCCTTAGTTACTTTTCAAATATAGGTCTGGGCTATATAGTGGTTAGTTTCTATTTGCATGTACAGGATTGTTGATTGCAGGATTGCTGATTGCAGTGAGAGGTTCTTCTCAGGAAACCTTCAACTTCATTATGGCGATCTATTTTTAGGAGGATTCACTCTTCAGCTTGGCACTTCTTCCATTTTTACAGAGTCTTCAGAGCGGAATTTTCCATTCAGGATCATTATCAATTCCATTTCAGGGTAGTTGCTTTGCCATTCCATTCGAATCAGAAGCATGGAGCTTCCTTCTTAGTTTGTGCCGGCTTCTAATATCATTGGCTTTTCTTTAGTTTTTCAGATACTTCTAACATCTTAAAATTGGGCGGTGGCTATGCCAGAGTTCGATATTCGGGTGTAATGGATGGTGGTCTTGCTGGAGCTCATTATAGGGGTACATGAGTTTTTTCATTTGATACTTGTACCTAGTTTTGTAACCTACCAGGCATGTTGGCAGTGCCTTACTTTGCGATATATATATATATATATATATATATATATATATATATATATATATATTTGCATGTGTGTTATGCTGGCAGCGCCTTACTTTGTGATATATATGTAGTTGCATGTGTGCTTTCCTCTATTCATAGAGGATCAGACATTTTTCTCAAAAAAGAAATAAAAATTTAATAAATTATTAATGTAATTTGTTGAATATGAACTTGGATAAAATTTTGAATAAAAAATTTCAAGAAGATAAGAGATTGTTACTTATATTAGAAATTAAATTAAATAATATTGAATTGTAAGTAATTGCATTAATGTTGAATTATTGTAAAATGAAAGTGGTTGTTTTATTATTTGTAGTTGTTTTAAAAGTTTAATTTCATAAGTTAAATAACTTGTATTTCAATTTTAGCGTTTTGTTGGATAATTAAATTATTTAAATTTAATATTGGAAATTATTTAAATAATTGAATTCTAACTCTAATATGAATGAAGATGAAAAATTGACTTAAGTTTTATTTAAACAACAATGAAGATTGTTTAATTTTAAGATTGGATTTAAAAGTGAGTCTAATTCCCCAGAAAGGGTCAATCGAAACCCCCTAATTGTTTTGACGAGACCAACATATTTCCCTGGAGAACCAGTAAAGACTTCTGCCACGAAGAAGGGTTGTGATAAGAAGCGTTCAATTTTTCGTGCTCTTGCTACAGTTAAACGATCTTCTTCGGATAATTCGTCCAACCCCAGGATAGCTATAATGTCCTGAAGTTCTTTGTAACGAAATTGGGAATTTTATATTATAATTAACGAGTAAAAATAACCATTTTAGCCACTATCTTAGATTTCGACAAAACTAATTTCATCAGATCTGGAATAGCAGGGTTTCAAGTTTCATGGCGATCAGACTTGTCGTTTGGCCGTGCGAGCTTGAAATGCGTAGAATTTATTTTCAGAATTCAATTAAAATCAATTGATTTTGAAAAGCTATCGTCTAAATACGATCGAATTAGGCCTCAAAACTAGTTCCATTGTGTTCGTAATGAGGCTAAAACATTATGAATCTCAGGCGGCATGCTTGGTTTGGAGAAAGAGAATTTTGGCGTATGCGGGCGAGATATTTTCAACTATACTAATATATTTATTCATCTCGACAATATATACACCACGCCTACCTATATGCCTACCCTATACCCCCATCTCTCTTCCATTCAAATAATGTGATGTTCGAACACATATAAAAAAAGAACAAAGCACGTAGGCGACGACGATATGAGTGTGTCACGACATCGATGGGGCCGCGCACAGAGGAGTGCGAGTTGGTGTCATTAGCTAAAGCGACTCGATTTAGGGTTTGGATCGAGGACATGGTCGTGCATGCTGTGTACACAGAGGAGATTGCCGATCTGGAGCTCGGCATGAGCGGCGCGGCAAGGGTTTGGTCGGAGTTCGACGGCCATTAGTGGCGGGCGTGGAGAAGTGGTCGTTTGCGTGCGTGCCTAGAGCTGTGCGTGATTAGGATGAGGATAGGTTAGTTTATTATTTAGTTAATTATTTGTTAATTATTAAATTAATTAATTTTAATTACCGTTATATTAATTATTGCGTAATTTCTCCATATGAGGTCCGATTCGGACGAAACAGATTCACGTTGGAATCATATCGACGAAAGTTGCATTTTTGGAGTTGGTTTGAAATTTATTTAAAGTAGAATATTTTCAGACTCAAATAAAAGGCGAGTTTTTTATACGCTCATGATTGATTAAAATATTTTTATATTAGTTAAATTGATATTCTAAAGTGATTTAAGTTATTGATTGTTGTTTGGTAAATTTAACTGACATGGAAATTGATATAGAAATTGATATGTTAGAAATATTGAATTAGCAATTAAATGGAAATTAGAATTAAAATGCTAGTAAATTTTATGATTATTGATAATTGGTTAATTGATGTGGTTTATTGACTGTTTGGATGATTGTTTGTGATAAATGATAATTGGTTGAGATTTTGGATGATTGGATGTTTATTTATTTTTATATATATCCTATTATCACACTGAAAATTATTCATAGTATATAAAACCGTAAATTGAGTTATTTTGAGTAAACAAAGAAATAGGTTGAAATGATATATACCCATGAAATTTATTTTAGATTGAAATGATACGTATCTATCCTTGAAATATAATAACTGATTCACTTGGCCATAGAATAGAAAATTACATACGGACACAGGATCAGTTAAATTAAACAATTTTTAAAAGTCTTGGTTTTGAAATTATTTAAATGATAAAATTGAATTTATGAAGATTTAATTAATTAAGAGTTCGAGATGAAATGTTGAAATTAATTTTTTCTAAAAGAAATTGTTTTAAAGAATTTAATTGGAATTTGAATCATGATTGAAATATGACTTGAATTATTGGAATTGAATTGTTTAAAAAGATTTGAAATCTTACTTTAATTTTGAAGTTATTTAAGTAAAGTGATATAAATTGATATTCAAATTTGGGCTCGAGAATGGAAATAAATTTTAAGATTTGAATCAAAATTCGAAAATTGTAGTTTAATTTGAATTAAGAGATCTAAGATATTTTGAAATTGAGCTCGAAATTAAGGTAAATTGAATGGTTTAAAAATTGAGAACTGAATTAAAATTAATTCAAATTAGGATTGAAATTGAATAAACTTGAAATCGAAATCGAAATTGACTTGAATTACAATTGAAATTGTTTGGAATTGAATCGAAGTTTAATCGATTTGGACTGAAATGAGTTTGAAAAAGATTTGAAATGGAATAATTGAAATTGAATCAGTTGATTGGAATTTGGACTTAGGCTCAGACTGGTTAAAATGAAAAGCGATAGTTTGATTTGGAAATAAATTATTTTAATATAAATTGCCTAAAATCTATCCTTTTTTAAATATTTAATTTTTTTTACATTTTCCAAGTTATTTTATTATATAAACTATTTTCAATACTCAAAGTATTTTATATCAAATTATTTTAACTTTTTAAACTATTTAAAACTATTCAAATTATTTTCTAAAAATTCATGTTTGTCAAAAGAGTGGAATCTTTATATTTAAATCTTGGATTTAAATGCGAATTGGGTTAAATTGAAGTTATAATCCAAATGGAAATTTGAAGCAATTTTGAATGGAACCGAAATCGAGATATTAGGGCGAAAATGATTTTTAATTGAAAGAGTATATTTTGAGTAAATATGATGATTTCGAATGAATTTGATTTTGAAGCGAATATGATATTTTGGTAACTAGTATGAATTGTTTTCGGAATATAAAAGTGCCAACCAGTGTGTAAAATGACGTTTGGTTTTTAAAGAGACCGGGGCCTCTTATTGCATACTCTCCGCTAATATTAGAACCACTTTAACAACTGTGTACACAGTGGAGACTCTAGAATGAAGTGGTTGGATTTGGCTTCGTCTGCTGGATTTTGAAGAAAGAGAAGGGTGGTGGATAGACCTCAGCACTTGCCAATTAGAAATGACTAAAACGTGACGGCTTGATAGGGCCAAGCGGGCTTGCTACCCTTAGCATACATCCGTCCTTCGATTTTCTTAGACTCGGTCCATGTTATTACTCTTGTTGTTGGTATCGATTGTGCATCTTGATTTAGGATAGCCTCTCTTTGACTCAATATGGGATGGATGGACGCGATGGGAGGTCGTGGCTACGATGTGTTACCACCAGCCCGATGACTCGAACTGGTAGTAACCTATCTTAGGCATTGCCTCACATGCCTTGTCATACTCTTATCCGTATACGATACCACTACGATTTTGATTTAGTGTTGTTGTATCATAGTGCATCCCTATCCTCAACGGTTTACCCGGGCGTTAAATGCAAACTATGCGACAATGCTTAAAAAAGTTAAGGGTGATTAACGTAAAGCCTTAACGCTAATAAAAATATTTATTTTATTGATTTGACATTATATATGTAGCGTATTCTACTACATATAGATATTTTGACAGATCCTTAAGAGATGGAAAATCACGTAACATCTCTTGAGTTATTGCACGCACGTTATACTCTAGGTAAGAGATGTGTAACCTCGTAAACATCTCTGATGCCATGGCACTCATGTTATATGCGATATTGATTTGACTCATATAAGAATATTTTAGTCCTGACTAGAGTGTTTTGCTTTTTAGTACGCTCGGGTCAGTTCTTATTTTTTCTGCGCCCTGAAGATCATTTTCTGGAGGACGAAGATGAAGATTTGGTATATTATTACTATTATTATTCTCTGCATCTTGTTGCCTACTGCATTATATTTTGTTCTGTCATATATATATAATATAACTCTGATAAATGTTGTATAAATTATATTCAAATGTGTAGTATAAACAGCTTCATGAACTGTTTATTTGATTATTATATTTTGTCATTCCACTGCGAGATTCTGTATTTGTTTTCTACTCCTTTTCTTATTTTTCTTAATTAGCCCATTGATTATATATGTTCCGGATTGTTTGAGTTAGACATGTGTGGATTATTGTTGATTTAAACCTTATGAAATGGGGGTCATCACATTGGTATCAGAGCTTTAGTTTAGCGATAAGCTTAGCTTTATGAGATTTGAATCATTAGAGATAGGATAGTAATACCCTAGAATAATTCTGTTTGGGTGTGTATATATATATGACAGAGCGTACTTGTTAGCGATAAAAACTGTTTTATATTGTGTTTATTTATCCTTTGAATTGTTTATGAATTCTGGTCGGTGCGTGAGATTCCATGTTATCAATAGGAGTTTCTAAACACTTAAACGAGACAACTCGACATAATATAGTTTTAAAATCAAGTAAATGAAATAGTTTTACCTAAATTATATTATATATATATAGATAATGATTATTAGTGAAATTGTTGTTAGGAGATGATAATATTTAGTTATCATTGATTATTGGTTGAATTAAACTAAAAACGAATACTTTGTGAACTCCATTTCATGAAGTGATCGATAATTAAATTGGATTGAAATCAGTTAAAATAAGAATGGTCTAAAATGACAAAGATGTAAATTAGCGAAATGTTTTCATAATAAGGTAATGAAATTATATAAGTATATTTATGCTATGGCTTATAACTAGAAAGGATTCAGAAAATGAGAATTTTAAAATTTAAATTCCTTTGCTTTTAAAATTATTTACAAAGACTTCAAAATTAATAATAATATTATTGGAAAGTGTTTTGACTAGAAATATATTTTGAAAGGATTATTTAAAGAAATAAAACTTTGAACTCACATTAGGCGTTGGAAAATAATTTTGGGGATGACTGCGACATTGCCAGTATCCATTTTCGAGTTTCTAAGTGAGAATTGCTACCAAAAGAAATTTATTTTCGATTAAAACAAGTTTTGATTGTGGATTAAAAAAAATTCTAAGTATGATTTAATAAATACATGAAAGTAGTTTTTGAACATATAAATTGAATATCGTATAGAAAGGAAATAAGTTTACAACTTATAAATTTGAAAAGGAAAGTAAAAAAACGAATTTTAAATGGTTAAATATTTCTGTTAAGCAAACAAAAGAAAGTTTGAATTTGAGATATGAAATGAAATAATTAACCTAAGAAATGTGAATAAATTGAGTTAATGAAATGATGTTAATAAATGAATTTTAAATCAAGAAGGCTTAAATAAAAGGTGAATTGTATTTGAAATGAATTAGATAAAAAAATGAAATGAAATTTAAGTAAATAAGTTTGAGTAAGTTATAGATTTGAGTAATATTAGGTTAAAATCAAATATAAATTTGTTCAATGTGAGTGATAAGAAAAGGAAAATGTAATATAAAGTTAAATAAACTAAGTAATGGATTAAATGGAATAAAGTGCAATTTAACAAAGATTAAATGAATTGAATTGGATTTAAATGAAACTAGATAAACTAGTAAAGTGAATTAATTCCACTTAAGCTATAAATTGAATTAATAGAATGAATACAACTTGCATTGTAAAATGAAATGCAATTTGAATTTTTGAAAGAAATTGAATAAAAATAAACGAGTGTAAGTAAAATTAATATGAGTAATTGAATTTAATTTGAATTGGATGTAAATAAATTAAATGCAATTGGAGTAAGTTTTAATAAATTGAATGGTAACAAATTGAATATGAAATAAGTTAATGAAATAAATTATAAAATGAAAGTTAACTTAAGAAAAGTTAATGATTGTGATAAAAAGAAAATTTATTAATAAGAATTTGAGTTATAAAATAAAAGTTTACTTAAGCAAAGTTAATAACAAACTAATGAAGTAAATCATTTTATAAAATAAAATTTACTTAAGTAAAATTATTAATGTGAATTTGAATTAATGAAATGAACTAATGAAGTGAATAAATGGATCAAAATTAATTTAGGTTATAAATTAATAAAAATATGAATTGTGTTTTATAAAATGATTATAATAAACTTACATGGTTTGCGAAATGATTTATAAATGATATTAGCATTAAGTAGAATATACCAAGTGTTAATGAAGTGAAATTTAGTTTAGATTAAATAAAATAAGTTATAAAATGGTCCATAAATGAATTTATATGAAATATGTTAAAGAAAAGGTGAAACAATTGAATTTAACAAATTCAATTAAATAAATTGAATGTGAACGAAATAAATGTAAATAGATTTGAAACAAACCAATTAAATGTTAACAAAATTTGGATGTTAATAAGAAATGGAGTGCATAAATTAAATATTAACACTGGATAATAAAAATTCACATGGTTATGAATTAATTAGGTTAATTTGATGAATATTAATAATTGTTGAACAGTTTCCTTTGTTGGTAAATCATTGTTTTATCTGTTTTGATGGCATATGATTGGTTGGTTGTGTATTCATGCTTGTGTTTATGGTTTGGATTCATAATATATGATTCCATTAGACTCGTATATGTTGTATATCTTTTATAAGTTATTAATATTCAAAATTGAGTTAAGATAGGGACATACGAAGACCTTTTGGACATATACTTCGGTTTTTATATGCTTTTGCTTGCTTAATATGAGTGGACTCACTCGTAATAATAAAAATAAGGTATGTATCTCGGATTATATACCGCACTTATATATTTTTCCCTAGGGGATGCCACATCATTGAGATGAGATGTATATTTCATATATTTGGCATATATTTGAGTTGAATATTCTCTTGTAAAAAAATTCTGATCGAGCCGCAAAGGAGACTCTGCCGAAATTTTTCATAAATATGGGTGTTAGAAATTTTTTGATTTTTTTAAAAAAATTTATAACTTGTTTTTATATAAAAGTTGAAATTCCCGTAAAACCGGTATCGGGGTGGCATAGCGAGAGCATAGTAAAAGTTTTCAAATAAGACTTTATAGTTTTATAAGTTGATTGTTTTGAATAAAATATAGCAAGTGTTAAATTCTGTACTTAGTTCCTTTTCAAGGGCGAAAAGTTTTGAGTGGAGGAGAATGTAACGACCTGTATTTTAACTATTTTAAATTATAAATTAATATGATTACTGAAAAAAAATGGTTAGAAATAAAAATTTAATTAATTATTAATGTAATTTGTTGAATATGAACTTGGATAAAATTTTGAATAACAAATTTCAAGAAGATAAGAGATTGTATCTTATATTAGAAAATAAAGTAAATAATATTGTATTGTAAGTAATTGCATTAATGTTGAATTATTGTAAAATAAAAGTTGTTGTTTTATTATTTGAAGTCGTTTTAAAAGTTAAATATTATAAGTTAAATAACTTGTATTTCAATTTTAGCGTTTTATTGGATAATTAAATTATTTAACTTTAATATTAGAAATCATTTAAATTATTGAATTCTGAATCTCATATGAACGAAAATGATATCGGAAATTGATTTAAATTTTATTTAAACAACAAGATTGTTTACTTTTAAAATTGGATATAAAAGTGAATAATTAGAAATTGGGAATTTTATATTATAATTAACGAGTTAAAATAGCCATTTTGGTCACTGTCTAGGATTTCGACGAAACTAGTTTCATCACATCCGTAAGAATGAATTATTGTAGGATTTCAAGCTCGTCGCGATCGGACTTGTCGTTTGATCGTGCAAGTTTGAAACGCGTAGAAAATATTTCTAAAATTCGATTAAAATTAATTGATTTTGAAAAGCTATCTTTTGAATAAGATCAAATTAGGCCTCAAAACTAGTTACATTGTGTTCGAAATGGGGTTAAAACATTATAAACGGTAAGCGGCACACTTTGTTTGGAGCTCGAGAATTTCTGGCATTTGCGGGCAAGATATTTTCAACTATAATAATATATTTATTCACCTCGATAAAACGTACACCACGCCGACCTATGTGCCTAACCCATACCCTCATCTCTCTTTCGTTCAAATAAGCCGTTTTTGACAACATATAAAAAAAACAAAAAACAAAAAATAAAAAAGAACGAAGCGCGTAGGCGATGGCGAATGTAACGGTGGTCGCGGCATCGATGGGGGTGCGTATGGAGGAGCGCGAGTTGGTGGCATTGGTTCGAGAGACTCGATTTAGGGTTTGGGTTGAGGACGTGGTCATGTGCGCTGTGTATGCGGAGGAGATCGGCGTTCTGAAGCTCGGCATGAGCGATGCGACAAGGGTTTGATCGGAGTTCGACGGCCGTTGGTGACGTGCGTGGAGAAGTGGTCGTTCACGTACATGGGTTTCTTGTGTGCCTGGAGCTGTGCGTGATTAGAAGGAGGATATGATCGTTTATTATTTAGTTAATTACTTGTTAATTATTAAGTTAATTAATTTTAATTAATGTTATATTAATTACGGCGTAATTTCTCCGTACTAGGTTCGATTCAGATGAAGCAGATCGCGTTGGGATCGTATCGACGAAACTGTGTAATGGCTCAGAAATTTTAATGATTTAAATAACGTAATTAACTATCTTTTTTCTCATGAAATTAGACAGTAAAAATTTTGAAAAGAAACTTTAATATTTGGAATACGTTTGTTTAAACATAGTTGCTGTTAGATTTTCATCAGAAAATATGAAAGTTGCTTGGTTGTGAAGTTTCGATTTAAAATTTAAAAACAGTTAAATTGATGGAAATAAAATAATTTCAAAATCTAAATATTTTTATATATAGTTAAATTGTAAACCATTTTCTGAGTGAGACGTTGTATTTTGTTTCGCCAAATTTGGACTGCTATAGCTCCGTTTATCTTATTTTTGGCGTTTTAACAGTAAATTCTTCAAAACTGAACCAAAATGCATTTTTTTTTAAAATTATGTATTTTTCCAATGGCTACAACTTTCATGTTGATCACTTTGACTCTTTCTAAACTTAACCATGTCAAAAATCCTCTTCTTTATAGTACATTCTTTGGCCTAATTTTTAAGCCAGAGAATAAACCATTTTGTCTTGAGCATAACTTGATCATAACCGATCCAGATTAAGAAATTATTTATTTTAAACCATATGAAATTCTAGCATGTACAACTTTTACGTTGATCACTTTTTCTAGTTTTGATTTTTGCTATACCTGAAACTCAATTCTTTGAAGTACATTTTTGGGCTTTATATTTGTGAATTCGAGAGTAGCACTTTCCTTTTGACCATGTCTTCCTCAAAACTAATCAAAATCAAGTTATTCTATTTTTAGTTCAAGAGAAAAGAATTTACAACAACTTTTCAGATAACAAGATTTTCAAATTTTGGAAGTAAGAGAGTCAAAAACAAAAGAGAAGATGACCTATTTTTGGGGTCTAATTTTGAGAATTCAAGGTCAAAGCTTTAACACTTCTTCTCTATACGTTTAGCCCACCTCCATCTCAAGCCTTGGCCGAGCACTTCGAAGGAAGGGAAAGTTGTTTAGTAATGTTGAAGGGGAGTAGGAAGTAGTTAATGAAGTGTGGATTAGTTTGAATGTTGGTAGGAAGTTTATCGCTTTGGTTTATGGTGAGAAACTCTATTTAATATCTATATTTATACGTATACATGTTTGATGATGTGTTATGAGTAATATGGATGCTTATATATGCTTTGATCATCAATTATAGATTGTTTGATATGATTGTTAAATTGTTTTACCAAGTCACGCTAATACACGTCGATAAGCACAAAGGAAATCATTTTCCTTTTGAAAATGAAATGGTGCATATGGAATGTTTAAACCTTTTGGAAATAGTTTTAAAATGAGTTAGAAATGTTTCAAAACACTTAAATATGTTTAAATAAATAAATAAATAAAACTAGGATTTCATCTTGTATATTTGAAATATGTCCATTTTTTTTAAAACATCGCGGTTTTGCAGTTTGGAATCCAAAAAGGGATTTCTTTATAAATAATATTTTGAAATATAAAATAATATGAAATAAATTTGATAAATCTATTAAAATAATTTAAAAGATATTTAAAATGGAAAATATGAATTTTAAAATATTAAAAGTTGTTTAAATCAAATAAGCTTATATAGCACTTTACGCGACATTTTTTTGCTGCGGATTTTATAACCTTTTGTATATAGTTTTTAAACTTAAAAATTCTTTCCTATATATTTTGTGAATAATTTTAAAACAATAATTAAGTACTTAAATATGATTTGGAAGTTTTAATAAGAGTTTGAATAAATGGTTAGGAGGAATTGTGTATACCACTTAAATAAAAATGTAAAGAATATTGAATGTATTAACAAATTGAGTATGCGGAAACGACTAGTACATTTGTCCCGCCTGTGGATCTGGGAAGATGTAATAAGGTGTTTAACTAAGGTTAGGAATGGAGCAACCAATACCGTGAACTTAAATGGCCTATGTTTTTCTCTTTTTAGGCGAGGGTTGGAATAAATTGAAAGGAAAGCCCGGATGCTCTAAAAGATCATACTAAAGTTTTTCCAAGATAAAAAAAAAGAAAATTCTTTGAATGTTATTTAACCACTTAACATCTTTTATTCGATGATTGGTACGAAGGAATTAGGATCGAAGTTGGGTGATTCTTATCCAAAGAACCGGGATCAGATTTGGGTGATTCCTATCTAAAAACCCCTTCAAACTAATTTTAAAAATAAAACATATTAAAGAAAAAGATCGTTGAAGACAAAGGTATTCATGATGTAGGATTACATGCCATTATTCCTTGGAGCTGAAATTTGCCATATCTAAAGTGGCATTAGTGGTATGAAAATCTTAGATTTGCAAGAATATGATTTGAAGTTAAGAAGAAAATCTTTGGTTAAGATTTAATAAATGATTTGGAAATATTTTCCTTAAGTTTAAAGTTAAAACTTGGATGAAAGAAATCTTTGATTTTGATATAATGAATGATTTGGAAAGGTTTTCCTAAGTAAAAGAGAAATTGATTTGGAATTATTTTAGGATTTAAGAAAGGTTTAAATAAATCAAATGGTTTAATAAATGAGGCTTAATGATTCCATATACTCTTGAAAAGAAAATGGAATAAATTAAAGAGAATATATATGAGAAAGATATTAGATTTAAATAAAAGATGAAGTAATTGATTTATGATTGATATCCACATATGAACTTAACATCTTTTAAAGTGAAGATTGACTTCGAAGGAAATGGGGGTCGGATTTGGGTGATTCCTATCCGAAAACCACTTCGAGCCAATTTACATGTTCAAAAAAATGAAGATGTTTGAAGACGGAGATATTGAGAAGAATAATAACGAGGGACTACTTGTTGATTAATTGAGGATAAACTCTCAATTCACTATATTGTAGCAGTGGTCTCTTTGTTATGAAAAACCTCAAAACCACAAGGGCTTCTCGCCTAGTAATGGCCGAGGAAAGTGCCTATAGTTTTGCTCGGTCCCAGAATGAACTTGAATGGATGAAAGTCTAACATTGCATTCCAAATCGTAATGAGTGATCTTTGTAAAAGTATATCAGTCGGTGGCGGAGAAGACAACTTCTCTTAACTTAACACCCTTTCCTATGACATATGAGCTCAGGAAGTTATACTTTTGTAGAAATCAGTCGTGATATGGAATGGGAATGTGGCATTCAAAGTGAAAGAAGATGTGTTATGTGAAAAGGAAATTGCCTCAAGCTTTATCAACAGGAAATGACCAAAACAGGGTTAGATGCAGCAAGGCTAAGTGGGTCATTTCTAATTGGGATATGATCATCCCCTTCTAGATATATTTCTTCCCGCTATGACATTCAGGATATAAATTAATGTGGCTTGTATGCTAGAGCACGCTCAATTAAAGGTCAATAATGACCGAGGGATGACATATTCGGTACTATCTAGTTACAGAGGTAGGTCGGCCTTGTGTTGGTAGAGGGCAGATGTTCTGTGCCTCGGGACATCCAACTAGAGGTGTACCCATCGAAACGTAGTCCCTTCACCTGGTCATTTGTATGGAAATCCATTCTCCAGTAAGAACCTACGGACTTGTTTGTCAACCTATTATGCTAGAATTTAATCAATGTAACAATTTTGGCTAAGATTAATAAGTTTATTTTCAAATGTTTACAAAGAGATGTCATTTAAAATAATATCAAATGTTTTGATATAAAATTGTCTTAGTTATCATATGATAAAGACCCGTCTATGTTTATGCGTGGGCGTGATCTTATGAGATACTCTTTCTTTTCAAAAGATTTTATTTAAAGGCTGATATATGACACTGTCATTTATTATTCACTTTTCTCACATTGGTTTATCAAGCTTGATCAGGGTATTTTAAATACTTGGGTCAGATCCGTATAATTTCAGGTTTATTCGAAGACGGTTGAAGTTTGTAAAGGAGATCTGAAGATATTCATCTATGTATGATGTATTTATTACCCACTGCTGTATGTTTGTTTTTGTTTGATGTTTGTCAGCAATTTTAAGGACACATGTTTATAGCTGTCCAAGCTGAATTTAGGTTAGACTCTGATATATGTATTTAAGAGTTTTCTGCTATAAAAATATCTGTTCACTATTATATATCATTTCATTCGTATGAGATTTTGTTCTGTCTATTTTCTTTATTACCCTTCATGTTCCGTCTTTTCGTGTAATTTGAGTTGGACATGTGTGGTTTATTGTCAACTTAAAGTGTATGGAAAAACGGGCCTCGACATTTGGTATCAAAGTTGAAGGTTAAGCAAGAACCTTGGCTTTGGTGGTGTAAAGACTCATCAGAGATAGGTTTAGTAATACACTAGGATGAGTAACTCATCATAGATAGGGTTAGTAACACCTTAGAACGAGTTGAGCATATTATATATGAGCACATATTTGTTAATGCAATATAGAATGGTTTTGTTTTGAAAAATTTGTAAATATAATAATTTTACCTATGATTATATTTTGATTACAAAGTATATATTTTGAAAAGTTATATAGTTAGAAATCAAGATTAATGAAGTTTAAATATGAACATCTTGTGATTAGGATTTCACAGTTTGAGTATAAGGTGTTTGATAATGAGATTGGTTTAAGAAATAAAAATATAAGATAAAAATGTATTTAACAAATAGAAATTGATTATGTAAAAGGCAAATGTAAAAGGAATGAGAAATTAAATTCGAGTAATTTAAAAGACATATGGTAATTTAAGTGAAGTTAATTAATATAAGATAAATTTATATAAAGAATTTGTAAGATAGGTTTTACAAACAAAAGTAATCTCTAAAGGTTTTCAAAATGATATTATTTCAAATAAAAAGAGATATTTTATGATAATTAGTTTGAATGGCTCGAAAATGAACTAAAATTGAGTAGGTGACGTGTTCGGATGGTGAACACTTCTCTTAAGTATTACTCTTCTTGTTAAGACGATATATGATACTATTGGTAGTACCCACTTCCTTGGTATTATTTTGGAGTTACTCGATCTTTTCTTAAGTTAAAGAGATAATGTGAATCAGTAATTGATAAATCGATTAGTAATATTCATAAAAGTATTTAAACCAAAGATAAATTTGGAACCTTTAATTGAAAAGATAAAGCAGGATTCTCAATGATTTTGGACAATCAAAAATTTCTGAATCACACCAAACTCAAAGCTAAGGAATTTATGGTATATTCTGGTAAAAGATAAACTATTGCGAAATGTTTTAAGTAAATGAAATTGGATAAGTATAATTTATAAATGTGGTTATAAATAAAAAGGATTTACAAGTAGAGAATTTATAATAGAGTTGAATTACAAATAAGTTTTGTAATTATGAATTTGAAAGTATAGAAACCTACTACAAACTGTAATTTACCCGGATATATAACCGATCGGGAATTTGGGATGTGTATATATATACTCTTAGGATGTAAGAAGGTATTATATAAAACTAGATTTAAGTCATGAACTATTTATACACTTAAGTAAAATCATGACTCTTTAAAATGTGATTATAACCTGGAAAAGGTATTATTAATGAATTCTACCATTAATTAAGCATTTGAACTTATGTTTTTTTATATGTGATGGATTTATATAGTTGTGTTCATAAGACGTAAAAAACTTAATTAATAGTATTATGAAATGATTCATAAATAATATTAGTATTAAAGAAAATATGCTAAAAATAAAAAGAATGTGAAAAAACTAAAGGATGTGAATAAAGAGAATCTGGTATAACTGAGAAAAACCAATAGGAATAAATACGTAATTTATACGTAAGTCGTTTCATCACACAAATTTTGATCTAATATCTGAGTACGGAACTTTAAGGTATTTACACTGATCTGAAAAAGAATTTATCAGTCGATTTCTTGATGGCGAGCATTGATGATGTTTTGTAGTTAGTTACTCGAGTTTTTTTATCATAGTTGAGAGCTATGCAAGCAAAGCAAGTGTATCTGATCTATAAGCTTAATCAGAGTCCATACTAGAGAATCGAGGGATCGATACTAGTTCGGATATAAAGTTGTGGATTCAAATAGAATATCAAATCAGATATTTTATACGGATGATTTGGGTACATCTTATGGGTTTAAGTTTGTGAAATAATGATTTAGGTAAAAGATTGTGGGTTTAGGTTTAGGGTAATTTCGAGAACAAAATTCTTTTAAGTAGGGGAGAATGTAATGACCTGTAATTTTAAGACTTTGAAAATGGAATATTTAATTATTTTAAATATTCAAATGTAGAATTTTCAAACTTAAAAAAATAATGTTTTATATGATAAATAAGAATGGTACACTTATTTTTGATATTGAATAAAGATTTTGGATTGCAATTGTAAAATTCACAAAAGTCGAAAAGTGGCATAAATGTTCGTAAATTTATTTAAAGGATAAATATTTCCTTTTAAATATATGTATGTATATATATATATATAATCGACATCAAACTCATTTGATAATAATAGTAATTTAATTTATAATGGTTCGATAAATATATAAAACTTTTTTTAATAAAATTGACAAATTTCGTCGCATATTGATAAATCGATGTCATATTTTTATAAGAAGATTTGGATATTGTTTTATATTATTTATAAATCAAATATTCTTGTTTTAATTATTTAAAGAAAATAAGAAAATTATTTATAATTTTGATTTACATGAATAAATAGTTTAACAAAAATGTTAAAATATGACCAGAAAATGTTTGTCGAAAATCAACATTTTGTTCAAAATAAGTGCCGCAACGTTATCGCACCTTTGTTAACATGTTTTAACATATATTACACATTTTAATAACTAAACATGCTTAATTTTATTAAATAGTATTAGAAAACTTCTAGAAGTCATTAGTAAAAGTAAGTAAGAATTAACAAAAGTAAGAAAAGTAAACATTAAATCAAAATCCAACAAAATAATTACCTTTCTTTACTTAATCGTTAAATGACTAAGATATAAAGTAAGAAGTGAAAGGATGATGTTAAGTATTGAAAAAGTGGATGTTGCTTTAGGTTGAAGTAAGGAAGTTTGGTTATTTGGTAAGAGATAATTTCGGTAAATTTACCACTTCTTTTTTCTATAAATACCCAACTCCTTCTTCACTTTCTTCACATTTCTTCTTCTTCTTTTCTCGAGCTTATTTACCTTCTACCTCTTCTCTTTAATGTATTCTAAGCCATAGACAAAAATTAAAAAGAAATAATGTCAAACTATTTATAAAATATTCAAAAGAAATCAATGTTCATCCTCTTCAAATCAAACTCCTTTTTTCTTCATATTTTACATCTTCTTCTCTCGGCCATAAATTATTCAAAACAAATCCAAAATGCAAAATACATTTTTTTAAAATTATGTATTTTTCCAATGGCTACAACTTTCATGTTAACCACTTTATCTCATTCTAAAATTAACCATGTCAAAAATCCACTTCTTTTCAAAGCATTATCTGGCTTAGTTTTTAAGCCAGAGAATAAGCCATTTTTTTGGGATCATAACTTGATCATAACCAATCCAAATGAAGAAATTATTATTTTTAAACCATATCAAATTCCAGTGGCTACAAATTTTATGTCGACCACTTTTTCCAGTTTTGAGGTTTTTTATACCTGAAACTCAATTCTTTGAAGTACATTTTCGGGATTTATATTTGTGAATCCGAGAATAGCTCTTTTTCTTTTGACCCTATCTTCCATAAACTAATCAAAATCAAGTGATTCTTTTTTATAATTCAAGACAAAAGAATTTTCAACAACTTTTTAGCAAACAAGTTTTTCAAATTTTGAGAGTAAGAGGGTCAAAAACAAGAGAGAAGATGACCTAATTTTTGAGTCTAATTTTGAGAATTCAAGGTCAAAGCTCTACCACTTCTTCTCTATACTTTCGGCCCACCTCCATCTCAAGCCTTATCCAAGCACTTCGAAGGAAGGAAAAGTTTTTTACTAAGTTTAAGTGGAGTAGGAAGTAGTTAGTTAAGTGTGTATTTGTTCGAATGCTGGTAGGAAGTTTATCGCTTTGGTTTATGGTGAGAAACTCTATTTAATATCAACATTTATATATATACATGTTTAATTGTGTGTTATGATTGCTATGGATGCTTATATATGCTTTGATCATTAAGTATTGATTATTTTATACGATTGTTAAATTGTTTTACCAAGTCATGTTAATACACGTCGATAAGCATAAAGGAAATCACTTTCTTTTTGAAAATGAAATGGTGTATATGGTATGCTTAAACCTTTTGGAAACGGTTTTAAAATGAGTTAGAAATGTTTTATAAATACTTAAATATGTTAAAAGAAATAAAGAAAGAAAATTAGGATTTCTTCTTGTATATTTGAAATATGTCCAAAACAATTTTCTAAAATCTTCGAGGTTTTGCACTTCAAAATCCAAAAGAAATTTCTTTATAAATGATATTTTTAAATGATAAAAAAGTATGAAATAAATTTGATAAATCTATTAAAATATTTGAAAAGAGATTTGAAATGGAAAATATGAATTTTCAAATGTTAAAAAGTTGTTTAAATCAAATAAGCTTATATAACACTTTCCCTGGCACTTTTATGCTGTGAATTTTATAACCTTTTGAATATAGTTTTGAACTTAACAATTCTTTTCTATATATTTAATGAATAATGTTAAAAGAATAATTAAGTAATTCAAAGATGATTTGGAAGTTTTAATAAGAGTTTGAATAAATGGTTAAGAAGAATTGTTATACCACTTAAACAAAAATGTAAAGAATAATGAATGTATTAACAAACTGAGTATGAGGAAACGACTAGCACGTTTGTTCCACCTGTGGGATCTGGGAAGATAAAACAAGGTGTTTAACTATAGTTAGGAATAGAACAGCCAATGCCCTGAACTTAACTGCCTATGTTTTCTCTTTTTAGGCGAGGGGTGGAGTAGATCGAAAGGAAAGCCCGGATGCTCTAAAAGATCATATTTAAGTTTTTCCAAGTGAAAAGAAAACAAATAAATTCTTTGAATGTTATTTAACTACTTAACATCTTTTATTCGATGATTGGTACGAAGGAACCAGGTTCGAATTTGGGTGGTTCCTACTGAATAACCAGGATCGGATTTGGGTGATTCCTATTCAAAAACCCCTTCAAACTAATCTTCGAAATAAAACATATTGAAGACAAAGATTGTTGAATACAAAGGTATTCATGATGTAGGATTACTTGCCATTAGTCCTTGGATGTGAACACTGTATCTAAAGTGGTATTAGTGCTCTGTTATGAAAATCTTCGATTTGCGAGAATATGATTTGAAGTTAAGAAGAAAATCTTTGATTAAGATTCAATAAATGATTTGGGAATATTTTCCCTAAGTTAAAAGTTATAACTTGGATGAAAGAAATCTTTGATTTAGATTAAAAGAATGATTTGGGAAGGTTTTCCTAAGTAAAAGAGAAAATGATTTGGAATTATTCCAGAATTTAAGAAAGGTTTAAATAAATCAAATGATATAATAAATGGGGCTTAATGATTCCATATACTCTTGAAAAGAAAATGAAATAAATTGAAGAGAGTATATCTAAGAAAGTTATTTGATTTAAATAAAAGATGAAGTAACTGATTTATGATTATTATCTACATATGAACTTAACATCTTTTAAAGTGATGATTGGCTTCGAAGGAACTTGGGTCGGATTTGGGTGATTCCTATCCTAAAACCACATCGAAACAATTTACGTGTTCGAAATATAAAGATATTTGAAGACGGAGATATAGAGACGAATAATAAAGAGGGACAACTTGTTGATTAATTTGGGATAAACTCCTGATTCACTATATTGTAACAGTGGTTTCTTTATTTTGAAAAACTTCAAAACCACAAGGGCTACTCGCCTAGTAATGGCCAAGGAAAGTGCCTTTGGTTTCGTTCGGTCTCGGAACGAACTTGTATGGATTAGATGTCTAACATCGCATTCCAAATCAAAACGAGTTATCTCTATAAAATTATATGAGTCGGTGGCGGAGAAGAAACCTTCTCTTTGCTTAACACCCTTTCCTACGACATACGAGCTCAGGCGGTTATACGTTTGTAGAATTCAATCGTGTGAATGTGAGATGACAATGTGGCATTCAAAGTGAAAGAAGATGTGTTATGTGGAAAGCTAATCTTTGCCTCAAGCCTCATGAACCAAAAATGACTGAAACAGGGTTAGATGAAGCAAGGCTAAGTGGGTCATTCCGAATTAGGATATGATCATCCCTTTCTAGATATTTTTCTTCCCGCTATGACGTTCGGGATGTAAATTAATATGGTTTGTATGCAAGAGCATGATGGGTTAAAGGTCGGTAATGACCAAGGGATGACATATTCATACTCTCTAGTTACAGAGGTAGCGGTCCTGCGTTAATGTTATGTGCCTCGGGACATCCATCTAGAGGTGTACCCGTGGGACGGTAGTTCCTTCGCCTGGTCATTTGTATGGAAATCTATTCTGCAATAAGAACCTGCAGACTTGTTTATAAACCTATTATGTTAGTATTTAATCAATGTAACAATTTCTGCTAAGATTAATAAGTTTATTTGCAAATGTTTTCAAAAAGATATCATTTAAAATAATATCAAAATGTTTTGATATACAAGTGTTTTAGTTATCACAAGGTAAAAACCCGTCTATGTTTATGTATGGGCGTGGTCTTATTAGATACTTTTTATTTCAAAAGATTTTATTTAAAGGGTGATATATGACACTGTCAATTATTATTGAGTTTTCTCATGCTAGTTTATCAAGCGTGATCTGGGTATTTTAAATACTTGGGTCAGATCCTGGTAGTTTCAGGTTTATTCGAAGACGGTTGTAGTTTTCAGAGGAGAGCTGGAGATATTCATCTACGTATGACATATTCTATTATCCGCTGCTGTTTGTTTGTTTTTGTTTGATGTTTGTTAGCAATTGTAAGGACAGATCTTTATAACCGTCCAAGCTGAATTTAGGTTAGACTCTGATAGGTGTATTTAAAATTTTTCCATTGTAAAGATATTTGCTCAATGTTATATATTATTTCATTCGTGTGAGATTTTTTCTGTTTATTTTCTTTATTACCCTTCATGTTCCGTCTTTTCGTGCAATTTGAGTTGGACATGTGTGGTTTATTGTCAACTTAAAGGGTACGAAAAAATGGACCATGACATTTGGGTGACCTCAAAATCAATCACAAAGCCATAATATTGTGTTGAAGAAATGGGTTCGATTGGAGGTGCGACCTCACTTGGCCCGACATGGCTCCTGTTTTAGCCACATCAAGCTGACCCACGGGAGTCATGGATACATTAATTCCTTATACAGAATCGTTCACCAAGCCATCCTACTTTGTTCTGGAATCTCCACCATGTACACAGTTGTTAAATTGGTTTTCGGTATTGGCAGAGAGCATGACAATATCCGATTCCAGTCTCTTTGACAACCAAACACTTATTTCACACCGGATGGTTCTTTTACATTTCCAAAATCAATTCATAATTGATATCAAATATCATATTTAATTCAAACCATATCACTTTGAAATCATATTCACTTTTAGAATAATATTCACTTTTGGAATTATCGATATGATATGTTAATTAAATCCTCATTCCAAAATCATTATATTTACTCAAATATGTCATTTCACAAAAAGGTATCAATTTCAAATCCCAACTTAGGTTATATCATAATCAAGGATTTAAATATAAATACTTTAACTTTACACATTCTGTAATTTTAGAAAATACTTTAGATAGTCATAAATAGATTTATTAGTTTTAAAAATAGTTAAAAATAGTTAAAATACTATAAAATAGTGTAAATGAATTAAAATAGTTTAAAACAGATTAAAATAGTTAAAATAGTTTAAAATAATTAAATAGCTTAAATAGATTTAAAATAGATTAAATTAGATTTAAAATAGATTAAATTAGATTTAAAATGATTTAAATAGATTTAAACTATATTAAATAGATTTAAATTAGACTAAAATGGGTAAATTAGTTTAAAATGGGTTAAAATAGATTAAATTGGATTTAATAGATAAAATAGATTAAAATAAGTTCAAATAGATTAAAATAGTTTAAAATAGATTAAATTAGTTTAATAGTTTGAAAATCTTCATAATCAGGATTTAAAATCATACATTTTAAAACAGTTTATATTAAAATAATAAATTTGAAACTAATATCAAATTATACTATTTCTTTCATTTCAACACATCTAGACCATGTCCAGCTTTAAAATCAACAACTAGATTTTGTCTTTCAATTCAAATTCTCATTTAAAACGATTTAATCAATATCGATTTCAAAACCATGTTCGAACAATAAATCAAACCTATTTCCAATTTAGTAGATTTCAAAGCTTAAATATTCAAATATTTCATTAATTCAATTTCGACAAATTTCATTTATACTTCAAATCCAACTTCAAAATTTCAATTTAAATTCTTTAAACAATTCATTTAACCAATTTCGATTTCAATATTAAAGCTTGGATTTTCGAAAATAATTCGGTTTATATAAATCCAAATTTTTATTTCTAAATATCATTTAACTGGACTCAAAAATTTAAGGTTTTAAAATCATTTAATTTAACCAATCCGGTGTCCGTATATAATTTTCTACCCTATGGTCCAGTGATATGGATATTTATCATTTTAATCCGCAAAATATTTTATATTTACAGATATATATCATTTCAACCCGCAATCTCGAATAAAATTGAAAATCCATAAAATCGCTCGGGTTTATCGTTTGTAACGACCCGATATTTTCAACCATTCGCATCCGCACATGTCGGACTTGAATTGCTCAAAATACCGAATTGTTAATATAAATTTGGCAAAACTCAGAACATATAGTAAATAAATTAATCACGGATCACAGCTACAGAGTAATAAATGCAGCAGAAGTAAAGAAATAGTAGTTTATGAAGCTACTATACATAAACATCAGAGCTAAACAAGGGTACAACAGAAGTTTAATACAATAATCAAGTACAAAGCTGAATACATCACTGGAATCAACCGAATAACTGAAATCAACTGGATAACTAAGATGAAACAGATAACTGGATCTTCAAGCAAGGCTCCAACTTGGAAGGTGAGTTTCAAATGCCGTACCTCTCAGTCTGACCCAAGCGTAAAGCAAAAACACAAAACACTAGAGTTAGAACATACCTACTTATACAGTGTAAACAAACTCAAGTGAACTGTAATAAAAGGTACAAGTAACTTAAAGGATGCCTAGGATCGTCCATCCTCTAAGGATCCGTTACTCGCTATTATAATAATGTCAATAGTAAAATAAACTTACTTTTAAATAGCGTTAAGGGGTTACCCATATAGACCTTAACACGTAATAGTGCCAGTAGTCTATACAACACCTACGCACCTCATGATCGGGAGGCTACGAGTTGATGCTACATAGGTACGACACAAATCAAACTCGTACAAGGCTCGCTAGGATAGGTGACACGGCACAACTAGGCAATGCCATGGTAGATATACTAATTACTATCCGGACTGGTGGTACGGTGTAGCAGCTACTATCGCCCACCTTGAGCCACACCCCCAAAATCAAAGAATCAAAAGTGGCCACCAAATCAATCTCAAAGTCGGAATATAATATCGAAGGAGTGTGTTTGATCAGAGGAGCGACCTCATTGGTCCGGAATCGCTCCTGTTTTAGCCACCTTATGCCAACTCACGGGAGTTGGGTCCACATATATACCTGAAAGGAACGCCGTCACCATCCTACTTCATTCTGGAATCTCCACCGCGTACATGGTTGTTAAAGTGGTTTTCGAAGTTGGCAGAGAGTATGACAACTTCCGATTCCGGTCTCTTTAACAACCAAACGTTATTATAACCCGTGGTTATTTCATTTTCAAATGGTTTGTATTTCATATCAAACATATTCATTTCAACACCATATAAACTCAGTATCATTATTCTTTAGAAAAGTAAAATTCATTTTCAAAGTTGTAACACTCCCAAAATTTATACATTCAATTATAACACATTAAAATCATAATAATTTAGAAACCATAGCACTTTAAAAATGTAACCTCTATAATCATAGCATTTCGAAAACATTACATTTTAGAAATAATAGCATTTCAAAAACATTATCTTAAGACGTCATAGCATTTTGGAAAAGTAATACTTCAGAAAATCATAGCATTTTGGAAATGTAACTTAAAGAATCATAGCATTTTTGGAATGTAATACTTTCCACTTTAACATTTTATATTACCAAAGTATTTATATACTTACAAATTTTAACATGGTCATTTTATCATAGCCTTAGAGTTAAATAAACTTTGTTACTGTAATATCCAATTTAAAGCTGAGATTCTTATGTTAAGTTAAAAGTACATTATTAACTTACATCTATTATTACAATAAAGAAACTTTGTTATTTTAATTATTTAAAATATACCATTTACATTAATTAAAACTTACATATCAAATGTATATTATCAACTTACATTTTATTATTACAGTAAGGAACATTTATCATTTAAATCAATTTAAAATACACTATTACATTAATTAAAACTTACATGTCAAATGTACGTTTTAACTTACATTTATTACATTAAAGAGCATTTATCATTTTAATCAATATTACACTAATTAAAACTTACATTATCAAATGTAAGTTTTAATTTACATTTTTATTATAGTAAAGAGCATTTATTATTTTAATCAATGTTACACTAATTAAAACTTACGTTAACAAATGTACGTTTTAATTTACATTTTTATTACAATAAAGAGCATTTATTATTTTAATCAATATTACACTAATTAAAACTTACATTAACAAATGTACGTTTTAATTTACATTTCTATTACAGTAAAAAACATTTATCATTTAATCAATATTACACTAATTAAAGCTTACATTATCAAATGTACGTTTTAATTTACATTTTTATTACAGTAAAGAGCATTTATTATTTTAATCAATCTTACACTAATTAAAACTTTACAAGTTTCTTTCATTAATTAAAACTTTACAAGTTTCTTTCATTAATTAGAACTTTACACGTTTTTTCAATAATTAAAACTTTACATGTTTCTTGCATTAATTAAAACTTTACATGTTTCTTTCATTTTTGTTATTACAGTAAAGAACTTTTATTATATTTATCAATTAAAATATTAATTAAACTTACATCTCACATGTATGTTTTAACTTACATTTTTTCATTTTAAAGTCATAGCTATTTACCTTACAAAACTTAACATTTCATAAAAGAATATTTTATCATAGTTAATATAACAATCAAATTTTCTTCATAGATCTGTTCATTTAGACATCAATTAACTATGATTTTCTAGTTAAATAAATTTTATTACAAAAGGCCTAATTAAAACTGTATTTCGTTTTATCAATTTAAAATACATTTTTTATTATACAAAACATGTCCATTCAGGAAATAACCTTTATTAAAAATTTCTAGGTTAGATCTAAGATTCCAAACTAAATCAAATTCAATTATTAAGTTATTTATCATCAATAAATATCTTTAATTCAACTTAAAACCAATTATTAACTTTATAAAATTTAACTTGTAGAAAAACTAATACATCTTTATAATTAAAGCATTAAACCAAATTTTAAGTTAAAAATTTCGTATATTTATAAAACTTAAAAATGCTTAATAAATTTTTAGGAAAATATTATTTTAAAAATATAACCATAGGCCTGTATAATATTTTCTAACCTAGGTCAAGTGATACAGATATGTATCATTTCAATCCATAATTTAAAAATAAAATCCGGGTTCTATCATTTCAAACCCGCAATCCCAAGAAAAATAAATACAATAAAAATCACTCGAGCCTATCATTTCAACTCATAATGATTTTTCCTTATTCTAACGTCCGTTCGGGAATGTATCAGTTCAACCCATGGTGATAGGGAACTTGCAGTATGACACAGTAAATAAAATAAGCAGTATAATATAACATAGCTTATCAAATGATGTAACAAATATATAAACAACATTTAACATCATATTATCACATCACAGGCATATATGAATAACATATCAGTTTATACAGATTCACTTGTGCAACAACCCTGGTTTTGGAGATTACCTGTAAATATTAAATTATAACAGTAGTTATAATTTAATATTGTGAATTAAAATAAAATTGAAAGTTTTACATTGTTTATTTGGAAAAAACAATGAATTTTGAGTATAAAATGAGAAAAACAAAGTTTGGAACTTTATTCTAATTTGGGTTAAAAAAATGGAAAATTGGTTCTACTTAGAGAAAATGCAATAATTATATTAATTATTGCCAATTACTTCTTTTAATAATTTTTAAAAGAAGTATGTGATTTTTTAAAGGATGTTTATTTAAATAAAAAGGTGTGCTTTAGAGATTTGGTAATAAGATTGATTCACGGAATCTAATAGCTTTTAAATTATCATTCAAGGTATTCACTTGGGCAATATTAATGTATCATCTTGATTAAAAAATTCTTATATCCTTTATAACCAATTATTACATGCTTTTGTCTAATTAATTTATCCATTATCACAATTCCCTAGACATATATGTTGTCAACATAAGATGCAAACATGATCATATATATGTGTATATTTTTGATTAAAACTCTGTTATGTTTATATGTTTAGAGACGTAAATTTGTTGTTGAATTAATAATTGTATTTTTGTTCTTAATTTTAATTTTGAGAATTTTTTGGAATAAGTTTTATTAGTTTAATTTTAATCTATACAAACAATTTCACATATAACTATATAATTATATGATTTTGCTAATCAACAGAATTTGTTCATATGTTCTATTTTATAACAAAGAAAATTGCAGTTTTTAATATGTAGTAGTTAAAATCAATCATATATGTTTATGTATGTTTAATTGTTTGCTTGTACATTTGTCAAATTAAATTCACATACATATTTTATTAGATACTAATTATGTGATTTAAAATAAAGGGAAAGTTTCGCTAATTAACTTTGTGCAAGGAAATTTTTATTAAGGTAAAGATTGGCTAATTTACTTTGTGCAAGGAAAGTTTTATTAAGGTATTGTGCAACCATATATCTGATTATACGCAAAGGAAAGTTTTTTTAATTTGTTTATTTTAAAGGGTATTTTTGTTAATTTGTTTAGTGTAAGTAAAGTTTTGTTCATATATTTTGCAACCATATGTGTGACTATATGCATATAAACATGCATATGTATATATACATATACGTATGGTTTTTATCTCTATATTCATATACATATGTATAAACATCTGTTTAGTTATAAATTTATTTGGTAATTTAAAGTGCATTTAAGTGTATTTAATGTGCATTCAAAGTGTCTACATGTGTAAAGCTTTCATTTATGGTCATAAGCATGTAGAGTATAAATAGTTATTTGTTGCCAATTATTGCTTATTCAAGTATTACTTTATTTGGTGTTGGTATCTTAAAATTAAAACTACAATATAATCTACAAGTATTGTATTGATGGTTAGAAATTCATACATTTTATACCACAATTGTATGAGTATGCATATATATAAATAAATGCAAAAATTTATATCATTTATAAACACCACAATGTTGCGCGTTTGTAATTCACACTGGAATATATTTAGATAAACTTACATTTTATGCCATGTATTATTTAATAATAATAACATTTAATGTATCAATCAATTTAATTAAAGAGAGATAAATGAAAGGTTTCTCTCTCCATATAAATAATATGCCCTCTCATTGATTGAATAAGTTAAGAGAGGGAAATGAAAAATTTTCTTCTTTAAATAAATTTGTGCCCCGTTATTAACTGAATAAGTTAAGAGGAAGGAATTCAAAAGCTTCCTTCTCTAAATAAATTCTTCTTATTGGGTCCTAAAACCCCATTAGCATAGTTTAAGAGATAAGTAAATGAGAAAAACATCTCCTGTGCGTACATGAAATCATTCTCATCTCCTTCCTCAAGCCAGTGGAAAAAAAGAACCCATTTTCTTTTTACAAACCCTAACAAAAAATCATCAAATTAGACTCAAATTTGGTGTATTAAAAATCAGTTTCAAGCTAAATCTACAGGTAATCAAAATCTAAAACCTAATATTTCATCAAAATTTCAAATTTGTGAATGATTGTTTGTTAATTGCTTTCTTCTTTCTTGCATGCACTTGTTCCATAGTTTTATAGGTTGTAGAAGCTCAAATTCAACCCAAGCTTCAATCTTTCTCCATTAATTCGGGTATTTGCTATGATAAATCAAAGGTGAGTTACTGCTCACAATTTCTAGCTGAAGCAAAAGCTTCGAAATGCCAAAATCTACCCAAAAATAGCTTCAATACAATGATATTATGCTCATGTTTTGTTTTGTGAAATCTGAGTTTGTATGTCACTTTGCACATCATTTTCTCCCAAATCCGGCAACGAAATGCTACCGGGTTTTCTTCAGTTGATAGCCTGTGTTTTGTAGTATATGCATACCAAATTTCATTGCAAAACATGTTCGCTTGATGCCTGAAAACTACACTGCAAAATCAATGCACGGCCTGAAAATTTTCTGTGCACATTTTGTTCTGCGTTCCCACAAACATGGACTGAGTCCATGTTTGAGACATCATATCTCTTTCATTTCTTATTCGAATTGTATGATTCTATTTTTCCAGAAAGATGAAATTCTCTACTGTATATGTACCAAATTTCAGGTTATTTTGACATTGATAGCTTATATAAATACGTTGCCAAACTTTGACCTGGGCCATGTTTTTGCCCAGAGTTTTACAGTGAAAACACTGTCTGGGTTCAACTTTGAGACATCTTAACATTCTCATGTTTTATTCAAATTTCATCATTCTTTTTTTGTTAGAAATATAAAGTTTTCTAATACAAGCATACAAATTTTGGGCTCAATCCGATGCAAATTGATTCTCTGTTTCATGCCTGGTAGTTGAACCAAATATGGTTTCAGGCCTGTACATTTTCGGTATTTGAACTGTTGCAAACATGCCTGAGTCCATGTTTGAGATAGTATAACTTCTTCATTCCACCAAGATCTGGGTTCATTTGTCCCTTCGAACTTATCGTCAAAGTTGAACCATTGCGTTGTTTTTTACACAGCAGTTTATAGTGGTTTCAGTCCAACTTCGGAACGACGCAGTTTCTTCATTTCAAGTCGGAATTGAGTGAATCTTTTTTCATATTGGAGTAGGAATGTTAAAAAATATTCCTACGAAATTTCATATCATTTGGACTCTGTTTGCAGGTCCAAACCTGCTTTCGAACTTTGGTCCGCAGCGTGTTTTCAGCGGTTTTTATACTTGGAATAATTTCCACCATTTTTGACATTTTCCCGAATTCTTGAATTTTCTCTCTAGATTTCGTGCACGGGTTTTATAAAGCATTTTAAAGCGTTTTTCGAAAAAATTGGCTTGTGAAATAATTATTTAGTATTATTTTGAAGTATTAAATTATTTACTCCATAATAGGAGAATTTCAAAGGCAATTTCCAAAGTGTTTTCAAACGATTTCAAAACTTGTTCCAAAATGTTTTAGAGTAAAAATTACACTCTTTTGCACTTCGAACGAAGTGGGAAGGTAATTAAATGGTTGGGTAAAACACGTACTGGAATACGTGCGTTTATCTTTTCAATTAATTCCTAATCTGTTCGTTTGATCATTTTGACATTCGGGTCTGGTTTACCAATGAGATGAGGTAAACTTTGTACTACTTTGAGTGTCGAATTGACTAACGGCTAGTAAACCGTTTAGTGCGAACGTGTGGTATGGGACACACGTTAACACTTTTCGGGTTCTTTTCCGAGAGTTTGTGACACATATTGTCAGTTAGTGGTGTCCAGTACTGGGCCTCCGGACCTTCGCCACTATGGTTTGTTGCCTTTGGGTTTGTGCCTTTGAGTTTGTTGCCCTATAGTATCGCTTTTGGAGTTGGTCCTTTGTCACCGCTCGAGAGATACTTGGGTTTGTCGCCTTTGGGTTTGTTGCTCTATAGTATCGCTTTTGGAGTTGGTCCTTCGTCACCGCTCCAGAGATACTTGGGTTTGTCGCTTTTGGAGTTGGTCCTTCGTCACCGCTCGAGAGATACTTGGGATTGTCACCTTCGGGTTTGTTGCCCTATAGTATCGCTTTTGGAGTTGGTCCTTCGTCACCGCTCGAGAGATACTTGGGTTTGACGCCTTCGGGATTGTGGATCCTTGTTTATACAGTACTGAACACGTGCATCTTTTGTTTCATTGATATTCATATTTCCCTAAAGTATCGCCTTTCAGAGTAGGTCTTTTGAACCACTCGATACATAGCGATTACCTTGTGAAAACTTGTGTTACCTTTATTGGTATTTGTGATTTGCCTTTTGGCTTGATTTGTGATATTCATATCATTTGTTTATTTGAGTTGCCGATGAAATGAAGCTTGTTATGATTCATCTTTTTTTAGATGATCGAGTAATCTCTTTTAGAGATATTTGTGGTACTTTATGACCTTGCATGTTCATTATCATTGAGCTTATCTAACTGATTTGTTTAGCTAGACTGACCCGTGTATTTTATACTCGGGTCTGACCAAGATGTTTCAGGTTAGGTACATTTGGACTTCGCATATATTGCTTCCGGATGGACTATTCTGCTATCTCCTTTTGTTATAGCTTTTTGTGTAGTCCTTTTTTATTGTAACTCCGACATGCATGTTCTTTTGACTCGCTTGTATAATATGGTTGCTATACCACTTGACATGTATCATTTTGTATACTCTGTGATGTATCTGTATATGTGTATATGTATGTGATGATATACTGTCCTGTGATGTGATTTACATTTGAGTTATTATATTCTGTTCTGTTAGATCTTATAGCCATTATAGTTTTGTATTAAGTATCTATTGGATATGTCGATCCACATAAAAAAAATGCTACATTTATCGACGTATTCAGTAGATAGTTAAGACAGGGCTATAGATGGTCGCTCCTATCCAGCTCTATTCTCCGTATTAGCAGACGATATTACCTTGTAATATTCTTTGCTAATGTGGGTCTCGGAGTGGGGAGTTACAGCTTGGTATCAGAGCTGAGGTCAGAACAAAATATGATAAACACAGAATAGAAACACATATTACAGCACATCCAAGTATAATACACGTGATAACATAGTTTTCCACTATTATATCCCTATGTCGTGCCTTTAGTCTTTTCATTTTTTAGAATGGATAATAAGTTTGAAAACATTATAAGGGTTTTAAATATCACTATTTTTAAAATAGTAGAAATTAGACCTCATATGACTTAGATTTAAATTATGTGTTTTGATCCTTAATAATTAGAGTTGTGCAGGGAAATGGTGTGACGTTTTCGCTGGGCACATTTAATGCTTTGTTTTTAGTAAATACTTGTTTGGTTAATAATTACATGAATGTTGTTAGCATAGTAATTCTTGAAATAATATTGAATAGGTGATATAATTGAGAGTTAGAAACGTACTCAATGCAAATGATAAGAACTTGTGGTGTCTTCAAGTTGTAGCTACCGCAAGAATTATTAGAAGATTAAATTTTGAAAACGAAATTTAATCCATAAGTGGTTTTTAACCAAAGGTTAAAATGAAATAAAAATTATTGTTCAAGAATTTCATGGATGCCTTTTAAAGAAGTGAAATTAATAAAAGAATTTTTTTTGGAAAGAAGGCATCCATGTGAATGAAAAATCTTTCTAACAAGAGGTATACTTATATATATAACTTGATTGTTTTATGAATTGATTGTATGGTTGTATAATTAGAAAATGTTTGATGTTTTGAAAATAAACATTGTTATAACCAAGTTTAAGATTCCTTAATAAATCAAAACAGGTTTTATAATTTCTTGTGTCAATTGGCTAATAAGTATTTTAAGAATTCTGGTCGATCCATCTGATCAACATTATCGATAGGGATTCCTAAACGCTTATGAGGCGAAGTGATACATGCTTTTGAAATGGCAATAAACAGTATTTACCAGTATGGATGTTGAATGCAAAAATATATAGATATTGCAAAGGTTTTGAAAATTCTAAATTGCCATTTGAGATAAGTATTTTATATACATACTTAAGGACTTTTGGAAATAGTGTGACATAGAGGGCAATGGAGAGGCAATGTTGATCTTGGTCAACTTTGTAATCCTTGAAATGTCATTCACTACAAATGTATTAGTTAGATGTTATCATTTTATAAACTGACAATTGTAAAATTTGAATATGGTTTCATTTAAATAAATTGTATTCATTATTGGTTATAGTAAATGTTTGTGAAATTTTACATACATGGAAAATTTAGAATGCTTAAATAAGCTTTTGGGTAAAGTATTTTTGGAAAATATTACCTTATGCTAATGTTGTGCTTTTGAATTAGAATGAAATTTAATAAGGAGCAAAACTATTAGAGTAAGTTTGGTTATGAATTTAAATAGTGTTAAAAACTTGTTAATTATGTATTTGTGAAGTTCAGTTGAAAACAAGTTTGAACTAAGTATCATCCTTGGCTAGTTCTAAGTGATAATAAAATAAATGTTTAGCTTTGTGGATTAAGAGAAAAGTGAATATACATTTATTATAAAATGCAATTTTGTGAAAAGCTAGGAATAATAATAAATAGTACAACAAGATAAGATTTTTAGTTGTGAAAAAAAAATCAATATGTAATTCCAAAGTCTAGTTTGGGTAGATAATTGTTTCTTACTAATATAAGAAAGTAATTATCTTAACTAAAATATGAGTCATCTTTTAAAAGACTTGTTTGTTAATTGGGAAAAAGTTTTCTTTGAAAACCATTTTGAAAGTTTGTTGTATGTATTATATTGCAATTCTAGATGTCTTAGCTTTCCGGAGAAATGAATCATGTATTTTAGAGAAAAGATTTTTGATCTAAAATTATGTAGTTTTGATTAATTATGGTTTGAAAATTTTGTCAATAAAAGGTCTTGTGTCGGAAATTTTTGATTGAAAAGTGCTGTTTAAAACAGCGATAACTTATGATTCACGAATCCAAATGAGTCCATTTTTTGCAAAAGAGAGTACTTTCAATAAGCTAGAAATCATCTTTATATCATTTTTTAAAATTTTGCAGTTTGGTTATTCAAAAAATGAGTATGAAAACTGATGGACATCTCTGTCCTCTTTTATAATTTCTAAGTTTAAATCTGAAAATAAATTGGGCATAACTTTCAAAGAGTAAATCCAATTTTGATGATCCTTATATTGATGGAAAGCTTGGACTAAGTAGAATAACTTTTATTTTATGAGTATTTTCAGATTATTGGTTTTACTATGTCAAAAGCCCGAGTCTTTGTAGTAGACCTGAATTTGATAATTTGAAGTTTTGAGTTGTTGTTTTATTTAAACTTTGATTTTAATACTTCATATGTTTATAAGTTCATGCTAATATGTTTCAATAAGTTAAGCGCATGTGCAAGAGGATATTTGAATGATTAATTAGCGAAATAATAAGTATACAAGTAAGCATGCTCACATTTTAAATGCTAAAAATGAATGGTATGAATTGCTAGGTTTTTGTGTTAAAAATATATATTGTGTTCCAACCTTTTGGTTGATGTCTATCTATAATTCATATTTATGAAATTGTAAAAGGCTCTCTATGCAAAGGAGACTCTGTCAAAAATTTTCGAAAAATTAAACATTTAAAAAAGTTTTG
Source organism: Allium cepa (assembly GCA_030765085.1). Taxonomy (NCBI): domain Eukaryota; kingdom Viridiplantae; phylum Streptophyta; class Magnoliopsida; order Asparagales; family Amaryllidaceae; genus Allium; species Allium cepa. Next base: position 250,934,804 of record CM060937.1, on the reverse strand, counting down.
AGAAAATTTAATTAGTGAATATTTAGAGCCATCAATGAAGGTCTAATAAGTGTCATTTTAAATCAAAAGGTAAAATGGTTTAAAATTTGATAAATTTAGTGGAAAAAAATTGCTTATTATAGTATATTTATTTTTGGAATTAGAGTATGGAACAACTCTAATTTAATTTACTTTAATTCAAAGTAAAGATGATTGAATAGAAATTTAAGTAAGAGACTTTGAAATTTTGTCAAATATTGAAGTTTGAATTTTGTGTATAAAATAAAATGGATTTGAGTGAAAACTCTTATAAATTATTATTTTTTGAGAAAGTTTCTTGTAATACATTCTTGTGTGTCTTGCCTTAGTGTGATTCTTGTGATGACTTGCATTCATGCAGTCACGTGTTATGGTGGTAGCTTGAATACCACCTATCTTTTGTTGAATCCTCTTTTGATGATTGTGCTTATTTGTGTTGCTCCTTTAAAGGAGATAAGTGCGTTTCAGCATATTCGGAAAGTTGGCTCCTAGTTATATATGACCATCTACTATTACTGAACACCTTGGTTCGATTGCTTTCGTGCATCATTTTCCATTTCGTTTGGGTATTCATGATATGTTCCAAGTAACCCAATTTCGTTGTATCTTCGAGATTTAATCTCGATTGTTAATTCTCCTATGTTGCATGATCACGAGTCTCACCAACTTGTGTATTGTGCCGAATTCTATTCGTGTAGTTTTTTTTTCGAAGACTAAACACTTTCGAAATAAAAATGTTCCGCTTATGAAATTCTATGGTCCGCTAAACCTAAGTATTGTATTTGGGAAACCATAGGATTTTTCGAGAAAACTTGTCTTGATCCTTTCATCCTCTGTTGAGGGTGAATATCTATGATCCTATCTTTTAATTTGAATCTTTTTGTCATGAAATAGATGGTATAGATAACTTCCATTATAGAAATTGCGTGGACGCAAATTTTTTTAAGGGAGGGAGTCTGTAACAACCCTGGTTTTGGAGATTACCTGTAAATATTAAATTGAAACAGTAGTTATAATTTAATATTGTGAATTAAAATAAAACTGAAAGTTTTATATTGTTTATTTGGAATAAACATTGAATTTTGAAAATAAAATGAGAAAAATAAAGTTTGGAACTTTATTTTATTTATTTGGGTTAAAAAAATGGAAAATTGGTTCTATTTAAAGAAAATGCAATAATTGTATTAATTATTGCCAATTACTTCTTTTAATAAATTTTAAAAGAAGTATGTGATTTTTAAAGGATGTTTATTTAAATAAAAAGGTGAGCTTTAGAGATTTGGTAATAAGATTGATTCACGGAATCTAATAGCTTTTAAATTATCATTCAAGGTATTCACTTGGGCAATATTAATGTATCATCTTGATTCACAAATTCTTATATCATTTATAACCAATTATTACATGCTTTTGTCTAATTAATTTATCCATTATCACAATTCCCTATACATATATGTTGTCAACATAAGATGCAAACATGATCATATATATGTGTATATTTTGATTAAAACTCTGTTATGTTTATATGTTTGGAGATGTAAATTTGTTGTTGAATTAATAATTGTATTTTGTTCTTAATTTTAATTCTGAGAATTTTTTGGAATAAGTTTATTAGGTTAATTTTAATCTATACAAACAATTTCATATATAACTATATAATTATATGATTTTTCTAATCAGCAGAATTTGTTCATATGTTCTATTTTATAACAAAGAAAATTGCAGTTTTTAATATGTAGTTGTTAAATTAAATCATATATGTTTATGTATGTTTAATTGTTTTCTTGTACATTTGTCAAATTAAATTCACATACATATTTTATTAGATACTAATTATGTGATTTAAAATAAAGGGAAAGTTTTGCTAATTTACTTTGTGCAAGGAAATTTTTATTAAGATAAAGATTTGCTAATTTACTTTGTGCAAGGAAAGTTTTATTAAGGTATTGTGCAACCATATATCTGATTATACGTAGAGGAAAGTTTTGTTAATTTGTTTATTTAAAGGGAATTTTTGTTAATTTGTTTAATGTAAGTAAAGTTTTGTTCATATATTTTGCAACCATATATGTGACTATATACATATAAACATGCATATGTATATATACATATACGTATGGTTTTTATCTCTATATTCATATACATATGTATAAACATCTGTTTAGTTATAAAATTATTTGGTAATTTAAAGTGCATTTAAGTGTATTTAATGTGAATTCAAAGTGTCTATATGTGTAAAGCTTTCATTTATGGTCATAAGCATGTAGAGTATAAATAGTTATTTGTTGCCAATTATTACTTATTCAAATATTACTTTATTTGGTATTGGTATCTTAAAATTAAAACTACAATCTAATTTACAAGTATTGTATTGATGGTTAGAAATTCTGACATTTTATACCACAAGTGTATGAGTATGCATATATGTAAATAAATGCGAAAATTTATATCATTTATAAACACCACAATGTTGCGCGTTTATAATTCGCACTGTAATATATTTGGATAAACTTACACTTTATGCCATGTATTATTTAATAATAATAATATTTAATGTATCAATCAATTTAATTAAAGAGAGATAAAATGAAAGGTTTCCCTCTTCATATAAATAATATGCCCTCTCATTGATTGAATAAGTTAAGATAGGGAAATGAAAAATTTTCTTCTTTAAATAAATTTATGCCCCGTTATTAATTGAATAAGTTAAGAGGAAGGAATTCAAAAGTTTCATTCTCTAAATAAATTCTTCTTATTGGTCCTAAAAGCCAATTAGCCTAGTCTAAGAGATAAGAAAATGAGAAAAACATCTCCTGTATGTACAGGAAATCATTCTCATCTTCTCATCTCCTTACTCAAGTCAGTAAAAAAAAAGAAACCATTTTCTTTCTACAAACCCTAACCAAAAATCATCAAATTAGACTCAAATTTGGTGTTTTAAAAATCAGTTTGGAGCTAAATCTGTAGGTAATCAAAATCTAAAACCTAATATTCCATCAAAGTTCAAATTTGTGAATGATTGTTTGTTAATTGCTTTCTTCTTTCTTGCATGCACTTGTTCCGTAGTTTTACAGGTTATAGAAGCTCAAATTCAACCCAAGCTTCAATCTTTCTCCATTAATTCGGGTATTTGCTATGATAAATCAAAGGTGAGTTACTGCTCACAATTGCTAGCTGAAGCAAAAGCTTCGAAATGCCAAAATCTTCACAAAAATAGCTTCAATACAATGATTTTATGCTCATGTTTTGTTTTGTGAAATCTGAGTTTGTATGTCACTTTGCACATCATTTTCTCCCAAATTCGGCAACGAAATGCTGCCGAGTTTTCATCAATTGATAGCCTGTGTGTTGTAGTATATGCATACCAAATTTCATTGCAAAACATGTTCGTTTGATGCCTGAAAATTACACTGCAAAATCAATGCACAGCTTGAAAATTTTCTGTGCACATTTTGTTCTGCGTTCCCACAAACATGGACAGAGTCCATGTTTGGGACATCATATCTCTTTCATTGCTTATTCGAATTGCTTGATTCATTTTTTCCTAAAAGATGAAGTTCTCTACTATATACATACCAAATTTCAGGTCATTATGACATTGATAGCTTATATAAATACGTTGCCAAACTTTGACCTGGGCCATGTTTTTGTCTAGAGTTTTACAGTGAAAACACTGTCTGGGTTCAACTTTGAGACATCTTAACATTCTCATGTTTTATCCAAATTGCATCATTCTTATTTTATTAGAAACATAAAGTTTTCTAATACAAGCATACAAATTTTATGCTCAATCCGATGCAAATTGATTCTCTGTTTCATGCCTGGAAGTTGAACCAAGGATGGTTTCAGGCCTGTACATTTTCGGTTTTTGAACTGTTGCAAACATGGCCTGAGTCCATATTTGAGATAGTATAACTACTTCATTTCAAGTCAGAATCGAATGATTCTTTCTGAAGATCGTAGGATAAGCATTAGTTTATGCTTGTACCAAATTACACCCAGATCTGGGTTCATTTGTCCCTTCATACTCATCTTCAAATTGAACCCTTGTGTTGTTTTACACAGCAGTTCATAGTGGTTTTAGTACAACTTCGGAACGACGCAGTTTCTTCATTTCAAATCAGAATTGAGTGAATCTTTTTTCATATTGGAGTAGGAATGTTAGAAAATAATCCTACAAAATTTAATATCATTCGGACTCTGTTTGCAGCTCCAAACCTGCTTTCGAACTTGGGTTCGCAGCATGTTTTCAGCGGTTTTTATACTTGAATAATTTCCGCCATTTTTGATATTTTCCCGAATTAATGAATTTTCTCTCTAGATTTCGTGCACAGATTTTATAAAGCATTTTAACGTGTTTTTCCAACAAATTGGCTTGTGAAATTATTATTTAGTATTATTTTTAAGTATTAAATTATTTACTCCATAATAGGAGAATTTCAAAGGCAATTTCCAAAGTTTTTTCAAACGATTTCAAAACTTGTTCCAAATTATTTTAGAGTAAAAATTACACTCTTTTTCACTTCGAACAAAGTGGGAAGGTAATTAAATGGTTGGGTAAAACACGTACTATGGAATACGTGCGTCTATCTTTTCAATTAAGTCCTAATCTATTCGTTTGATCGTTTTGACCTTTGGGTCTGGTTTACAATGAGATGAGATAAACTTTGTACTGCTTTGAGTGTGGAATTGACTAACGGTTAGTAAACCGTTTAGTGCGAACATATGGTATGGGACACACGTTAACACTTTTCGGGTTCCTTTCCGTGAGTTTGTGACACATATTGCCAGTTAGTGGTGTCCAGTACTGGGCCTCCGGACCTTCACCACTACGGTTTGTTGCCTTCGGGTTTGTTGCCCTATAGTATTGCTTTTGGATTTGGTCCTTCATCACCGCTCGAGAGATACTTGGGTTTGTCGCCTTTGGGTTTGTTTCCCTATAGTATCGCTTTTGGAGTTGGTCCTTCGTCACCGCTCGAGAGATACTTGGGTTTGTCGCCATTGGGTTTGTTGCCCTATAGTATCGCTTTCGAAGTTGGTCCTTCGTCACTGCTCGAGAGATACTTGGGTTTGTCGCCTTCGAGTTTGTTGTCCTATAGTATCGCTTTTGGAGTTGGTCCTTCGTCACCGCTTGAGAGATACTTGGGTTTGTCGCCTTCGGGCTTGTGGATCCTAGTTTATACAGTACTGAGCACGCGCATCTTTTGTTTCATTTATATTTATATTTCCCTAAAGTATCGCCTTTTGGAGTAGGTCTTTTGAACCACTCGATACATAGCGATTACCTTGTGGAAACTTGTGTTACCTTTATTGGTATTTGTGATTTGCCTTTTGGCTTGATTTGGGATATTCATATCCTTTGTTTATTTGAGTTGCCGATGATATGAGGCTTGTTATGATTCATCTTTTGCTAGATGATCGAGTAATCTCTTTTAGAGATATTTGTGGTACTTTATGACCTTACATGTTCATTATCATTGAGCTTATCTAACTGATTTGTTTAGCTACACTGACCCGTGTATTTTATACTCGGGTCAGACCGAGGTGTTTCAGGTTAGTTACATTTGGAATTCGCATATTCTGCTTCCGCATGGACTATTCTGCTATCTCCTTTTGTTATAGATTTTTGTGTGGTCCTTTTTTGTTGTAACTCTGATATGCATATTCTTTTGACTCGCCTGTATAATGTGGTTGCTATACCACTTGACATGTATCATTTTGTATACTCTGTGATGTATCTGTATATGTGTATATGTATGTGATGATCTACTGTTCTGCGATGTGATGTACATTTGAGTTATTATATTTTATTCTATTAGATCTTATAGCCATTATATTTTTGTATTAAGTATCTATTGGATATGTCGATCCACATAAAAAAATGCTACATTTATCGACGTATTCAGTAGATAGTTAAGACAGGGCTATAGATGGTCGCTCCTATCCAGCTCTATTCTCCGTATTAGCAGACGATATTACCTTGTAATATCTTTGCTAATGTGGCACTCGGAGTGGGGCGTTACAACTTGTCATCATTTCACAATTATATAAGTACGTAAGTCTAGAGTGATAACTGACGCAGCTTTAACTAGGCTCGAACAGTTTAGATACCAAACTGTCACAACCTCTCCAGGATCTTCCTCATGAAATAATGATTTCGTGTCAAATAAACCGATAGAACGATAAATGCTTAGTTCCGTTGATCGTGATGATGATGGAATCTAGCTATCTCCAACCCGTTGATCTCGCAAGATGCCATGTTGAAAGATCTACAATTCGATCGTTGATCATTCGTAAGTGGTACCGAGAATTGGCTTCAAATTCGTTGATTCGCTCACAAATAACCCGAAGATGGAAAGAAGAAGGAGATCGCACTCAACTTCCAACAATGGTGGCCAAAGCTCACACGCAAATTTATTTCAATATCAACTCCCTTTATAAATGACAACACGCCCCTATTTATAGAAAATTACAACACACACCTACGACTCAACATCATACGACCTAACAATACAAAACACATGCGACTTAACAATGCAACTCACACATGCGACTTAACAATACAACACACACATGCGACTTAACAATACAACACATGACCTAACACTTACGAGATACAACATCACACAACTTAACAACATACGAGTTACAACATCATACGACTTAACAACAATACATGCGACTCAACACATATGACTTAAGAAGATGGCACGGCTTCAGGAACGACTTAAGCGACATAAGAGACCCATGCGGCATAAGCGACATAAGAGAACCATGCGACATAACTGAACAATGCGACATAAGCGACATAGCAACATAAGAACCCATGCGACATAAGCGACATAGCGACATAAGAACCCATGCGACATAAGCGACATAGCGACATAAGAACCCATGCGGCAGAACTGAGCGACCTATAGACATGCGGCATAAGTGAACGACATGAGAGAATAATGCGGCATAACTGAGCGACTTAAGGCGGGCGACTTAAGGAGTTGGCATACGATTGACATAACTCGTAGGCGACTTAAGGCAGTTGGCATACGATTGACATAACTTGACATAACTCGCGGGCGACTTAAGGTATGCGACTTATCATGGTGTGCTACATCATCCTCCCCTGTTTGAAAAGAATTCAACCCCGAATTTACACTTTCCTCTTCTTTGACATACTTATTCTCATGTTACAGAATCAAGTGTTTGACGTTGAAAACGTCAGCAGTATGGATATGATCCGGCAATTTTACTGATAAGTATTCTCATTAGTCTTTTTTACGATTTCCAAAGGACCAACATTTCTAGCAGCTAGTTTGTTTTAAGTACCAATAGGAAATCGATCCTTAGTCAATACTGCATATATAAAATCTCCTTCTTTGAACTCAACATTTCCTCGTTTAATATCTGCGGATTGCTTATATTTCTCATTCGCCTTAAGCAATCGTTCATGCACAACCTTATGGCGCTCTTGCAATTCATTCACAAAATCACTAGCTCGTTTGATCACTCTTTTCTTCTGTGGTACTATAGATAAATCTAAGGGCCCCTTAGGAATTATTGAGTAAACGATCTAGAATGGACTGAACCTAGTGCTACGATTAACTGCATGGTTGTGTGCAAATTTAGCTTGACACAGCTTGGAATCCCAACTCTTTAAATTGTCATTCACGAGGCATCTCAATAGATTACCTAGGGATCTATTCACAACTCCTGTCTGTCCATCTATCTGTGGATGATAAGCACAACTAAATTTCAACTTTGTCCTGACCATTCTCCATAGACTCATCCAAAAATGACTCAGAAAACGAGTGTCTCTATCCGATACAATAGATTCATGCAACCCGTGAAGACGATAGATCTCTCTGAAGTATAACTATGCGACATTAACTGCATCTGCTATCTTCTTGCATGCGATAAAATGTACCATTTTTGAAAACCGGTCAACCACCACGTAGATAGAATCATTGCCACGTTGCGTCCTCGGCAAGCGCAATACAAAGTCCATACTAACATCCACCCATGGCTTAATAGGTATAGGCAACAGTATATATAAACCTGCATTTGTTGCGGTCCCCTTTGAGACTTGGCAAATATGGCATCTCTAAACGAACTTTTCAACCTCCTTCCTCATTGACGGCCAAAAATAAGACTTTGAGATCAACTACATAGTACGGTCGCGGCCCACGTGTCCTTCTTCATGTAATTCTTTGATGATTTTCATTCGTAGACTGTAATCTGGAATACACAACTGATTTCCTTTGAATAGAAAAACTTCAACCAACATATATCTAGCCATGTTTCCCTGCTTAACTCTGTCTAGGATTTCAAAAAAATATGAATCTGAAGTAAGAAGATCTGGAAGTAAGTCAAAACCCTTCACCTCTATTTGCATGGTTGTTAGTAAATTATTCCTCCGACTCAATGCATCGGCTACACGATTAGTTACTCCAGACTTGTGCTTTATGACAAATGTAAATTGCTGCAAATAAGCTATCCACGATGCATGCCTAGCTACAATTTTATTCAGCCCTTGTAAATGTTTCAATTCTTCATGATCTGTATGGAAAACAAATTCTTTGTGGAACAACTAATGTCTCTAATGCTTCATGGCCTGCACAATAGCATAAAACTCCACATCATAAGTACTGTAACTCATTTTTGCTCCAGAAAGTTTTTCACTAAAATAGGCAATTGGACGTCACTTCTGACTCAACACTCCTCCGATTCCAACTTTGGACGCATCTGTATGTAACTTAAATAGTAACTGAAAATCTGGCAACACTAGAATCAGTACTGAGGTTAAAAGTTTCTTGATTTGTTCAAAAGCAGATCCTGCCTCTTTCGTCCATGAAAACTGCTTTCCTTTCATAAAATCAGCAACAGGAGCCATTACACTACTAAAGTGCGGTATAAATCTTCGATAAAATGAAGTTAACCCATGGAAACTTCTGATTTCTGTTACAGTTTTGGGTTGTGGCCAATTCCTGATTGCGGCTACTTTACTCTGGTCCACTTGTATCCCTTCCTTAGACACGACATAACCCAGAAATAAACACTTGGCATCATGAACACGCATTTCTTCATCGTTGCATAGAACTGTTCTTGATGAAGAATAGTTAACACCTTTTGCAAGTGTTGAATGTGCTCCTCTATGCTAGCACTATATATCAAGATATCATCAAAGTAGACTACAACAAACTTCCCGATGTAAGGTCTGAAAATTTGATTCATCACCCTCATAAATGTGCTTGGTGCATTAAATAGACCAAATGGCATGACCAGCCATTCATATAATCCTTCCTGAGTCTTGAATGCTGTCTTCCATTCATCACCTGGTCTTATGCGAATCTGATGATAACCACTCTTAAGGTCGATCTTAGAAAAGATTACAGACCCACTGAGTTGATCTAATAGATCATCAAGTCTTGGCATAGGAAATCTGTATCTGACAATTATTTTGTTGAGTGCCCTACTGTCTGTACACATTCTCCATGAACCATCTTTCTTCGGTACCAACAGAGCTGGTACAGCACAAGGACTGAGACTCTCTCGAACACGCCCTTGCTTAAGCAACTCCTCAACTTGTCTCCTCAACTCTTCATGCTCTTTTGGACTCATACGATAATGCCGCTTATGTGGTAAAACATCACCTGGCACTAGATCAATTTGATGTTGTATATCCCTCAGTGGCGGTAATTCCTTGGGTAATTCTGCAGGAAAGACATCTTCAAATTCATTTAACACCGGTCTAACCTCCGCAGGAATTTCAAGATCTTCACTTGTTTCGTACCCCATCAATATAAACAATTCAGCACTCTCTTTCACTTCTTTAACAAATTCTCTCGTAGATAATAGTGTAGTTGATTCCACTTTCTTCTCTGACTTGCTTTCACTTTGTTCACGCTTCTTAAGAACTAAGGTAACTTGGGTACCTTCAAACATGAAACTGTAGCTGTTGGTGCGACCATTATGTTGTACAGCTCTATCATATTGCTATGGTCTTCCCAATTGTAGATGAAATCCATATTGACAACATCACACCATATATCATCTTTGTACTTCTTCCTAATAGAAAACGTAACAAATGCTCGTCTTCCCACTGTCACTTCTCCACCTTTCTTTAGCCATGCCAGTTTATAAGGTCTAGGGTGTTTTTCAGTCTTCAACCCTAACTTCTTGATGGCTTCTTCAGAAATAATGTTATCGCAGCTTCCCGCATCAATAACAAATCGACAAACCTTTCCCAAGATAGTACATGTAGACTGAAAGATACTGCTTCTCAGCCAACTAGAATCATGCTCATGCTTTGGCACTAAACAAGACCTCCTTATCATCAAGTTACACCCTTCATCTCCTGACACAACTTCTTCATCTTCATCAAACTTTGATGGTTGAGAATAATCAATTTCAGCTTCCACATCCTCGTACTCACATTCCTCTGCAACTAATGCTCTCTTCGTTGGCTTTGTACATTCATTACTTTTATGGACAAATTCCTAACAATTATAGCACTTGATACTGTTATTGACCTTTGCTTTAGCGGCTTCATTGACAATTGGTTTACTGACTACCTTGGAAACATTAGCACTGCTACTAGCAACCTTATTCTGGTTGTTAGAACCCGTAAACACACCAATTCCTTGTCTCCCTTATTTCTCCCAAGCTAGAGCTTTCTGATGTGCTTCAGCAACCAACATTGGATTAAACATATTAACCATGTCTTGAATTTGCATTCGTAACCCTCCAACATATCTAGCCGTTAGTTGTTCCTCGGTTTCCATAATATCATTCCTTACAATCAATTGATAGAATTCATCTGCATAGTCATTCACTATCTTTGTCCCTTGTCTCAAATTCTGCAAACGTTGATACATAAGAGATTGATAATTGTATGGCAAGAAAGTCGCTTTCATCATATTTCTCATCTTCTCTCAAGTGACCACTTTTGATTTTCCCATTCTCTCCCGAGTTAGTTTATTTTGTTGCCACCAAGCTATAGCTCTTCCCCTTAGTTTTGTAGCAACTAATTGGACTCTGCGATTCTCAGGCACCTCCTTGAATTTCAAAATTTCTTCAACATTCGACAACCAATCAAGAAATTCTTCTGCTTGCATACCACCTTTGAATTCTGGAATTTCCATCCTCATACCTGACTCCTATTTACGATCATTTTCTGAATCCAGATATTGATTTCGCACTTGGCCTCGATTTCGATAATGAGTACTACCTCCATCACCGTCTTCCTCAAAATCAGATGTATTTCGATATCGATCCTGACCATCTACATCTCTACGACCACACATGCCCCTTTTACCCTGTCTTTCAGCATCATGATATGGTTCACTTTCGAACCCACGTTGAGTTCTTCCCTCTTCATTTTGGTACCCATGGTGGTCTCGCATCATTGAAACTGATGATTCTCTCCTATCTCGATAAGACTGAGGTGACATCCTCCTTTCTTCCGAAACCGATGGTGAAACCCTGTTTCCACCCTAGTCCGAAACTGGTGACGTTCTCGTTTGATTTTGATTCATGTCGTTCATCAATTTCTCCAATTTTTCAATACCCTCATTGAACTTTTCATTGATACGCTGCTCCATCTGCTTAGCTTCTTGTCTTCTATACAAATCTTTAACACTATGATAACGATTAGCACGTCTCGGAGGCATGATAATTAAACAATCTTGTTTCCGTCTCTGATTTGGCTCTGATACCAATTGACGCGGCTTTGACTAGGCTCGAACAGTTTAGATACCAAACTGTCACAATCTATCCAGGATCTTCCTTACGAAATGATGATTTCGGGTCAAATAAACCGATAGAACGATAAATGCTTAGTTCCGTTGATCATGATGATGCCGGAATCTAGCTATCTCCAACCCATTGATCTCGCAAGATGCCGTGTTGAAAGATCTACAATTCGATCGTTGATCACTCGTAAGTGATACCGAGAATTGGCTTCAAATTCGTTGATTCGCTCACGAATAACCCGAAGATGGAAAGAAGAAGGAGATCACACTCAACTTCCAACAATGGTGGCCAAAGCTCACACACAAATTTATTTCAAAATCAACTCCCTTTACAAATGCCAGCACACCCCTATTTATAGGAAATTACAACACACACCTGCGGCTCAACATCATACGACCTAATAATACAACACACATACGACTTAACAATACAACACACACATGCGACATAACAATACAACACACACATGCGATTTAACAATACAACACATGACCTAACACTTACGAGTTACAACATCACACGACTTAACAACAATACATGCGACTCAACACATACGACTTAAGAAGATGGCACAGCTTCAGGAATGACTCAAGCGACATAAGGGACCCATGCGGCATAAGCGACATAAGAGAACCATGCGACATAACTGAACAATGCGACATAAGCGACATACCAACATAAGTACCCACGTGACATAAGCGACATAGCGACATAAGAACCCATGCGACATAAGCGACATAGCGACATAAGAACCCATGCGGCTGAACTGCGCGACCTATAGGCATGCGGCATAAGTGAACGACATAAGAGAATAATGCGGCATAACTGAGCGACTTAAGGCAGGAGACATAAGGCAGTTGGCATACAATTGACATAACTCGCAGGCGACTTAAGGCAGTTGGCATACGATTGACATAACTTGACATAACTCATGGGCGACTTAAGGTATGCGACTTATCATGGTGCGCTGCATCAATAACTCACTTTTTTAAAACTAGAATTGAAATTCAAACCCAAATCTAAACTCCTCAAAGCATGAAAAGGCACGACAAAGCACAACTATATTTTTGAGTGAATGAAGAGTCAGATCCAAATCTCGTATGCAAACAAATACAACATATATAAGAATATATTTCAATACAAAATAATAGAAATTAAAAAAATGGGAAATATGAGATAAACATGACAAAACATTTGCTTCAACCACCAAGTGGGCTCGGCCTTGGTTTTGTTTAGGTCAAGTGCATCTCTAGTCTTGGCAAGGAGGTGATAAGGTCATGGAAAAGCAAAGCATGGACAAGGTGGAGCCGATCATTGCAAAAGAAAAATCAAAGAGAAAAATAAAAGAAAAATGGAAAGAAGAAAGAAGGAGAAGCCATGAATTTAGAGCTTGTATTTTTTTTCTTTCACGCAAATGAATAAAATAAGGAGATGAGAAACTTTATACGTGATTTGTAAAATGATATGGCGGCTAGGGTTTACAAAAGCATGGCTAGATTAAATGAATGAATGGCTAAGGTAAGTAATAAAGAGGCTAGGAAATAAAAGGCAAGAGTTTGAATGGTTTGGAAAATAAAAAGGCAACACTATAAAACAAATAACTTGATGTATTTAATTTTTTTCTTTCTTCCTTTCTTAGCCGTGAATAAGATAATGAAGAGATAAGAAAATGGGATGTTTCTCACGGCTAATAGATGGAGTTATGCACGGCTAGGAAGTAGTGGGAATGAATGTTAAGAAACGGAAATGGCATGAGTTAAGGAAAAAGAAACTTATAATATATTTTATTCTTAAATGCAAATGAAAATGAAGATATTGAGTGAGAAAGAAATATTCTTGTACGTGATTGAGATAGGAATACATGGCCAAGAATGACAAAAGTAAATGGCTATGGAGTGTAAATGCTAGGAAAACAAAAAGGCAAGAATTTATAGCGTGTAACCTATATCTCTTAAATTTCTCCAAGCCATTTATGAAAGATGAATCAATCAAAAATCCAATGAGTAAATAAAAGTCAAACCAAATAAAAGAAAATAAAATAGAGTGAACTTAGAAAAAAATAGATAATAAAATACAGAAAAAACTGCATGTAAAACGCTGTATTTTATCCAATTTAAAAGGTATAAATCAGAATTTAACGAAACAAATGGCAGAACAGATATCAAAATTATATTCTGCTTCAAAGAAAAAGATTAAAATTTAAAAATTCACATTTAAAAATTTAAACTGATATTCAAAATTTGACCAGAGTTGACCAAAATATAAATTTTCAGAAATGTTTATTTTATCGTATTAGGAAAATAAATTACAAACAAATTCCAAACTTACGTTGAAAAATTCTAGAAATTCAATCTCAAATAATTTAAAAATTGAAATTTTCAAGTAAAAACTTAACTAAAAATATTTACAAAATTATGGGTTGTTACATCGTTTCAGCCCATAACGATTTTTTGCTAATCTATAGATCGTTCGGGTATGTATCATTTCAACCCATAGGGAAATTAAAGGAACTTGCAGTGTTATAACAATATAAATTTAACATCTTGTCACCCAATATCAACAATCAAATATCCACCACAATCACCATTCAGAAATAGATAACAACAATTGACCGATTATCAATAACAGAAATTAACAGGCAATTTAAAATTCAATATTAAATTAAATGACGAATAAATTCAATAAAAGTCAGATTTAACTGGAATGATAATTCAAATATACTAAACCTCAATAAATCAATTTCTAATCACATCATAAATTCAATTTAACTAACATAAGTAAATTTAGTAGTTGTGAGTGGGTTAAAACACTCACCTTCGATTTGTCGTCGATTTAAAATCCAAAATTAGCTTAAAATTTTAACAGTTTCAAAATGTAGCCACACTAGTTCCAAAATGTTCGCAATTTCAATACGATCGCAATAGAGAAAATCGTGCGTGAATCCGAGCTCATATGCAAAAGTTATTAACGTCAGAAGATTGGAAAATTTCGACTTGGGGTCTTACTTCGGGTCGCCGCCTCATTAACATGGTGCTTGCTCTAAGTTTTTGCCAAAATGACCCGAGACCTGAGTCATTTGGCTCTTGACCCGAAGTCGCTACAGGGTTTTCGCTTCTAGGACATGAAGCCCGACCAGATTTGCCTTGTTTGGCATGGAATTCTCTCTGACCCGAAGTCGCTGTAGGGTTTTCGCCTCTGGAATCCGAAGCGAACCTCTTCCTAACTCGAAGTTAACTAGGAGCAACCAATTTTTTATCTATTGAAATTAGGTTTTGGAATTTTGAAAATTAGGTATGATGTTCTATCATTTGAGAAGGAGGAAGAAGATGTACGTAAATAAATAGTAGAATGAGAAACAACTAGGGTTTATAACAGCCTCAATATAGGCAGGGTTGGATCGAGACGATAATAACAACCCGAAAAATGTTTCGCTCTCGAAACAAAAATAGGTCATCCAATATATCTAAGTATAGGTTTTCAACATTTTTAAACCCAATGGAACAAGTTTTAAGTCCTAATTCCATTGTATACAGAAGTTCTCTTTTAAAATCAGTTTATTTAAATTTATTTTATTAAATTTATTTCTACGCGTTTCGAGCCCGCACGATCAAACGACAAGGCTAATCGCTACGAAACTTGATATCTTCCAATAATTCACTGTTACAGATCTAATGAAACTCGTATCGTCGGAATGCGAGACAATGGCCAATATGGCTATTTTCACGTTAATTAAATAAACTATTATTGAATTAAATTTATCACTTTTCAAATTCAAATTTTATAACTAACAAATTTTTATCACTTTTGATAACTAGTAAATATAATCTTTCAAAACAAATTTTTCATGTCAAATTCAACTATTAATATTGCGCTAATTAATGCGTTCCAATTCCAATTGTAATAAATTCATTAATTATAATTTGAAACCCAATAAATTGATTCATTTTGATTTCAATCTTTTTATTCAATCAATCATTACTTTATGGACATAGTTAACGTTGGTTTTCCATTTATTACATCAATATTATACAATTTTCATCTTAATTAATATTAACACAATATTTACTTACATTTATTACAATTGATTTACAATTAAGTTTCAACAGATTAGATAATGCAATGATAATCACACCATAGTTACAACTTATAATTTCAAACAAAATTCTATATTTATCGTTAACAAAAAGACTAATAAATTCACATGTGGATTAATTATTCTATTTAAATCAATTCTAATTAATTACATACAATTGCAGCATTTAATGCAACATGTGGTTTATTTACCATTCACACTTTATGACTAATTATAACTTTCCAATCATTCCAATTAATTGAGATTGCATTAAAATAGTTATCGATCGCCTTAAATTAGCATTACTAACATTACATTCTAGTTAATTTTTGAGACGACCTGATTTTTTCTCCACAAAAAATCGTATCATCTCGAAGAAAGAAAGGGATAGAAAAGAGAAAAGAAAGAAGAGAAAGAAGAAAGAACGCTAGAATCTCAACAGCGGAACGAATTTATTATATTAATAACATAAGTATTACATAGTATATAACAATAATCAGAGTTACACAGACAATACAACACATACTAGACAGTTATAAACACCCATCTAGTTATTAGAACTCAATACACAATACAGAAAATCACTCAGAGATACCAACACAGCGGAAACTATATATCTACACGCAGAAGCCGCCTTCTCCATTACTCCTTCACAATTCGTCAAAGCTAACCTGAATCCCTTGGCTACCCATAAAAATTTGAGTACCCAAGAGTTAAAGAAAAACATAAATAACACCAGGTCAGACATGGGTCTGGTGTGAGTAACATGTTAAAGTTGCTTAACTTTGAAAAACCTTTGAAAGAAAAGGTATCACGTAAGACTTCCCACGCATAAACATGGAAAAGTTTTTACCTTACGCTAACCAAAACATTTGACAGGAAATCCAACGGTATTATAATAGTGTCTAGGGTTTTCAAGTAAATATGAAATAGCCGAAATTGTTACATCTATTAAATTCCAGCCACTAGCCACAAAAGTGGGTAATACAATCAAAACCGTTGGCACTTATTGGATTTTGGATTCCATACAATGGCAGGGCTACTGGGGTACCGCCCGTCACAGTACGTGGCCTAGATCACCGTACCGAGGAGTACGCCCGCTCCCCTGCAACACAAAGCCGGAACCATTCCTTACTGAACAATTCCGAACAAGACCACCCCGCAGTTGTGATCAGCAACCGCACCACTAAGCCGAAATAAAGGGACATCTAGGCAGGGGTAAATCTCGTCCTACTTGGGCATGACCCACTTAGCCTTGTGCACCTCCTCTGTTTTAGCCATTCCCGGTTGATGAGGCTTGAGGCTAAGATAACCTTTATAGGGCATATCACTTAGAATGCTCATCGTTCACCTGACGATGTTCTGAAAGCATTCAATCCATACAAGTTCATTCTGGGTTCGAACGAACCGAAGGCATTATCTCGTTACACTCATTTTGGAATCACCCTCAGAGTTAACGACGATAACCCTTGCACTCTGAATCTTCATCTTCACCTCAGATTCACGACCTAACGTTAATTTGGATCGATGTGGTTTTCGGATATCCAAATATGGAAACCCGATCCCGGTCTCATCGAAATCCAAAACGTGTCTTTTAAGGCCAAGTTGTTTTAAAATTTAAAACAATTTCAATTCATTATCTATATACACATAGATAGATAATTCAAAACACAACAGAAAATCAACATTATCACCATCAACAGATAATCCATATCAGCATTATAAACAGATAATCTATATTATCATCCCAATGCAACCAATGCATCCATATTACATACAATACTCATCTCATGGCTGAGATTACAAACCATACATGGCAACCAATATCAATCATTCAAACCTAAGCAATGATCTAATGATCACACCTTCTATAATTAATTTAAAATGAATTAAATTAATTACTTAATCTCTAATTAATTTAAAATGAATTAAATTAATTACTTCATCATTATAATCCTGCTTAACTTAACCATTAATTGATTACAAATCAATTAAATAATCACCATCTCAATATTCAATTCAATTAATCATTACTGATTAACAATTCCCTAATTATGATAAGTAATTAGCTTTTAAATTAATTACACAAGTTAATTATACTTAACACTTACAATAATTAACTTTTAATTACTTATTTAATTAATTACTAAAATAAATCACATTAATCCTTTAATTAATTAATTACTTCATTTATTAATTATTTCTTAAACAAATCAATTCTAAATTACATCATTAGTTAATTAATTAATGATTTCTAATTACATTTAATCAATCTCTCTATATAAATTAATTACATTAAGTAATTAATCTGTAATTAAAACAGATATATATTAATCACCCTTGATTAATAACAATCCGGTAATTAACCACCTTTAATTACTTCGTAAATGAATTAATCTTTAATTTATTATCTCAATTAATCCCTTCATTTATCTCAAAGTAATTTAATCTAAATTACTCCCATCATTAAACACCTTTAATTACATCCGGTAATTCTCAGTTAATTACTTCCCTAAGTAATTACAACCCCATTAATTACATAAAGTAATTATCAATCAATCCACAAATGTTTAAATTAATTAAACTTAATTAATCTAAACTAATCACATAAATCAAATTAATTACACTAAGTAATTAATTAATTAATTAATTTAATTAAGTAATTAAACTTAAACAATTCAATATTATTAATTAATTAATCTAATTAATTATCAAAAATTAATCACATTAATTAATTGTTAAATAATCTTAAGTTAATGACCTTCATTAACATCTCTTAATTACTTTATTAAGAAATTAACTTATATTAATCATTATTAATTACAAATTAATTAATATTTAATTACAATTTAATTAATCTCTAATTATAAATTAATTAAGTGTTAATTACAGTCTTAATTAATTATTAATCACTTCATTCATAAATCTCAATCATTAATTAAATTTTTATTAACAATCCTTAATTATAGATTAATTAACCTTAATTAATAAATCTTAAGTCTAATTAATAAATTAAAAATTCTTAATTATTTAATTAACCATTCGACATTATTAATTAATTAAATAATTAATTATTCTTTTTAAATTAACTTAATAATTTAATGAATCCAATCATTAAATTTTGTTTATCTTTCAAGATAACATTTTTACTTAATCAAGCATTTAAAAACAAACTGTTTTTAAATTTACTTTAAACTCTATTTAAACGTCATTTTAAAATTTAAGATTTTTTAAATGAATACAATTTTTGACTCAAACAAGATTTTAAAAACAATTCAAACCTTTATTTCATATGTTAAAAGAAACATACACTTTGAAAAAATAAGTTTAAAAGAATTTAAATCCCAATCAATTTTAAATTCAAATTAACTTAAAAACATACCTAAATATTCCAGGTTATTTAATTCAAATTTAAAAAATATTTTTAAATTTCAAAACTGAAATACGGCCTGAACCTTAATTACAGATTTAAACTTAAATCCTTGAAAACTTTACTTACATAAATCTTCAAATCATTTAACCTTCCAATGTAATTAAATGATTTAAATTTAAACTTATTTTATTTTAAAAACTAAAGTTAAAATTTAATTCCAGATTTAAAACCCAGATTTAAACAAATTTCTAATTTCTAATTTAAAATTTAAACTTCCAATTCAAATGCAAAACACATATGCATTTACTCTTGTGAGTTTTAAATCCAAATTTAAAATTTTAAAACTTAAATTATTTCAAATTCCTGATTTGAACCAGTTTGAATTATATTCAGTTTCAGATTTCAAAACTTAGTTTAAATTAAATTTACATTTTAACTTTCTTTTAATTTTCAAAAACAGTAACAAATTCCTGCTTTTATTTTAAATCGAAACTAAAATTTAAAAAGTCAAATTATTACAAAACCCAAGATTTAAACTTTTAGAATTCAAATTCAATCCCAGGTTTAAACTTTGTTTCAGATTTTAGTTTGTATTTTAAAATTTTACTTTTAAATTTTAAAACTGGAAACAAGATCTGCTAACTCCTAAAACCTGAAACAATCAGGTATACTCGAGCCTCCTTTATTTTTACTTCGAGTCATAAGTACAATTGCTTCGAGTCACTACTCAAATTACCCGAGACCTTCTCGAGGCATCAAACCTGAACCTACAAATCACCAACATCACCATTACACCGTGCACCTGCACACCCTCTCCGGCCGCCGTTGGCCAACTCCGCAACCTTCCCACAGTCGATAATCAACGAAACAGCCAACCAAACACCATCCTATCATTACTTGCTCGAATTCGAGATCGAGACCAAATTTCTATCCCTGGAACAAAACAGAACCCAAACACTCCAACCTGTCAACGTCCTCGTCCACGCGACACCGGCCACGGTTAACACTGCAACTCCGGCGATGATTTCCTCAAACCACCATCCTCCATTCCCTAAAACCCCAATTAACTCGATCCACCGAGAAGATCGAATTCAGGCAAAATATATAACCCAGTAAAACCAGGGTTCAAAATTTTAAATACCAATCACAACATCAAGAATGAATTTCCACACAATCCAATAATTTTCCTATTATCTCCGATAGCTACACCATCTCCAGAAACAAATTCAATACAAACGAACATAAGGATCATCTGTGTTAACCCAAATTGTAGATTACAGAGAATTTAAAACTTCTCTTTAAATATATCATTAAAAATTTTGATTCTTGTTTTAAAATTCATGATTTTGAATGGTGTTTTGATATATAACCCTGAAACATTAAATTATAAAGTTTGAATTTCATCCTATGCCAATTGTTGCTCTTTTAATTTAATTTCCAGGTTACAGACAATTTTATTTAACTTATATAAAATTTAAAACTTACCCTATCCAAAAATAAACAAGTTTTATTCAAAAATTTAAATCATAACAGCAAACAAGTCAAAAGAAAAAGAATTTAAGGATCAAACAGGAGTTTGGGATTTGAAGAACAGACATGCAACAGTTATCATCATGTACACATGCGTATATTCACAAGTATAAATATTCACAGCAATTTCATATATATATATATATATATATATATATATATATATATATATATATTCATTTCTAATTTAAAAAGCATGGTAACAACTTTTACCTATTAAATAAATTTTAAAAATGAGTTACTCACTTGATTTTAAAGAGCATAGCACAGGTTTTCAGATTTGAAAAATCCTTTGCAAACTTGTTTGAAATGCTTTTAAAACTTCAGCTTCCTGATCTTTAAACAGCCCTTTAACCATTAGAAAACTTGCTTTTTGAATCCAGATTTTACATGCAGGTTTGCTTGCCTTTCCAGATTTTGAAAAAAGTTGCAGGCTTCTTGTTTGATTATTGTATGCATGCAAAAAAAATTCCCAGATTTAAAAGAAATGCAGATTTTTTTGTTGCATGCAAGTTTATTTGCATATTTTTCCAAATTTTTAAAAGAACTAAATGCATGATGCAAATGAACAGATTTTTTTAGAAGAGTTGAATGCATTTGAACAGGGGTTATTGAAGATGGAAAAGTTACAGAACTTTGATTTTCAGATTTGCATGCATTTGATTTTTTAAGAGATGGAAAAAGGGTTTTTCTCAGCTGAAAATTCTTAGATTTAGAATGAAAATGAAGAAAGGAAAAAAAATGAAAAGATGCAAGTTTAAATATCTTCTTTATGATTTATTTTTAAAAACAAAGAGAAATAAAATTTACACAACACACATGTCTCAATTTTTACACTTGTCATTTTAAAATGATATTTAGTTTACATTTGTTAGTTTAGGCTTTAAGATACTTACACTTGTTAATTTAAGTAATTAGTATTTTCAATTATGTGTTAAAGAAAGTTTAACTTAGTTAATTAGTTTTAATACTTAGTTATGTAGATAAATAATTAAAGAATAAACCAATTATAGTTATAAATAAAAACAATATACAAATTAATCATTTAAATAATATTTTTAATCATTTAAAATAAATTTATAAAGGAGATTGCAACCTATTTGTTATTTAAATGAATACATGATTCATTTATTAATTGTATTTTAAATTCTCATACTTATTCTACAAATCATATTATTAATCAACATTTTAAAAAGAATAAAACAAACATTTTTATAACTTGTTTTAATATACAACTTAAGTCAAAATATAATTTAAACAAACAAAACATTTGTCTTATATATTTAAAATCATTTAGTTATTTTATTGAATAGTTTTGAAAAGCTTAATTCAAAAATAAATCACAATTCCCAATTTCAAAATATTAAAATTAGAAAATATGCTACACTAATTAAATTTAAAACCAAACTTATTTATTTAAAACATATATAAATATATATATACACATATTATAAATAGAAAATAGATTATTAGTTTATATAAAAAAAAATCACTGATTAAATATTTATTAAAGAAGATTATTGAATCAATTCAAATTTATTAACAAAAATTATCAAATTAAATTAAATTTAAACACAGATTATTAAATTTATATCGTCCAAAATTCTGGGATATCACAATCCTCCCCCCTTAAAAGAATTTCATCCCCGAAATTTAAAACAAAAGTAATTTGATAATCTCATTAAAGATTTAATTTTAAAATACAGCATATGTTAATCATATGCTAACAACCAATGCAACCAATTCATACAATCGGAACAAATCTAATTATCCAAAAGAAATTTGGATAAAACTTTCACGAGTTTCCCCGGTATAAATATCGGGATACTCGCTCTATAGAATTCAAACAATCAAAAACTACTAAGCTATAGAGCTCCTATCAACAACTCTAAACAGGATATCAGACTACAGACGAGTCTGACTCAACAACCAAACGCTCCTGAACTGCTGGTTCTACAACCAAAAATATCAAACACGTACTCCCTCAGAGATATATGAAACATCTGAATCCCAGTTATCCAACCTGGCAATTCAACTCTTGAAAACCAAACACTTATCTTACCAGAACGCAGAAGAAACCCAAATACCTCGGAGCTAGCTCCACAGACTTGCCAAACTTATAGCTCCTTGGATCGGAGAAAAACTTAACCAAAACCCAATCTTCGACTCCAGAATTCAAATTTCTCCGTCTCTTATCCATAAAATCTCTTCGGACGATCCTGGGCTACCAACATCCTTCCTGGTCAGCTCAACCCTAGCTGATGCCTCTAGAAACAAACTAGACCAATCCAACCCAACACAATGATCTCCTCAAGATCAATCCAAAACCAAAAACACATCTCTACTCCTCAAACAACAGAAGACAGAACAAACTTCTCCTTATCCGGAAAAGAAAAAAGATGTACCCCCAAACTGCTTCCGCTGCACAACTCTGATCCGAAACAGAAGGAAATGCTGATGAAGAGCATGAGCATTAACTGGACAACCCAGCACAGAAATATGGTTCTACAGATCCATAAGAAAACTCAGAAGTTCCTCCGAAACCTGAGCTGCTTCACCAACTTCTATCTCAAGGAACCATCCATCTACTAACTGAACCACCGGTACCACTCCTGGAAAAGAAACTCGATCTCCAAATGCGGACAAACCCCTGAAGACATCCGGACAACTCCAACAACTCAAGAGAACACTCAACTATCGCAAGTCACTTTTGCGATCAACTCAGCCTAATATCCAAAGAAACTGCTCTCTCTACCAATCAGAACAGCTTATGCTGACTTAGCCAATTCACCGAAGAAAAGGATTCACACTGCTATTTCTGTACTCCACTTCAGAAAAACTGCTTAGCCAGAAGACTTCCTGCCCACACAGAACACTCCGAACTGCACCGCTAACACTTAAAGCCAAAGAATTCTTAATCCAAAGCTCTTCGAGAAACTTGGAACTCAAAGAAAACAGAAACACCCAGCTGGACTCAGCCATATCACCAAGCAGACTCACTCCCTTACTCTTGTTCCAAAGAAACACCTTCGGAGACATCCATAGTCACTGCATCTCATCACGCAGCTACTTCTTCCTGAGGTAACATGATACCATCACTCACTTGCTTCTGCCCAACCGACAGATCCAAACTCAACTCATCCAACTCTGCACTTCAAAGATGAACTCCGAACCTTAACAGGTTTCCTTCAGAGATCGATGAAGTCCTTACTCCAAGCTAAACTCACTCGAGACAGTATTAGGTCTATAGTCTCGTCAAATACACTTCCAACCAATGGTAGTTGTGTTACACACACCACTATCTTATCTACCTTTATAACTTATATTGGAAAACCCGAACAGGTAACCCAATCAGATAGGTAGAAATATAAATATATATATATATATAATAAAAATACAAATATGCTCTCTCAAGATAGACACCACTCCAGAGACTAGGTATTCGCTCAACCTAACGCTCTGATACCAAATGAGACGACTCGACTTTTTCTCCACAAAAAGCCATATCATCTTGAAGAAAGAAATGGATAGAAAAGAGAATAGAAAGAAGAGAAAGAAGAAACAACTCTAGAATCTCAACAGAGGAACGAATAAATTATATTAATAACATAAGTATTACATAGTATATAACAATAATCAGAGTTACACAGACAATACAACACATAATAGACAATTATAAACACCTGTCTAGTTATTACAACTCAATACACATTACAGAAAATCACTCAGAGATACCAACACAGCGGAAACTATATATCTACATGCAGAAGCCTCCTGCTCCATTGCTCCTTCGCAATTCGTCAAAGCTAACCTGAATCCCTTGGCTACTCGTAAAAATTTGAGTACCCAAAAGTTAAAGAAAAACAGAAATAACTCCGGGTCAGACATGGGTCTGGTGTGAGTAACAGGTTAAAGTTGCTTAACTTTGAAAAACCTTTGAAAGAAAAGGTATCACGTAAGACTTCCCACACATAAACATGGAAAAGTTTTTACCTTACGCTAACTAAAACATTTGATAGGAAATCCAATGATATTATAATAGTGTCTAAGGTTTTCAAGTAAATATGAAATAGCCGAAATTGTTACATCTATTAAATTCCAGCTACTAGCCACAAAAGTGGGTAATACAATCAAAACCGTTGGCACTTATTGGATTTTGGATTCCATACAATAACAGGGCTACTGGGGTACCTCCCGTCACAGTACGTGGCCTAGATCACCGTACCGAGGAGTACGCCCGCTCCCCTGCAACACAAAGTCGGAACAATTCCTTATTGAACAGTTCCGAATAAGACCAACCCGCAGTTGTGATCAGCAACCGCACCACTAAGCCGAAATAAAGAGACATCTAGACAGGGGTAAATCTTGTCCTACTTGGGCATGACCCACTTAGCCTTGCTGCACCTCCCCTGTTTTAGCCATTCCCGGTTGATGAGGCTTGAGGCTACGATTACCTTTATAGGACATATCACTTAGAGTGCTCATCGTCCACCTGACGATGTTCTGAAAGCATTAAATCCATACAAGTTTGTTCCGGGTTCGAACGAAACCGGAGGCATTATCTCGTTACATTCATTTTGGAATCACCCTCAGAGTTAACGAAGATAACCCTTGCACTCTGAATCTTCACCTTCACCTCAGATTCACGACCTAACGTTAATTTGGATCGATGTGGTTTTCGGCTATCCAAATATGGAAACCCGATCCCGGTCTCATCGAAATCCAAAACTTGTCTTTTAAGGCCAAGTTGTTTTAAAATTTAAAACAATTTCAATTCATTATCTATATACACATAGATAGATAATTCAAAACACAACAGAAAATCAACATTATCACCATCAACAGATAATCCATATCAGCATTATAAACAGATAATCTATATTATCATCCCAATGCAACCAATGCATCCATATTACATACAATACTCATCTCATGGCTGAGATTACAAACCATACATGGCAACCAATATCAACCATTCAAACATAAGCAATGATCTAATGATCACACCTTCTATAATTAATTTAAAATGAATTAAATTAATTACTTAACCTCTAATTAATTTAAAAGGAATTAAATTAATTACTTCATCATTATAATCCTGCTTAACTTAACCATTAATTGATTATAAATCAATTAAATAATCACCATCTCAATATTCAATTCAATTAATCGTTACTGATTAACAATTCTCTAATTACGATAAGTAATTAGCATTTAAATTAACTACACAAGTTAATTATACTTAACACTTACAATAATTAACTTTTAATTACTTAATCAATTAATTACTAAAATTAATCACATTAATCCTTTAATTAATTAATTACTTCATTTATTAATTATTTCTTAAATAAATCAATTCTAAATTACATCATTAATTAATTAATTAATTATTTCTAATTACATTTAATCAATCTTATAAATTAATTACATTAATTAATTAATCTGCAATTAAACCACATATATATTAATCACCCTTGATTAATAATAATCCAGTAATTAACCACCTTTAATTACTTCATAAATAAATTAATCTTTAATTTATTATCTCAATTAATCCCTTGATTTATCTCAAAGTAATTTAATCTAAATTACACCCATCATTAAACATCTTTAATTACATCTAGTAATTCTCAGTTAATTACTTCCTTAAGTAATTACAACCCCATTAATTACACCAAGTAATTATCAATCAATCCACAAATGTTTAAATTAATTAAACTTAATTAATCTAAACTAATCACATAAATCAAATTAATTACACTAAGTAATTAATTCATTAATTACTTTCATTAAGTAATTAAACTTAAACAATTCATTATTATTAATTAATTAATCTAGTTAATTATCAAAAATTAATCAAATTAATTAATTGTTAAATAATCTTAAGTTAATGACCTTCATTAACATCTCTTAATTACTTTATTAAGAAATTAACTTATATTAATCATTATTAATCACAAATTAATTAATATTTAATTACAATTTAATTAATATCTAATTATAAATTAATTAAGCGTTAATTACAATCTTAATTAATCATTAATCACTTGATTAATAAATCTCAATCATTAATTAAAATTTTATTAACAATCCTTAATTATAGATTAATTAACCTTAATTAATAAATCTTAAGTCTAATTAATAAATTAAAAATTCTTAATTATTTAATTAACCATTCCATATTATTAATTAATTAAATAATTAATTGTTCTTCTTAAATTAACTTAATAATTTAATGAATCGAATCATTAAATTTTATTTATCTTTCAAGATAACATTTTTACTTAATTAAGCATTTAAAAACAAATTGTTTTTAAATTTACTTTAAACTCTATTTAAAATTCATTTTAAAATTTAAGATTTTTAAAATTAATACAATTTTTAACTCAAACAGGATTTTAAAAACAATTCAAAACCTTTATTTCATATGTTAAAAGAAACATACACTTTAAAAAAATAATTTTAAAGAATTTAAATCCTAATCAATTTTAAATTCAAATTAACTTAAAACATACCTAAATATTCCAGGTTATTTAATTCAAATTTATAAAATTATTTTTAAATTTCAAAACTGAAATACAGCTTGAACCTTAATTACAGATTTAAACTTAAATCCTTGAAAACTTTACTTACATAAATCTTCAAATCATTTAACCTTCCAATGTAATTAAATGATTTAAATTTAAACTTATTTTATTTTAAAAACTAAAGTTCAAATTTAATTCCAGATTTAAAACCCGGATTTAAACTCATTTTAAATTTCTAATTTAAAATTTAAACTTCCAATTCAAATGCAAAACACTTATGCATTTACTCTTGTGAGTTTTAAATCCAAATTTAAAATTTTAAAATTTAAATTATTTCAAATTCCAGATTTGAACCAGTTTGAATTATATTCAGTATCATATTTCAAAACTCAGTTTAAATTAAATTTACATTTTTACTTTCTTTTAATTTTTAAAAACAGTAACAAATTCCTGCTTTTATTTTAAATCCAAACTAAAATTTAAAAAGTCAAATTATTACAAAACCCAAGATTTAAACTTTTAGAATTCAAATTCAATCCCAGGTTTAAACTTTGCTTCAGATTTTAGTTTACATTTTAAAATTTTACTTTTAAATTTTAAAACCGGAAACAAGATCTGCTAACTCCTAAAACCTGAAACAATCAGGTATACTCGAGCCTTCTTTATTTTTACTTCGAGTCACAAGTACAATTGCTTCGAGTCACTACTCAAATTACCCGAGAACTTCTCGAGGCATCAAAAACCTAAACCTACAACATCACCATTACACTGTGCACCTGCACACCCTCTCCGGCCGCCGCTGGCCAACTCCGCAACCTTCCCATAGTCAATAATCAACGACACGGGCCAACCAAACATCCATCATATCATTCCTTGCTCGAATTCGAGATCGAGACCAAATTTCTATCCCTGGAACAAAACAGAACCCAAACACTCCAACCTGTCAACGGCCTCGTCCACGCGACACCGGCCACGGTTAACTCTGCAACTCCAGCGATGATTTCCTCAAACCACCATCCTCCATTCCCTAAAACCCCAATTAAATCGATCAACCGAGAAGATCGAATTCAGGCAAAATATATAACCCAGTAAAACTAGGGTTCAAAATTTTAAATACCAATCACAACATCAAGAATGAATTTCCACTCAATCCAATAATTTTCCTATATCTCTGATAGCTACACCATCTCCAGAAACAAATTCAATACAAACGAACATAAGGGTCATCTATGTTAACCCAAATTGTAGATTACAGAGAATTTAAAACTGCTCTTTAAATATATCACTAAAAGTTTTGATTCTTGTTTTAAAATTCATGATTTTGAATGGTGTTTTGACATATAACCCTGAAACATTAAATTATAAAGTTTGAATTTCATCTTATGCCAATTGTTGCTCCGTTAATTTAATTTCCAGGTTACAGACAATTTTATTTAACTTATATAAAATTTAAAACTTAGCCTATCCGAAAATACACAAGTTTTATTCAAAAATTTAAATCATAATAGCAAACAAGTCAAAAGAAAAAGAATTTAAGGATCAAACAAGAGTTTGGGATTTGAAGGACAGACATGCAACAGTTATCATCATGTACACATGCATATATTCATAGGTATAAATATTCACAGCAATTTCATATATATATCCATTTCTAATTTAAAAAGCATGGTAACATCTTTTACCTATTAAATAAATTTTAAAAATGAGTTGCTCACTTGATTTTAAAGAGAAGAGCTGTAACGCCCCACCCCGAGACCCACCTTAGCAAAGAGAATTAACAAGTGATTCTGTCTACTAAAGCAGAGAATAGGGCCGGTTAAGGGCGACCATCAATAATTTTGTCTTAAACATCTATTGAATACGTCGATAATTGCATTATAATTTTTCAACTCAAGTGGATCGCCATACCCAGTAAATGCTTAATCCCAAACTATAGGTGGTTAACGGATCTATCAGAACAAAATACAATAACTGAATGTAAATCACATCACAGAACAGTAACCAACATCATATATATACACATACACTGATACACGTTCAGTACTATACAATATGAATACAATAACGGTGGTACACGACCACACCATGTACATCGAATCAAATGTAAAAACATCAGAGTATGCAGAAATAAACTACTCAAGAGAAAGAAGAGCTGTTAGCCAACATCAACTTCAAGCTAAGCCCAATAGATGATACCTGAAACAACTCGATCTGACCCGAGTGAAAACACACTGGTCAGGCTAGCTAGAACTTATCATTAGTAAAGGTGATGATAAGAGATAACGGGAAAACCATTCCATCATTACCAATGAAATGACATAGGTCATCAAGTTATCTCCAGAGTGATACATCAATGGTTCATCATGATTGCATAAAGGAATACAATATGTATATTAGATAGACATGGTTCATCTAATTATATATATAACCGAATGAAATGGGTGAGGATATGAACCAAAAATTAAATCTTCATAAAATAATTAAAACTTCAAGAATGCATCATAAATAAAACTCGTCTAATAGAAAATTCTTAATTATTGTACCTCATCTCATCGGTATAAATACAAATACATCTCAAATCCATCATTAAACTCATTATAAAGATTCTTCATAATCATTTATACCTCATATCATTGGTATAAATATAAATATATCTTAAATCTATTAACAACACTCATCATAAAAGCATTACCATAATTTATACCTCATCTCATTGGTATAAATATATATAATGTCTCAAATCCATCTTGATAGAGCCCGGAAAGAATCCAAAACATCATATTCGAAATCACAAATATAACCATGTATGTCAATAAGCCTTTTTCTTACATAAGGCTATACTAAAGCATCGTCATCAAAATAGTGAAATCGTAAAACCCAAAACCTCATGGAAAATAGCACGTGCATTTACATCTTGACTAGTACTACCATTATTTGGTACCATTCATCGTGATGACTTCGGGTCACATAACATCATAACATCGTGATCATCTTGATTGACTATAGTCGGATACATCTTGATGACACCCAGTCATAAAAACCCGAGTAATAACATCATGATGATTGGAGTCGAGTAATAACTTCATGAACATCATGATGACTCCAATCGAGTACTCGGTCTGTAGCACTAGTAACATCGTGAATGTGTCTCAACTTCTCGAATAGGAACCCAATAGGCGTCAACGTACGTCCCATACCATACGTTCGTACCAATTGGTTTACTAATCGTTTGTCGATGCCACATTAGAAAACCATCATAAAACATCATCAAATAAACACTGCCTCATCTCATCGACGAGTGTAAGATACCTAACTCATCTTATCTCTTACTTGGACGAGTTTTAAGTGACATCGAGACTTGTCTCATTTCATCGAAAAGTAAAAATTCATCGTAAATATCGAAATCATCATCAATCCATCATAACAACTTGCCTCATCTCCTAGGCAAGTAAAAGAACATCGTGATGGTTATTTCTAACCATAGTTGCAAATTAAAACTTAACATCAATATTGCCTCATTTTATCGGCCATCACAAAATGCATCTAGATTGGTTCGTCGTCGAATGTACTCAAAGAGTAATTCTTAAACCAATAATCTTCACCAAAATTTGGTAACTTCTAAATCAACTCAAAATAAAACTTCAAATTGGTTTCGATCGTACAAGTCCGATATTAAGTGATAAAGCAAAAAGACATGTCCCCTACCACATATTTTTTTTACTAAATTGTTTAATTCTCATTCTTATATGTCGAAACTCATAAACATAGGCTAAAGTATATTTAAAATAATTTTTTAGAGAAAACAGAATTCTTAAACAATCTAGAAACCATTTTAAAAGCTTTGTACAAAAAAATCCATTATTTTAAAGAGAACATCTATTATACAAACACTTTAAAATAATGAATAATTAATATAAAAAAATCTCTTAAAAATGCTACAAAATAATTATTTCATAAACAATGATTTATTTTTATTTAAGAAAATTTCAAGAATTTATTTGAAATTAAAATCATTTAAAACCCTCAAAATACTCACATATCGGTATTAACCATTATTTAAATTTAAATGGAATTAAAATAAAACTTTAATCTCACTTCTTCAAATCTAAGATAATATATTCATGGACATCATTTCCATCTAATAACATCAAGTTTTAAAAAAAAGAATGCGACTGAAATCATAGAAATCGTCAGAATATCATCAAACACGAAAATTAAATTCCATCTAACAACATCAAGTTTTAAAAAAAAGAATGCGACTGAAATCATAGAAATCGTCAAAATATCATCAAACACGGAAATTAAACACTACGTATATTTCGGTTCTACTATAAAGCATATATATTTTCACATAGAAATATACAAAATCTGATAATAATTATAATATAAAAGTTGTAGAATAAATCCTGAGTTTTTCAGAACTTCAAAATTTTCTAAATTCCGATAGGTAACAAGGAAGTTATGATCAAATTACTTTCTAGGTGAATATGTAAACACTCTCTGTCAATGACAGGACAGTCATAAAGATATGGATTTTTCACCATATAGACTTCAAAAATACTCAAAACACGAAAGTTATAGCCTAAATCACAAGGTTTCCAGAACTTCCAAAAAAATTAAATTTCCGAGTGTTAACAAGAAAGTTATGATCAAATTTCTTTCCAAGTGAATATATAAACACTCTCTGTCAATGACAGGAGAGTCATAAAGATATGGATTTTTCACCTTATAAACTTCAAAAATAATCAAAACTCAAAACATCGAACTTGTAGATCTCTGTCTATTCTTTCCAGATCATCTAAGATTATTGAATTCCGACTTAAAACGGAAGAGATATGTCCAAGTTACTGACGGCAATTTCACAATTAAACATGCAACAAACAAAATCGAGATTTCTTACCTTGAAATCTCAATCAAAGCTAGAAAATGTGAGTTTTAACACTCACCTTTGATTTTAGATAGCAAACACCCAAATTTATGAAGAAATACAGGAGCTTGAAGGTGAAGTCTTTTCTCTATTCTTATTTTGGTGAAGTTCTTCTTGAATTATGGCAAAATTGAGTGGAATTGAGATTCAATTAGAGAAAGCCATTGTTTTTCTTTCTTTCTATTTACGGTATCTTTAGTTTTGGGGAGGAAGATGAGAAAAAAAATTACTTTACACATATTTCACCTTTTCTAGATGGTTCTAGAGAATGTTAACGGATTCAAACCTTACCCAAATAAGCCCAAGACAAATATACTTAGAGATATTCCTATGTTATATACATATTTAACCTATTTAATCAATTTATACACTTGTTTTATCATTTTTAACCAAACAAAATATCTTCAACAAATTGTTTGCAACAAAAATTTTATTATATATAAAAAAATTATTTCGATAATGAAAGGTTATTTTTATAAATAAAGCTCTATCTTTCACAATATTTTACAAATTACACCATTTTAGTGTAAAAACACTATTTTTAATGCAATAACATAAACAAAAATTTCTTTCGGGTCAAATAAATTGCAATAAATCATTCTAACACTTTTTAATCATCAAATATTTTTTTTTCCAATTAAAAATATTATTTTCCCCATATAACTCAATATTCCCATTTTTAGTGAAAAATCACTATTTTCATCCATTTCAACCAAATAAAATTTATTTTTAAGTCTAATGAAGTGTATTAAAATGTTTTAACATTTTTATAACATTAATACATCATTCCAAGGCTAATCACACTTCTAAATTTTATTTTCTTCATATTATTCCTTTTATTTTACAATAGAAGGCTAACATTGGAATAAATTTCCAATGTTACTAATTAACTAAAATTAAACCATCACAGTTATTTATTTTGAATCCAAATCCAAAAATAAAGTTTTTCAAACTTTGTTTCATTTTACACTTTTTTTTTCAACCATCAAATGTTGAAATGGGCTTCAAATAAAATAAGACATATTTAAATTTCAAATCCCAAATTATATTCATCAAGATATTGCTTATATAAAATAAACAATATAATAACTCATTTTATTATCCAATTCATTTTTAAACAAAATATTAAATTATAATTTTCATTATAATTTAATATTAACAGTAACCTCCAAAATCCGGGGTTGTTACAGACTCCCCCACTTAACAAAAATGCGTCCTCGCAATTTCTAGTGGAAAAAGGCTGTAAACAACACAAAAATTCAATCGAAAAAGATGAAAGACAAGCTCAAAACTCAAACATTCATACTCTCAACATAGAATGGTAGAGAGAAACAAGAAAAAACTCACTTGGTTAATCCAATGGACCATCAAATACTAATATAGTGATTAGCAAAACATCGAATTTTCCAAGTAACTCGAAAGAATTTTGAAGATATCCCGTCTTTGAATCAAAACTCATTAAAATGCTCAACAATTAATCAATCGAAAATGATTGAATTCACAAAATTCTACAAGTAGAGTTGGGATCAAACTCACTTAAACCCAAACTCTAAGCAATAAAGAAGACCATGATAAGATTTTTCGCATAAATATATGGAAAGAACATCCTCACAACAGGGTAGACACAGTAGACATGATTGATAAATCACAAGATGGCTTCTCAAAGGCCACGCACTCGAACGACCATGAAAAATGTACGTCGGTAATAGTAGCTCGAAGATAGAATATACTCAAGAACAAGGATATAGACTCGAATTAACTTTTAATCCAAGATATTTAGAATTTTTAAATCTCAACATCTTTTAAATTTTAAATCTCAATTTTCAACATTTGAAAATTTTCAAACTTTTTACTATATTACTTAGTAAGTTGTTTAAAACTCAAATTAAAAGTCCAAATTTATTCTCTTACTTCAAAATTAATTTCCAAAGAAATTTGTAAATCCATAATAATATTCCTCAAAATTAATTAAGGGTTTAAATTCTCTTTACTCTTTTTATTAAACCACTTAAATAGTTTTAAAATAATCTTCAAATTCTGTTATAACTCTTCTCTTAAAACATCCAATGTATATAATATAGATTCTAAAATCTCAAAATATACTTCCAATAAATCAAAGCTCAAAAATAATCTCATTTATATTCTCTTCTTTATAATTTAAAAATAAATAAATGGAATTTCCTCGCCATTGAGTCTCTAATAAATAAATATATCTGTTGGCTACAGAGTTGACCGAACGATCATAACTGCCTCGCCACTCTATTACTTGTCTGTAAAATCAATGGCTGCAATTACCATTAAAAAATAAATTTAATATTTAATCTCAAATTTCTATTTTTTTCAAATCTTCATTTTTTCTAAACACAAATCATCATGTTTGATTGTCTCATCATAGCATTAGGAGATCCCTATCGATAACGTTGATCAGGCACATCGACTAGAACTCTTAACTACTCGACGGACAACCCAACACTCTCAAATTTTTTTCAATAAAAGAAATACTACTCATGTAAATATATTCTCAAAATATTCTTTGATTTTTAAAATATCTCAAAACTCCAATTTCTCTTTTTAAAATTCATATATATATCTTCAAAAACCCAAACCAAAGAACATTTAGAGAATGCATCGAGATATTCCTAGAATACGCGATTCACAAAATCAACAAAAAGAGATGGAGTGTTCGTCAACTCCTACAAGATAACGAGCCACTCTCGGAAATCATCAAGACAAAAGATAAGCAAGATATTCTTCTCGAAGGAGAAGAAGCACACAAACAACAAGTCATTACTTCAAACAAAGTAATGCTACAAAGGATAACACCAATTGAGTATCCAAAAAGGATAACTCAAAGAAACTGAATGATAAACTCAATCAAACTCGAACAATCTAGAAACTCACCTCATTCCTTAGTGGATGTCCTCGTGGAAGGATAACCGAAGAGCTAAGAGCTAGGAATAAGGTTATCTCAACACTCGATTGCCCGATTGGATGTCAAATCCAAAAGGACTCACAAAACTCAACAAAGTCACTATGACTGGAATTTGAGATAAATCATCATCATATCGATACTCAAGAGTGAAATCAAAAACTTTGGAATCATCATTAATATTCCAAAGTGACAGAAATAATAAACCAATCAAATTAGGATGCCAAAATAAATATAGGATCCAATAACAACAAAAGGACCAGACTTTACATCAAATAAGTCAATCCATCTCAAATCAGATACATCTCAAGATGGTGAGTAATAAACAAATAATCACTAAAACAACAATGAATAAAGAACTCAGAGTGCTCACAACAAGCCAATCGTTGTGGATCCCTTCAATAGGATTCACAACTCTCAAAGGAACATAACAAGAATACCCAAAGGAATCAATAAGCTTCATCAATACGAACTCACTTGCATCGACAAAAATAAGAATAGAATAATCCCAAATAAGATTATTCATAAGATAAGATAAGATAAGATAACATCAAACTTAATTATGGAATACTACATAATACAACTTATATACATATTCCTAGACATATTCCATCTTAACAATCCCAAAACTCGAAAAAGAATTAAAGCTCGATACGAAAACAAGCTTGAATAAAGGACAATGATTCACTCGTATTGTACTTCGATGTATCATGATATATGTACTGTTCTATTTTTATTCTACTTTGTTCTGACCACAGCTTTGATACCATGCTGTAACACCCCACCCCGAGACCCACCTTAGCAAAGAGAACTAACAAGTGATTCTGTCTACTAAAGCAGAGAATAGGACTGGTTAAGGGCGACCATCTATTATTTTGTCTTAAAATTCTATTGAATACGTCGATAATTGCATTATAATTTTTCAACTCAAGTGCATGGACATACCCAGTAAATGCTTAATCCCAAACTATAGGTGGTTAACGGATCTATCAGAACAAAATACAATAACTGAATGTCAATCACATCATAGAACAGTAACCAACATCATATATATACACATACACCGGTACACGTTCAGTACTATACAATATGAATACAATAACGGTGGTACACGACCACCCCATGTACATCGAATCAAATGTAAAAACATCAGAGTATGCGGAAATAAACTTCTCAAGAGAAAGAAGAGCTGTTAGCCAACATCAACTTCAAGCTAAGCCCAATAGATGATACCTGAAACAACTCGGTCTGACCCGAGTGAAAACACACGGGTCGGGCTAGCTAGAACTTATCATTAGTAAAGGTGATGATAAGAGATAAGGGGAAAACCATTCCATCATTACCAATGAAATGATATAGGTCATCAAGTTATCTCCAGAGTGATACATCAATGGTTCATCATGATTGCATAAAGGAATACATTATGTATATTAGATGGACATGGTTCATCTAATTATATTTATAACCGAATGAAATGGGTGAGGGTATGAACCATAAATTAAATCTTCATAAGATAATTAAAACTTCAAGAATGCATCATAAATCAAACTCATCTAATAGAATTTCTTAATTATTATACCTCATCTCATCGGTATAAATACAAATACATCTCAAATCCATCATTAAACTCATTATAAAGACTCTTCATAATCATTTATACCTCATATCATTGGTATAAATATAAATATATCTTAAATCTATTAACAACACTCATCATAAAAGCATTACCATAATTTATACCTCATCTCATTGGTATAAATATATATAATGTCTCAAATCCATCTTGATAGAGCCTGGATAGAATCTGAAACATCATATTCGAAATCACAAATAAAACCATGTATGTCAATAAGCCTTTTTCTTACATAAGGCTATACTAAAGCATCGTCATCAAAATAGTGAAATCGAAAAACCTAAAACCTCGTGGAAAACAGCACGCGCATTTACATCTTGACTAGTACTACCATTATTTGGTACCATTCATCGTGATGACTTGGGGTCACATAACATCATAACATCGTGATCATCTTGATTGACTATAGTCGGATACATCTTGATGACACCTAGTCACAAAAACCCGAGTAATAACATCGTGATGATTGGAGTCGAGTAATAACTTCATGAACATCGTGATGACTCCAATCGAGTACTCGGTCTGTAGCACTAGTAACATCGTGAATGTGTCTCAACTTCTCAAATAGGAACCCAATAGGCGTCAACGTACGTCCTATACCATACGTTCGTACCTATTGGTTTACTAATCATTAGACGATGCCACATTAGAAAACCATCATAAAACATCATCAAATAAACACTGCCTCATCTCATCGGTGGGTGTAAGATACCTAACTCGTCTTATCTCTTACTTGGACGAGTTTTAAGTGACATCGAGACTTGTCTCATTTCATTGACAAGTAAAAATCCATCATAAATATCAAAATCATCATCAGTCCGTCATAACAACTTGCCTCATCTCCTAGGAAAGTAAAAGAACATCGTGATGGTTATTTCTAACCATAGTTGCAAATTAAAACTTAACATCAATATTGCCTCATTTTATCGGCCATCACAAAATGCATCTAGATTGGTTAGTCGTCGAATGTACTCAAAGAGTAATTCTCAAACCAATAATCTTCACCAAAATTTGGTAACTTCTAAATCAACTCAAAATAACACTTCAAATTGGTTTCGATCGTACCAGTCCGATATTAAGCGATAAAGCAAAAGGACATGCCCCATACCACATTTTTTTTAACTAAATTGTTTAATTCTCATTCTTATACGTCGAAACTCATAAACATAGGCTAAATTATATTTAAAATAATTTTCTAGAGAAAATAGAATTCTTAAACAATCTAGAAACCATTTTAAAAGCTTTGTACAGAAAAATCCATTATTTTAAAGAGAACGTCTATTATACAAACACTTTAAAATAATGAATAATTAATATAAAAAAATCTATTAAAAATTCTACAAAATACTTATTTCATAAACAATGATTTATTTTTATTTAAGAAATTTTCAAGAATTTATTTGAAATTAAAATCATTTAAAACCCTCAAAATACTCACATATCGGTATTAACCGTTATTTAAATTTAAATGGAATTTAAATAAAACTTTAATCTCACTTCTTCAAATCTAAGATAATATATTCATGGACATCATTTCCATCTAATAACATCAAGTTTTTAAAAAACGAATGCGACTGAAATCATAGAAATCGTCAGAATATCATCAAACACGGAAATTAAACACTACATATATTTCGGTTCTACTATAAAGCATATATATTTTCACATAGAAATATACAAAATCTGAGATAATTATAATATAAAAGTTGTTGACTAAATCCTCAGGTTTCCAGAACTTCAAAAATTTCTAAATTCCGATAGGTAACAAGGAAGTTATGATCAAATTACTTTCTAGGTGAATATGTAAACACTCTCTGTCAATGATAGGACAGTCATAAAGATATGGATTTTTCACCATATAGACTTCAAAAATACTCAAAACCCAAAACATCAGAGTTATAGCCTAAATCATATGGTTTCCAGAACTTTAAAAATTTCTACATTCCGACTGTCAACTGGAAAGTTATGATCAAATTTCTTTCCAGGTGAATATATAAACACTCTCTGTAAATGACAGGACAGTCACAAACATATGGATTTTTCACCTTATAAACGTCAAAAATAATCAAAACTCAAAACATCAAACTTGTAGATCTCTGTCTATGCTTTCCAGATCATCTAAGATTATTGAATTCCAACTTAAAACGAAGAGATATGTCCAATTTACTTACGGTAATTTCACAATTAAACATGCAACAAACAAAATTGAGATTTCTTACCTTGAAATCTCAATCAAAGCTAGAAAATGTGAGTTTTAAAACTCACCTTTGGTTTTAGATAGCAAACACCCAAATTTGTGAAGAAAGACAGGAGCTTGAAGGTGAAGTCTTTTCTCTATTCTTATTTTGGTGAAGTTCTTCTTGAATTAACGGCAAAATTGAGTGGAATTGAGTTTCAATTAGAGAAAGCCATTGTTTTTCTTTCTTTCTATTTACTGTATCTTTTGTTTAGGGGAGGAAGATGAGAAAAAAAAATTACTTTACACATATTTCATCTTTTCTAGATGATTCTAGAGAATGTTAACGGATTCAAACCTTACCCAAATAAGCCTAAGACAAATATACTTAGAGATATTCCTATGTTATATACATATTTAACCTATTTAATCAATTTATACACTAGTTTTCTCATTTGTAACCAAACAAAATATCTGCAACAAATTGTTCGCAACAAAAATTTTATTATATATAAAAAAATTATTTCGACAATAAAAAGTTATTTTTATAAATAAAGCTCTATCTTTCACAATATTTTACAAATTACACCATTTTAGTGTAAAAACACTATTTTTAATGCAATAACATAAACAAAAATTTCTTTCGGGTCAAATAAATTGCAATAAATCATTCTAACACTTTTTAATCATCAAATATTTTTTTTCCAATTAAAAATATTATTTTCCCCATATAACTCAATATTCCCATTTTTAGTGAAAAATCACTATTTTCATCCATTTCAACCAAATAAAATTTATTTTTAAGTCTAATGAAGTGTATTAAAATGTTTTAACATTTTTATAACATTAATACATCATTCCAAGGCTAATCACACTTCTAAATTTTATTTTCTTCATCTTATTCCTTTTATTTTACAATAGAAGGCTAACATTGGAATAAATTTCCAATATTACTAATTAACTAAAATTAAACCATCACAATTATTTATTTTGAACCAAATCCAAAAATAAATTTTTTCAAACTTTGTTTCATTCGTTTACACTTTTTTTTTCAACCATCAAATGTTGAAATAGGCTTCAAACAAAATAAGACTTATTTAAATTTATGTTCCCAAATTATATTCATCAAGATATTGCTTATATAAAATAAACAATATAATCACTCATTTTATTATCCAATTCATTTTTAAACAAAATATTAAATTATAATTTTCATTATAATTTAATATTAACAGTAACCTCCAAAATCCTGGGTTGTTACAAGAGCATAGGTTTTCAGATTTGAAAAATCCTATGCAAACTTGTTTGAAATGCTTTTAAAACTTGAGCTTCCTGGTCTTTGAACAGCCCTTTAACCATTAGAAAACTTGCTTTTTGACTCCAGTTTTACATGCAGGTTTGCTTGCCTTTCCAGATTTTGAAAAAATTTGCAGGCTTCTTGCTTGATTATTGTATGCAGGCAAAATTTTTCCCCAGATTTAAAAGAAATGCAGATTTGTTTGTTGCATGCAAGTTTGTTTGCATATTTTTCTAGATTTTTAAAAGAATTGAATGCAGGATGCAAATGAACAGATTTTTTAGA
Source organism: Allium cepa (assembly GCA_030765085.1). Lineage (NCBI taxonomy): Eukaryota > Viridiplantae > Streptophyta > Magnoliopsida > Asparagales > Amaryllidaceae > Allium > Allium cepa. Next base: position 250,894,286 of record CM060937.1, on the reverse strand, counting down.
AGAGTTGAATGCATTTGAACAGAGGTTATTGAAGATGAAAAAGTTATAGAACTTTGATTTTCATATTTGCATGCATTTATTTTTGAAGAGATGGAAAAAGGGTTTTTCTCAGCTGAAAATTCTTAAATTTAGAATGAAAATGAAGAAAGGAAAAAAAATGAAAAGATGCAAGTTTAAATATCTTCTTTATGATTTATTTTCAAAAACAAAGGAAACTAAAATTTAAACAAGACACATGTGTCAATTTTTACACTTGTCATTTTAAAATGATATTTAGTTTACATTTGTTAGTTTAGGCTTTAAGATACTTACACTTGTTAATTTAAGTAATTAGTATTTTTAATTATGTGTTAAAGAAAGTTTAACCTAGTTAATTAGTTTTAATACTTAGTTATGTAGATAAATAATTAAAGAATAAACCAATTATAGTTATAAATAAAAACAATATACAAATTAATCATTTGAATAACATTTTTATCATTTAAAATAAATACATAAAGGAGATTGCAACCTATTTGTTATTTAAATGAATACATGATTCATTTATTAATTGTATTTTAAATTCTCATACTTTTCTACAAATCATATTATTAATCAACATTTTAAAAAGAATAAAACAAACATTTTTATAACTTGTTTTAATATACAACTTAAGTCAAAATATAATTTAAACAAATAAAACATTTGTCTTATATATTTAAAATCATTTAGTTATTTTATTGAATAGTTTTGAAAAGCTTAATTCAAAAATAAATCACAAATCCCAATTTCAAAATATTAAAATTAGAAAATATGCTACACTAATTAAATTTAAAACTAAACTTATTTATTTAAAATATATATAAATATATATACATATTATAAATAGAAAACAGATTATTAGTTTATATAAAAAAAATTCACTAATTAAAAATTTATTAAAGAAGATTATTGAATCAATTCAAATTTATTAACAAAAATTATCAAATTAAATTAAATTTAAACACAGATTATTAAATTTATATTGTCCAAAATTCCGGGATATCACAATTTTCTTGTTAATAAATCACAAATTTTTATTTCTTCCAATATTAACACCAACATCTTATTAAATTAAATATTATTTTTCTTTTCGTTTATAATTATGGGTTGTTACAATCTCCCCTACTCAAAACTTTTCGTCCTCGAAAAGAAAAAAGAAGGAATTAATATATTTTTATTCGAAGTATTCAATTTATAAATAATAATGTACATAATTAACTAATTTAGATAAAATATATCAATTTCTAAACAATTAAATCCTTTCTTATTCAAGTTCAATAAAAGTTTGAAAAAAAAATTCACAAAATTTTTGTAAATCCAAAATTCGCGAAAAATTTCGACAGAGTCTCCTTTGTACGGAGATTTCCAGAGGAAAAATAATACCAATAATAATAGTATATATCACATATTCCAAAATAAAGTATCCCAAACCATGGAAAACAATATAATTTCGTAGAAAAACCGTAATCCGAAAACGTACCTATTTGTTGGGTAAACATGCTTAATTTATAAAACCAAAAGCAGTAGCAATTGCTTCCACAAACCTGTATTACACTTATACAATCCAAAGAGGTTATTAATTATATAAAAGAGAAGTATTTAAGTTGTTTCAATTAATAACAAAACAATCTACACAACATAACAATAGTCAAATGTAAACAAAACAATACAATCATCATATGAAATCAAAGAAATTAACCATCCATTCATAACAACCGAAACAAATGGTTTGTCTGGGTTCATAAACTTTTAATCGTAAAAATGATAAATAAACTACTAAGCATACCATACACTTAACGGTCTTAGATAAAACTTAATAGATTATTTATACACCTTTATACAATTAGAAGTATCATTTCCCAACCATCCCATAAGCTAAAACAAACAATAATTTCAAATGCCATGTAGGCTTATTCTTATTAATCTCCTTTCATATTATTTACTGTTCATTTTTTATATTGATTATTCTCTTCAATTTACATTCATTACTTACGAAATTTATTTCCTATTCATTCATACAATGCCATTTTTCCATTACTTTACATTCACTTACTTACATATGTAGTTTCCATTCAATTGTTTAAAATAATCAGTGAATTCATTAATTAATTATTACATACTTTTCATTTATTTCCAATTTTTTCATACCAGGTTATTTCTTATTAATTTATATTCATTTTATTTCAGTTCATTTAACATTTACTATTTGTATAGCTTAATTAATATAAATAATCATTCATGGATCTTTTCACTTACATTTCTTAACTCTTTAAATTACATTCATTTCCTTATATCATGTCATTGAATTTCTTTCTATTTTCTGAATCATTTCAACATTTTCTAAAGTTATGAGCATTTACTTAATATGGGATTCACCTTTACTATTCACTTTTAATTATAAAGGTTTCAATCATTAACATAAGTTTATAATCATTTACTTACAATATTCACCTTTTTATTAAATTTAATTATTAGCACTTCAAACTATTAACTTAAGTTTACAACATTTTATAACATCATAATTTTTATTTATAGAAAATTTCTATGAACACTTTCATTATCTAATTTTCACTTGTAAAATATTTCATTACATATTTCTATTTAACATTACAACTTTTAACATTTTGGTAGGTTTTATATGTCTTAAGAATGCAATCGAAAGTTACACAAGTTATCTCATTCACTTTAAAGATACTTGAGATCGCCCATCCTTTAAGTATCCATTAAACTACATACTATGTAGTAATATGCGCTATCATAATAATATCTAAAGTAAAGTAAACTATTAAAATAGCGTTAAGGCGTTATCCATATCCCTCTTAACACATTTTATATATTCCCATAGTCTATATAGTATGGTAATCTCATCCGTACTGGGGATCGTTAGAGGGAACTCTATAGGTATAGTACAAAACAAACTTGTAGTGGTCTCGATAACGTAGGTGACACGACACAACTAGGCAATGCCAGGGTAAACATATCAATTACACTTCGGGGTTGGTGGTAACGCATAGCCACAAATACCGCTCACCACGAGCCACACTCCCAAATCAAATGTGCGCACCAAATCAATCACAAAGTAATAGAATGGCAATCGAAGAAGTGTATCCGATCACAGGAGCTGCCTCGCTTGGCCCGTCAATTACTCCTGTTTTAGCCACCTTATGCTAACTCACGAGAGTCAGGTCCACGTATATACCTCAAATAGAATGTCATCAACCACTTACTTCATTATGGAATCTCCACCACGTACACAGTTGTTAAAGTGGTTTTCGGTATTGGCAAAGAGTATGACAATTACTGATCCTGGTCTCTTTAACAACCAAACGTTATTATAACCGTGGTTATTTCATTTTCAATTGATTTATATTTCATATCAACATACTCATTTCAAACCATATAAATGCAATATCATTACTCTTTAAAAATAATATTCATTTCCAAAGTTGTAACACTCCCATAATTTATACATTCGATTTTAACACATTGAAATCATAATAATTTAGAAACCATAGCTTTTTAAAAATGTAACCTTTATAATTATAGCAATTCAAAAACATTACATGTTAGAAATAATAGCATTTCAAAAACATAACCTTAAGACATCATAGCATTTTGGGAAAGTAATACTTAAGAAAATCATAGCATTTTGGAAATGTGATCTTAAGGAATCATAACATTTTTGGAATGTAATACTTAAGAAATCATATCATTCTGGAATGTAATACTTTCCACTTTAGCATTTTATATAATCAAAATATTTATATACTTACAATTTTTAACATGGTTATTTTATCATTTCTATTTTATTATACTAATTTATTCATTTGGATATTACATAAACTGTGCCTTTTAGTTAAATAAACTTTGTTACTATAATATCCAGTTTAAAGCTAAAATTCCTTATATTAAGTTAAAAGTACATTATTAACTTACATTTTATTATTACACTAAAGAACATTTATCATTTTAATCATTTAAAATATACCATTTACATTAATTAAAACATAAATGTCAAATGTATGTTTTAACTTACATTTTTTTATTACAGTAAAGAGCATTTATCATTTAAATCAATATTACATTAATTAAAACTTACATGTCAAATGTGTGTTTTAACTTACATTTTATTATAGTAAAGAGCATTTATCATTTTAATCAATATTACATTAATTAAAAATTACATGTCACATGTATGTTTTAACTTACATTTTTTTTATTACAGTAAAGAGCATTTATCATTTAATCAATATTACTTTAATTAAAACTTACATGTCAAATGTACATTTTAACTTACATTTTTATCGCAATAAAAGCATTTATCATTTTAATTAATATTACATTAATTAAAACTTAAATTTTTTTACACTAAAGATCATTTATCATTTTAGTCGATATTGCATTAATTAAAACTTACATTGCTAGGTTAGAATAAAATACCATTATTAAGTCAAATTGGATTATTAAATTTCAGTTAACCTTCATATTGTAAAATAAATTCCAAAAATTACATTCCCAACCATTTATTTCTTATAAAAATTTAACACATGTAAATAAATGCATAAAATTTTACAGCAATCATTACATAAAAATTTTAGTTGAAATTATAATTCAAAATACTTAATAAATTTTAGAAAACTATTTTAAACCCAACCACGGAATCTGTATAAAATTTTATAACCTAGGGTCAAGTAGTTACGGATTTATATCATTTCAATCCGAACTTATTAAATTTTTGGGTTCATATCATTTCAAACTCGCAATCCCAATTCAAATAAAAATATCTCAGACCTATCATTTTATCCCATAACAATTTTTCCTTTATCTAAAGACCGTTCGGGTATGTATCATTTCAACCCAAGTGAAGGAACTTGCAGTGTGAGAACAGAATATGAAATAAACAGAATAATAAATAACATATCATGGCATATGATCATAACAGGTATAACACAAGATGGAATATCAAAATAAAATCATATAAGAATTTACTAACTTGCATATACATATCAATACAATTCAAATGACATCAATTCACCAAAATATAAGTATGTAATCAAGCATGATTACTCACCATCTTCGGTTAAAATAATGATTCCAAACATAACACAACAACTACGAATAAGCACGACAATCATTAATAAGCTTAAGTGGGAGGAGAATCCAAATCCAAATCTTAGAAAAAATAAATAAAATACATACGTAAATAAATAAATTTACATCAAAAAAATAAAAGTAGAAAATTATAGTTTGTAAAATACATGAGAGGGCTTGCCTAAGGGGCATATAGGCTCGGCCATAGGGGTTGTTTGGGTTCAGTCTAACCTTGTTTAGGCTCGGCCATAGGGGTTGTTTGGGTTCGGTCTAACCATGTTTAGGCTCAGCTTAGACTGCTCAAATGGTTCGACCATGATAGCTTAGGGTTTGGTTCGGCCATAAGCTAGGGTTTGTGACTATAAGACTTGGCCTAGGTGTGATTTTGGGTCAAGGTAAGGCTAGGGTTAGGCTAAAGGTCACGACAAGGCAATAAGAAGGGGGAAAAGTTGTTTGTGTGGCTCGGCTCGGGTTTTGAAAGGTGGTGATGGCCGAAACAATTGAAGGAGTGAGGGGAAAAAGGAAGGGAAGGAGGTGGTTTGGCCTAGGGTTTGTCATGGCTAGGCAATTAGAAGAGGAAGGGGACGCATTTGACTAGGGTTTTGGTGGTGGTCACAGCCTGAGGCGAAATCATGGGATATGGATGGTGGTGATGCTCGACTATGGGAGGAGGTAGTGAAGGTGATGAGGAAGGCCGAAATCTGAAAGAGGGAAGGAGGAAGAAAAGAGAAAATATAGAGAAAATTGAGAGGAGGAAGAAGAAACTTACTGTATTTTTCTGAGCAGGAGAAGAGAAATGAGAAGGCAGAAAATAAATTTGTACGTAAAAGTTTCTCAAGTAATGACCTTTCAATTGTACCGACTATTCAGATGGCCATTTAACTCCTAACCCATTAGTCTAAGCCTAATAACAGAAAGGAGAAAATAAAGCATGAAAATAACTATGTAAAGTACGCTGAAAACTATAAATATTTAGAAGTAGAAATCAGAATTTTATGAAACGAAAAGCACAGAAAAGGTTAGAGTCAAATCCAGCTTCATAAAAAGAGAGTTAAATTTAAAATTTTCAAATTTAAATTTTCAAGAGGAAGTCAAACTTTGACCAAAATTTGAATTTTCAAAAAAATCTTTATTTTATTAAATTTGGAAGAACATTTCACATTGAATCCCAAAAATATATTTTAGAATTCCAAATTTATCAAATTTAAAACAATTAAAAATCAAAGTTTCAAATAAAATTCCATTTAAAATATTACAAAAATTATGGGTTGTTACAATTTATATCAGAAAATACTTCCAAACAATACTAAAATTATATTCCAAAATATTTTGAAAGAAATTTTCAAAAATCCCGGAACTTAAGTTCTCAAATTTTCAATTTATATTTATTTTATTTGTAAATTCTATTTTACAACTAAGATTTATAAATTCCACTTCCTAACAAATAATTATATCACATCTAATCATATTATTTATAAAATTATTCTTTTATATACAAAATATAATACAAGGTAAAATTATTTCTTTTACCTATATTTCAAAACAATATTGTGTCGGTTTACCCTATTTAGTGCTTATAAATCCCTATCGGTGCCATAGCGTCCCATGTACCGACCAGAATTTATAAATACTAAACGGAGCAAATTAACACAATACAAAAACCTTTTATAACACTAATAAACATGCTCTCTCATATATATACACACTCAACGACTCATTCTATGGTGCTACTACACTATTCCTGATGAATCAGACCCCACAAAGCTAAGGTTATCACTAAAACAAACCTCTGATATCAAATGTAACGAACCATCTTTTTGGATAGTTTAAATCGACAGTGTACCGCACATGTCAAACTCAAACCATTTAAAAGGCAAGATTGTTATGGGGTAAAAAAAGAAAAAGCAGAGATAGAAAGAAAAACAGATGCAGAATCTCGCAGCGGAATGACAAAATATAATAATCAAATAAACAGTTCATGAAGCTTTTTGCAAATAACTTATGAGATGTTCGAGATTACATCTCCTAAGGATCCGTTAAACTATCTGCTATGTAGTAATATACGCTATTGTAATATGTCAATCAGTAAAGTAAAGTATTAAATAGCGCTTATGCGTTACCCATATCCCCCTTAACACATTTTATATATTTCTATAGTCTATACACTACCGTAAGCTCCACTAAAACGGTGGTTTACCCAGAGAGCACTCCATAGGTACGGTAAAAAAAAAACTCATAGTGGGGACGATAAGGCTTGTGACAAGACACGCGAGGCAAAGCCCAGGGTAGAACACTATCATTTTGCGGATCCGGACTGGTGGTAATGCATAACAACTTATGAGATGTTCGAGATTACATCTCATAAGGATCCGTTAAACTATCTGCTATGTAGTAATATACGCTATTGTAATATGTCAATCAGTAAAGTATTAAATAGCGTTTATGCATTACCCATATCCCCCTTAACACATTTTATATATTTCTGTAGTCTATACACAACCGTAAGCTCCACTAAAACGGTGGTTTACCCAGAGAGCACTCCATAGGTACGGTACAAAAAAACTCATAGTGGGGACGATAAGGCTTGTGATAAGGCACGCGAGGCAAAGCCCAGGGTGGAATACAATCATTTTGCGGATCCCGACTGGTGGTAATGCATAACAACTCTACCGCCTACCTCGAAACACACTCCCATAATCAAAATCGAGGGGTGACCACTAAATCAATCACAAAGTCATAATGTGGTATCGATTCGGTCAGAGGTGCGACCTCACTTGGTCCGACATGGTTCCTGTTTTAGCCACATCAAGCTGACTCACGGGAGTCAGGGAGACCTTATTACCTTATATAGAATCGTTTGCCAAACCATCCTCTTCATTCTGGAATCTCCACCACGTACACAGTTGTTAAAGTAGTTTTCGGTATTGGCAAAGAGTATAAAAATATCTGATCTTGGTCTCTTTAAAAACCAAATGCTTATTTCACACCGGATGGTTCTTTTACATTTCCAAAACCAATTCATAATTGATATCAAATATCATGTTCAATTCAAACCATATCGATTTCAAAATCGTATTCACTTTCAAAATCATATTCACTTTTGAAATTATCGATAAGATGGGTTAATTAAATCGTCGTTCCAAAATCATCATATTTACGCAAATATGTCATTTCACAAAAAGGTATCAATTTCAAATCCCAACTTAGGGTATATCATATTAATGATTTAAATATAAATACTTCAACTTTACACAGTCTGAAATTTTAGAAAATACTTTAGATAGTCATAGTTTTAATAGTTTAGAAATAGTTTAAAATTGTTAAAATACTCTAAAATAGTTTAAATTATTTAAAATAGTTTAAAATATCTTAAAATATTTAAAATAGTTTAAAATATTGTAAATATTTTAAATAATTTAAATAGTTTAAATAGATCTAAAATAGATTAAATTAGATTCAAAATGATTTAAATAGATTTAACATAGAATAAATAGATTTAAATTAGATTAAAATGGGTAAATTAGTTAAAAATAGGTAAAAATAGATTAAATAATATTTAATAGTTAAAATAGATTAAAATAAGTTTAAATAGTTTAAATTGATTAAATTAGTTTAGATTAAATTAGTTTATTAGTTGAAAAGCTTAATAAAATCATACATTTTAAAATAGTTTATATTAAAATAATAAATTTAAAATTAATACCAAATTATATTATTTCTTTCATTTCAACACATCTGGGCCATGTCCAGCTTTTAAATCAACAACTAAATTTTGTCTCTCAATTCAAATTCTCATTTAAAACCATTTAATAAATATCGATTTCAAAACTATGCTTGAACTGTAAATCCGAACTATTTCCAATTTAGTAAATCTCAAAGCTTAAATATTCAAATATTTTAATAATTCAATTTCAATAATTTTCATTTACACTTCAAATCCAACTTCAAAATTTCAATTTAAATTCTTTTAACAATTCATTTAAACCAATTCCAATTACAACATTAAAGGTTGGATTTTCAAAAATAATTCAGTTTATATAAATCCAAATTTTTATTACAAAATATCAATTAACTGGATTCAAAAATTTAAGGTTTTAAAATCATTTAATTTAACCAATTCGTTGTCTGTTATATAATTTTCTACCCAACGACCAAGTGATACATATATTATCATTTCAATCCGCAAAATATTTTATATTTACTAATATATACCATTTCAACCCGTAATCTCAAATAAAATTCAAAATTCATAAAATCGCTCGGGTTTATCATTTCAACCCATAACGATTTTTCCCTAATCCATAGATCATTCAGGTATGTATCATTTCAACCCATGGGAAATTTAAGAGAACTTGCAGTGTTATAACAAAATAAATATAACATCGAATCATCCAATATCAACAATCAAATATCCATCACAATCACCATTCAAATCAATAAATAAATAACAATAATTGACCGATTATCAATAACAGATATTAGCAAGCAATGTAAAGTCAATATTAAATTAAAACTTGATTAAATTCAATAAAAGTCAGATACAACTGGAATGACAATTTAGATATACCAAACATCAACCAATTAATTTCTAATCACATCATAAATTCAATTTAACTAACATAAGATAATTTAGTAGCTGTGAGTGGATTAAAACACCCACCTTCGATTTAAAATCCAAAATTAGCCCAAAAATTTAATAGTCTTAGAATGCAGCCAACTGTTCCAAAATTTCTAAAATTATGACACGATCGCAATGGAGAAAATCGCGCGTGAATTCGAGTTCATATGCAAAAGTTATTAACGTTATAAGACTGGAAAATTTTGACTTCGAGTCGTCGCCTCAATTACCCGGTGCTTGCTCCGAGTTTTTGCGAAAATGACCCGAGACCTGAGTCATTTGGCTCCTAACCCGAAGTCGTTGATGGGCTTTCACCTCTGAGACTTGAAGCGTGACCAGATCCGCCTTGTTTGGTATGAAACTCTCTCTGACCCAAAGTCGTTGTAGGGTTTTCTCTTCTTAAACCCGAAGTGAACCCCTTCCTAATTCGAAGTTAATATGGAGCAACCAATTTTTTTTTTGAAATTAGGTTTTGGAATTTTGGGAATTAGGTTTGACGTTCTATCATTTCAGAAGGAGGAAGAAGATGTACGTACAAAAATAATAAATGAGAAACAACTGGGTTTATAACAGCCTATGTATAGGCAGAGTTGGATCGAAACGATAACAACGACCCGAAAAGCCCGTTTCGTTCGCGAAACGAAAATTGATCATCCAATATATCAAAATATAGGTTTTCAATACTTTTAAACTCAATTGAATAAGTTTCAAGTTCTAATTCAATTGTATACAGAAGTTCTCTTTTAAAATCAGTTTATTTAAATTGATTTCATTAAATTTATTTCTATGCGTTTCGAGCCCGCACGATCAAACGACAAGTCTAATCGCTACGAAACTTGAAATCCTACAATAATTCACCGTTACGGATCTAATGAAACTGATTTCGTTAAAATCTGAGACAGTGGCCAAAATGGCTATTTTCACATTAATTAAATAAATTATTATTAAATTAAATTTATCAATTTCCAAATTCAAATTTTATAACTAACAAATTTTTATCACTTTGATTAACTAGTAATTATAATCTTTTAAAATAAATTTTCCATGTCAAGTTCAACTATTAATATTGCGATGATTACAGCGTTCCAATTCCAATTGTAATAAATTCATTAATTATAAGTTAAAACCCAACAAACTAATTCATTTTGATTTCAATCTTTTTATTCAATCAATCATTACTCTATGGACATAATTAACATTGGTTTTCCATTTATTACTTCAATATTCTACAATTTTCATCTAAATTCATATCAACGTAATATTTACTTACATTTATTGCAATTGATTTACAATTAAGTTTCAATGGATTAAATAATGCAATGATAATTAACCATTGTTACAACTTATAATTTCAAACACAATTCTATGTTTATTGTTAAAAAAACAAAACTAATAAATACACAAATGGATTAATTAGTCTATTTAAATCAGTTCTAATTAATTACATACAATTTCACTGTTTAATATAACGTTTGGTTTATTTACCGTTTACACTTTATGACCAATTATAACTTTTCAATCATTCCAATTAATTAAGATTGCATTAAAATAGTTATCAATTGCCTTAAATTAGCACTATTAACATTACATTCTAGTTATTTTTCTGATTAATAAATCATAAGTTTTTATTGCTTCCAATATTAACACCAACATCTTATTAAATAAAATATTAATTTCTTTTCATCGAAAATTACGGGTCGTTACAACTCCAATGAGTAAGACCTAAAAACGGAATGTTCGAGCTGTAAAGTGCTCTTATCTGTAATGTTTATTTAGCTATTTGTTTTTGTTTAAGGATGTGCTTTTAAAAGATATTGGGCTATAACACGTTTGAGTTTGGCAATAAAGTTAACCGATTTTCGTAAAAAATAGTGAGAATTAGGTTGAACGGCTTCTCATTTCAAGGTAATAAGTTTTAAGGACGGTACTTTTGAATAATTAGTTTAAGGACAATTTATAGAAAAATGATAAATTCATTTATCATTTTAATTTATACAAAAAAAGATAAAATCATTTATTATCATTTTTGTGTAACTGAAAATGATAACTTCATTTATCTTTTTCCTGTAAATTATTCTTAGAACTAATTTTTTAGAAGTGCCGTCTTTAAAACTTATTATCCTGCACAAAGAAGACCTTTGAATAAAAATCTCCAATATATATAATTATTATTAAATATATTATGCATATTTATTTAGTCAAAAACTTGGACAACAAAGGCATGTGTAAATTAGTAATAATTTATAAATGTCATTTAATATATGAATTATTACAATTAAACAGAAAGTGAAATGAAAGGTTTCTCTCTCTACAAATATTTCCCTATCTTCCCTTGATTAATTGTATTGGTTAAGAGAGGAAAACAAAAAGTTTCCTTCTCTAAATTCATTTATACATGTTTCATTTACACTTATACACATTAATTATATATTGCACTTACGCTTCATAGAAATAAATGTATTTGATGCATTCATTATAATGCATGCAAATTTAAATCTCCATTTTAAAATTTTAAGAAAAATATGATTTTATTTAAAAATTTATTAGATTGGTCTAGTATAGCTTTAGATTTCATAGGCCCAATACGATCCAGATAGGGAATTTTTTTTAGTATTCCTATTTCATCCGCTTATGACTGTCTTGTTCTTTCACTTGAAAGTCCATACTTTGTTTTTGTATATGGAATCCATTTCAGATTTCATCAAATTAAGCCACAATATAGAGTTCTTACTCTCTAAGGCTTGTCGTTACATGAGGGGATAATCATCTTGAACGATGTGATCCATGTTCTCACCGCCAATGAGAAAATCCAAAGTATCTCTTTGGTGTAAAAGATCTCTTATTAGACATTCTAATAGGTCACATATTTTCTATGGATGCCAAATCACTATCTATATATTTAGTCTCCAAGGATGTTTCTCAGATCTCATATAGGTTATCATAATGCCCTAATATCTTGCAAGAGAAATTCCTTTTTTTAAAAGGTAAATATCTGATAGCAAAAACTTTTTGTTCTTTAGTATGATAGTATGTATACGTGAGAATTTCTACGAATGGACGTGGAATTCAAATTGGCTCTGATACCAAAACTAATATTCATCCAAACTTGGTGGCCACAATAAATGGAAACTTCAATAGCTAATTTATAATGTCAGCCTCTCAACTACCTAAGCCGACCCACCATAGGACACGAAAGAATAAGAGACAAAGCATTGCAGAAGTTTACAATGCGAGAACCCTCTATCATGCAACAACCTTTGATACCAAATGTTATGACTATGGAATTTGATCCTTCACCACCCTGGAAAGTAACGACATGCATAACCATAATGAAAAAAATTATTGTGTTAATATTCCAAAATGGATGTTACAACTTCTAAGATATCTTATAAACTTACATAAGACCAATCTTGCCTCCAATTTGTTGGGGATTAAGTTCTTAACACAAGTCAGTCAACCTTAAACCTTAAGGTAATAAAGGTGGGGTTTCTTTCCAATCCTTAACTCATATAGAGTCTTAGGCATAAATTTAGATGGTATTCCATTCAACATACATATCATGATTTCTAGTTCATATCCCTAAATAGAAAGAGGAAACTCGGTACCACTCACCATTGATCAAACCGTGTTTAAAATATTCTGATTTCTCCTTTCCAAAACATCATTGGGTTGCACAGTATAAGAAGAAGCGACTTGAGAGAGTATACCATTCTCTTTTAGGTACTCTTAGAATTTATATCCCAAGTACTGATAGTCTCTATCAAATCAAAGGGTTTTTATTTTCTTATTAGTATGGTTTTCTACCTTGTTCTTATATTATTCAAATTTATCATAAACCTCTAATTTATGTTTCATAAGAAATACATATCCATATTAAATAAATCATCGATAGGCATTACGAAGTATGAGGTTCATCTATTTGTTGTTATAGACATAAGAATAAATACATCAGGTATATACTAGTCCCGAAAGTTCTCAACTCGTCCATTTCTCCCAAAGAGTTGAGAACTCTTTCATTGCTCCAACTAAATTGGTACTTTAACATTTTACTGTTAAGGCATGACATACAAGTAACAAATGATTCACAATCGAATGATGACAGAACCCCTTGGTTTCTTAACTAGTTGAGTCATTCTTAATAACATGGCCTAATCTACAATACCAAAGGTAACTATCATTACTCCAGATGTAAATTATTTTTAGCAGCAGAGACATATTTCAAACTAAGAAGATAAACACCATTATTTAAAGCACAAAAATCAACAATTTTATTTCTATAAAAAATATTCATAACATTGTCATTACAAATAAAACTGTATCCTTCCTTTGTCAAATGAGACAGAAATCATTACCACTAATAAAACATGATATATAATAGCAATTGTTCAAAATTAAATCACGTCTACTCGCAAACTTCACATGGTATTCTCCCATCGACAACAGCTATATTAGCTCCATTTGCAACTTGAAATTCCATGCTCCCTCTTGCAATGGACACTTTACTCCTATGTCCCTATAACGACTAACAAAAGCGAGTTCCAGATCCAGTATCTAACTACCAGATTAAAGAAGATATAGATAAATAATTTTCTACAAAGTACCTTTGGAGGGAAATCTAATTCATTTCCCTTTAGCATCTCATGAAACCTAGACAATTCCTATTCCAATGTCCTCTTAGGAGAAAAAATTACATTCAATTTTTTCTTCCACCTTTGCCTTAACTTTTCCGCCCTTTGACTTACATTTCTCTTCTTCAATCTATTCGACAAAGAGATACCCTAGACAACAAGCACAACATTTGGTTCTTTCATGGACATTCTCTTGGTCGTTCTTAACATATTAAGAAGGTCCATAATAGTACACTTCAACGAGTTCGCATTGAAGTTTAATATGAATGGATCGAACTGTGGACCTAATGATCCAAAAAAAATAAGTCCGAAGTTTAGTGTCAAGTGTAGTACCAAGTTCAACCAACTTTATAATATGCCAAATCATATTGACGTGTGATGTTAGATGGAGGTGCCCTTGCTCATTTTCATATGAAACGTTTTCCATGAAATCTCATACTTTGTTGTACAAGACTGCTCACCATACTACTTCTATAGGTGCCTGAATATTTCTCGAACATTCATATTCATGTGTTATCATTGGAGCTTAATGCTAATTGTCAACATCATATAACACTGGGCAAGTTTGTAGTCCATTAACTAATCTTCGTAAGCCTTGATTATTTCTAAGGTTGCATCTTTATTGAGTTTAGCTAACTGCTTATTAGAGACAACATGCAAGAGTTTTTCGTTGGTGAGTGCTATCTTAACGTTTATTAGCCATCTTTATAGTTTGCAACTATCACTATGTTCTTTTCAATAACAGCGAAATGGTTTCTATTTATCTTTGAAAGTTCACTGGATTAAATTATATAACATTGCATATGTTGTTATGCTTATTAGAATGGTTTATTTTATATATATCTGATGAGGATCCTACTGAATTTTGAATCACTAGAAAACCCTAAGAGAGATATGGGAATTTCATAAAGTCCTCCAGTGGGTGTTAGGATTTGTTTATCATGTTACTATAACATTGAGTTTTCTCAACAAAATTAAGTCCTTGTAAATGGTAAGTAACACTATACAAATTATATCTCGTATGTACCTCCTAACATACTTTTAAGTATTCTCCTAATCATCATCATGCTCTTGAGTTTTCTCAACATAGATTTAAGTGCATTAAATACCCTAAACCCATCATTTTATGATATCCTAAAAAGAGTTATGTAATCCTTGGGTTTGCTCAACAAAGTTCCATAACATTCTTACTTATCTAAGGATAATGTAAACGTCCCTTAGATTTTTCACGGAGTCTACTCAACAGCCATAGATATATAAGACAATTTATTTATTATATATCGTGGAGAGCATTATTGTTCTAAATTTATAATTTAATAAAAAATATGTAGAGCATTATCGACCTTATAAGGAAGATTAGTGTAACTCGTGATATCATATATATTTTATATGCATCTAATGTATACTGTATTAAGTCCCATGGGATGTATTTATTTACACTCCCATTTTCTCTATACACATAATATATGTATACGTTTAATCGTTTTAACATTTTTAATTAACTTAGTTATATATACTCATATGTATTCTTTTAATAATTAAATAATTTAATTAATTATAAATATAACATTTATATCTATTTAAATTTAAAACAATTTCAAATTTTGCATTTTATATTCTTTATAAACTTATGCAATGATTTATTTTAATTTCAAACAATTTTATATTAATCATATAATATTTTAATATGCTTATTTGAATCAACTCAAAATTTAAAACACTTCTTAGTCTTCCATAAGGGAATAGCCTAGAATAAACCATTTCCAAGAGCCAGGTAAAGGCTAGGAGATTGGGAGGTTGTACGCTCATAGAAAATTCCTTAACAAGTGTAACATTCTCTTTAGCTCAACTACTTTTTCCTTAGACACCGATCTAGTGTAGTTCTTTTCCAATTATGTGTCGGTTAATTCCCACATAAACATAATGCAAGCTTTGATACCATTGTTAAATTAGGTGCATTAGCAACAGGGTTAAAATAGGGAATTTAAAAAATCCTTTTATTAAATTGCACGAGGCCATATTTTATGGTTATATAAATAAATTTAATTTAACCTAAACTAAATTTAGTATTTATTAATAAAAGCATTTGAGTAATATTTTAATTAGTTTAATTTATTATACCTATTACTTAGTTTGTTAACGTTTCGAAATAATATTTTATAATTATTTAATAAAAATTAGTTTGTCAATTCAATTTTAATTTAATTTTATATTTGATGTTTTGAGAAACTCATTCAAAATACAAATATCTTGACAAAATTAAATTATAAACTAATCAAATAGTGTAAGAGAAAATTGACCAATATGTCCTTCGGTCAATAAATGTCAATGTGATGAATTAATATTAAGGGTTTACGTTCAAATAATTCAAATTTATACTAATACAAATATAAAACAATAATTAGTTTTTTTAACCACTAAATTTTGAATAATATAAATATATATACATATAAATACACATGTACATATACATATACGCATATACATACATATATATCAAATAATTCCTAAAAAAATTTATTTCATAAATACATTCAATTAGTATAAAAATATTTGAATATATATATATAATATACATAATACATATATACATATATATATATATGTATGTGTATATATATATATATATACGTGTGTGTATTTAATAAATCCTGAAATTCCAATTTTAAACATGTTTGACTTATTTAGAATAAATATCCAAACTATATAAACAAATAATTTATTTTTTCTATTTCATTCACCAATAAATGCCAGATATATATATATATATAATTTTTATAATTATTCGCTTTCTTCTGAATAAATTATTGCAAAAATCATATTTTTGAATCTTAAATTTAATATGATATATAATTAAAACAACAATTTTTATTTACTCAATTAAGATTTGAAACAATTTTATTTATTTTTATCCATGAAGAAGTTAATCTTTGTATATATGTATATACACACATATATGTATATGTGCGCGTGCGTGTTTGTGTGTACATATATATTATGTATAGACATACATAATTAAAAACAATTTTTGTCACTAGATCAACATAGATAAGAATTTTATTTACCAGATAAAATATGAAAAGAACTTATTTAAACTTTAAAAAGAAAACGAATATACATACATACATACATACATACATACATACATACATACATACATACATAGATACATATATCTGTGTGCATTTCAAGTTTGTAAGAATTTTTTTTAAAATATTTTTGATATACATATTATATATATATATATATATATATATATATGTTTTTATTTATACAAAATATGAAATACGCAATGGAAGCATATATGTACATGCATTGATATATATACAGATAAGAAAAAACCGAATTAAAATTACTATGCTTTGCCACTAATGTAACGACCTGCAAATTTATCAATTTAATAAATTATATTTACTTTTAAATATTCAAATATAATATTTTTAACATTAATAATGGAGTTTTTAACAATAAATGTTACTGGTAATTTTATTTTGAATAAATATCTTCGAAAATATATACTTTGTAAGATATATCGATAAAATGACCAAAAACCATTTTATTAATAAACAGCTCTTAGATTATCCGACATCGTGCACAGAGCTGGATACATACACTCATTTATAAATATGAGCGACAATATATAATAAAATTATTTATTTTATTTTTGAGACTAAAATGTCTTTATGATATCATCAATAATATCACTATTCAGGAATAAATGATTTTTGAATTTAAAGTGAGTTAATAATTATTTTAATTATTAAATAAGTCCTTTTAGTTATTATCTGATGACTGAAATATTATTATCAAACTTTGCTTATATATATATATATATATATATATATATATATATATTGAATAAAAAGTAAATATATGACCGAAAATCGAAATCGAAATTCGAACGATTAAATATAGAAAAATAGTACAACTTTATGAATCATTGTGACATACATGTACACATACATATACATTCATGTCAAATGAACACATATATACATAAAAATATACCGATATATATATAACAAAATATCTAAGATATTTTCCCATAAACTTCATTTTGAGGTTCCCAAAGTCAACCTCTTACACTTTAAGTACAAGCATATTGCTACAAAAATGAAGGGATGTTCAGCTACGGATGATGAGGAAGAAGGATATGGAGGTGATGAAATGGGATGTGTATGCACATAAATATCTAGATATTTTTATTAACCCTTTTACCTATAAATACCACTATCCATCTTCACTTCATTTGCTCATAAATTCCTAAGCTTTGTTCACTTCTTTATACTCTGCCTTAATGGTCTCTTGCCTAAAGAAAATAATGGAAAATATTATTACATAAAGAAATTAAAATTATAGAGTGTGTGCGTGTCATCAAACACCTCAAAACCAAAGCCAAAACCACTCCTTTTCCCCCTTAAAACCCATGTCTACATCATCCACCACCCAAAGGCCAATTCTTTCCTCTCTTCCAAGCAAGGTTGGGATCATCCAAGCACTAAAGGCCGAGGCCAAGGCCGAGCCCATCCGGGAGCTTTAGTGCATGCTTAGCAAGCTTAATTTTCCAAATAGCGGAGCTACGGTCATTTTTAAGTTAGTTTGGTTGAATCTAAGATGAGAAACTCTATTTATACTATGAGATTTTGGATGACATATATGCTTGCCTATGCTTGGTTATGATGATTGTGAACTATCTTTGGATATGATAATATGTTTGTGTGGATGTGTGAATAATTCACGTTTAACATACGTCGAATATCACAAAGGAAATCACTTTCATTTAATAATGAAATGGTACATATGAATTGTTAAATCGCTTTAAAATGGTTTAAAATGGTTTATAAATGCTTTATAATTATAAAAACCCAATTTGGTGAAGTCTGGTCAAGTTATGAAAGTTGAAACAAAAATAGGCACATCACGTAATGGTGATTCACGATTTCACGTCGTAAAAGTTGAAATCTATTTATATGATGGATTTTGAATCAGAATTCTTTGTAGCAAGAATTTTATGAACTCTTAAAATCATAGTTTTCAGACAAAATAAGACGATTGAGATTTCGTTCAGTAGATTTTGAAATATGAGCAAATCAAGTCTTCAAAATAGTCGCAGTTTGACAGTTCAGAAACCAAAGTGATAAATTCTTTAAAATTGATCTTTTAAATTCTTTTAAGATATGGAATAAATTCTATAAATGTTTTAAAATGTTTTAAAAGATATTTGAGTTATAAAAATGGATTTCTAAATGATTGAAAAGTTGTTTTGATCAAATAAGCCTTAAAACCATTACTTATAGCACTATTCGCGGCACTTTTTGTAGCAGTTTTAATAGCTTTTCAAATATGGCTTTAACTTAAGCACTCTTTTCCAAATATGTTACAATTGTTTTCAAATAAATAATTGAGTATTTTAATGATAATATGGAGGTTTTATAATTTAGTTTAAAGAGTTTAAATAAATTATTTAAAGAAAAGCTGTTATAGTTAAGTAATTTAATCTTGGCTCTAAAAGCCGATGAGTAGACTGGAATTTTCTATTCATGAGATCCGGATGTGAGGTGCTTAAACTAAGGAGATGTTCAGCAGAAACTATTTCCTTGGCTCATTTAGCCTCTTTATTGGCCTCTTAACGTTACCCTTGGGGGGGATTTCCCATACCATATATATGTGGAAGCAGTTTCTTCATTTGATCTTCGATGCAAGGGCCGCTTACAACTAATCCAAGGGTGATTCCCAATAAGATGTAGTAGGAGAGTTACATTGGTTTGTCCTAATCCTGGGTAATTTGTATGGACAAATGTCTGACATTGCATTTCTAATATGCATGTATATTGATTTTTACAAACGTACATCTATTTGGTGGTGTAGGAGGTAACTCTCCTTTACTTAACACTCTTCTCTGAGACATACGAGCTCAAAGGTTGTACATTTATGAAAATTAATAGCATGTGATGGAATTGGAAATATGAAATTCAAGTGAAATGTGTGCTATGAGAAAGGTAATCATTACCTCGAACCTCCACCCGAGAATAACAAAAACATAGTAGATGCAGTAGGGCTAAGTGGGTCGCTCCCATTAGGATATGGTCATCGCCTTTCTAGATTACCCCATATGTATCGCGTATGTTGTGTATGCTATAAGAGCTCTCGAATAGGTCGGGAACGACTGAGGCGATGTCATATTCGGTACTACTTATGGTAAAGGTAGACCGGTTCCATGTTGGTAGAGATTGGAGCCTCAGGTGCATCCCCCTAGAGATGTACTGTTGGAAGGTAGTCCTTCACCTTGTCATTTTATATAATCCATTCTTCAATACGAGCCTTTACGGTTTCAATTGTAAAACTATTATGTTCTCGAATTTAATAAATGTAACAATTTCTGCTATGATTAATATGTTATTTGAAAGGAGCTTCAAAGAATGTCTACAGATAATATCCTAGATTTTGCGTAGAAAATGTTTTGGTTATCATAAGGTAAAAATCCATTTTGCGTTTATTGTGGAGTGGTCTTATGAGATACCCTTTATTTTCAAATATCCTTATTTTGAGTTTCTCATGCCAGTCCTATGACTGACTCGGAGTTTATTTTCTTTGCCCTTAAAACTCTGGATGGGCTAATTTTCTGGGCAACCAAGTAGTCAGGTTTAACTTGGGGCATTGTGATGGAGCTTAAAGTTTGGAGCTGAAGATGTTCCCGTAGATAGTTGCCCATTTCCATTTCCTCTACATTAGTTTACTGATTGTATTCAACATTTATAAGGACAGAGATTTGTAATTTTCCAAGCTAATTTAGGATTGACTCTGACAAATGTATTTAAATTTTCCACTATATATATACTGAAATAATATATGTTCATGTAAGATTCTGTTTTGTCTTTATTTTCTTTTACCTTATCTACCTCTCCGACGGTTGGTTTTACGGCACGTGAATACTGAAGATGTATTACTGTTGATTTTTAAGGGTCAAAAGGCAGGTCGTTTATAACGATCCGTGAATTTATTGTTTTGGATAATAATGTTTTAAATTTAAAAATATTCAAGTATAAGATTTTTAACATTAATAATGATGTTTTGAACAATAAAAGTTATTGGTAATCTTATTTTGAATAAATATTTACAAAATATATACTTTGGAAGATATATGAATAAAATTACTAAAAACTTTACATCAATTAACAGCTCTTAGACCATCCGACATCGTGCACAGAGCTGGATACATGCACTCCTTTATATATATGAGTGAGAAAATATAATTGTTTATTTTATTTTTGAAAATAAAATGTTTTTATGACATCATCGATGATATCGCTATTCTGGATTAAAATATTTTTGAATTCAAATTAAGTTTAAATGATTTAATAATTATTAAATAATCCCTTTTGATTATTATATAATGATAGAAATATTATATATTGAATAAGAGGTGAAAGTATGATTGGAAATCAAAATCAAAATCCGCAACGATTCAACGTAGAAAAGTTGTGCAACATTGTGAATAATTATGACATACATATGCACATATACTTATGCACATACATATACATGCACACACATCTAACATGAACAAATATATACATACAAATATACTTATACATACATACATACATACATACATATATGTATGTATGTATATTACAAAATATCTAAGGCACTTTCCCTAAAAACTTCATCCTTAAGCAACCTAAAGCCAACCTCTTACACCCTAAGTACAAGCACATGGTCACATATAGGGGGATGTTCGGCCATAGATGATGAGGTAGGAGGATGGTGTGGAGGTGATAAATTGGTGATGTGTGCGCATATAAATATCATGATATTATTCACCATTTTTCCTATAAATAAAAGACCTTACTCTATAATTGCTTCACATTCCTAAGCTTCTTTTTCTCCTACTTGCGTGCTTTAATGGCCCCTACTTGTAAGAAAACAAGGAAGAAAAATTATGGTAAAAATAACTATATGTAAACAACGTCGATTCACTTTGAATACAAGTCCAAACTCCACCCTACCACCTCTATAACCCATGGCCAACCCCATAGTCATGTTTACCCGGGCATACCACTCTCCTAAGAGTCTACACTGAACCCGTTTGAAGTCAAGGAGGAGATTCAGGTAGTTTCAGAGTGAAATTTATGGTGAGAAATGCCGCCGAGATGATTTAGGAAGCATCAAGGAGGAGTGGATGATATACTGATAACTCGATTCTAAATTAATTATAAAATGGTTATAAATAAGTCAGCATGAGTTTTAGAAATGGTTGTGATGTTTTGTTGGTTAGTTAATGAGGCTTGATGGTTGCTTAAGAAGTAAAATTAGTTAAACATGTCTTTAAAGGTGAGAAACACTATTTATATTATGATATATTGGATGATATATATGTTTGGCTCTGCTTGGTTGTGATGATTATGAACCATGTTTGGATATGATAATATTTTTTTGCTTGGATGTGTAAACAATTCACGTTTAAAACAAGGTGAATATCACAAAGGAAATCACTTTCCTCTAATAAATGAAATGGTGCATATGAGATTGTTAATCTCTTTAAAATGGTTAAAAATGTTTTATAAACACTAAAACCCAATTTGGTGATTAGACAAGTTATGAAAGTTGAGTCAAAAGTAGGTGCATCACGTAACGGTACTTTGCGATTTAGCGCCAAATTTTTTTAAATCCATTTATACGATGGATTCGGAGTCAGAGTTCTTTATAATAATAATTTTCCAAACTATTATAATTGTAGTTATCAAACAAAAGAAAAGGATCAAGATTTCGTTTCTTAGATTTTGAAATACGAGCATATCAAGTTTTCAAAATAGTCTTGGTTTGGCAGTTCAAAAATCAAAACGATAAATTCTTTAAAATTGGTTTTTTTCTTTAAAAATGTGGAATAAATTCTATAAATATTCTAAAATAGATTTTAGTTATAAAAATGGATTTCTAAATGATCGAAAAGTTGTTTTGATCAAATAACACTTAAAAGCACAATTCGTAGCACTTTTTTAAACACTTTCAATAACTTTTTAAAATGGCTTTAAACATAATATTCTTTTCCAAATCTTTTGTAAATGTTTTCAAATAAATAATTGATTGTTTTAAAGATAATGTGGAGGTTTTATAATTTACTTTAAAGAGTTTAAATAAATGATTTAAAGAAATTATGTTATAATTAAGTGATTTAATCTTGGCCTTAAAAGACGATGACTAAACAAAAGTTTTCTATCCGTATGATATGGATGTGTGGTGCTTAAAATAAGAAGACGTTCAGGAGCAACCGGTGCCCTGATTCACCTAGCCTCTTTTCAGGGCGAGGAAGAGATAGGGTCGAAATGTTGGAAATGAGGCAAGTATAACAGATTCAAATTTATAAATTCAATAATCTTCTTATATTTGGTATTAAATTCCAGGAAGAGAACCCGTACTATCCATGTGAATTTAAAAGGTGATTCCATAGTTATTTGTTGGATAGTAAGGGTTGAATACGAAAAAAATATTGAATTAAATTAGTTTTATTTCTGTCGACCATTTTTACTCAATAAGGTATTGCAATGTGATTTATAAGAGCTAATTTGGATACCGTATATCCATAGTTAAAGAGAGGTTTCATGATTCCGTATATACTTGAAAAGAATATGATTTAAAAATTTATATCTCTAAAAGAGATATTTTATTTGACAAAAGATATTAATAAATGAAAAGATAATCACCCTTATACTTAACATCTTTTATCAATGATTGCTTCGAGTAACCAGGATCAGATTAGGGTGATTCCTATCTAAAAACCACTACAACCAATTTACAAGTTCGAAGGTAAAGGCATGGAATGATAATAAATTAGTAGATGGAATCTAGGGCTATTTGTCACTGACCCTTGGGAGAAATTTCTCATTCCATATATATGTGGTGGTAGCATCTCCATTTGATCTTCGATGCAAGGGATGCTTGCTACTAATCCGAGGGGCAGACCCCGACAGGATGTATTAGGAGAGTTCCTTCGATTTGTCTTGTTCCTGGACAACTTATATAGAAAATGTCCGACATTGCATTTCTAAAATGCATAGACATTGATTTTTACAAACGTACATCTGCTTGGTGGTGTAGGAGGTAACTCTCGTATGCTTAACACCCTTCTCTAAGACGTACGAACTCAAAGATTGTACAATTGAGGAAATCAATAGTGTATGATGGAATTGGCAATGTGGAATTCAAGTGAAACGTGTGTAATGAGAAAGTAATTGTTACTCGAGCCTCATCACCTGGGAATGAAAAAAATAGCGTAGATGCGAAAGGGCTAAGTAGGTCGCTCTCATTGGGATATGACCATTGCCTTTCTAGATTACCCCCTATGTATCGGGTATGTTATGTATGCTATGAGAGCTTTCAGATAGGCTGGGAATGACGGAGTGATTTCATATTCGGTACTATTTATGGTAAAGATAGGTCGGTTCTATGTTGGTAGAGGTTGGAGCCTTAGGTACCTCCCTCTAGAGAGGTATTGTCGAAAGGTAGTCCCTTACCTTGTCATTGTATGGAACCCATTCTCCAGTACGAGCCTTTATGGTTTTATTTGTAAACCTATTATAATGTAGAATTTAACAAATGTAACAATTCTAGCCATGATTAATATGTTATTTGAAAGGATTTTTAAAGAATGTCATTAAAGATAATATCCTAGTTTTTGCGTAGCAAATGTTTTCACTATCATAAGGTAAAAAATCTTTCCGTGTTTATATGCATGTGGTCTTTTTAGATATCCTTTATTTTCAAATATTCGTATTTTTAGTTTCTCACGCCAGTCCCA
The DNA here is from genome assembly GCA_030765085.1 of Allium cepa. Taxonomy (NCBI): domain Eukaryota; kingdom Viridiplantae; phylum Streptophyta; class Magnoliopsida; order Asparagales; family Amaryllidaceae; genus Allium; species Allium cepa. The sequence continues at coordinate 250,869,130 of CM060937.1, read as the reverse complement.
TGACTAACTCGGAGTTTAGTTTTTTTTCTCTTAAACTCTGGGTGCCTTATTATTCCAGGCAACCAAGCAGTCAGGTTTAACTCGGAGCCTTGTGATGGAGCTTGAAGTCTAGAGTTGAAGATGTTTCCATAGATAGTTCTCCATTTCCATTCCGCCGCTTTAGCTCACTGGTTGTATTCAACATTTTTAAGGATAGAGATTTATAACTGTCATGCTGATTTACAGGATAGACTCCGATAAATGTATTTAAATTTTCTGCTATAAAGATAAATTTATTGAAATAATATATATCATTCCATTCATGTAAGATTCTATCTGTCTTTATTTTCTTTTACCCATGATGATTTGCCTCTTTGGCATTTGGTTTTGTGACCTGTGGTACCAAGGATGTATTAATGTCGATTTTTTAGGGTCGAAAGTGTGGGTCATCACAATTAATATCTTGCTAATATTCAAACACTTAATTTGCTTACTGTTCTACTCCATTGTTTCAATTTGCATTGCTGATACCTTATGCAACAACCCGCCAATCCGTACTATTCAAACTAACAATAAATCACACATATCCAAATCAAATTGAATGGAATGAAAGATAGTTATGGGAAAGAAAGAAGAAAGAAGTAGAGAAGAAGAAAGAGAAATAAACTGAAAACAACATAGAATCTCACAATCATGGCAGAACAATATATAATATAATATTAATGATTTTACAGAGAGAAATTGTTATATACATACGTCCATCAGAGTACAATAACAATCACAATCATCGGCCTGAATAGTTAGAACAATTTTCCCTCACATTTTCTGATGATTTCATCAACAAAATAGCGGAAAAATAATATATACGTGAATAGGACTTGACATCCTCCAACTCGACTCTTGAGCTCCAATGCATCCCAAGCAATCTGTAATATGCTCGGTCCGACCTGAGCATTATAATAAAATAACACGCGAGTTAGTTTAGAAAACCAGTGTGACAAAACACAATAAATATGATTTTTAAGTTCTAGAAAACTATTTGAAAATCAAAAGTATCTCGTAAGACTACGACGTACATAAATGCGGATAGGTTTTTACCTTACGATAATCAAACCATTTTTATAGAAAATCCATTTATATTATAATAATGTCTAGGGGTCAAAGTAAATATAAATATAATTGAAATGCTTGCATCCCACGTTGCAGCATAGTTGGGCACAACTAAATCCGTAAAGATCGTATAGGAGAATGGATTCTATACTATGACAAGGTAAGGAACTACCTTTCGAAGCTACATCTCTAGACAAAAATGCACTGAGGTCTGACATAAACATCTTGTAGTCCTTCCACACAGGACTGGCCACCACTTGACTAGTAGTACCGAATATGATCACCCCGCTTTGGGCCCTGAAGCATACAAGAATAAATAATAACCGATCTAGATTTAGAATGACCATACTCTGATGGGAGAAACCTACTTTGCCCTGCTGCATGCCCGATTTTCGTCATTTCGCTATCAATAAGGCTCAAGGCAACATTTTACCTTTTATAAAGAACTTTCCATTGGGAATGCTAATATTGCCCTTTAGGCAACAACGCAATATCAACATTCATCCATACAAATTCATTTGGGACTGAACGAAACACTTGAGAGCTCCGTCTCTAATTCTATCAACTTCAAGATGTCTTCACTGCAAACGCATTCATTAGATCGAAGTGAATTTTAGATAACATACCCGATCCCGGTCCCTTCGAAATAACTTTTCAATAATTCTCGGTAAAGTCAACCCCGGTTTTTTAGGAAATAAACAGTCAAAGATAAGATTGGAGATCACCTCCTGACCGTTAGTGGACGGATTTTCTTATGAATGTCCTATGAGAACGAAATGAGATTTATAAGCACAGTACAACATCATCGGAGATAACTATGCCATATAAATCACGAATATTTCCTAGACATTTCCAAAGTTACGTTTCGGTCCAAATTCGATAATCGGTTATTTAACTATCGAATAATAATTATTCAATCAGTAATTTAATTCCATAAGGAAAAACAACAGTGGTTAAGCACCAAGCAACATTAGGCCTTCTTAACAAATCCTTTCATTAACTCAAATCACTTTGTAAATATTTGTACCAAAATACTTTTACAATTCACAAATTCCTATTTCTCAATACTTGGGAAGAATAGCCATTTACTTCTCTCAACAGTATAAGGATATTCACTAACAGTTGCAGAAGACTTCCTTCTTATTAAATTCTAAAACCATTTAACAACTCCATTTTTACATCCACAAAACCGTTTATAAGGTTCCTTCTATTAATCCATAAACCCATTTCTAAATTACTTTTATAGATATTTAAAATCATTTATAACCCCTTTTATCTTTCTAACCAATCTTCCTTTACGTTTTTTCCTAAAATATGTTATAGGATTCCTCTAATAAAAGCCCCATCTATTTACAAACTCCGTTTATAAATCTCGGAAATAATTGTAATTAAATTCCAATCACTTACCTTTAAACACTACTATATACTAATAATATCATACATAAATAAATACTAAATTTAAAACATCTTAAAATGAAAAATAAAAATTTTAAAACATTCTTAAATAAACAATAATAATTTATCTTCAATATTATTATAAATGATAAATAAATTTTCAAAACTTTACAGATAAATAATTTAAAACTAATTTCATCCCATATTAATATTTTTAAATAATTCACCCTTTAAAACATTTAAAATATTGATAAACAACTTTTAAACAATATTAATAAAAAAACCTTTGAAATATAAATATATTTCCTTAGTAAAAATCCATACTTAATTTAACATAATCATTTCCATATTTATAAACCATGTTTATAAATCTCTTCCCATTTTATAAAAACTTCCTTTCATAAATATTCCTTTATTTATGAAGCCATTTATACCTTTATTCCTTTATAAATCCAGCTTATTTATAAAACCCCATCCAAGAAATAATTTCAACTGTTATAACCTTGCTTAATAGGTATAAACTTCTTTTATAAATTTCCTTTGGTTTATAAAATATTGTTTAACAATTCCAATTATTACATTCGCCTAAAATTTCTAAAATAGAATCAATTATTTCTAAAATATCATTCCTCGTCTTATAATAAATCCACTACTTGATTTATTTCACCAATTTGTTAATTGATAATAATTCCCTTTCAATTTATAACGTCGTTTATATATCCATACTTTTATTAATAAAATATGATTTTACAAACCTTTACTTCATTTGAAAAATATCACTTTTATAAATTTAGCACATTTATGTATTTAACCTTTATAATAAATTACAATATATACATATATAATGGTTAATAATATTTAATTAAAATATCTATATTTTCTTTTAAGACTATATCCCCTTATTTTAAAAGACCGATGTAACGACCCGAAGATTTTAACGATTTTTATAACGTAATTATCTAAATTCTTCGTGAAATTTAATAATAAAATTTAGCAATGGAAATTTGATATTTGGAATACATCCACTTTTAAAGCAAATGGTAGATTTTCATCTAAAAATATAGAAGTTAGTTTTGTTGTATAATTTTCAATTTCAATTTAACGGTTAATTTAACGAAAATAAAACATTTTCAACATCTGAATATTTTTATATAATAAAAATGTAAAAATTTCCCTGAGTGAGATCGTATTTCATTTCGTCAAATTTGGACTGTTATAGCCCCATTATCTTATTTTTGGCAAATGAGCAGCAGTTTTGCAGCAAATATTGACTTTTAATAACATGGTTATATCGATAATATCTCTGTACCATTATATTCGTCTCGTCGTACTGATCTTCGTAGCATATTCATTTGTGCATTTCGCTGTCCGGTACGCGGTGAAATCGACAAAATGAATAGTCATACCGGCTCCATATTTGGACCTTTTATTCTCCCGTGTCCTTTCATTATCCAGCCGTGTGATAATAAATGGTCACCAACCTTTAATATCTCCAGAAATTTATGTGTTGGCATTTACAATTCCCTTTGCCTTGAATAAACTTGTTACTTCTTTCACTTTCTCCTTTATCTTCTTTATTTTGCTTTCGGTTCCTGTTTATTAAAAGAAAAAGAAAATATTATGCAGATTGCCATTGCATGGAAAAAACAACTTTCCCACCCTCTCTCCTCCGGACATCATAGCCACATTTTCCACCTCAACACAGCATGACTCCCTCCATTTCTGTCACCATCTCCACTTCCTTGCCGAAACCCACCGGAGCACCACACTCTGCCTTCCCACGTTAAAACTTTAGCCTCGGAAACTCACCAGACCGAGAGACTACCCTACATGTATGCAAATCCACCCCTCTCCCCTTTAGTCACCACGCTAGTAACAAGATTCGCCCCCATGCTCACCTCCCTCTGCACTTCTGTGACAGTCATGCTTTCCAGTCAACAAACACACGTGACCAAAGCCCTCACCGTACCAACCTCTTTCACAATGCCAGCCGAGGCCCTCCATCCCACATCAAGCCAAGCACCAATCTCCGCTCATACCTTCCGAGCTTCCACAGCAGAACCGCCAAAGCAACCCGCTGCCGCTCATGAGCCTTGTCAGATCCCACATCAAATCAAACACATCTTACTCACCACAGCCAAGCTTTCTCCGTAGCCACCTGCCAAGCATGTGCAACCACAACCCATATTCTCTCCACATCAACTATAGAGAGGTATATATTGTTTGTTGAGTATTGGATAATATGCTTAAAAGGATTTTATAAATATTGGTATTTAAAATATAATATATAGATATTTTATTTTAAATATGTGTATTGATTTTCAAATATAATATAAAAAATTTATTTTAAATTTTAATATGTGTTTTAAAAGTAACGATTTGAAATATATATGTATATATATATATATATTGATTTTATTTTATATGTGTTTAAATTGAATATTGATTTGAAAATTACATATAACGATTTTATTTTAAATGTGGGTTTTAAAATTTAATATAGATTTTTAAAAAAATTATATAATATGTATTTTGTTTTAGTTTATATCAGCTAGTTTTGATTTGTTTTCAACAATTCCTAGCTATCAACTTTGCTTGTCGAATTCGTGTTCATCGTGCTTTGCTTTGGAATTTGTGCTTAGATTCGTCATATCTTGTTCTTGTTATTTCCCTAGCTTCGAAAGGTGAGTAATCTCTCACGATTAAAATTCTTATATTTAGTAAATTTAATTCAAATGAAATGACGATGAAATATGTTGTTATATTTGAATCGTTAATTATTTAGTCGTTAAATATGATATGCCATTATCTGCAATTGTTTACCTATGACATATGACACTATAACCTATTGTATATATTATGTAACAACCTGAAATTTTCAACCTTTCGCATCCGCACAAGTCGGACTTGAATTGCCCAAAATATCAGAGTGTTAATTTATTTTTAGCAAAACTTAGCATATACAGTAAATAAAATAATCATAGAATCACAAACATGGAGTAATATAACAATAGGCAGCGGAAACAAATGAATAATAGTTTATGAAGCTATTATATATATAACAGAGTTAAACAAGATACAACAGAAGTCTCGAGTACGCAGAAGTCTCAATACAATAGTCAAATACAAGATCAGAATATATCACAGGAGTCAACTGAATAACTGCAAGCTGAATAGATAGATGGATCTCCAAGCGAAGCTCCAACTTCGAAGGTGAGCCTTAAATGCTGTGACACTCAGTATGACCCGAGCGTAAAGCAAAACAAAAAACACTCGAGTCGGGATTAACATTCTTATATCAATAAATTCAACTCAAGTGTACAAGTAACTTAAAGGATGTTTGGGATAACCATACTCTAAGGATCCATGGAACTATCTACTGTGTAGTAATATACGCTATTATAATAATGTCTAATGTAAAGTAAACTATTAAAATAGCATTAAGGCATTACCCATTTCCCCCTTAACACATTTTTATATATTCCCATAGTCTATACAGTACCGTCGCTTCCTGTAAACTGGGCTTACCAAAGGGCACTCCATATGTATGGTACAAAACAAACTCGTAGTGGTCTCGCTAAGGTAGGTCATACTACACAACTAGGCAATGCCAGGGTAGATATACCAATTACACTTCCGAGCTGGTGGTAACGAATAGCAACAACTACCGCCCACCTCGAGCAACACTCCCAAATCATACGTGTGCAACAAATCAACCGCAAAGTAATAGAATGGAAACCAAAGAAGAGTGTCCGATCGGAGGAGCTGCCTCACTTGGCCCGTTAATTGCTTCTGTTTTAGCCACGTTATGCCAACTCACGGGAGTCGAGTCCAAGTATATACCTCATATAGGATCGTCGCCGCCATCCTACTTCATTCTGGAATATCTGCCACGTACACAGTTATTAAAGTGGTTTTCGGTACTGTCACAGAGTATGACAATATCGGATCCTGGTCTCTTTAACAACCAATCGTTATTACAACACCGCGGTTATTTCAAAATAGTTTATACTTCAAAATCAAATATCATTGCCATTTCAAAAATATCAATACGATATCATTTCCATTTCAAAACCATATCAATGCGATATCATTCCATTTCAAATATATTCATTTCCAAAAATCATAGCGCTTTCAAAGTTATAACACTTTTAAAATTATAAAGCTTCTAAACCATAACACTTTAGAAATCATAAATTAGAAATCATAATACTTTAGAAATCATAACACTTTGTAAATCTTAATTTAGAAATCATGATACTTTGGAAAACCACAACACTTTCACTTAACCGGTTTAGATATTAAAATAGTGTATAAAATAGAATAGTTTTTAAATAAAATAGTTTATATAAAGTAGTTATACGTTAAAATAGTTTATAATAAAATAGTTAGTATATTAAAATTATTTATATTAAAATAGTTTATATTAAAATGATTTATAGTAAAATAGTTTATATGAAAATAATTTATAAAGTAAAATATATAGATAGTATTAAATATAAATTAAAAATATTTTATAAAAAAGTAACCTCCTTAAATTTCACAAATCGATTCCAAATCAAATCGAATTACAAAATTCAAATTTAATCCAATCTAAAATCATCAATTTCAATTCAATTCAGTTTCTCAATAAACCATTTCAAATTATATCGATTTCAAAAAAAGATTCGAACCATAAAATAAACAATTTCAATTTCAATATATTTCAAAGCTTTAAATATTCAATATTTTCAAGACTAAAATTTATAATTTCATATATATATATATATATATATATATATATATATTAATTTAACTTCAGTATTATTTAGTTTTGAAATATCCAATTAATAAATCTAATATCATTTAAATAAGACCCCAAATTACAAGTAAACAAAATCTTTCCTTCAATTTATTTAAATCTTGAAATATTCATTAATCACCTTAAACCAAAATCAAGTTATAAAATAATGTCCTTTAAAATCTCAAATTCAATAAGTTCAAATCGATTTAATTAAATAAAATTCTTAATTAAATACCATTTCAAATCAATTTCAAATCTATCTTCCAACCTTTATTTATGAAAAAATATTATAAACTCTATATTTGAAAATATAATTCTAAATAAATATTTAAACATACTATATATAAATTAAATCAAACTTTATTAATTTAAATCTTATTATCAAACTTATTTTATAATAAAACCAATTTATACGTAATTTAAAATAGTAAAATTATAAGTAAATTATTAAAATTTATAATTTCAAAACTAACTTATAATTTTAAAATTTTCACAACATATAGTTTTAAAAATCAAGAATTTAAACTTTATAAAATGCATTTATATATAATATCTTGAAATCAATATTTATTAAACCTTAAATTTCTTTCCAAAACCATGGAAATCATTTTCAAAATATTTATATATAGACCAACGGTGTCTATATATAATTTTTTATCCTATGGTCAAGTGATATAGATATTTATCAGTTCAATCCGCAATTTAAATATATATATATATATATATATGTATGTATATATATATATATATATATATATATATATATATACAGGTGCATATCATTTCAACCCGCTATCCCAAATTCATTTCAATGAAAATCGCTTGGGTTTATCATTTTAACACATAATGATTTTCTCCTATTCTACAAATCGTTCGGATATGTATCATTTCAACCCATGGTGAAATCTATACTAACAGGGAACTTATGGAGTGAGAAAATAAATGATAATAATATAACAGGCATACATCATCAATATAAATAACAGATAATGGTGTCAGATGTCATAGGTGAACAGATGCCAATAATAACATATATATAGCAATGTAAATAACTAACAGCAGCGTATTTCAATTTTCGTTTTCAATTGAAATTTAATAAATATAAGAACATTAATCATGAGTGATTGCTCACCTTTAGAGGCTCGAGAAATGAACGAGAATGAGATGAATTATGTATCCAAACACGAATTTCAAAGTAGAGCACGATTAAACACAGATTTGATGAGAAGAGTTGATAACTCGAAATTGACGAAATCAAATCAACTGGATTGATGAAGATCAATGGTATAAGTGAACTTATATATAACGATATATAACTATTTATATAAAATCATATTCTAAATTTCGAACACATATTAATATTAATATTAAACATATAATTAAGATAATATATATATATACTTATATTTCAAATCAATATTATTATAACTTATACAAACCTATACACATAGACCTTTATATAAAAAAATATTATATTTCTAGAATATGTACAGGTAAACTTAGTATACATTCAAAATGAGACTGTAAATATAAATAAACCAATATATACTTAAATATATAACTGATATAGATTCAGACTTATTATAAAACTGCCATATAAACTAGCATATAATCTTTAGATATAACTAACAAATTATAAATATATATCTATATACCTATACTTATGTAACCCCCTGTCGAAAGTAGTTACAAAATACATATACTAACATATGCATCACTGACATTACTTCATATTCCTTTCAAAATTTCCCAAATCACATAAAACATAATATATATACTTTATAACATATAACTATATTTTTGAAACTAACAAATATATATATATATATATATATTAACATATATGTGATATATAAACATGTACAACATTATATGTATAAACATATAGAGAAAGAACTTTATAATACATATATATCAGTGCAACTATGCCTCTATAAGCAAAATATAAGAAGACTATATATATGTATGTATATAAGTATGTATAAGCAAAGAATGTATGCATGCTATCATAAATATATACATACAGACTGTAGATATATTCTGTAGACCCAATGATGTATAACAAAATACATGCAGACCAAAGATGTATGAACAACATATATGCAGACTCTAATGTGTGTGTGTGTATATGTAGACTAAAATAAAATATACATGATTTTTTCTTTGGGATAGTATAAAAAACCAGCTCATTTATAAATAAATGTATGCATAAATTTATCAATAACACAATATATGCCAAATATACTTATAAACAATACATGCGAAATCATATTGTAAAATACATTATATTTTTTAAAGCAGATCAAAAATAAAACTGTACCATATAAGATATACATACATACATATATATATATATCTCACATATGTGTATATATATACATATATATTATTTTAAAATAAAACTATATATTTATGCATAAAAGATATAACATAATACCATGGCATGCATATAACAAAGAGGAGAAGACAGAAGAAAGAGGGGAGGAAGGCAAGCGGGTGGCGAACAGGTGATTCGGGATGGATTGCCAAGGTGAATGCGGGCCTGAGTGGTTGAAACCGAGAGAGGAAGAGAGGAATTGTGCCTACGTGCTTGGAGCTTGGTGTCTTCGGCACTTGTGGAGGCGGTAGTTAGGGACAATGCTACGGCTTGGAAGTGGAGGAGATGGTGGTTAGGGATGCAACAGTGGCAGCAAATAGAGGTGGAGCTTGATTGTGGGGGCGGCAGAGGCCGACGTATGAGAAGGCACAACAAAATATAGAGGTTTATAAAATTACAAATGTGAATTAAGAAATGGTGGAAGTAAATATAAAAGGGCAGAGAATAATTTGGAATTGATGAACAACTTTAAAAAAAAAAGAAATAATGGGAAATTAATCAACCATGACAACGAATATTGGGGATATTAAAAAGCTAGTGGCCATAGATATTCACCCAGAGGATGAACGAACGGACACAAGAATTCAGAAAGTTCAAATAGTACCGATACGAATCACTATTTCACAGATTCCGCTGCGTACTGGACTTCAAAGCACAAAATTGAATATACCATAGAGATCAGCACGATGAAATGATCAAAATGGTGTACAGATATCAATGGTTCGATTATCCTATCAAAAGTCGATAATCAATACCGAAAATACTGCTAATTTGTCGACAATAAGATAAGCGGGGCAATAACAGTCCAAATTTGGAGAAAAAATATAACGTCCCACTCAAAAGATGATTTACAAATTTATTGAATAAAAATATTCAGGTTTGGAAAATATTTTATTGTCATCAAATATTAACTGATTAAAATTTAAATAAAATTACACGAGAAAATAAACTTCCATGGTTTCTGACGAAAATTTACCATTTGTTATTTTAAAGTAGTCGTATTCCAAATAATAAATTTGTACTTTCAAATTCAATTATTAAAATTTTTATAAAATTCTAGTTAATTACAATATTAAAACCATTAAAATTTACGGGTAGTTACACTCTCTTCCACTTAAAACTTTTCGTCCCCGAAAAGGAAGGAGGTACGAGAATAGAAACAACCAAAAAGAAAATAGATTCAAAACAATAAATTTGAACCATGTAAATTTCAATTTAAATTAATTAATATTCAATAATTGATTTTATATTCAAGGTATTTCACTAGGTTAATTTGTTTTCAGTTTATATAAATATTTGTTACAAAAATTTCTTTCAAAACAAAATTAATTTTTATTTATCTCATTTATTAGATCCGCTTGATTTTACTTAAGTAAATTTCTTATCATTCAGTCTTTACTATTCCTCAATTCATATTTATTTATTCAATTTATCTCAATTAACATTTTCTATAATCATAAATTTAGTGTAAAATCATTCAGTATAACCATGTTTTATAATTATAAATTAAGTATATTAACACCCTCAAATTTATTAATATATTTCATTAATATCATTTTAAATTGTATATTATTCAATTACATATTAAACTTCTGAAAAATTTAGGTAAGTTATATATTAGAATGAAATTGAGTATTATACAAGTAAAATTTCCCTAATTCAATTTATTTCAAGTTTAAATATTTATACAAAATTTGGCTTCATTTATAATTGAAATCATCCTGTAATCAAAAAAATTAAGAATTAAATTTAAGATTAACTTCAAAAAATTTAGAGATAAACATATATATATATAATGTATTAAAGCAAATCTATAAACACATACATACATACATATACATACGTGTGTGTGTGTGTGTGTGTCTATATATATATATATATAAATCAAGTCATACTTCAAAAATTCAAATTAATTTATTTTTCAAAACAAAAATATAGCAAAGCTACATAATGGTCTCTCAACTTTGAAAATCGAAAATGAATGTCGATGATGCTGCAGTCATCAGCGAAATTATTTTCCAGCGACAAAAGAGAAGAGTACTGATTTAAACAGTTAAAAATTCTTTGAAACGATTTTTATTTGAAAATACTTTAAATAATATACATTTTAAACGTTAAAACCAAGTTTTGAAACCACTGGAAATTTAAATTCTCAAATTCTTAATTTAAATTCATTTGAATTCCAAATCAATTTATAAACCAAGTTTTCCAATTTGCATTTAATTATTATGTTGCAATAGTTAATGGTTTATTCAAGTGTTATTTATTATGATAATCAAATATTATTATTTCTACAATCAATTCAATTAACTATTTAACTTCAAGAAACTACGCTTATATATATAATATAATCATACAAAATTTATTGTGTCAGTTTTCTCTATTCAAGTGTTTTGGAATTCCTATCGATAGCGTTGATCAGATGAATCGATCAAAAACCCAAATCAACATTAACAGCTCAAACAACACAACATATAAAACATTTTATATTAATTTACAAATACACTCCCTTACTCGATGACTCCAGAATGGATTTCAAAACAAAGATAGAGATTCAAGTATAGAGGAATCCAAATAAAGAGGAATTCTGACTAAAAGATAAGCTCGAAACAAAGATAAGATGATTAAATTGCAAAAGTGGAAAGACGAATAGAGTTATATAAATCGCCAATGATCTTAACCGAGTCAGCCGTGACTTCAAGAATAAGATCGATGTAGAATTCTGAAGCATATCGACATCAGATCGTAAGAGATAGAATTCGGGCGTAACAAGAGATAGTGGCATCGTAAACCAAGGATATAGAAATCTTCGGTGAATCAATGCCTATCGTCAAGGGGTTTCACCCCCTTTACAAATCATTCAGTGGAGCTATAGGATACTCCAGAATCAAGAAGAATTTAGATAGGTGAAGACAAGAATGGATTTCAGAACAAATGGGAGAGTTCCAAAAATCAAAGAAAACCCGAGTCAAAGAGGAAGAACTTATGCTCGAAAGAAGGTGATTCTGTAATTAAATTTACTCTATATATTGAGTTTTGCATAAAACCAGAGCTCTGATACCACATGCAACATCCTGATATTTTCAAACATTCGCATCCGCACATGACGGACTTGAATTGCCCAAAATATCAGATTGTTAATTTATATTTGGCAAAACTTAGCATATACGGTAAATAAAATAACCACAAAATCAAAAACACAGAGTAATATAAAAATAGGCAGCGGAAACAAATGAATAGTAGTTCATAAGGCTACTATATATAAATAATAGAGTAAAACAAGAACAAGAGAAGTCTCGAGTACATAGAAGTCTCAATACAATAGTCAAATACAAGATCAGAATATATCACAGGATTTAATTGAATAACTACAAGCTGAATGGATGGATGGATTTCCAAGCGAAGCTCCAACTCTGAAGGTGAGTCTCAAATGCTGTGACACTCAGTCTGACCCGAGCTGTGACGCCCCACCTCTATGCTCGCAATAACAAAGAGTATTAAAAGAAATACTGTCTGTTATCACGAAGAATAAGGCTGGATAGGAGCGGCCATCTGTAGTTAGGCCTTACACTAGTATTGGTTACCTCGATAGGAGTGGTATATATTTTTAATTTTTCATCTCATATTTATTTACTCCCATCGACATATCCAATTCCAGTATAAAACGAACTACGATGGTTCATAATAGTTTAGGACAAAATATAGAATAATAACACAGATAATATAAATGCGGAACATAGATTAAACAGAAAAGTCTCAAATATATATAACTGAAGTCAGTTGATATACATGTGATACAATACATATGATACAACTACAACTGTCGACTCTAGAAGTTACATATACAAGTACATTATCGTGAATAATATACATGAATATACAACATCCTATACAATGACACGACAAATCCATAAGATATGAAAAGTCTTCAAGCTCAAACAGCAATCCAAAGTAAGATATCAACAACCTGTAAGTACTCGGTCTGACCCGAGTATTAAATTCAAAGAAAATAATACACGGGTCAGTCTAATTCAAACTCAGTTATTAGTGCACAGAAGCAATAATAATTAAATATGAATAGACCACAGTCAAAGTAAATTTCACCTATCCGATTCTTTAACAAGAATTCGGATAACGGTGAATATAACACATAATAACGTCCATCAACAAATCAGCAGATTCAAATCATCAACAGAGATAAGTGAAAAGAATATCAATGAAGATAATTTAGAAAACATCAGAATTGCCTAAATGGCAATTAACAACAAAATCTAATTAGAGACTCAGAATCTAATTATCAAATAGATAATTAGATAACAACAAAATGATCAATTGAAACTAAATCAATTTAAACAATTGAAATATCACTTAAAAACAACAATTCCAATTGGCTGCAGTACACGCTAACACGTGTACTGCCTCGCCAATACGGCTATGTAATACGTAAAAGATCAATTGTTCAAAAGCAAAAGGAATATCAATAAAATCAATACTGTGTGGCTGCAGTACACGCACGCGTGCACTGCCTCGCCACTACAGTATATGATGCCATCACAACTCAAATTTTTCTGCAAGTCGAAACTGCAAGGATGAATGTATATATGGATGCAGACATCTAAAGATCTCAATGTGCACAGAACAACTCGCAGGTATGCAACCTGACCAAAGCAGTTTCAAGACAAGTAGAGCAACAATGCTCAAAGTTGACACCAACGCAACACTACAGACACCAAATTAGAGTGACAACCAGAGACAAGCTCAACAAAATCAAGTGAAGATAGCCAACGCAGCGAGACTCAATTCAGAAAACACTTCAGGTATGCAGACCAAAGAGCAAAAGTAAAACAATGCCATCAGGTCAGAGATTCAATACACTGCAAGTGCAACAGGTAAATGAAGATGCAGTGAAGCCAATATGGCAACCAATGATGAAGCATATAAGTGCAGACACGTTACATGAGTACCAAGCTTCGAGTCAAGCAGTAGAAGTGCAGACTCAAATATCAAATGCACATAAACACTTGAATGTACCGAACGCATGAACTACGACTCCTCATGAACCAAATAGTGCACACTGGCAATTAACAAAATACATGAAGGCCACATGCAAGACCAGTGAAGGTAAGGCCCGTGTCAACAAAGGAGGGATGCATCAGTGAGACAGCTACTACATAATGGAGTGCAGCAGCCTCGGCATAAAAAATATGACAACACAGCAACAATAGAACCAACAGTGTGAAAAAGGTTCAAACTCCTGTCAGTGTGCAGATCAAACTAAACTAACATGTAAAAATGAAACAGAGATTAGACTGTCTACACCAATTCAAAGAAATGAACTGGTAGGAGCAAAGACAGTTCACATGTCAAAGACCAAAGACCAATGCACCAGACAGTTAAAACAATGCATAGGTGTAACTGCATCTTAAATATGCCAACAAAATTTACAGTGAAACTACAATTTACTCAAGTGTAACTGCATATGAAATATGTAAACAAAAGTTGCAGTGAAACTACAATTTACTCAAGTGTAACTGCATCTTAAATATGTAAACAAAAGTTGCAGTGAAACTACATGGATGCACTAGCATAAGAATGCAAGTGAATGCTGAGAGCTACATGAACAAATTAAAGTGATGCAACAATGCCACCAGGCATAATGAATTCAAGTAGTGCAACAGTGTGACGCCCCACCTCTATACCCACGCTAGCCAAGAACATTACTGTGAATGCTGTCAACTAGCACGGAGAATAAGGCTGTTGAGGAGCGACCATCTGTATAATTGCTTTGTGCGAGTACCGATATACCGGATAAAAATATAACTTTTCATCTCAAGAGGAAATCCGACATACCGACACAAACTCAAAGCTACTACACAGTGGCTATAATATCTTTGGAAACAAATATAGAAATAAACATAACATAAATCGGTCACAGACAATTCATATCACAAAGGCGGAAACAGATATGAATTTTACACATAAAAGTGTATATCAGAGTAGAGGTCAAAAGATCCTCGATAATACAAAAGAATAGCAACACGTGCTATACAAAAGAATACAACTATGAGTCTATATCTCAAGTGAATACAACAAAATAAACTACTAATCTAAGTAGTTTGCCAAAAGTCGGGATGATAGTCCGATAAGGAGTCAAGCAGAAGCACCTGTAAAATCTCAGTCTGACCCGAGTATTATTTAAGAAGAAAATAATAAACGGATCAGTCTAGCTATAAATATCAGAAGAAATGATATAGAATAGGAGATATGCCATAAACATATAATAGTCACAATGCCAAGCTGTGATAAATAAGTAATTGAAAATCAACAAGAGATTAATCAATATCACAATAATCTACTCAAGATAAAAAGGAATGTCATACTCCTAATTTCATTCACCAAGCCACAATATATGACATATATATCAATGCCCATCGTAAAAGTTGGTGAAACATTAATTCCAGAATTCAACACACGAAATCCAGAAATCACAAGAAAAAGGATCAACGACGTCGTACAGCGGGACATCCGATGAACCAAATCACAATCAAAGGGAACAACGATGTCGTACAACGGGACGTCCGATGAACCAAATCACAAAGACATTGCACAATGCTAGTCTAAAACATAAAATGATCGTCATGATCAAAGAGAAGTGTCGATTACAGTAAGCTAGTAAATATATGAGCTTAGCTTCATGTCCCATAACCACTAGCTTAACTTAAATATTTACGAACAAATTGTAGATCCCCACTAGAAAATTGTCACAAGAGATTCAATCGAACAAGTCCAAGAATTAACCGATGAAGTAAACGCAAGCGTTTCATACCACTTGTTTTACTAAGTCGTTTAATTAGATTTCTCATACGAGTGAGGTAAAGGTTTGTATATACTAATAGATTGGAAATCGTTTGAGAAAACGAGCTTTGTAATAAAATAGTGTTGAAATCATTTGAAGAAAGAGTTTTGATATTTACTACTAGTATAGAAAACCTTTATATTTTTAAAGTGACAAAGCACAAGGGGGATTGTAGAAACAATCAATCACAAAGATCACATTCGAAGATGTGAATAAAAATCCAATGAAATCGATAAAGGATCCATCGAAGTGGATATATCTAAAATTCCCAAAGAAAATAAGTCATCAAAGATGATAATAAATGATGATAATAAATAGGATCATCACGAATCGATTTAAATTGGAAATTCAATCCAAAAAGGCAAATTGGACTCAAACAGCAGGTTCAGTCGACTGAACAGAGTTTTCAGTCGACTGACCCTGTGCCTGGAAATTTTCCAGGTTCAGGAAACTTTCTGTTTCCAGTTTCAGTCGACTGTGCAGAGTTTTTCAGTCGACTGAATCATGCTTGGAAACTTTTGGGTTCCAGGTTCAGTCGACTGAACATAGTTTTCAGTCGACTGAATCATGCCTGGGCTGTTTTTCAGCCTTATTCAAATGAAGAGCAAACTCTTCCTAAAGCAACCGGATGAACATTGGCTCTAAGGGTTTATGCCAATCGGCAACCCGGCCCTATATGCTCCCCGATGCATCACCAAAAACATGATCAAACATCCATAAAAGGATTTTCACACAAATTGACTTAAAAAATCAAAAATTGGAATATTCACAAAACCAATCCAAATCAAGAGCAAATGCACATGAAGAAGTGTTAGGAATTCATACCCAACAACCAAAGATAATTATAGTCATAGATGTGAGATAAAAATCTCACCTTTGAACCCAAACGAATGAAGAAGATGTTATGAAGCAATGGCAAGAACAAGCACTCTTTAATTCCAACTCAACAAGCTTGAATCTAAGCTTAAAGGAGAAACATTTCCTAAATTAGGTTTAGGAAATTTCTGAAATCAAAGAGGGAATGAGTTGGAGAAGATGAAGAGGAAGCTTACCAATGGGTTCACATAGATTTTGGAGCAAGAACTTGAGCTAGCAAGAGGAACTAGGGCTTGGAGTTTCTAATTCCCATTCTCTTCCACCATTTTTGCTTGAGCTTGAGTGTTTTAATTAAAGAGGTGAAGTTATGAAGAGAAGGGGTTGGGCTGAGCTAATAAGGGTGTAGTCCAAACCAAAGTTATAAGCGGAAAAAAGTAGCAAAAATCAACTTTCTCCAAACATATCGAAGCTTATACTCAAAACGGTCGCAAACGTCATTTTGAACTCAATGGGGGTGGTCTCGAGTATCAATTCGACTATTTGCACAAAGTAGCTTTTCGGACCAAAATCCGATGAACGGTGAAATATTTAAATAAAATATTTAAATATAAAATCGATAAATATGCGGGTTGTTACAGACTCCCCTCCTTAAAGAAATTGCGTCCTCGCAATACTTAAGAGGAAAATAAGAAGTAACAACCATGGAAGCATATCAACACAAAAGAAAATTTGAAATAGGAAGTTCACCATAAAGTGCACGAAAGAGTTAGCAAGAAATCTGGTGAAACTTCAATTTCCACAATATTACCGAGCTCAAGAATGAAAACCGGAATCCCTGAGGCATTTCCGTAGATAAAAGATGTGGGGAACGTCAAGAATAGCAGAAAATTGAGCCGGTGCAACGGCGTAGTACGAAAAACGGTACGCCCGAGAAACTAGAAACTTAAATAATTTGGGACATCAGCGTAGTACAAAAATGGTACGCCCAATGAACCAAAGCAAAGACATTGATGTAGTGCAAATGGTACATCCTATGTATCAAATAGCAAAATCATTGATGTAGTACAAACGGTACATCCGATGAATCAAAAGTAAAGACATCGATGTAGTACAAACGGTACATCCGATGAAATCAAAAGCAAAGACATCGATGTATTACAAAATGTACATCCGATGAATCAAAAGCAAAGACATCAATGTAGTACAAACGGTACATCCGATGATTCAAAAGCAAAGACATCGATGTAGTACAACGGTACATCCAATGTATCAAATAGCAAAATCATTGATGTAGTACAAACGGTACATCCAATGAATCAAAGGCAAAGACATTGATGTAGTACAAACGGTACATCCGATGAATCAAAAGCAAAGACATCGATGTAGTACAAACGGTACATCCGATGAATCAAAAGCAAAGACATCGATGTAGTACAAACGGTACATCCGATGATTCAAAAGCAAAGACATCGATGTAGTACAACGGTACATCCGATGAATCAAAAGCAAAGACATCGATGTAGTACAAACGGTACATCCAATGAATCAAAAGTCAAATAATTCGGAACACCGACGTAGTACAAAAACGGTACGTCCAATGAACCGAAGCCCGAATGATTTCGGAACACCGACGTAGTACAAAAACGGTACATCCAATGAACCGAACACAATAAAAGAACATCAGATGCAAGTTCATAAAAGAAATGAGATGAAACTCAATAAAACGAAGTACATCAAAACGCCCGATGAACTTGATAAAAAGATAATTTCATTCGGTCATTAACAAAGAAACAACCCCTTGTTGCTTACGACTAAACGCATTGGCAACACGATTTCCCCTTCGAGAATAAAAAGAATATCAAGATCATAGGAAGCTAGGAACTCGAGTCAACATGCAGTTCCTTAAGTGAACATAAATATTCCAAAGATTTATGATCGAGATAGAGAATAAATTTCTCATCCAAATATGATGATGCCAAATTCCAAAAGTAAAAACAATAGCCAAGAGAACCAGATCATGAGTGGCATATCTAGTCTCGATAAGCTATAATGATTTAGAAGCACAAGAGATAGCATGTTCTCCTTTGCAAGATAATGGCATCCAAACCAATACGACTAGTATCCGTACAAATAGCAAAGTCTTGGTTCCCCTTCAGGAATCACAAGAATAAAAGTATCGAAAAGAAAGAATTTCTTAATCTTCTTTCCTGAAAAGTTAAAACTTTCAAAATTACATTTATCATTATGTAATAATCATTCTAGAAAAATTTTCTATTTTCAAGTTAATATACTGTGTCTGATTGTCTCATCAAAGCATTTAGGAAATTCCTATCGATAACGTTGATCAAGCGCATCGACCAAAATTCTTAAAGTACTCAACGGGCAATACAATCACAAAATCATTTTTTTTATAGGATAAATAAATCTCTTAAAAAGTTTTAAGAATATTCTTTGTTCGTTTCAAGAACAAAATCCAGTTTTACTTATAAATAAATCTTATGAAAAAGCTTTGCAAAATTTTAAATTACTATTTTCATCCAAAATCAATAAATACAAGAATGGTCTCATCGAAATATTCATAGAATATTCGATTTATAAAATGGATGAAATAAGCTGGACAAATTGAATGACATAATAAGTCATTCGTAAGAATCATAACGAGTGCGGAATGCGGTAAGTGGAATGCTAACTTCCGCAACTCGTAGCAAATGAAAACCGGTGGCAAGGTCGAACTAGAAAGACCTTATCACCACACAAAAGATCTCTTAGGTGATAATCCTAAGACAAACTCAAAAATACCAAAAAAGTTTCACAAATTATTTAGATAAGAGAAGTAATACTTTCCTCACCATAAGGGCTTAAAGAATAAATTGATGCCTTCAAAAATTTGAAATCGGAATCACAAAGAAAAATAGAAATCTGCTTAACAGATAGAAAATGTCGAAGATGAATAGTCCACTCGAAAAATAGGATATGGGCTTCACAATGATCAAGCCGATCCCTTCAAAAAAATCAATTCCGAAGCCTAAGTAAAAATATCGGCTCGGAAAGAAAAATCACATAAAATAATTTTGACATCAATAAAGACAAATTGAGTGTTGCGGACCTACCATCCGGATTCGCAATCCTCAGAGAAGTCATCAAACCCAAAATATTTTCAAAGAAAAAGAATCAACAAGTTCTTTTGATATAAAATAGTGAGATGGAACCCATATCAAAAAGAACTCAAATAGAAAGCTCACGAATTAAAACAATGCCATCAAGGATTGAATGAAAATACCTTGACCAAGAGAAGAGTTGCTAGGGGCCTGCGGCTTTCCTTCTCACTTGTTTGGAAGCTTAGGACACGAAGATAAAAGATGACCCGAACCTTTGCAATAACGGCAAAAGAGGGGTTTCGGGCACTCCCTTACATGGTGGTCTGTGGAACCACAATTGTAGCATCGTCCACGACTAGAGGTAGGAACATTTGCTACCTGAGTTTGTTGCTTTACTTTCTTATTAGAATCTGGGCCTTTGAATCTGATAGGCCTCTTCAAGTTATTGTCGAAGTTCTGTTGGGCACGCACAACTTCAACATCACCTTCATTATTGGCTTCTTCAAGACGAAGAGCGATATCAATAAGCTGATCAAATGAAACCTCAAGTTTCAGGAGTAATGGCATCTTAAGATTCTTATTCAAGCCATAGACAAATCTCTGATTTTTCTTCAATGGGGTATTAATGTACTCAACCCCGTATTCGGACAGAGATTCGAAGGATGCGACATAGTCTGTCACAGAAGATTCACCTTGAACAAGGTCTATGAAATGCCGGGCTAAAGTTACCTTTTCAGCCTTCGGCACAAATTTCGATTCGAATCTTTCCCGGAATCGCTCCCAAGTGAGATCCGCTTCAACGATTTCAAAAATTAGGAGCTCATACCAATCTATCGCTCTTTCTTGGAGCATGCTAGAAGCCACTTGGACTCGATGTAGATCAATAAGGTTCATGCGAGAAAAGATGCGATCGTATGATTTGAGCCAAGCTTGAATTTCTATAACACTCTCGGATCCCTTGAATGGCCTTCCACCCAAATCGGCGTAGTCTCTGCACAAGCGTGCAAAACCGGATCTAGGATGAGTAGGCTCTGGACCGGGTTCGGCTGCTTGAGCGTTCTTAACAAGATCTAGAAGCTGCTGGGCAGACATAAATACTCCATCCTGGGGAGTAGCACTAGATTGACCGGCGCTGGGACGGCCAGGTCTAACCATTTCTCTTCTTTAAGAAAGAAAGAAAGAAGAGGAAAACGTTATTCTCAGAATAAATTTCAATCAAACTTGATTGATAAAACAAGGAATCATAAAGAAAATAGGATGAATCGGTACGAAGACTCGAATTAAATCCTAAAGCACGACTCCTAAGAAAGACTTAGGACGATGATCCTTATTATAATATTCCATATTGTTCCGAAGTTTCGCTCTTATACCAAGCTGTGACGCCCCACCTCTATACCCACGCTAGCCAAGAACATTACTGTGAATGCTGTCAACTAGCACGGAGAATAAGGCTGTTGAGGAGCGACCATCTGTATAATTGCTTTGTGCGAGTACCGATATACCGGATAAAAATATAACTTTTCATCTCAAGAGGAAATCCGACATACCGACACAAACTCAAAGCTACTACACAGTGGCTATAATATCTTTGGAAACAAATATAGAAATAAACATAACATAAATCAGTCACAGACAATTCATATCACAAAGGCGGAAACAGATATGAATTTTACACATAAAAGTGTATATCAGAGTAGAGGTCAAAAGATCCTCGATAATACAAAAGAATAGCAACACGTGCTATACAAAAGAATACAACTATGAGTCTATATCTCAAGTGAATACAACAAAATAAACTACTAATCTAAGTAGTTTGCCAAAAGTCGGGATGATAGTCCGATAAGGAGTCAAGCAGAAGCACCTGTAAAATCTCAGTCTGACCCGAGTATTATTTAAGAAGAAAATAATAAACGGATCAGTCTAGCTATAAATATCAGAAGAAATGATATAGAATAGGAGATATGCCATAAACATATAATAGTCACAATGCCAAGCTGTGATAAATAAGTAATTGAAAATCAACAAGAGATTAATCAATATCACAATAATCTACTCAAGATAAAAAGGAATGTCATACTCCTAATTTCATTCACCAAGCCACAATATATGACATATATATCAATGCCCATCGTAAAAGTTGGTGAAACATTAATTCCAGAATTCAACACACGAAATCCAGAAATCACAAGAAAAAGGATCAACGACGTCATACAGCGGGACATCCGATGAACCAAATCACAATCAAAGGGAACAACGACGTCGTACAACGGGACGTCCGATGAACCAAATCACAAAGACATTGCACAATGCTAGTCTAAAACATAAAATGATCGTCATGATCAAAGAGAAGTGTCGATTACAGTAAGCTAGTAAATATATGAGCTTAGCTTCATGTCCCATAACCACTAGCTTAACTTAAATATTTACGAACAAATTGTAGATCTCCACTAGAAAATTGTCACAAGAGATTCAATCGAACAAGTCCAAGAATTAACCGATGAAGTAAACGCAAGCGTTTCATACCACTTGTTTTACTAAGTCGTTTAATTAGATTTCTCATACGAGTGAGGTAAAGGTTTGTATATACTAATAGATTGGAAATCGTTTGAGAAAACAAGCTTTGTAATAAAATAGTGTTGAAATCATTTGAAGAAAGAGTTTTGATATTTACTACTAGTATAGAAAACCTTTATATTTTTAAAGTGACAAAGCACAAGGGGGATTCTAGAAACAATCAATCACAAAGATCACATTCGAAGATGTGAATAAAAATCCAATGAAATCGATAAAGGATCCATCGAAGTGGATATATCTAAAATTCCCAAAGAAAATAAGTCATCAAAGATGATAATAAATGATGATAATAAATAGGATCATCATGAATCGATTTAAATTGAAAATTCAATCCAAAAAGGCAAATTGGACTTAAACAGCACGTTCAGTCGACTGAACAGAGTTTTCAGTCGACTGACCCTGTGCTTGGAAATTTTCCAGGTTCAGGAAACTTTCTGTTTCCAGTTTCAGTCGACTGTGCAGAGTTTTTCAGTCGACTGAATCATGCCCGGAAACTTTCGGGTTCCAGGTTCAGTCGACTGAACAGAGTTTTCAGTCGACTGAATCATGCCTGGGCTGTTTTTCAGCCTTATTCAAATGAAGAGCAAACTCTTCCTAAATGCAACCGGACGAACATTGGCTCTAAGGGTTTATGCCAATCGGCAACCCGGCCCTATATGCTCCCCGATGCATCACCAAAAACATGATCAAACATACATAAAAGGATTTTCACACAAATTGACTTAAAAACTCAAAAATTGGAATATTCACAAAACCAATCCAAATCAAGAGCAAATGCACATGAAGAAGTGTTAGGAATTCATACCCAACAACCAAAGATAATTATAGTCATAGATGTGAGATAAAAATCTCACCTTTGAACCCAAACGAATGAAGAAGATGCTATGAAGCAATGGCAAGAACAAGCACTCTTTAATTCCAACTCAACAAGCTTGAATCTAAGCTTAAAGGAGAAACATTTCCTAAATTAGGTTTAGGAAATTTCTGAAATAAAAGAGGGAATGAGTTGGAGAAGATGAAGAGGAAGCTTACCAATGGGTTCACATAGATTTTGGAGCAAGAACTTGAGCTAGCAAGAGGAACTAGGGCTTGGAGTTTCTAATTCCCATTCTCTTCCACCATTTTTGCTTGAGCTTGAGTGTTTTAATTAAAGAGGAGAAGTTATGAAGAGAAGGGTTTGGGCTGAGCTAATAAGGGTGCAGTCCAAACCAAAGTCATAAGCGGGAAAAAGTAGCAAAAATCAACTTTCTCCAAACATATCGAAGCTTATACTCAAAAAGGTCGCAAACGTCATTTTGAACTCAAGGGGGGTGGTCTCGAGTCTCAATTCGACTGTTTGCACATAGTAGCTTTTCAGACCAAAATCCGATGAACGGTGAAATATTTAAATAAAATATTTAAATATAAAATCGATAAATATGCGGGTTGTTACAAACAGGTCATAAAACAGTTACAAAACTCAACCCAGACTTAGACATGAACTAGATTAGACTACAATAACTATAGATAAAAGTGAAACAGCCTCAACATACCACATAACAGTTTTAATCAAGTAATTCCAATTCAACAAAGTCAAAATAATTACTTTTATTCTAAAGTGTGTTTTAAACTGTCATAGGAGCAAATGTAAAATCACCTAGGAACCAAAACTCCAATCAATGTCGTTTTTTTAGTGACAGTCATGAGCAAAGTGATAAGAAACTGTTATCCCATTTTTGGTCAAAACTGGAATATCAATGTTGTGTGCATTTCCACCACGGCGGGACCAAGAAGAAGCAGCCAGCAGGTGTATATAAGTCTGGGATTTCACTCATAAACGATGCATAAAAGTCCATTCGGTATTAATTCATTCGGCAATATGAAGCAAGGCCTCATTCGGCACTCAGAACACACAGGTTCATCCGGCACTCCCAAATACAAGTGTTCATTCGGCATTCTCTCCATTCGGTAGTACCGATCCAACACCACCGAACCAACCATCTCCCCCCTACAACTACCGGACCGAGCATAGCCGAACCATGCTACCACCGGACCATGCTACCACCGGACCAGCTCCAACCTCACCATACTACTGCCGGTCCAACCTACCACCGGTCCAAACAACATACCACTCACCGCCGAACCAAGGTGTTGCCGAACCAACTCTGCCAGGCCAGATTGCTTCGGCCCAAGCCCACCAGCAGCTATAAACATCCAGGTCCCCTGCCCCCAACCTCACTCTATAAATAGAGGGGCAGGGGTACAACAATGGGAGACAAGTTTGAGAGCTCAAGCCTGGAAGGAACTCTCAAACAACTTTAGATAC
The DNA here is from genome assembly GCA_030765085.1 of Allium cepa. Taxonomy (NCBI): domain Eukaryota; kingdom Viridiplantae; phylum Streptophyta; class Magnoliopsida; order Asparagales; family Amaryllidaceae; genus Allium; species Allium cepa. The sequence continues at coordinate 250,843,837 of CM060937.1, read as the reverse complement.
TTGTAATCAAAGCTTTGTACTTGTAATCTAAAGAAAAAAGGAGAATAACATATAAAGTGGACGTAGGCACGCTCTGGCCGAACCACTATAAATCTGTGTGTCTTTTACAGTTTAGTCCCTGCTTTTTATATATTTGCATAAATCACCCAAATCACTAAATACAACATAAAATCAACCAACTCATACGACTTTGGGTGTTTGCGGCCATTTTTTACGCAAACATTTTGGTGCTTTCACTGAGAAGAACCAGCTCCCGCTACATCGGATAGAAGTTGAATTTGAAAATCTAAGAGTTCAGATCTAAGAGTTATGACGAGACAAACAAGTAGAAGGCAAAGGCCAGAGAGAAGTGAACACCAAGGAAGTCAAGAGGCTTCCTCAGAAGGGAATCAAGCGTCGATCTTCATCACTAGGGATGAGATGGAGGCCATGATGAGAAGACAAGAAGAGATGATCCAGAACTTACTTCAACAAGTTGGGCAAATTGGAGCACAAATCCAAGGAGCAACTGGGGTTCAGAACGGGGCAGGACCATCTGGCGCAGCACCAGAGCTAGGGGGCACTCACGCAGAGCATGGTTATCCGACCCCGGGAAGTGAGATAGGGGCATCCGAACCACCTGGTAGCAATAGAGGAATGAACGTTCAGCCAGGGAGGCATACACATGAAAACTCCCGCGGACTTGGGGGGCAGGTCGAAGGCAGTGAACGAGAACTACAGCTTGGAGACAATGACAGATTAGCAGAGATGGTTAGAAGAGCTATGAGAGGCGGTTTAGTAAACAGAGACTTGAAAGATGTAAACAGGAGTCCTTTTTCTTCTGCGATTAGGATGGCTAGGAACCCACCAGAATTCAAGCTACCATCATTGGACATGTACAACGGGAAAACGGACCCCACGGTCCATCTAACGAAGTATATGAGACATATGGAAGTGCTGGGGGCATCAGAGGAGGTTATGGCCCGGTGCTTTCCACTGTATTTGACGGACATTGCAGCGTTATGGTTTAGGCAACTGGAGAGCGGCTCCATAGGAACATGGGCAGATTTAACTGAGAGATTCATGAGGCAATTCAGGGTTCATATTGCGAGACCCAAGAATGTGATGACTTTGGCAACCTTGAAACAGAAAATTGGAGAGACTTTGAGGAGCTTTCTAACGCGATTTAATGCGGCGGCAGCATCAATGGATCGACCAGATCCATCTATGGTCATGATGGCGGCTGTATCTGGAATAGCTGGTAATACAGAGTTCAAGAATTCATTAACCAAGGACCCGCCTATGAATCTGGGAGAGTTCTATCATGAGGCTGAAAAGTTTCTGCGTTTGGAAGATGCTAGTGCAGAAAGAGAGGAAGAAGATGACGTTTACGTAATCAAGAGCGGAAACCCACCTGGAAAGGGTGCGGAGACTAGCAAAGGAAAAAGAAAGGCCGAGGATAATGATGACAGGACAAAGTGGCTACGAAGAGAACCACGCTTCACCACCTATTCAGAGCTGAATGAGAGTTTGGAACGGATTTATCAGGATACCAAGGGGCAGGTTCCGTATCTAGACCAATGCGAAGGGATCCAACCTCTGACGAAAGAAAATCAGATAAGTTTTGTGTATTTCATGAATTGAATGGTCATAACACTAATGATTGTAGGCATTTGAAGGACGAGGTAGAAGGGCATATCAGGAACGGTATGCTCCTTCAGTATGTGAGGAGGCGTACTCTAGCGGTGGAGCCAGAGCGACCTCCCTCTACGTCAGCTAGAGGTGACCCTGGATCAAGGCACCATTTGATTATCCATTGATTGCTTGATTAAAATAACGATGAACAGGTCGTAAGCTTCCACTAACGCAATTAAATCGTTTACACATGTACGAGATCGCGAACGATCTCCAGGCATGCTCTGAATGATCATTGACTGCTTCGGAGTGGGAACTTACACTTTGACATCCTTGCTTTGCTTTTGTTTCGATTTGAACATTTGAATTCTTCATGTTTGTACATTTCTGCTGTAAGGTGCTATTGCTTTAACATTTACAATTCTATGAAAAAATTATTTACTTGTATGCCCGTTGGATCGCGAACGGTCCACGAGCACCTATTGCATGGCAACGAACTGCCGAAGTCTTTGATTCGAAAAATTCCCCCAAACAATGACTCCAACACTGATAATATTAAGTCCCCCCCGGGCACACTCATTCGCCTCGAACGGCACCCGACTTCGAACAGTCACAATTCGCCTCGAACGGCACTCGACTTCGAACAGTCACAATTCGCCTCGAACGGCACCCGACTTCGAACAGTCACAACTCGCCTCGAACGGCACCCGACCGCGAACGGTCACAAACTCGCCTCGAACGGCACAACTCGCCTCGAACGGCACAACTCGCCTTACCTCAAATGGCTCGATCGCGAACGGTCGTCATTTGAGGTCCGCCACCTGATCACTGACTGTTACGCCTTACCTCAAATGGCTTGATCGCGTACGGTCGTCATTTAAGGACCACCACTTGACCGCGCACTGTCGCACTTTATCTCGAATGACTCGATCACGAACGATCGTCATTTGAAGTTAAGCGCTTGACCTTGAACGGTCCCCACTCGACCGTGCACTGTCGCACTTTACCTCGAATGACTCGATCCCGAACGGTCGTCATTTGAAGTAAAGCGCTGGACCTTGAACGGTCACATTTCACTGCAGATGACTCGATCCCGAACGATCAACACACGGATTTATGCGCTTGACCGCGCACGGTCGCACTTCACCTCAATGACTTGATCACGAACGATCGTCATTTGAAGTTAGGCGCTTGACCATGAACGGCTGCGCTTCATCCCAAATAGCTCGATCCCGAACGGTCGTCATTTGGGGCCATATAAAATATCAAGCTCTTTACAGGTTGTCAACAGGATATGAACATCCAGCTCATGGCCTTACAAAACACGCCTTCCTACCGCAAGGACATCAACAGAATATGAACATCCAGCTCATGGCCTTACAAAACACGCCTTCCTACCGCAAGGACATCAACAGGATATGAACATCCAACTCATGGCATTACAAAACACGCCTTCCTATCGCAAGGCATGTTTTGGGGGGCAAAGTGTTATCCCATTTTTGGTCAAAACTGGAATATCAATGTTGTGTGCATTTCCACCACGGCGGGACCAAGAAGAAGCAGCCAGCAGGCGTATATAAGTCTGGGATTTCACTCATAAACGATGCATAAAAGTCCATTCGGTATTAATTCATTCGGCAATATGAAGCAAGGCCTCATTCGGCACTCGGAACACACTGGTTCATCCGGCACTCCCAAATACAAGTGTTCATTCAGCATTCTCTCCATTCGGTAGTACCGATCCAACACCACCGAACCAACCATCTCCCCTCTACAACTACCGGACCGAGCATAGCCGAACCATGCTACCACCGGACCATGCTACCACCGGACCAGCTCCAACCTCACCATACTACTGCCGGTCCAACCTACCACCGGTCCAAACAACATACCACTCACCGCCGAACCAAGGTGTTGCCGAACCAACTCTGCCAGGCCAGATTGCTTCGGCCCAAGCCCACCAGCAGCTATAAACATCCAGGTCCCCTGCCCCCAGCCTCACTCTATAAATAGAGGGGCAGGGGTACAACAATGGGAGACAAGTTTGAGAGCTCAAGCCTGGAAGGAACTCTCAAACAACTTTAGATACTTGTAATCAAAGCTTTGTACTTGTAATCTAAAGAAAAAAGGAGAATAACATATAAAGTGGACGTAGGCACGCTCTGGCCGAACAACTATAAATCTGTGTGTCTTTTACAGTTTAGTCCCTGCTTTTTATATATTTGCATAAATCACCCAAATCACTAAATACAACATAAAATCAACCAAGTCATACGACTTTGGGTGTTTGCGGCCATTTTTTACGCAAACAGAAACAATTTCAATTACTTAGCGAGATAAAACAACATCGAAGCAACATCAAGTATGCTAAGTCCAAATGCAACAGTTCGCACAATACCAAAATCAAAGAGAAAGTCACGGAATCAAAATGTCAACAGTAGTATCATCGGAGCTCAAGCCGAGATATAGTTAAAAAAAACCGTGCCAATCAAGAAATCCAGTGCATACGCATAAGAATTAGTCACAGAAAACCCACGAGCATCTAAGTAAAATCGAGTGGAATTAGATGTGAGCGATAAGGAATCACTCACACAATAACAAGGATTAGTAGTAAATGAAAGCACAGTTCAAATCCACAAATCAATGATTTAAAAATCATATTTAAACAAGTCATAAGAACAAACTCGAATCACTGGCCAAGGTAAATCAACCCATCACAGAAAAGTCGAAGACGTGGCAACGAAAACAAGTAAGAAGACGAGCTCAAGCAATCGAATTAGATGTGAGTGATGCGATCACTCACCTGGTTTTCGAACTTGGACAAAAAAAGAAATGGCAGAGGGCGCAACTCGAAGTGACAACCGAGATTGAGCAGACGCGAGGAAGGGAGGGCATCCACGATTCTCACGAGCCCTAACTTTGAAGAGGAGCGGAGAGGAGATCGAGTCGCCGCCATAAATCGCCGTAGCCCTAATTCGGATCGAAGAGGAACGAACGAAGAAAGAGGGCTGTCATTTTTTTTCTTTTCTTTCGTTTGATTTTTCTAGGGTTTTCGAATGATCGGTCTTAAGGGGGAAACGGGTTATGGCCTTAGTTTATATCCACGGCCAAGATAAACATGGGCCAAAATTTCAATTAATAGCCAATAACAACAAATTTTTTTAAACGAATTCCAACTCGAATCCAAAATTCATATCAGCAATTTGTTATTAGCTAGTAGATTAATCGTTCAATGACGATATTAAATCGATACAAAAACCCTGGGTTGTTATAGAGTACCCTCCTTATAAAAATTGCGTCCCCACAATTTTCATAAATAAAGTCGTCGAAAATAAATATTTTTCTAACATAAACTGGTTAAGCTAGAAAAATAAAAGTTGGGAATACAACGGCAAAGAAATTTTTTTTTCGTAAAAGAAATTCACAAATTCTCAACAAAATCTAATTATCAATAGATAAAACAACAAAACTGAATAAATGCAATTATCAGCAATATTCAATTATCAATTAGGTAATTAGAATACAAAATCACAAAACAGCAATAACTAATTATCGATACAATAATTAGCACACAACAAAATCTAATTATCAACAAAGATAATTATAAAACCCAAATCGCAATTATCTAATTATCAAAAACGATAATCAAAAATCTCAAATCACAAATATCCGATTATCAAAACGATAATCAAATCAACAAATCAACATTTATTCGATTATCAGAAACGATAATCAAATCAACAATTATTCGATTATCAAAAATGATAATCAACTCAACAAATATTCGATTATCAAAAACGATAACCAAATTTCTCAAATCAACAATTATTCGATTATCAAAAACGATAATCAAATCCCAAATCAACAAGTATTTAATTATCTCAAGCGATAATTAAATCTCAAATCAACAAATATTTAATTATCTCAAGCGATAATTAGAATCAACAAATATTCGATTATCAAAAACGATAATCAAATCAACAAATCAACAATTATTCGATTATCAAAAACGATAATCAAATCAACAATTATTCGATTATCAAAAACGATAATCAAATCTCAAATCAACAAGTATTTAATTATCTCAAGCGATAATTAAATCTCAAATCAACAAATATTTAATTATCTCAAGCGATAATTAGAATCAACAAATATTCGATTATCAAAAACGATAATCAAATCAACAATTATTCGATTATCTAAAATGATAATCAGAACTCATATCAACAAATATTCGATTATCAAAAACGATAATCAAATCAACAAATAGTCGATTATCAAAAACGATAATCAAATCAACAAATATCCGATTATCAAAAACGATAATCAGAACTCATATCAACAAATATCCAATTACCTGCAGATAATTGGAAACAACAAATATCTAGAAATCAATTAAGATAATCTAAAAAATCAACATAAAAGGTGGATCGATCCCAACAAATGGTGAGTTTTAGCTACGCCGCACGTGCATCAACATATGGCCGAAGCCTACCAAGTACCCAACATAATTTTGGCGCCCAACAAATGACCCGAAGGTCCGGTACTGGTATTGATCCGAAGGTCCAACATATGACCCGAAGGTCCAACATATATTCAATTAACGAGCCTGGAATTAACCAAAAAAGCAAACGCACATGTCCCATACCATGTGTTTTACTAAATCGTTTGATTCTCTTCATCGTTTCCTTGAACGTGTGAAATCATCAAAATCATCAAACCGCAAATGTTTCAATTAACGAGTCTGGAATTAACCGAAATAGCAAACGCTCATGTCCCATACCACGAGTTTTACTAAATCGTTTGATTCTCTTCATCGTTTCCTTGAAAATGCAAAATTGTGTATTCAAAAATAACATTTCACATTTTCAAACGGACAAGTCCGGAATTAAGCGAATCAGTAAAAGAAAGGGGTCATAGTCCTCGATTTTGCTGAAACGTTTAAATCGCTTCCTCATTCTTTTGAAAGCGCAAAATGAAAAACTTCTGAAAACAATTTCATTCATTTTATAAAAGTAATAATTTGCATTCTCAAACGAACAAGTCCGGAATTAAGCGGATCAGTAAAAGAAAGGGTTCATAGTCCTCGATTTTGCTGAATCGTTTAAATCTCTTTCTCATTCTTTTGAAAACGTAAACTAAAAAATTTTAAAAACAATTTTTATTTTAAAACGCTTTTTATAATCACGTGATTAAAGCAGCAACATAAGTAGCAATTTCAACAAGAAAATGGTACTTCTCAAAACAACATAAAACTAATCTCAAAATCAGCATTGCGGGATAACCGCTTGAAAATCCACTTTAAAATTTGACGGTTACTGAAGTCAAAGCGACAGTAATTTTTAAACGTCAAAATCTCATTAAAATAGTTCATATCAAATCATAATACCAGCGAATTTTTCATTCATTAAAAATGTCAACAAAACACCATGCTTCAAAATATAGCATTGGTGTAAAAATCCTGTTATAAGAATAACGGCAACAAAATACGTTTCATAACCAAGCATCGGTTCAACGTAAAATTAATGCAGTAACGTGCAACTTGAATTTGCACGTATACTACAAAATGAACAAAGAAATCATTCAATTATATCTTCAATGAAGATATTTTTAAAACAGGAAAAATCTAATCAGATATGATTAGTATCAAAGGAAACTAGCAAAATTTTTAACAAAACCACATAGCTGCAATCGCTTCGAATCCTCAAATCGGATTCAAAATTTTAAAGAAAACAAAATAAACACAACTATGTAAACAACAAATGAGATTTAATTCAATTTCATATTTTGATTTTTAAATCAAAATAATTATCATCTGTACTCAGCGAAGCGGTCACACTGTTTTCGCTGCGCACTCTGATAAACAAAGCACAAATCAATCAATCATCAAAACTCAAATCAACTTTTATTTTTAAATAAAGCTATTTAAAAATTTCATCAAAATTTCAAAACTTTAGTTTTGACTCAAAGCACAAATAAAACATCGACAATTAGTTGTAACACATGCTCCATCTAAGTTATGTTTTATATTATGTCCATAAACCCCAAAGCTCTGATACCAACTGTGACGCCCCACCTCTATGCTCGCAATAACAAAGAGTATTAAAAGAAATACTGTCTGTTATCACGAAGAATAAGGCTGGATAGGAGCGGCCATCCGTAGTTAGGCCTTACACTAATATTGGTTACCTCGATAGGAGTGGTATATATCTTTAATTTTTCATCTCATATTTATTTACTCCCATCGACATACCCAATTCCAGTATAAAACGAACTACGATGGTTCATAATAGTTTAGGACAAAATATAGAATAATAACACAGATAATATAAATGCGGAACATAGATTAAACAGAAAAGTCTCAAATATATGTAACTGAAGTCAGTTGATATACATGTGATACAATACATATGATACAACTACAACTGTCGACTCTGGAAGTTACATATACAAGTACATTATCGTGAATAATATACATGAATATACAACATCCTATACAATGACACGACAAATCCATAAGATATGAAAAGTCTTCAAGCTCAAACAGCAATCCAAAGTAAGATATCAACAACTTGTAAGTACTCGGTCTGACCCGAGTATTAAATTCAAAGAAAATATTACACGGGTCAGTCTAATTCAAACTCAGTTATTAGTGCACAGAAGCAATAATAATTAAATTGACTAGACGACAGTCAAAGTAAATTTCACCTATCCGATTCTTTAACAAGAATTCGGATAACGGTGAATATAACACATAATAACGTCCATCAACAAATCAGCAAATTCAAATCATCAACAGAGATAAGTGAAAAGAATATCAATGAAGATAATTTAGAAAACATCAGAATTGCCTAAATGGCAATTAACAACAAATTCTAATTATTAAATATAATTAGAGACTCAGAATCTAATTATCAAATAGATAATTAGATAACAACAAAATGATCAATTGAAACTAAATCAATTTAAACAATTGAAATATCACTTAAAAACAACAATTCCATTTGGCTGCAGTACACGCTAACACGTGTACTGCCTCGCCAATACGGCATATGTAATACGTAAAAGATCAATTGTTCAAAAGCAAAAGGAATATCAATAAAATCAATACTGTGTGGCTGCAGTACACGCACGCGTGCACTGCCTCGCCACTACAGTATATGATGCCATCACAACTCAAATTTTTCTGCAAGTCGAAACCGCAAGGATGAATGTATATATGGATGCAGACATCTAAAGATCTCAATGTGCACAGAACAACTCGCAGGTATGCAACCTGACCAAAGCAGTTTCAAGACAAGTAGAGCAACAATGCTCAAAGTTGACACTAACGCAACACTACAGACACCAAATTAGAGTGACAACCAGAGACAAGCTCAACAAAATCAAGTGAAGATAGCCAACGCAGCGAGACTCAATTCAGAAAACACTTCAGGTATGCAGACCAAAGAGCAAAAGTAAAACAAATGCCATCAGGTCAGAGATTTAATACACTGCAAGTGCAATAGGTAAATGAAGATGCAGTGAAGCCAATATGGCAACCAATGATGAAGCATATAAGTGCAGACACGTTACATGAGTACTAAGCTTCGAGTCAAGCAGTAGAAGTGCAGACTCAAATATCAAATGCACATAAACACTTGAATGTACCGAACGCATGAACTACGACTCCTCATGAACCAAATAGTGCACACTGGCAATTAACAAAATACATGAAGGCCACATGCAAGACCAGTGAAGGTAAGGCCCGTGTCAACAAAGGAGGGATGCATCAGTGAGACAGCTACTACATAATGGAGTGCAGCAGCCTCGGCATCAAAAATATGGCAACATAGCAACAATAGAACCAATAGTGTGAAAAAGGTTCAAACTCCTGTCAGTGTGCAGATCAAACTATACTAACATGTAAAAATGAAACAGAGATTAGACTGTCTACACCAATTCAAAGAAATGAACTGGTAGGAGCAAAGACAGTTCACATGTCAAAGACCAGAGACCAATGCACCAGACAGTTAAAACAATGCACAGGTGTAACTGCATCTTAAATATGCCAACAAAATTTACAGTGAAACTACAATTTACTCAAGTGTAACTGCATATGAAATATGTAAATAGAATTTGCAGTGAAGCTACAATTTACTCAAGTGTAACTGCATCTTAAATATGTAAACAAAAGTTGCAGTGAAACTACATGGATGTACTAGCATAAGAATGCAAGTGAATGCTGAGAGCTACATGAACAAATTACAGTGATGCAACAATGCCACCAGGCACAATGAATTCAAGTAGTGCAACAGGTCATAAAACAGTTACAAAACTCAACCCAGACTTAGACATGAACTAGATTAGACTATAATAACTATAGATAAAAGTGAAACAGCCTCAACATACCACATAACAGTTTTAATCAAGTAATTACAATTCAACAAAGTCAAAATAATTACTTTTATTCTAAAGTGTGTTTTAAACTGTCATAGGAGCAAATGTAAAATCACCTAGGAACCACAACTCCAATCAATATCGTTTTTTTTTCCAGTGACAGTCATGAGCAAGTGATAAGAAACAATTTCAATTACTTACCGAGATAAAACAACATCGAATCAACATCAAGTATGCTAAGTCCAAATGCAACAGTTCGCACAATACCAAAATCAAAGAGAAAGTCACGGAATCAAAATGTCAACAACAGTATCATCGGAGCTCAAGCCGAGATATAATTAAAAACAAAACCGTGCCAATCAAGAAATCCAGTACATACGCATAAGAATTAGTCACAGAAAACCCACAAGCATCTAAGTAAAATCGAGTGGAATTAGATGTGAGCGATAAGGAATCACTCACACAATAACAAGGATCAGTAGTAAATGAAAGCACAGTTCAAATCCAGAAATCAATGATTTAAAAATCATATTTAAACAAGTCATAAGAACAAACTCGAATCACTGGCCAAGGTAAATCAACCCATCACAGAAAAGTCGAAGACGTGGCAACGAAAACAAGTAAGAAGACGAGCTCAAGCAATCGAATTAGATGTGAGTGATGCGATCACTCACCTGGTTTTCGAACTTGGACAAAAAAAGAAATGGCAGAGGGCGCAACTCGAAGTGACAACCGAGATTGAGCAGACGCGAGGAAGGGAAGGCATCCACGATTCTCACGAACCCTAACTTTGAAGAGGAGCGGAGAGGAGATCGAGTCGCCGCCATAAATCGCCGTAGCCCTAATTTGGATCGAAGAGGAACGAACGAAGAAAGAGGGCTGCCATTTTTTTTTCTTTTCTCTCGTTTGATTTTTCTAGGGTTTTCGAATGATCGGTCTTAAGGGGGAAACGGGTTATGGCCTTAGTTTATATCCACAGCCAAGATAAACATGGGCCAAAATTTCAATTAATAGCCAATAACAACAAAATTTTTTAAACGAATTCCAACTCGAATCCAAAATTCATATCAGCAATTTGTTATTAGCTAGCAGATTAATCGTTCAATGACGATATTAAATCAATACAAAAACCCTGGGTTGTTACACGAGCGTAAAGACAAACACAAAACACTCGAGTCAGGATTAACATTCTTATATCAACAAATCCAACTCAAGTAAAATATCAACTGAAATACAAGTAACTTAAAGGATGTTTGGGACAAACATCCTCTAAGGATTCATATAACTATCTACCACGTAGTAATATACGCTATAATAATAATGTCTAATGTAAAGTAAACTATTAAAATAGCGTTAAGAAATTACCTATTTCCCCTTTAACACGTTTATATTCCCATAGTCTATACAGTACCGTAACTTCCCATAAACTGGGCTTATCAGAGGGCACTCCATAGGTATGGTACAAAACAAACTCGTAGTTGTCTCGCTAAGGTAGGTGACACGACACAACTAGGCAATGCCATGGTAGATATACTAATTACACTTCTGGGATGGTGGTAACGCATAGCAGCAACTACCGCCCACCTCGAGCCACACTCCCAAATCAAAGGTGCACGCCAAATCAATCCCAAAGTAATAGAATGGCAATCGAAGAAGAGTGTCCGATCGGAGGAGCTACCTCACTTGGCCCTCAAGTGCTTCTGTTTTAGCCACCTTATGCCAACTCATGGATGTCGGGTCCACGTATATACCTCATATACGATCATCGCCACCATCCTACATCATTCAAGAATCTCCACCGCATACATAGTTGTTAAAGTGGTTTTCGATATTGGCAGAGAGTATGACAATATCCGATCTCGGTCTCTTTAACAACCAATCGTTATTACAACACCGCGGTCATTGCAAAATAGTTTATACTTCAAAATCAAAATATCATTGCTATTTCAAAACCATATCAATACGATATCATTTCCATTTCAAAACCATATTAGAGTGAGACGTCATCTTTCGTTTTCCCAAATTTTGACTATTATTGCTCCATTTATCTTATTTTCGGTAAATTACCAGCATTTTCGGTACTGATTATTGACTTTTGATAGGATAATCGTACCATTGATACCTGTATACTATTTCGGTCGTCTCGTTGTGCTGATCTTTGTGGTATATTCACTTATGTATTTCAGGGTTTGGTACACCACGGAATCGATACAATGATCTATGTATCGGGTTCATATTCGGGCTTTTGGTGTATATGACCATTCATAAATCAACCGTATAATTCCTATAGTCATTGCAATTACTATTTTCTGGAATTCAACGAATTAGTTTTTGATATTCTCTCTATATTTTATTTTTATGTCGGTTCAATTTATTTTAGTTCGTCTTCCATCTCTCTTACCTTTTCATTTGTACCATCTTCAAAAAAAAGAATGGAAGCATGCAATTACCAGACCCAGGCCTAGCCTTCACCACCCATCCACATTTTTCCTCAGCTTCTCGCGCACTCATCTTCTCTCCTCTCTCTCCCTGCTTGTGCCACCACGTGGCCGAACTCACCCTTCTACCTGCACCAAGCATGCTCCACGCCTCCCTAACCGATGCCTAATGCCACAACCGAAGCCGCAAGCCCGACCCAAGCACAACTACCTCACCTTGAATAGCACGTTGGCTCCACCTTCCCGGCCAACACAACTTCTACCTCCACACATTGAAGCCGTCTCCTTCATCTCCTCCACCTGCCCGTCCAAGCACCCCCTCTACTGACTAACTACATGCCACGGTCCTTCCTCACTTAACTAGCAGCCATCAATGATGAACACATGTATATGTATACATATAAACTCTAGGTAAATATTGTTTTATATATTGATTTTGCTGTATATTTTCGGCCGTATAAAACTCTATAGATAAACATATGTTTGTATATGTCAGTTTAAAGTATATAGTGTGTGTGTATATTGAAATTTATGTATATATTTTAATATGTGTTAATTTATATATATTGTTATGTAAGCCATATACATATATATGCTTGTTTATGTATATAAGTCAAGTAAAGTTATATAATAATATGTACATAGTCTATTTGTTAGTATAAGTATACGTAAATTTTACTTAATGAGTTATTTTCGGGCATTCCTAGATCTAAGCATATTTATTTTGTCTACCTGCTTATATATAATGTAACAACCCGCATATTTAACGATTTTATATTTAATTGTTTTATTTAAATATAGCATCGTTAGTCAGTTTTTGGGTCCGAAATGTTACTTTTTGCAAACGGCCGAATTGGGACTCGAAACCATTTCCATTGGTTCCAAAATGGCGTTTGCGATCTTTTTGAGTGTAAGCTTTGATATGTTTGGAGTAAGTCGAATTTTTCTATTTGCTAAGTGGGCTTTGGGTTTGGGTTTCACCCAAACTGTTCTATTAACCTCAACTCAGCCCTTCTCTCCTTCCATTCACTTATTCATTTCATAAAAGCTTAAGCAAAAACTGAAATGGGGGAAGAGAAAGGAAATTAGAAACTCCTAGCCCTAAATCCATTTGCAAACTACAAATTCTTGCTCCAAAATCAAAGAGAAGCCATTGGTAAGTTCTTCTTCATCTTCTCCAACTCTTCTCTTCTTCAATTTCAGAAAATTTCCTAAACCTAAATTGGGAAATATGTGATTTATTCTTAGATTGAAGCTTGTTGAGTTGAAGTAGTGTTTGGTTGGTCTTCTCCTTGCAAATTGAACTCCATCTTCTTTGTTTTTGGGTAAAAGGTGAGTTTTGAACTCACATCTACTTCTTTTGATATCATTGATGTTAGGAATGAATTCCTAACACTTGTTCATGTGCATTTGCTTTCGATTTGGATTGCTTTGGTGAAATTACCAAATATTTATTTTTGAAGCCAAATCTATATAAAACCTTATATGGTTGGTGTTTATGTTGTTCGGAGTGTTTGGGGGTGTTGTTAAGGTTGGGTAGTCGTTTGACGTAAGCCCATAATCAACACGCACCCGATCGCTTTCGATTTGTTTGGCCATAGTTGGCCTAGGTTCAGGAATTGCCTGACCATCAGGTTTCAGACGTCTGAAATGCCTATTTCAGACGTCTGAATATTGTTCTCGGAAGAAATTTACTTCCAGATTCAGACGTCTAAATTTATATTCCAGACGTCTGAATTAGCTAAATTTCGACCAGAAAGGAAATAGGCAAAATATTGCCCATTTCAGACGTCTGGATGTTAGGATTCAGACGTCTGAATTCTGTTTGGAAAACAAATTGATTTCCAGATTCAGACGTCTGAATCTCTTCTTTCAGACGTCTGAATATGCTGTTTTTGGCCAATGTGCCTTGTTCGTTTAATTTTCCAAATTTGATCGATGCAATTTGATTCCAATTAGTTGTTTATGCATATTTGACCTCGATAATTTCTTTTTGACTTCATTCACGGGTTTTATAAATTATTTCTTCAAATTGTATTAAAAGTTCGCTTCTCCGATTTATAAATTCTATTTAAACCACATGCACAATTTCGCACTTCGAGCGAAGTGGAAGGGTGATTAAATGGTTGGGCAAAACACGGACCATGAATCTGTGCATTTATCCTTCCAATTAATTCCCGACCTATTCAATTGATCGTTTTAACCTTCGGGTTTGGTTTACCGATGATATGAGGTGAACTTTGTACTGCTTTGAGTGTGAAAGTAGCTGACGGATAGTAAACCGTTTAGTGCGAACGAGTGGTTATGGGACATACGTTAACACTTTTCGGATTCCTTTTCGAGAGTTGTGACACATTCCGCCAGTTAGTGGTGTCCAGTACTGGGTCTCTGACCTTCACCACTACGGTTTGTTGCCTTCGGGTATGTGCCTTCGGGTTTGTTGCCCTTTAATATCGCTTCCGATGTCGGTCGTTATGAGCCGCATGGGTGATATTGGGTTTGGAGTCTTTGGGCTCATGGATCCTTGTTTGTACAGTACTGAGCTCGAGCAAATTTTCTGATGTTTCATTCATATGTATATTCCCTTGGTATCGCCCTTCAGTGTTGGTCATTATGAGCCGCATGATGCGTAGCGTTTACCTTGCGGAACTTGTGTACCTTATTGGTATTTGTTATTTACCTTTTGGCTTGTTTTGGGGATATTCTTATCCTTTGTTTCTATATGTTGCCGATGATATGAGGCTTGTTCTATATGATTCATCTTTTGTTAGATGATTGTGTTATCTCTTTAGAGATATCTATATGCTTTGTAACCTTGCAGGTTTAATGTTGTTCAGTTTATCTAACTGATTTGTTTAGCTAGACTGACCCGTGTATCTTATACTCGGGTCAGACCGAGATGTTTCAGGTTAGGTGCTTTTGGACTTAGCCTATTTTGCTTCCGCAATGGACTATTCAGCTTGTTCCTTTTTGTCATAGCTTTTTGGTGTAGTCCTATTTTGTAGTAACTCTGATATGTATTCTTTTGACTCGTCTGTATGTGGTGTTTTGCTATACCACTTGATATGTATTATTTTATAACTCGGTTATGTATCTGTATATGTGTATATGATGATTTACTGTTCTGTGATGTATATTACATTTGAGTTATTATATTCTGTTCTGATAGATCCAACCACCTATGGTTTTGTTTTAAGTATTCATTGGGTATGTCGACTGGGTTGGTATGTTTATTGTCGATGTATTCAATAGATAGTTAGAGCAAGGCTATAGATGGTCGCTCCTAACCAGCCTTATTCTCCGTGTTAGTTGACGACATTACCTTGTAGTGTCCTTGGCTAGCGTGGGTATAGAGGTGGGGCGTCACATATAATTTTATATTTGTTATACATTTTTGATATGAGTAATATTTGTTAACTATTGAAGCATGTACATAATTCCTATCTGGAACTCGGTTTTTTATTTTTTATTCAAGTATATCTATATAGCTTTTATATCTGGGTGTGTGTGTGTGTGTATAAATATGAATCTATAAAGTTTCATATAAATCTTTTGTTATATTGATTTTTTATTTTATTTAAATAAATATACATATTTACTGTGTGAGGTGATACTTATTGTAATATACCAGATCTTGCATTTATAAAGCAAGTTATACTAGTTCTGCTATATATATATATGGGTCTATATAAATGTGTATATGAGTTACGTGGTCTGTGTTATAAAATAAAAGTATATACAAAGTATACAAGTACCAGTTTATGTATATTAAATAGTGTGTTTAGTAGTATATGGTACATGTCAGCTGTCTGTTCTGAGGAGAGAAAACTATTATATAGATATAGTTTTATTTTGCGTTTCGATCTATTGTTATATATATTTGTATAAAATGAGTCTGTTGTTATATATATATTTGTATAAAGTTGGTCTTTTGTTTGTTATATTTAAAGTATATTTAGTCTATACATTATTTATACCCGTATCATTTCTTTTGGGTTGCTATTTATATACATACAAGTTTATATATATATATATATATATATATATATATATATATGTTATTTTGGTCTTAGCCGAAAAGAATGTTATGTGTTAGATTTCTATGGTGTATGTTTACTAGTATAGATATAATATACTATAGGATTTACCTAAGCTTATTTTAACAACTTTATATAATTTTGTAATAACCGTAATAGATATTTTTTTTAAGTATAATAAGTATATTTTTTCTTATATAATATCTACGGTTGTTGTATCCGTAAGTTATATTGATTTTTTGTAATTTTGGATTTTATAATTATGTAAGTTTGTAGATACGTTTATATACATTACTTGCATATAAATATATGTGAACTTGTTTCTCAAATATATATAGATACTTTATGGTATTTAATGTTGATTTGAAAATAAATATATATTTTATTTCAAACATATTTAAATTGATTTTTGAAAATTTATATACATGTAATATATCCTGTTTCATTGTTCTCGTGCCATGTGACTGAATTTCTCAATATCAAATCTATCACAGCAAAATCCTAACTTGTCGCTGTTCCACTTGCTTGTTCTATATGCTTATCTTTGACTATTCGCTTCCATTCTTGTGCATCTCTGTAGCCTCAAAAGGTGAGCAATCACTCATGATTACATTCTTATATTTATTAAATTTAATTTCAATTGAAACGACAATTGAAATATGTTGTTGTTAGTTATTTACGTTGCTATGTATATGCTATCTGTCCACCTGTGGCATCTAACACCATTATCTGATATTTATATTGATGATATCTTCCTGTTATATTATTATCATATCTATTTAACTCTGTAAGTTCTCTAGTCGTATAGAATTCACTATGGGTTGAAATGATACATACCCGAATGATCTGTAAAATAGGAGAAAATTGTTACAGGTTGAAATGATAAACCCAAGTGATTTCCTTTGAATTGAATTTGGGATTGCGGGTTGAAATGATATATACCTGTATATATTTAAATTGCGGATTGAAATGATAAATATCTGTATCACTTGACTATAGGATAGAAAATTATATACAAACATCGTTGGTCAATATATACATACATACATACATGTATATATATATATTGAAATGATTTCCAAGGATTTTGAAATTGAATTAATTTAAGAATTATACTCAAATAAGTTTGATTTGAAATTTATTACATTTGGGATTTTAAAGATATGATTTTATAACTTGAATTTGATTAAAAGCGACTTAAATGAATATTTCAATTTTACATAAATTGAAAATGGTATGTTTAGTTTAATTTAAATTTGAAATTTGAAGTTTAATTTAAATGTTTTTTGAATGGTTAAGTAAAGATTTCAAAATAAATTATAGTAAAGTGAATTTGATATATATATATATATATGGAATTATCATACCTAGTTTTGAAATGTTGGATATTTAAGCTTTGAAAATATTGAAATTGAAACGGTTTATTTTGTGGTTCAAATCTGCTTTTCAAATCGACATAATTTGAAATGGTTTATTGAGAAACTAAATTGAATTGAAATTGATGATTTGAGATTGGATTAAATTTGAATTTTGGAGTTCGAGTTGATTTGGAATTGATTTGTGAAATTTGAGACAGGTATTTTATTACATAAAGTATTTTTAAATTATATTTCAAAGTATTTACATATTTTACTTTATAAATTATTTTCATGTAAACTATTTTAATATACTAACTATTTTAATATAAACTACTTTAAATTATAACTATTTTATATAAACTATTTTACTTATAAACTACTTTATTATATATACTATTTTAATGTCTAAACTGTTTAAGTGGTGGAAGTTATGTTTTCAAAGTTATGAATTTCAAAGTATTATGTTTTGAAAGTGTTATAATTTCAAGTGTTTGGTTTCGAAAGGGTTATAACTTTGAAAGTGATATGATTTTGGAAAAGGATGTTTGAAATGGAAATGATATTATATTGATATGGTTTTGAAATGGCAATGATATTTTGGTTTTGAAGTATAAACTATTTTGAAATGACCGCGGTGTGATAATAACGTTGGGTTGTTAAAGAGACAGGGATCAGATATTGTCATACTCTCTGCCAATACTGAAAACCACTTTAACAACTGTGTACGCGGTGGAGATTCCATTATGAAGTAGGATGGTGGCGATGATCCTATACATGAGGTATATACGTGGACCCAACTCCCGTGAGTTGGCATAAGGTGGCTAAAAAAGAAGCAATCGACGGGCCAAGTGAGGTAGCTCCTCCGATCGGACACACTCCTTCGATACTATATTCTGACTTTGTGATTGATTTGGTGGCCACTTTTGATTTTTTGATTTAGGAGTGTAGCTCGAGGGGAGTGGTAGTGGCTGCTATGCGTTACCACCAACCCAAAAGTGCAATTGGTATATCTACTTTGGCATTGCCTCGTTGTGCCGTGTCTCCTATCCTAACGCACTTATACGAGTTTGATTTGTGTCGTACCTATGGAGTATCCTCTGGTAGTCTCCCGATCTGAAGGTATTACAGTACTGTATAGACTATTGGCACTATAAAATAACGTGGAAAATGTAAAGCCTTAACGCTATTTTTAAATAGTATACTTTACTTTAGACATTATTATTATAATAGTGTATATTACTACATAATAGATAGTTCAACAGATCGTTAGAGGATGGTTATCCCAAACATCTTAAAGTTACTTTTATTTCAGTTGTTATTTCACTTGAGTTGGATTTATTGATAAAAGAATGTTAATCTTGACTCGAGTGTTTTGTGTTTTGCTTTACGCTTGGGTCAGACTGAGTGATACATCTTTTTAGACTCACCTTTGGAGTTGGAGCTTCGTTTGGAGATCCATCGACATCTTTTCATCTTGCCGTTATTCAGTTGATTCCAATGATGTGTTCTGATCTTGTATTTGACTATTGTATTTGAAACTTCTATTGTATCTTACTTAACTCTGATATATATATATATATATAGTAGCTTCATTAACTACTATTCATTTTGTTTCTGCTACATATTATTATATTACTCTGTGTCTGTGATTCTGTGATTTATTTACTATATATGTTGAGTTTTGCCACATATAAATTAGCAATATGGTATTTTGAGCAATTCAAATTCGGTATGTGTGGATGCGAATGGCTGAAAATATCAGAATGTTACAGTTGGTATCAGTGCTTTGGTTTTTGGCAAAACTTTGCATATATAGCAAATGTAGTTATAGAATTACTTTTATTCGAGCTTGAATCTCTTCCTCTTTGGTTCGGTTTCCTTTGAATTTTGTAACTCCTCTATTTGTTTTGAAATCCATTCTTGTCTTCCCGTGTCCAAATTCTTCTTGATTCTGGAGCATCCCATAGCTCCATTGAATGATTTATAAAGGGGTGAAACTCCTTTACAACAGTAGCGATTCACCGAAGATTTCTGTATCCTCGGTTTATATGCTGCTATCACTTGATGTGACGAGACGGATTTTGCCCGCTCGAAAATCGACATCCATACTTCAAATCGTATTCGAATGCCATAGATTCGACCGTTCAAATCCGATTCGCCGGAGCTTATAACAATCATTAAGTAAACAACACAGCGGAATAAAAGAATAATACATTGATATACAGCTTTGATACAATATCTGATACAACAGATGATCCAATAGATATCAATATACATCAGAGATATGATACAATAAAACAGCAGCAGAAAAGAAAATAGATAATATCTAGCAGCGAAACAAATAACTCTAAGATAGTCTTCAAAAGAGAACTCCGAGAATTGCAACTCCATTTCCAATAATCAATCCAGCAATAGCTCGAACTCCCCATAAACATGCACCAAGCTAGGCAAGACTGGTGCGATCCAAAGACTGAACTAACTCCAGATAATCCACTATATCTAACTATCTGAAAAACCCAACTCTAGACTGCTCGTGTAGAAAATAATGAGCACCCAGAGTTTAGGAAGGAAAACAATAAACTCCGAGTCAGTCATGTGACTGGTGTGAGAACTCAAAACAGTTTACTTAACTTTAAAATCAAAATAGAGGAATATTTTTAAATTCAATTCGCAATGCTTTTTAAAAATGAGACTACCATAAGGCATCCCGCACACACACACAATGCAAACGCAGAATCGGAGGAGATTTCTCCTTATGATAGTCAAAGATGCTTGATACGCATTTAAAATAACATTTGATATTATTACTAGTGCATAGTGTAGGAAAAATTCATTTCGAAAGTAGAATATAAATCTTAGCCAACATACGACCATTATCGTATGCCTACTATAGCTACCATCCAAACAGTGGTGACCACCATAAGTGAATAGCAGGTTCTACAACTAATACCGTACAAGTTTCGTATTGGGAATTGGATTTCCAACGAATGATCAGGCCAAGGAACTTCCCATTGCCACATGAGAATGCCTCTGGATGGGCATCCCCGAAACCAAACCGGATCTCTACCAACACAAGGCCGGGTTACCCCTAACTGAGTAACAACTGACCGAATATGTCATCCCCCGGTCCTTTGGGACCTTTATCCGAGAGCTCTCTAATCAATTCACACAATCATAACAAAGTGTTTTCAACATGAGTAAGTATCTGGGCTCCATACCATGATACTACCCTTTTCCAGAAGGAAATGCACATATCCTAAAGGGCGCTACCCCTCATAACCTTGCTGCATCTTTCCTGTTTTGACCATTCACGGGGTGTGAGGCTCGACGAATTCACGTCCACAAAAACATACTTTATACAAAAGCCATGCTTTGGGTCAACAAATGATCATAGAAATGATCACAAAGATAGACGATCAACTAAATGATCCTATCATAAATAATCAACACAATGATCATTTCACAGCAACACTCAGTATGTCACATTACCAAATTGGGAATATATCGCTGATAACTTCAACTATATAACCTCTGAGTTCGTACGTCTCAGAGAAGGGTGTTAAGCTAAGAGAATAAATTCTCCGCCACCAACAGAAATATATTTGAAAGAAATCGGCTTTACATCTCAACTTGTAATGTCAGGCATACAATCCATACAAGTCTGTTCCGGGATCGAACAGAACCGAAGGCACTTACAAAGAAGTCCTTGCAATCCGGATATTCACAATCCCGATCGGATTTCCCATCACTTAGGGAGTTTCTATACTGGCGCGACTCGGTGCAGAAACAATCGATAGGTCATCCTATCGCTTTCGCAAATACCCGGTCTTCATCACCGGTCTTCAAATGCTATCCATAATGACGAATCATATATTCGGAATGGGTTATACGACCCAAAGGTCCTTTCCCGGCTAACCCGAATAGTGAGCACGATATTTCAAAAACAAATGGATAATGGGATTTCAATTAAGTCACAACTTAATAATTCAAAACTTTATTTCAAATGGTTTAATCCAATTACCATTTCAATCTTTAAACAAAAAGATTCATTTTCACAACCTTTAACGGTTTAAACAATTTTCACATTTTAATCTTTTAAACAAAAGATTCATTCACAGATTTTCCCAATCAATTTTCATTTCAATTTGATTAACTCGTTAAGTCTTTAAATCAAAGATTTAACTTATAGGCTTCAAAAAAATTTCATTTCAATTTGATTTAACCAAATCATCAATTTAAATCTGTTAAAAATAAACAGATTTAATTCATAGCTTTCAAAAAGAATTTATTCATAACTTAGGAAAATCATTTCTCTATTCAATCTTGAAATTCCCCTAATTAACTGGAATCTCAGTTCTTATCTAAAAGTGTTTATCATTTGAAAACAACAGTTTTCATTTTGGAAATCTGATTCATTTATACGAGTTGAAATCCTTGGGTTAAATTCAAATTCCCAAAAATAATGCTTAAAAGTGGTTTAATCCCTATATAACCAATATAACATCTTTAATCCCTAATTTCAAATCATAGAATTCAATTTCAAGTATTGAATTTAAATTTAAATTAAATTATTTAAATTCCAAAACTTAATCAAGTAATTTAAAAATAATAAATTTTATTTTGAAATTCCATTCCAATAGCTTTTCACATTTATTCTGGTTCCATTTCCAAAACATTTGAATTTAAAAATTCAAATTTAAACTATTTAAAATCTGTGACTTAACCGATTTCCTCGTGAAATCCATCATTGTGTGTGTATGGTGTGGTCCAGGGGTTTTAACACACAATAGTGCAACAACATTCAATCATCACAGATTAACAGATAATATACAGATGCATCATCCATAAATGAGTAAATTTTACATACCACAAACTACAGAACAAAATATCACAGATCAGATAGGACAGTCAATTCAAGGCATCTCATACAATACAATCATTCATAAGTAAGGTCAAACATTTGATAATCGTTCATAAACAGGATTAATAAATCGTTTAATCCAAATTTATACAAGCTATTTCAAATTTAATTAATTACTTATGAATTCATTATCCAATTCTGATTTATTAAATCCAAATCATTTGATATAAATTAATTTATCAAACCCTTTTATCAATTTTTTCTCAATTAATCATATTAATTTAGTTAACCTTTTGAACTAATTACCTAATTTATTAACCATATTAATTAGTTGTTCTTTAGAGTAATCACCCTTTAATTACTTTAATAAATTATCCACTTCATTAATTAATTACAAATCAATTAATCTATTTTAATTATCTTAATAATTAATGAATTACATATCATAAATTCAAACTTTCATTAAGATAAAAATTCTCTCATTTATACATTTGAAAACATTCATTTAAATTTTACCTAGTAAAACAACAATTGATTACAAAAGAAATTTTAAAGAGTTGAAAAATCAATTTTCTCTTTAACTTAAACATTTTTAACTTATTGCCACACTTAAGTATAGAATTAAAATAAATTTCCAAAACCTTAAAATCTGATTCAAAATTAGTTCCAAGTTAAATACTTTTTTTTTTCTTGTTTAAATTTACATTTACACATTACAGATTTATTTTATATTCAAATTTCTTCAATCACTTAGTTAGTTGTTAGTAATTTAAACAAATTGAATTCTAAACTTCATCTATATTCAAACTAATTTTTTTTTTCAAACCTTGAATTATATTTATATTTTGATTTACCACTCAGTAAAAACTTGATTTAAAATTTAATTTGGTTTTCAAATTTCCCCCAAAAAAAAAACCAAGACAGTTCAGGTTCAAAACCTGGAACAAGATTTGACCCGAGCCTAGACTCGATTTGCTTCGAGTTAAAATTCGAAACGCACGTGTATTTCCCGAGTCTCTCCCCTGTCTTCACGCAACCCCTTTCTTCCTCCTTTTCACCTTACTCTCATCACTTTTTCCAGGCAAAGCAACCGTGCACGCGAACGCACGTATACGTGCACACCCACGTTGATCATCGCTGATCGACCTTGAGACCACCGGAGCACCATCGTTGATCACAGAAACCCAATCGAACAATCAAAGACCCAAAATCGCTGCTCAATCGAAATCGAGCTAATGCGCACAACCTGGAACCCAAACCTAGAAAAACAAAATCACTTCTCTCTCCCTACGTCGATCACCAGAGACGGCGTAACTCCGGCCAAACACTCGTCGTTAACCCCTCTACCACTCCCCAAGTCCCCGTAGCACTCGATGCCGTGATGACGTCGCGTCAACCTTCTTTGCTCCCCTGTCTAAAATAAACATTTAAACCCTAAAATCACATCGTCAGCCTATTCTAGCGAATTAAAAAATTATTGGGTATTTTTCTGATGATCAACAACATCTAAGCATGCTTCGACTTCGATCTCGAGAATTTACAACACCTCGATCACCAGATTTTCCCCCAAAACCATATCTCGTTCATCTCGCAACTGCTCTTTTATCTTAGCCCTAAAAATCATGATGTTTGTTTTAAAAATCAAGTTTAAGTAAGAGAATTCAGTTCATATGCTTGAAATTGTGAATTAAAACATTTGTATCTCAACATATTTCAAGCTTGCTCAGTATTCTTGCTTTCCAGAGCTATTAACCTGTGTGTTCTTCTTTAATAATTTTTTTTTATCTTTAATTTATGATATAACAAACGATTTTTTTGTTTGAAACTTAAGCCCAAACAATACATAGAACGAGGGTAAATAATTTATTTTCTTAAATAAGAATTTTGAGTTTTAAAACCACAACACAGAGAACCTGTACAACAATAGCCTGTAAAAATACTTCCAGCTTTTAAATTTGTCCAGAGAAACCATATATATATATACACAACTTATTCAAAAATATATATATATATATATCCAACATATTTATACCTTTAAGTTTTTATGAAAAATATGCTACTCACTTGTTAAAGAAGATGAACAGAGCTCATCATTCATGTTGGCACAGGCTTGAGATTTTATTTGCTGAAGCTTCCCTCTTTGATTCTCTGATTGGTATTGTTGTTTTGTTTTTGTTCAAGTGGTTTCTCATTTCAGTTTTACTCAGCTTTTGTAAGTGAACTAACTGATATGAATTTTGTTTAAAGTATGGAAAGAAGCTACTAGTTGATATCACTTTGTACAGGTGATAGAATAGTGTTTGTACAATACTAGGCATGCTTGCATTATAATGTTTTATTTGTACAAGGTGAAATATTATTTTATAGTGTTTGTTCATTTGCAGATCTCGACTGAAAGATCTTGCACATGCTAGAGGTAATATCTTGTTGTACTTTATGTTTCCTACTTACTTAAATTTGTAAGCTACTCTCATACTTTCCTTACTTTACATGTTACTTACAGGCTACATATTTACAATTGTCTTCTTGCTTACATTTTGTTGGCTACAACTTTATTTATGATCTTATACTTACTTTCTATTTGCCTGCATACACATGTTTTACTGTCTTCTTGTATACTATTGTTAATACTACACTTCATATATTGGTTATAAATTAGCACTTTATAATGTAAATAAGTTTCTATTTTAATTATGCTGTTGATATTTTATACTTTGTTTATACTTGCCTATATTCTTTTTTTTTTAGCTCGGCTGATGATACCCTTGCTTGGTTGCTGGTAGATGATGTTGTCTTGGGCTTGAGATGAAAGCATTTATTACTTTTCTTTGTACTTCTTTACTTCAGCCTGCATATTTATGTATTTGTTTTGTTATTGGTTAAACTTTAACTTATATATGTACAAATATATTTTATTTTGTTTTCTTTCTTTTGTTTTATATTTTGAAATGTACATGAGTTCTAAAATGTTAGTTTTTAGTTAATATGTTTACTTATATTTTACATAATTTTATAAATATGTTGCTTGCCTTCATATTTTATATTTTATCTCCTATATATGTATTTCTATTCCAATTCCTTTTATTTGTTTTGTTTTCTTTTATTTATTTTATCTCTATTTATCACTCAAATATTTATTTTACTTTTATTTTTAGTTTAAATATTTATCATAAATTTTACTTTAAAAATTATTGTTTTATATTTCTCTATATACACATATATTTTATATAACTCAAATTATCATCATTTATAAATTTTTAAATCAATTTATCTATTTATTTTTATACTTGTGTCCAAAGTATATTATTTACTTTTCAAAATCATTTATATAAGAATTTATTTAAAATCCAACATATACATACATATTCACATATATACAAAATTTCAAATCCATATGACTATATATATATTTTCTATTTGAATCGAGGAAACTCGCTTCCATTTATATTTAATTTTATAATCTTTATTCAAAATTTCTTTTAATTATCAATTTAAATTAAATTAAAATCTAGGGTCGTTACAGACTTCCCCCTTAAAAGAATTTCGTCCTCGAAATTCGCAGGCACGAAAACAACACAGAGATAGATAGGTTTGATCTCCTATAATTTCTCAAACTTAAGATATGAATTCCAAACTCGGGTCGAAATATCTTAAAATACATACCAATTTGTCCCTCTTTGGACTTTGGTATTCACAAGAAATTACAATAGAATTTAAAATTTGGCTTTAAACGAAATCATTTTATTAATACAATTCTAATCATTCTTCATATTCTATTAATCAATTTTAACTCAATTTTTAAAATTTCCAATTTAATTTAAATTCTCTATCTCAATTTTCCAATTTATATTCATTAAGGTTTAAAATCAAAAACCGATAAGAAACCGATGAAGATACGAATTAAAAAATTTCTACAACGATTCGTAGGGCCATCATCACACCGAAATTTCTTTCTGGAGCTATCACGAAGAAATCAAAAGAATTTGGAAACGAATCAAAGGAATTTGATAAGAAAGATTGTTTTCACTGTTGTTACAGAGTTTTGACTAATTATAGTCGTATTTCCCTGTCCCCTATCTCGTTTTCTTCTTGCGCTCATACTTACTATTAGCAGATAGTAAGAGAATTTACTGAGGCATTCGAACAGATACCTTAGGGATTACTCATTCTAGGGATACTTCACCCTATCTCTAATGAGCTACTTAATGTGTTACACTCCTGAGCTAAAGTTTCACCTTAGCTCTGATACCAAATGTGACGAGACGGATTTTGCCCGCTCGAAAATCGACATCCATACTTCAAATCGTATTCGAATGCCATAGATTCGACCGTTCAAATCCGATTCGCCGGAGCTTATAACAATCATTAAGTAAACAACACAGCGAAATAAAAGAATAATACATTGATATACAGCTTTGATACAATATCTGATACAACGGATGATCCAATAGATATCAATATACATCAGAGATATGATACTATAAAACAGCAGCAGAAAAGAAAATAGATAATATCTAGCAGCGAAACAAATAACTCTAAGATAGTCTTCAAAAGAGAACTCCGAGAACTGCAACTCCATTTCCAATAATCAATCCAGCAATAGCTCGAACTCCCCATAAACATGCACCAAGCTAGGCAAGACTGGTGCGATCCAAAGACTGAACTAACTCCAGATAATCCACTATATCTAACTATCTGAAAAACCCAACTCTAGACTGCTCGTGTAGAAAATAATGAGCACCCAAAGTTTAGGAAGGAAAACAATAAACTCCGAGTCAGTCATGTGACTGGTGTGAGAACTCAAAACAGTTTACTTAACTTTAAAATCAAAATAGAGGAATATTTTTAAATTCAATTCGCAATGCTTTTTAAAAATGAGACTACCATAAGGCCTCCCGCACACACACACAATGCAAACGCAGAATCGGAGGAGATTTCTCCTTATGATAGTCAAAGATGCTTGATACGCATTTAAAATAACATTTGATATTATTACTAGTGCATAGTGTAGGAAAAATTCATTTCGAAAGTAGAATATAAATCTTAGCCAACATACGACCATTATCGTATGCCTACTATAGCTACCATCCAAACAGTGGTGACCACCATAAGTGAATAGCAGGTTCTACAACTAATACCGTACAAGTTTCGTATTGGGAATTGGATTTCCAACGAATGATCAGGCCAAGGAACTTCCCATTGCCACATGAGAATGCCTCTGGATGGACATCCCCGAGAACCAAACCGGATCTCTACCAACACAAGGCCGGGTTACCCCTAACTGAGTAACAACTGACCGAATATGTCATCCCCCGGTCCTTTGGGACCTTTATCCGAGAGCTCTCTAATCAATTCACACAATCATAACAAAGTGTTTTCAACATGAGTAAGTATCTGGGCTCCATACCATGATACTACCCTTTTCCAGAAGGAAATGCACATATCCTAAAGGGCGCTACCCCTCATAACCTTGCTGCATCTTTCATGTTTTGACCATTCACGGGGTGTGAGGCTCGACGAAGTCACGTCCATAAAAACATACTTTATACAAAAGCCATGCTTTGGGTCAACAAATGATCATAGAAATGATCACAAAGATAGACGATCAAATAAATGATCCTATCATAAATAATCAACACAATGATCATTTCACAGCAACACTCAGTATGTCACATTACCAAATTGGGAATATATCGCTGATAACTTCAACTATATAACCTCTGAGTTCGTACGTCTCAGAGAAGGGTGTTAAGCTAAGAGAATAAATTCTCCGCCACCAACAGAAATATATTTGAAAGAAATCGGCTTTACATCTCAACTTGTAATGTCAGGCATACAATCCATACAAGTCTGTTCCGGGATCGAACAGAACCGAAGGCACTTACAAAGAAGTCCTTGCAATCCGGATATTCACAATCCCGATCGGATTTCCCATCACTTAGGGAGTTTCTATACCAGCGCGACTCGGTGCAGAAACAATCGATAGGTCATCCTATCGCTTTCGCAAATACCCGGTCTTCATCACCGGTCTTCAAATGCTATCCATAACGACGAATCATATATTCGGAATGGGTTATACGATCCAAAGGTCCTTTCCCGGCTAACCCGAATAGTGAGCACGATATTTCAAAAACAAATGGATAATGGGATTTCAATTAAGTCACAACTTAATAATTCAAAACTTTATTTCAAATGGTTTAATCCAATTACCATTTCAATCTTTAAACAAAAAGATTCGTTTTCACAACCTTTAACGGTTTAAACAATTTTCACATTTTAATCTTTTAAACAAAAGATTCATTCACAGATTTTCCCAATCAATTTTCATTTCAATTTGATTAACTCGTTAAGTCTTTAAATCAAAGATTTAACTTATAGCCTTCAAAACAATTTCATTTCAATTTGATTTAACCAAATCATCAATTTAAATCTGTTAAAAATAAACAGATTTAATTCATAGCTTTCAAAAAGAATTTATTCATAACTTAGGAAAATCATTTCTCTATTCAATCTTGAAATTCCCCTAATTAACTGGAATCTCAGTTCTTATCTAAAAGTGTTTATCATTTGAAAACAACAGTTTTCATTTTGGAAATCTGATTCATTTATACGAGTTGAAATCCTTGGGTTAAATTCAAATTCCCAAAAATAATGCTTAAAAGTGGTTTAATCCCTATATAACCAATATAACATCTTTAATCCCTAATTTCAAATCATAGAATTCAATTTCAAGTATTGAATTTAAATTTAAATTAAATTATTTAAATTCCAAAACTTAATCAAGTAATTTAAAAATAATAAATTTTATTTTGAAATTCCATTCCAAAAGCTTTTCACATTTATTCTGGTTCCATTTCCAAAACATTTGAATTTAAAAATTCAAATTTAAACTATTTAAAATCTGTGACTTAACCGATTTCCTCGTGAAATCCATCATTGTGTGTGTATGGTGTGGTCCAGGGGTTTTAACACACAATAGTGCAACAACATTCAATCATCACAGATTAACAGATAATATACAGATGCATCATCCATAAATGAGTAAATTTTACATACCACAAACTACAGAACAAAATATCACAGATCAGATAGGACAGTCAATTCAAGGCATCTCATACAATACAATCATTCATAAGTAAGGTCAAACATTTGATAATCGTTCATAAACAGGATTAATAAATCGTTTAATCCAAATTTATACAAGCTATTTCAAATTTAATTAATTGCTTATGAATTCATTATCCAATTCTGATTTATTAAATCCAAATCATTTGATATAAATTAATTTATCAAACCCTTTTATCAATTTTTTCTCAATTAATCATATTAATTTAGTTAACCTTTTGAACTAATTACCTAATTTATTAACCATATTAATTAGTTGTTCTTTAGAGTAATCACCCTTTAATTACTTTAATAAATTATCCACTTCATTAATTAATTACAAATCAATTAATCTATTTTAATTATCTTAATAATTAATGAATTACATATCATAAATTCAAACTTTCATTAAGATAAAATTCTCTCATTTATACATTTGAAAACATTCATTTAAATTTTACCTAGTAAAACAACAATTGATTACAAAAGAAATTTTAAAGAGTTGAAAAATCAATTTTCTCTTTAACTTAAACATTTTTAACTTATTGCCACACTTAAGTATAGAATTAAAATAAATTTCCAAAACCTTAAAATCTGATTCAAAATTAGTTCCAAGTTAAATACTTTTTTTTTCTTGTTTAAATTTTCATTTACACATTACAGATTTATTTTATATTCAAATTTCTTCAATCACTTAGTTAGTTTTTAGTTATTTAAACAAATTGAATTATAAACTTCATCTATATTCAAACTAAATTTTTTTTTTCAAACCTTGAATTATATTTATATTTTGATTTACCACTCAGTAAAAACTTGATTTAAAATTTAATTTGGTTTTCAAATTTCCCAAAAAAAAAAACCAAGACAGTTCAGGTTCAAAACCTGAAACAAGATTTGACCCGAGCCTAGACTCGATTTGCTTCGAGTTAAAATTCGAAACGCACGTGTATTTCCCGAGTCTCTCCCCTGTCTTCACGCAACCCCTTTCTTCCTCCTTTTCACCTTACTCTCATCACTTTTTCCAGGCAAAGCAACCGTGCACGCGAACGCACGTATACGTGCACACCCACGTTGATCATCGCTGATCGACCTTGAGACCACCGGAGCACCATCGTTGATCACAGAAACCCAATCGAACAATCAAAGACCCAAAATCGCTGCTCAATCGAAATCGAGCTAATGCGCACAACCTGGAACCCAAACCCAGAAAAACAAAATCACTTCTCTCTCCCTACGTCGATCACCAGAGACGGCGTAACTCCGGCCAAACACTCGTCGTTAACCCCTCTACCACTCCCCAAGTCCCCGTAGCACTCGATGTCGTGATGACGTCGCGTCAACCTTCTTTGCTCCCCTGTCTAAAATAAACATTTAAACCCTAAAATCACATCGTCAGCCTATTCTAGCGAATTAAAAAATTATTGGGTATTTTTCTGATGATCAACAACATCTAAGCATGCTTCGACTTCGATCTCGAGAATTTACAACACCTCGATCACCAGATTTCCCCCCAAAACCATATCTCGTTCATCTCGCAACTGCTCTTTTATCTTAGCCCTAAAAATCATGATGTTTGTTTTAAAAATCAAGTTTAAGTAAGAGAATTCAGTTCATATGCTTGAAATTGTGAATTAAAACATTTGTATCTCAACATATTTCAAGCTTGCTCAGTATTCTTGCTTTCCAGAGCAATTAACCTGTGTGTTCTTCTTTAATAATTTTTTTTTTAATCTTTAATTTATGATATAACAAACGATTTTTTTGTTTGAAACTTAAGCCCAAACAATACATAGAACGAGGGTAAATAATTTATTTTCTTAAATAAGAATTTTGAGTTTTAAAACCACAACACAGAGAACCTGTACAACAATAGCCTGTAAAAATACTTCCAGCTTTTAAATTTGTCCAGAGAAACCATATATATATATACACAACTTATTCAAAAATATATATATATATATATCCAACATATTTATACCTTTAAGTTTTTATGAAAAATATGCTACTCACTTGTTAAAGAAGATGAACAGAGCTCATCATTCATGTTGGCACAGGCTTGAGATTTTATTTGCTGAAGCTTCCCTCTTTGATTCTCTGATTGGTATTGTTGTTTTGTTTTTGTTCAAGTGGTTTCTCATTTCAGTTTTACTCAGCTTTTGTAAGTGAACTAACTGATATGAATTTTGTTTAAAGTATGGAAAGAAGCTACTAGTTGATATCACTTTGTACAGGTGATAGAATAGTGTTTGTACAATACTAGGCATGCTTGCATTATAATGTTTTATTTGTACAAGGTGAAATATTATTTTATAGTGTTTGTTCATTTGCAGATCTCGACTGAAAGATCTTGCACATGCTAGAGGTAATATCTTGTTGTACTTTATGTTTCCTACTTACTTAAATTTGCAAGCTACTCTCATACTTTCCTTACTTTACATGCTACTTACAGGCTACATATTTACAATTGTCTTCTTGCTTACATTTTGTTGGCTACAACTTTATTTATGATCTTATACTTACTTTCTATTTGCCTGCATACACATGTTTTACTGTCTTCTTGTATACTATTGTTAATACTACACTTCATATATTGGTTATAAATTAGCACTTTATAATGTAAATAAGTTTCTATTTTAATTATGCTGTTGATATTTTATACTTTGTTTATACTTGCCTATATTCTTTTTTTTTTAGCTCGGCTGATGATACCCTTGCTTGGTGGCGGGTAGATGATGTTGTCTTGGGCTTGAGATGAAAGCATTTATTACTTTTCTTTGTACTTCTTTACTTCAGCCTGCATATTTATGTATTTGTTTTGTTATTGGTTAAACTTTAACTTATATATGTACAAATATATTTTATTTTGTTTTCTTTCTTTTGTTTTATATTTTGAAATGTACATGAGTTCTAAAATGTTAGTTTTTAGTTAATATGTTTACTTATATTTTACATAATTTTATAAATATGTTGCTTGCCTTCATATTTTATATTTTATCTCCTATATATGTATTTCTATTCCAATTCCTTTTATTTGTTTTGTTTTCTTTTATTTATTTTATCTCTATTTATCACTCAAATATTTATTTTACTTTTATTTTTAGTTTAAATATTTATCATAAATTTTACTTTAAAAATTATTGTTTTATATTTCTCTATATACACATATATTTTATATAACTCAAATTATCATCATTTATAAATTTTTAAATCAATTTATCTATTTATTTTTATACTTGTGTCCAAAGTATATTATTTACTTTTCAAAATCATTTATATAAGAATTTATTTAAAATCCAACATATACATACATATTCACATATATACAAAATTTCAAATCCATATGACTATATATATATTTTCTATTTGAATCGAGGAAACTCGCTTCCATTTATATTTAATTTTATAATCTTTATTCAAAATTTCTTTTAATTATCAATTTAAATTAAATTAAAATCTAGGGTCGTTACACTTGATATACCCTAATGTTCTCTAGTAGATGACTAGGGTAAATTCTCTTGCAATCTAATGTCAATTTGCCTCTGGATTCTGCATCGATCTTATTCTTGAATTCACGGTTGACCCGGTTAAGGTTGCCCGTGATTTATATAAGTCTATCCATCCCCTCTCCTTTGTAGTAATCATCTTATCTTCATTTTGAACCTATCTTCTGGTTAGAATTTTTCTTTGATTAGTATTTGAACCCTATCTTTGTTTTGAAATCCATCCTTGAATAATCGAGTGAGGGAGTGTTTTTGTATTAATATTAAAATGTTTTATATATTGTGTTGTTTGAGTTGTTGATGTTGGTTTGGATTTTCGATCGATTCATCTGATCAACGCTATCGATAGGAATTCCAAAACACTTTAACAGAGCAAACTGACACAATATTGTTTTCAAATTTGGTAAATGGAATAAATTTAGTATACTATATATTATATATAAGAAAATTTCTGAAATCAAATTGTTAACTAATTTGTAGGAACTACCTGTAATAACGAACTTGCAAAATTGGATAAATAATATAAACCATGTTTGAAATTTAAACAGATTAAATTAAGAATTTGAGAATTAAATTTCGATGATTCCAAAATTAAGTATTAAAGTTTAAAGGGCATATTATTTAAAATTATTTTCAAATTGTAATTATTTCCAAAGAATTTGAAATCAGTGCTCTTTTCTTTTGTCGTTGGAAAATAATTTTGGTGATGACTGCAGCATCATCGACATTCATTTTCGAGTTTCAGAGTGGAGAGACCATTCTGTAGCTTTGCTACACTCTGTTTTAAAAAAAATGGATTTTAATTCTGAAGTATGACTTGATATATGTATATATTATATATAGGTATATGTTTTTAAATTTGATTTGATATATTTATAAATTGATTTGATATATATGGCATATATGTATATTTATCTTTAAATGGATTGAAGTGAATCAGAAATTTTATTTTTAAATTTATTTAAATGGATGTTTTCAATTATTAAAATGAAGTTATATTTCGAATAAATATTTAAAACTTGAAATAATTGAATTGGAAAATTTTACTTATATTATACTCAATTACTTTCCAATATATAACTAACCTAAATCATTCAAAAGTTGAATTTGTAATTGAATAATTTACAATGTATAATGATGTTAAAAGAAATTATAAATAAAATTTGAGTGGTTGTAATAAATGTTATACACTTAAATTTTAATTATAAAATGTTAATAGAGGAAAATAGAATAATAAGTTAATTGAATAATAAATGAGATAAATAAAATAAATTTTGTTTTGAAGGAATTAGTAAATTGAAATTAAATCATCTGATTGGAATACCTTGAATTTAAAATAAATTATTGAATATTAATTAATTTAAACTGAAATTTATATGGTTTAAATAAATTATTTTATTTGGGTTTTCAAATCTATTTTCTTTCTAGTTGTTTCTATTCTCCTACCTCCTTCGTTTTTGGAGATGAAAAGTTTTGAGTGGGGGAGAGTGTAACGACCCATAAATTTTTGTGGTTTAATTAATTGAATTTTTATGAAATTTGAAATCATAATATTTTGAAATAAAAATTTACTATTTGGAATACGTCTATTTGAACATAGAAAATGGTAAATTTTCATCTGATAATATGAAAGTAAATTTTCCTGTGTAATTTAATTTCAATTCAAATCGATTAAAATTTGATGATAATAAAATGTTTTCCAAACCTGAATATTTTTCTACAAAAAATTTGTAAATCATCTTCTGAGTGAGACATCATCTTTCGTTTTCCTAAATTTTGACTGTTATTGCTCCTTTTATCTTATTTTCGACAAATTATCAACATTTTCGGTACTGATTATCGACTTTTGATAGGATGATCATACCACTGATATCTATATATCGTTTTGGTCGTCTCGTTCTGCTGATCTTTGTGGTATATTCACTTATGTATTTTAGCATTTGGCACACCACGAAATCAGTACAACGATCTATGTATCGGGTTCGTATTCGGGATTTTGGTATCAATAGTATAATTCCTATAGTCATTGAAATTACTTTTTTCTCGAATTCAACGAATTGGTTTTTGATATTCTCTCTAAATTCTATTTTTATGCTGGTTCAATTTATTTTAGTTCGTCTGCCATCTGTTCTACCTTTTCATTTGTACTGCCTTTAAAAAAAAAGAATGGAAGCATGCAATTACCAGACCCAGGCCAAGCCTTCATCACCCATCCACGTTTTGCCTCAGCTTCTCGCGCACTCATCTTCCCTTCTCTCTCTCCCTGGTTGTGCCACCACATAGCCGAACTCACCCTCCTACCTGCACCAAGCATGCTCCATGCCTCCCTAACCGATGCCTGACGCCATAATCGAAGCCGCGAGCCCGACCTGAGCACAACCACCTCACCTTGAAAAAAATGATGGCTCCACCTCTCCGGCCAACACAGCCTCTACCTCCACACATTGAAGCCGTCCCCTTCATCTCCTCCGTCTGCCCGGCCAAGCACCTCCTCTACCGACTAACTACATCCCACGCTCCTTCCTCACCTAGCTAGCAGCCATCATTGATGAACGCGTGTATACGTATACGTATAAACTCTAGGTAACTATTGTTTTACATATTGATTTCGCTGTATATTTTCGGCCGTATAAAACTCTATTGATAAACATATGTTTATATGTGTCAGTTTAAAGTATATGGTGTATATGTATATTGAAATTTATGTATGATTTATGTATATATTTTAATATGTGTTAATTTATATATATTGTTATGTAAGCCATATATATACATATACATATACATACATACATATATATATATATATGCTTGTTTATGTATATAAGTCAAGTAAAGTTATATATAATATGTACATAGTCTATTTGGTATACGTAAATTTTACTTAATGATTTATTTTTGGGCGTTCCTAGATCTAAGCATATTTATTTTGTCTAGCTGCTTATATATAATTCTATATGTGTTATACATTTTTTATATGAGTAATATTTGTTAACTATTGAAGCATGTACATAATTCCTATCTGGAACTTGATTTATTATTTTTCTTCTTCAAGTATATCTACATAGCTTATATATTTGGGTATATATATAAATATGAATCTATAAAGTTTCATATAATCTTTTGTTGTATTGATTTTTTATTTTATTTAAATAAATATACATATTTGCTGTGTGAGGTGATACTTGTTGTAATATACCAGATCTTGCATTTATAAAGCAAGTTATACTAGTTATGCTATATGTATACGGGTCTATATAAATGTGTATATGAGTTGCGTGGTCTGTGTTATAAAATAAAATTATATACAAAGAATAGTTACTAGTTTATGTAAATTAAATAGTAGGTTTAATAGTATATGGTACATGTCAGTTATTTGTTCTAAGGAGAGAAAACTATTATATAGATATAGTTATATTTTGCGTTTCGATCTATTGTTATATATATTTGTATAAAATGAGTCTGTTGTTATATATATTTGTATAAAGTTAGTCTTTTGTTTGTTATATTTAAAGTATATTGATAAAAGAATGTTAATCTTGACTCAAGTGTTTTGTGTTTTGCTTTACGCTTGGGTCAGACTGAGTGATACATCTTTTTAGACTCACCTTTGGAGTTGGAGCTTCGTTTGGAAATCCATCGACATCTTTTCATCTTGCCGTTATTCAGTTGATTCCAATGATGTGTTCTGATCTTGTATTTGACTATTGTATTTGAAACTTCTATTGTATCTTACTTAACTCTGATATATATAGTAGCTTCATGAACTACTATTCATTTTGTTTCTGCTACATATTATTATATTACTCTGTGTCTGTGATTCTGTGATTTATTTACTGTATATGCTGAGTTTTGCTAAATATAAATTAGCAATATGGTATTTTGAGCAATTCAAATTCGGCATGTGTGGATGCGAATGGTTGAAAATATCAGAATGTTACAGTTGGTATCAGTGCTTTGGTTTTTGGCAAAACTTTGCATATATAGCAAATGTAGTTATAGAATTACTTTTATTCGAGCTTGAATCTCTTCCTCTTTGGTTCGGTTTCCTTTGAATTTTGTAACTCCTCTATTTGTTTTGAAATCCATTCTTGTCTTCCCGTATCCAAATTCTTCTTGATTCTGGAGTATCCCATAGCTCCATTGAATGATTTATAAAGGGGTAAAACTCCTTTACAACAGTAGCGATTCACCGAAGATTTCTGTATCCTCGGTTTATATGCTGCTATCTCTTGATACACCCTAATGTTCTCTAGTAGATCACTAGGGTAGATTCTCTTGCAATCTAATGTCAATTTGCCTCTGGATTCTGCATCGATCTTATTCTTGAATTCACGGTTGACCCGGTTAAGGTTGCCCGTGATTTATATAAGTCTATCCATCCCCTCTCCTTTGTAGTAATCATCTTATCTTCATTTTGAACCTATCTTCTGGTTAGAATTTTTCTTTGATTAGTATTTGAACCCTATATTTGTTTTGAAATCCATCCTTGAATAATCGAGTGAGGGAGTGTTTTTGTATTAATATTAAAATGTTTTATATATTGTGTTGTTTGAGTTGTTGATGTTGGTTTGGATTTTCGATTGATTCATCTGATCAACGCTATCGATAGGAATTCCAAAACACTTTAACAGAGTAAACTGACACAATATTGTTTTCAAATTTGGTAAATGGAATAAATTTAGTATACTATATATTATATATAAGAAAATTTCTGAAATCAAATTGTTAACTAATTTGTAGGAACTACCTGTAATAACGAACTTGCAAAATTGGATAAATAATATAAACCATGTTTGAAATTTAAATAGATTAAATTAAGAATTTGGGAATCAAATTTCGATGATTCCAAAATTAAGTATTAAAGTTTAAAGGGCATATTATTTAAAATTATTTTCAAATTGAAATTATTTCCAAAGAATTTGAAATCATTGCTCTTTCCTTTTGTCGTTGGAAAATAATTTTGGTGATGACTGCAGCATCATCGACATTCATTTTCGATTTTCAGAGTGGAGAGACCATTCTGTAGCTTAGCTACACTCTGTTTTAAAAAAATGGATTTTAATTCTGAAGTATGACTTGATATATATATATTATATATAGGTATATGTTTTTAAATTTGATTTGATATATTTATAAATTGATTTGATATATATAGCATATATGTATATTTATCTTTAAATGGATTGAAGTGAATCAGAAATTTTATTCTTAAATTTATTTAAATGGATGTTTTCAATTATTAAAATGAAGTTATATTTCGAATAAATATTTAAAACTTGAAATAATTGAATTGGAAAATTTTACTTATATTATACTTAATTACTTTCCAATATATAACTAACCTAAATCATTCAAAAGTTGAATTTGTAATTGAATAATTTACAATGTACAATGACGTTAAAAGAAATTATAAATAAAATTTGAGTGGTTGTAGTTGTAGCGACCCGTGTAAATTCGATGTTTAAAATGAATTAAATTAATAGGATTTTATTTTAAATTTAGAAAGAAATAAAAATCTTATTAATTTATATGAAAGCAAATATTGAAATTTGATGTATCAAGGGTAATTAAAATTTACAAATTAAATTATATATTGCAATTAACAGTAATAGTGGAAATTGTTGCAAGTATTGAATTTGTCAATGGAATAAAATATTGATTTATGGTAATTGAATATAAACAGAGGTAGTAAAGTAATGCAAGAAAATAAATAATGTAATTAGTACAATCCCTTTTATTTGTAAACTATTGTAAGGTGTTAATTAATTGAAATATGAAAATTTGGAAATAGATTCAAAATTTATGTTAGATAAATGAATTGCAATAATTTAAGTTAGTAATTAATAGGTTAAAGGGAATATCAATTTATTCATAAAGTGAATATAAGTGAATGTAAAAAAAAAATAGGAAACGCTAATTATTCATAAGTGATGGTTGATGATATAAACGTTACTAATTATTAAAGTAGTAACGTAAGATGTAAATGTATTTTCAACGGAAATGTAACCTTATTTCTAGGTAGAAATTGCAGGTAGATTTATGAAATGGAGTTTATGCGATAAATAGAATTGAATGTTTCGTTAGTATGAGTTTAAGGGAATATGGGGTAAATTGATTAAATCAATAAAAGACAATAAATGCAACGATGATGGGTTAGCAATAAAAGTGAATAGGGAAATGATTGTTATAGTAAAAATGGAA
Organism: Allium cepa; assembly: GCA_030765085.1. NCBI lineage: Eukaryota > Viridiplantae > Streptophyta > Magnoliopsida > Asparagales > Amaryllidaceae > Allium > Allium cepa. The sequence goes on along the minus strand of CM060937.1, from coordinate 250,804,342 downwards.
TTCCAACTTGTTGGAATGGAGTAAATACACTTAGTAATAAATTTAGGATAGGAAACGAAATGGAAATATTGAATTAGTTAATTCATATATATATAGAATGGCGATTATTGGATTGTAAATAATAAACTTATTAATGTTGATCAAGAGTTGTGACCACAAGTTATTATGAGTGATACATATATATTTAATTCAATTCAATTGATTTGGAAATCATTGCAATAAATAAAAATTAAATGTTACATTGAATAAGTTAAGGTAATAAAGGGATAATAACGTAAATGTTCTTCATAGATATGATAATTTGAATCTATTGAAATTTATGGAATTTGAATATAACATTTTACGTTAATTGGAGATAAAGATGGAAATAGGTAATAATTGCATTAATTTGTAAGTAGAAATAAATCGTTAATGAGAACAAGTATTTAAGATTTACCACCTATTTAGTATATTAAGTTATAACGGAAAAACCAATCGCAATAATTAAAAATATATTTATTTCATTAATGATAATGACGTAATATTTGAAATATTAAATAGGATGTAATTCAAATGTATTTAACAATAGAAATGTGAAATTTGGGGAATAGATTCAAAGTTATAAATGAGTTGTTAAAATAATACATAATAAGTGCAAATTGAATGAATCAATGGGAGCATAGATTTAAGTTTAGAAAACGATATTTTAGTTTAATTAAAGTATTGCAAAATAAATGAAATTAACGTTTAAATATTTCGTTTATAGAGATTAAACTAAAATTCAAGGATATAAAATAATAGATTTTGAACCCAACATGGAATCCTTCTACTTAAATTTTTTAGATCGAATAAACATTTGATTATTTAATTGAATAGAGAAAAAGATTTATTTAGTATGTAATTTAATGCTTGTTGGAAACTGTAATTTTATAAACATGTTTGCTTGACTATAAATAAGGATTACAATATTCACGTATTTATTTAATCGATTTCATCAATTAGGGTCTGTTTTGAAGTGGAAGATTAAAATTAATTGGAAATAAATTTATTAAAATCTTTCAATTGAAAAAGGAAAAGAAACAAAGTGCAATCAATAAAATTTATGTAAGAATGTTTTCATTATGAATGTACATTATTTGGAAATATAAGAATGGATTTAATATTGTATAAGTTGATCATTTTAGAATATAAGAATGTTTACATTTATGATTTGCAAGTAACGAATAAGCATTTTGAGGAAAATAAAAGAATATTGAGGAAATAAAGTGAACGTTTCCATTCTGAATATAAATATAACGTTGTAAAAAGAGAAACTTTAATTTTTAAAAACAACATTTTTCGGTAGTTAAATAGCAGGCATAGGTTGCACGGAAGTGATTTCATTACTAACCTTGAAATTTAAAATAAATTAAATAATTGAGTTCATAATTACGTGTCGAGAAAAATGTTATTTTTAAATTTGAATTTTTAAAATCATGGTTCATATTTTATTTATGTATCCGTTGTCCCCGTTATGTAAATTGGTCTTTTTAAATTTAGTTATGTTGTGGTAATTAAATCTTTAATGAGTGTCAAATTTGGTATGTTTGGGGTTAAAAAAAAACTTAATTGGGTGAACAAATGTTTTGAAATTTGAATTCTAAAAGTTTGTTTATAGAGTATAGTTGGTCCATTCATTCCCTTTCTAATTAATAATTGTCACACGTTTTTTTAATTGTTTCCTCATTTGTTCCATTACTCATTTCCATTTACATGGTTCCTTTTCATTTCATGAACGTTACATACTTTTCATATTTTTATTTCTTTCTTTCACCTCTTTTAATATCTACCATTTTAGTGGGTTGTTCATATTTTTACTTTATTTCAATTCCTATTTTGTTTATATTTAGCTTTTCACTAGTTTCATTCCTCATTCCTGTAGCTTCATTTCATTTTTTTTAAATTTCATCTTCTATAGCTTCATTTTGTCACTCTTCACCTTCCTTCTTCCTTTTTCATGTTTCTTCTTCAAATCTCCTTTCTCTTTTTTTTAAGGCTTTTTTTTCCTCTTTCTTCTTCTTATTCTTCAAATCTTCTTCTTTATCAAAGTTTCCTTTTCTTTTTTTTGTTGTTGTTGTTCTTCTTCTTCTTTAAATTTTTTTTTCTCTCTTTTAAACCTTATCTTCTTTCCATGTCTTTTTCTTCAAATCCATATTTATATAATATTCTCTTCAAAACTTTCTATAAAAATAAAATAAAAAAAATATTAAGTTAGCAAGGAAACAAAACAAAATGAGAAAGTAGTTCCAGATCCAAATCTGGCTAAGCAAAAAGGTACGCAATATTAAAAATTCCATTGCAAGTTAAATAAAATATATGATGTGATATATAATTTCCTTTTTCTTTTTTTTGAAATTTCAATCACCATTAATGTGTATAACTTTCTCATACGACCTCCGATTTACACGATTTTTTTTTGCTAGGATCGTAATAAATTTCCAGATCTGTTGACGCTAGTTTAGAAAGATTTAGAGACCGTCGAATTTTTGAGTTTAAGTTGGATTTAAATCCAATTTAAATTCAAAAGGTGAGTGTTTTAACCCACTCACAACTTCTAAAATTTCTTGTGTTTGTTAAATTTACTTAAGATATGAGTAGGAATTTATTCATAATTGTTTGGCATGTTTAATTCATCATCTCAGTTAATTTGCATTTATTTAATTTAACTGTTAATTAATTTTAATTATTGCATATAAATTGACAGTTAAAATTCATTTATTTGTATATAACTGCTAGTTCAACAGTTATATAATTTATACATTTGCATATAAACTACTAGTTTAACAGTTATTAAATTTATTATCGAATATAAACTGTTAATTAATACCTGTTATTTATTACCTGTATAATTTATATGCCCTATATCGATGATTGTTTAAATTGGATGATGATTGCAATAATGGTTGATGATTGATAATCGGATGAATGGATGCTATATTTATATTGTATAAATTGCAAGTCATCATACATTTTCATTTCATTCGGGATTGCGGTTTGAAATGATATACAACCGCATTTTATTTTAAATTGCGGATTGAAATGATAACATCCGTATCACTTGACCATAGGGTAGAAAATTTTATACAGGCACCGCGGTATATATATAAAATTATTTTTTTTGAAATGTTTTTCTATGGTTTTTGAAAAGCTATATATATATGGTTTATTTTTTTTGGTTATTAATAAAGGTTATTTATATATAGTACTTTCCGGTTTTAAGCTTTGTATAAATTGTTTTGAAGCATAAAATAAAGTTTGATTTTTAAGATCAAATACGATTAAGCATTTATTTAAAATTTAAGTTCTGGAGTTTTATTGACTTAAATGAGAATAAGGTCGGAAGATGAATATTGAGTAAAATTTGGAATTAAATAAAAAGGTTATTAATTTTTAAAGGGTATGATTTTTATAACTTGATTTTTGTGTAGAGTGATTTAAATGAATATATCAAGTTTAATAAATTGAAAGATTATCCAGTTATGTGAAGTTAAAGGTTTTACTTAAATTATATTGAATTCATTAAGTAAACATTTCAAGTCTAAATAAGAAGTAACTGAATTTGATACATATGGATTTGTCAAATGAGTTGTTTTTTTGAAATGGTGAAATATTTAAAGCCTTGAAACATAAGAATTGAAATGGTATTTGGAAGTGTAAATTGATATTTGAAATTGATTTGTGAAATCTAAAGAAGCTATTTTGTTTTATAAAAGTAGTTTAATATTTAACCATTTAAGAGATGGAAATTTGTTTCAAAGCTATGTTTTTCAAGGTAGTATAATTTGGAAATATTATGTTCAAGAGTTTGATTTCTAAATATTTTACTTTGGAAACCCTATGATTTTGGAAGGAATATATGTTGGAAAATAAATGATATCGTATTGATTTGGGGTTTTAAAAATATAAATGATATCGTATTTATATGGGTTTAAAATGGATATTTTATTCTGGTTTTAAAGTATAAACTATTTTGAAAAGACCGCGGTGTTATAATAACGATTGGTTGTTGAAGAGACCGGGATCGGAAGTTGTCATACTCTCTGCCAACTCCGAAAACCACTTTAACAACCGTGTACGCGGTGGAGATTCCAGAATGAAGTAGGTTGGTGGAGGCGTTTCCTGTAAGGTAAATACGTGGACCCGACTCGCGTGAGTTGGCATAAGGTGGCTAAAACAGGAGCGATTCTCGGGCCAATGAGGTCATTCCTCTGATCGGACACTCCTCTTCGATATTATACTTTGACTTTGGATTGATTCAGTGGCCACTTTTACTTTGATTTTTGGGGGAGTTTGTTCGAGGTGGGCGGTAGCTGCGGCTACGCGTTTCCATTAGCCCGGATAGCAATTGGTATATCTACCCTGGCATTGCCTAGTTGTGCCGTGTCACCTACCCTAGCGCGCCTTATACGATTTTGTTTTGTACCATACCTATGGAGTGCCCTCTGACGACGCCCATTACGGGGGAGATTACGGTACTGTATAGACTATGGGAATATATAAATGTGTTAAGGTGGAAAATGTAAAGCCTTAACGCTATTTAAAAGTAAGTTTATTTTACAATTAGACACTATTATAATAGCGCAATATACTACATAGTAAATAGTTTAACGGATCCTTAGGAGATGTAAATACCGAGCATCTCTTGAGTTACTGTACTCATATTTATTTCTGTTAATTTAACTCACATAAGATCTTTTAGTTTTGACTCGAGTGTTTTGTCTTTTCAAATTCGCTCGGGTCAGTCCGAGCGTTTCAGGATCGAAGACTTTAGCTCTAGAGGACGAAGATGGAGATTTCTATTATTAATATTAATTATATTCCACTACACTCATATTGTTCCGCTGCTTTGTCGTATGGTATGTGTACTCGATATGTATTGTATAAATAAAATCAAAGGTTTTGTAAAACAGCTTCATGAACTGAATATTTGATTATTATATTTTATCCTTCCGCTGTGAGATTCTGTTAATTTTTTTTTCTTTCTCTGTTTTTCTTATTTATCCCATAACAATCTGCCCTTACGTATGGTTTGAATTGGCACATGTGTCCGTATAAATCGTGCGAAAAGGCGGGATGTTACATCTGGTATCAGAGCTTTGGTTTAGCGATAAACCTTAGCTTTGTGGGGTTTGACTCTTTACTAATAGGATAGTAATACCCTATGGGAGTCGCTGAGTGTATATATATGAGAGAGCGTATTTGTTAGTGGTATAAAAAGATTTTAATATTGTGTTAATCTGTTCCGTTTTGAATTTATAAATTCTAGTTGGTGCATGGGACGCTGTGACATCAATAGGGATTTCTAGACACTTAATAGGACAGACCGACATAATATTTGATTTTAATATAGGTGAATGAAATAACTTTGCCTATTATATTTTCTATATATAAAAAATATTTTATAATGACATATATTTGGTTGCTATAGATCGGGTGTTAGATAATGAAAAATAAATAATAGTTGAAACTAAGTTGAAAGTAAAATAAATGAAATCTGGAAATTTAGGGCTTAAGTTCCGAGGTTTTGAAATTTCTTTCGAAAATTTTTTGGAATAAAATAATATTGTGTATAAGTATTTTCTGATATAAATATTTTATATAATTCAGAAGAATTGTTTTAAAGAAGATTTTTGGAGAAAATAAGTTTTGTACTTTCCTCTTTGTCGCTGGAAAATAATTTCGGTGATGGCGGCCGCATCATCGACTTTCATTTTCGAGTTTCGAAGGGGAAAGGCCACTGTAGTAGTTTTACTGCAGATTCATTTTCGAAAAGTATATAAGTTTTGAATTGTTTAAATATAATTAGAGATATATAAGTTGTAAGAATATATTTATCTATTATTTTAAAATAATTTGAAATTTAACCCGGTATTTAATTCTTAAATTTCCATTAATTAATTGTTTCAATTATTGTAGTAAAATAAAAGGTAAGTAATTAATAATTGAAACCTCTAATTTAGGTAAGAGATTTAATGCTAAGTTATTAATGGATTTAAAGAAAATTTGAAATTTGTAACATATGAAACAAAGAGTAATATTGTTGAACATTAAAGTTAATTAAAGGATGAGATAAAACTTGTATAAGTTCATTTGCATTTTCTTTAACATATATAACTTACCAATATAAAAAGTTGAAATGTTAAATAGGAAATGTAATGAAAATTGTACAAGTAAAAGTAGGAAATGAAGTACTCAATGAATTTGCTATTTGAGAATTTAATGTATAAACTTAAGTTACAATTGAAATTTTACTATAAGTGAATATAATTAAAGGTAAGTAATTCAAATGGATGAATATCAACTTAAGTAAATAAAATGGAAATGCTAACAAATTAAATGGGACATGAATACTATTGATAAACAAATGTAAATAAACGTGGGCATGCAATAAATGAACGAAAAATTATAATGAAATAAAAAGAATTGGCATGACCTAAGATATGGAAATGAAAAATTGTAAGTAATAAGTAAAAAAAAAAAAAAAAAAACTGAAACAAACATTGAATGAGTAAATGAAATTAAAAGTTTGTTAGAAATAAATGTAAACTATAAAAGGAAAATTTATGTGGTATGAATAAAAAGAGAAATTAAACAACAAAGGTATGAAATTAATAAAAGGTTAAGTTGATTGTTGTTTGAATTGTTGTTGTCTGGTTATGGTTGTTTGGGTAATATATTTTGAAAATTGGATTTGGAGTGAATGAATAATCTATTTAGTTTATCTTAGACTGTTCAGTAAATGATGCATTTGATGGTTTATTCTTCATTCCGTACGATTTAAAGGTTTTGAACCCGAACGACTATTTATTTGTTTGGTTGAATGGTTGCTTTGAATTTGTTGTGTATGCTGCTGTTAAAGTTGATGGTTGTTGTATTGTTTTGTATTAGTGCCGGAAACCACTTAAATATTTTACTTTATATAAATTGTAACCCTTTTAGATTTTATAGGTGTAATGCAGGTTATGGAAGCAATTGCTACTGCTTTTGGTTCCATAAATTAAGCATAAATTTCCCGACAAATAGGTACGTTTCGGATTACGGTTTATTTAAGGTAATAAATTTAGTAAATTATTATTTATAAGTTAAATATTTTTAATAAGATGTATTGCTATTAAATTCTTCTTTTCCCTTTTTTTTCTTTTCGGGGACAAAAAGTTTTGAGTGGGGGAGAATGTAACGACCCGTGTAAATTCGATGTTTAAAATGAATTAAATTAATAGGATTTTATTTTAAATTTAGAAAGAAATAAAAATCTTATTAATTTATATGAAAGCAAATATTGAAATTTGATGTATCAAGGGTAATTAAAATTTACAAATTAAATTATATATTGCAATTAACAGTAATAGTGGAAATTGTTGCAAGTATTGAATTTGTCAACGGAATAAAATATTGATTTATGGTAATTGAATATAAACAGAGGTAGTAAAGTAATGCAAGAAAATAAATAATGTAATTAGTACAATCCCTTTTATTTGTAAACTATTGTAAGGTGTTAATTAATTGAAATATGAAAATTTGGAAATAGATTCAAAATTTATGTTAGATAAATGAATTGCAATAATTTAAGTTAGTAATTAATAGGTTAAAGGGAATACCAATTTATTCATAAAGTGAATATAAGTGAATGTAAAAAAATAAATAGGAAACGCTAATTATTCATAAGTGATGGTTGATGATATAAACGTTACTAATTATTAAAGTAGTAACGTAAGATGTAAATGTATTTTCAACGGAAATGTAACCTTATTTCTAGGTAGAAATTGCAGGTAGATTTATGAAATGGAGTTTATGCGATAAATAGAATTGAATGTTTCGTTAGTATGAGTTAAAGGGAATATGGGGTAAATTGATTAAATCAGTAAAAGACAATAAATGCAACGATGATGGGTTAGTAATAAAAGTGAATAGGGAAAAGATTGTTATAGTAAAAATGGAATTCCAACTTGTTGGAATGGAGTAAATACACTTAGTAATAAATTTAGGATAGGAAACGAAATGGAAATATTGAATTAGTTAATTCATATATATATAGAATGGCGATTATTGGATTGTAAATAATAAACTTATTAATGTTGATCAAGAGTTGTGACCACAAGTTATTATGAGTGATACATATATATTTAATTCAATTCAATTGATTTGGAAATCATTGCAATAAATATAAATTAAATGTTACGTTGAATAAGTTAAGGTAATAAATGGATAATAACGTAAATGTTCTTCATAGATATGATAATTTGAATCTATTGAAATTTATGGAATTTGAATATAACATTTTACATTAATTGGAGATAAAAATGGAAATAGGTAATAATTGCATTAATTTGTAAGTAGAAATAAATCGTTAATGAGAACAAGTATTTAAGATTTACCACCTATTTTGGTATATTAAGTTATAACGGAAAAACCAATCACAATAATTAAAAATATATTTATTTCATTAATGATAATGACGTAATATTTGAAATATTAAATAGGATGTAATTCAAATGTATATAACAATAGAAATGTGAAATTTGGGGAATAGATTCAAAGTTATAAATGAGTTGTTAAAATAATACATAATAAGTGCAAATTGAATGAATCAATGGGAGCATAGATTTAAGTTTAGAAAACGATATTTTAGTTTAATTAAAGTATTGCAAAATAAATGAAATTAACGTTTAAATATTTCGTTTATAGAGATTAAACTAAAATTCAAGGATATTAAAATAATAGATTTTAACCCAACATGGAATCCTTCTACTTAAAATTTTTAGATGGAATAAACATTTGATTATTTAATTGAATAGAGAAAAAGATTTATTTAGTATGTAATTTAATGCTTGTTGGAAACTGTAATTTTATAAACATGTTTGCTTGACTATAAATAAGGATTACAATATTCACGTATTTATTTAATTGATTTCATTAATTAGGGTCTGTTTTGAAGTGGAAGATTAAAATTAATTGGAAATAAATTTATTAAAACCTTTCAATTGAAAAAGGAAAAGAAACAAAGTGCAATCAATAAAATTTATGTAAGAATGTTTTCATTATGAATGTACGTTATTTGGAAATATAAGAATGGATTTAATATTGTATAAGTTGATCATTTTAGAATACAAGAATGTTTACATTTATGATTTGCAAGTAACGAATAAGCATTTTGAGGAAAATAAAAGAATATTGAGGAAATAAAGTGAACGTTTCCATTCTGAATATAAATATAACGTTGTAAAAAGAGAAACTTTAATTTTTAAAAACAACATTTTTCGGTAGTTAAATAGCAGGCATAGGTTGCACGGAAGTGATTTCATTACTAACCTTGAAATTTAAAATAAATTAAATAATTGAGTTCATAATTACGTGTCGAGAAAAATGTTATTTTTAAATTTGAATTTTTAAAATCATGGTTCATATTTTATTTATGTATCCGCTGTCCCCGTTATGTAAATTGGTCTTTTTAAATTTAGTTATGTTGTGGTAATTAAATCTTTAATGAGTGTCAAATTTGGTATGTTTGGGGTTAAAAAAAAACTTAATTGGGTGAACAAATATTTTGAAATTTGAATTCTAAAAGTTTGTTTATAGAGTAGAGTTGGTCCATTCATTCCCTTTCTAATTAATAATTGTCACACGTTTTTTTAATTGTTTCCTCATTTGTTCCATTACTCATTTCCATTTACATGGTTCCTTTTCATTTCATGAACGTTACATACTTTTCATATTTTTATTTCTTTCTTTCACCTCTTTTAATATCTACCATTTTTATTGGGTTGTTCATATTTTTACTTTATTTCAATTCCTACTTTGTTTATATTTAGCTTTTCACTAGTTTCATTCCTCATTCCTGTAGCTTCATTTCATTTTTTTTAAATTTCATCTTCTATAGCTTCATTTTGTCACTCTTCACCTTCCTTCTTCCTTTTTCATGTTTCTTCTTCAAATCTCCTTTCTCTTTTTTTTAAGGCTTTTTTTTCCTCTTTCTTCTTCTTATTCTTCAAATCTTCTTCTTTATCAAAGTTTCCTTTTCTTTTTTTTGTTGTTGTTGTTCTTCTTGTTCTTTAAATTTTTTTTTCTCTCTTTTAAACCTTATCTTCTTTCCATGTCTTTTTCTTCAAATCCATATTTATATAATATTCTCTTCAAAACTTTCTATAAAAATGAAATAAAAAAATATTAAGATAGCAAGGAAACAAAAAAATGAGAAAGTAGTTCCAGATCCAAATCTGGCTAAGCAAAAAGGTACGCAATATTAAAAATTCCATTGGAAGTTAAATAAAATATATGATGTGATATATAATTTCCTTTTTCTTTTTTTTGAAATTTCAATCACCATTAATGCGTATAACTTTCTCATACGACCTCCGATTTACACGATTTTTTTTGGCTAGAATCGTAATAAATTTCCAGATCTGTTGACGCTAGTTTAGAAAGATTTGGAGACCGTCGAATTTTTGAGTTTAAATTGGATTTAAATCCAATTTAAATTCAAAAGGTGAGTGTTTTAACCCACTCACAACTTCTAAAATTTCTTGTGTTTGTTAAATTTACTTAAGATATGAGTAGGAATTTATTCACAATTGTTTGGCATGTTTAATTCATCATCTCAGTTAATTTGCATTTATTTAATTTAACTGTTAATTAATTTTAATTATTGCATATAAATTGACAGTTAGAATTCATTTATTTGTATATAACCGCTAGTTCAACAATTATATAATTTATACATTTGCATATAAACTGCTAGTTTAACAGTTAATAATTTATTATCGAATATAAACTGTTAATTAATACCTGTTATTTATTACCTATATAATTTATATGCCCTATATCGATGATTGTTTAAATTGGATGATGATTGCAATAATGGTTGATGATTGATAATTGGATGAATGGATGCTATATTTATATTGTATAAACTGCAAGTCATCATACATTTTCATTTCATTCGGGATTGCGGTTTGAAATGATATACAACAGCATTTTATTTTAAATTGCGGATTGAAATGATAACATCTGTATCACTTGACCATAGGGTAGAAAATTTTATACAGGCACCGCGGTATATATATAAAATTATTTTTTTTGAAATGTTTTTCTATGGTTTTTTCAAAGCTATATATATATGGTTTTTTTTTTGGTTATTAATAAAGGTTATTTATATATAGTACTTTCCGGTTTTAAGCTTTGTATAAATTGTTTTGAAGCATAAAATAAAGTTTGATTTTTAAGATCAAATATGATTAAGCATTTATTTAAAATTTAAGTTCTAGAGTTTTATTGACTTAAATGAGAATAAGGTCCGAAGATGAATATTGAGTAAAATTTGGAATTAAATAAAAAGGTTATTAATTTTTAAAGGGTATGATTTTTATAACTTGATTTTTGTGTTGAGTGATTTAAATGAATATATCAAGTTTAATAAATTGAAAGATTATCCAGTTATGTGAAGTTAAAGGTTTTACTTAAATTATATTGAATTCATTAAGTAAACATTTCAAGTCTAAATAAGAAGTAACTGAATTTGATACATATGGATTTGTCAAATGAGTTGTTTTTTTGAAATGGTGAAATATTTAAAGCCTTGAAACATAAGAATTGAAATGGTATTTGGAAGTGTAAATCGATATTTGAAATTGATTTGTGAAATCTAAAGAAGCTATTTTGTTTTATAAAAGTAGTTTAATATTTAACCATTTAAGAGATGGAAATTTGTTTCAAAGCTATGTTTTTCAAGGTAGTATAATTTGGAAATATTATGTTCAAGAGTTTAATTTCTAAATATTTTACTTTGGAAACCCTATGATTTTGGAAGGAATATATGTTGGAAAATAAATGATATCGTATTGATTTGGGGTTTTAAAAATATAAATGATATCGCATTTATATGGGTTTAAAATGGATATTTTATTCTAGTTTTAAAGTATAAACTATTTTGAAAAGACCGCGGTGTTATAATAACGATTGGTTGTTGAAGAGACCGGGATCGGAAATTGTCATACTCTCTGCCAACTCCGAAAACCACTTTAACAACCGTGTACGCGGTGGAGATTCCAGAATGAAGTAGGTTGGTGGAGGCGTTTCCTGCAAGGTAAATACGTGGACCCGACTCCCGTGAGTTGGCATAAGGTGGCTAAAAAAGGAGCGATTCCCGAGCCAATGAGGTCATTCCTCTGATCGGACACTCCTCTTCGATATTATACTTTGACTTTGGATTGATTCAGTGGCCACTTTTACTTTGATTTTTGGGGGAGTTTGTTCGAGGTGGGCGGTAGCTGCGGCTACGCGTTTCCATCAGCCCGGATAGCAATTGGTATATCTACCCTCGCATTGCCTAGTTGTGTCGTGTCACCTACCCTAGCGCGCCTTATACGATTTTGTTTTGTACCATACCTATGGAGTGCCCTCTGACGACGCCCATTACGGGGGAGATTACGGTACTGTATAGACTATGGGAATATATAAATGTGTTAAGGTGGAAAATGTAAAGCCTTAAAGCTATTTAAAAGTAAGTTTATTTTGCAATTAGACACTATTATAATAGCGCAATATACTACATAGTAAATAGTTTAACGGATCCTTAGGAGATGTAAATCCCGAGCATCTCTTGAGTTACTGTACTCATATTTATTTCTATTAATTTAACTCACATAAGATCTTTTAGTTCTGACTCGAGTGTTTTGTCTTTTCAAATTCGCTCGGGTCAGTTCGAGCGTTTCAGGATAGAAGACTTTAGCTCTAGAGGACGAAGGCAGAGATTTCTATTATTAATATTAATTATATTCCACTACACTCATATTGTTCCGCTGCTTTGTCGTATGGTATGTGTACTCTGATTTGTATTGTATAAATAAAATCAAAGGTTTTGTAAAACAGCTTCATGAACTGTATATTTGATTATTATATTTTATCCTTCCGCTGTGAGATTCTGTTTAGTTTTTTTTCTTCCTCTGTTTTTCTTATTTATCCCATAACAATCTGCCCTTACGTATGGTTTGAATTGGCACATGTGTCCGTATAAATCGTACGAAAAGGCGGGATGTTACAGTAATAAATGTTATACACTTAAATTTTAATTATAAAATGTTAATAGAGGAAAATAGAATAATAAGTTAATTGAATAATAAATGAGATAAATAAAATAAATTTTGTTTTGAAGGAATTAGTAAATTGAAATTAAATCATCTGATTGGAATACCTTGAATTTAAAATAAATTATTGAATATTAATTAATTTAAACTGAAATTTATATGGTTTAAATTAATTATTTTATTTGGGTTTTCAAATCTATTTTCTTTCTAGTTGTTTCTATTCTCCTACCTCCTTCGTTTTTGGAGATGAAAAGTTTTGAGTGGGGGAGAGTGTAACGACCCGTAAATTTTTGTGGTTTAATTAATTGAATTTTTATGAAATTTGAAATCATAATATTTTGAAATAAAAATTTACTATTTGGAATACGTCTGTTTGAACATAGAAAATGGTAAATTTTCATCTGATAACATGAAAGTAATTTTTCCTGTGTAATTTTATTTCAATTCAAATCGATTAAAATTTGATGATAATAAAATGTTTTCCAAACCTGAATATTATTCTACAAAAAATTTGTAAATCATCTTCTGAGTAAGACATCATCTTTCGTTTTCCTAAATTTTGACTGTTATTGCTCCTTTTATCTTATTTTCGACAAATTATCAACATTTTCGGTACTGATTATCGACTTTTGATAGGATGATCATACCACTGATATCTATATATCGTTTTGGTCGTCTCGTTCTGCTGATCTTTGTGGTATATTCACTTATGTATTTTAGCGTTTGGCACACCACGAAATCAGTACAACGATCTATGTATCGGGTTCGTATTCGGGCTTTTGGTATCAACAATATAATTCCTATAGTCATTGAAATTACTTTTTTCTCGAATTCAACGAATTGGTTTTTGATATTCGCTCTATATTCTATTTTTATGCTGGTTCAATTTATTTTAGTTCGTCTGCCATCTGTTCTACCTTTTCATTTGTACTGCCTTTAAAAAAAAGAATGGAAGCGTGCAATTACCAGACCCAGGCCAAGCCTTCATCACCCATCCACGTTTTGCCTCAGCTTCTCGCGCACTCATCTTCCCTTCTCTCTCTCCCTGGTTGTGCCACCACATAGCCGAACTCACCCTCCTACCTGCACCAAGCATGCTAGATACCTCCCTGACCGATGCCTGACGCCATAATCGAAGCCGCGAGCCCGACCTGAGCACAACCACCTCACCTTGAAAAAAATGATGGCTCCACCTCTCCGGCCAACACAGCCTCTACCTCCACACATTGAAGCCGTCCCCTTCATCTCCTCCGTCTGCCCGGCCAAGCACCTCCTCTACCGACTAACTACATCCCACGCTCCTTCCTCACCTAGCTAGCAGCCATCATTGATGAACGCGTGTATATGTATACGTATAAACTCTAGGTAACTATTGTTTTACATATTGATTTCGCTGTATATTTTCGGCCGTATAAAACTCTATAGATAAACATATGTTTATATGTGTCAGTTTAAAGTATATGGTGTATATGTATATTGAAATTTATGTATGATTTATGTATATATTTTAATATGTGTTAATTTATATATATTGTTATGTAAGCCATATACATACATATACATACATACATACATACATACATATATATATGCTTGTTTATGTATATAAGTCAAGTAAAGTTATATATAATATGTACATAGTCTATTTGGTATACGTAAATTTTACTTAATGATTTATTTTTGGGCGTTCCTAGATCTAAGCATATTTATTTTGTCTAGCTGCTTATATATAATTCTATATGTGTTATACATTTTTTATATGAGTAATATTTGTTAACTATTGAAGCATGTACATAATTCCTATCTGGAACTTAGTTTATTATTTTTCTTCTTCAAGTATATCTACATAGCTTATATATTTGGGTATATATATAAATATGAATCTATAAAGTTTCATATAATCTTTTGTTGTATTGATTTTTTATTTTATTTAAATAAATATACATATTTGCTGTGTGAGGTGATACTTGTTGTAATATACCAGATCTTGCATTTATAAAGCAAGTTATACTAGTTATGCTATATGTATACGGGTCTATATAAATGTGTATATGAGTTGCGTGGTCTGTGTTATAAAATAAAATTATATACAAAGAATAGTTACTAGTTTATGTAAATTAAATAGTAGGTTTAGTAGTATATGGTACATGTCAGCTATTTGTTCTAAGGAGAGAAAACTATTATATAGATATAGTTATATTTTGCGTTTCGATCTATTGTTATATATATTTGTATAAAATGAGTCTGTTGTTATATATATTTGTATAAAGTTAGTCTTTTGTTTGTTATATTTAAAGTATATTTAGTCTATACGTTGTTTATACCTGTATCATTTTTTTGGGTTGCTGTTTATATACATACTAGTTTATATATATATATATTTGTGTGTGTGTGTGTGTGTTATTTTGGTTTTAGCCGAAAAGAATGTTATGTGTTAGATTTCTCTAGTGTATGTTTACTAGTATAGATATAATACACTGTAGGATTTACCTAAGCTTATGATAACAACTTAATATAATTTTGTAATAACTGTAATAGATATTTTTTTAAGTATGTTTTTTCTTATATATTATTCGTGGTTGTTGTTGTCTCCATAAGTTATTTTATTTTTTGTAATTTTTGATTTTATGTAAGATTGTAGATACGTTTATATAGATTAGTTACATATAAGTATATGTGAATTTGTTTCTTAAATATATATAGATATTTTATATGTTGGTATTTAATGTTGATTTGAAAATAAATGTATATTTTATTTTAAAATATGTTTAAATTTATTTTTGAAAATTTATATACATGTAATATATCCTGTTTCATTGTTCTCTTGCCATTTGACTAAAATTCTCAATATCAAATCTACCGCAGCAAAATCCTAACTTGTCGCTGTTCCACTCACTTGTTCTGTATGCTTATCCTTGACTATTCGCTTCCATTCTTGTGCATCTCTCTAGCCTCGAATGATGAGCAATCACTCACGATTACATTCTTATATTTATTAAATTTGATTTCAATTGAAACGACAATTGAAATATGCCGCTGTTAGTTATTTACATTGCTATATATATGCTATCTGTCCACCTGTGGCATCTGACACCATTATCTGATATTTATATTGATGATATCTGCCTGTTATATTATTATCATATCTGTTATCACTCTGTAATTTCCTGTTCGTATAGAATTCACTATTTTTTGAAATGATACATACCCGAACAATATGTAGAATAGGAGAAATTCGTTATGGATTGAAATGATAAACCCAAGCAATTTTCATTGAATTGGATTTGGGATTGCGGGTTGAAATGATATATACTCGTATATATTTGTTTTGCGATTTGAAATGATAAATATCTGTATCACTTGATTATAGGATAGAAAATTATATACAAACACCGTTGGTCAATATATATATATATATATATATATATCTATATATATATATATATGTTGAAATCATTTCTAAGGTTTTAAAATTGAATTTATTTAAGAATTATACTCAAATAAGTTTGATTTGAAACTTATTAAATTTGGGATTTTAAAGATATGATTTTATAACTTGAATTTGATTAAAAGTGACTTAAATGAACGTTTCAAATTAACATAAATTGAAAATGGTATGTTTAGTTTTATTTAAATATCATCTCAATGATTAAGTAAATATTTCAAAATAAATAATAGTAAAGTGAATTTGATATATATACATATATAAGAAATTACCAAATCTAGTTTTGAAATGTTTGGATATTTAAGCTTTGAAAATATTGAAATTGAAATGGTTTATTTTGTGGTTCAAATCTATTTTTGTAACATCCCGCCTTTTTGTACGTTTAAATCGACGATAAACCACACAAGTCAAACTCAAACCATACAAAAGAGCGAATCGTTATTTGGGTGAATAAGAAAAAGGAAGAAAGAAAAAACAATAAAACAGAATCTTGCAGCGGAATGACAAAATATAATAATCAAATAACAGTTCATGAAGCTGTTTACAAAACATTTGATTATACTAATACAATATAGAATCAGAGTTGCATGTACCAGAGAATAATAAATAACAATAAAGCGGAACAGTATGAATGTAGTGGAATAATATAATAAATAATAGTAATACGATCTTCGTCGTTGTCCTCCACAAATAAAGTCTTCAAATCCTGGAATGCTCAGGCTGACCTGAGCGAATTGAAAAGACAAAACACTCGAGTCATAACTAAAAGATCTTATGTACGTTAAATCAATGGTAAATAATAGATGTATAATTCCATTTCAAAAATTAATTTTAGATCTGAGTTACGCTCATCGGGAGCTTCAAATTGATGTATAATTTGATATGGTTTGAGGAGACTTGATTTTCAATTTGATTTTTGATTTGGATTTTGAATTGGAATTGAATTATAGTATATAAGGTTTCAGCCATTGAGGAAGACGAGCAACAGAAATTTCTGTACCTGTATGTATGGAAATGAGGAATAGAAAGCTTCTAGGGTTTATAATGACGTATATATAGGCAGAACACAATAGAAACAAATGGGTTCGATTGATTTGGGTTTTGAACGATAATTGACCCGAAAAGCCCGTTTCGACTCCGGAACGAAAATGGGTCAACCTATATATATATCAAAATAGATGTTTTGAAATATGTAAAAATCAATGGAATAGGTTTAAAGTCCAAATTTCATCATATGAAGAAGTTGTGCTAAAATCAAGTTATTTCAAATTAATTTCAATTGATTTCAATTTAATTGATTTCTGGGCGTTTCGAGTCCGTACGTTCAAACGACAAGTCCGATTGCTGCGAAACTTGAAATCCCATAATAATTTACTGTTACGGATCCGATGAAGCTGGTTTCGTCAAAATCCAAGTCAGGGCCAAAATGGCTATTTTCCAATTAATTAATATTAAATTAATTAATCACTTCTTCAATTCAAATTTAATTATTTACCATTTCTGTCATTTCTGATTACAAATAAATTTCAAATTCATTAACCAAAATACCCATATCAATCAAATAAGGATTTATTGCAAAACTTATAGTGTTTACCTCAAATTTAAGTAAACTCAAATAAATTATATTTTAATTTCAATTAAACTAATACAATTTGTGTTCAATCTATTTATTCAATCAATCATCATCATATAGATAAATTTACATTAGTATATCTAATTACCATAATATTTTTACAGTCTTCAACAAAATTCATATTAACGTAGTTTTAATTTACGTTTAATTGCAATGGATTTAGATCTAATCCAATAGATTAAATAAATGGGTAAACAATTAATGATTAACACCATTTGCCTAATTTAATCCCATTCGTACTTTATTATCAAATAACAAATATTATAATTACTTATCTAACATTGATTCTATCAAATTACAATTTATTATGTAATATTTCGTCAATTAATCTAACTTTGAATTTATTTCTCAATTTACTAATTACAATCAATTATAACCTTACAATTGGTTTCAATTAATTGGGATTGCACTAAATTAATTATTTATTAACTTGCATTAACATTATTACCTTAATTTACATTCAATTACTGTTAACAATGTGTTATTTCATTAATTAATTCAATACTTACTTTTATTTTCTTATTTTCAATTTTATAACCAAGTGCAACAATTTACACTATTTCATTATTGGAATTTCACTCCAATTACAATTGCTACATTTCATTTCTAACATTCGTTTCATTTTAAATTATAAAGTTTTTATTTCTTTCTAAATTTAATTACAAAAATTTTATTAAATTAACCAATTTGATTATCGAAATGTACGGGTACACTCTCACCCACTCAAAACTTTTCGTCCTCGAAAAGGGGAAGGGAAAAGAAAGAGTTGAGTAAACAATACATCCTATTCAAAATATTAACTTTATAAACAAATAATTTTACAAGATAAAATAATTTAAATAAAATATACCAATTTATAACCATTAGATCCTTTTATACTCAAATTAAGAAAGTTTAGAAAACATTTTTCAAAACATTTTCTTAGTCCAAAATTTACGGAAAATTTCGACAGAGATGCCTTTGTACGGAGAGGCTTTGGAGAAAATATAATATCAAATATAACAATATATAACATATATCTTCCAAAATAATATATCCCAAACGGAAAAAATAATATAATAGCGATATAAAATCGAAATCTGAAAACGTACCTATTTGTCGGGCAAACAACGTTTAATTATGAAACCAAAACAGTAGCAATTACTTCCACAACCTATATTTCACTTATATAATCCAAAAGGAGGTTAATAATTATATAAAATGAAATATTTAAAGTTGTTTCAACCACTAACAAACAAATCAATATAAACAACAATAACTTGCAATAAAGCATACAACCATCACAAAAATCAACATAAATTAATTATCCATTCATATCAAACAAATTTAAAGTATCCTTGCCCAAACAACCATAAACCAAAAAAACAAAATATTCCAACCTTACTTAAGTTTATTCTTGTAGATTTCCTTCACAACATTTACTTCTTACTAAATTTTATTCCAATTCATTCATATCATGTAATTTTTTTATTGCATTACATTCATTACATTCATTTATTAATAATATTCATGTTCAATTAATTACTCGGCATATCAATTTATTGACTTAAATTTATAATTTCTTACTTACCTTAATCCCTCTTTTTATTACATTTTATTATAGTACATTTCAATTATAACTTAAGTTTATAACAACTACAACATCAAATTCTTGTTTGTTAAAGAATTTCACTTAATACTTTCATTTCTTTAAGTTTACTTGTATAATGTCCTATTACATTTTCTTATTAAACATTAACTTTTTACATCCTTTGGTAAGTTATATATACGTTAAAGAATGCAAATTGAAAATTACACAAGTTTAACTTATTTCATTTAGAGGCTTCAGTTAATTAGTTAGATTCCATTTCACTAAAATAATTGAAACTATTAATTAATGAAAACTTAAGAACTAAATACCGAGTTAAATTTCAAATCATTTAAAAATATATATAAATGTATATACTTACAACTTATATATCAAATTATATTTAAAAAAATTGCCATTTATATTTGTTTATAAAAATAAATCTGTAGTAAAACTACTACAGTGGCCTTTCCACTTAGAAACTCGAAAATGAATGTCGATGATGCATGCACTCATCAACGAAATTATTTTCCAGCGATGGAGAGGTGAGAACAGAATGTATTTCTTTCCATTTTTTTTAAACAATTCTTTCAAATTATATTGAAATACTTCTAATAATATTATTATATTCCAAAATCCTTCGAAATAAATTTTCAAAACCCCGGAACTTAAGTTCTAAAATTTCCAATTTATTTTTATTTATTTTACTCTTTAAATCCTACCTTAAACTAATATTTATAAACTACACTACCTAACAACCAATATATTACAACCAAATATATATCATTTATAAAAAAATTGTTCTATACATAAAATATACAATTGGCAAAATTATTTCATTCGCCTACATTTCAAAACAAATATTGTGTCGGTCTGTCCTATTAAGTGTTTTAAAATCCCTATTGATGTCCTAGCGTCCTATGCACCAACCAGAATTTATAAATACAAAACGTAACAAATCAACAAAATATCAAAACCTTTTTATAACACTAACAAATACGCTCTCTCACATATATACACTCAACGACTCATCATAGGGTATTACTACCCTATTAATAAAGAGTCAAACCCCACAAAGCTAAGGTTTATCGCTAAACCAAAGCCCTGATACCAAATGTAAAATCCCGCCTTTTTATACGTTTAAATCGACGATAAACCGCACACGTCAGACTCAAACCATACAAAAGGGCGAATTGTTATCGGGGTGAATAAGAAAAAGGAAGAAAGAAAACAAAATAGAATCTTGCAAAAGACTGACAAAATATAATAATCAAATAACAGTTCATGAAGCTGTTTAAAAAACATTTGATTATACTAATACAATATAGAATCAGAGTTACACATACCAGAGAATAATAAAAACAATGCAGCGGAACAGTATGAATGTAGTGGAATAATATAATAAATAATAGTAATACGATCTTCGCCTTTGTCCTCCACAAATAAAGTCTTCAAATCCTGGAATGCTCAGGCTGACCCGAGCGAATTGAAAAGACAAAACACTCGAGTCAGAACTAAAAGATCTTATGTAAGTTAAATCAACGGTAAATAATACGAGTGGAACGACGTCAGAGATCTTTACGGGATTTGACTTCTCCTATCCAATGTCTAACATGAGCGCAGTAACTTAAGAGATGCTTGGGATTCACATCTCCTAAGGATCCGTTAAACTATTTGCTATGTAGTAATATACGCTATTATAATAATGTCTAATAGTAAAATAAACTTACTTTTAAATAGCGTTAAGGAGTGATCCAATATTCCCCTTAACACGTAATAGTCCCAGTAGTCCATCCAGTATCAGCGCATCTCCAGATCGGGTGACTACCCTAAATACTCCATGAGCTACGGCAGAAAACAAAACTCGTACAAAGTGCGCTAGGGTAGGTGACACGACACATAAGGCGATGCCAGTATAGATATACCAATTACGCACACAGGCTGGTGGTAAGTCGTAGCAGCTACTACCGCCCATCTCGAGCCACACCCCCAAATCAAAAATCAAAAGTGGCCACCAAATAAACCTCAAAGTCAGAATATAATATCGAAGGAGTGTGTCCGATAAGAGTGGCTAACTCCTTGGCCCGAGATCTCCCCTGTTTTAGTCACCTTATGCCAACTCATGTGAGTCAGGTCCACGTATGTACTTCAAAGGAACGTCGCCACCATCCTACTTCATTCTGGAATCTCCACCGCGTACACAGTTGTTAAAGTGGTTTTCGGAGTTGGCAGAGAGTATGACTACTTTCGATCCCGGTCTCTTTAACAACCAAACGTTATTATAACACCATGGTCATTTTCAAAATAGTTTATACTTTAAAACCCAAATATCATTTCCCTTTCAAAACCAAATCAATACGATATTATTTTCATTTCAAATATATCCTTTCCAAAATCATAGTACTTTCAACGTTTTAACACTTCGAAATCAAAACACTTGAAATATAACACTTTCAAATCATAATGCTTTGAAACTCATAACTTTGAAAACATAACTTCCACCACTTAAATGGTTAATATATTAAAATACTTTATATAATAAACTAGCTTCTGCAATTTCACAAATCAATTCCAGAACAACTAGAATTTCTAAATTTTAAATTTAACCAAATCCCAAATCTTAAATTTCAACACAATTCAGTTTCCAAACAAACTATCCCAAATTTTATCGATTTCAAAACAGATTTGATCCACAAAATAAACCATTTCCAATTCAATATATTTCAAACTTTAAGTATTAAACAATTTCAAAACTAAGTTTGGTAATTACGATTCAACAATTAAATTTTCTATTATTTAGTTTTGAAATATTTTACTTCATAAATCCATTATCATTTAAATAAAACTCAAATTACAGATAACTAAATATTTTCTTTAATTCATTTATACTTGAAGTATTCATTTAATTCACCTTAAACCAAAATCAAGTTATAAAATCACACCTTCTAAAATTTCAAATTTAATAAATTTCACATCAAACTTATGTGCGTTTAATTCTTAAATAAATTCAATTTCAAATAAATCTCAGATTTATCTTCCAACCTTAATTTATTTAAGTCATTATAAACTCTATATTAAAATATAGTTTAAATACTTAACCATATTATCTTCAATAAAAAATCAAACTTATTATTAAGCTCATTCTATATTAAAACAATTTATACATAGCTTAAAATCAAGGATAAAATAACATTTATATAATACCTAAAATCAGTATTTATCTAAAACCATATATTTCTTTACAAAACCATGAAAATCATTTCAAAATATTTTTGTATATAGACCACGATGTCTGTATATAATTTTCTATCATATGGTCAAGTGATACAGATATTTATCATTTCAATCCGTAATTTAAAATCTAAATACAGTTATATCATTTCAAATCGAAATCCCGAATGAAATAAAATGCATAACAACGTGCAGTTCATAACTATATAAAATACAACATCCATTCATCCAATATGAATCATCAAACATTTATCACAATCATCATCCAATTCAATCAATAACATTAATATAGAACAGATAATAAATAGCAGGTATTAACTGGCAATTTATATTCAAAAATAAATTAAGTAAATATTTTATCCAAATAAATTCAAATAAACTGAGATGATGATTCAAAATATGCCAAACAGTAATAAATAAATTTCTAATCCCATCATAAATCAATTTAATAAACATAAGAAATTTTAGAAGTTGTGAGTGGGTTAAAACACTCACCTTTGAATTTAAATTGAATTTAAATCCAACTTAAACCCAAAATTCAAATAGCCTCAGAATTCATCCAAACTAGTGTCGGAATGTCCATTATTTCGATAGAATGGCAGCGGAGAAAACCACACATGAATTCGATCTCGTATGAGAAAGTTATGATAATTATAACAGTTGAATTTGAATTTAAATAAAATAAAATAATAAATTAAAGCCATGTCACCTTCTCTCCTTCGAAACCCTAACCTGCTAATATATGCGTTCGCCAAACTATGATAGCCGCCACGAAGGTCATCCAACACCGGCCATTCCATCAAGCTATGACGCGATCATACACCTCCAAACGCTCCACCAAGCGAGACGCCCCAGTCACCACCCTCATGTCGACTCGGTGAGCCACAGGTGTTCGCCGCCGCCGCCCAATGACAAGCCAAACGTGGCGATTCTAGCAACATCTACCCCAAATGAACCATGTCGATCATCTAGCCTCAACACCCTCTACATTTAGATGAACTCCAATCGAGCAATCGTCGACGATCCGCCGTCCAATTGGAAGCCCTAGCTATGAATGGCATGAACTAAATCAGGGGTTTTTGGAAAAATTATGATTCCATTTCAAAAATTAATTTTAGATCTGAGTTACGCTCATCGGGAGCTTCAAATAGATGTATAATTTGATATGGTTTGAGGAGACTTGATTTTCAATTTGATTTTTGATTTGGATTTTGAATTGGAATTGAATTATAGAATATAAGGTTTCAGCCATTGAGGAAGATGAGCAACAGAAATTTCTGTACCTGTATGTACGGAAATGAGGAATAGAAAGCTTCTAGGGTTTATAATGACGTATATATAGGCAGAACACAATAGAAACAAATGGGTTCGATTGATTTGGGTTTTGAACGATAATTGACCCGAAAAGCCCGTTTCGACTCCGGAACGAAAATGGGTCAACCCATATTTCAAAATAGATGTTTTGGAATATTTAAAAATCATTGGATTAGGTTTCGAGTCCAAATTCCATTGTATGAAGAAGTTATGCTAAAATCAAGTTATTTCAAATTGATTTCAATTGATTTCAATTTAATTGATTTCTAGGCTTTTCGAGTCCGTACGATCAAATGACAAGTCTGATTGCTATGAAACTTGAAATCCTATAATATTTACTGTTGCGGATCCAATGAAACTGGTTTCGTCGAAATCCAAGTCAGTGGCCAAAATGGCTATTTTCCACTTAATTAATATTAAATTAATTAATCACTTCTACAATTCAAATTTAATTATTTACCATTTCTATCATTTCTGATTACAAATAAATTTCAAATTCATTAACCCAAATTCCCCTATCAATCAAATAAGAATTTATTGCAAAATTCACAATGTTTACCTCAAATTTAAGTAAATTCAAATAAATTATATTTTAATTTCAATTAAATTAATACAATTTGTATTCAATCTCTTTATTCAATCAATCATCATCTTATAGATAAATTTACATTAGCCAATTACCCTAATACTTTTACAGTCATCAACTAAATTCATATTAACGTAGTTTTTAATTACGTTTAATTGCAATGGATTTAGATCTAATCCAATAGATTAAATAAATGGGTAAACAATTAATGATTAACACCATTTGCCTAATTTAATCCCATTCATACTTTATTATCAAATAACAAATATTATAATTACTTATCTAACATTGATTCTATCAAATTACAATTTATTACGTAATATTTCGTCAATTAATCTAACTTTGAATTTATTTCCCAATTTACTAATTACAATCAATTATAACCTTACAATTGGTTTCAATTAATTGGGATTGCACTAAATTAATTATTTATTAAGTTGCATTAACATTATTACCTTAATTTAGATTCAATTACTGTTAACAATGCGTTATTTCATTAATTAATTCAATACTAACTTTTATTTTCTTATTTTCAATTTTATAACCAAGTGCAACAATGTACACTATTTCATTATTGGAATTTCACTCCAATTACCATTGCTACATTTCATTTCTAACATTCGTTTCATTTTAAATTATAAAGTTTTTATTTCTTTCTAAATTCAATTACAAAAATCTTATTAGATTAACCAATTTAATTATCGAAATTTACGGGTTGTTGCAGTTTTTCAAATCGATATAATTTAAAAATGGTTTATTGAGAAACTGAATTGAATTTAAGTTAATGATTAAAGATTGGATTAAATTTGAATTTTGAAATTCGAGTTGATTTGGAATTGATTCGTGAAATTTGAGAAAGCTATTTTATTATATAAAGTATTTTTAAATTATATTTAAACATATTTATATATTTTACTTTATAAATTATTTTCATATAAATTATTTTAATATACTAACTATTTTAATATAAACTATTTTAACTTATAAATATTTTATATAAGCTATTTTACTTTATAAATTACTTTATTATATATACTATTTTAATATATAAACGTTTAAGTGGTGGAAGTTATGTTTTCAAAGTTATAAATTTCAAAGTATTATGTTTTGAACGTGTTATAATTTCAAGTGTTTGGTTTCGAAAGGGTTATAACTTTGAAAGTGCTATGATTTTGGAAAAGGATATTTGAAATGGAAATTATATTGTATTGATATGGTTTTGAAATGGCAATGATATTTTAGTTTTGAAGTATAAACTATTTTGAAATGACCGCGGTGTGATAATAACGTTGTTAAAGAAACCTGGATCGGATATTATCATACTCTCTGCCAATACTGAAAACCACTTTAACAACCGTGTATGCGGTGGAGATTCCAGAATGAAGTAGGATGATGGTGACGATCCTAAATATGAGGTATATACATGGATCCAACTCCCGTGAGTTGGCATAAGGTGGCTAAAACAGGAGCAATCGATGGGCCAAGTGAGGTAGCTCCTTTGATCAGACACACTCCTTCGATAATGTATTATGACTTTGTGATTGATTTGGTGGCCACTTTTGATTTTTTGATTTGGGATTGGGCTCGAGGTGGGCGGTAGTGGCTGCTATGTGTTATCACCAGCCCGGAAGTGGAATTGGTATATCTACCCTGGCATTGCCTAGTTGTGCCATGTCTCCTAACCTGTCACGCCTTATACGAGTTTGATTTGTGTCGTACCTATGGAGTATCCTCTGGTAGCCTCCCGATCTGGAGGTATTACTGTACTGTATAGACTATTGGCACTAAAATGTGTTAAGGTGGAAAATGTAGAGCCTTAACGTTAATTTTAAAAGTATACTTTACTTTAGACATTATTATAATAGCGTATATTACTACATAGTAGATAGTTTAACGGATCCTTTGAGGATGGTTATCCCAAACATCCTTTAAGTTACTTGTATTTCAGTTGTTGTTTCACTTGAGTTGGATTTATTGATATAAAAATGTTAATCCTGACTCAAGTGTTTTGTGTTTTGCTTTACGCTCGGTTCAGACTGAGTAATATAGCTTTTGAGACTCACCTTTGAAGTTGGAGCTTCGTTTGGAGACCCATCTACATCTTTTCATCTTGCAGTTATTCATTTGATTGCAGTGATGTTTTCTGATCTTGTATTTGACTATTGTATTTGAAACTTCTATTGTATCTTACTTAACTCTTATATATATATAGTTGCTTAATGAATTACTATTCATTTTTTTCCACTGCATATTATTATATTACTTTGTGTCTGGGATTCTGGATTTATTTACTGTATATGTTGAGTTTTTCCAAATATAAATTAATAATCTGGTATTTTGAGCAATTCAAATCCGGCATGTGTGGATGCGAATGGCTGAAAATATCAGACTATTACAATTATTATCATTTTTATTCTCATTTCACAAGTTCCCTGTTAGTTTACAATTCCATATGGATTGAAATAATGCATACACGAACGATCTTGTTGATTAAGGAAAAATCGTTATGGGTTGAAATGATAAACCCAAGCGAGTTTTATTGATTTTGAAATTTTTGAGTTTGCGGGTTGAAATGATATATACCTGTAAATATAAAATTTAAATTGCAGATTGAAATGATAAATATCCGTATCACTTGACCATAGGATAGAAATTATATAAGGACACCATTGTTCTATATTTTGATAATGATTACCAAAGTTTGAAAGGAAATATATGGGCTTTAATAAATATTGATTTTTAAAATATAATATATAAATGTTATATTTATGTGTGTGTAAAATATAGATTTTTAAAATTATATGTTTTGGAAATTTATATTTATAAGTTAGTTTTGAAAATATAATTTTTGAGATTTTATTTATAATTTTATTATTTCAAAAATATATAAAATAATATATAATATAAAATAAAATTAATATTTATATAAAATAATATATAATATAAAATATATAATATAAAATAAAATTCAAAGGGTTTCAAATTAGTATATAATATGTTTAACTATTTTTTTAAATTTATATTAGTATTTTAAAATTTGATTTTTTTAAATGACTTAATAATGGAGGTTGGAAAGATAAATTAGTGTTGACTTTGAATTTAATTTGGTTAATAATTAAATTTAAATAAGAATTAATTGGAAACTTATTGATTTGGAGATTTTGAAAGGTATGATTTTACAACTTGATTTAACTAAAGATGGTTAAATGAATATTTTAAAATTTAAATAAAATTAAATATTAAATTTTGATTTAAAATAGTAAATTGGGATTTTATTTAAATGTTTATAAAAAGTGATTATGTGAATATTATAGAATTAAATATAATTGAAATCAGATATTTAATTAATGATTTTATTTAAAATTTTAATTTTAGATTCTATTTAAATGTTATTAAAAATGATAAAGTGAAGCATTTTCAAATTTAAATAAAATTAATGTTGAGTTTGAAATAAATGAAACTTTCCAAACTGAGTTATTGTAAATTGTTTGAATATTTAAATTTTGAAACCCTTTGAATTGGAAGTGGTTTAGATTTGTAATTATAATCTGGATTTGAAATCGATATAAATTGAAATGGTTCTAATGAGATTTTGAATTTAACCTTTAATCTTTTTGATTGAATTGTTAAACTGAGATTGATTTAAATTGAATTTTGAAATTATTGTTGATTTGAATTGATTTGCGAAATTGGAAGAAACAATTCTATTTGAAGTATATCTTAATATATAAATTATTTTAATATATACACTGTGACTCCCCACCTCGAGACCCACATTAATAAAGAGTATTACTGGGTAATACTGTCTGCTAATGCAGAGAATAGGGCTGGATAGGAGCGACCATCCATAGCCTTGTCTTAAATATCTCTTGAATGCGTCGAAAATGCCATATATTTTTTGTGGATCGACATATCCAATAAATACTTAATACAAAGCCATAGATGGCTATAGGATCCATCAGAGCAAAATACAACAACTCAACTGCAAAATACATCACAGAACAACAGATAATCCTATATACACACACATATACATATACATCACAGAGTATACAAAATGATACATCACATATGTCGTATGACGACCACAATACAAACACAAGTCAAAAGAATATACATATCAGAGTAGAAAACCAAAATGGACTACATAAAAAGCTATAACAAAAAGAGCAAAAAGAATAGTCTGTGCAGAAGCAGAATAGGCTAAGTCTAAATGTACCTCACCTGAAACACCTCGGTCTGACCCAAGTATAAAATACATGGGTCAGTCTAACAAAATAAATCGGTTAACAAGGATAAGCGATAATATGATCATAAGGATAATGTGATAATATTCTTGAGTGAGATGGGACAACTAAAGTGTATGATTACATCAAGTGATTATATGATATCTCTACACAAACATATAATCTCAAAAGAGATAAAATAACCCATCAAACGCTAAAAGTAGCGAGCCTCATATAATCGGCATTCATAAAACATCAAATCTGATTTAGGGGAAAACTTAACCCGCCATCTTGGCAAACCCAAAACAAGCATAAAGAGATCCTATCTTAAACACGCCATAAGGCAAATATATCTCCAAAAAGGAGAAAAAAATCTCAAGTAAACGCCAAAAGGGAAATCTCATATAACGCCAGTGTAGCCAATTCAAATCTCAAAATAGAACTTTCAAGAGCTCAAATTCCCAAAAGGTAATCGCCACAAATATATATCGAATGGTTAAAAGGACCAATCTCAGAAAGGGGCAATACACTAAGGAAAATAGTCAAAGAAACCATCTCAAAAGTGTTTGCACACGCATGTGACCGAAGCCTTGCCAAGTACTGTTACCTCAAATAGGTACCTCGTCCAAAGGCAAAACGTCACAATGACAAATACGTCGCAATGGCAAACGCCTTAATAACAATGATCCGAAGGTTTAGTACTGGCACACTGCAATGGCAAATGTGTTACAAACTCTCGAATAGGAACCCAATAGTGTTAATGTGCATCCCATGCCACACGTTCGCACTAAATGGTTTTCTAACCGCCAGTAAATTTCACACTCAAAACAATAAAAAGTTTACCTCGTCTCATCGGTAAACTCGACTCGAAGGTCAAAATGATTAAACGGACAAGTTAGGAATTAACCGATAAGATAAACGCACGTGTCCCATACCACGTGTTTAACCAAAACATTTAATTCTCCTTTTCATTTGCTCGGATAGTGCAAAAACGTATACTTTATAGAAAATAATTTACCTTGAAAATAAGCTTTGAAAAACCGATTTCGAAAACCATTTGGAACCATATTTGAAAATTTCCCTTATTATAAAGGATAAATAGGTTTTATACTAGCAAATACTTTAAAATATTATATAATAATTATTTTTAAATCCCCTAAATTTTAAAAATCATTTCAAAAAGATTTAGAGAAAACTGTGCTCGAAAAGACAAAAAACAAGCAAAACTCCACTCAAATCGAAATTCAAATTTAAATTCAAAAAATTCCAATTTTGAAATTCAAATTCATCAAAACCAGGATAACCTATTGATAGGCATCATAGCCCTCAAAATACTTTAGAAATATCACAAAACTGAGTAAAAGTCAAAAATCGGACGGAAAATGAACATAAAAACACAGGTAAAATAATATTCAGGTCTGAAATCTTCTCTGGGTTCAACTTTCGGACATAAAACAGGTGGTCGAATGGCCTTTGATTGAACTAAAAAGTGGTGTGCATAAAGAAGAAAACTTCATATTTCAAACAAAAAAAGAATCAATGAATTCCAAAAAAATTGAAAAAGTTACGCCGTCTCAAACATGGACTCAGACCATGTTTGTAACAGTTCAACAAGATGTGCTTAGGCCTAAAAATCCATTCTGGGTTCAACTTCCAAGTATAAAATAGAGCTACAAACGGCATTGGATTGAGCTCAAATTTTGTTCTCGTGTAGTAGAAGATTTTATCTTTCAAAAAAAAATGAATCATGTAATTTGGTTAAAGTACGAGGAAGTTACGATGTCTCAAGTTGAACCCAGAGAGTGTTTTCACTGTAAAAATCTAGGCAAAAACATGCTCCAAATCAAAGTTCGACAGCATATTTCTATAAGCTATATAGGTCGAAACCACTCGAAATTTGGTATACTTATAAAACAAATCTTTAAAAAAAAATCATGTAATTTCAGTAAACATGAAAGAGTTATTCTGTCTCAAATATGGATTCAGACCATGTTTGTAGCAACTCAGAAAACACAATTTCTACAGGCAGAAAAACTACGTTTTGTTGATTTTGCAGCAACGGTTTGAACACTTAAATGACAATATTTTTCGATCAAATTTTTCTAAAACAAATCTCAACATATAAACTTAAATCAAAAAAGATCCGCCAGCATTTCGTTGTCGGAGATGAAAGTTATGGACAACCAAAGTTGGCACTTGAGGCCAGAAACGAAAATAAGAACAGCAATGAACAAAAACTTGTACAACCACCGAATTTAGCCATTGATTCAATATTTTTGGTCAGCAGATGTGAGATATTAGTCTCACCCCGCTGATTTGGTTCAAAAGCTCGGATTTTTCCGCAAAGTTGAACCTTTTAGCAAGATTGAAGCTCCTAAAAACCTATAGGAAATAATTATAGTACATGCAAACAAAAAATAGAGTAAATTAGAAACCTCTTTCTCAAATTAGGAATTTGATGAAATTATAAGGTTTAGAAATTATAAGGTTTAGATATTGACTACCTTTAGGTTATTGAGAGAAATGCGGATTAAGTATCTTAGGGCTAGAATAAACACTAGAGGGAGGGTGAATAGTGTTTTAGAGAATTGTTAAATCTTTTTGAGTTTTTGTTAATTTGAACACAAATGTATGCAATATTCACACACAAATATGATCATAGAATAAGAAACATATGCAAATACAAAGTAACACCAGTAAAGGAAAGAACACACCGGATTTTTATACCGGTTCGGAGTTACCCTACATCCAGTCCCGCACACAAGTACGGATTTCCTTTCAAAAAAACAATCTTTACAATTACACCCTCGATTTCAAGGTAACGAGGTACACCCTCTAGAATCACAATCCTCTGGGTAGAGATAGCTGATTTACCGGGCAACAAGTCCACCCAATTGATTTCCCAAGGCTACAATCACATCTTATCTTGCTTGATTGATTTCCAAGGCCACAATCACACCTTTTCTCGCTAAGTTGATTACACAAAGCCTATAACTCTGAATAGCACTGAAGATCTTGTTGAGATAGTGATAGAGAATCAAACCAGAGATAATCTAGTCAGATTCAATGTTGATTTCGGCAGAGTAATAGTAAGAATATGTAAAAAGAAATATGGAAGAAGAAGAGGAGTGAAAACCTAGAAAAACTAAATTAAAATTCGTTGAAACTAACCCCTATTTATAGAAAAACAACATCCATGTCCATTCGTGAGGAGTTATGACGAATAGACACTTCTTTTGAAATTTAAATTTTGAACTCAACTGACACCATGTCGACATGGGGTACTTGAGTATGTCGACATCCCAAAGGGATTTTTGGTATTTTGATTTTCTTTGAAAATAATCTTTATCTTGTATTAAAACTATTTTAAACTTTATAAATATACTTGACTATAATTAAAATGCATAAGTAAATATAAAGAATAATATATATATATATATATATAGAATTTTACTATAATTTTATATTTAAATCTAAATATATAAATATTAAAAAAATTAAATATACTTTTAAAAGATAGTTTAAAACCAAGGATAATTTGATTTTGAAATTCAAGATTATTTTGAGGCTAAAAGTTTTTGAAATCAGGATAGATGTTTTTGATCCTTTTTAAAAGGAAGGTTTCGGAATCATTTTTAAAATAGGATATAATTTTGAAAAATCATTTTGAATAAAAAGTTAATGAATACAAAACTATGTTCCACTAGATTTTTAGTAGGTTCCATCCTACTTAGGGTTCTATCCCTTTAACAGGCTCGAAGTGGATTCTATTCCACGAATAAATTAGATTTTAAGATGCCAGTGCTTTTCTAGGAGTTTTAACAAAATTTCTAATTAAAAATAATAAATTACTTGAACTCTTGATAGTCTTGATACCCGTGAGTCTTCAATCTTGATATCTTGAATCCCTATACAGTACAGTCTTCATCCTTGTTACCTGCATGGTTAAATCCTGCATATACATATATATCTAAAATTATACTGTTAGTATTTATATTTTATAATCTATTCTAAGGTTGTTGTCATCAAAACCATCATCTCACGGACGAACAATCTCCCCTTTTTGACGATGACAACCTTTGTTTGTAAAATATTACTTCTATCCTAATAACTCCCCCTTAATCTATGCCTAACTACCCTATTTTATACTTCTACCCCTTTGTCATCAACAAAAAAAACTAACTCTAAACTATATAACACCAAACTATATAACTCCCCCTAAATCTAATACTCTATGACATGTGATTATAATGATAGTGTTATCATTAATAATCAACACTTAGATCTAATAATATACCTAATCCTAAACTACTGACTATTCTAAGTATATAATAACCATATAGTTATATTTATTAATAGGGAAGAACACATATAAGAATACAATTTATTTATTAATCATATAGTTATATTTACATTTTCGTGGAAAACGTAAGATAGTAAAGAAAGAGAAGAAACTAATGTGTGTTATTGAACATAGGAGATCTATGAATCGAACAGTTTGGATAGTGAAAACAGAAATTTCCACGTTGTTCGACAATTTCCCATCTTTTTCAAAACACACTTCTCCAATGCACATGACTTTGTCGTCATCCTCCGCATGCACATCTTCCATGAGTTCTTCTTCTTCTTCGCCGTCCTCTTGTACATGATCTCCTGAAGAGTCTTCTTCAATCAAGATCGGGTTAGCATGATTATCCATTATAAATTTTTGCAAATTCCTAAGGATTTTGCCTTACCTCTCTTGTTCGTTGGCCATTCGAAGTTGCAGTACTTGGATTTCAGTCATTAACTAAAGTGCATCCTTTAGAGAATCCTCCATTTTTGTCACACGAGTGAGAGTAGTACGTTGAAATGGACCAGAAGTGGAAGAAGGAAATGAAAAGGTAGAATTTTTGTTTGATTTTGAAGAGGAGGCCATTGATTATTTGATTTCAAAGGATAGAACAGAGAAATAACAGAAAGGATGAATAAAATTTCGAAATTGAGAAGAATGTATAACCAATTATTTTGAATTTTGGTGGGAAAAAATTTAAAAATAAAAAACGTTATATGTCGACATGGTCCTTTAAAAATTTTATTAATTGATTTTTTTGATTTAATTTTAATTATGCTTTTGTTTATTTATATTTTAGTTATTGAACAAATACCTAATTCTCTTCTTAATTTAGTAAATATAGATTCATTTAAAGGTTTTGTTAGGATATCAGCAATTTGATTCTCAGAACTGATATAATCTAGAGTGATTACTTCCTTACTTATATTATCTCTGAGAAAATGATGTATGATATCAATATGTTTAGTTCGAGCATGTTGAGTAGTATTTTTGGATAAATTTATTGCACTAGTATTATCATAATAAATTGGTGATTTCGAAAAATTTAAACCATAATCTTTTAAAGTTTGTTGCATATATATTACTTGAGAACAAGCCAAAGCAGCAGAAATATGTTCTGCTTCAGTTGTTGATAAAGAAACTGTGTTTTGCATTTTACTAAACCAGGAAATCAGAGAATGCCCCAAAAAGTCACAAGTTCCACTTGTATTTTTTCGGTCTAATTTACAACCAGCATAATCAGCATCACAATAAGATATTAAGTCAAAGGAATCATTTTTAGGGTAAAATAAGCCATAGTCAGAAGTATGTTTAACATATCTTATGATATGTTTTACGGCTTTTAAGTGGGTCTCTTTAGGTTGGGATTGATATCTTGCACGGAGAAAAACACTATGTATGATATCAGGTCTACTAGCAGTAATATAGAGTAGTGATCCAATCATTCCTCTATATAACTTTTGATCTACATCTTTCGAGAGATCTTCTTTATTAAGGTACTCATTGGTTGCCACGGGAGTGGATTTTCCACTCGCAGTAGTCAAACAAAATTTATTAATTAGGTCTTTAGCATATTTTTCTTGACTAGTAAAGATAGCATTATCTAATTGTCATTATTTTAGAAAATTCTTTATTCATTTCAAAGTTATTGATCCAAAAATGATATCATCTATGTAAACTTGTACTATTTGAATATCATTTTTATTTCTTTTAATAAAAAGAGTATTATCTACTTTACCAATTTCAAAATTTTATTGTGATAAATAAGATCTTAGTCTATCATACCAGGCTCTAGGAGCTTGTTTTAGGCCATATAAAGCTTTCTTAAGTTTGTAAACATGATTAGGTAATTTTTCATTTTCAAAGAGTGGTGGTTGTTCAACATATACTTCCTCTTTTACAAATCCATTTAAAAAGGCGCTTTTAACATCTATTTGATATAATTTGAAATTACTATGATTTGCGAAAGCAAGTAAAATCCTAATGGCTTCTAATCTTGCAACGGGAGCAAAGATTTCATCAAAATCTATTCATTCTTCTTGACAAAAACCTTGAGCGACTAAACATGCTTTATTTCTAACTATCTCTCCTAGTTCATTCATTTTATTTTTACAAACCCATTTAGTTCCAATTATAGTTTTATTTTTAGGTCTAGGAACAAGTTCCCAAACATCGTTTCTAGTAAATTGATTTAGTTCTTCTTGCATAGCCAAAATCCATGAATCATCAGTTGATGCTTCTTTTGGATTTTTGGGTTCAATAGTTGTTATAAAAGCTACATTACTCATTTGACTTAGTTGAGTTCTAGTTTTAACTATAGATTGCATATCTTCTAGTATATTTTCAATAGGATGATCTTTTGAAAGTTTAGTCCTTTTATTAGGATGATTAATTTCATTATTAGTTTCAGTTGACTCTTGATTTTGAGTAATTAAATCATCTTCATCATTTGAATCTTAATTTTTTTTGTAGTTTTCATCGAATGACACATGCATTGTTTCTTTGATGGTGTTAGTTCTTAATTAAATACTCTGTACGCTTTACTTCTATTAGAATATCCGATAAAGATACCTTCGACAGATTTAGGATCAAATTTGTCTACGTTATCTTTAGTATTTAAAATAAAATATTTACTTCCAAAAATTCTAAAATAAGGTATTTTAGGTTTCTTTGAGTGAAGAAGTTCATAAGAAGTTGTGACGGCCCTAATCGACCTTCGAAAATCGGCACCGAATACAACACTCATATTCAAATGCCGCGGATCCAAACGTCGAATCTAGTTCGCTGGAGCTTATAACACCATTAAGTACAACACAACGGAAGAAAAAGAATATATCACTATATATTTAACATTGATCTAATATCCAGATACAACAGAATGATACAATGAATATCAACACTATCAGTGATAAAAGACAATAGCAACGGAAAGAAAATGACAACATCAACAGCGGAACAAAATCTCCAATATGGACTTCAAGAGAGAAAAAGGAATAGAATCCAGAACTGTAACTCCATCTCCAAAGTACCAATCCAGAAATAGCTCGAACTCCCAATAACGACGCTTCACCCAGATAAGCAAGGTCGTTCGTCCAAATCCAAAGACTGGACCAACTCTAGATAATCTACTAAACCTGACTGTTTGAAAAACCCAACTCTAGACTGCCCGTGTGGAAAAAATTGTGGGCACCCAGAGCTTAGGAAAGGAACAATAAACTCCAGGTCAGTCATGAGACTGGTATGAGCAACAAAACATTTGGTTTTTCTTTAAAATAGACAACAAAAGAATTTAAAATAAATCCGCAATGCTTTTTGGAAAATGAAACTACCATAAGGCCTCCCGCCACACACACAATGCAAACGCAAAATTGGAGGAGATTTCTCCTTATGATAGTCAAACATGTTTGATACGCAAATTCTTTGATATTATTATTATAAGTGCAAAGTACAGAAAACCATTTCAAAAATATAATATTAATCTTAGCCAGCATAGACATTCCGAACTATGCCTGCTATAGCTTTCATCAAAACAGTGGTGACCACCATAAGTAAATGACAGGTTATACAACTAAAACCGTAAAGGGCGCGTATTGGATGATTGGATTTCAACCAAATGGTCAGGCTAAGGAACTTCCCACTGTCCATGGGTACGCCTCTGGCGGGACGACCCGTGAACTTAACCAGCTCTCTGCCAACACAAGGCCGGGTTACCTCTGTAACTTGGTAACTACTACATGAGCATGCCACCCTCCGGTCCTTTGGGACCTTTATCCGAGGCGCCTCTAAACCACAAAGCAACAACCACACAGTAAATGAGATTGAAGCCCAGCACATAGGTAAATATCTTGGCTCCATACCATAATACCACCCTTTACCAGAAGGGAATGACACACCCTAAAGGACGCGACCCTCATAACCTTGCCGCATCTTTCCTGTTTCGACCATTTCTGAGGTGTGAGGTCCTGATGCAGTTTCGTCCACAAAGCTACGCTTTATACAAAAGCTATGCTTTGATCACAAATGATCGACCAATGATCATCAACACACAGCAGCACTCAGCATGTCACACTACCAAATTGGGAATATATCGCTGATAACCTTCAACTACATAACCTCTGAGCTCGTACGTCTTAGAGAAGGGTGTTAAGCTAAAAGATTAAATTCTCCGCCTCCAACAGATATGTATTTGAAAGGAATCTTCTTTATATAGTGTCAAACATACAACCATACAAGTTTGTTTCGGGTTCGAACAGAACCGAAGGCACTTCGTAAGAAGCCCTTGCAAATCCGGGTATTCACAATCCCGATCGGACTTCCCATCACTTAGGGAATCTTTATACCGTAGCTACTCGGTGCAGAGACAATCGTTAGGTTATCCTATCATTCTCACAAATGCCCGGTCTTCACCACCGTCCTTCAAATGCTATCCGTAACGACGTATCACTATTCGGAATGGGTTATTTGACACAAAGGTCCTCTCCCGGCCAAACCAAATAGTGAGCGCAATATTTAAAAACATATGGATATGGGTTTTCAGTTAAGTCGCAACTTAAAAATCCAAAACTTTTCTTCAAATGGTTTAACAAATTACCATTTCAAATCTTTAAACAAAAAGATTTATTTCACAAAGTTCACCCAGTTTCACAAAGATCTATTTACGAATTTCAAAACAATTTCCATTTCAATTGGATTAACTCATTAAATCTTTTAATCAAAGATTTAACTTATAGCTTACAAATTCAAGGCATCTCATACAATACAATCATTCATAAGTAAGGTCAAGCATTCAATAATCGTTTATAAGCAGGATTAATTAATTGTTTAATCCTAATTAATTCAATTTATTTCCAATTAAATTAATTACTTATGAATTAATCATCCAATCCTGATTTATTAATTTCAAATCATTTGATATAAATTAATTTATCAATCACCTTAATTAATTAAATTATTCAAATCATTAATTATCCATTTTAATTAATTTAATAATTACAAATCATTAATCTTCATTTACTTTAAAGATAAAAATACTTTTATTATTAATGAATCAAGTTATCATTAACAAGTCATTTAAACAATTTACTTTTATATTTTACTTTTAAATTTTGTTTTAAATTTTAAGATTTAAAATGAAAACAAATTAACTTTAACAAAGTTTAAAACAATTTTCAAAACACTTTTTAATTCACAAGTTAATGAATTATTCATCTTATAATAGAAGTTTAAAAGAGTTTAAAACCCAATTTCATTTTAAATTCAAATTAATTTAAAAATTCAATTTATCACTAAAGTTATTTAAGACAATTTAAAATTTAAAAACTTCTTTTATTTCAGAACTAAGATTCAAATTGTATTTGAATCCAGATTTAAACCTCTAATTTTGAACTTCACTTACAATTCAAACTTCGCCTTAAAATTCAAACTACTTAAACCCTTTTAAAGTAGTTAAACCAATTTAAAATTTGAAAACTTTTTTTTAAAACTGAGATTCAAAACTAAATTGAATCAGATTTAAACTTGGATTTTAAACTCATTTTAAAACTTTGCTTTTCATTTATCTAGCTTTCAAATTTTATTTTAGAAATTTAAAAACCAGAGCAACAGGTTTCTGTAAAAAATGTTACAAATGATTTATCCAAGGCAACATTCTTTTCCTTCGAGTCAAATACCCTACTTCCCCGAGAAAAATACCTAGCTACTTCGAGTCAACACACATCTACTCGAAACCAAACAAAACCAACCTCGCCTAAGTTTGCAGTGCACCGTGCACATGCACGGTGACGCTGGTCATCACTGGCCCCCATCGACGATCTCCCCAAGTTAGCTCATAATCCAGCAATACTCCATGAACATCAGATCGTGCTTCGAACCTCGAATTCCAGTTTGAGAATTTAAAACCGAAACCTGGAAACAGCTAGAGCCATCACCTCCTCAAACCTGTCAACGCTTTTGTAACAAACGGGGAATTTCGTTCTTCGAAAATTCAACATCGACACTCACTTTATCGACTGCCGAGAAATCAAAGGCCGAAAACCCGAGATGTTATGGGTTTTAAAAAGAAAAGAAAAGAAAGAAGAGAGAAAAAGAAGAAATAGAGGGAAAAGAAGATAGACAATTTTTAGAAAACAGAAAATTAGAAAAACAGAAGATAGAAGAATTTTAAAAATAGAAAAAGAGAATTTGAAAATAGAACGGACAGAAAGGAAACAAAAAGAACAACAACAGAATCTCACAATTCGCAGCGGAACAACATATAATAATAAATGAATAATCTTTAAACAAAGAACTATATCAGTTATTACATTACATTTCATTTCATTACATCATATCATCACATCAGAGTGTACAACAACATACAACAACAAACAATGCAGCGGAAAAAGAAATACTATATAAACTAGTAATACGCCATGCCATCCAGCTTGCCTCCAGCAACTCCAGAATATCCAGAATATCCTGATAAACCTAACTCTTAACTGCCCGTGTGGAAATTGGTGGGCACCCAGAGTTTAGGAAGGAAAACAATAAACTCCAAGTCAGTCATGTGACTGGTGTGAGAACTCAAAACAGTTTATTTAACTTTAAAATCAAATAGAGGAATATTTTTTAAATCAATTCGCAATGCTTTTAAAAATGAGACTACCATAAGGCCTCCCGCACACACACACAATGCAAACGCAGAATCAGAGGAGATTTCTCCTTATGATAGCCAAAGATGCTTGATACGCATTTAAAAATAACATTTGATATTCTTACTAGTGCATAGTGTAGAGAAAAATCATTTCGAAAGTAGAGTATAAATCTTAGCCAACATACGACCATTATCGTATGCCTACTATAGCTAACTATGTTCAATAGCAGGTTACCGCCACATTCCATAGCAGGTTATACAACTAATACCGTACAAGTCACGTATTGTTTCTTTGGATTTCCAACGAATGATCAGGCCAAGGAACTTCCCATTGCCACATGAGAATGCCTCTGGATGGACATCCCCGAGAACCAAACCGGATCTCTACCAACACAAGGCCGGGTTACTCCTAACTGAGTAACAACTGACCGAATATGCCATCCCCCGGTCCTTTGGGACCTTTATCACCGAGCGCTCGTAATCAATTCACACAATCATAAAGTGTTTTCAACATGAGTAAGTATCTGGGCTCCATACCATGATACCACCCTTTTCCAGAAGGAAATGGACACATCCTAAAGGGTGCTACCCCTCATAACCTTGCCGCATCTTTCCTGTTTTGACCATTCACGGGGTGTGAGGCTCGACGAAGTCACGTCCACAAAAACATACTTTATACAAAAGCCATGCTTTGGGTCAACAAATGATCAACACAATGATCACAAGGATAGACGATCAAATAAACGATCCTATCACAAATAATCAACACAATGATCATTTCAGCATCACTCAGCATGTCACATTACCAAATTGGGAATATATCGCTGATAACTTCAACTATATAACCTTTGAGCACATACGTCTCAAAGAAGGGTGTTAAGCAAAGAATAAATTCTCCGCCACCAACAGAAATATATTTGAAAGAAATCGGCTTTATATCTCAAATTGTAATGTCAGACATACAATCCATACAAGTCTGTTCCGGGATCGAACAGAACCGAAGGCACTTACAAAGAAGTCCTTGCAATACGGGTATTCACAATCCCGATCGAATTTCCCATCACTTAGGAGATCTCAATACCAGGAGCTACCCAGTGCAGAGACAATCGATAGGTCATCCTATCGCTTTCGCAAATACTCGGTCTTCAACACCGATCTTCAATGCAATTCACAACGACGTATCACATATTCGGAATGGGTTATACGACCCCATGGTCCTTTCCCGGTTAACCCGAATAGTGAGCGCTTATTCAAAAATAAGTGTGCATTCAAATTCAATCAATTCACATCAAATACCCATTCAAAGGGAAATACTGATAGTCGGCTATTGAACTATCACTGGATATGCATACATCACCAGATTCCAAATAATTTTCCAAATTATTTACTTTCCAAAATATCTTTACAAGATATATAATTTCAACACTTCAAAAATAAATCAATATTTATTTTTAACCAATTTCACTTTTCACATATAATTTCCATAATGAATTTATATTTCAAAATATTCGTGCATATACGATTTCAATAATCCATTTCAATTTATCTTCAAAAAGATAAATTCTAATTATTTTCTTTATACTGGAAACATTTCCATACTTATTTATTCATAAGTAATTCACAAATTTTATTTATTTTCAACACTTAGAAAATATTCAATATACTTAAATTGAATTAAGTATATAATTCATTCTTTAAGGAAATCATTCACTTAACCATATTTATTTGGGCCAAAACGAATGTTGCGTAAAACATCGTTACGACGTCCCAAAATCACTAGTATAGGGATTCGAAATTAAAATAGATATATAAATCCCAATACTATACAAAACATTTCCTTTCGGAAATCATTTACTATAACAACAGTGTTATAGTCCATCATCTCCTTTCATTTCTCGAAACATCTATTTCAACAATAAATGTTGAAATCTATGGTTTCGAATCTCAACATGTTTAAAAACATCGTTAGATTGTTTTAATTCTATTTAAAACATCACATTCAAAACAATTCCTTTAACGTGTTATTCACTATTCAAAAATGTGAATAAACTTCGTTAACAAATCTCATCCTTTTATTCATTTTAATTCAAAGGATTATTCACTATTAAAAAATGTGAATATAACTCCATTTCTAAGTTATAACAATTAACTTGTCAAAATAAGTCATTTGCGAATTTATAAAACAACGTTTATAAATTCCTTTTCTATTTATTTATAAAAACTTCCTTTTTTATAAATCCTTTTATTTACCTATTCAGTTTATAATTCAATTATAGACTAAAAGTTCATATTATAAGTTAACTACTTATAAAACGATTATTTTACAAAATCGTTCTTTTTAAAGACTTTTCAATTTATAAATTTTATAACTTATAAGATTCATTTATTTAACCAATCTATTCTTCAAATAATTTCACTAAATTTATAAATCTTGCTATTTAAAATTTTCATTTATAACTTCACAGTTTATAATTCTATAGATTTCATTCATTTATGAAATTCATTTCCACTACATTCAAACACTTATAAAAACTCGTTTTATAATGTCCATATTTCAATTTATAAATATCCATTTATAAATCTCTTAATATAAATTAATTTATATTATTCTTTAAAACGTCTTTAAATTCTTTTAAAAACTTCACCATACTGATTTATAAAATAATTAAATTTTATAAATCCTATATTTAAACTTTTTATAACAAGTTCAGAATCCCAATTTAAACTCTTTTATAAAGTCATTAATTCCTTATTTTCAAAAATCAGCTTTTAACTATATTTCTTAAAAATCAAAATTTTTATAACATTAAAAATTATAACGTTTATTTATTTGAAATGGATCAATTCCAAAAATATAGTATATTTTCAAAAATCACTTTAAAATCATTTTAAAATCCCAAATCTGGGTCCAATGATGCTACACACCAAATAGTCAATCACGACTACAACGATATCATATATCGATATGATAATCAATCAAATATCAAAATATCTGAAATTAAATAAATACTGTTGAGGAATCCAGTTGGATCCCTCCAACCTGTTTCCTGCATCCAAAAACATTAGCACAATACCAATTTCGCTCCAGTACGAAATTATCGCGGTATATGTTCTTAATAAATATTATCCGCTTAATAACGGCGTAATAGGGTCTCATCCGCTAAACAAAAATGCGGGAAATCAATCAACTGCAATATATACATATGCCAATATATATATATTGATATTATATATAATATCAATTTCACTGTTTATGAAATATTCGCGGTATATGTTTATATTAAATAACCTCCGCTTACTAACGGCGCATAATGTCTATTTTAACAATCAATAATTTACAGTCATCATTCAAACATGCATTCAAATATTTTAAATCTAACTATTTAAAATAAAATCTAAATCTATTCGATTGAGTGAGAAGTTCTCACCTTGGTTTTAATTTCCGTTTTAGCTTTTATTTCGAATAAAATTAAACGCGCGTTTAATTTTACCCGAAATTCTCACTAACTCCAAACGACTCCAAACCAACTCCATCGCGTAGTGCTCGTCCATACGATTCCAACGCAACTGAGTTTGCATTTTTTCGACCTCGTATGAAAAAGTTATTGATTTTTGAAGTTACACGAATAAATCTATATACAAATTACAATATAATTTAACTATTATTAAACCTAGCTCAATCCAGGCCATAGGATCCAACACCAACCCAATCACAGCCGTGCGTTCCATCCTCCTTCTCCCTCTCGTTCATGTTACAGCCGAACACGCCTAAATCAAACCCAAACTTAGATATTAGGGTTTAATTATTCATCTTCTTCGTTGAATTCTAGCATGATCAGGATACACCGATGGAATCGCCTCACCACAAGCTACACACGGCTGCAAGCATATGAAACTCGGCCTCATCATGTGCCTAGGGTTGCGTGCGCAACCTGTAGGTGTCGGCCCCACATAGCTTCTCCTCCGATGCTCCAAACTCGATCTCAACCGTTGATCTTGTAGAGCTTGACGTCCTCTACATCTTTCGTGTTGAACATTCTTGCTAATTGTCGACGGATTGGAAGATATCGAGGAGGAGAGTTGGGTGTTTTC
Source organism: Allium cepa (assembly GCA_030765085.1). Taxonomy (NCBI): domain Eukaryota; kingdom Viridiplantae; phylum Streptophyta; class Magnoliopsida; order Asparagales; family Amaryllidaceae; genus Allium; species Allium cepa. The sequence continues at coordinate 250,760,187 of CM060937.1, read as the reverse complement.
TGGCCATTGAACCCATGGGTGGCGGCTAGGGTTTTGAGTTGTTATTTTTTTTTTTTTTTTTAATGAAGGGTGTGTGTCTCCTTTTATAGAAAAAGCAAGCGTAAACACTATTCATCCCGGGAATTCCGAACTCCGATTTAGACGCCGTAACCAGCGTACCTAGGGTTTATCCCGCGTTCCGGACACAATGGAACAGGTTTCGGAAGCTAATTCGGAAGTATGTGCGAGTTATGGCTGAAAACGTTCAATTTGAATTAAACCGATTTAAGTCGATTTCTAGGCGTTTTAATTTGTACCGGACAAACGGTAAATCCAATTGACTTGAAATTTGAAATCTTACAATAATATCACATTACGGATCCGATGAAACTGGTTTCGTCGAAATCCGAGACTTTTTGAAAAATGGCTATTTTGACTCGCCAAATTTAAATTAAAAACAATTCAATGCGTTTCGAGCTGCCACGAACAAACGATAACTCCGATTGACACGAAAATTGAAATCCGGTAATAACTAACTATTACGGATCCAATGGAACTGGTTTCGTTCAATTCTGAGACTGTTCAAAAATTGACTATTTTACAGTCGATTATTAAATATTAAAATATCCAATTTTCACAAATTAACTTTTAATTTGATTTTAAAAGTTCTAAAATATCTCTATAACTCCAGTATGATTAAATAAAATTTTACAAATCATTTTCTATCATATTTAACTCGATTTTCAATTATTACCATAATTTAACATATTAAATTATAAATTTAATTATCCAATTAAATCCAAAAATTCAAATAAAAATTTATTTGACTTATAAATTCACTTATAAATATTTAAAATAAATTAAATATTCAAATTTAAATTATAAAAAATTCTGGGTCGTTACAATCTTTCCCCCTTAAAAGAATTTCGTCCTCGAAATTACAAGTAAGAAAGGTTACAGAATTTATTAACTTTCCAAAATTTATAATTAAACTTCTTTCAATCTTTACTAAGTTTCAAATCATACTTAGTTATCTTTTCAAAAACAAACTATATCATTTAACTTTCAATTCCAAACCAAAGCTTAAGTTTTCCAAAATTTTCCCAAATTTTCTCAAAATTTTTCTAACGCCTTAAATTTCCGGAAAAATTCGCCATGTCTCCTTTGCGCGGCTCGATCCGAAAAAAAAATGACAGTATATATATCACAAATATACATCTCATCAAGTAATGAGGCATCCCGAAGGGAAAAAAGTGTAAAAGTACGATATTTAATCCGAGATATGTACCTTATATTTTTATTAGCGAGCATATACGGCTAATATAGCGCTAAAGCGAACTCCAAATGCGAAGCAACGCGATCCGCACCTACTAATCACTCAACAAACAACATGAGAACATGTACATATGCAAATAATCTCAATATACAACATATAGCAACATAATAATTATATATGTCAACATAGCAAATGCAACTAAACAACAAATGCAATATATATTCAACCATCAACCAACTAACATTCAACAAATTCATAACCAATATATTCATTCATATTTTCATTCATATACAATGAATTGGTTTTCACTTTAAATCACATTTGATTTGTTTACATTGGATTTTATCAACATTCATTCTCAATTTTAATTAGTTTACATTTACTAATTTAAATCCAATTCACTTTCAATTCTATTCAAATTTATTTACTTTCCATTTGAATTCAATTACATAGCTTTCAATTTCATTAACACTTAATGAACTTATATACTATCAATCAACAATCTTATAACATTAGATTTTAATGAATTAACACTTACATTCATTATTTCATATCAACTTTAATTACATTCAATTGTTTTAACATTCAATCCATTCATTCAATTCAATTACAAAGTTGAATTCTATTACATAACTCAAGTTCATATTCATTTAATCCACTTGATTATTTACTTCGATACCAAAATCAACTTAATTCAATATCTCTTAAGTTATATTCCATTTAACTTTAAATTCACTTTTATTTACAACTCATATTAATAGATATATCCATAAAGTTTCACTTCTTATGTATATAAGTTTATTTCACAATTGTAATTCACTTTAATTATAACTCAATTCTTATAATTCATTTGCTTATACAATTATTCTTTTATTTAGATTATTCAAACAACCTAACAATCAACTTATATATACACTTTAATAATTTTGAAAAATTATTCCTTTATATATAAAAATATAATCGAGGCAAAATTATTTCATTTACCCAATTTTAAAATCAATATTATGTCGAATTGTTCTATTCAAGTGTTTAGAAACCCCTTCGGCATAGTTTGACTGACCGTGCTGACGAAGGTTCATATACCACTCAATAAACCAATCATCACAATATAAAACAATTTTATATTCACTAACAAATACGCACTCATAGCTATTATTACACTCAAACTCATTCTAGAGTACTGCTGACTCTATCTCTAATGAGTAATACCCTACAGAACCATGGTTGTCGCTTAACCATCAGAGCTCTGATACCAAATGTAACAAACGGGGAATTTCGTTCTTCGAAAATTCAACATCGACACTCACTTTATCGACTGCCGAGAAATCAAAGGCCGAAAACCCGAGATGTTATGGGTTTTAAAAAGAAAAGAAAAGAAAGAAGAGAGAAAAAGAAGAAATAGAGGGAAAAGAAGATAGACAATTTTTAGAAAACAGAAAATTAGAAAAACAGAAGATAGAAGAATTTTAAAAATAGAAAAAGAGAATTTGAAAATAGAACGGACAGAAAGGAAACAAAAAGAACAACAACAGAATCTCACAATTCGCAGCGGAACAACATATAATAATAAATGAATAATCTTTAAACAAAGAACTATATCAGTTATTACATTACATTTCATTTCATTACATCATATCATCACATCAGAGTGTACAACAACATACAACAACAAACAATGCAGCGGAAAAAGAAATACTATATAAACTAGTAATACGCCATGCCATCCAGCTTGCCTCCAGCAACTCCAGAATATCCAGAATATCCTGATAAACCTAACTCTTAACTGCCCGTGTGGAAATTGGTGGGCACCCAGAGTTTAGGAAGGAAAACAATAAACTCCAAGTCAGTCATGTGACTGGTGTGAGAACTCAAAACAGTTTATTTAACTTTAAAATCAAATAGAGGAATATTTTTTAAATCAATTCGCAATGCTTTTAAAAATGAGACTACCATAAGGCCTCCCGCACACACACACAATGCAAACGCAGAATCGGAGGAGATTTCTCCTTATGATAGCCAAAGATGCTTGATACGCATTTAAAAATAACATTTGATATTCTTACTAGTGCATAGTGTAGAGAAAAATCATTTCGAAAGTAGAGTATAAATCTTAGCCAACATACGACCATTATCGTATGCCTACTATAGCTAACTATGTTCAATAGCAGGTTACCGCCACATTCCATAGCAGGTTATACAACTAATACCGTACAAGTCACGTATTGTTTCTTTGGATTTCCAACGAATGATCAGGCCAAGGAACTTCCCATTGCCACATGAGAATGCCTCTGGATGGACATCCCCGAGAACCAAACCGGATCTCTACCAACACAAGGCCGGGTTACTCCTAACTGAGTAACAACTGACCGAATATGCCATCCCCCGGTCCTTTGGGACCTTTATCACCGAGCGCTCGTAATCAATTCACACAATCATAAAGTGTTTTCAACATGAGTAAGTATCTGGGCTCCATACCATGATACCACCCTTTTCCAGAAGGAAATGGACACATCCTAAAGGGTGCTACCCCTCATAACCTTGCCGCATCTTTCCTGTTTTGACCATTCACGGGGTGTGAGGCTCGACGAAGTCACGTCCACAAAAACATACTTTATACAAAAGCCATGCTTTGGGTCAACAAATGATCAACACAATGATCACAAGGATAGACGATCAAATAAACGATCCTATCACAAATAATCAACACAATGATCATTTCAGCATCACTCAGCATGTCACATTACCAAATTGGGAATATATCGCTGATAACTTCAACTATATAACCTTTGAGCACATACGTCTCAAAGAAGGGTGTTAAGCAAAGAATAAATTCTCCGCCACCAACAGAAATATATTTGAAAGAAATCGGCTTTATATCTCAAATTGTAATGTCAGACATACAATCCATACAAGTCTGTTCCGGGATCGAACAGAACCGAAGGCACTTACAAAGAAGTCCTTGCAATACGGGTATTCACAATCCCGATCGAATTTCCCATCACTTAGGAGATCTCAATACCAGGAGCTACCCAGTGCAGAGACAATCGATAGGTCATCCTATCGCTTTCGCAAATACTCGGTCTTCAACACCGATCTTCAATGCAATTCACAACGACGTATCACATATTCGGAATGGGTTATACGACCCCATGGTCCTTTCCCGGTTAACCCGAATAGTGAGCGCTTATTCAAAAATAAGTGTGCATTCAAATTCAATCAATTCACATCAAATACCCATTCAAAGGGAAATACTGATAGTCGGCTATTGAACTATCACTGGATATGCATACATCACCAGATTCCAAATAATTTTCCAAATTATTTACTTTCCAAAATATCTTTACAAGATATATAATTTCAACACTTCAAAAATAAATCAATATTTATTTTTAACCAATTTCACTTTTCACATATAATTTCCATAATGAATTTAGATTTCAAAATATTCGTGCATATACGATTTCAATAATCCATTTCAATTTATCTTCAAAAAGATAAATTCTAATTATTTTCTTTATACTGGAAACATTTCCATACTTATTTATTCATAAGTAATTCACAAATTTTATTTATTTTCAACACTTAGAAAATATTCAATATACTTAAATTGAATTAAGTATATAATTCATTCTTTAAGGAAATCATTCACTTAACCATATTTATTTGGGCCAAAACGAATGTTGCGTAAAACATCGTTACGACGTCCCAAAATCACTAGTATAGGGATTCGAAATTAAAATAGATATATAAATCCCAATACTATACAAAACATTTCCTTTCGGAAATCATTTACTATAACAACAGTGTTATAGTCCATCATCTCCTTTCATTTCTCGAAACATCTATTTCAACAATAAATGTTGAAATCTATGGTTTCGAATCTCAACATGTTTAAAAACATCGTTAGATTGTTTTAATTCTATTTAAAACATCACATTCAAAACAATTCCTTTAACGTGTTATTCACTATTTAAAAATGTGAATAAACTTCGTTAACAAATCTCATCCTTTTATTCATTTTAATTCAAAGGATTATTCACTATTAAAAAATGTGAATATAACTCCATTTCTAAGTTATAACAATTAACTTGTCAAAATAAGTCATTTGCGAATTTATAAAACAACGTTTATAAATTCCTTTTCTATTTATTTATAAAAACTTCCTTTTTTATAAATCCTTTTATTTACCTATTCAGTTTATAATTCAATTATAGACTAAAAGTTCATATTATAAGTTAACTACTTATAAAACGATTATTTTACAAAATCGTTCTTTTTAAAGACTTTTCAATTTATAAATTTTATAACTTATAAGATTCATTTATTTAACCAATCTATTCTTCAAATAATTTCACTAAATTTATAAATCTTGCTATTTAAAATTTTCATTTATAACTTCACAGTTTATAATTCTATAGATTTCATTCATTTATGAAATTCATTTCCACTACATTCAAACACTTATAAAAACTCGTTTTATAATGTCCATATTTCAATTTATAAATATCCATTTATAAATCTCTTAATATAAATTAATTTATATTATTCTTTAAAACGTCTTTAAATTCTTTTAAAAACTTCACCATACTGATTTATAAAATAATTAAATTTTATAAATCCTATATTTAAACTTTTTATAACAAGTTCAGAATCCCAATTTAAACTCTTTTATAAAGTCATTAATTCCTTATTTTCAAAAATCAGCTTTTAACTATATTTCTTAAAAATCAAAATTTTTATAACATTAAAAATTATAACGTTTATTTATTTGAAATGGATCAATTCCAAAAATATAGTATATTTTCAAAAATCACTTTAAAATCATTTTAAAATCCCAAATCTGGGTCCAATGATGCTACACACCAAATAGTCAATCACGACTACAACGATATCATATATCGATATGATAATCAATCAAATATCAAAATATCTGAAATTAAATAAATACTGTTGAGGAATCCAGTTGGATCCCTCCAACCTGTTTCCTGCATCCAAAAACATTAGCACAATACCAATTTCGCTCCAGTACGAAATTATCGCGGTATATGTTCTTAATAAATATTATCCGCTTAATAACGGCGTAATAGGGTCTCATCCGCTAAACAAAAATGCGGGAAATCAATCAACTGCAATATATACATATGCCAATATATATATATTGATATTATATATAATACCAATTTCACTGTTTATGAAATATTCGCGGTATATGTTTATATTAAATAACCTCCGCTTACTAACGGCGCATAATGTCTATTTTAACAATCAATAATTTACAGTCATCATTCAAACATGCATTCAAATATTTTAAATCTAACTATTTAAAATAAAATCTAAATCTATTCGATTGAGTGAGAAGTTCTCACCTTGGTTTTAATTTCCGTTTTAGCTTTTATTTCGAATAAAATTAAACGCGCGTTTAATTTTACCCGAAATTCTCACTAACTCCAAACGACTCCAAACCAACTCCATCGCGTAGTGCTCGTCCATACGATTCCAACGCAACTGAGTTTGCATTTTTTCGACCTCGTATGAAAAAGTTATTGATTTTTGAAGTTACACGAATAAATCTATATACAAATTACAATATAATTTAACTATTATTAAACCTAGCTCAATCCAGGCCATAGGATCCAACACCAACCCAATCACAGCCGTGCGTGCCATCCTCCTTCTCCCTCTCGTTCATGTTACAGCCGAACACGCCTAAATCAAACCCAAACTTAGATATTAGGGTTTAATTATTCATCTTCTTCGTTGAATTCTAGCATGATCAGGATACACCGATGGAATCGCCTCACCACAAGCTACACACGGCTGCAAGCATATGAAACTCGGCCTCATCATGTGCCTAGGGTTGCGTGCGCAACCTGTAGGTGTCGGCCCCACATAGCTTCTCCTCCGATGCTCCAAACTCGATCTCAACCGTTGATCTTGTAGAGCTTGACGTCCTCTACATCTTTCGTGTTGAACATTCTTGCTAATTGTCGACGGATTGGAAGATATCGAGGAGGAGAGTTGGGTGTTTTCTGGCCATTGAACCCATGGGTGGCGGCTAGGGTTTTGAGTTGTTTTTTTTTTTTTTTTTAATGAAGGGTGTGTGTCTCCTTTTATAGAAAAAGCAAGCGTAAACACTATTCATCCCGGGAATTCCGAACTCCGATTTAGACGCCGTAACCAGCGTACCTAGGGTTTATCCCGCGTTCCGGACACAATGGAACAGGTTTCGGAAGCTAATTCGGAAGTATGTGCGAGTTATGGCTGAAAACGTTCAATTTGAATTAAACCGATTTAAGTCGATTTCTAGGCGTTTTAATTTGTACCGGACAAACGGTAAATCCAATTGACTTGAAATTTGAAATCTTACAATAATATCACATTACGGATCCGATGAAACTGGTTTCGTCGAAATCCGAGACTTTTTGAAAAATGGCTATTTTGACTCGCCAAATTTAAATTAAAAACAATTCAATGCGTTTCGAGCTGCCACGAACAAACGATAACTCCGATTGACACGAAAATTGAAATCCGGTAATAACTAACTATTACGGATCCAATGGAACTGGTTTCGTTCAATTCTGAGACTGTTCAAAAATTGACTATTTTACAGTCGATTATTAAATATTAAAATATTCAATTTTCACAAATTAACTTTTAATTTGATTTTAAAAGTTCTAAAATATCTCTATAACTCCAGTATGATTAAATAAAATTTTACAAATCATTTTCTATCATATTTAACTCGATTTTCAATTATTACCATAATTTAACATATTAAATTATAAATTTAATTATCCAATTAAATCCAAAAATTCAAATAAAAATTTATTTGACTTATAAATTCACTTATAAATATTTAAAATAAATTAAATATTCAAATTTAAATTATAAAAAATTCTGGGTCGTTACAGCTTTGATCTCGCCGCCTCAACCATCAGAATTCGTGCAACTCCGGCCACGACTTCGACTACACCCAAGCTACCACCACCCAAAGACTCGCTACAATCGATCAACCCAAATAGCCGTGTGATCGATACATTAAACACTACAAAAACTAGGGTTCCTGAAGAAAACCCACTGCCGCAACTTCCTTGGTGAATATCATCATCATCAACTATTTTTTCCACAACCCCTGATCACTCCTCCACCTCCAGGAGGAAGCTCGATCCCCCCATCCAAGTAGATCACCGGAAAATTGTAAAAAAACAAATTTTGTTCAACTCTGAACTGCTCCTAGCCTAAGCAACTAAAAATCACCATTTTTGTTGTAAAAATCCTATTTTTGAATAAGGATTCTAGTTACATGATTGAAGTAGCAAATTATTACATTCGAGATTTACAAAATTTGAAATTTCTCTGTTATTTTATATTTCCAGAACCAATACAAATTGTTTTTCTCTTAAACAAATTTTTAAGCTTAAGTCTATGTTATAACAATCATTCTATGTTCAAAACTTAAGTCTTATCAAAGCTTGGAGTAAGAGCAATTGAATTTTGAAGCAAAACTTGTGTTAAAATTTAAGACAGAGAACACACATCAACAGCTTGCACACCCTTCATCCTTCAAAATACTCAAAACATTCATACATATATTCAATCATACTTATTCACAGATATGTTTGCAACAGGTTCATACTTTTAAAATTTAAAAGAAAATGTTACTCACCATGTTTAAGAAATGAACAGAACTTGCTTTTTGACACGAGCTTGAGGAATTTGCTAGCTGAAATCTTTACTCTTGATCTCTGGTTTGAGTTGAGCTGAAGTGTTGTTTAAAGTTGAATTTTGTTTTAGATTGAGATAATATTACTTCAGGTTTGCTTTGAATAATGAACGAAATTGAAATGAAGATTGATATATAAGAAAGCTCATAGGTGATGTTTTTGTACAAATACCAGAGATATTTTTCTTCATATGGTGGCTGATATGTTGTTTTGGTGGCTGAAGGTATTGCATACTTTGTCTTCTTTTTTTTGTTAATCTACTTGAATGTATTTGACTGTCTTCTCGAACAAGCTCAAAGATATTTATGTTTTATATTTGAGTTTCACACCCTTGAATGTATTTTATTTATTTTTTTGCTTCCAGGTCTACAGATTTATACTTATTTGTATATACTTGAATGTATTTTGTTTTTCTTTTGCTTTGTCTTATTGCTTTACAATATAAACCAATTTCTATTTGGAAACAGCTTGAACTTTTAAAACTGGAAATTATTTTGCTATGATCTTCCTCCTAATCTTCTTGCTTTTGTTGTTGTATGATGTTTTCAGTTAAAAAATGGAAATGCTAACTTATTATTCTCTGCCTGAGAACGAAATAAAATAAGGAGTTATGTATAAATAAAAAGAAGAGATTTGTAAGAGGTAGGTGTTATCTGGGTTGTGCAAATGCTGGTGGAATATTATCCTTGATCAGAGATTTGGAGGCTGAAAACATTTCGAGTTGACCTTGTTTATGCTAGCATTAAATGCTTAAGTCCTTTATGTCTTCATACTTATCTTATTTGTACAATGATATTTTACTTTTATGTACGTAGATATTTACTTTTACTTGCCTATTTTCTTACTTCTTGTCTGGTTATGCTTTCCTACTTATGTACATATATAAAGTTGTTTTAGTGTTTGTTATTATGTTGTTCATAGATACTTATAAATTTTTGTTTGTTCATACTTATTCAATATATATATATATATATATATATATATAAATTCAAATCTACTCATATATGCACATATACATATATTTATATATATAAGATTTAAAATCAAATGATTTAAACTCAAAAGAGATTGAAGTTTTATCCATCTAAATTAACACATATTTTTATTTGAATTTGCAGAAACTCAAACCAATTTACCAATTAATTTCACAAGTTTTATTCAAAAATTAAATTAATTAGCAATTTAAACTTAGTAAAAATCCGGGATCGTTACAGATTCCCCCCTTTAAGAAATTTCGTCCCCGAAATTTGCAGGCATGAAAACAGGATAGATACACAAAGACAGAGAAACAGTTTTACAGGTCAAACTGGATATCTGTTCTGTATTTGGCTCACCAAATCAGAATATCACTAATATGAGAACAAACTCATGCAATTTTTTCACAAGATACTCGAGTTATCAAATCTACGAATATGTAAGGGAACTAGTTAGTTCGAAGGGATAACTAACCATTCATAGAATATATCAGATCCCAGAGAATAGATAGATAGATTCAATCTCTATAATTTCTCAATCATAAGATATGGATTCCGAACTCAAGTCGGAATACTCCAAAGTACATACCAACTTGTCCCTCTTCGGACTTCGATCTACACAAAATTATAATAGAATTTCAAATTTGGTTTTAACCGATATCGTTTCATCGATACAATTCAGATTTAGCTCTATATTTGTTAACCAATTTATTTAGAAATTTCAATTTCAAATTTCAAATTCACTAAAGTTTAAATCGAAAAACTGATAAGAAACCGATGAAGATACGAAGTAAGGATTTTCTACAACGATTTGTAGGGCCACCATCACATCGAAACTTCTTCTCGTAGCTGCTACGAAGCAAATCAAAGAATTTTGAAATAGAATCAAAGAAGATTGAGAAGAAAATTGTTTCCACCGTTGCAGGGTATTGACCATTTATAGTGGTACTTCCATGTCCTCTATCTCGTTCTCTTCTCGCACTCGTACTTACTATCAGTGAATAGTAAGAGAATTTACTGAGACGCACGAACGGATATCTTAGGGATATACTCATTCTAGGGTATACTTCACCCTATCTCTAATGAGTTACTTAATGTGATATACTCCAGAGCTAAAGTTTCAACCTTTTGCTCCGATACCAAAAGTGACGGCCCTGACTCGACCTTCGAAAATCGGCACCGAATACGACACTCATATTCAAATGCCGCAGATCTAAATGTCGAATCTGGTTCGCCGGAGATTATAACACCGTTAAGTACAACACAGCGGAAGAAAAAGACTATATCACTATATATTTAACATTGATCCAATATCCATATACAATAGAATGATACAATGAATATCAACACTATCAGAGATACAAGACAATAGCAGCGGAAAGAAAATGACAACATCAACAGCGGAACAAAATCTCCAGTATTGACTTCAAGAGACAAAAAGGAATAGAATCCAGAAATGTAACTACATCTTCAAAGCACCAATCCAGAAATAGCTCGAACTCCCAATAACGACGCTTCACCTAGATAAGCAAGGTCAGTCATCCATATCCAAAGACTAGACCAACTCTAGATAATCTACTAAACATGACATGTCTGAAAAACCCAACTCTAGACTGCCCATGTGGAAAAAACTGTAGGCACCCAAAGTTTAGGAAAGGAACAATAAACTCCAGTTCAATCATGGGACTGGTATGAGCAACAAAACATTTGTTTTTTCTTTAAAATAGACAACAAAAGAATTTAAAATAAATCCGCAATGCTTTTTGGAAAATGAAACTACCATAAGGCCTCCCGCCACACACACAATGCAAACGCAGAATTGGAGGAGATTTCTCCTTACGATAGTCAAACATGCTTGATACGCAAATTCTTTGATATTATTATTATAAGTGCAAAGTGCAGAAAACCATTTCGAATGTATAATATTAATCTTAGCCAGCATAGACATTCTGAACTATGCCTATTATAGCTACCATCTAAACAGTGGTGACCACCATAAGTAAATGGCAGGTTATACAACTAAAACCGTAAAGGGCGCGTATTGGATGATTGGATTTCCAACAAATGGTCAGGATAAGGAACTTCCCACTGTCCATGGGTATGCCTCTGGCGGGACGTCCCGAAAACTTAACCAGCTCTCTACCAACACAAGGCCGGGTTACCTCCATAACTAGGTAACTACTACACGAGCATGCCACCCCCTGGTCCTTTAGGACCTTTATCCGAGGCGCCTCTAAACCACAAAGCAACAACCACACAGTAAATGAGACTGAAGCCCACCACATAGGTAAATATCTTGGCTCCATATCATGATACCACCCTTTACCAGAAGGGAATGACACATCCTAAAGGGCGCGACCCTCATAACCTTGCCGCATCTTTCCTGTTTCGACCATTTACGGGGTGTGAGGTCCTGATGCAGTTTCGTCCACAGAGCTACGCTTTATACAAAAGCTATGCTTTGATCACAAATGATCAACCAATGATCATCAACATACAGTAGCACTCAGCATGTCACACTACCAAATTGGGAATATATCGCTGATAACCTTCAACTACATAACCTCTGAGCTCTTACGTCTCAGAGAAGGGTGTTAAGCTAAGAGAATAAATTCTCTGCCACCAACAGATATGTATTTGAAAGGAATCTGCTTTATATCTCAAAGTGTAGTGTCAAACATGTAACCATGCTAGTCTGTTCCGGGTTCGAACAGAACCGAAGGCACTTCGTAAGAAGCCCTTCCAAATCCTGGTATTCACAATCTCGATCGGACTTCCCATCACTTAGGGAATATCTATACCGTAGCTACTCGGTGCAGAGACAATCGATGGGTTATCCTATCGTTCTCACAAATTCCCAGTCTTCACCACCGGTCTTCAAATGCTATCCATAACGACGTATCACTATTCGGAATGGGTTATATAACACAAAGGTCCTCTCCTGGCTAAACCGAATAATGAGCGTAATATTTAAAAACATATGGATATGGGATTTTAGTTAAGTCACAACTTAAAATTCCAAAACTTTTCTTCAAATGGTTAAACAAATTACGATTTCAAATCTTTAAACAAAAAGATTTATTTCACAAAGTTCACCCAGTTTCACAAAGATCTATTTACGAATTTCAAAACAATTTCCATTTCAATTGGATTAACTCGTTAAATCTTTAAATCAAAGATTTAACTTATAGCTTTCAAATCGTTTCCATATCTTGGAAATCATTTTCATTTCAACTAGAAATCCTTTTAACACAAATTGGAAGTTCATTTCTTATGTGAAAGCTTTTATTATTTGAAAACAAATCGTTTTCGTTTCGGAAGAATCCAATTATATTTGCACAAGTTAAAGCTCTTGAATTTAAATTCAAATTCCCAAATCAATACATTTAAAATGGTTTAATCCATATATAACCTGTATAACATCTTTAATCTCTAGTTTCAAATCACAAAATTCAGTTTCAAATTTTGAATTTAAATTTAAATCAAATTATTTAAATTTCAAAACTTAATCAAGTTATTCCAAAATAATTTTTTATCTTGAAATTCCATTTCAAAAGCTTTTCATTTTTAACCCGATTCCATTTCCATAACCGTTTGGATTTAAAATTCAAATTCAAAATTATTTCAAAAATCTACGACTTAACAAATTTCCACTTGTAATCCATATTTATGTGTGTATAAGTGTGACACAGGGGTTTCACACAATAGTGCAACATCATCAATCATCACAGATTCAATTATATCAATATTGATAAGCGGTATAATCCATAACGCTTATCCTCATTCACAGATCACAGATTAATAATAAATGTATCACAAATAAATGAATAAATGACACACAGCTCAATCCACAGAACAAAATATCACAGACCAGATAGGACAATCAATTCAAAGCATCTCATATAATACAATCATTCATAAGTAAGGTCAAGCATTCAATAATCGTTTATAAGCAGGATTAATGAATTATTTAATCCTAATTAGTTCAATTTATTTCCAATTAAATTAATTACTTATGAATTAATTATCCAATCCTGATTTATTAATTACAAATGATTTGATATAAATTAATTTATTAATCACCTTAATTAATTAAATTATTCAAATGATTAATTATCCATTTTAATTAGTTTAATAATTACAAATCATTAATCTTCATTTACTTTAAAGATAAAAACAATTTCTTATTAATGAATCAAGTTATCATTAACAAGTCACTTAAACAATTTACTTTTATATTTTACTTTTAAATTTTATTTTAAATTTTATGATTTAAAATGAAAACAAATTAACTTTAACAAAGTTTAAAACAATTTTCAAAAAACTTTTTAATTCACAAGTTAAAGAATTATTTATCTTATAATAGAAGTTTAAAAGATTTTAAAATCCAATTTCATTTTAAATTCAAATCAATTTAAAAATTCAATTTATCATTCAAGTTATTTAAAACGATTTAAATTTTAAAAACTTCTTTTATTTCAGAACTAAGATTCAAATTATATTTGAATCCAGATTTAAACCTCTGATTTTAAACTTCACTTACAGTTCAAACTTCACCTTAAAATTCAAACTACTTAAACCCTTTTAAAGTAGTTAAAAGAATTTAAAATTTTAAAACTTTATTTATTTTTTAAACTAAGATTCAAAACTAACATGAATCAGATTTAAACTTGGATTTTAAACTCATTTTAAAACTTTGCTTTTCATTTAACTAGCTTTTAAATTTTATTTTAAAATTTTAAAAACCAGAGCAACAGGTTTCAGTAAAACCTGTTACAAATGATTTATCCGAGGCAACATTCTTTTCCTTCGAGTCAAATACCCTACTTCCCCGAGCAAAATACCTAGCTACTTCGAGTCAACACACATCAACTCGAAACCAAACAAAACCAACCTCTCCTGAGTTTGCAGTGCACCGTTCACATGCACGGTGACGCTGGTCGTCACTGGCCACCATCGACGATCTCCCCAAGTCGGCTCATACTCCAGCAATACTCCACGAACATCAGATCGTGCTTCGATCCACGAATTCTAGTTTGAGAACTTAAAACCCAAACTTGGAAACAACAAGAGCCATCACCTCCTTAAACCTGTCAACGCTTCGATCTCGCCGCCTCGACCATCAGAATTCGTGCAACTCCGGCCATGACCTCGACTACCGCCAAGCTACCACCACCCAAAGACTCGTTGCACTCGATCAAACCAAACAACCATGGTGATCGATACATTAAACACTACAAAAACTAGGGTTCCTGAAGAAAACCCACTGCCGCAATTTCCTTGGTGAATTTCATCACCATCAACTATTTTTTCCGTAACCCCTGATCAACCTCCACCTCCAGGAGGAAGCTCGACCCCCACATCCAAGTAGATCACCATAAAATTGAAAAAAAACAAATTTTGTTCAACTCTGAACTGCTCCTAGCCTAAGCAACTAAAAATCACCATTTTTGTTGTAAAAATCCTATTTTTGAATAAGGATTCTAGTTAAATGATTGAAGCAGCAAATTATTACATTCGAGATTTACCAAATTTGAAATTTCTCTGTTGTTTTATATTTCCAGAACCAATACAAATTGTTTTTCTCTTAATTTTTTTTTAAACTTAAGTCTATGTTATAACAATCATTCTATGTTCATAACATAAGTCTTATCAGAGCTTGGATTAAGAGCAATTGAATTTTGAAGCAAAATTTGTGTTAAAATTTAAGACAGAGAACACACATCAACAGCCTGCACACCCTTCATCCTTCAAAATATTCAAAGCATTCATACATATATTCAATCATACTTATTCACAGATATGTTTGCAACAGGTTCATACTTTTAAAATTTAAAAGAAAATGTTACTCACCGTGTTTAAGAAATGAACAGAACTTTCTTTTTGACACAGGCTTGAGGAATTTGCTAGCTGAAATCTTTACTCTTGATCTCTGGTTTGAGTTGAGCTGAAGTGTTGTTTAAAGTTGAATTTTGTTTTAGATTGAGATAATATTACTTCATGTTTGCTTTGAATAATGGACGAAATTGAAATGAAGATTGATATATAAGAAAGCGCACAGGTGATGTTTTTGTACAAATACCAGAGATATTTTTCTTCATATGGTGGCTGATATGTTGTTTTGGTGGCTGAAGATATTGTATTAATTACTTTGTCTTCTTTTTTTTGTTAATCTACTTGAATGTATTTGACTGTCTTCTCGTACAAGCTCAAAGATATTTATGTTTTATATTTGAGTTTCACATCCTTGAATGTATTTTATTTCTTATTTTGCTTCCAGGTCTACAGATTTATACTTATTTGTATATACTTGAATGTATTTTGTTTTTCTTTTTCTTTGTCTTATTGCTTTACAATATAAACCAATTTCTATTTGGAAACAGCTTGAACTTTTAAAACTGGAAATTATTTTGCTATGATCTTCCTCCTAATCTTCTTGCTTTTGTTGTTGTGTGATGTTTTCAGTTAAAAAATGGAAATGCTAACTTATTATTCTCTGGTTTGCTAAGTCCTGAGAACGAAATAAAATAAGGAGTTATGTATAAATAAAAAGAAGAGATTTGTAAGAGGTAGGTGTTATCTGGGTTGTGTAAATGCTGGTGGAATATTATCCTTGATCAGAGATTTGGAGGCTGAAAACATTTCAAGTTGACCTTGTTTATGCTAGCATTAAATGCTTAAGTCCTTTATGTCTTCATACTTATCTTATTTGTACAATGATATTTTACTTTTATGTACGTAGATATTTACTTTTACTTGCCTATTTTCTTACTTCTTGTCTGGTTATGCTTTCCTACTTATGTACATATATAAAGTTGTTTTAGTGTTTGTTATTATGTTGTTCATAGATACTTATAAATTTTTGTTTGTTCATACTTATTCAATATATATATATAAATTCAAATCTACTCATATATGCACATATACATATATTTATATATATAAGAATTAAATTCAAATGATTTAAACTCAAAGAGATTGAAGTTTTATCCATCTAAATTAACACATATTTTTATTTGAATTTGCAGAAACTCAAACCAATTTACCAATTAATTTCACAATTTTTATTAAAAAGTTAAATTAATTAGCAATTTAAACTTAGTAAAAATCCGAGATCATTACAGAAGTCTTATTAGTTAAAGGTTTAATTAAAATTCTATTAAAAATATAATAGGCGGTAGCAACTGCTTCTGCCCAAAAATTCTTTGGTAATTTACTGTCTGAAAGCATAGTTCTCGCACACTCTTGAATCGTCCTATTTTTACGTTCTACTACTCCGTTTTGTTGTGTTCTTGGAAATGAAAAATTGTGAGTTATTTCCTTATTATTGCAGAGTTCCTCAAACTTTTCATTTCAAATTCACCACCGTGATCAGTACGAATGGTTATAATTTTTAGAGAAAGTTGATTTTGAATCCTTTTTCTAAAGTTCTTAAAACATTCAAAAGTATCACTTTTATATTTCAAAAATATTGTCCATGTAAATCTAGAATAATCATCTACAATTACAAAAACATATTTACTATATTTATTGACAGAATTTGAGATGGACCAGATAAATCAAGGTGAAGTAATTCAAGAGGTTTTGAAGTTGAAATCATATCTTTTAATTTAAAGAAACTTTTTCTAAGTTTCCCTAATTGACATGCATCACATAGACTATCTACTTTAAAATTCATTTTAGGGAGACCTCTTACTAGATCATGTTATGACAGTCTAGATAAGAGTTTGAAATTCAAATGCCCAAATCTCTTATGCCAAATCCAAGGGTCACTTGTATTTGCCAAAAGACATAAGTTATCATTTGAGACTTTCATACTAAGAATAAAAATATATTTTTTTCTAACTCCCTCACATATTATGGTTGAATTGTTATCTTCAATGTGACATTTATCTTTTTCAAATTTAATTTTATATCCTTTATCACAAGTTGACTTATACTTAGCAGATCATGTTTCATATTTTTAACTAGTAAAAAATTAGTAATAATAGGAGTTTCAGAGTATCAACTTTACTGATGCCAATCACATATCCTTTTGAATTATCTACAAAGTTAACCAGTCCTCCGTCTTTGTATATTATATCATTTAACATATCTGCATTCCCAGTCATGTGTCTAGAACATCCACTATCGAGTATCCATTTGTCCTTTCTGATCTGCACAGTTTGTCCGTTGTGTATTGATTCCTCAATAGCCATAAAGCATGATTCCTGCACATCAAACAATTTTGGTAGACAACTTGAATTTGAACATTGATAATATGCAGACTCAAAAGACAATGATGATCTGAATATTATAAAATAGTATTAACAAACATAGCCTTTTTTTAAAAAATTCAAAAATCGGATAATGAAACTTTGAAAACCTTGCTTTGATACCAAATGTGAGAAATGCGGATTAAGGATCTTAATGCTAGAATAAACACTAGAGGGAGGGTGAATAGTGTTTTAGAGAATTGTTAAATATTTTTTGAGTTTTTGTTAATTTGAACACAAATGTATGCAATATTCAGACACAGATATGATCATAGAATCCAACATAGATGCAAATATAAAGTAAAAGCAGTAAAGGAAAGAACACACCGGATTTTATACTGGTTCGGAGTTACCCTACATCCAGTCCCGCACACAAGTACGGATTTCCTTTCAAAAAAACAACCTTTACAATTACACCCTCGATTTCAAGGCAACGAGGTACACCCTCCAAAATCACAATCCTCTGGGTAGAGATACTAGATTTTCCGGGCAACAAGTTCACCTAATTGATTTCTCAAGGCTGCAATCACACCTTACCTTGCTTGACTGATTTCCAAGGCCACAATCACACCTTTTCTCGCTAAGTTGATTACAAAACGCCTATGACTCTAAATAGCACTAAGGATCTTGTTGAGATAGTGATAGAGAATCAAACCAGAGATAATCTAGTAAGATTCAATGTTGATTTCGGTAGAGTAATGGTAAGAATATGTATATAGAAATATGGAAGAAGAAGAGGAGTGAAAAACCAGAAAAACTGAATTAAAATTCGTTGAACCTAACCCCTATTTATAGAAGAACAACAGCCATGTCCATTCGTGAAGAGTTATGATGAACAGACACTACTTTGAAATTTAAATTTTGAACTCAATTGACACCATGTCGACATGGGGTACTTGAGTATGTCGACATCCCAAAGGGATTTTTGGTGTTTTGATTTTCTTTGAAGATAACCTTTATATTATATTAAACTATTTTAAACTTTATAAATACACTTGATTATAATTAAAATACATAGGTAAATATAAAGAATAATATATATATATATAATTTTACTATAATTTCATATTTAAATCTAAATATATAAATATTAATAAAATTAAATATACTTTTATTTTAAAAGATAGTTTAAAACCAAGGATAATTTGATTTTGAAATTCAACATTATTTTGA
Organism: Allium cepa; assembly: GCA_030765085.1. Classification (NCBI taxonomy): domain Eukaryota; kingdom Viridiplantae; phylum Streptophyta; class Magnoliopsida; order Asparagales; family Amaryllidaceae; genus Allium; species Allium cepa. The sequence continues at coordinate 250,740,806 of CM060937.1, read as the reverse complement.
GGCTAAAAGTATTTGAAATCAGGATAGATGTTTTTGATGCTTTTTAAAAGGAAGGTTTTGAAATCATTTTTAAAATAGGATATAATTTTGAAAAATCATTTTTAATAAAAAGTTAGTGGATGCAAAACAATGTTCCACTAGATTTTTCGTAGGTTCCATCCTACTTAGGGTTCCATCCCTTTAACAGTCTCGAAGTGGATTCCATTACAAGAATAAATTAGATTTTAAGATGCCAGTGCTTTTCTAGGAGTTTTAACAAAATTTCTAATTACAAGATAATAAATTACTTGAACTCTTGAACTCTTGATAATCTTGATACTCATGAGTCTTCAATCTTGATATCTTGAATTCTATACTGTATAGTCTTCATTCTTGTTATCTTCATGGTTAAATCTTGCATATACATATATATCTAAACTTATACTATTAGTATTTAATTTTATAATATATTCTAAGGTTGTTGTCATTAAAACCATCATCTCATGGACTAACAGTTATTACTCTAGATTGAAAAAGATTTAGTTTTGTTGAATTAACATGAAGATTTGAGCTTGAATTAAGGGAAATGGTTGGTTTTCTTTTTACTGTATTTTGTTTATATGAGAGGAAGAAGAAGATGAGCAATGTAAAATGAACATACATTAAGTTTTCTTACCTAGTTAAGCACTAATGGGCCTTGGATCCATTAGTAGAAAGAATAAAATGGCTTATTGGTTAAATAATCAACACTTAATTAAAAATGTATACATATTTACACTATGTAAATAAATAAATGTCATTTTCTTTCAAATTTTCACACCATACTTATGAAATAACATATTTTATACTATATAAAAAGATTATTTTTAATTTTTAAAACATATTTATTATTAAAATCCATTATTCTACAAAAATACACAATTTTCACAAATAAATGCACAAAACCTTATTTTTAAATTCTAAAATTCCAAAAAAATATTTTTTTGCTTAGAAAAATATACATAAACATTCTAAACTAAAATTTATAATTAAAACTCATTTTTAAACCAATTTTCGCCTTTTTATTTGATAACACAACCTTTAAAAAATCACACTCTCCCTTTAAAAATTACTAAAAGAAGTAATTGGTAATAATTAATAAAATTATTTCATATTCTCTAAATAAAATTATTTTTCATTTATTATTAACCCAAATAAATAAAATAAAGCTTTTAAACTTTATTTTCACATTTTTTTCCATAATTCATTGTTTATTCCAAATAAGCAATTTAAAATCTCCAATTTTATTTTAATTCACAATATTAAACCATAACTGCCGTTACAATTTAATATTTACAGAAAAAGGGTTGTTACAGACCCCCCTCTTTAACAAAATTGCATCCACACAATTTCTAGAGATAAAGAGACATTCTCACTATCGCTATGAGAAGCTAGAAAACCGGGATATGATCGCTCGATAAACTCCTTGGTTTTCCAAGCGCATTCGTTGGGGTTGGCGGACCATTGGACTTTAATAAGCAGCACGTCCTTGTTTCGAAGGCTTCACACCTCCGAAGCAAGTACGCGAATAGGCTACTGCACAATAGATAGGTCTAGTGAGATCTTAAGCTCCTGCAAATAAGGAGAATCGATGATAGAATCCGACTCTTGAAGACACTTACAAAGATGAGAGACATGAAACATGTCATGAATGCCAGATAAATGAGCTGGAAGCAAAACTCGATAAGCTATAGGGCCTATGCGCTCAGTAATAGGAAATGGTCCTATAAAGCAAGGAGTCAATTTCCCAGTCATACTGAATCGCCTAACCCCCTTTAGAGGAGAAACCCGAATGAAAACCAAAATCATCGGCAGAGAACTCGAGAGGCTTCCTACGGTTGTCCGTGTAGGATTTCTGGCGGCTCTATGCCTCTTTCATCCTCTACCGCATAAGAATAAGCTGCTCAGAAGAATCACAAATATAATCCGGACCAAGAACATGATTCTCTTCAAATTCCAACCATTATGAAGGTGATCGACATGGCCTTCCATAAAGAGCTTCGAAAGAAACCATACCGATACTAGACTGAAATCTTTTGTTGCGGGAGAATTCCACAAGAGGTTGGTGGTCCTTCCAACTACCACCAAAATCTAAGATGCGAGCACGGAGCAATCCTCAAGAATTTGATTTACCCGTTCAGTCTGTCCGTCAGACGGCGGATGATAAGCTGTGCCGAAGTTAAGCTTCGTCCCCAAAGCTTGCTAAAGGCTGGACCAAAAATGACTCGTGAATAAAGTCACGGTCGCAGACAATAGAAGTAGGAACATCATGAAGTCTCATGATTTCTTAGATATATAACTTAGCCAGATGAGAAGTACTCCTATTAGACTTAATAGGAATGAAGTAAGCAGACTTAGTGAGGCGGTCAACAATAACCCAAATGCTAGAACGGCCCGATCTCGAACGAGGTAGGCCGTCAATGAAATCCATCGAAATCTGATCCCCTTTCCACAATGGAATCTCTAGAGGTTGAAGGAGACTAGAAGGGCAATGATGTTCGGCTTTGATTCGTTGACAAGTATGCAATTACTCACATAACTCGCCACATCGCGCTTCATGCCTTCCTAATAATAAAGGTGATGCATATTGGTATACATATTTCTACTACCAGGATGAATGGTATGCATAGAAAGATGACAGTCATCGAGAATGTCATGCCTAAGTGAAGAATCAGAAGGAATAACAAGACGGTTCTTCTTGCGAAGACACCCATGAGAATCAATGCTTAAATCCCTCAATTCCTCGTCACGGGACTTAGACTCACTAATTTGGATAAGGTGCACAAGAGCGGGATCACGCCGCTGAGCACCGACAATACGATCGAATAAGCTGGGTCGAGCTTCCAAACTAAATAATGAGATAGGAGAATCAAAAGATGGAGATCGATCACAAATATCACAAAGGGATAAGGTCTCTAGAACATCCCACTCGGCTAGCATCATAGAAACAACAGCCGAATGTTTTTCGACTAAGCGCATCAGCAACATGAATACCCTTACCAGGGGTATACTGGATATCGAAGTCATAGGAGGCAAGGAACTCGAGCCAGCGTTGTTGCCTCATATTGAGCTCCTTCTGTGTGAATAGATATTTCAAAGACTTGTGATCGGTTTATAGGGTGAAGTGCTCGCCTAATAGATAATGGCGCCAAATCTTCAAGGCAAAGACAATGGCGGCTAACTCAAGTCATGAGTGGAATAGCGTACTTCATTCAGTCGCAGTTACCTAGAAGCATAAGCAACTACCAGATCCTTCTGCATAAGCACGGCACCGAGGCCACATCTACTAGCATCGATGCAAACAATAAGATATTGATTCCCTTCGGGAACCATTAGAATAGGAGCATTAGTGACAAGCTCCTTCGACTGTTGAAAAGAAGCTTCACACTTGTCAGACCAAATATATCAAATGCCTTTTCGAGTATGACCAGTGAGAGGAAGCACAATACGAAAGAAATCCTTAATGAACCGATGGTAATAATTGGCCAATCCAAGGAAGCTATGAATCTCATGAACATTCTCAAGCCTCTTCCAATTCTGAATGGATTCTATCTTCGAAGGATCGACCAAAATGCCTTCGAAAGAAACAATGTGGCCTAAGAACTTAACCTTATTCTCCTAGAAATGGCACTTGGAGAATTTGGCTTTAAGCTGATGGTGACGGAGAGTACTCAAGACAATTCTCATGTGATTAGATGCTCAAATTCAGACTTTGAATAAACAAGGATGTCATCGTAAACACAAAGACGAACTTATTGAGATATTGAAGGAATACTAGATTCATAAGATCAACAAAGAAAGCAGGAGCATTCGTCAAATCGAATAGCATAATGAGCCACTCGTAAGATCCATATCGAGTGTGGAAAGCTGTAAGAGGAATGCTATCTTCCGCAACTCGGAGCTGATGAAAACCAGTGGCAAGGTCGAGTGAGAGAAGACCCTGGCAACACTCAATTGATCGAACATATCATTGGACCTAGGTAATGGATACCTATTCTTGATGGTCAACTCGTTAAGCTTGCGATAGTCGATGCAAGCCTAAGAGTTTCATCGGACTTCTTCACGAAGACGACCGTGGCTTCCTACGGTGAAGAACTAGACTGAATCAACAGCTTGGACTCAAGCTCTAAAAGTTGCTTCTTGAGTTCCTCATTTTCCTTTGTAGACATCCTCGTGGGAGGGCAACCAACTGGCTGCGCGCCTAGAATGAGATCAATATGGAACTCGATCGCCCGCTTAGGTGGCAAACCAAAACAAGCTCAAATACATCAAAGAAGTCACAAACAATAGGAATACGAGATATATCATCATTATCTCATGAGTCTAGGGATATAAAGCCACTTCGTAATTATCCACATTCCAAAAACAAGTGACAACTGAGTAGACGAACCTGGATGTTGAAGATATAAAATTCTCTCAGAACAAATAATCCTGGCATCATCTCGCACTAGCCAGTCCATACCTATAATCATATCAAATCCCAAATTAGAAATAACGTGCAGATTCACACAAAAAGAAAAGCCACATAAAACAATCTCAACATCATCACAAAGCATGCTAAGGGTTGTGGACCCCCCGATAGGATTCGCAATCCTCGATGAAGTAACCATACAAGAAACATCCAAAGACAAATCATCGACGAGCTTTTTCGATATGAATGAATGCGACGCACCCTGTATCAAAGAGTACCCGAATAAAACGATCACGAAACAACAATGAACCTTCAAGAATAGAAGGAGAAGTACGGCTGCGTTGAGAAGAACCTCCAGAAGCGTCCACTACATTTTGCTTGCCAGATTTAGAATTATTCGGAGCAATAGGACAAGTGGAAATACGATGGCCTTCCTTCTTGCAACAAAGGCAGAAGAGAGGCTTCGGACAATCTTGAATTATATGGTCAGGAGAACCATAATTGAAACACCCCTTTCGAGTAGGAGATGCTCCACTAAGCTTGGAATTAGAACTAGATCCAACGGGCTTCTTCTTCTTGGAAGGGAAAAGCTTTGGCTTATGAAATGGGAACTTCTTCTTATTGGGGTTCTTGCGAACCTCAACCTCATCACCACTCCCGCACTAGCTTCTCAACGTCTTCGAGATGAAGCGCCGAGTCAACCGACTCCTCAAAAGAAAGCTTGAGCTGGAGCATCAAAGACTTCTTGAGATACTTTTTAAGACCAGAGACAAACTTCAGATTCTTCTTATATGAGGCGCTAATGTATTCATGGCCATACTTAGATAAGGCCTCCAATGATAAAACATACTCAGAGACGGAGGACTTCCCTTGCTTCAACTCAAGGAAGCGACGAGCCAATAAAGCTTTCTCAAATTCAGGAAAGAATTTGAGGTCGAATCATCGTCGAAACCGAGTCTAAGAAAGTAGACTCATCATGCTCGGCTGTGAGAAGCTCGTACCAATCAAGTGCATGCTCTTGCAATAAGCTAGATGCTATAAGAACTCTATCATGGTCAAAAAGATCCATGCGAGAGAAGATGCGCTCGCACGTACAAATCCAAGCTTGTACCTCAAGAACGGACTCTGAGCCTTTGAATGGCTTTCCTCCGAGATGGAAGAAATCACTGAGCATGCGCGCAAAGATTAACTTGCGTGGAGGAGATGCTCGAGTAGGAGCTGGAGGCTGAGTGCTCCTAAATAACTCAATAAATTGATTGGTAGACATATAAACGCCGTTCGGACGCAAATCGCTGGATCGCCCAACATCCGAGCGTCGTCCTCTGCCTCTTCTAGCCATTAGCTGAAAGTTAAGGTAAGATCAAGATTATTCACATGGTAGATATCATTAACTAAAATATGGAATACTATGGAATAAAAATGCATTCCTAGACGTCTTCCCAAAATTCTATCTACCCCAAAGGGCACGAAAAGAATAAAGGCACGATGATTCAGGGATTCGTAACATTTGTATAACACTTTAATGTACCGTAATATGTGTTTCTTTTCTGTTTTTATCGTATTTTGTTCTAAACTAATCTCTGATACCAAGCTGTGATGTCCCACCCCAAGACCCACATTAACAAAGAGTATTACTGGGTAATACTGTCTGCTAACGTTGAGAATAGGGCTGGATAGGAGTGACCATCTATAACCTTGTCTTAAATATCTATTAAATACGTCGACAATGCCATATTTTTTTAGATCGACATATCCAATAAATATTTAGTACAAAGTCATAATGGCTATAGGATCTATCAGAACAAAATACAACAACTCAAATGCAAAACGCATCATAGAACAGTAGATAATCCCATATATACACACATATATAGATACATCACAGAGTATACAAAATGATACATCACATATGTGGTATGACGACCACAATACAAACACGAGTCAAAAGAATATACATATCAGAGTAGCAAACCCAAAAGGACTGCACAAAAAGCTATAAGAAAAGGAGCTAGTAGAATAGTCCATGCAGAAGCAGAATAGGCCAAGTCTAAATGTACCTGACCTGAAACATCTCGGTCTGACCCGAGTATAAAATACAAGGTTCAGTCTAGCAGAAAAAAATCAGTTAACAAGGATAAGCGATAATATGATCATAAGGATAATGTGATAATATTCTCGAGCGAGAATGGACAATTAAAGTGTATGATTACATCAAGTGATAATATGGTATCACTACACAAACATATAATCTCAAAAGAGATAAAATAACTCATAAAACGCTAAAAGTAGAGAGCCTTGTATCATCGGCATTCATAAAATGTCAAATATGATTTGGAGGAAAACCTAAACCCGCCAACTTAGCGAACCCAAAACATGTATAAAGAGATCCCATTTCAAACACGCCATAAGACAAATATATCTCCAAAGAAGAGAAAAAAAATCATAAGTAAACGCCGAAAGGCAAATCTCATATAATGCCAGTGCAGGTAATTCAAATCTCAAAATAGAACACATAAGAGTTCAAATTCCTAAAAGGTAATCGCCACAAATATATATTGAATGGTTCAAAAGGACCAATTCCGGAAAGGGGCGATACACTAGGGAAAATAGTCAAAGAAACCATCTCAAAATTGTTTGCATATGCATGCGACCGAAGCCTTGCCAAGTAATATTATCTCAAATAGGTACCTTGCCCGAAGGCAAAACTTCACAATGACAAATATGTCGCAATGGAAAATATGCCGCAATGACAAATGTCTCGAAGACAAATACGCCGCAATGGCAAACGCCGCAATGGTAATGACCCGAAGGTCCAGTTTAGGCACGCCACAATGGCACATGTTTTACAAACTCTCGAATAGGAACCCGAATAGTGTTAAAGTGCGTCCCATGCCACACGTTCGCACTAAATGGTTTACTAACTGATAGTAAATTTCACACTCAAAGCAGTAAAAAGTTTACCTCATCTCATCGGTAAACTCGACCCGAAGGTCAAAACGATCAAATAGACAAGTTAGGAATTAACCGATAAGATAAATGCATGCGTCCCATACCACATGTTTTATCAAACTATTTAATTCTCCTTCTCATTCACTTGAATAGTGTAAAAACATGTACTTTTTAGAAAATAATTTACCTTGAAAATAAGCTTTGAAAATTCGATTTCAAAAGCCATTTGGAGACCATATTTGAAAATTTCCCTTATTATAAAGGATAAATAGGTTTCATACTAGAAAATACTTTAAAATATTATATAATGATTATTTTTAAATCCCATAAATTTTAAAAATCATTTCAAAAAGATTCGGTGAAAACCATGCTCGAAAAGACTAAAAACAAGCAGAATTCCACTCAAATCGAAATTCAAATTTAAATTAAAATTAAACTCAAATAATTCAGAATTTGAATTTCAGATTCATCAGAACTGAGAGAACCTATTGATTGGCATCATAGCCCTCAAAAACTTCAGAAGTATCACAAAAACTGAAGTAAAAGTCGAAAATCGGACGAAAAATGAACATAAAAACACTTGGGCAAAATAATACCCAGGTCTGAAATCTTCTCTGGGTTCAAATTTCGGACATAAAGCAGGTGGCCGAACTAACTTTGATTGAACTAAAAATTAGTTTTCATAAAGAAGAAAACTTCTTCTTTCAAATAAAAAAAGTATCAATGAATTCCAACATAAAATGTAAAAGTTACGCCGACTCAAACATGGACTCAGACCATGTTTTAACAGTTCAACAAGATGTGCCTAGGCCTAAAAATGCATTCTGGGTTCAACTTCCAAGCATAAAAAAGAGCAAAATATGGCACCTGATTGAGCTCAAATTTAGTACGCATATAGTACACGACTTTATATTTCGAACAAAAAAAGAATCATGCAATTTGGATAAAGTACGAGGAAGTTATGATGTCACAAAATTAAACTCAGGCAGTGTTTTCACTGTAAAAATCTGGGCAAAAACATGCTCCGAGTCAAAGTTCGGCAGCATATTTCTATAAGCTATATAGGTTGAAACTACTCAAAATTTGGTATGCTTAGAGCACACAACTTTATCTTTCAAACAGTAGAAGAATCATGCAATTTTGATAAGAGATGAAAGAGTTAGGCTATCTCAAACATGTACTCCGACCATGTTAGCAGCACCTCAGAAAACACAATTTCTACAGGCAGTAAAACTGTGTTTTGTTGATTTTGCAGCAACGGTTTGAACACCCAAATGACAATATTTTTCGATCAAATTTTGCAGAAACAAAGTTCAACATATAAACTTAACTCAAAAAAGGATCCGGCAGTATTTCGTTGTCGGACATGAAAGTTATGGACAACCAAATTTGACACATGAGGCTAGAAACGAAAACAAGAACAGCAATGAATAAAAACTTGTACAACCAACGAATTTAGCTACTGATTCAATATCTTTAGCCAGTAGATGTGAGATTTTAGTCTCACCTTGTTGATTTGCTGCAAAAGCTCGGATTTTTCGGCAAAGTTGAAGCCTTTTAGCAAGATTGAAGCTCCTAAAAACCTAAAGGAAACATTACAGTACATGCAAACAAAAAGCAGAGTAAATTAGAAACCTCTTTCTCAAATTAGGAATTTGATGAAATTATAAGGTTTAGATATTGATTTCCTTTAGATTATCACTCTAGATTAAAAAATATTTAATTTTGTTGAATTAACTTGAAGATTCGAGCTTGAATTGAGGGAAATGGTTGATTTTCTTTTTACTGTATTTTTATTACAGGAGAGAAGAAGAAGATGAGCAATGTAAAATGAACATACAGTAAGTTTTGTTTTCTCATTTCTTACCTAGTTAAGCACTAATGGGCCTTGGATCCATTAGTAGAAAGAATAAAATGGCTTATTGGTTAAATAATCAACACTTGATTAAAAATGTAAACATATTTACACTATGTAAATAAACAAATGTCATTTTCTTTCAAATTTTCAAACAACAAAGTATGTAATTTACATACTTATGAAATAACATATTTTATGCAGTATAAAACGATTAACTTTAATTTTTAAAATATATTTATTATTAAAATCTTTTATTTTACAAAAATACACAATTTTCACAAATAAATGCACAAAACCGTATTTTTAACTTCTAAAATTCCACAAAAATATTTTTCTTGCTTAGAAAAATATAAATAACCATTCTAAACTCAAGTTTATAACTAAAACTCACTTTTAAACCAATTTCCACCTTTTCATTTGATTAAACAACCTTTAAAATATCACATACTTCCTTTAAAAATTATTAAAAGAAGTAATTGGTAATAATTAATAAAATTATTGCATTTTCTGTAAATAAAACTATTTTCCATTTATTATTAACCCAAACAAATAAAATAAAGCTTTTAAACTTTATTTTCACAATTTATTTCCTAAATTTCATTGTTTATTCCAAATAAGCAATTTAAAATTTCCAATTTTATTTTAATTCACAATATTAAATCATAACTACCGTTACAATTTAATATTTACAAGTAATCTCCAAAAACCAAGGTTGTTACATAAACTATTTTAATATATATAAAGTATTTTTAATATATAAACTATTTTAATATATAAACTATTTTTGACATATAAACTATTCTTAATATGTAACCAATTTTAAATATAAACTACTTTTAATTTATAACTATCTCAATATATATATATATATATATATATAAACTATTTTCAATATTTAAACTGTTAAGTTAGAACTGTTATAATTTAGATTAAATGGATTTAAATGCAAATATTTGATATGATAATTTTATCTATTTTATGGTTATTGATTTTTGAAGTAAATATGATTTAAAGTAGATATTTCGAAAGTGAATACTGTTTTTGAAAGTGATATGGTTTTGAAATGAATATGATATTTTGATACGAAGCATGAACTATTTGAAATGATTATAAAGGTGAATTTATAAAATGATCAAGGTGTGAAATAAACGTTTGGTTATTAAAGAGGCCGGGATCGGATACATATTCTCTACCAATACCAAAAACCACTTAACAACCGTGTACGTGGTGGAGATTCCAGAATGAAGTAGGATGGTGCAGTGATGGTCCTATATGAGGTATTAACACAGCCTTGACTCTAGCTAGCCAGCTTGATGTGGCTAAAACAGGAGCCATGCCGAGCCAAGCGAGGTTGCATCTCCGATCAGGCACTTTCCTTTGATATCATTCTATTACTTTATGATTTGATTGAGTGCACCTTTGATTTGGGGGTGTGTTTCGAGGTGGATGGTAGTAGCTGCTATGCATTACCACCAGGCCAAATCCGCAAAATGGTAGAATCCTACCCTGAGAATTGCCTCGCGTGTCTTGTCATATGTCTTATCGCGCCTTCTACGAGTTTGGTTCATGTCATACCTATGGAGCGCTCCCTGATTGCCCACCAGTTTGTTGGAGTTTACAGTACCGTATAGACTATGGCATTATATAAAATGTGTTATGGGGGAGATGGGTAATGCCTTAATGCTATTTTAATAGTTTACTTTACTATAGACATTATCTACCTAACATATTGTACTATGTATGTAGATAGTTTAACGGATCCTTAAAGGATGGGAATCCCATATATCCTTTAAGTTGTTTGTATTCCATATAGACATTTCACTTGAGTTGATTTACTGGTATAAGTATGTTAATCCTGACTTGAGTGTTTTGTGCTATGATTTATGCTTGGGTCAGACCGAGTGTCACAACATCTGAGACTCACCTTTGGAGTCTGGAGCTTTGCTTGAAGATCTGTCTCTATCTACTCAGCTTTGACTATTTTAGTTATTCAAGTTGTTTATGTTCCGACCTATCAGTTTATTTTGTATTAGTGGCTTCTGTATACTTAGGATTCATTGTTGTATATGTTTCTGACACTGATGTTTATATAGTAGCTTCATGAACTACTATTTATCTATTCTACTGCTTGTGGTTGTATTACTCTGTGTCTGTGATTTTGTGATTGATTTTATTTACTGTATATGCTAAGTTTTGTCAAATATAAATTAACAATCTGTTGTTTTGAGCAATTCAAGCTTGATATGAGTGGATGATTGTCAATTTGAATGGTTCGAAATGCCAGGTCGTTAGAACTGACTTATTTTCTCAGATTTAAAAATCTTTACTCTCAATTTTTTAAACCCTATTTATAATATCTCATAAAACTAATTAAATTATGATATCCACCAGAATTATATTTTTATTTAAATAATTATTTAACACAAATAATTTTCAAGTCACTATTTTATAGTAAGTTAAAAGACCAAAATTGAGGCCTAGTTCAACCAAAGCACTAAAGAACCAGAATCATGTCTATGTCATCATTTATAACATTCAACATATCGCCAATTTATATAAAAATAAATCAACTGTCTGAGGAATCCCGTTGGATCCCTCCAACCTGCCCCCCGGCACAACATACAATATATAATCATAAAAAATATAAATCAACCGCTTTGAGGCGGGATTCATATACGAAGGGGCATCTGCTCTTACACATGAATGTAATAGGGTCTCATCTTCTCCAAGCGGCGAAAATATATACAACTAACAATATAATTAATTGTATTATCCAAACAATCAATAACCACCGAAAATAAATATTCAAACATCCAATAAATAATATTTGTTGACTATATAAATTTTTTGATTATCCAAAAAGGCAAGTTTAACTCACATTGATTTTAATCATCATCAAAACATGGAATTTTAGATTAAAATTGAGTGAACGTCCAATTTTAATCCAAAATTCCAAGTGGCTCCAAATTCGTCCAATCTATCTTCATGGTATAGCCTTCGTCAATATGATCGCAACGCGACTTGTCGCGCTCGAAACGGACGTCATATGAGTTAAATATGGACTAACTTACATTTGATAAAATTAAAATTTAACTAACTTAATAAAAAAAATTAAAAACTAAAACCTTACTTTATCGCTTCCCTCTTATGCACATGCTTTGGCGCTCGAACTCTCTTTTTTTCGATTGTAACGATCTCGGTTTTGAGTCAAATTTAATCTGATAATTAATATAAATTTATGGATTAAATTATGCATTAATTTGAAAATTTTCAAATTAAATAAGATATGTTCTTGTTTATTTATATAAATAGATTGTAATTTGAAATATGAATTTGAAAATTTCCAAAATAAATAATATATGTTGCTTATTTATATATATGTATACAAATTGATTTTAAATTGAATTTCGAATTTGAAAACTTTATGATTGAAAACTAATAAAATATTTGTTTTGGAATTATAATATATATTTTGGAAGTTATATTTTGAAATTAATTTAATAATTTTTCAAAACCTATTTGAAAACTAATATATATATATATATATTTGTGTGTGTGTATGTGTTCATTTATTAATGAATAATTAGTTTTCTTAAGGTTATATAAATATTCATGTAAAAGGAAATCGATTTATCTAAATTATAAATATAATAAAACATATTTAAACATTAATTAAACATGTGTAACATTATAACATGAAGATAATACAAGTGTAAAACATGTAGTATGGAATTTAACAAGTGTTAAGTAGATTTTATCATGTGATAACAAGTGTCTTTTATTTTATAAAACAATAAATAAAATAGTAAAACTTCTCTATATATACATCTACTTCTCCTATCCTCTCATTTTTCCTCATCTTTCATATATTCAAAAAAAAAATGCTCAAATCTAGAAAACTAAAATACAAACCAGTAAAATAAAAATAAAAACATGGAAACTAAGACAAGAAGTAGATTCAAGTTCAGATTAAAATATATTGAACAAATCTGAAATCAAGCTTCAGATTCAAGTTCAAAACTGAAGCAATTAAAACAAAATTTAAAATCCTAAGCAAGTTAATGATCAGATCATCATCAATCTAGCAATATAAACAAGTAGCAGATCAGAGTCCAAGATCATCTCAGTTTTTCAAAAATCAGAAATGGAAAATTCAAAACAGTTCAAATCTAAAGCATGCAAGCTCAAGAAACTCAACAATTATAGTTCAAAATCAAACATATCTGAAGCCAAGATCATATTATAAACAGATTTAAGATCAAAAACAAACAAACTCAACGTGAAGCCATGAATCCAAATCAAACAAAGACCAAACTCATTTTCGTGTTCTCTGTCAAAAGCTTGTCCTCTGTTTTAACATTCCAAGTGAGTAAACCCTTTTGAAAACTGGATTTTTACTTGTTGATTGTGACCATGCTTGAAGTAAAGTTGTCAATCGGCTTGCATATATACAAATTTATATATATGTGTGTGTAGATATGTTTGTGCATGTCTGATGTATAAGCATACATCTCTGCTTCTAGGTTTTACAAAAATTAAACTTGTTCAAAAATTAAATTCTCTTCATCCAATTCATTTTAGGTTTTAAGATCTAAATGAAACTTGTTTGTATGATCAAGATCTAGGTATTAAAAATATTTTTGAGAAGAATTGTTTTGAATTTATTTGGAAATTTTAAAATATACAGAGAACCTTTAAAACCATGTTAAATTCGGATGTTAAATTTCCTTGATTCACCTATACCATCCATCACGTCTTTGAAAATCATGATTTTTAAAAGTAAAATCAGAAATTTTAGTGAAGTATTGATTAAGGAATTCGTGGTTGAACGAGAGTTGGGTTTTCATTAAATTCTGGTAAAGCAAGCATTAATTGTGGTCGTGATTTGGTCAGGAGAAGGCTCGGTGAAGGTGAAGCTCGAGAAAAATGGTGTGGGTATTTATTAGTCACCGTGGTGGTGTATCGGAAATAAACTAGGGTTGTCGACTTATTTTGGTCGATGTCAAAATCAAGGCGACTGCGTCGCCGTGGGGAAACTGGAGGTGACCGGTATGGGTTGGATCGACGTGTCGTAGTGTGGCGAAACTTTGGACGGGGTGGTGTAAGTTCAGGTGATCGGTGGCGATGGCCAGAGGTGGTTCTATCGATTAGGTTCAAGCCCCAGATTTCATCGAAATAACTCGATTTTTATCCCAGGCCAAATCATAGAAGCTGGGTGGTCGTGGTGATCGGAGGGGTTGCCGGTGATGTATCGAAGGCCACGATCATGGTCGGAAGTCGTTCAGGCGATCGTGCACATGGTATCAGTGATGAGGTAGTAGCAGTGGGTTTAAGAGAAGAGGGATGTGGCTCGAAGTTGATTCTGGGAAAGTGATGGTGTGGCTTGGGTATATCCTCAGGTTCGATTATGTTCATTCAACCATTAACAGGGTTTAAAAAAGATAAAATAAAATTTCAAAAGAAAAGGACGATTGCTCGGGTTTATCTCGGGGGTTGCTCGGGTATTTCAGTAATATTTTAGAATTTAATAAAAACAAGTTTTAAAATTTTTAAAACAATTTATTTTATATATAATGAAAGTTTATTTAATTTTGGTTGATAAAAGTTATATAGTTTATTTTAACTTAAACTTAATTAAGTTTAGTTTTCTTAAGTTATTTTGAAATAAATTTTAATAACTTAATTGAGAAGTTGATTAAATAGATAAATGGTTTATCTTAAAATAATATTTAAATCAATAGTTAACTTAAAATTTTAAGTTAAATTATATGATAATGATAATTAAGATAAATGATCTATCTTTGATTTATTAAGATCTTGAGTAATTTTTGAATGTAAATTACTTAATGTAATTAATTAATGGTTGATTAATTTATGTGATTAATTAAAGATTAATTAATCAAATGTTATTAGGTTAATTACTTAATTAAAGGGTGATTAATTAATGATAAGTAATTAAAGGGCAATTACTTAATGAAGATTAATCAAGTATAATTAATTAATGTAATTAATAAAAGATTATTACTTAATGTAATTAAGGGGTAATTACTTTGTGTAATTATATTAAAGGATAAGTAATTAAGATTAATTAATGTAAGTAATTAAGGCTAGTTAGTTACTTAAAGTAATTACTTAACGAAAGTAATTAAGAATAATTAATTAATGATTAAAGGTTGATTAATCAAGTGATTAAAGAATAATTAAATTAAAGGATAATTAATTTATGTGATTAATTAATTAAGGTAATTATTTTAAGGATAATTAGTTAATTAAAAGTTATTTAATTAATGAAAGTGATTAAGGGATGATTTATTAATTAAGGGTTAATTAATTAATATAATTAATTGAGGATAATTAATTAAAGAATAATTAAATGAGTAAAGGTTATCGAGGGTTGATTGATTTATTAATTGAGATTGATTAATTAATAATTAGAGGTTGATCAATTTATTATTTAAGGTTAATTAATAAATTATTAAAGGATAATTAATTAAAATGGTTTGTAATTAATTAATGTTAATTAACCCGGATTAGTAATTTATTCATAATTAATTAATCTGGTTTAAATTAATCAGGTGATTAATTGATCTTACTTATGGATGTTTGGATTGTATGAAATGCTTTAAATTGTTTGATATCCCTGATGTGTAATGTTCTGTGATATGATTAAGCTGTGAAATGTGATTTATTTATCTGTGATGAATTTACATATTTATCTATGAATACGTGAATGAAGGTAAGCGTTATAAGATTATGCTACTTATCAATATTGTTGTGCTTGAATTGATGAAGGTTGTGATATTTTATTGTTGTGTGTAAAACCCCTGGACTACAACACACACAAATATGGATTTCACGAGGAATTGGTTAAGTCAAAGATATTTGAATTTAATATTATTTTATTCGAAATGATAAAATGGTTTTAAAAGTTGAATTTTGAATCCAATTGATTTAGAAGCGATATTGAGTTGAATATGAAAAGCTTTTGGGAAGGAAATTTTGGAATTGAAATTTAGTTTGAATATAATATATCTTGTTTAAGTTTTGAAAATTATTTTGAAAATTATGGTTTGAAAAGGTTAAACAAGTTATACAATATATATATATATGTGTGTGTGTGTGTATGTGGATTTAAAACCATTTTAAATAAATTGTTTTGGGAGTTTGAATTTAATTCAAATAGAACATGACGATGATACGGCAGTTCGCTGATTTTCTAGTTTATACTTTCAAAGGTTAAAACTTGTGTATATTTGATCGGATTTTTCCAAAACGAAAAGTATTTGTTTTAAAATAATAATGGCTTTCATATAAAGAAAGAACTTCCAGTTTTTGTTAAAAACATTTCAAGTTTGAAATGGAAATTGTTTTGAAAGCTATCTTTGTTAAAGATTAGTGAACTTGTTTTCAATTTGAAGAGGATCTTAAAGGTGAATCTTTTATTTAAAAGATTAAAGGTGGGAAATTTTTTAAACCATTCAAAATGAAAGGTTTTGGGAAACAAGTTTTGAAAGTTGTGACTTAACTAAGATCCCAATATATCCATATGTTTTTAAAACAAGCGCTCATTATTCGGTTTAGCCAGGAGAGGACTATATGTCATAAAATCCATTCCGAATAGTGATATGACGAAATGGATATCATTTGAAAACCGAACGTTTTCGAGAACGATAGGATTACCTGTCGAATGTCTCTGCATTTAGTTCCTCTGGTATAGAGATCTCCATATGTGATGGGGAGTCCAATTGGGATTGTGAATACCCGGATTCGCAAGGGCTTCTTTTGAAGTGCCTTCAGTTCCGTTCGAACCCGGAATGGACTTATATGGATGTATGTCTGACGTTACACTTTGATATGTAAAGTTGGTCTCTATCAAATACATTTCTGTTTGAAGGCGGAGAATTTATTCTCTTAGCTTAACACCATTCTCTGAAACGTACGAGCTCGGAGGTTATGTAGTTGATGGTTACTAGTGATATATTCCCAATTTGGTAATGTGGCATACCAAGTGCTACTGATCATTTTTTGATCGAAGCATGGCTTTTGTGAAAAGCGTAGCTTTGTGGACGAGACTTCGTCGAACCTCACAACTGGGAAATGGTCGAAACAGGAAGGATGCAGCAAGGTTATGAGGGTCGCGCCCTTTAGGGTATGTGTATTTCCTTCTGGATAAAAAGTGGTATCCTGGTATGGAGCCCAGATATTTAACTTCTATGTTTGTTGCTATTTGTTGGTGAATCCTAAAGGTCGGTGATGACCGGGGGTGGCATACTCATGATAGTTAGTTACCCAGTTACAGAGGTAGCTCGGCCTTGTGTTGGCAGAGATCTAGTTAGGTTCTCGGGGCGTCCCTCCAGAGGCGTACCCATTCGGTGAAGGAACTTCCTTAGCCTTGACCATTTGTTAGAAACCCAATCACCCAATATGTGCCCTGTATGTTTTTTTGTAGAACCTGTCATTTAACATGGTAGCCATAGTAGGCATACTATAATGGTACGTATGTTGGCCAAGATTAATACTATACTTTCGAAATGTTTTCTGCACTATGCACTAATAATAATATCAAAGGATTTTCGCATATCAAGCATGTTTGACTATCATAAGGAGAAATATCCTCCAATTGTGCGTTTGCATGGTATGTGTGCGGGGAGGCCTTATGGTAGTTTCATTTTCCAAAAGAATTGTGGATTCTTTTTACTTCTTTTGTTGTTTGTTTTTGTTCAAAACAGCTGTTTTTGTTTGCTCACACCAGTCCCATGACTGGCCTGGAGTTTATTGTTCTCTTTCTAAACTTTGGGTTCCCATAATTTTCTACACGTGCAGCCTAGAGTGAGGTTTTCAGATACTCAGCTAGTAGGCATAGATTCAATAGCCTTCAATCTTTGGGTTTGGCGATACATTGCATTTCAAGTTCAGCATGATGGTGGTTAGAGCTTGTGGTTTGGAGCTTTGGCATTGAAGATGTTGTGTTCCGCTGCTGTTGTTGTCTTATTATTTCGCTGTTGTATCTAGCTCTGATAGTGTTGATCATTTCATTTGTATCATTGTTGTATCAAATGTTGTGTATCAATAAAATTATTCGTTTTATTTCTGTTGTCTTTATCGCTAATTTTGTTATAAGCTTCGGCGAATCGAATTTCAACGTTTGTATCTGTGGCATTCTAATGCGGGTGATGTATGAATTTCGATTTTCGAGCGCCGAAGTCCGAGTCATCACATTTGGTATCAGAGCTGAAGGTTGAGTAAGAACTTTAGTTCGGGAGTATAACACATTAGGTGGCTCATTAGAGATAGGGATATAAATGCCCTAGAATGAGTATCCCGAAGATATCTTGTCTGTATGCCTCGGTAAATTTTCTTACTATTCACTGATAGTGAGTATGAGTACAAAAAGAGGATGAGGTAGGGGGAGGGGAGTACCACTATAAATGGTCAATACCTTGTAACAACAAGGAAACAACTTTTTCTTATTAATCTCTTTTGATTATCCAATTTCAATTCTTTGATGGTTTCCTGGCAGCTACAAGAAGCAGCTTTGGTGTGGTGGCGGCCCTGTGAATCTTTGCAGAAAAGGTTCTAAATTCCTATTTCGTATTCTAATCATCAGTTTCTTATCAATCTTTTCGTTTTAACTTTAATAAATTTGAAATTTTATTTGGAACAAATTGATTAATAAAATATAAGGTTAAATTGAATTGTATTCGTTCGTCTGTTTTTAGGATCCAGATATATTATACGAATGGTTAGTTATCCTTTCGAACTAACCAATGCCCTGCATATTTCGTAGACTGGATGACTCGAATATTTCATGAAGTATTGTATGAGATCATTCTCATATTTGTTGATAATATCCTGATTTGGTAAGCCAAATATAGAATAAATATTCAGTTTGATCTGGTAAAACATTACTTTATCTATTCTTTGTTATCTCCATGTCTAGCAAATTGTAGGGACGAAATTTTCTTAAGGGAGGAATCTGTAACGATTTCGGTTTTGAGTCAAATTTAATTTGATAATTAATATAAATTTTTTGATTAAATTGTGAATTAATTTAAAAAAATTCAAATTAAATAAGATATGTGCTTGTTTATTTATATAAATAGATTGTAATTTGAAATTTGAATTTGAAGTTTTCCAAAATAAATAATATATATTGCTTATTTATATATATGTATACAAATTGATTTTAAATTGAATTATGGATTTGAAAACTCTATGATTTAAAACTAATAAATAATTTGTTTTGGAATTATAATATATATATTTTGGAAGTTATATTTTGAAATTAATTTAATAATTTTTCAAAAGCTATTTGAAAACTAATATAATATATATGTGTGTGTGTGTGTGTGTTCATTTATTAATGAATAATTAGTTTTCTTAAGGTTATATAAATATACATGTAAAAGGAAATGGATTTACCTAAATTAAAAATATAATAAAACATATTTAAACATTAATTAAACATGTTAAGATTATAACATGAAGATAATACAAGTGTGAAACATGCAGTCTGGAATTTAGTAAGTGTTAAGTAGATTTTATCATGTGATAACAAGTGTCTTTTATTTTATAAAATAATAAATAAAATAGTAAAACATTTCTATATATATATATATATATATATATATCTACTTCTCCTATCGTCTCATTTTTCCTCATCTTTCATACATTTAAAGAAAATAAAATGTTCAAATCCGAAAAACTAAAATACAAACCAGTAAAATAAAAATCAAAAACCTAGAAACTAAGGCAAGAAGTAGATTCAAGTTCAGAATAAAATATGTTAAAAAAATTTGAAATCAAGATTCAAGTTCAAAACTGAAGCAATTAAAACAAAATACAAAATCCTGAAGCAAGTTAATGATCAGATCATCATCAATCTAGCAATATAAACAAGTAGCAGATCAAAGTCCAAGATCATCTCAATTTTTCAAAAATCAGAAAAGGAAAATTCAAAACAGGTCAAATCTAAAGCATGCAAGCTCAGGAAACTCAACAAAGTATAGTTCAAAATCAAACAAATCTGAAGCCAAGATCATCTTAAAAACATATTCAAGATAAAAAACAAACAAATTCAACCTGAAGCTATGAATCCAAATCAAACAAAGACCAAACCCATTTTCCAGTTCTTTGTCAAAAGCATGTCCTCTGTTAACATTCCAGGTGAGTAAACCCTTTAGAAAACTGGATTTTTACTTGTTGATTGTGACCATGCTTGAAGTAAAGTTGTGAATCTGCTTGCATGCATACAAATATATATATATATATATATGTATGTGTATATATATATATATATATATATATGTATGTATGTATGTATGTATATAGATATGTTTGTGCATGTCTGATGTACATGCATACATCTCTATTTCCAGGTTTTACAAAAATTAAACCTGTTCAAAAATTAAATTCTCTTCCTCCAATTCATTTTAGGTTTTAAGATCTAAATGAAACTTGTTTGCATGATGAAGATCTAGGTATTAAAAATATTTTTGAGAAGAATTGTTTTGAATTTATTTCGAAATTTTAAAATGTACAGAGAAACTTTTAAACCATGTTAAATTCGAATGTTAAATTTCCTTGATTCACCTAAACCATCCATCACGTTTTTGGAAATCATGATTTTTAAAAGTAAAATCAGAATTTTTAGTGAAGAATTAAGCGAGGAATTCATGGTTGAGCGGGAGTTGGGTTTTGATCAAATTCTTGCGAAGCAAGCATTAATGGTGGCCGGGACGTGGTCAGGAGAAGGCTCGGCGAAGGTGAAGCTAGAGAAAAATGGTTGGGGAATTTATTATTCGTCGTGGTGGCGTATCGGCGATGAACTAGGGTTCGTCGACTTATTTTGGTTCATGTCAAAATCAAGGCGAATGCATCGCCATGGGGAAACTGGAGGTGACCGGTATGGGTTGGATCGACGTGCCGTGGTGTGGCGAAGCTTTGGACGGGGTGTTGTATGTTCAGGTGATCGGAGGCAATGGCCAGAGGTGGTTCTATCGATTAGGTTCAAGTTCCAGATTTCGTTGAAATAGCTCGTTTTTGATCCAAGGCCAGATCGTAGGAGCTGGGTGGTCGTGGTGATCGGAGGGGTTGTCGGTGATGTATCGAAGGCCATGGCGATGGTCGGAAGTCGTTGAGGCGATCGTGCACCTGCACATGGTATCAGTGATAAGGTAGTTGTAGTGGGTTTAAGAGAAGAGGGATGTGGTTCGAAGTTGATTCCGGGAAAGTGATGGTGTGGCTTCGGTATATCCTCGGGTTCTTTACGTGCATTCAAATGTTAACGGGGTTTAAAAAAAAATTAAACAAAGTTTTGAACAAACAAGAAAAAGAGGATTGCTCGGGTTTATCTCGGGGGTTGCTCGGGTTTATCTCAGGGGTTGCTCGGGTATTTCAGTAATAGTTTTAAAATTTAATAAAAACAAGTTTTAAATTTTTTAAAACAATTTCTTTTAATATAATAAAAGTTTATTTAATTTTGGTAGATAAAAGTTATATAGTTTATTTTAACTTAAAATTAATTAATTTTTGTTTTCTTATGTTATTTTAAAATAAGTTTTAATAGCTTAATTAAGAAGTTGATTAAATAGATAAATGGTTTATCTTAAAATAATATTTTAAATCATTAGTTAACTTAAAAGTTTAAGTTAAATTATATGATAAAGATAATTTATTTTAAAGGGTTATTTATTGAGATTTGAATATTGAAATTAAGTGATCAGTTAAGATAAATGATCTATCTTTGACTTATTAAGATCTTGAGTAATTTCTAAATGTAAATTACTTAATGTAGTTAATTAATGGTTGATTAATTTTTGCGACTAATTAAATATTAATTAATCAATTGTTATTAGGTAAACTACTTAACTAAAGGGTGATTAATTAATGGTAAGTAATTAAAGGGCAATTACTTAATGAAGATTAATTAAGTATAATTACTTAATGTAATTAATAAAAGATTATTACTTAATGTAATTAAGGGGTAATTACTTTGCGTAGTTATATTAAAGGATAATTAATTAAGGTTAATTAATGTAAGTAATTAAGGGTAGTTAATTACTTAAAGATAATTACTTAATGAAAGTAATTAAGAATAATTAATTAATGATTAAAGGTTGATTAATCAAGTGACTAAAGAATAATTAAATTAAAGGATAATTAATTTATGTGATTAATTAATTAAGGTAATTATTTTGAGGATAATTAATTGATCAAAGGTTAACTAATTAATGAAAGTGGTTAAAGGATGATTTATTAATTAAGGGTTAATTAATTAATATAATTAATTAAGGATAATTAATTAAAGAATAATTAAATGATTAAAGGTTAATTATTTATTATCAAAGGTTGATTGATTTATTAATTGAGATTGATTAATTAATAATTAAAGGTTGATCAATTTATTATCTAAGGTTAATTAATAAATGATTAAAGGATAATTAATTAAAATGGTTTGTAATTAATTAATGTTAATTAATCAGGATTATTAATTTATTCATAAGTAATTAATCTGGTTTAAATTAATCAGGTGATTAATTGATCTTACTTATGAATGTATGGATTGTATGGATTAATTGATCTTACTTATGGATGTTTGGATTGTATGGAATGCTTTAAATTATTTGATATCCCTGAGGTGTGATGTTCTGTGATATGATTGAGGTGTGAACTGTGATTTATTTATCTATGATGAATTTACATATTTATCTGTGAATCTGTGAATGAAGATAAGCATTATAGGATTATACCGCTTATCAATATTGTTATGCTTGAATTGATGATGGTTGTGATATTTTATTGTTATGTGTAAAACCCCTGGACTACACCACACACACACGAACATGGATTTCACGAGGAATTGGTTAAGTCACGGATATTTGAATTTAATACTATTTTGTTCCAAATGATAAATGGTTTTGAAAGTTGAATTTTGAATCCAATTGGTTTGGAAGCGAGATTCAGTTGAATATGAAAAGCTTTTGGAAAGGAAGTTTTGAAATTGAAATTTAGTTTGAATATAATATATCTTGTTTAAATTTTGAAAATTATGGTTTGAAAAGGTTATACAAGTTATACAATATATATATAAATGTGTGTGTGTGTGTGTGTATGGATTTAAAACCATTTTAAATAATTATTTTGGGAGTTTGAATTTAATTCAAATAGAACTTGTCGATGATACAGCAGTTCACTGATTTTCTGGTTTATACTTTTAAAGGCTATAACTTGTGTATATTTGATCAGATTTTTTCGAAACAAAAAGTATTTGTTTTCAAATAATAATGGCTTTCATATAATGAATGAACTTCCAGTTTTTGTCGAAAAGATTTCAAGTTTGAAATGGAAATTATTTTGAAAGCTATCTTTGTTAAAGATTAGTGAACTTGTTTTCAATTTGAAGAGGATCTTAAAGGTGAATCTTTTATTTAAAAGATCAAAGGTGGAAAAATTTTTAAACCATTCAAAATGAAAGGTTTTGGGAAACAAGCACTGAAAGTTATGACTTAACTAAGATCCCAATATATCCATACATTTTTAAAACAAGCGCTCATTATTCGGTTTAGCCGGGAAAGGACTTTATGTCATAAAACCCATTCAAAATAGTGATACGACGAAATGGATAGCATTTGAAGATGATGGTGAAGACCGAGTGTTTCGAGAATGATAGGATTACCTGTCGAATGTCTCTGCACTGAGTTGCTCTGGTATAGAGATCTCCATATGTGATGGGGAGTCCGATCGGGATTGTCTATACCCGGATTTGCAAGGGCTTCTTTTGAAGTGCCTTCGGTTCCGTTCGAACCCAGAACAAACTTGTATGGATGTATATCTTATGTTACGGTCTCTATCAAATACATTTCTGTTTGGTGGAGGAGAATTTATTCTCTTAGCTTAACACCCTTCTTTGAGACGTATGAGCTTAGAGGTTATGTAGTTGATGGTTACTAGTGATATATTTCCAATTTGGTAATGTGGCATACCAAGTGCTGATGTTCATTTGTTGATCGAAGCATGGCTTTTGTGAAAAGCGTAGCTTTGTGAACGAGACTTCGTCGAACCACACAACCCGGAAATGGTCGAAACAGGAAGGATGCAGCAAGGTTATGAGGGTCGCCTCCTTTAGGGTATGTGCATTTCCTTCTGGATAAAAAGTGGTATCATGGTATGGAGCCCAGATATTTAACTTATGTGGTTTTTTCTATTTATTGGTGAATCTTGGGATAAAGGTCGGTGATGACCGGGGGATGGCATACTCGTGACAATTAGTTACATAGTTACAGAGGTTACCCGGCCTTGTGTTGGTAGAGATCCGGTTAGGTTCTCGAGGCATCCCTATGGAGGCATGCCCATTCAGTGAAGGAATTTCCTTAGCCTTGACCATTTGTTGGAAATCCAATCACCCAATACGCGCCCTGTACGGTTTTAGTTGTAGAACCTACTATTTAACATGGTAGCTATAGTAGGCATACTATAATGGTACGTATGCTGGCTAAGATTAACATTATATTTTCGAAATGTTTTCTACACTATGCACTAATAATAGTATCAAAAGGATTTTCGCGTATCAAACATGTTTGACTATCATAAGGAGAAATCTCCTCCAATTGTGCATTTGCGTTGTGTGTGTGCGGGGAGGCCTTATGGTAGTTTCATTTTCCAAAAGCATTACGGATTTCTTTTTACTTCTTTTGTTGTTTGTTTTTTTCAAAACAAATATTTTGGTTTGCTCACACCAGTCCCATGACTGACCTGGAGTTTATTGTTCCCTTTCAAAACTCTGGGTGTCCACAATTTTCCACATGATCAGCCTACAGTCAGGTTTTCAGATAGTCAGCTAGTAGACGTAGATTCGATAGCCTTCAATCTTTGGGTTTTGGTGATCACATTGCGTTTCAAGATCAGCATGATGGTGGTTCGAGCTTGTGGTTTGGAGCTTTGGCATTGAAGATGTTGTGTTCCGCGGTTGTTGTTGTCTTAATATTTTCACTGTTGTATATATCTCTGATAGTGTTGATCATTTCATTTGTATCATTGTTATATCAGATGTTGTATATCAATAAAATTATTCCTTCTGTTTTTGCTATATTGTTACCGCCTGATGTTGTTATAAGCTCCGACGAATTGGATTTCAATGTTTGAATCTGCGGCATTCGAATATGGACGATGTATGGATGTCAATTTTCGAGCGCTGAAATCCGGGTCGTTACATCGATTCATGAATGAATGCGCCTCCCAGCCTTATGCCACCGTACCTACCACCACACGCCGTCACCCTAGCCGCTGAGCCGCCTGCCCTCCACCACGTGCGTTGTGCACACAAATTTTTTGAAACCCACACTACTACATGAATGGACCAATTTTGTTGCCGCCTCGGTCGAGGACCACCCATCACCACCATTCAATCACTTCCCCTCCTTGACGACGACATTTCCCTAGTTGAAGGCTTGGCTTGATATCGCCGAAAATGGTTTTGATGAACGTTGGCTATTGGATTTGGTGAAGTTTTAAATACAAAAAATCATTCTTCTGATGGGAACGTTTTTTATAGGGGAAGGGGAAGTATAGGCTAGGTATGTGTGTATACTTTGGCATGGGATGAAGCATGGCATAAAAATAATACATGTATTATTTTAAATTTTAAAATATTCATCCAAAGCACCATAAAATATCGAAGTCCAAAAGAGTTGTGCCACATGGTGTTCTATATGTTATATCCTTATTCCAAACGCAATGGAACTAGTGTCACTGTCTAATTTGATCATATACAGAAGATAGCTTTTAAACATATATAATTTCCTTAAATAAATTTCTATGCATTTCAAACGAGCACGACCAAACAATGCGTCTGATCGCCACAAAATTTGACATCATGTTATAATTCACTATTACGGATTCAATGAAACCATCGAATTTCGAGACAGTGCCTCGGAAGGCTATTTTTATACGTTAATTGAAACGATGAATTTCAAAACAATTTTATCACTTTTAAATCAAATTTAAAAGTTTACTATCTTCCTTCTTATTCAAATAGAATTTAAATCAATTTTTAAAATCATTTCCATTTATTCAAATTCAAGATTCAACTATGTTAAATATTCCCAATTATTAAATTCAACAATTAAACTATCAAATAATAGCTGCATTTGAAATTCAAGTTATTTAACCTATCAAATTAACTTTTTAAATATTTAAAACCAACTAAAAATACCAAATTTAAATGATTGAAATTCAAGGTGGTATCATTCCCTCGCCCCCTATAAAGGAATTCATCCCCTATATTTGCCAGGTAGGAAAAACATCACAAACCCATTTACTTTTTAAAAAACATATTAGTTGAAATAGATTACCAATTCTTCTAAGTCGTTTAACTTTTCAAAATCAAATAGTTGTAACTTCTTGTAAAAACTTTTCTAAGTCTTGCACTTCATAATTAAACTTCCAAACACAACAAATACCATTCCAAGTTATAAAACTAAAATTCAAATTTTAGTTATCAAAAAATTTCCAATTTTTTTTTTTAAATTTCTAACTCTTAATTTACGGAAAATTTCGCCAGCGTCTCCTTTGCGCGGTTCGATCATAGTAAATTGCAGTGTATATATATATCGCAAATATACATCTCATCTTCAAGGATGAGGCATCTCGTAGGGAAAAATATAAAAGTACGATATGTATTCTAAGATGTGTACCTTTTTTATGTCAGCAAGCATATTCAATCAAAAAAATGCGAAAGCGAGCTGCAAAATGCGAAGCATATGTCATCTGCACCTACAAAACACTTAACAAACAATGAGAATATGTACATAGAAAATAATATCACTACATAACATAGACTATACCATAACTATATGCAATTTAACAGGAGAAACATAAAATAAATATTTCCATTCATTTTAATTCATAAACATATTAATTTCCATTTTCCAAGGTCACATAATTTTAATAAAGTCCGTACGATGTACATATACCATCCATACGCAAAACCATACCTAATTGCTCGCTTGATCATACAATTTCACTTCCAAACTAGTATCAATCACCCAACCACTCTAGCGCGGACTCAGATCCAGTTCCTTGATTAGAAACCGCTATTCTCCTTGAACAGCTATATACTATGATAGAGAATATCAGAATTAATTAGAAATCCATATCCAGGGCTCACCATCGAGAATCGAGTGAAAAATCCTAACTCGGATCCGTGTAAATCACCTCGAAATCGTATACTCGAATCTGGATCAAACAGTTATGCGAATAAAGTAATATACGTACAACTTATATGTCCATTTCAATTTAGTTCCATTCAATTGATTTTTGTTCAGTCATTTACATTCACTTCATTCTCATTGCTTAACTTCTTAGTATATATCTTTCAATACTAATGTCACTTATAAACCAATTCATAAAATCATTACTTAAGTTTATTATTAACATTTTATACAACCAATAATGTTTATTTTTACTTCACAACTTAAGTTCATATTCGATTCTATTAACAACATTGTAAACTATATTCAATTCATAAATTCATTTCATTAGCTCAATTCAATTCATCCTTTGCATTTATTTGTTTTACAAGTTTACTCTAATTTATTTCGTTATCACAATCAATTTTATTTATTTCTAGCACAAAACAATCCAAACATATTCAATTCATTTTACAGCTTAGGTTGAATTTCATTTTATAACTCAAGTTCATTTCCATTTCACTAATTTGTTTTATTAATTCATTTCATTAATTCTTTACAAATCGAATTCACTTTTAATTTCATTTAACTTTTGCTTGAGTTAAATTTCATTTCAAGATTCATTTTATTTATCTTGACTAGTTACATTTCATTTTACAATTCAATTTTCATATTCATTTCATTCATTCGCTTTATTAATTCACGTAATCCACTCCAATCCAATTCAACTTCATTTATTCTTTCTTAAGTCAAACTTCATTTAATCCATTACTCAATTTATTTATTTATTTATTATTATTACCTTTTTCCACTTTATTTAAGTTGAACTTTTAATTTCATACCTCGATTCCAAATTCTTTTCTTATATATACAATTTTAAAACAATAAGTTCAAAAACTTATTAACTTAAGTTTTCTTAAAACATTAAGGTACAACTTCACGTTTTTAACACCCGGGTTTATTTCAAATTATTTTGAAATCGTATATATACATAACTTCTTTAAATTTCTAATTACACTTCTTGAATTTAAAACAAATTTGTTTTACCAAAACAAAACTTCAATGATAGTAATTTCTCACATAGAAACTCAAAAATGAATATTGATATGTGGCCCTCATCACCAGAATTATTTTCCAGCGACTGAGATGATTTTGGTGCTTTCTATTTCTTTTAAATCCCATTTAAAATAACTCCAGTTAAAACATTTTCCCAAAATAATATTATTATTGTTTTTCCAAACCCTTTAAAAAACCATTTTCAAACCAATGACATTTAAATTCTCAAACTTCTTGTTTTAAATCCATTTCCATTTACTAATCATGTTTTTTAGATATACTTATGAAATTTTATTTCACACATGTTGATTATTTTAATTATAATCAATATTCTAAAATTCACATTCATTTACAAATTTTATTTACAAAAATACTTAGGCAATTTGATTTTCTACTCATTTATAAATCAAATTTATAATTCATGATTATATAATCAAATATTACTAACAACTCAACACAACATATATAACTAAAATAATTTCTGAAAAATTATGCTTTATATGTAAAATTTAATTTAGGTAAAATTATTTCATTTACCCAGTTTTAAAACAATGTTGTGTTGTTTGCTTGTATAAGCATTTAGAAACCCTTATCGATATCGTGGTACCCTACGTATCGACAAGAATCATAAGCCACAACAGATAAATTAACATAGTATAAAACATTTTTATAGTCATTAACAAATAAGCGCTCATATATATACACTCAAACTTATCCTAAGATCTCGCTTGCCATATCTCAAATGAGTAAATTCCCATCAAAACCCAGGTGTTTGCTCAACCTAAGCACTGATACCAATTATAACGACTCACTAATCCATACTATTCAGGCTGAAAATTAACCACACATGTCCAACCCAAATTGAATGGAACAATGAATAGTCATGGGAAAGAAAGAGGAAGAAGTAGAGATGAAGAAGAAAGAGAAAGAAACTAAAAACAGCGTAGAATTTCACAATTGCAGCGGAACAATATATAATACAATATCAATGATCTTTACAAAGAGGAATTGTTATATACATACATTCATCTGAGTACAATAATAATCACAATCATAAGCCTAGATAGTTACAAGAGGATGCACTCACAATTTCTGATGATTTCATCAACAACACGGTGGAAAAATAATATATACATAAATACAACTTGACGCCCACAAACTCGTCTCTTGAGCTACAATGCATCCCAAGCAATATGTAGTATACTCAGTCTGACCCGAGCTTATAATAATATAACACTGAGTCAATCTAGAAAACTAGCATGAGAAAACACACGCAATTGGATTTTAAATTCTAGAAAACCATTTGAAAATCAAAATTATCTTGTAAGACCACGCCGCACATAAACATGGATGGATTTTTGCCTTATGATAACCAAACCATTTTTATAGAAAATCCATTTATATTATAGTAATGTTTAGGGGTCAAAATAAAATATGACTACAGCTGAAATGCTTGCATCTCACATTTCAGCATAGTTGGGCACAACTAAGTCCGTAAATCTCGTATTGGAGAATGGATTCCATACTATGACAAGGTAAGGAACTACCTTCCGAAGGTACATCTCTAGATAAAATGCCCCAGGGTCAAACAAAAACATCTTATACCCCTGCAACACAGGACAAGGATACAACTTGACTAATAGTACCGAATATGATCACCTCGCTTTGGGCCTTGAAGCATACAAGAATAGATAGTAACCGATCTAGATTAGAAATGACCATATCCTGATGGAAGTGACTCACTTGGCCCTGCTGCATGCACGATTTTTGTCATTTCCCGGTTGATGAGGCTCGAGGCTACGTGTTACCTTTTACATAGCACTTCCACTTAGAATGCTAATACTTCCCTCAAAGCGACAATGCAATACCAACATGCAATACCAACATCCATCCATACAAGTTTGTTGTGGGACTGAACAAAACACTTGGGAGCTCTGTCTCCAATTCCATCATCTCCAAGACGTCTTCACTTCGAAACACATTCATTGGATCGAAGTGGTTTACCGATAACATACCCAATCCTGATCTCTTCGAAATAACTTTTCGATAATTCCCCGTTAACTCAACCTCGGTTCTTTAGGAAATAAACAGTAAAAGATAGTATCGGAGATCGACTGCTAACCATTAATGGACGGATTTTCTACTCATTGATCTAGAAGAAGAAAAGAGATTTATATGCTTATTACAACATCATCGGAGTTGATTGTGCCATCTAACTCATGCGTTTCTCTTAGGTATTTCCAAAGTTACGTTTGGGTCCAAATTTGAAGTCAATAATTTAACTATCGAATAACAATCATTCAATCAGGAATTTAATTTCATAAGGAAAAACAACAATGGTTAAGCACCAAGCAACACTAGGTGTTCTTAACAAATCCTTTCATTAAATCAAATCACTTTGTAAATATTTGTACCAAATACTTTTACAAAGACATATGTATCCACAAATATCCATTTCTCAATACCTAGGAAAAATATCCATTTACTTGTCTCAACGGTGTAAGAATATTCACTAACATTTGGGGAAGATTTCCTTTTTATTAAATTCTAAAATCATTTAACAACTCCATTTTTACGTCCACAAAACCTGCAATGACCCGGGAATTTTCGATCCCGAAAATTCAAGATAGTTATGAAAAAGAAGAAACAGAAACACCAAAACACAGAAACCTCACATTCGCAACGGATCAAAATATAATATCACAAAAATAACAGTTTTACAAAGAAGAACTGTATCAGTACACTTATATTTTTATACATCAGAGTTACAACATTTACACAACATTGGACAGTTTAAAACAACATGTCCCAAATAATCAGCAATAATACAAACAGCGGAAAACGCTCCATACGTTCCTGCCATCCAGCTCGCCTCCTGAACTCTAGAACGTCCTTACCTGAAAATCTGTAATACTCGGTCTCACCTGAGCATTACATCAAAGTAACACCCGGGTCAGGCTGGAAACTAGCGTGAGTAAACCCATATAATTTGAAATACTAAGTTCAAACCATAAAGAAAACCTGGGTAACCCGTACTTCACTTCAAGTTCATTTCTTGTAACGCTCAATACTTATTTTCACAAATCCGACCCTTAAGTACCTTTACTTAGTTTAAATGGTTCAGTCATTTAAATTTATCCCATTCAGCCTATTGGTTACACACATCAATCTATAAAGAGTCATTATAAGTTACAAATCGAGCAGTTTCGGGTATTTACTCATACCCGACTCCGGTCTCTTCGAATCCCAAGTCACCTTAACCCAAGTTATTCAAGTGGAATACAATTCAGACTTTAAATACAGAGTGTGTGACGACCCGGGTTTCTGACCCCAGAAATCCGGTTCATCTTGAAGAAAGAAAGGGATGAGAAAATAGAAAAGATAGAGAAGAAAGAACAACAACATCAGAATCTCACAGCGGAATGGAACAAAATATAATAGATCACATAACTATTACATAATTTTACATATATCAGAGTTATACAGATAATACATCACATACTAGACAGTTATAAACACCTGTCTAGTTATACACCTCAATATACAATACAGATAAACAACTCAGAGATACCAACACATCGGAACACTATATATAGTCTATAACGCAGAAGCCTCCTACTCCATTGCTCCTCCAGAATTCATCAAACCTAACCTGAATCCCTTGGCTACTCGTAAAAATTTGAGTACCCGAGAGTTTATGAAAAACAAAAATAAACTCCGGGTCAGGCATGGGTCTGGTATGAGTAACAGGTTAAAGTAGCTTAACTTTGAAAATATTTGAAAACAAAAGGTGTCACATAAGACTTCCCACGAATAAATATGGTAAGTTTTTACCTTACGCTAACCAAAACATTTGATAGGAAATTCAGTGATATTATAATAGGTCTAGGGTTTTCAAGTAAATAGAAAATAGCCGAAATTGTTACATCTATTAAATTCCAGCTACTAGCCACAAAAGTGGTAATATAATCAAAACCGTTGGCACTTATTGGATTGTGGATTCCATACCATGGCAGGGCTACTGGGGTACCGTCCGTCACGGTACGTGGCCTAGATCAACATACCGAGGAGTACGCCCGCTCCCCTGCAACACAAGGCCGTAACCATTCCTTACTGAACAGTCCCGAACAAGACAACCCCGATAGTTGGAGCTCACAATTTTCCACACAGCCGAATAAAAAGGGACATCTAGACAGGGGAAATATTGTCCTGCTTGGGCATGACCCACCTAACCTTGCTGCACCTCCCCTGTTTTAGCCATTCCCGGTTGATGAGGCTTGAGGCTGCGATTACCTTTAAAGAACACATTTCTTAGAATGCTCATCGCCCACCTGACGATGTTTTGAAAGCATTCAATCCATACAAGTTCGTTCCGGGTTCGAACGAAACCAAAGGCATTATCTCGTTACACTCATTTTGGAATCACCCTCAGAGTTAACGACGATAACCCTTGCATTCTGAATCTTCACTTGAGAATTCACGACCTAACGTTAATTTGGATCGATGTGGTTTTCGGACTTCCAAATATGGAAAATCCAATCCCGGTCTCATCGAAATCCAAAACGTGTCTTTTAAGGCCAAGTTGTTTTAAAGTTTAAAATAATTCAGTTCAATTATCCATATACACACAGATAGATAATTCACAATATCATAATAGATAATCAATATCAATATAAACAGATATAGATAATCCATATTATCATTATATTTAAATCAGAGCATACCTATCACATAGCATTCATTAATCTCATATTTGAGATCTCAATCATTCAAAGTAACCAATATCATCAATCCATATATAAGCAATCATATCAGCTATAATTAATTTAAAATGAATTAAATTAATTATACCATCTCTAATTAATTTAAAGTAAATTAAATTAATTACTTCACCATTTTAAATCTTGCCTATATATCTATTAATTAATTAATTTTCCATCCATTAATTTATCATCATCCAATTATTCAATTTAATTAATCACTCTTGATAAATTAACTTTAATTACCTCCAAATAATTATCCTTTACTTTATTTTCACAAATTAGTTAACCTTAACTAAATATAGAAATTAACCTCCAATTACTTATTAAATTGATTACCTATATTTAATTACTTAAATCTTTAATTACACTGATTAATTTCTTTTTAATTACTTATTATTGGTTAATTGATCTTAATTGATCAATCCTTAAATTCATCATTTAATTATATTTATAAATGATTTCTAATTCATCTTAATTAATTATTCTTCTAAATCAATTACTTTAAGTAATTAATCTCAATTAAACCACAGTTATTAATCACCCCTGATCAATACCATTCAGTAATTAACTTCCTTTAATTACTCCATCAAATAAATTAATTATTTCTTAATTAAATTTCTTTAAATTAATCCCTTGATTAATTATGCAAAGTAATTACATTCCAATTACTTTCATCATTAAATCACCCTCGGTTAATTACATCTAGTAATTATCATTAAGTACTTCCCTAAGTAATTATACTTATCTCATCATCATATGATTATTTAAATTAATTAAACTTAATTAACTAACTTAAACAATTCATATTAAACTGAATTAATTACAATGAGTAATTAATTCCTTAATTGCTTCCATTACTTAACAATTCACAATTGCTTACCTTAAATAATAATTTAATTAATTATTAAAATTAATCCCATTAATTGATTATTTCATAATCTTAGTTAATGTCCTTGATTAACTAATTATAATTCTTTAATTACTTTTCCTAAAGTAATTAACTAAGATTTATTATCAATTACATTTTAAATTGGTCTTAATAACTCATTAATTAATCCTTAATTAATTCATTAATTGATTACTAATCGCTAATTAAAAAATTAAACCTTATTTAATCAATGATTCTTAACTACCAATTGATTTACCTTAAATTAATTAACTTATATCTTATTTGAATAAATTTAAACTTTTAATTTCTAAGTTACGTAATTCAAGTCATTTATTATCCATTTAGTTTAACAAAGTTTATACGAATTTAAAAACCCTTAAAATCTCCTGGTAAAGGAATACCTATCTTATAAAAAAAATTCTTTTAAAAGAATTCAAACCCAATCCATTTTTAGATTCAAATCGTTTAACTTATACTTTAAATGCTTTAAAGTTGTTAAAACAATTTAAAATTTTAAAACTCATTATCTCCAACCTAGGTTTCGAACTAATTGGATTCTAGAATTAAACCTGATTTAAACTTTTGTTTAAATCTTTACTTCCATAAACAAAAGTAATTTTAGATTCAGTTTATTTTAAAAAAATGTACTTAAACATTCAAAGTGGTTTAAACACTTTGAATTTTCCTTAAACTTTAATCATTTTAAAACCAGTATGGAAAGTTAGTTTGTACCCATATTTAAATTTTTCATTTTAAAATCTTGATTAAACTTGGCTTTAAAATTTCATTTCCAGATTTTGAAACATAGACATATTCTTAAAATCTTTTTTAAATCTGGCCTTAGAATTTTACATTTCCTTTTAATATACAAAACACAGACAGGTTTACAAACTGGCAACATACCCAAAAGACCAGAACCCCCTCTCAACTTCTTTGAGTCCAACCTGACTAAAACACGAGAGAACCCTCAAATGACTCGAGAATTACCCGAGTCCACTACCCTGCTCAACCCAACATCATCAGAAGTGCACCGTGCACATGTCCTGGGTCGCCGATCATCTCCAACCATCTCCGGTGATCTTCACACATCGGGAAACATCACTGCACCCAATAACGATCACTAGAACATCATCCCATACTCGAAATCAAATTCGAGAGTTTAAACTTAAACCTGGAAACCTAAGCGCGTCTCCACCTCAACCTGGAAACGTCTCATTCCCCACGCTCCGACCATCGTCACGTCTGAAACTCCGGCGTCGCCTCCCTCTTCACGTCAACTTCCACCTCCCTGAAGCTCGCTGCACTCGATCGCCCCTGATCATTGAACGAGATGAAACCAAACTACTGCAAAAAACTAGGTTTATCGAGGAAAATCCACTGCCGCATCTTCCTTGGTGAGCTTCATCACCATTACCCATTTTTCCTAGCATCTATGATCACTACTCCATCGACCAGAAGAACCCCGACCTCTCCAGTCCACTTGATCACCAGAAAAACCCAAATTTTCATATTTCGTTCAAACGAGAACTACACCTTAAAACCCAAACTAAAAATTATGATGTTTAGTTCAAAAATCATATTATAGTTTTAGTTTCTAAATTATAATACTGGATCTATAAATTACAAGTTTGAGATTTTACTTTGTTTATCACACACTGTTGTTTCTATATTCCTGAGACACTCAAACTTGGAATTTTAACTTAATCAAGCTTCTAAACATAAATGCATAATAAATCAAACAGCTTTTGTTTGTAACTAAGTCCTAATAACAATTAACTGAAGAGAATATGAATTTAAATCTAAAACAGGAAAACTGGAAACCAAACAGAGAATGTTTATATGGAAATAAACATGCACAAGCAGATCTCATTTACATATATACATACCACAACATTTATCACAGAAAGCATATAACCATATTCATTCTTAGATTTAAAAGAAAATGATGTTACTCGCCTTTATTTAGGAAGATGGACAGAGCACGGCTTGGTTTTTGAAAACAGTTTGAACATTTAAAACTGTAGACTGTTTTGCTCTTCCTCTAAATCATTTTTTCTTTTGTTTTGATGCACTTGTTTAAGTTTGTAAAAAAAACTTACTTTTGTTTTCTGGTTAGATATGTTTAACAAATTGAAATGAGAAGTATTATATATCAAACAGGGTTTACAGGGTTTGCATAAGCTAGTACAAACAATTTCTGTTGATCACAGATTTTCTTTACCTTTTCTTACCAGGCAAGATTTGGTTTTGGAGGCTGTAATGATTTTTCAAACATCTCGAGTTGACTAATTGTTATGCTGAGTTGATGTTATTAAATGCTAATGCTTTTATGTTTCTTACTTAGCCCTTTACTATGTTGATATTTTCCTTTTTGTCCTATTCCATACTTATCTTCTTTTCATACTTTGTTCTGCATATTATTACAAGCAACATATCTAAACTTTCCATACAAGATTCTTTAACATGGTTTGATTTATATATTATATGTACATATATACTTACTGCCTATTCATTCTTATTTTTATTTTTATTTTTAAACACTTTGTTCTTTTACTTGCCTGCAGATTATTTTACATATATGTTACTTGCCTTGCTTGCTTTATTTTATTTTACAGGTTGCAAATATTTACAGGCATGGTTTTACTTTATTTGTATAGGAAGTTATTTAAGTCATTTGTTTTGGTTTGTTTCTTATTTTATATTCATGTACTTTTTATACTTCAACAATTTACAAATTTACTTTCATTTTCTGGTTGTGCTTTATTTTTTATACTTATGTTATTATCATACATTTGATTTATGTTTGTGTTTAATATATTTAAGATTTGTTTTATTTTAAACATTATTTGAAAGATGTTATTTCAAATTTACAAATCACAGCTTTCCTATCAAAATACACATATATAAATTTAAGATAACAATTTTTATTTATATCAAAATCCATTTATAAAAAATATATTACATTATCAATATAGTTTAAATATAACTCATTATTGAAATAATTCATAAAAGGATTTGTCTTCTTATTTAATAAATTACTTATTTTGTTAGCTACATCAAAACAAAACAAACCTTTTTATTTAAATTTTAAACTTAAGCTAAAATCAATTTTGTATAATTAAGTTTTTATCTTGAGTATTAAAATCATATGGTTATTTATTTAATAGCTTAATATCAAATTAAATCCAATTTTTAATTTATCAAAAATATTAGAATAAGAAAACATGCCTATGTCTATTAAATTTAAAAAAAAGATTATCTATTTATAATATATACAGATATGCATACATTACAAATATAAAACAATTTATTAGCCTTTAAAGATAGATTATCAGTTTAAATATTTATTTTAAAGAAGATTATTAATTTTAATTCAAATTCATTATTAACATTATTGTCAAATCAATTAATTTTGACATAAATTATTAAATTGTTATTGTCAAAATTTCCGGGATATCACATTCCTCCCCCCTTAAAAGAATTTCGTCCCCGAAATTTAAAACAAAGGTATTTAATAATCTAATTGAAGATTTAATCTTTTAAACACATGCATATATCAATCGTATGCTAGCAACCATAGCAACCAATTCATCCAATATACAAATCTAAATGTCCAGATAAAATTCTAAATGGAATTTTCTCGAGTTTCCCAAGTATAAATATTGGGATACTCTCTTTACAGAATCCAAACAAATCAATATTACTACTAAGCTACAGAGTTCCCACTCATCTAGATCTACAAAACAAATCAAAATATCAGACCAAACTCAAGTCTGACTCAACAACCGAAATTCCCTGAACTGCTGGTTCTATAATCAGTGATAGATCTTACACGTACTCCCTCAGAGATACGTGAAACACAACGAATTCCAGTTATCTAAACTGACAATTCAATCCTGAAACCAAACACTTATCCAAAATCGAATCTCCGACTTCGGAATCCAAATTCCTCCGTCTCTTATCCACAAAACTCTTCGGACGATCCTGTGCTGCCTACATCTTTCCTGATCAGCTCAACACTTGCTGATGTCCTTAGAAACAACTGAACCAAAGACAATGCAACAAAATGATCTTTCCAAGATCGACCAAAACTCAGAACACAAACTCAATTCCAAAATCAAGAGACTGATCTTACTTCTTCTCATATGGAAAGATAATACAGATGCATTCCAATCTGGTCTTAAGATACTGAAAAATTACAGTTATTTCCAACTAAAAAAGTTGCCACCATGCTTCCACTACGCAACTCTAACTGAGCAGATGAAAACGCTGATGATGATTACGAGCACAAACTGGACAACACATCCCAGAACTATGGTTCAACAGATCCATTAAAGAAACTCAGGAATTCCTCCAAAACCCGAGCCGCTTCACCAAACTCATTCTCCAGAAATCATCTTACTACTGAGCTGAACCATCGGTACCACTCCTGGAATCCAGTCGATACCAAACTCAATCTCTAGACACGCACAAAATTCACATCCAGAAAAATCAGATAACCCAAAAGAACACTCAAACAATCGCAAACCACTTTTGCGATCAATCTAGCCCACTACCAAAGAAAACTGTTCTCTCTTTACCAAACAGAATAGCCTACGCTTAATTAGCCAATCCATCGAAGAAATGGAATCACTCTGCTGCTCCTGAAATTTCTTCAAGAAAAACTGCCAAGACAGAAGATCTCCTTGATAGAACAAAGAACACTCTGAGCTCCACTGCTGACTCAGATGCCAAGACTTCCTATCCCAAGCTCTTCGAGAAACTCGGACCTCAAATCAACAGAAACATTCTTCAGTCCCAACACCGAAGCAGATACACTTCCTTAACTGATTCCAAAGAAACCTCTTCAGAGACTACCATAGTCACTGTGTCTCATCATACAGCTACTACATCCCGAGGTAAGATATCCGGACTTACTCATGGCAAACCGATAGGTCCAAACTCTAGCTCATCCAAACTTATGCTTCAAAAATGAACTTCGAACCTTAACAGGTTTCCTTTAGAGATCGATGAAATCCTTACACCACCCAAAGCTCACTTGAAACGGTAATAGGTCTACAGTTTCGACAAATACACCTCCAAGCTCAAATATTCAAACTCCAACCATTGGTAGTCGTGTTACACATACCACTACCCTATCTACCTTTATAACTTATATTGGATAACCCGAACAGGCAACTCAACAAATAGGTAGAAATGAATATAAATATATTTATATATCAAAATTACAAATACGCTCTCTCAAGATAGAAATCACTCAAGAGCCTAGGTATTCACTCAACCTAGCGCTCTGATACCAACTGTGACGACCCGGGTTTCTGACCCCAGAAATCCGGTTCATCTTGAAGAAAGAAAGGGATGAGAAAATAGAAAAGATAGAGAAGAAAGAACAACAACATCAGAATCTCACAGCGTAATGGAACAAAATATAATAAATCACATAACTATTACATAATTTTACATATAACAGAGTTATACAGATAATACATCACATACCAGACAGTTATAAACACCTGTGTAGTTATACACCTCAATATACAATACAGATAAACAACTCAGAGATACCAACACAGCGGAACACTATATATAGTCTACAACGCAGAAGCGTCTGCTCCATTGCTCCTCCAGAATTCGTCAAACCTAACCTGAATCCCTTGGCTACTCGTAAAAATTTGAGTACCCGAGAGTTTATGAAAAACAAAAATAAACTCCGGGTCAGACATGGGTCTGGTATGAGTAACAGGTTAAAGTTGTTTAACTTTGAAAATATTTGAAAACAAAAGGTATCACATAAGACTTCCCACGAATAAATAAGGTAAGTTTTTACCTTACGCTAACCAAAACATTTGATAGGAAATTCAGTGATATTATAATAGGTCTAAGGTTTTCAAGTAAATAGAAAATAGCCGAAATTGTTACATCTATTAAATTCCAGCTACTAGCCACAAAAGTGGGTAATACAATCAAAATCGTTGGCACTTATTGGATTGTGGATTCCATACAATGGCAGGGCTACTGGGGTACCGCCCGTCACAGTACATGGCCTAGATCAACGTACCGAGGAGTATGCCCGCTCCCCTGCAACACAAGGCCGGAACCATTCCTTACTGAACAGTCCCAAACAAGACAACCCCGACAGTTGGAGCTCACAACTGT
This sequence comes from Allium cepa, assembly GCA_030765085.1. Taxonomy (NCBI): domain Eukaryota; kingdom Viridiplantae; phylum Streptophyta; class Magnoliopsida; order Asparagales; family Amaryllidaceae; genus Allium; species Allium cepa. The sequence goes on along the minus strand of CM060937.1, from coordinate 250,700,518 downwards.
CCACACAGCCGAATAAAAAGGGACATCTAGACAGGGGAAAATCTTGTCCTGCTTGGGCATGACCCACCTAACCTTGCTGCACCTCCCCTGTTTTAGCCATTCCCCGTTGATGAGGCTTGAGGCTACGATTACCTTTAAAGAACACATTTCTTAGAATGTTCATCGCCCACCTGACGATGTTTTGAAAGCATTCAATCCATACAAGTTCGTTCCGGGTTCGAACGAAACCGAAGGCATTATCTCGTTACACTCATTTTGGAATCACCCTCAGAGTTAACGACGATAACCCTTGCATTCTAAATCTTCACTTGAGAATTCACGACCTAACGTTAATTTGGATCGATGTGGTTTTCGGACTTCCAAATATGGAAAAACCGATCCCGGTCTCATCGAAATCCAAAATGTGTCTTTTAAGGCCAAGTTGTTTTAAAGTTTAAAACAATTCAGTTCAATTATCCATATACACACAGATAGATAATTCACAATATCATAATAGATAATCAATATCAATATAAACAGATGCAGATAATCCATATTATCATCATACTTAAATCAGAGCATACCTATCACATAGCATTCATTAATCTCATATTTGAGATCTCAATCATTCAAAGTAACCAATATCATCAATCCAAATATAAGCAATCATATCAGCTATAATTAATTTAAAATGAATTAAATTAATTATACCATCTCTAATTAATTTAAAGTAAATTATATTAATTACTTCACCATTTTAAATCTTGCCTATATATCTATTAATTAATTAATTTTCCATCCATTAATTTATCATCATCCAATTCAATTTAATTAATCACTCTTGATAAATTAACTTTAATTACCTCCAATAATTATCCTTTACTTTATTTTCACAAATTTGTTAACCTTAACTAAATACAGAAATTAACCTCTAATTACTTATTAAATTGATTACCTATATTTAATTACTTAAATCTTTAATTACACTAATTAATTTCTTTTTAATTACTTATTATTGGTTAATTGATCTTAATTGATCAATCCTTAAATTCATCATTTAATTATATTTATAAATGATTTCTAATTCATCTTAATTAATTATTCTTCCAAATTAATTACTTTAAGTAATTAATCTCAATTAAACCACAGTTATTAATCACCCCTGATTAATACCATTCAGTAATTAACTTCCTTTAATTGCTCCATCAAATATACTAATTATTTCTTGATTAAATTTCTTTAAATTAATCCCCTGATTAATTAGGCAAAGTAATTACATTCCAATTACTTTCATCATTAAATCACCCTCGGTTAATTACATCCAGTAATTATCATTAATTACTTCCCTAAGTAATTATACTTATCTCATCATCATATGATTATTTAAATTAATTAAACTTAATTAACTAACTTAAACAATTCATATTAAACTGAATTAATTACAATGAGTAATTAATTCCTAATTTGTTTCATTACTTAACAATTCACAATTGCTTATTTTAAATAATAATTTAATTAATTATTAAAATTAATCCCATTAATTGATTATTTCATAATCTTAGTTAATGTCCTTGATTAACTAATTATAATTCTTTAATTACTTTTCCTAAAGTAATTAACTAAGATTTATTATCAATTACATTTTAAATTGGTCTTAATAACTCATTAATTAATCCTTAATTAATTCATTAATTGATTACTAATCGCTAATTAAAAAATTAAACCTTATTTAATCAATGATTCTTAACTACCAATTAATTTACCTTAAATTAATTAACTTATATCTTATTTGAATAAATTTAAACTTTTAATTTCTAAGTTAATTAATTCAAGTCATTTATTATCCATTTAGTTTAACAAAGTTTATACGAATTTAAAAACCCTTAAAATCTCCTGGTAAAGGAATACTTATCTTATAAAAGAATTCTTTTAAAAGAATTCAAACCCAATCCATTTTTAGATTCAAATCGTTTAACTTATACTTTAAATGCTTTAAAGTTGTTAAAACAATTTAAAATTTTAAAACTCATTATCTCCAACCTAGGTTTCGAACTAATTGGATTCCAGAATTAAACCTGATTTAAACCTTTGTTTAAATCTTTACTTCCATAAACAAAAGTAATTTTAGATTCAGTTTATTTTTAAAAAAATGTACTTAAACATTCAAAGTGGTTTAAACACTTTGAATTTTCCTTAATCTTTAATCATTTTAAAACCAGTATGGAAAGTTAGTTTGTACCCATATTTAAATTTTTGATTTTAAAATCTTGATTAAACTTGGCTTTAAAATTTCATTTCCAGATTTTAAAACATAGACAGATTCTTAAAATCTTGTTTAAATCTGGCCTTAGAATTTTACATTTACTTTTAATATACAAAACACAGACAGGTTTAAAAACTGGCAACATACCCAAAAGACCAGAACCCCCTCTCAACTTCTTCGAGTCCAACCTGACTAAAACACGAGAAAACCCTCAAATGACTCGAGAATTACCCGAGTCCACTACCCTGCTCAACCCAACATCATCAGAAGTGCACCGTGCACATGTCCAGGGTCGCCGATCATCTCCAACCATCTCCGGTGATCTTCACACATCAGGAAACATCACTGCACCCAATAATGATCACCAAAACATCATCCCATACTCGAAATCAAATTTGAGAGTTTAAACTTAAACCTGGAAACCTAAGCGTATCTCCACCTCAACCTGGAAACGTCTCGTTCCCCACGCTCCGACCATCATCACGTCTGAAACTCCGGCGTCGCCTCCCTCTTCACGTCAACTTCCACCTCCCTGAAGCTCGCTGCACTCGATCGCTCCTGATCATCGAACGAGACGAAACCAAACTACTGCAAGAAACTAGGTTTCTCGAGGAAAATCCACTGCCGCATCTTCCTTGGTGAGCTTCATCACCATCACCCATTTTTCCTAGCATCTATAATCACTGCTCCATCGACCAGAAGAACCCCGACCTCTCCAGTCCACTTGATCACCAGAAAAACCCAGATTCTCATATTTCATTCAAACCAGAACTACACCTTAAAATCCAAACTAAAAATTATGATGTTTAGTTCAAAAATCATATTATAGTTGTTGTTTCCAAATTATAATACTGGATCTATAAATTACAAGTTTGAGATTTTACTTTGTTTAGCACACACTGTTGTTTTTATATTCCTGAGACACTCAGACTTGGAATTTTAACTTAATCAAGCTTCTAAACATAAATGAATAATAAATCAAACAGCTTTTGTTTGTAACTAAGTCCTAATAACAAATTAACTGAAGAGAATATGAATTTAAATCTAAAACAGGAAAACTGGAAACCAAACAGAGAATGTTTATATGGAAATAAACATGCACAAGTAGATCTCATTTACATATATACATACCACAACATTTATCACAGAAAGCATATAACCATATTCATTTTAAGATTTAAAAGTAAATGATGTTACTCACCTTTATTTAGGAAGATGGACAGAGCACAGCTTGATTTTTGAAAACAGTTTGAACTTTTAAAACTGTAGACTGTTTTGCTCTTCCTCTAAATCATCTTTTCTTTTGTTTTGATGCAGTTGTTTAAGTTTGTAAAAAAAATCTTACTTATGTTTTCTGGTTAGATATGTTTAACAAATTGAAATGATAAGTATTATATATAGAACATGGTTTACAGGGTTTGCATAAGCTAGTACAAACAATTTCTGTTGATCAGAGATTTTCTTTACCTTTTCTTACCAGGCAAGATTTGGTTTTGGAGGCTGGAATGATTTTTCAAACACCTCGAGTTGACTAATTGTTGTGCTGAGTTGATGTTATTAAATGCTAATGTCTTTTATGTTTCTTGCTTAGCCCTTTAGTATGTTGATATTTTCCTTTTTGTCCTATTCCATACTTATCTTCTTTTCATACTTTGTTCTGCATATTATTACAAGCAACATATCTAAACTTTCCATACAAGATTCTTTAACCTGGTTTGATTTATATATTATATGTACGTATATACTTACTGCCTGTTCATTCTTATTTTTATTTTTATTTTTAAACACTCTGTTCTTTTACTTGCTGCATATTATTTTACATATATGTTACTTGCCTTGCTTGCTTTATTTTATTTTACAGGTTGCAAATATTTACAGGCCTGGTTTTACTTTATTTTTATAGGAAATTGTTTAAGTCATTTGTTTTGGTTTGTTTCTTATTTTATATTCATGTACTTTTTATACTTCAACAATTTACAAATTTACTTTCATTTTCTGGTTGTGCTTTATTTTTTATACTTATGTTATTATCATACATTTGATTTATGTTTGTGTTTAATATATTTAAGATTTGTTTTATTTTAAACATTATTTGAAAGATGTTATTTCAAATTTACAAATCATAGCTTTCCTATCAAAATACACATATATAAATTTAAGATAATAAATTTTATTTATATCAAAAATCCATTTATATAAAAAAATATTACATTATCAATATAGTTTAAATATAACTCATTATTAAAATAATTCATAAAAGAATTTGTCTTCTTATTTAATAAATTACTTATTCTATTAGCTACATAAAAACAAAACAAACCTTTTTATTTAAATTTTAAACTTAAGCTAAAATCAATTTTATATAATTAAGTTTTTATCTTGAGTATTAAAATCATATGGTTATTTATTTAATAGGTTAATATCAAATTAAATCCAATTTTTAATTTATCAAAAATATTAGAATAAGAAAACATGCCTATGTCTATTAAATTTAAAACAAAGATTATCTATTTATAATATATAAAGATATGTATACATTACAAATATAAAACAATTTATTAGCCTTTAAAGATAGATTATCAGTTTAAATATTTATTTTAAAGAATATTATTAATTTTAATTCAAATTCATTATTAACATTATTGTCAAATCAATTAAATTTTGACATAAATTATTAAATTGTTATTGTCAAAATTTCCGGGATATCACAGAGTGTCACCTATACACGGTAATTCAACATCGACAGATAACCTTATTATCTCAGTTAAAACCCAACACATCATATCACACAGCATCACTATTCTCATATCCGAGATGTCAACCAATCTAAGGCGTACAATGTTACTCAATCATTTATAAGCAAGATAAATTAATCACACATTTCTAATTAATTTAAATCAATTAAATTAATTACTTCAGTCACCCTTAATCCTGCTTACTTAACATTAATTAATTAGAAACCAATTAATTAATCATACTTTTGTTAATATCTTAATTAGTCATCCTTAATTAATTATTATATATTAAGTAATTATCTTTAATTAATTACACTAATTAATTACCCTTTAACTGTCCTCAAAAATCATTTATTCCATGTTTAATCACATTCAAGTAATTACCTTTTAGTTAATTACATTAAGTAACTAACTATTCTTAATTTCTTACATTAAGTAATCTTATTTTTATTTTATTTATTTTCAACTTAAATAATTATCCTTAAATCCTTAAGTTAATTAATAAACTCCTCTTATTACTTATTAATTAATGACTTTCATTTATTACATGAATTAATTATCCATCAAAAATCAAGACTTTAATTGATCTAAGAGAACCAATATCTTAATTTAACTACAAGATCATCATAAATTTTCATTTGAAATCAATAAATAATAAAAATAATCATATAATTAACTTATTATTTTTAACTTTGAAAACCCTTGACTTAAAAATATGTGGGTCTAATCCTAAAAACACCCAAGCTATCTTAATGCTCAAATTAACAACTAGTATTTTTGAAAACATTTCTTTCCAATACCCTTTACTTCATTTTATTCTTCTCTTATTTCTTAACTATCTTTTATACCTTTTATAAATTAAATTCTATCCCCAACAGGCCCATTATCTCTGGCCCAACCAAAACCTAGACCCACGAGAATCGACGCATCCCTTCCTTCCATTTTCTTATCATCAGCAAACAGTCCACAATCAAATACAGGCTTGAACACAAGGACATCAACGATAAAACCCACATTTTCCCGAAGCAATTCCACAAACCCACAACCGATACACACGGAAAAATGCATATACGTGGACACGACATCGAAGGTCCTCCGATCAGCTTCGACACCTCCTATCAGTTGCTGACGATACGCTGATCAACTTTAACCTCCCAGATTCCTTGATCAGCCCATAAATCAAATTCAAGCCATTTCCTAGAACTAGAACTAAAACAATCATCAAAATCCTTCTCGCCCTCGATGATCTCTACCACCAGAACATCCGCCGTTCCACCCCCAGCAGTGCCACGATGTCACGCGTCGATCCAACATGATCCGGCCAATTTCGATGTATCGTCAGTGATGCAGTTGCCTTAAAAAAACATTGACCAAAAGCTCCTAAAACCCTATTATCTACTCGCCGTGCCTCCATGGCGATTTATAATTTCCTCTATGAATTTTCCCTACACCCATGGTCTACCACCTTCCTCTGGCCTCAGTTCCCAAACCTCTGACCAATGCGATTATTAGAAATGCCAAAAAACCCAAAATATGATCAACACTTGAATCCTCTCGATACACTTTCTTAAAAGTCATGATTCCTCTTCCAAAAGTCCTAATTTCTGACGACAAATCAGGATATAAATTTGAAACAATAAATTAATATAGTCAAGATTTGGGTATAATTAAGATTTTACCGTTCTTCTTTCTTTTTGATAAAACTACTGTTAAATACTATCTAGAAATATTTTCAGATCAAATATTTTGTTCTTACAAGAAATTTTCATTTATATACCTATATCTAAAATGAATCAGGCAAGGAGGTATTAAATTTAGTTCAACCTTTGAAACCTGAAATGTTAACAGAGTGTATATTGGGTATACAGGTATGATCATCCATACAGTTATGAACATATACAACAATCCATATTAAAACAACATGCTACACTTACCATACTTCATTTTAATGAATTTCAGCATGCATTTATATTTAAATAGATTTTTTTTTTAAAAAAAAAATGTAATTTACTTACAGAAATATCACTTATATACCCAGGCAACACATCCATTCACTCATGCAAGTAATAATCGAGAAATTTCTATAACCCAATATTGCATGCATTCAGTTATAATGTAGAATTTGGTTTTCAAGGGGTAGAATTACTCACTTATTTTGATTTGAACAGAGCAGGTTTTGAAGCAGTTTAAACTTTGAAAACTTGGACTCTGAAACTTTTTTTTTCCTTTTCTCTGGCACTTTGATTTGCTACTGATCTAAGATGCTTGAAACTATAACTTGATATTACTTGAAGACCTGTAAACAGAATGCTTTAAATTTGAACTAGAACATGTTGAGTTGCTCCTGCTTCTAATCTAAAGCTTGAAATGATTTGCTTGCAGATCTGATCCATGTTTGATTTAATTTGAGTTGAATTTGAACTGATCTTGAATTTGCTTTGCCTTTAAATCAACTATGTAGCTTTAGCAGAATTTAAAGTTTCCAGGATTTTACTTTTGTTTACAAATTCGACCTCTTTTCTGATTTATGGTTTGCATTTTACTTTGTTAAGTTTGAACGTGAGGAAAAGAGAATAGAAGAAGAAATGGTGATGTATATTTAAAACTTTGTTTTAATTTTAATTATTTTTTTTGAAAATAAAATACAATTGACACTTGTTTGTTATGTATAATAATATTCTTACAAATGTTAAATTGATGACAACATTTACTTACACTTGTAAATATGTATTTTTATGCCTTTTATATGTTTTCATAAAGATTTATATTACAATTATCATTTAGTTTGTATTTATATATTTTAATTATTATTATATTTAGTTTAATGTGCTTTTATATTAATAAATATCATTTCAATCCTTATTTATCATATATAAACTTAAAAGAAGAATTTAACCTTTTTATTAAGTCTCTCTGTTTTTTTATAAAAAAAAAACTTACCATATACTTAAATGTTCATCTCATGTTTTGAAAATATAGAGTTTTATTTAAATATCGTTTGCATATTATCATATTGAACTCAAACAATTGCTCTCTAATCACAATACATACTTGTATACATGTATATGGACGAATTTTAAATTTCAAAAATAATAATAGAGTTTACACATATCTATTTATACATTTAATGGTTCACTATTAGATTCATTATTTTTAATTCAACTATTACTATAGTTTTCAAATCCACTTATATACATCCAGACATCTTTAACAATCTAATTTATCTGTTTAATCCAAATAAAATCAGTATTCCAATAGTTTATAATTAGTTAATTATCCAATTAATAGTTTGTTCAAAATCCGGGTTATCACAAAACCGTTTATAAAATTCCTTTGATAAATCCATAAACCCATTTCTAAATTCCTTATAAAAATATCTAAAATCATTTATAACCCCTTTTATCTTTCTAACCAATCTTCCTTTACCTTTTTGCCCAAAAATGCTATAAGATTCCTCTTATAAAAACCGTATCTATTTATTAAACACCGTTTATAAATCTCGGAAACAATTATTAATAAATTCTAAATAAATACTTAATTTAAAACATATTAAAGTAAAAATAAAAAATTTCAAAACATTCTTAAATAAACAATAATAATTTATCCTCAACATTATTATAAATAATAATAATAATTTCCAAAACTTTACTAAAAAATAATTTAAAACTAATTTCGACCCATAGTAATATTTTTAAATAATTTACCCTTTAAAACATTTAAAATATCAATAAACAACTTTTAAACAATATTAATATTAATAAACAACCTTTAAAATATAAATATATCTCTTTGGTTAAAATCCATACTTAATTCAACAAAATCATTTCCATATTTATGAACCATGTCCATAAATCTCTTCTCATTTTATAAAAAAATTCAACCATAAAAATTCCTTTATTTATGAACCCATTTATACCTTTATTCCTTTATAAATCCTACTTATTTATAAAACCCCAACCAAAACATAATTTCAACCGTTATAACCTTGCTTTAACAGGCATGATTTTCTTTTATAAATTTCCTTCAGTTTATAAAATATTGTTTAACAATTCCAATTCTTACCTTTACCTTAAATTTCTAAAATAGGATTAATTATTTCTAAAATATCATTCCTCATCTTATAATAAATCCACCACTTGATTTATTTCACCAATTTGTTAAATGATAATAATTCACTTTGATTTATAATATTGTTTATAAATCTATACTTTTGTTAACAAACTAAGATTTTACAAACCTTTACTTCATTTGGAAAATATCACTTCTATAAATTTAGAACATTTATAAATTTCACCTTTATAAATAAATTACAGTATGTATACCATATATATAATGGTTAATAATATTTATTTAAAATATTCTATTTTCTTTTAAGACCATATCCCCTTGTTTTAAAAGACTAGCTTATTTTCCAAGATTTTAAAATCTTTACTCTTATTTTTTAAAACTCTATTTAAAATGTTTTATAAAATTATTAAATTATAATATCAACAAAAATCATATTTTTATTTCAAAAAAATTAATTAAACATAAATAATTTTCAAATCACTTGAAATTGCTTTTAAACAAAATCACTATTTTATACTAATTTAAAATACCAAAAATGAGGCCTAGTGCTACCAGAGCACTAAAAAACCAAAATCAAGTCTATGTCATCATTTATAACATCCAACATGTCATATATCAATTTATATGAAAATAAATCAACCGTGTAAGGAATCTCGTTGAATCCCTCAAACCTATCCCACTGCATCATATACAGTATATAATTATAAAACTATAAATCAACTGCTTCAAGGAAGAATTCGTATACCAAGGGTCATCCGCTCTCACACCGGAACATAATAGGGTCTCATCCACTCCACTAGGTGGGAATATGTCCAACTAACAATATAATTTAGTATATTATCCAAAAAATTAATAACAACTAGAAATAAATATCCAAACATCCAATAAATAATATCTGTTGACTCTATAAATTTTCTTATTAGCCAAAAAAGTGAGTGAGATTAACTCAAATTGATTTTAATAGTCATCAAAACATTTTTTTTGAATTAAAATTAAACGAACGTCCAATTTTAATCCAAAATTCCAACTAGATCCGAATTCATCCAATCCAACTCCATAGCTTAGCCTTTATCGATACGATCGCAACGCGGCTTGTCGCGCTCGAAACGGACCACGTAAAAGCTAAATATGGATTAACTAACATTTGATAAAATTAAAATTTAGTTAACTTTATAAAAATTATAAAAACTAATACCTTACTCTAACTATTCCCTCTCACGCACGCACTTCAGCCGCTCGAACTCCTTTTTTCGTTTCACGAATGAAAGCGCCTCCCAGTCGTACGCCGCCGCACCTACCACCACGTGCCCCCACCCTCACAGCTGAGCTTCCTGCCATCCACCGCATGCGTCGCTTACGCAGAATTCGATAAACCCACATTGCCACATGAATAGACCAATTTTTCCGCCGCCTCGGTCGATGACCACCCATCACCACCGTTCAATCACTGCCGACATTTCCCTAGTTGAAGGCTTCACGTGATATCGCCGAAAATGGTTCTGATGAACATCGACCATTAGATTTGGTGAAGTTTTAAATTAAAAAAACGATCATTCTTCTGATGGGCGCGTTTTTATAGAGGAAGGGAAAGTATGGGATAGGTATGGGTGTATCGTTTTGATTTGGGATGAAGCATGGCATAAAATTATTACATATATTATTTTAAATTTTAAATATCTATCCAAAGCACCATAAAATCTCGAACTTCAAACGAGGCATGCCATCTGGCATTATATATGTTATTACCCTATTCTGAATGCAATGGAACTAGTCTCGAGACCTAATTTAATTATATGTAGAAGATAGTTTTTTGAATCCAAATATTATATACAATTTCTTTAAATAAATTTATATGCATTTCAAACTCGCATGACTAAACGATATGTTTGATCGCCATAAAATTTCGATGGTATACTATAATTCACTATTATGGATCTAATGAAACTGTTTTCTTCGAATTTCGAAACATTGCCCCGGAAGGCTATTTTATACGTTAATTAAAATGATAAATTTCAAAATCAATCGAATCACTTTTAAATCAAATTTAAAAGTTTACTATCTTCTTTCTTATTCAAATAGAATTTAAATCCATTTTGAAATCATTTTCATATTTCCAATTTAATACTCAACTATTTTAAATATTTCCAATTATTAAATTCAACAATTAAATTATCAAATGATCATTGTATTTGAAATTCAAGTTAAATTAAATATTCCAAAGTTAAAGGACTGAAATTCTGGCCCGTTACACCTTGGCTTTACAAATGTTGACTAATGGGGACTAAAGATCTACCAGAAAGCGTACAGAAGTAGGTGTGCTGGATATTCTATTTATAGTCTAGGTGATACACAAATATCTCCGCTTTTCCCTTCAACCATAGAAGACTTGGTACCGCAAGTCCCCTAACAGAATGGTCGTTCTTGACTTAGGCCAATATGGTTAAAGGCCTTTGACTCACATTAGAATCATTGTTTTAATTACTTAGTTCTTGCTCTTTGTCCGATCGCCAAAGTCCAACAATTATACATCATTCTAATTGAATTTAAGCTTCAAATAAATAATTTTAAATGCAATAAAATATTTAAATACAAATATTTTATTAATTTTTTCTTAATTTCTAACATTTATAAATTAATTTGACTATTAGGAAGAAATGCCATCTAAAATAGTTTAAGATATATGATCGTTCGATCTTGTTATCAATGAAGTTTTGTGAACACAAGGCTAAATTTACTTATGTAAGTCTATAAGCGGTTCATAAAATGATTCGATGCCTATTCCATCATATCAAGAAACAAAATATTGTTTCAAGAAATAACACCTTCTTTCCAAAGGAAATTTCTTTCTAGAGAAATCAATGGTGGTGCGAAAGACTTAGATATATTTTTATATTGATACATAGATATTATTATGTATGTGATATAAATTCAAACAAGCCTAAAAAGGATACTGCTTATTATAATATTTACTATAAAATATCATACATTGAACATAAATTGTGAATTTTTTACCAATATTGAGAAAATGGATTGTTAGTTATGATGAACACCCTAATTATCGATAAGCCAAGGAGAATATAAACTCTACTACATAGCATGATGCTTTGAATCCGAGAGTGTTTATTAGACTAACTAATTAGTTATGTCCTCTTAGGTTTGGTCAACTTCATTTCGTCCTTTTTAATCAGTTTTATCTTTGAATCACATCCAAACCTATTTTACTACCAGTAGTTTCTAAAACAATTTTTTCATCACGAAGTTGGTGGTTCATGAAACAACAATTGTCTCTCGGCGCAACGGAATAAATATTCATAAACATTTCGACAAATTTTCTATATAAAATTGATTTAATTTATTAGTTTACAAAACTTATGTTGATGACAGAAATTGGTCAATCAATATTGATCGATCTTAAACTCATTTAGGGTGGTTTACACAAGATCCCATACATACAAGTTTTACATGTAGTCTCTACACAAAGTGTAAACTTATTAACCTAGGATATATATAGCATTGTTTATCAATTGTTATCCTACATGGTCTCGTAAAAAGGTGCTTTTGGATGATATTAAATTTAACAAATGTAATTACTCCTAAGTACATGTTGTTTCAAAAAGAATTAAATATAACTGATAAACAATTTATTAGTTATATTGGTTACACAAATTTATTGTAGTTGATAATTTAATTTGTATGACATATATTCTTACAATACTAGAAGGGTTAAATTTAATTTCATCTAAAGCATTGTTTATAAGATCGTATAAGATAAATGTCGATAAGAGACCCCTACATATCCTAGGTCAAGGAGTTGACACATTGTGTGAGTTGAGAGGCTATGCAAAGTATTTGCTCATGGAGGATCTTATTTGGACCACTCCAAAGGAATTTGGATATAACCAACATTGGTTAACTGGTTTACTTTAAGAATGTAAGTTCTGTAAACTTAAAATTAAATCAATTTTGTACATACGTAATGGCAATTCATAAAATATTTATGAATTCCTAATATAGAGAAACAATTGTTATTTCAAGAAATGCTAACTTTATGGCGTAGGAATTTATTTTAGAAACTATTGATAGTAAAGTGGATTTGGATACGATCCAAAGATTATTAGATAAGATGAAATTTAGTAAGCCAAAATAGATGCAACTTATTAGATTGTTCGATAAGAATTTCCATGCATTAAAGAGAAACTATGAGTTTCTTAATGTTAGGAAAATGTATTTCCTCGGGTTGTGAATAGGCCATGAAGAGTATTGAACTTATCATATGGCACGTTGCTTAAATCTGAATTGGATTCTAAGTATATTATCAAAATATAATTTTGGTACTTGTACTCAAAGGAATATAATCCATTTGCCGCTAATTTATATTCAAAAGGAAGACCAATGCAATTAGAATGTAGTAAGCAACATTGATGGAATAATATCATATATTTTAGTTGTTGAAACTGACGTAATTATCCATCGTTCAATATGTTTAAGTTAGTTTGGATTTTATATGCAAAATTATAGTTAATATGATTTGTGTTTTGGGAGAGCTGGGAAAAAATTTGAAAAATTATTTAGAATATACATTTACACATAACAACCAAAGTGTCTCGAAGTCAGTGGGAGCGATATCTGAGTTTGTGAGTAGTGAATAGGATCCATAATGATATCATTTGACAAGCATCGGAATTGAGCAAGTATTTTGATGAAGAAACAAAATAGTTTAAATCTGAGTCAAAATGCCAAGGAAGCGTGTTTTTGCAAGAAAGAATATTAAAAGGTACTTAGGTATTTATATGATTATAATTAAATAATAAAATATTGATTCTTAGTGGTGTACTCGTGTTAAAACTAATCTTAATCTAATTGTTCAATTCTTGGAGTTGGATTTGAAAAGGACATCTTTTATAATCGGTATAAAAGGATGATGGGATTATCCCAAATTATATACACTAATGCTAGATTAAAATGTATAGCATGGAGCATATATAATGAATTCCTTATACATCAACAATAGAAATTGTCATATATGCAATGTGGTCTATTGTACTACAATTTGCTTATGTAATTGGTATATTAAGCGAGTACCAAATCTGAATTAAGATACTAAATGGTAGTTAAGAATATTCTCAAGCATTTACATAATTCTAGAGAATTGTTTATAGAAATTGTAACGACCCTGACTCGACCTTCGAAAATCGGCACCAAATACATCACCCGTATTCGAATGCCGCAGTTTCAAATGTCGAATCTGGTTCGCCGGAGCTTATAAATCAATAAGTGCAACAACACAGCGGAAGAAAAAAAATGAATGATTTTATAGCTATACAATATTTGATACAACACATTGATACAAATGATTATCATTATCAGAAATACACAATAGCAGAAAGAAAATCTTCGACATAGGAACACCAACATTAACCTGAAATAGAAAGAGAGAGAGCTTGAGAATTCAATATTGCATCTCCATTTCCAAAGCTCAAAAGACTCCAAACCAAACGCTCGAACCACCATCACCACGTTGAAGTTAAGCAACTCCAATCCTGGAGAAACAAATGTGATTGCTAAATCCAAAGGCTGGATTCTATCGAATCTACACCTACTATTTGATTATCTGAAAATCCCAGCTCTAGTCTGCCCGTGTGGAAAATTGTGGGCATCCAGAGTCTAGAAAGGGAACAATAAACTCCAATTAGTCATGGGATTGGTGTGAGCAAAAAAAAAACAGTTTTATTTGAAACAAAACAAACAAAAAGAATTTAAAAAATTCACTATGTTTTTTGGAAAATGAAACTACTATAAGGCCTCCCGCCACACACACAATGAAAATGCACAATTAGAGGAGACTTCTCCTTGTGATAGTCAAACATGATTGATACGCAAAATAATTTTGATATTATTATTAGTGCATAGTGCAGAAAACCTTTCGAAAGTATAATATTAATTTTTGTCAGCATACCACCGTTATGGTATACCTACTATAGCTACCAATTAAACGGCAGGTCACCACCATAAGTAAAAGGCAAGTTATACAACTAAAACCGTATAGGGCTCGTATTGTTTCTTTGGATTTCCAACAAATGGTCAGGTTAAGGAACTTCCTATGCCACGTGGGTATGCCTATGGAGGGACGCCCCGAGAACTTAACCAGCTCTCTGCCAACACAAGGCTGAGTTACCTCTATAACTAGGTAACTATACGAATGTCATCCCCGGTCGTTACCGACCTTTATCCGAGGATCCTCAACACCAACAACCACATAGTAATAAATTTGTAGCAACAACATAAGTTAAGTATATGGGCTCCATACCATGATACCACTTTTTTCCATAAGGAAATGGATATACCCTGAGGGCGCTACCCACAATAACCTTGCCACATCTTTCCTGTTTCGACCATTTTCGAGTTGTGAGGTCCGACGAGGTCTCGTTTTATAAAGCTATGCTTTTCACAAAAACCATGCTTTGATCAACAAATGATCAGTGGCACTTCGTATGCCACATTACCAAATTGAGAATATATCACTGGTAAATATCAACTACATAACCTTTGAGCTCGTACGTCTCAGAGACAGTTGTTAAGCTAAGAGAATAAATTCTCCGCCGCCAACAGAAATGTATTCGATAGAAACCAGCTTTACATCTCAAAGTGTAATGTCAAACATACATCCATGCAAGTCTATTGCGGGTTCGAACAGAATCGAAGGCACTTCAAAAGAAGCCCTTGCAATCCGGATAATCCCTAATCGCATCCGGACACCCCATCACAAAGGGTGATCAAATCTACCAGTGTTATTCGGTGCAGAGACATTCGACAGGTAATCCTTTCACTTTCGAAAATACACGGTCTTCAACACCGGTCTTCAAATGCTATCTGTTTTGTCGTATCATTATTCGAAATGGGTTTTATGACATAAAGCCCTCCCCCCGCTAAACCGAATAATAAGCGCTTAATTTTAAAACCATATGGATATATGGGATCTTAGTTAAGTCACACTTTTAACCCAAAACCTTTCTTTGAAAACAATTTTCCACTTTAATTTTTTAAACGAAAAGATTCACTTTACAAAGTTCACCAATCTTTCATGAAGATTCATTCATAGCTTTCAAAACTATTTCAATTCCAAATCTTTTATAAAAAAGATACACCTTTAAGATCCTCTTCAATTCGAAAACAAAGTTCACTAATTTTAACAAAGATTCATTCATAGCTTTCAAAACTATTTTATTTCCAAATTTTTTATACAAAAGATACACCTCTAAGATTCTCTTTAATTCGAAAACAAAGTTCACCAATCTTTAACAAAGATTCATTCATAGCTTTCAAAACTATTTTATTTCAAACTTGAAATCTTTTCAACAAAAACTGGAAGTTCTTTCGTTATATGAAAGCCATTATCATTTGAAAAAAAATACTATTCGTTTTGGAAAAATCCGTTCAAATATGCACAAGTTATAGCTTTTAATGTATAAATTTGGGTTAAATTTAAATTCCCAAAATATTACATTTAAAATTATATAACTTGTATAACCTTTTTAAACCATAATTTCCAAACATATATTCATAGAACTCAACTTCAAATCTTGAATTCAAATTCAAATTAAACTATGTTAATTTCAAAACTTTAATAGGTTATTTAAAATAATTTTACCTTCAAAATCCTTTCAAAAGCTTTTCATATTTATCCCAATTCCATTTCCAAACCATTTTGGCTTTAAAATTCATATTTAAAACCATTTCATTATTTTGGATAAAATAATATTGGATTCAAAATATCTGTGACATAATCGATTTCCTCATGAAATCCGTATTTGTGTGTGTGGTGTAGTCTAGGGGTTTTACACAATAGTGTAGTATCATCAATCATCACGATCCAAGCACATCAATATTGATAAGTGGTATAATCCTATAACGCTTATCTTCATTCACAGATTCACACATAAATAATATAAATTCATCATAGACAAATAAATTACATATATCACAGCTCATATCAAAATAATTCATATCACAAAGCATCACACACCAAGGATATCAAACAATTCCAAGCATTCAATACAATCCAAATATTCATAAATAAGATCAATCAATTACCTGATTAATTTAAATCAGATTAATTACTTATAAATAAATTACTAATCCTAGTTAATTAACATTAATTAATTACAAACCATTTTTATTAATTAATCTTTAATCATTTATTAATTTACCTTTAATAGTAAATCAACTAACCTTTAATTATTAATTAACCATCCTTAATTAAAAAATCAAACAACCTTTAATTATTGAAAAATTAACCTTTAATCATTTAATTATTCTTTAATTAATTATCCGTAATTACATTAATTAATTAACCCTTAATTAATAATCATTAATTAATAAATCACCTTGATTAATTATTCTTTAATTAATCACTTTAATTAATTAACCTTTTATTGTTAGGTAATTAACCTTTAATTACTTAATTAACTTTTAATTACTTATATTAAGTAATTATCCATTAATCACTTGATTAATCAACTTTAATCATTAATTAATTACTTTTAAATATGTAATTATCTTTAAGTAATCCTTTAATCATTAATTAAGAGTTTATAATTATTCCTTAATTACTTTCATTAAGTGATTATCCTTTAAGTAATTAATTATCTTTAATTAAATTACACAAAATAATTAGCTTTGATTTAATTACATAAACTAATTAGGTTTTAAATCAATTACACAAAGTAATTATACTTACTTAAAAACTTAATTACATCCTTCAATTCTTATTAAATTAAGATAAATAATTGAAATTATTATCATACAAAATCATTTAAGATCTTCTTGATTAATAAAGAATTAATGCACTTCCTTAATTACTCTTTTTATCAGAACATTATATTTTGAAAACACTTGTTAATTAAATTTAATTAATTAATTAATATAAAATTATTAATTACCAAAACAATTTTGAAAACATTTCAATTTCAAATCTTTGGAACTTGTTTTAAAATATTAATTTGAAAACTTGGGTTGTATTGCTTTGAAAACTTATTTATTTTAATATACTTTAAAACTTGATTTTAAAACTGAAACATTTTATTGTGTTTTCGAAACCTTATTTGCTTAACCAAGAAAACCCGAGCTAATTATCAAAATCCTCGGATACAAACCCGAGCAACTCGAGCCAATACTTTGCTTCGAGCCATAAACACGAAAACTTCGAGCAAGACCCGAGTATCTTCCTTCTTCCCAAATTCAACAATACCTAGACTCACGAAAATGCACTCGTGCACGTGCACAGCATTCCGATCATCTACGATCACTACCCCGACCTTCGACATGTCGTCGACATCACCATCAACCAACTCCAACACCTAGATTGACGAACTATCGATGAATTCGAGATCGAGTCGAACAGTACCCAATTGGAACTACATTCGACTGGCCAAACTTCCTTGCACTGATGATTCAGATCGCCAGAACCCACGCTGCTCCTCCTAGAGACACGTCACATCTTCATACATCAATCCCTCCCAGTGCGGTAGTACCCGATCCATCCACGACGATGCAAAAGTCTCGACTAACTCCCCGACACCAACCAGGCTTCGAACCCTAGTACGACGTCCCCTGACCACCACAGTGACCTAGAAATACTCCGAGTATTTTTCCCACGATCACCATCCTTCCTTCTATCTCCAGCAATGGTCACGTTGATCAACTCTTCGCCGGTCAATCGAATTCATCCAAAATATGTTTTTCGTTCAACCCCGAAATTCTCATTTGATACAGCACTAAAAATCTTGATTTTTTTCTTAAAAATCATCATTTTTGAAGACGATTCAGATCATATAATCAAATCGAGAAAACTTAATAATCAAATTTTGGGATGTTTTGAGTTTTTCGCTGTATTTTTCAATTTCCAGAAAATGCTTTAATCAATTTTACCTCAAAATAATTTTAGGATCTAGATTTTGATTAAACAAACATGTTTTGTTTAGATTCTAAACCCTAAGGAAAATCAGAGGGAGCAATTTTGATTTTTGAAACTGGTTTAAACTCTGTAAACCTAGAACAAAACATCACAAACATGCACACTCATTTTTCACATATATATTCATACATGCAGTCATTTTTTTTTTCATTCACATATACTTGCTTTGCAGAATTATCACATGCAAATCAAATCATCACAGTTTTAGGATTTACCAAGGTAGTTTGCTCGCCTATTTGAAGAACAGAAGATAATGCTTTTACTTGAACTGGAAACTTTGACGTGAAACTGATGCCTGATTGTTGAATTTGATCTTTAAATCTGGTAACTGTTTTGAACTTGCATTTTAATGATTATGAGTTAGTCTGCTACTTGTTTTTGGTTTGAAACCGAGTTGAATCTGAAGCTTGAAATGATCTGTACTTTTGAGTTTTGTACTGCTACCAGATGTTGATCAGATTGAAGATGCTTTAGATTGAAGTTATAGAATTTGGATTTGGTTTTGATTTTCTTTGCCTTTGTTTTTATTATTTTCAGGTTGAAATTTTGTTGCTTGTTTGATTTCCTTTGATCTTTCTTTTTGGTTGGTAAAATATTGAATCTTTAGTTTTAAGCCTGTTAAAAATAATTTGAAGGCTTATAAAATTTGTATTGATAACACTGAAGATAATAGAAGTTTTAAAATTGAATTTAACAGTGATTTGTTCTGTTTTGAAATTTTATCGTTTAAATTAGATTTAAAAATAGCCTTCCGAGGCGCAGTCTCGGAATTCGACGAAACCAGTTCCATTGGATCCTAATATTGTATTCTTATCAGATTTCAAATTTCGTAGTGATCGGAGTTGTTGTGTGAGCGTACGATAAGTAAACGCGCTGAAAATTTAATCGAAATTCAATATAATATCTGATCCAAAAAGCTATCTTCTCCATACGATCAAATTAGGACTCAAAACCTCTTCCATTGTGTTCGAAATAGGGGTTTAACATTATAAACGTCAAGCGGCACATCTCAATAAGAGTTCGAAATTTTAAGTTGTGTTTATGAGGACAGTTTGAATTTGAATTTAAATTATATGTTTATCCTGTCAACTTCAGCCGAAATTTTATCACATCAGCTGTTTCCCATCATTTCAAAGTCTCTGTAGCCTGATGTTGCTGGCTCGTTGTCTCCCTTTTTGCGAACTTCGTTATCTTCCTTGAAATTTTTTATGACCAGTTTAAATCACGAAATAATTCGTGTAAGTTACGCCTCTTCATTTTAGAAAGCTCCTCCCTCTCGAAAAAAGAATTAATGGATGAAGCCTCCTTCAACTTAAAACCTAAATCGCGACTTCATCTACTTCTTTGTTCGAACTTATTCTCCTAATTCTCTCCCTTTTTCAGAAATCAAAGTCACGAATAAAAAAAATGGCGAAAAAGGTTTGTAAATAAATTAGAATCGCAAGTTCTTCTTTTGTTCGAAACCCAGCCGCCTCCCCCTTCATTATCGAATCGATATGGGCCCTAACAACTGGACGAGTCCGCGAAGCTGTGGGAGAAAGTCGGTAGCAAGGAGGCTATCGATCGCGATCAAGGTGGAGCGCGTTGGGTTATAGGGCTTGCTGTTGGGAGAGTTGGGTGATTTAGGGTTCGCAAATACTCGACCTGATGTTGATGGCAGCAGCGCTCAGGACCAGGCGGTCTGGAGTTTGGCGTGGGTTCGACGTCTAGAGGCGGTAAGGTTGCAGTCTCGTTTAATTTAAGTGTATATATTAGGAATTTTGATATTCATGCAGAATAGAAAAATATGTTCTTACAGTAAGATTTATAAAGAAATTTTGTTTAATATATATATATGAGATATTCGAAAATAAGAGTTTAATTAATATGTATTCACTTGAGTAGGTAAATAGTATAAAAAGAATTTTATACATGGTAGATAGCAAAATATATATATATATATATATATATATATATATATATCACAGTTTTTACAGGAAAGAATGTTTATTATCTAGTTTTTAAATTGCAGAGTTTGAATTTATATATATCTATATATCTATATATATATATATATATATATATATATATAGAGTTTTTATAAGATTTTGGAAGAAAAATTTATATAAGGATTTATAAAGAAGATTTGATTTTTCGGCTTATATGGATTATTTCTATATTAAGTTCAAAAGGTAAAACAAAAAATGTATATTTACTTGCACACATTTTAACTTACTGGGTTAAACTTTAAAAATAAGGAAATGGGTGATTACATTGTACAATTGACCTATTTAATTTATTTAACTACTAAAGGATTTTAAGAGGAAAATTTATTGAGTTAAAATAAATTTTTAGTTAAGTATTAAAGGTAATTGATTGTTCGGTTTGTTCAAATATTAATAAATCATAATATGTTTATTCAAGGTCAATAATCGTGGAATCAAAGCGAGAATGAAGTGGATTTGCAAATTTAAGGGGCAAAGGTGAGTTAATCTCACTCAATTAAATTTAAATTTAAATGATTAAATTTAAATAATTGTTTGAATGGCTGAATTGATTGATGTGCTATAATATGGTATATTTTGGGATTGGTATTTTATGTTGCGCTAACGTTTGTGGATGTTGGAAAAGCAGGTTGGAGGGATCCAACTGGACCCCTCAACTTTTATTTAAATCATTTAATATTCTCTGTTGTGGTTATTTGATATTCTATAATGAATTACGAGGGAATAATGAATGTTATGGCTTGATTGAATATATTTGGGTATAATGAAATACCAAAAGTATATAAATTGGATTTTGGTAAGAAAATAAAAGAAGTGAACTTGTAAATGAAATAATTATAGAAATTTGAATAAATTTAAGAATGAATTGGAAAATAAATAAAGTGCCTTTAAAATTCTAATAAATAAATCTTAAGTTTAGTAAGGGAAATTTTGAATAATCAGAAGATTAATGAATTTTAAACATCAGTGTTGTTATTTTAAAAAGAATAAAGCATTTATTTAAAATTTAAGATTCAATTTATTGAAAAGAATAAAGAAGAAATTGGGAAGAAGTTGAAAATGGTATATTTCAGTTAAATGATATAAAATCAAACGGAAAATAATAATAATAAATATAAAGTCCATAATTAATGAATTTTAACATGAACTGATTAAAGAAATCATTTCAAATGGAATAAATTGAAAATCAATTTGGAAAATTGATTTAAGTGATCGAGATTGGAAATTTTCCCTGAATAACAAAGTATATTTTTCAAAGTTAGTTTTTAAATATAAGTTAAAAATTTTAAGGTTGTTTTAAAAAGCAAGTTTTAAAAAAATTATTATTTCTACAATATTTAAATTCTAAAGTAAGTGTTTACTTTAATCTATTATAGCAGTAATTATTTAAAGAGTGACTTAGTATTTTGTTTTTAAATAAAGTGTAAATCTAGTTTTATATTTTATTAAGTAACTTTATTTTCAAATACCCATATAGTATGTATTTTTAACAAATTATTGAAGTAGTTTTAACTTAAATGTTTTAAAGTATATTTCAAAGTAAAGTGTTTTAAATTATTTTAAAAGCTAGTTTTGTGCTTGGAGATTTCAATAGAGATAGAAATTATTTGGGAAAGATTATTCTGAATAAAGAAACTATGGTTTGAAACTGTTTTCAAAGGGTTGAAAATAGAAATATGTCTTGTAAAGATATTTTGAGGCTAATAAATAATTTGAGAAATTATTTATTATTTGATGGATGTTGTAAATAATAATTGATAGTTAAATCACGACTATCAATATTGGACAAATACGTTAATCGTTTCGAAGAGACCGGGATCGAGATTTATTTCTTGAAAACCACTTCGATCCGGTTTGTACGAAACGAGTTTGGATTCGAAGATGGAGCAGTGAAGTGCAAGGGCTAGTCGCTACTAATCCTGAGGATATTTCCAAAATGGATGTAGTAGGAATAGTGCTTTCGGTTCCGTTCGAACCCGGGACGGACTTGTATAGATGAATGCTTTCATAAACATCGTCAGGTGGACGATGGGCATTCTAATGGATATGTTCTAAAAAGGTAACGCTTAGCCTCAAGCCTCATCAAATGGGAATGACTGAAAATCAAGGGTTATGCAGCAAGGCTAGGTGGCTAGCACCCAAGCAGGGTGAGGCCATCCCTGCCTAGATGTATCTTTTTATTTCGGCTTAGTGGGCGGTTGCTAATCCCAACCATTGGGTGGTTTCACTCGGGATTATCCAGTAAGGGGTAGTCCCTGTCTTGTGTTGCAGGGGAGCGGGCGTACTCCTCAGTACTGTGATCTAGGCCACGTACTGTGACTGGTGGTACCCCAGTGCCTAGTCATTAGTTGGAAATCCATTCTCCCACGAGCGTTGTACGAGTTTTGTTTGCATTACCCACTCTATGGCTAGTAGCTGGAATTTAATAATGTAACAATTTCTATTATTTTATAAGTATTTGTATATAGACCTTATTATAATATCAGAAGATTTCTATAAAAATTGTTTTAGCTATCGTAAGGTAAAATCCCGACATGTTTATTTGTGGCGTGGTCTTACGAGATGCTTCTGTTTTCAAAGAATTTTTGAAACTTTAATAATCAATTGAGTGTGATTTTCTCACGCTCGTATTCCTGACTGACTCGGGTGTTATTTAACTGTAATGATCGGGTCAGACCGAGTATTATAGGATACAGGATATGATGCTGTGGAGCTCAGGAGACGAGCTGGATGACGATACGTACTTCCATACTTGTTTATATATATATATTCTGTTGTGTTGAGTAGTTGTGTATCCAGTTGTATGTTATTAATGTTGAGCTGTGATTGATGTACTCTGATGATGTAATATATGTAAACAGATATATTTGATTTGAGTAAAAATCATTTATTATCTATTATATTTTATTCCGCTGCGATGGTTAGATTTTGTTGTTGTTTACTATTTTCTTCTTCTACCTCTTCTTCTTTAACCCAAATGGTTCGTATTTCTGTGCAACTTGAGTTGATTGGTGTAGAATAGTGTCGACTCAAGGGGTATGGAACTGTGGGCTGTTACACTTGGTATCAGAGCTTGGGTTGGTGATAACCTTGGCTCTGGTGGGAATTACTCTTAAAATAGAGTCCGTAGTACTCAAGAATGAGTTTGAGCGTATTAATAGATATGAGCGCGTATTTGTTAGTGAATATAAAATTTGTTTTATATTGTGCTGATTTATCAGTTGAGTGTTTACAGATTCTGGTCGATATTTGGGACGCCATGTTATTGATAGATATTTCTAAACTCTTGAACAAGATAAACCAACACGGTATTGTTTTAACTAGGGTAAATGAAATAATTTTACCCAAAATTATTTTTGTATATAAAAGAAAATGATTTTCGTAAATTGTTATAGTTATATATGATGTTTGGTTGTTAGAAAGTGATAATATTAAATTATTATCATTGTATGATAATTAAATAAGGAATTGAAACTATAATCAAAAACTAAGAAACAAATTCATATACAAATGAATTCGTAAATGTAAACTATAATGTAAATTATAGTGTGATTAATAATTAAAATAAAATAAAATTTCAAAGTAATGTTTGAAAATAAATTTAAAGGATTTGGAATTTAAACATTTGAAGGGTTTTAAAAAAGATTAAAGCATGGAACTCTTAGGGTAGTTGGAATATAACTTCGGTGATGACTGCAGCATCATCGATGTTCATTTTCAAGTTTCCAAGGGAAAGATTGCTACCAAGTTGTTTTGAATTGAAATTGTTTGCGAAACTGGGTGAGTTTTGAAATTCAAAGAAATAAATTGAATTTATCAAAGGAATTTTGGATATAGAAGATTTCAAAGGGAATTTTGAAATGTTGAAAGATTGTTTAAACTTTGGAATTTTAACTAAGAATGTTTATGGCATATGAAAAGTTTGATGACTTGTAAATTTGGAATTTGTTGAAATAAATTCAACCGTGAAGTAAGTAAAGTGAAAACTGAATAATGGAATCTAAAAATTTAAAAGGAAATTGAAATTTAATGTTGAACTTAGGTTTAAAAAAAAATTAGTTAAGTTGGATTAAACAAACAAGTTTTGAGATTTAAAATTTATAAGTAACTGATTAGTTACTATGGTATGCAAATGAAATGAAATTCAATATTGGAAGATGCTTAATTTAAATGTGCAAAATAAGGTGCTGAATAAGTTCAAATGGACTGAAAATAATTAATGTTTGGACATAAAATTTATTGGTTAAAATGAATTTTTGAATGAATAGATCAACTATTGAACTTACAAAGTGAAGTTGATATTAATAAGAAGGAATTAAAATTTTTAATCCGGGAATTAAAATTTAACTTAAGTGAATGAAAGTGAAGAAAATATATCTGAATTTATAATTTTGGAATGTAAATCCCAATATGAGGATGGAAATTTAACTTAAGCAAGTTAAATGGGATAAGTTGATTAAATGAATTGTATGCATTGAAATTAATGAGATGAAATCAACTTAAGAAAAAAAAATAAGAGGAGAATTCCAGGAATAAAATTTGATTAGGAGTTAAGTTAAAAATCGAAGGCGAACTAGTTGATAAATTAATTGGTTAATTAAATTTGGAACTTGGATTAAATAGAAATTATTAAATGCAATTCAAGTTGAAATACTAACAGGTCGAATGTGGAAAATTAAATAGATCTCGACATATTATTTTTTTGAATGCTATTAAGTGAAATAAAAACAAATTGAAACAAAAGTGACTTAAGTTCTGAGTAAATTCAATTCAAGTATAAATAAATGGAATATGACTTCGAAAAATATTATTCAAATGAGCTTTGGTTATGGAATTAGAAATGAATATGTGTATACATTATAAACTTGGATTATGAATAAAGTTGAACTATGATATAAAAAAATAAAAAAATAAGCCGGAAAAAAAATATTGTATTCTGAGATAAAAATCCAAACTTGGGATATAAAATAAGATTGAACCCAAGGAAATCAAATAAAATGATTTTGAAGAGAAATGAGATAGAAAATCAAGTATGGGATTATAATTGGAAGTGTTGAATGAAAATTGAATTGGATAAAAATGATATGGTGTGAAATATAAACAAATCCAATTCAAGCATAAATTGAATGGCCTTATTATTAATAAATTCAGCCATGAATTGTTAATGTAAGTTAAATTTTAAAATGGATAAAAGAATAAACAAATCAAATAAATTAGTGAAATGATTAGGATTTGATCAAGGGAAAATCAAATCAAAGATTGTGAATAGATAATTGAGTTTGAAAATAAAGCTTGAGTTGTATGGAGTTGGGTTAAAATAAAAATGATTTGAGACGAAAATAAATCCAATTCGAGTATGAATAAATTAAAACGGGAATGAACTTAAGTTATAAAAGGGTAGTAAATTGAAGTAAATTAACTTAAGTTTAAAACTAATAGAAGATTGGGATGATGGCGAGTATAATAAATGGTTTGGAATCAAATCTTTTTGGATATGAAAGAAAATGCAATGAAAGTTTGTGAATAAATTAAAATGGGGTGAGATTAAGTGTAAAATTGAGTTCGAATCAATTTAAATGGTTATAAAGCTTATGTAATTATATATTCACATTAATATTGTCGAATTGCATTAGAAAATTGGTCGTTCGAAGTAAACGGAGGTAAACAAAACTATATGAATCAATAGCAGTTTAATAAATTGATTTTTGCATCAATTGGAATGGATAAGAGTTGGTTTTGCTTAGAATGAGTTAAATAAAAGCAAGTAAGTTGTAATCACTTCAACTGAATGGAATGGTTTGAGAATTAATTAAAAGCAATTGTAATAAGTGTCGGAACCCTATATAAGCTTATGGAAGTTATATAACGTGCATTATATGTGAAATTTATGTGTTTATACCAGTATATCACATGCATTGTTACAGGATCGATGTTTTAGCTATTTAAATTTAAGTGAAATGCTATAAAATTCCTATATTTAGTACTTATATATTTAAATTGAGTAAGTACAGGTACCAGGAAGCCGTTTGGCTGGATTTTGGACACGCTAGATGCTAAGAATATAAGCTATTTGCTTAAAAATGCTAAATAAGGCACGCCTACGTAATAAAAATAGGAAATATGAACTGTTTTTGGTTTTTCTGACCGGGTGGGTCGATGTATATATATTTATATCTTTTGTCAAATTGCAAAAGCTCCTCCGTACAAAGGAGACTCTGGCAAAATTTTGAGAGTTAGAAAATTTTTGGAAAATTTTGTTAATGACAAAACAGTTTCGAATTGGAAATTAAAATAAATTAGTAAATGAAACTAATTAACATAATGGCATGAATCCAAGATAAATGGAAAATAAAAATTATATATTTAGAGTTAAGGATAAATTAAATTCATATGGAAATGAAGGAATCAATTTGAATAGAAATAGATATAAACTAAAGTGGAGAAAGTAAAAATAAATAAAGAAGCATATTAAATGCTTATACTAAACTTAAGTAAAGAATGGTGCATTCTCAATTGGAATTGATATTACAAATATATTCTAAGAAATATTAGGATGAATAGATATTGACATTGGTAAGGAGTCAATAATATGTGTTGAAGTTGTGATCGGATATTATTGCTAAGTGGAATATGCAGGTAATATAAAAGGAAAAGAAAATAGGTTTTTATTTCCGAAGATAAATTTGAATTACTCGACAAAAAGGTATGTGTTTAAATTTCAGTATGAGATTTGATTGGGTTTTTGATCGAGCCACTTGGCTTTTTGTTTTCTTTTGGGATTTGGGAGCCCATAGAGTCCTTTTGTAGTTGTACCGAGCTAGCCGCGCAAAGGAGACACTGGCGAAATTTTTCTGAAATTTAGAGAGTTAGAAAAATTTTAAGAAAATTTTGATAATGCAAAATTTGGTTTTAAATTGAAACTTGAATGGTTAAACAAATAGTATTGTTTGAAACTATTGGGAGGGTTTGGAAAGTTAGTAAGAGTGATAAGGGGTCTTCTATAAAAAGATAGGTGGAAGAACATTAAATTGTTGGTTTTGAGAAAGATAAACGGGTTTTGGACCATTCTTCCTAATTAGTAATTTCGGGGACGAAATTCTTTTAAGGGGAGAGGAATGTGACGACCCGGAATTTTCGAGCATTTAAAATCAGAATATTTAATCGATTTTAAATATTTAAATGTTAATTCTAACTTGAATTAAGAATATTACAGTTTATTTGATAATTAAATTAGTAAATTAAATTATTTGAAGTTGGTAAAATATTGAATCTTCAGTTTTAAGTCTGTTAAAAATAATTTGAAGGCTTATAAAATTTGTATTGATAACACTGAAGATAATAGAAGTTTAAAAATTGAATTTAACAGTGATTTGTTCGGTTTTGAAATTTTATCGTTTAAATTGGATTTAAAAATAGCCTTCCAAGGCACAGTCTCGGAATTCGACGAAACCAGTTCCATTGGATCCGTAATATTGTATTATTATCAGATTTCAAATTTCGTAGTGATCGGACTTGTTGTGTGAGCGTACGATAAGTAAACGCGCTGAAAATTTAATCGAAATTCAACATAATATCTGATCCAAAAAGCTATCTTCTCCATATGATCAAATTAGGACTCGAAACCTCTTCCATTGTGTTCGAAATAGGGGTTTAACATTATAAATGCCTAGCGGCATGTCTCAATAAGAGTTCGAAATTTTAAGTTGTCTTTATCAGGACAGTTTGAATTTGAATTTAAATTATAGTTTATCCTTTCAACTTCGGCCGAAATTTTATCACATCAGCTGTTTCCCATCATTTCAAAGTCTCTGTAGCCTGATGTTGCTGGCTCGTTGTCTCCCTTTTTGCGAACATCGTTGTCTTCCTTGAAAAGTTCTATGACCAGTTTAAATCACGAAATAATTCGTGTAAGTTATGCCTCTTCGTTTTAGAAAGCTCCTCCCTCTCGAAAAAAGAATTAATGGATGAAGCCTCGTTCAACTTATAATCTAAATCGCCACTTCATCTACTTCTTTGTTCAAACTTATTCTCCTCATTCTCTCCCTTTTTCAGAAATCGAAGTCACGAATAAAAAAAATGGCGAACGAGATTTGTAAAGAAATTAGAATCGCAAGTTCCACTTTTGTTCGAAACCCAGCCGCCTCCCCCTTCATTATCGAATCGATATGGGCCCTAGCAACTGGACGAGGCCGCGAAGCTGTGGCAGAAAGACGGCAGCAAGGAGGCTATTGATCGCGATCGAGGTGGAGCACGTTGGGTTATAGGGCTTGCTGTTGGGAGATTTGGGTGATTTAGGGTTCGCAAATACTCGACCTGATGTTGATGGCAGCACCGCTCAGGACCAGGCGGTCTGGAGTTTGGCGTGGGTTCGACGTCTAGAGGCGGTAAGGTTGCAGTCTCGTTTAATTTAAGAGTGTATATTAGGAATTTTAATATTCATGCAGAAAAGAAAAATATTTTTTTATAGTAAGATTTATAAAGAAATTTTGTTTAATATATATATGAGATATTCGAAAATAAGAGTTTAATTAATATGTATTCACCTGAGTAGGTAAACTATATAAAAAGAATTTTATATATGGTAGACAGCAAAATATATATATCATGATTTTTATAGTAAAGAATGTTTATTCTCTAGTTTTTAAATTGCAGAGTTTGTATTTATATATATATAGTTTTTATAAGATTTTGGAAGAAAAATTTATACAAGGGTTTATAAAGAAAATTTGATTTTTCGGCTTATATGGATTATTTCTATATGAAGTTCAAAAGGTAAAACTAAAAATATATATATTTACTTGCACACATTTTAACTTGCTAGGTTAAATTTTAAAAATAAGGAAGTGGGTGATTACATTGTACAATTGACCTATTTAATTTATTTAACTACTAAAGGATTTTAAGAGGAAAATTTATTGGGTTAAAATAAATTTTTTAGTTAAGTATTAAAGGTAATTGATTGTTCGGTTTGTTTAAATATTAATAAATCATAATATGTTTATTCAAGGTCAATAATCGTGGAATCAAAGCGAGAATGAAGTGGATTTGCAAATTTAAGAGGCAAAGGTGAGTTAATCTCACTCGGTTAAATTTAAATTTAAATGATTAAATTTAAATAATTGTTTGAATGGCTGAATTGATTGATGTGCTATAGTATGGTATATTTTGGGATTGGTATTTTATGTTGTGCTAACGTCTGTGGATGCAGGGAAAACGGTTGGAGGGATCCAACTGGACTCCTCAACTTTTATTTAAATTATTTAGTATTCTCCGTTGTTGTTATTTGATGTTCTACAATGAATTATGAGGGAATATTGAATGTTATGGCTTGATTGAATATATTTGGGTATAATGAAATACCAAAAGTATATAAATTGGATTTTGGTAAGAAAATAAAAGAAGTGAACTTGTAAATGAAATAATTATAGAAATTTGAATAAATTTAAGAATGAATTGGAAAAGAAATAAAGTGCCTTTAAAATTCTAATAAATAAATCTTAAGTTTAGTAAGGGAAATTTTGAATAATCAGAAGATTAATGAATTTTAAACTTCAGTGTTATTATTTTAAAAAGAATAAAGCATTTATTTAAAGTTTAAGATTCAATTTATTGAAAAGAATAAAGAAGAAATTGGGAAGAAGTTGAAAATGGTATATTTCAGTTAAATGATATAAAATCAAACAGAAAATAATAATAATAATAATAATAATAATAATAATAATAATAAATAAAAAGTCCATAATTAATGAATTTTAACATGAACCGAGTAAAGAAATTATTTCAAATGGAATAAATTGGAAATTAATTTGGAAAATTGATTTAAGTGATTGAGATTGAAAATTTTCCCTGAATAACCAAGTACATTATTTAAAGTTAATTTTTAAATATAAGTTAAAAGTTTTAAGGTTGTTTTAAAAAGCAAGTTTTGAAAAATTTATTATTTCTACAATATTTAAATTCTAAAGTAAGTGTTTACTTTAATCTATTATAGCAGTAATTATTTAAAGAGTGACTTAGTATTTTGTTTTTAAATAAAGTGTAAATCTAATTTTATATTTTATTAAGTAACTTTATTTTCAAATACCCATATAGTATGTATTTTTAACAAATTATTGAAGTAGTTTTAACTTAAATGTTTTAAAGTATATTTCAAAGTAAAGTGTTTTAAATTATTTTAAAATCTAGTTTTGTGCTTGGAGATTTCAGTAGAGATAGAAATTATTGGGGAAAGATTATTCTAAATAAAGAAAGTATGGTTTGAAACTGTTTTCAAAGGGTTGAAAATAGAAATATGTCTTGTAAAGATATTTTGAGGCTAATAAATAATTTGAGAAATTATTTATTGTTTGATGGATGTTGTAAATAATAATTGATAGTTAAATCACCGACTATCAATTTGGACAAATACGTTGATCATTTCGAAGAGACCGGGATCGAGATTTATTTCTCGAAAACCACTTCTATCCGGTTTGTACGTTTCGTGAATAACGAGTTTGGATTCGAAGATGGAGCAGTGAAGTGCAAGGGCTAGTCGCTACTAATCCTGAGGATATTTCCAAAATGGATGTAGTAGGAATCGTGCTTTCGGTTCCGTTCGAACCCGGGACAGACTTGTATGGATAAATGCTTTCGTAAACATCGTTAGGTGGACGATGGGCATTCTAAGGGATATGTTCTAAAAAGGTAACGCTTAGCCTCAAGCCTCATCAAATGGGAATGACTGAAAATCAGGGGTTATGCAGCAAGGATAGGTGGTAGCACCCAAGCAGGGTGAGGTCATCCCTGCCTAGATGTCCCTTTTTATTTCGGCTTAGTGGGAGGTTGCTGGTCCCAAACGCGGGGTGATCTCACTCGGGATTATCCAGTAAGGGGTAGTCCCGATCTTGTGCTGTAGGAGAGCGGGCGTACTCCTCGGTACTGTGATCTAGGCCACGTACTGTGACAGGTGGTACCCCAGTGCCTAGTCATTAGTTGGAAATCCATTCTCCCACGAGCCTTGTACGAGTTTTGTTTGTATTACCCACTCTGTGGCTAGTAGCTGGAATTTAATAATGTAACAATTTCGGCTATTTTATAAGTATTTGTATATAGACCCTATTATAATATCAGCGGATTTCTATAAAAATTGTTTTAGCTATCGTAAGGTAAAAACCCGACATGTTTATTTGTGGCGTGGTCTTACGAGATGCTTTTGTTTTCAAAGAATTTTTGAAACTTTAATAATCAATTGAGTGTGATTTTCTCACGCTGGTATTCCAGACTGACTCGGGTGTTATTTAATTGTAATGCTCGGGTCAGACCGAGTATTATAGGATACAGGATATGATGCTGTGGAGCTCAGGAGACGAGCTGGATGACGTACTTCCGTACTTGTTTATAAATATATGTATGTATGTATGTATGTATGTATGTATGTATGTATGTATGTATGTATGTATGTATGTATGTATATATATATATTCCGCTGTGTTGAGTAGTTGTGTATCCAGTTGTATGTTATTGATGTTGAGCTGTGATTGATGTACTCTGATGATGTAATATATATAAACAGATATATTTAATTTGAGTAAAGATCATTTATTATCTATTATATTTTATTCCGCTGCGATGGTTAGATTCTGTTGTTGTTTACTATTTTCTTCTTCTACCTCTTCTTCTTTAACCCAAATGGTTCGTATTTCTGTGCAACTTGAGTTGATTGGTGTAGAATAGTGTCGACTCAAGGGGTACGGATCTGCGGGCTGTTACACTTGCACATGTATATAATATATATTAGAATTCATCCTTTAAATAACTTTTGGAAATTTACCATATTAAATTTAAATCACAATTTCCAAAATATATAGAAAACAAATTTCTATTAATTTAAAATATAGATTTTTCAAATATTTATTTTTGAATTTCAAATTCACAATTCAATTTACAATCAATTTGTATTTATAAATAAATAAATAAACAAATATCTTATTTAATTTGGAAAAAATCTGATCAATTCATAATTAAATCCAAAATTATATATAAATTACCGATTTATATTTAACTCAAAACCGGGATCGTTACAGATTCCCCCCTTAAGAAAATCTCATCCCTGAAATTTGCTAGACAGGGAGACAACAAAGAATAGATGTAGAATGTTTTACCAGATCAAACTAAATATTTATTCTACATTTGGCTTACCAAATTAGAATATCATTAATAATTATGAGAATGAACTCATTCAATATTTCACAAAATATTCATGTCATCGAATCTACGAAATATGCGTTGGTTTGTCTGAAAGGGAACTAACCATTCGTAGAATATATCTGGACCCAACAGAACAAACAATGGATACTCAGTCCAGGTTGGAATATCCCAAAGTATACACTAACTTGTCCCTCTTCGTACTTTGATCCTCATAAGAAATCAAAACAAAAATTTCAAGCTTTGGTTTTGACCGAAATCGTTTTATTGTTACAGTCCAATTTTACTTCATATTTTGGTAACCAATTCATTTCAGTTAAAATTTTAATTTATTAAAGTTAAAACGGAAAGCTGATAGAGAAACTGATGATCAGAATACGAAATAGGAACTTATCTACACGATTCGCAAGGCCACATTACACCAAAGCTTCCTTCTTGTAGCTGCCACGAAAACGATCAAAAAGTTTGAAATTGGATGACGAACAAAAGACATTGATAGAGAAAATTGTTTCCATTGTTGCAGGGTATCGACCATTTGTAGTAGTACTCCCCTGTCCCCTACCTCGTCCTCTTCTTACACTAATACTCACTATCAGTGGATAGTAAGAGAATTTACTGAGGCGTATAGACAGATATCTTAAGGATATACTCATTCTAGGGCATTTGTAACCCTATCTCGAATGAGTCACCTAATGTGTTATACTCCTGAGCTAAAGTTTTTACTCAACCTTCAGCTCTGATACCACTATAACGATCCTGACTCGACCTTCGAAAATCGACACCAAATACATCACCCGTATTCGAACGCCGCAGATTCAAATGTCGAATCTGGTTCGCCGGAGCTTATAACACATTAAGTACAACAACACGGCGGACGAAAAAAATGAATGATTTTATAGCTATACAATATTTGATACAAAAAACTGATACAAATGAATATCATTATCAGAGATACACAACAGCGGAAAGAAAATCTTCGACAGAGGAACACCAACATTAACCTCAAATAGAAAGAGAGAGAGCTTGAGAATCCAATATTGCATCTCCATTTCCAAAGATCAAAAGACTCCAATCCACAAGCTCGAACCACCATCATCACGCTGAAGTTAAGCAACTCCAATCCTGGAGAAACAAATGTGATCGCTAAATCCAAAGGCTGGATGTTATCGAATCTACACCTACTATTTGATTATCTGAAAATCCCAACTCTAGGATGCACGGTGGAAAATTGTGGGGATCCAGAGTTTAGAAAGGGAACAATAAACTTCAGGTCAGTCATAGGACTGGTGTGAGCAAATAAAAACAGTTTTATTTGAAACAAAATAAACAAAAAGAATTAAAAGAAATTCGCTATGCTTTCTGCAAAATGAAACTACCATAAGGCCTTCCGCTACACACACAATGCAAACGCACAATTGGAAGAGATTTCTCCTTATGATAGTTAAACATGCTTGATACGCGAAATCCTTTTGATATTATTATTAGTGCATAGCGCATAAAACCTTTTGAAAGTATAATATTAATCTTAGCCAGCATACCACCATTATGGTATACCTACTACAGCTACCAATTAAACGGCAAGTCACCACCATATGTAAAAGGCAGGTTATACAACTAAAACCATACAGGGCTCGTATTGTTTCTTTGGATTTCCAACAAATGGTCAGGCTAAGGAACTTCCTATGCCACAAGGGCATGCCTCTGGAGGTATCCCCTAAGAACTTAACCATCTCTCTGTCAACACAGGGTTGAGTTACCTCTATAACTAGGTAACTACATGAGTATGCCATCCCTGGTCGTTACAGACCTTTATCCGAGGATCCTCAACACCAATGACCACAAAGTAATAAATTTGCAGCAACCACATAAGTTAAGTACTGGGCTCCATACCATGATACCACTTTTTTCCAGAAGGCAATTGACATACCCTGAGGGCGCTACCCCCAATAACCTCGCTGCATCCTTCCTGTTTCGACCATTTCCGGGTTGTAAGGTCCGACGAGGTCTCGTTCCTCAAAGCTACACTCTTTACAAAAGCCATGCTTTGACTAACAAATGATCAGAAACAATTCGTATGCCACATTACCGAATTGGGAATATATCACTGGTAAATATCAACTACATAACCTCTGAGCTCGTACGTCTTAGAGAAGGGTGTTAAGCTAAGAGAATAAATTCTCTGCCACTAACAGAAATGTATTTGATATAAACCAGCTTTACATCTCAAAGTGTAATGTCACATACATCCATACAAGTCTGTTCCGATTTCGAACAGAACCGAAGGCACTTCAAAAGAAGCCCTTGCAATTCGGATAATCCCTAATCACGTCCAGACTCCCCATCACAAAGGGTGATCAAATCTCTATACCGGGGCCAGAGTGTAGAGACATTCGACAGGTAATCCTTTCACTTTCGAAAATATGGGGTCTTCACCACCGGTCTTCAAATGTTATCCATTTCATCGTATCATTATTCGGAAGGGGTTTTTTGACACAAAGTCCTCCTCCGGTTAAACCGAATAATGAGCGCTTAATTTTAAATGGATATACGGAATCTTGGTTAAGTCACACTTTTAAACCAAAACCTTTCTTTGAAAACAAATTTCCACTTTAATCTTTTAAACAAAAAGATTCACTTTACAAAGTTCACCAATCTTTCAAGAAGATTCATTCATAGCTTTCAAAAATATTTCAATTCCAAATCTTTTATACAAAAGATACACCTTTAAGACCCTCTTCAATTCGAAAAACTAAGTTCTCCAATCTTTAACAAAGATTCATTCATAGCTTTCAAAACTATTTTATTTCCAAATCTTTTATACAAAAGATACACCTTTAAGATCCTCTTTAATTTGAAAACAAAGTTCACCAATCTTTAACAAAGATTCATTCATAGCTTTCAAAACTATTTTCTTTCAAACTTGAAATCTTTTCAACAAAAACTAGAAGTTCTTTCGTTATATGAAAACCATTATCATTTGAAAACAAATACTTTTCATTCCGCAAATATCCGATCAAATATGCACAAGTTATAGCTTTTAAAGTATAAACTTGGGCCAAATTTAAATTCCCAAAATAATACATTTAAAATTTTATAACTTGTATAACCTTTTTGAACCATAATTTCCAAACATGTATTCATAGAACTCAACTTCAAATCTTGAATTCAAATTCAAATCAAACTATTTTAATTTCAAAACTTTAACAGGTTATTTAATATAATTTTATCTTCAAAATTCCTTTCAAAAGCTTTTCATATTTAACCCAATTCCATTTCCATACCATTTTGGATTCAAAATTCAAATTTAAAACCATTTCATTATTTTGGATAAAATAATATTAAATTCAAAATATCTATGACTTAACTGATTTCCTCATGAAATCCATATTTGTGCGCGTATGGTGCAGTCCAAGGGTTTTACACAATAGTGCAATATCATCAATCATCGCAATCCAAGTACAGCAATATTGATAAGCGGCATAATCCTATAACGCTTATCTTCATTCACAGATTCACATATAAATAATATAAATTCATCATAGATAAATAGATTAAATATATCACGGCTCAAATCAAAATAATTCATATCACAAAACATCACACATCAAGGATATCAAACAATTCCAAGCATTCAATACAATCCAAATATCCATAAGTAAGACCAATCAATTACCTGATTAATTTAAATCAGATTAATTACTTATAAATAAATTATTAATCCTGGTAAATTAACATTAATTAATTACAAACCATTTTTATTAATTAATCTTTAATCATTTATTAATTTACCTTTAATAGTAAATCAATTAACCTTTAATTATTAATTAACCATCCTTAATTAATAAATCAAACAACCTTTAATTATTGAATAATTAACCTTTAATCATTTAATTATTATTTAATTAATTATCCTTAATTACATTATTTAGTTAACCCTTAATTAATAATCATTAATTAATAAATCACCTTGATTAATTATTCTTTAATTAATCACTTTAATTAATTAACCTTTTATTGTTAGATAATTAACCTTTAATTACTTAATTAACCTTTAATTACTTATATTAAATGATTATCCTTTTATCACTTGATTAATCAACTTTAATCATTATTTATTTACTTTTAATTAAGTAATTATCTTTAAGTAATCCTTTAATCATTAATTAAGAGTTTAATTGATTATTCCTTAATTACTTTCATTAAGTGATTATCCTTTAAGTAATTAATTATCTTTAATTAAATTACAAAAAATAATTATCTTTGATTTAATTACACAAAGTAATAAGATTTTAAATCAATTACGCAAAATAATTATACTTAATCACTTAATTACATTATTTATTTCTTATTAAATTAATATAAATACTTGAAATTATTATCATACAAAATCATTTAAGATCTTCTTGATTAATGAAGGATTAATGCACTTCCTTAATTACTCTTTTCATCACAACATTATATTTTGAAAAAACTTGTTAATTAAATTTAATTAATTAATATAAAATTATTAATTACCAAAACAATTTTGAAAACATTTCAACTTTCAAATCTTTGAAACTTGTTTTAAAATTTTAATTTGAAAACTTGGGAAATATTTCTTTGAGAACTTATTTAATTTAATATATTTTAAAACTTGATTTTAAAACTTAATCATTTTATTGTGTTTTTGAAACCTTATTTGCTTACCCAAGAACCCGAGCTAATCATCAAAATCCTTGGGTATAACCCCGAGCAACTCGAGCCAATACTTTGCTTCGAGCCATAAACATGAAAACTTCAAGCAAGACCCGAGTATCTTCCTTCTTCCCAAATTCAACCACACCCAGACTCACGAAAATGCACGCGTGCACGTGCATGAGCATTCCGATCATCTACGATCACTGCCTCGACCTACGACATGTCGTCGACATCACCGTCGACCAACTCCAACACCCAGATTGACGAACTATCGACGAATTCGAGATCGAGTCGAACAGTACCTAACTGGAACTACATTTGATTCGCCAAACTTCCTCACACCGATGATTCAGATCGCCAGAACCCTTGACGCTCCTCCCAGAGGCATGTCACATCTTCACACACCAATCCCCCATGGTAAGGTAGTACCCGATCCATCCACAACGACGCAAAAGTCTTGACTTACTCCCCGACAACCACTAGGCTTCAAACCCTAATATGACAACCCCAGACCACGATAGTGACCTAGAAATACTCCGAGTATTATTCCCACAATCACCATCCTTCCTTCACCTCCAGCAATGGTCACGTTGATCAACTCTTCGCCAATCAACCGAATTCACCCAAAACATGTTTTTTGTTCAACCTTGAAATTCTCATTTGATACAGCTCCAAAAATCTTGATTTTGTTCTTAAAAATCATCATTTTGAAGACGATTCAAATCATATAATCTAATCGAGAAAACTTAATAATCAAATTTTAGGATGTTTTGAGTTTTGCACTGTATTTTTCAATTTCCAGAAAATGCTTTAATCAATTTTACCTAAAAATATTTTTAGGATCTAGATTTTGATTAAACAAAACACGTAATTTTAGATTCTAAACCCTAAAGAAAATCAGAGGGAGAAATTTTGATTTT
Source organism: Allium cepa (assembly GCA_030765085.1). NCBI lineage: Eukaryota > Viridiplantae > Streptophyta > Magnoliopsida > Asparagales > Amaryllidaceae > Allium > Allium cepa. Next base: position 250,661,735 of record CM060937.1, on the reverse strand, counting down.
TGAAACAGGTTTAAACTCTGTAAACCTGGAACAAAAAATCATAGACATGCACACTCATTTTCCATATATATATTCATACATGCAGTCATTTTTTTCATTCATACATGCTTACTTTCCAGAATTATCACATGCATATCAAATCGTCATAGTTTTACGATTTACCAAGGTAGTTTGCTCGACTATTTGAAGAACAGAGGACAGTGCTCTTATTTGATATGGAAACTTTGATGTGAAACTGATGCCTGATTGTTCAATTTGATCTTTAAATCTGGTAACTGTTTTGAAATTGCATTTTAATGATTATGAGTTAATCTGCTACTTGTTTTTGGTTCGAAAATGAGTTGAATCGGAAGCTTGAAATGATCTGTACTTTTGAGTTTTGAACTACCACCAGATGTTGATCAGATTGAAGATGCTTCAGGTTGAAGTTGTAGAATTTGGATTTGGTTTTGATTTTCTTTTCTTTGCCTTTGTTTTGATTATTTTCAGGTTGAAGTTTTGTTACTTGTTTGATTTCCTTTGATTTTTCTTTTTAGTTTAGAAAGATGAATGAAAAAGAATTGAGAAAAGATGAAGCCTGGTTTAAACACCTTGATTTTTATTTACATTTTCAAATTAAAAGAATGCCACTGTTAATTGTATGACATGTAAAGCCTACAAATGTAAATACATGTTTTAATAATCTCACAAATGTTCAATGCATGAAATTTGTGTTTAAACCTTATTTTATATCTTATTTATATTTACATAGGTTTATGTTTTCATTAATTATGTTTTTATACTTTCGTGTCTGTGTGTGTGTGTGTATATATATACAATTTCATTCATCTTATATTAATATATTTTATACTTATTACTTTTAACACTTGAATTTTTCACGATAATAATATTAAAATATAACTTTATATTATATGTTCTATTTAAATAAATACATTTTCCTTTATTAACATTTATATAGCCTTTTAAAGAAAATGATTTTAAAAATTAATTATACATACACATGTATATAATATATATTAGAATTCATCCTTTAAATAGCTTTGTAAATTTACCATATTAAATTTAAAACATAATTTCCAAAATATATAGAAAACAAATTTCTATCAATTTAAGACATAGATTTTCCAAATAAAATTTATTTTTCAAATATTTATTTTTGAATTTCAAATTCACAATTCAAATTACAATCAATTTGTATTTATAATTAGATAAACAAACAAATATCTTATTTAATTTGGAAAGGATCAAATTAATTCACAACTAAATCCAAAATTATATATAAATTACCAATTTATATTTAACTCAAAACCGGGACCGTTGCAGAAACAATGAACTCATATGAAGGAATGTTCGGACTTAAACTTTATAGATGATTCTGAGTATAGTATGTCAATCCTAAATTCATGTTCAATCATAGTTAAACAGCTTTAAGTTGGAAATGTTTCAAACAAAAGGTTGTGGCCAATTCAACCAATAGGCTATGTACATTGCTTTGAATATGCACCATAATAAAATTTACATATATATACAAATGCATAAATAAATAACTTAGCAAGGAGTAATTCTAGATACCGAGAATCCCTTGATATTATTTTATGAAAACAATACCACAATGTAGATTGTGAAAGAACGTAGGGCCCAAATGTAGCTAAAAGATATACTCTGAATTTTCTGCATTATAAAGTCAATTTATCGGCGACAAAGCGATGTTGAATAACAAACCAGTCAATTAAGATAGTACAACATGTCCGTTTACTAAGCAACCAGTGCAATCGGTTTTGAGAAAACTGATCGAAGGAACGAGATTAAGGTTCCATAGTTGACCCTAAGAGAAAATGGGAGATTAAGAGAGTTAGAGGTATGTCCAAGAAACAATTATATAATTTATTACATAAACTAACTCAGTAACCAACCTTGTTCATAGTAAAGGTATATATTTCTATGCTATACTTTGTTATATTGTGATATAATTATTTAAGTAATTAATTTATAGTATATTAATTTTAAAATCTTCAAATAATGTGTAATGTGATAATAATTACGAATATTTTTAATCATCAGAAACTTATCACAACATAGAATAACATATTGTTTTAAATATTCATGGTCAACATGTTTCGAGAAAGGCTATCGACACGTTAGTTGAGGCTGAAGTGTGTAATGCTCTCTAAATATTGCACAGTGTATTACTCAAGGTAGCTGCGGGCACCAAGGTGTTATGTGCTCATAGTTATTAGATAACTGACTCACTTGAGAGTTTCTATTGGTTGACAACAACTAGTTCAAAGAAGAAATCTTGGATGCAGTTCTCCAGACTTGATAATACCATTGAACATCAAGATTGGTACTCCATATTGATTGTAGTTAAACCATGGCGTGGTGATCATCGAGTGATTATAGTTGGGTCTGAGTTGAAACATTAGAAGTGAGATGCTATTTAATAGAGAATTTGTATTCCTGGTTATATAAGGTTAGTATCATGGTTAACTATAGCACACTTAAAGCCAAAATCTCTAGCCAGAGTGCTACGATTAATAATAAATGTTATTATTGAACTAAAGAATTTTCTTATTGACTAAATGAGTAGAATGTGGATGGTATTGGAATTTTGATCAAAATCAAATTTCATACGCCCTAAAGTGATATAGCGTCAACGAAAAGAATACGTGTAAATAATTGTTATGAAAAGATATCGCTTAAATTGTAAAATTGAACTTTTTAATAGAGATATATAAGCGATGAATTCGGTCATACTATCGCACCATTAGCTAAGCTGATATGTAAATGTTAGTACTCAAATTGTTCGATATTAGTTGCTGATTGAATTTACACCTATGAGTTGCATAACCGCGTTGATGATTTCTTTGAAACACCACGCGATTTAATTGATTTAAAAAATTATTAAAAATAAATTAAAATTTATGAAATTTCAAGTTAATTGTTTATTTTATGTATTGGGTGATACTGGTATTTTCTAGGTGCTATTAATAATTAATTGGATGGGTATGTAAAAGTTATACATTTACGCATCGATATGTGATATCGATACTATTTAAATATGACTTAAAAGTCATTAATTATTAAGCATATTTGGTTTTTGATTAGCCCATAAAGGCCTATGATATGGCTGGCCAATTCATGAGAGCAGAGAGAGTTTTGATTTATGATCTGGAACAGAGATATGGTAATCAAAGAAGGAGTAAAAGAAGGAGAAATTGTCTCCTCCTCCTTCTCTGTTTAAACCGTTCTAACCCCCTCATTTTCTTCCTTCTTGAACCCTCCTAGACTTGGTTGAACACATCATTTCCCTACCTACATAGCAATGTACTCCAGACATTAAATTGCATCAAAAATAAATCAATTCAAGAGGTTCCCTAGATCGTTATAGAGTGGGTGGCTCAGTTTTTTCAAATCTAGCAGACTTCTTCAAATAAGGTGCCCTCGAATAAATTTCTTCAATATATTGTTTTTTTACTTTATAAGTTAAATCTAATAAATCATATGATCCCTTTAGATCGACGTTATACAAACATTTGTTATCTCTCTAAATAATCTGAGTTAAATTACATTAACTATCAATATTGATTGATACAATTCCTTTAATATATGTGTAAAAATATATTTCAACATAACAATGTATAGTATAATTTATATATTAATTTTGTAAATATCAAAATTAATTTTAAATAACTTAAAATCTCTATTACTATTTTTAAATCACACACACACAGATATATATATATATATAATGTGTTTAAATATTGAAAATTGTTTCCGTTTTGATTTTTTTGAAGTAGCATTAATATAATATTATATTTAATTCTTAATAATTTTAAACAATGTTAATATTTCCATATATATGATTTTTTTAAGTTTATGGGGTTGAAAAGAAATAACATATACAAATTATTTTAATATTTATTTTATATCAAAATACATACTTTAATTATTTTATGCAATTTTTAAGTAGTTTATGTGTTTAAATTTTTTGGAAATAAAAATGTTTATACAAAAATATTAATATATTGATTTTAAAAAATTAAAAGATATTTAACTGATTTTTACAGAATAAAATTTGAATTTTAAAATAGTTTAACCGGTCAAATAAGATATTTAGATATTAAATTTGAATTTAAATTGTATTTACTTTGTCAAAATCTAATTAAATATTTTAAATGTTCATTTTACTTAATATATAAATAAATTTCATAAGAGTTTGTGTGTTATCCACATAATTTCATAGGAAGACATAGTGTTGGATTCAAGGTTTTAAGGAGATGATGTCGAACCTCGTCACAAGAAGTAATTTCTAATTTTTTGTAATGGCACGTGATATCACCCTCGTTGAATTTGGGGACAAAAGGTGAAAAGAGCCAAGGATATCGAATCTCATAAACTTTGAAGATATTACCGCTATAATTGTTGTTGAAAAGGTCCGATGTGCCACATGACACACATTTCTTATACCAATAATAATGTCGAAGAGGATTGTCGAAAGGGATCGAGGAGGTTCGACGCCACACAATTAAGCAACACAGAAGCAATAGTTCCAATATTACAAGTTGTTCATTGATCACTCTGCTCATTATAATTATCATCGAAGACCATAGATCAAACATACTCCAACAATGCCACTTATCGACTTTGGAGATTTACTAAACGAGATATGGTGGCATCACCTTCCATAGTCAATGTTTCAAAGAGTTCAAGTACAGACAACTTCGAAGCTCATCGATGAATGTCGAAGTGGTCAAAGCACATCCTAGTGGTACTAGGTTCAATCAGCACCATAACTCACTAATCACAAGCTCACCGTTGACCATCACTTTATCAACACTTCATAGCTCTTCGAAGACTGCTCAACACGGCACTTGATCGACGTGTTTTATCAGCATTTGAAAGATAATGCATATCTATGTGAAGTTGTATTGATGTTGGACACTATCAATATCCACGAAGACCTTAACACTGCACTATGATAACACCAAAATGATGTGAAGCAGCACTTCCCTTCATTGTTGTTCAATATAGCACTTCGATATTTGTATCGCTTGAAGGACGTCGACATTATGCTTGGTAAAGCCTCCATTGCTGCCATGAATGTTGTCACGAAGTTATTGTCACATATCTCCAAAAAGAATTTAGGCAAAGACCTAACACTTAGCAAAATTAAAGTCGATAAAGATCTTAACGGTCCCATCGTCGAGGCTCTACCTGTGTCGAAGACCCTGCCACTCCACCTCTATAAATGCGATCTTAGGGGCGCTGTTTGGGGACGAGAACTTTCTCTCCTCATTTCTTACTTTTTCACCTTAGTAAACCATAAATTGAATTGGGGATTTTTCCTATTATAATGTTTGTACAATTATACACATAAGGATTCGAAAATCAAAAAATTGCATAGCATAATTGACTACCTAACTCTTAAATTATGACTTATGATCAGCATATCACATTAATCCAGTTCAAATTCAACACTTACATATTTTCCTTTGTTTATAACCTTACTTCGACTTAATCTTGCAATGCATAGCCTATTGCTCTAACTAGTGACTCGAATACCTAATTGACTTCGAACATGGACTAGCATATTGAACTTATACAATGAATCTGACATATACAACATTTCACACGATTCATGCTTCGATGATTATAAAAAGAATGATTATGTACTTCGACTCTTGCATGCTTCAACCCGTGACTTCAGCTAGCTTCGGAGAGGCTTTCCTTTCATTGACCCAAATTACACATGCTTTGGGTATAGATAAAAATTTTCATTAACATTTTAGTGCTAGGAGGGCTCGAGCCTTCGATCCTTTATAGCTTTCTCCATAAACAAATTGCTTGAAAATTCTTTTGTTTTAGAAAAAATGTTGAGAGCTTGTAAAAATAATAACATCCCGCTTCAACTTGAAGAATATGGAGACTAATCAACCCTTAATTATTTTTACAAGACTTACGAGTAACAAGACCAAAATCCAGGATTTAATACAAGTAATGGTAATGCGAGAGCTTCTTGAAGGGACTCCATCTCAAGAATCTTCAGGGGTGATGAAGCTTATGGAAGGGGAAGACGAAGTGCAATCCCTAAATAAAATCCACGGTGAAGAACAAAATGAAAACCTAGAGAGTCAGGCCAAAAGGTTCCTTGAGCAATCGATTAATTCAATCCAAGAAAAATAAAGATTCCCACGAAAACAAAACCAAGAAAAAGGATATTCCCAACCAAGTAATGGAGGACATGCCTAAATGAGAGAAATTCTTGACCTATGGAAAATTAATAGTTCGAAAAACTCTCTTGTTAGAGGAAATATTTACTGTTAGAATTCCACCCTATATCAAAATCCATCTGCTAAAGTATGACTGGGTCACCAATCTGGATGATCGCTTCCAAGCTTTTGAAAACCAAATGGAAGCATATAATGCTTCTAAGGTTGTTCGTTGTAAGGTTTTTCCTATAACTTTTCATGGAGCAGCTGCTAAATGGTATACAAATTACAAGGAAAAGACCATCTGTTCTTGGAAGCAGTTTTATTATGAATAGGTAGCATAGTTTTACATATACAAAGAACCAACTGTGGACTCCAGCATGTTAGATAATATCAAGCAAAGACCGGGAGACTTTCTTGGAAAACACCCGAAGAGATTTAATACAGAGGCGTTGAAAGCAAAAAAAGCGACCGGCAAAGACAAACTAATGGTAATTTGATCAGGACTAATAGAGCAGATTCCTTTTTGTTAGAGCTTTATATTATCGGATGTAAGGATCTACAGTATTTCCATTTCTGAGAAGAGAACTTCATTCATATGGATGAGATGTACCATGACATGAAAGAAGCCCAACAAGATGCACAAAAAGGGAAGTTCGGTCTCAATCACTCCAACAAGAAGCCAAGAGGAATGAAAACAAAAGGAAAGACCCAATGGTGATATCTAAATCTAATCCTGTACGCTTAAACAAACCCCTCTCCTATATTTTTACCATGGAAAAAAGCAATGGAAATTTTCGCTTCGTATAAAATAAGGAAAGCTCCTGAACCTAAAAGGGGACAAAATTATTGCGCCCACCACAAAATAAATGGGCATAAGGTTGATAAATGTCAGGTCCTATCATGGATAATTCAAAATATGATCAAATCAGGATCTCTACAAGAATTCACTAAAGAAGCATAGAGGATCTCTCATTCCAAGCAGAATAGCTAGACACTTGAGGACAAACATTTTTCTACAAGAAGAAAACAACTCTACAACCTCAAATTTAAACTTTGATCAAACTATGGATTCCTGTGTCGATTACTCATTATGGATTATCTTTACTCATAATTTTTTTTTAATTTTATTTGTATGTAAAATCAATCATGTATTAACATGGAATTTGAGTTTCTTTACAGGCTAAAATGAAACCAATCCACTACACAAGGAAGGATCTAAAATTTCTCCATCAAAACATAGCCAAACTCTAGACTTCTTCAAAAAAAAGGTTGATCAAATATCTAGAGTAAAGTGGCTCTCTATCTTAGAGCTTGAATCAATCAGCCTCCCGGCATAAACCAATTTTTAAGGAAAGGTAAATATCCAAAATCTTCCCAAAAGAAGGGATTCTTAAAGAAAAAGCATGCTCCTGTCCTTAAAGGTCTATTAGTTCATGAATCATGACTTTTCAGAATAACAACCAAGACATTCCTTTTTGCTAAGCAAAACCCATGGAGGTACAATTATATATACCATCATATAAAAGTGGAAGTAAATACACTAACATTAATTTCAATGATTCATTCAATTGTTAAAAAGGAAATTTTCTAAACATTTCCTCCAGAAGAATTACTTTAAAAAAGAAAAAAGGATTATTTCAAATTACCCTACGAATTCGGGAAAAACAAAAGTCTATCTATTTTAAGAGATTTATACAATCTTTAAAAATATTACTTAGCATTGGTAAATGCATGTTAAAGATTTTAGCTGAGCACATCCTGACAAAAGCATTTTCAAAGCTTTCTAAAGTTGTTGACAAGCAAAAACCTATGCATGTTTTCTCATGGAAAAATTTCAGAATTATCAAGATTCATTAACAAAAACTCTAACTAGAACAACCTATTCTTGATTAAAGGACAATTGGTTCATGGATCATGGCCACCCAATCTCTTATTTGAGATTCGTGTTTTTATCATGAGAATGATTTAAAAATCCTTCTTGGCAACGTTGGGAAAGGATTTCATTATCAAAAATTTCCACTTTCCAAAGTCTTCTCAAACGAAAAGCCAGTTTTGGGAATAAACCCTCAGTTTATCAAAGAGATCATTTTAAGTAAAAATCGTTTCTCCCAAAAAGAAGTTGATGTTCAAAAAAATCTTCACAAATATTTTGATTAGCCAAAAATTACTTTTAGAAACAAATTTTAAGCCTACGGTCGGTCCATAGCACCTCCTAGAGGGAGGAGGGTCCAGTACCCACCAAAAAGCTTAGGGCTAGTGTGACGACCCAACTTTTTCTCCACAGAAAGTCGCATCATCTTTAAGAAAGAAAGGGATAGAAAAGAGAAAAGAAAGAAGAGAAAGAAGAAACAACACCCGAATCTCAATAGCGAAACGAATAAATTATATTACTAACATAAGTATTACATGATATACAACATCTATCAGAATTACACAGCATATGCAACACATACTAGACAGTTTTAAACACATGTCTAGTTGTTACAACTCAACAAAGAGATACCAACACAGAGAACACACAGCGGAAACTATATATCTAACGTCGAAGCCTCCTGCTCCATTGCTCCTTCAGAATTTGTCAAAGCTAACCTGAATCCCTTGGCTACTCATAAAAATTTGAGTACCCAAGAGTTTAAGAAAAACAGAAGATAAACTCCCGGTCAGACATGGGTCTGGTGTGAGTAACAGGTTAAGGTTGCTTAACTTTAAAAATCTTTTAAAAACAAAGGTATCACGTAATTAATTTAAAGTAAATTAAATTAATTACTACATCCATATAAATCTTGCTTACATAACCGTTAATTAATTACAACTTGATTAATTGATTATCCTTAAATAAATTACATTAATTAATCGGCCTTGATTAATTACCCTTTAATTACACTCAAGTAATTAGCCTTTAATTAATTCCACAAATTAATTATTCTATACCAAATCCAGTAATTAACCTATAATTACTCCATTAATTAATTAATTATAATTAATTGCATTAATCCTTAATTAATTACATTAATTAATTCCATCATTGATTAATTATTCTTAATTAATCAATCCTTAATTACATCATTATATTGATTAATGATCCTTAATTATTTTATTTATGATCACCCTATTTAAATTAATTACATTAAGTAATTAATCATCAATTAAACCATATTGATTAATCACTCTTGATTAATCACATTCAGTAATTAACTATCTTTAATTACTTCATTACATAAATTAATTACTCCTTAATTAATTATCTTTAATAATTAATCTTTAATTAATTATATTTATTAATCACCCTAGATTAATTTCATTAAGTAATTAATTACACTTAATTAATTACGTCTCTTAATTATCTTCAAATAACTTTATTAATCAATTCTTAATTAATTACACTAAGTAATTAATTATCAATTACTTCCACTAAGTAATTATTCTTCATATGAATTACACAAAGTAATTAATCTCCAAAACTCTTCCATTACCTGATTATCCTTCAATTTAATTACATCCAGTAATTATCTTCTTAATTACTCCACTAAGCAATTATTCTTTATTAATTACATTGAGTAATTACTTCTTAAATTATCCAGTGATTATTTTAAATTAATTAAACTTTAATTAATTAACTTAAACTAATCAAAATAAACTTAATTAATTACACTTAGTAATTAATTTCTTAATTACTTCCAACTAAGTAATTACTTAAACAATTCTTAAATGATTATCTTTAAATTAATTAATCTAATCAATTATTAAAATTAATCACATTAATTAATTATTAAATAATCCTAAGTTAATGACCTTCATTAACCATTAACAAATCCTTAATTACTTCTCTAAAGTTATTAACTGAGATTAATCATTATTAATTCCAAATTAATTTATCTATAATAACCCATTAATTAATCTCTAGTTATTAAATTAATCAAGTGTTAATCTATAACTTAATTAATTTTTGATTATTTGATTAATAAATTTCAAATCATTAATTTCAAATCAAATATTATCTAATTAATGATTTCTTAATTACAAATCAATTAATCTTAATTAACTTACTTAATCATTTAATTAATTAAATTAAACCCTTAATTACTTAATTAATTACCCAAATCATTAATTAATTAAATTAACTAATGACCCTTCTTAATTACCTTAATAATTTAATGAACTATAAATCATTAAGGCCTATTTAACTTTAAGATAAACCTTAATCTTATTCATGATTTACTTATCATTAACAAAGTATTTTAAAAACAATTTGCTTTTAAATTTTCCTTTAAATTCTATTTTAAATTTAAGATTTAAAATGAAAACAATTTTAACTTTAACAAAGTTTAACAATTCAAAAACCTTTTTAACTTCATGTTAAAGAAATACTTATCTTCTAAAGGAAATTTAAAATATTTTTAAAACCATATTCAATTTAAATCAATTTAGAATACACTTTAAATATTCAAAGTTGTTTTAAACCATTTTAAATTCAAAAAACTTTATTTTATTTCAAACTAGGATTCAAATTCATTTTGAAACCAGATTTTAAACTTAGATTTAAAATCCTGCTTAAATCTTTATTTTCAGAATTTAAAACCATTTTATAAAATAATTTAACAAATTAATGTTGTTAAAAACATTGCTTTTTTATAAAACTTATTTATTTAAAAAAACTAGAATTCAAACTCATTTGAATCTAGATTTAAACTTGTTTTCAAAACCCTTGTGTTAAAACTTGCTTTATTTTTATTTTTAGTTTAAATTTTCAAAACTGTAGCACTGACAGCTGTCTAAGTCCTGTAACAAAATTTTCCCGAGCCTATTCTATTTTACTTCGAGTCTTACCTCACTTGACTTCGGGCATAACATCAAATGACTTGAGCATTTACTCGAGTACAAAGAAAAAAAAAACAAAAACACTACTGAACCCACTTCCTCAAGTCCAGATATGCACCGTGCACCGTGCACCCTGCACCATCCACGGTGGGGCTCCGACCATCGCCTACGCTTTCCACACATCCACGATCAACTTCGAAATCGAACTCGACCATCAGAACTTCACCATTAACTCAAAATCAAAATTGAGCATAAGAACCCAAACTCGAACCTACTTCCAAACTTGGAATATCTACGTTTACCAAACTCTGATCATCAGAGCAGCAATGCCTCCGGCCAAATCATCTTTTCCAACCCCTCAATCAATTCCCAAACTCTGGTGGAGCTCGATCCACCAGAGATGATGAATGAATACACAAAAAACCAAACCCAAAAACTAGGGTTACAGGCAAGAACGACCTCCTGCCGCCGCCACATCGTCTTGATCCACCACATGACATTTTTGCCAAAATTCCAGATCACTCTTCTTCTTACAGTATGAACCCTGACCATCCCAAGCTACTATATTGTCAGAGGTAACCCAAAACCCCCTTTTTTGATCAACTAGAACTGCTCCTAGATTCAATGTTAAAAATTATGATTTTGGTTTTAAAAATCATGTTTTCATATCAGGCTTCAGATCACAAACTTAAACTAATGAATTAGAGAATTTAAATTTTAAACAAAACTCATGTCTTCCTAACCATTTTGGTTTCTAGAGCAAGTTTGAATTTATTTTAACTTTATTAAATTTTTAAGCTTAAATTTATGATCAAACAAATAATTTTTGTTTGTAACATAATTCATAACAATGATTAGATCAAGAGATAAGGGATTTAAATCAAAAAAAAAAAAACTAAACATGAATCTGGGAACAGAGACATTACAGACATTAGCATACATGCATACATCATTCATCCATATAGACACACAAATATACTTATAAATATACATACAAGCAATCTTATTTCCAGAGACAATCAGGCAACTAAAATCATACTAAATTAGGCAACCAGAATCATACTTAATTTATTTCTAAAAAAAATGCTACTCACCTGTTTTCACAGAAACACAGAGCCACTTCATTTTTGAAAAGCTTTTGAATCCTTTAAAACTTGATTGCTGAGATGTTTTGAAACTAAAATGCTTTTGCTCCTTGTCCAAAACTACATGCATGCAGGATTGATTACTTTGGGTTTTGAAAATGCAGATATTTGATTACTTGCAAAACTTTGGTTCCAGGTTTCTTCCAGAGAATGGATTACAGGTGAAAGGTTTTATTTTGAAAATCTTTTACAGGCTTTTGATTTACAATTTTTGTTTGAGGAGATTGATCTCAGTTTTGAATGAGATGTTTTGCAAATTTTGAGAAGCTACAGGCTTTTGATTCTGGTTTTTCTTTTGAGGAGTGAATTACAAATCTGATTTGAAGAAAATTCAGGGTTTAAATTTTTAAGAAAAGAGTTGTTTAAGTTTTTCTTAGCTTAGAATAAAAGATAGGAAAAGAGTGAAGGGGAAGAAAAATATGGTTTATAAAGGCTACATTATTTTAAAAAAAACAAAAAGAAAATATAATTCAAACATGACACTTGTGATATTGTTTAATTCATACATTAACACATGTTGTTTGATTACTTAGTATGTTAACACTTGTCTTTGTTTTATTTTCTTTTTTTTAAATGTTTACATGAAAGCTTTTAACTTAATTTATTAATTCTTATGTAAATACATTATGAATTTCTTATGTAAAGAAAATGTAATAAAAACAAATTATAAATAAATCTTATCCAAATATTTTTAAGATCCAAAACATTTTAAATATTTATTTTTAAGTATCTATACTTTTGAAAAGCTTTAAATTCAAATTAAACTATAAAATCAAATCTAAGAATCAATTTATATATACATACATACATATATAACTACTTATTAAATTTAAAATAACAATCCTACTTCTATAAAATCTATTTATGTTTATAAAAGCTAAGTATTATAATTATCGTTTGAAAATAACAAATTTAACAATTTTAAATGATTTATAAAAGAGATTATAAATCACTTCTATTATTAAATGAATTAAGACCATATGCCATATTGTGATTTAAACTTCTTTTTCAAATCATATATATGTATATCAAATAATATTTTTTTAAAATGAAACAATTTTTTTTATTTAAAATTAAAATTAAGCTAAGATATAATCTTAAGCAATTTAACATTTATTTTAAGTATTTACAAATCGTATAGTTATTAATTAAATAACTTTGAAAAACTTAATATTAATTTAAATCATAATTTCCAAATTACTAAATATATTATTAGAATTTGAAAACAAGACTTTATTTGTTTATTAAATTCCAAATCAAAAATTATCTATAATATATACAAATATATATATATACACACACATTATAGATAGAAACATTTATTTAGCTTTAAAAGATAAAATCACTAATTAAATATTTATTTAATTAGATTATTAAACCAATTCATATTTTATTAATAAATATTATCAAATCAATTTAATTTTAAATAAAGATTATTAAATTGAAATTGCCAAGAATTCCGGGATATCACATTCCTTCCCTCTTAAAAGAATTTCGTCCCCGAAATTTAAAACAAAGGTAATTTAATAATCTACTTTAAATATTTTAATTTTAAAACACAAGCATATATTATCAACCATATGCTAACAACCATAGCAAACAATTCACTCAAACAAACAAATTTAACTATCCAGACAAAAATTTCGAATAGAATTTTCTCGAGTTTCCCAAGTATAAACATCGGGATACTCGCTCTACAGAATCCAAACATTCAACACTACTAAGCTCCTACGCATCTAGATCTACCAAGATAAACAGAATATCAGACTACAGACAAGTCTGACTGAACAACCAAATCTCCCAGAGCAGCTGATTCCAAAACCAGAAATAAATCACACACGTACTCCCTCAGAGATATGTGAAACACAATGAATCCCAGTTATCCAAACTGGCAATTCAATCCAGAAGACCAAACACTTATCTTACCAGAACACTGAAAAAGATCCAATACACCTCGGAGCTAGCTTCCTAACCTAACCCAATCTTATAGCTCCTAAAACCTGAGAAAACTTATCCAAAATCATATCTTCGATTCTAATCCACAAAACTCTTCGGACGATCTTGGGCTTCCTACATCCTTCATGATCAGCTCAACCCTTGCTGATGCCTCTAGAAACAAACTGGACCAAAAACAATCCAACAAAATGATCTTTCCAAGATCAACCAAAATCAAGAACACAATCTCTATTCCCAAATCAGAAGACTGATCTCACTTCTCCCGTTCGAAAGAGATAAAACAGGTGCACTCTCCAATCTTGCCTCTGATCCTGAAGAGTTTCATGTAGAAACTCTCTAATCCAAACACTGCAACTTCCAGTTGCTTCCACTCTAACACAGTTGCCACCATGCTTCCACTGCGCAACTCTGACTTGGAGCAGATGAAAATGATGATGACGAACATAAGCACGGACTGGGCAACACACCCCAAAAATATGGTTCCACAGATCCATAAAGAAAACTCAGAAGTTCCTCCAAAAACTGAGCTGCTTCAACAAACTCTCTCTCCAGAAACCATCCTACTACTAAGCTGAACCATCGGTACCACTTCTGGAATCCAGTCGATACCAAAATCAATCTCCAGATGCTGACAAAACTCTGAATTTCTAAAGACATCCGAAAAAATCTCTGAAAACACAAGAGAACACTCAAACTATCACAAGTCACTTTTGCGATCAACCCAGCCTAGTTCCAAAGAAAAACTTCTCTCTCTTTACCAACCAGAATAGCTTACGCTTAACTAGCCAATTCATCGAAGAAATGGATCCACCCTATTGCTTCTGAACTCCATCTCCAAAAAACTGATAAGCCAGAAAACTCTGCCGACACACAAAACACTCCGAGCTGCACTGCCGACACCAATGCCAAAGACTTCCTAATCCAAAGCTCTTCGAGAAACTCGGACCTCAAACCAAATAAAAGCACCTTGCTGAACTCACCCACTACACCAATGCAGACACACTTCCTCAAACTTGTTCCAAAGAAAACATCTTCGGAAATATCCATAGTCACTGCGTCTTATCACATAGCTATACATTCCTGAGGTTGACAAGATAACATCACTCTCTTCTGCATAACTGACGGATCCAAACTGTACTCAAAGATGGACTCCGAACCTTTACAAGTTACCTTTAGAGATCAACGAAGTCCTTCACCACATCAAAGCTCACTCGAGACGGTATTAGGTCTACAGTCTCGACAGATACACTTCCAACCTCAAACATTCAAACTCCAACCAATGGTAGTAGTCGTGTTACACACACCACTACCTTATCTACTTTTATAACTTATATTGGCAAACCTGTACGGGTAACCCAACAAATAGGTAGAATTAAATGTGTATATATATATATATATATATATCAAAATTACAAATACGCTCTCTCAAGAAAGAAAACACTCCAAAGCATAGGTATTCACTCAACCTAGCGCTCTGATACCAACTGTGACGACCCGACTTTTTCTCCACAGAAAGTCGCATCATCTTTAAGAAAGAAAGGGATAGAAAAGAGAAAAGAAAGAAGAGAAAGAAGAAACAACACCCGAATCTCAATAGCGAAACGAATAAATTATATTACTAACATAAGTATTACATGATATACAACATCTATCAGAATTACACAGCATATGCAACACATACTAGACAGTTATAAACACATGTCTAGTTGTTACAACTCAATGCAACTCAACAAAGAGATACCAACACAGAGAACACACAACGGAAACTATATATCTAACGCCGAAGCCTCCTGCTCCATTGCTCCTCCACAATTTGTCAAAGCTAACGTGAATCCCTTGGCTACTCGTAAAAATTTGAGTACCCAAGAGTTTAAGAAAAACAGAAGATAAACTCTGGGTCAGACATGGGTCTAGAGTGAGTAACAGGTTAAGGTTGCTTAACTTTAAATATCTTTTAAAAACAAAGGTATCACGTAAGACTCCCCACAAATAAATACGGGTAAGTTTTTTCCTTACGCTAACCAAAACATTTGATAGGAAATCCGGTGATATTCTAATAGTGTCTATGGTTTTCAAGTAAAATACAGAAATAGTTGGAATGCTTACATCTCACGTTCCAACATAGTTGGGCACATCTAAAACATACGACACTTATTGGAGATTGGATTCCATACAATGGCAGGGCTACTGGGGTACCGCCCGTCACAGTACGTGGCCTAGATCACCGTACCGAGAATTACTCCCAATCCCCTGCAACACAAAACCGGAACCATTCCTTACTGAACAGTTCCGAACAAGACAACCCCGGCAGTTGTTGCAATCAACTGCCCCACACAGCTGAATATAAAGGGACTTCTAGACAGGGGTAAATCTCGTCCTACTTGGGCATGACCCACTTAGCCTTGCTGCACCTCCCATGTTTTAGCCATTCCCGGTTGATGAGGCTTGAGGCTACGATTACCTTTAGAGAACACATCTCTTAGAATTCTCATAGTCCATCTGATAATGTTCTGAAAGCATTCAATCCGTACAAGTTCGTTCCGGGTTCGAACGAAACCGAAGGCATTATCTCGTTACACTCATTTTGGAATCATCCTCAGAGTTAACGATGATAACCCTTGCAGTCTGAATCTTCATCTTCACTTGAGATTCACGATCTATCGTTAATTTGGATCGATGTGGTTTTCGGATATCCAAATATGGAAACCCGATCTCGGTCTCATCGAAATCCAAAAGGCCATCTTTTAGGTCCAAGTTGTTTTAAAGCTAAAACAAATTCAATTCAATATTATCTATATACACACAGATAGATAATTAACAATATCATAATAGATAATCAACATTATCATCATAAACAGATAATCCATATCATCATCACAAATAGATAATTCATATTATCATCACAATGCAACCAAAGCATCCATATCACACAACCTCACTTATCTCATATCTGAGATCTCAACTATTCAGGGCAATCAGTATCAATCAGCATTCATAAGCAATGAATTATTAATCACCATTCTATAATTAATTTAAAATGAATTAAATTAATTACTTCTTCTCTAATTAATTTAAAGTAAATTAAATTAATTACTTCATCCATATAAATCTTGCTTACATAACCGTTAATTAATTACAAATCAATCAATTAATTATCCTTAAATAAATTACCTTAATTAATCAGCCTTGATTAATTGCCCTTTAATTACACTCAAGTAATTAGCCTTTAATTAATTCCACAAATTAATTATTCTAGACCAAATTCAGTAATTAACCTATAATTACTCCATTAATTAATTAACTATAATTAATTGCATTAATCCTTAATTAATTACATTAATTAATACCACCATTGATTAATTGTTCTTAATTAATCAATCCTTAATTACATCATTATATTGATTAATGATCCTTAATTATTTTATTTATGATCACCCTATTTAAATTTATTACATTAAGTAATTAATCATCAATTAAACCATATTGATTAATCACTCTTGATTAATCACATTCAGTAATTAACTACCTTTAATTACTTCATTAGATAAATTAATTACTCCTTAATTAATTATCTTTAATAACTAATCTTCAATTCATTATATTTATTAATTACCCTAGATTAATTTCATTAAGTAATTAATTACACTTAATTAATTCCGTCTCTTAATTATCTTCAAATAACTTTATTAATCAATTCTTAACTAATTACACTAAATAATTAATTATAAATTACTTCCACTAAGTAATTATTCTTCATATGAATTACACAAAGTATTTAATCTCCAAAACTCTTCCATTACCTGATTATCCTTCAATTTAATTACATCCAGTAATTATCTTCTTAATTACTCCACTAAGCAATTATTCTTTATTAATTACATTGAGTAATTACTTCTTAAATTATCCAGTGATTATTTTAAATTAATTAAACTTTAATTAATTAACTTAAACTTATCAAAATAAACCTAATTAATTAACTTAGTAATTAATTTCTTAATTACTTCCAACTAAGTAATTACTTAAACAATTCTTAAATGATTATCTCTAAATTAATTAATCTAATCAATTATTAAAATTAATCACATTAATTAATTTATAAATAATCCTAAGTTAATGACCTTCATTAACCATTAACAAATCCTTAATTACTTCTCTAAAGTAATTAACTGAGATTAATCATTATTAATTCCAAATTAATTTATCTATAATAACCCATTAATTAATCTCTAGTTATTAAATTAATCAAGTGTTAATCTATAACTTAATTAATTTTTGATTATTTGATTAATAAATTTCAAATCATTAATTTAAAATCAAATCATATCTAATTAATGATTTCTTAATTACAAATCAATTAATCTTAATTAACTTACTTAGTCATTAAATTAATTAAATTAAACCCTTAACCACTTAATTAATTACCCAAATCATTAATTAATTAAATTAACTAATGACCCATCTTAATTACCTTAATAATTTAACGAACTATAAATCATTAAGGCCTAATTAACTTTAAGATAAACCTTAATCTTATTCATGATTTAATTATCATCAACAATGTATTTTAAAAACAATTTGCTTTTAAATTTTCCTTTAAATTCCATTTTAAATTTAAGATTTAAAATGAAAACAATTTTAACTTTAACAAAGTTTAACAATTCAAAAACCTTTTTAATTTCATGTTAAAGAAATAGTTATCTTCTAAAGGAAATTTAAATTAGTTTTAAAACCATATTCAATTTAAATCAATTTAAAATACACTTTAAATATTCAAAGTTGTTTTAAACCATTTTAAATTCAAAAAACTTTATTTAATTTCAAACTAGGATTCAAATTCATTTTGAAACCAGATTTCAAACTTAGATTTAAAATCCTGCTTAAATCTTTATTTTCAAATTTTAAAACCATTTTATAAAATACTTTAACAAATTAAAGTTTTTAAAAATATTCCTTTTTTATAAAACTTATTTATTTAAAAAAAACTAGAATTCAAACTCATTTGAATCCAAATTTAAACTTGTTTCCAAAACCCTTGTGTTAAAACTTGCTTTATTTTTATTTTTAGTTTAAAATTTAAAAACTGTAACACTGACAGTTCACTAAGTCCTGTAACAAAATTTTCCCGAGCCTATTCTATTTTACTTCGAGTCTTACCTCACTTGACATTGGGCATAACATCAAATGACTCGAGCATTTACTCGAGTACAAAGAAAAAAAACAAAAACACTACCGAACCCACTTCCTCAAGTCCAGATATGCATTATGCACCCTGCACCATCAACGGCGAGGCTCCAACCATCGCCTACGCTTCCCACACATCCACGATCAACTTCGAACTCGAACTCGACCATCATAAGTTCACCATTAACTCAAAATCAAAATTGAGCATAAGAACCCAAACTGGAACCCACTTCCAAACCTAGAACAACTAAGTTTACCAAACTCCGATCATCAGAGCAGCAATGCCTCTGGCCACATCATCTTTTCCAACCCGTCAATCAATTCCCAAACTCTGGTGGAGCTCGATCCACCAGAGATGATGAACGAATACACTAAAAACCAAACCCAAAAACTAGGGTTACAGGCAAGAACGACCTCCTGCCACCGCCACATCATCTTGATCCACCACCTGACATTTTTTCTAAAGTTCCAGATCACTCTTCTTCCTCCAATATGAACCCTGACCATCCTAAGCTACTATATTGTCAGAGGTAACCCAAAACCCCCTTTTTGATCAACTACAACTGCTCCTTAGATTCAATGTTAAAAATTATGATTTTGGTTTTAAAAATCATGTTTTCATATCAAGTTTCAGATCACAAACTTAAACTAATGAATTAGAGAATTTAAATTTTAAACAAAACTCATGTCTTCCTGACCATTTTGGTTTCCAGAGCAAGTTTGAATTTATTTTAACTTAATTAAAATTTTAAGCTTAAATTTATGATCAAACAAACAATTTTTGTTTGTAACTTAATTCATAACAATGATTAGATCAAGAGATAAGGGATTTAAATCAAAAAAAAACTGAACTTGAACCTGGGAACAGAGACATTACAGACATTAGCATACATGCACACATCATTCATCCATATATACACACAAATATACTAATAATAATACACACAAGCAATCTTATTTCCAGAGACAATCAGGCAACTAGAATCATACTAAATTAGGCAACCGAACCATACTTAATTTATTTTTAAAACAAAATGTTACTCACCTGTTTTCACAGAAACACAGAGCCTCTTCATTTTTGAAAAGCTTTTGAATCCTTTAAAACTTTTAAAACTTGAGTGCTGAGATGTTTTGAAACTAAAATGCTTTTTCTCCCTGTCCAAAACTACATGCATGCAGGCTTGATTACTTTGGGTTTTGAAAATGATGATTACTTGCAAAACTTTGGTTCCAGGTTGCTTCCAAAGAATTGATTACAGGTGAAAGGTTGTATTTTGAAAATCTATTACAGGCTTTTGATTTACAATTTTTGTTTGAGGTGATTGATCTCAGTTTTGAATGAGATGTTTTGCAAATTTTGAAAAGCTACAGGCTTTTGATTCTGGTTTTTCTTTTGAGGAGTGAATTACATATCTGATTTGAAGAAATTCTGGCTTTAATTTTTTGGGGTTTTTAGGCTCAAGGAAAAAGTTAGAGAAAAATTTAGTTTCAGGGACAATAAGTTTGTTTTTTAGGCTGAAGGACACTTTTTAGTGTAAATCACAGAATGATAGTTGTAACTATCATTTTCAGTTAATACTAAAAAGTGTGCTTCAGACTAAAAAGTAAACTTGATGTCCTTGAGGCTAAATTTTTTTGCAACTTCTTCCTTCTGCCTAATTACCTGTAAATTTTTAAGAAAAGAGTTGTTTAAGTTTTTCTTAGCTTAGAATAACAGATAGGAATAGAGTGAAGGGGAAGAAAAATGTGGTTTATAAAGGCTGAATTATTTTTAAAAATAAACAAAAAGAAAATATAATTCAAACATGACACTGGTCATATTGTTTAATTCATACAATAACACATGTTGTTTGATTACTTAATATGTTAACGCTTGTATTTGTTTTATTTTCTTTTTATTTTAAATGTTTACATGAAAGCTTTTAACTTAATTTATTAATTCTTATGTAAATACATTATTTCTTATGTAAAGAAAATGTAATAAAAACAAATTATAAATAAAACTTATCCAAATATTTTTAAGATCCAAAACATTTTAAATATTTATTTTTAAGTATCTATTCTTTTGAAAAGTTTTAAATTCAAATTAAATTATAAAATCAAATCTAAGAATCAAGTTATATATATATATACACACACATATATAACTACTTATTAAATTTAAAATAACAATCCTACTTCTATAAAATCTATTTACGTTTATAAAAGCTAAGTGTTATAATTATCATTTGAAAATAAAAAATTTAACAATTTTTAATAATTTATAAAAGAGATTATAAATCACTTCTATTATTAAATGAATTAAGACCATATGCCATATTATGATTTAAACTTCTTTTTCAAATCATATATATGTATATCAAATAATATTTAAAAAAATGAAACAAACTTTTTTATTTAAATTCAAAAATTAAGCTAAGATATAATCTTAAGCAATTTAACATTTATTTTAAGTATTTACAGATCATATAGTTATTAATTAAATAGCTTTGAAAAACTTAATATTAATTTAAATCATAATTTCCAAATTACTAAATATATTGTTAGAATTTGAAAACATTCTATAATATATAAAAATATATATACAAATATATATATATACATTATAGATAGAAACATTTATTTAGCTTTTAAAAGATAAAATCACTATTTAAATATTTATTTAATTAGATTATTAAACCAATTCATATTTTATTAATCAATATTATCAAATCAATTTAATTTTAAATAAAGATTATTAAATTGATATTGCCAAAAATTCCGAGATATCACAGCTAGTTTGTAGCAACTTCGAGAGGGAGGAGGTCCTAGTACCCACCAAACACCTATAGTTAGTCAGTAGCGCCTACTAGAGGGGTTATGGTCCAATACCCACCATTGCCATCGATGAATTCCCGAAGAGTGCTTTTAACCAAAAGGAAAGTTGTCCACAGACATGACTATGGCAAAGCCTAATGTGTGGCTCATACATGAAAGGATGAAGAAATCCATAACCCAAAAGAGGCACAAATAAGGAAAAGAAACAAAGATGTCCTCAAATTAGAGCAAAGTCAATGCCCAAAAAGGAGCATAGATAAGAAAAATGGTTGAAAATGTCTACAACCTAAAGCAGAGGCAAAACCCCAAAAAGGGGCACAAATAAGAATGGATAAAGAAGTCCAGAGTCTGAAGAGTGGCTCCGATGGAAAAGGCAAAGGGAAAAAGGATTAAGGTGTCCATAACGTGAAAAGAGACAAAGGCAAAAGATATGAAGGAGCCTAAAGCCTGAAGGATCAGCAAAAAGAATTAATCAAAGAAAAGAATCCACACTAGAAAATAAGAATAGCTCCGTTCAAGGCACAGATAATAGTGGACCTCTAATAGGACTAAAAAAAAACTCCGAATAGGGAAAACTTCAAAAGAAGGTGTATGTGTGTTGATAAACTAATTAGGCCCATTGAACGGTCAAACAACCAAATGGAACTATCTACTAAACAGTTAAATAATCAAATGGAACTACCTACAGAAAGGCCGAATGATTTAATAGCCAGATGGTGGAATGGAACTGCTTGTTGAGCAGTAGAATGGTTGAAAGGAGCTACTTACCGAACGGTTGAACGGAACTACTTGGCTCTAAATATAATTATAATAAGTAACAAATGCCTCAACAACTGCATATCTCCAAATAAGAAACAATTCTTTAAATAATGGGAAACTACAAAGAATTAATAAGGCTACAAATTAGCATCAGGGAGAACCACGATACTTTTGCTTTATGATAACTCAAATTGTTAACTATATGCATTTCTGATTCTCTTTTGCCTCCAATTGAATTTACAAGTTTCTTATTGTAAAACAAAACTTTGATGAACTTTTGATTATATTTTTGATTTTCAGGAAAATTGGATTTCTGATTTTCTTGTTAATTACAATTTTTTTCTAGGTCCTCATTGGAATTTTGGTTTCCTTATGAATTTCTAGACCACTCTGATTGTCAGATAAGCGGTTGACAAGTTTTCAATTAGTTTATTTTGATTGAAATTTTTACTTCCCGACGGTTTGAATCCTCGATTTTCTAGTTTTTCTTATTATTATTTGAGTTTTGGATTTTCTTGTTGGTTTTACTAATGATTTTTGGATTTCCTGTTGAAATTTTGGTTTGCTTGTGTAATTCAAGTTTTCATTTATTACTAGGTTGAATTTTTGGCCCTTTGTTTCTACTAGACATTGATTTATGGTCTTCTATTAATATCGTTAGATATGGGTTTCTTATCTTCTTTCATCACTTATTAGAGTAATTTTCGGTCTTTTATTATCGGAAGAATTCTGGATTTCTTATTACCTTAAATTTTTTGGGCCTTCTAATTATCAGAGAATATTCTAGATTCATCATCGTCAAAAGATGAAATCTTGGATTTCTCAAATGATGTACCAAATTCCTAGCCCTATTTCTATTATCAAATAGTTTCCTAGAATTTTCTTCAAATAAGTCTCCGGTTTGAAGAAAAGAAGGAACAAGAAGCCAGATGGCTAGGATATTTGACGTTTAAAGTTTATAAGTGATTCTATGTTGAAAGATAATTTTTTACAACCGAAGAAGAATTAGCCCAAGAAGAATTGCTTTTGAGCTCATACTTGTCTTATTAAAGGGTTTTTAACTTAACCCTTCATCTTTCTACCCGGTGATATCATTCCAAATTTGAATACTCATTTTCAACAAAAAGAGCATTAAGCTGATTCACACGATGTCCAAACAGTAGGAAGTTTGGAGTCCAAAATAACCTTTACAAACAATGAATAACAATTGACTAACTAAATTCAGGTTAAGGAGAAAAGCTTAAACTTTTGGATTGGTTAAAAGAACACAAACTCTAAACTTAAGATAAAAGAATAAATTTATAGATATGTATAAGAAACTTATATTGAAAATTTTAAATGCAATGTTGCGATAAGAAAATCATGTCACATAAGTAGACTAATACAAATGCTATATGTGTCACATTATAGACCAAAAGTATGTTATTATTAAAACCATACATTGGTATTAACTCGGGTATATGAAATTTTAGGCTTTAAGTGATTTCGATAATTCGAAATCTTCCTTTGTTTGAGTTTAAGTCATAGGAAAAGAAAGAACACCTTCATATTTAATGGGTCTGAAAGGCCAAGAAAAGCAAGGAAAATTCATAGTTTTACCCCAAAGATTAAAATGCTTCTTTACATAAGGAGGGGGGAAATGTTATACACATAATTTCACAGGAAGATATGGTGTTGGATTTAAGGTTTTAAGGAGATGATGTCGAACCTATCACAAGAAGCAATGTCTAAGTTTTTGTAATAGTAAGTGATATCACCATCATTGACTTTGGAAATGAAAAGTGTAAAGAGCTAGGGATGTCACACTTCATAAACTTGGAAGAAATTACTGTTATAATTATTGTTAAAGAGGTCTGACCTGCCACACGACCACACATTTCTTATACCAATAATGATATCGAAGAGGATTGTCGAAAAGGGTCCAAGGTGGTTCGACGCCACACCAATAAGCAATACGAAAGCAATTGTGCAATTATCAGAAGTTGTTCATTGATCTCTCCGCACAATATCACTATCATCGAAGACCTTAGATCAGCAATACTCTAACAATGTTTCTAATCAAATTTGAAGATACATTAAAAGAGAGATTCGGTGGCATCACCTTCCATAGACAGTGTTGCGAAGACACCAAGTACTGACAACTTCGAAGGTCATCGATGAATGTTGATGTGGACAAAGTGCATCTCATTGGTACCATGTTCAATTGGCACTCACCAATCACAAGCTCATCGTCAACCATCACTTTATCGAAATTTTACATGCCTTCGAAGACTACTCAACATGACACTTCATTAACATGTTTTATCAGCATTTAGAGGACATCGCATATCTATGCAAAGCGGTATTGTTGTTGGACACTATCAATATCCACGAAGACCTTAACACCCCATTATGATAACACCAAAAGGATGTGAAACAGCATTGTCCTTCGCTGTTGTTCAATATAGCACTTCGATATTTGTATTACTTGAAGGACGCCGACAATATGCTTGTTAAAGCCATCATTGCTGCCATGAATGTTGTCGTCGAAGTTATTTCCACATATCTCCAAAAAGAATCTAGGCGAAGACTTAACACTTAGCAACACTAAAGTCAACGAAGGCCCTGCCACTCCACCTCTATAAATACGACCCTAGGGTTGCTATTTGGGGGACCCAAAACTTTCTCTCCTCATTTCTTACCTTTTCACCTTTGTAAACCATAAATTGAATTGGGGATTTTTCATATTGTAACACTTATACAATTGTATACATAAGGATTTGGAAATCAAACAATTGCATAACATAATTGACTACCTAACTCTTGAATTGTGACTAGTGATCAGCATGTCATATCAATCCAGTTCAAACTCAAGACTTACATATTTACCTTTGTTTATAACCTGACTTCGACTTGATCTTGCATTGCACAGCCTATTGTTCTAACTGGTGACTCGATTACCTACATGACCTTGATCTTGGACTAACATATTGAACTTATACAATGACTTTGACTATATACAACTTTTCAATGATTCACGCTTTGATGATTAGACAAAGAACGATTATGAACTTAGACTCTTGCATGCTTCAACAAGTGACTTCGACGAGCTTCAGAGAGGCTTTTCATTAATTGACCCAAATTCTACATGCTTGTAGGTGTGACAAATTTATTCATAGTATGTATAAACAATTATTTGAGAAAATTAATGCATATACAAATGGAGAACATATACTTTGTAGATGTAAATTTCACTATATATACATATAAATTAACTATGTACACATTGTTATGTTACATATGCACATTATGTAAACAAAAGTATATATTGATACACTCTAATTTATATAAACATAAACTTAAAAAATAAAGAAAATTAAATAAAATTTGATTCTATTTGTATTAATTAGATTGGATTTTGTAAAACCCATTAAACTTTATAGGCCCACTATGATCCAAATAGAACATTTTTGAAACTCGCCCAATTTACATGCTATTAGATGGGCTAGATCCAACAACTCATATGTTTACTTTGCAGTATACACCTTATATGTCTATATGCCTTTTCATAAACCCAAAGAAGATAATACAAAAACCCTATTTGATTACACATATGTCGCATTTATGACCTCTTAATTTATACCACGTAAATAAGAATATGACTTTTCACTTGTCTAAATAATAGAAAACAATACTCTCAATTAATTACACGTACCTATATGTTATCATGTCATGTTATGAATATATGAGATATATGTAAAATAATCGTTGAATAAATCTAATTAATAAGATTAATTTAATAAATGTAAATAACATTGAAATGAAAATATGAATTTATTTTAATTAATAGATTTGACCTAATGT
This sequence comes from Allium cepa, assembly GCA_030765085.1. Classification (NCBI taxonomy): domain Eukaryota; kingdom Viridiplantae; phylum Streptophyta; class Magnoliopsida; order Asparagales; family Amaryllidaceae; genus Allium; species Allium cepa. Next base: position 250,635,004 of record CM060937.1, on the reverse strand, counting down.
GTAACGATCCGCCTTTCTTACTACCAAAGATGACATTTAATATATCCAAGGTATTTATGTGCCAGTCATTTTGTCATCCAAAAGATGTATCACTAAGGGTGAAAGAGAGAAAAGATAGAAGAGAAGAGCTAAAAACACAAAATTTCACAATGCAGCGGAATATATATATATATATGTGTGTGTGTGTGTGTGTGTGTGTGTGTGTGTGTGTATGTATGTATCTGTATATGTATACGTATATGTATATGTATACGTATACGTATATGTATATGTATACGTATATGTATATGTATATGTACATATTACTCAACAGAATATATTACAAAGTCATTTCAAAATATTACATCACATTCATACTAATACAAATTCTAGCTTAGAACAGTTATAACAGCATGTTCCTACCGAACTAATAAAACATACATATAGTAGGAAAGATAATAACTAGCTTTCGATGAAGCCACCTGCTCCAAGCTCCTCCAAGATGAATCTATAGAAAACCTGAACTACTTGGCTCCCCATTCAAATTCGAGCACCCAAGAGTTTAGAAAAAGAAAATAAACTCCAGGTCAAACATGGGTCTAGTGTTAGTAAATCATATATTTTAACTTTATAAACACCATTTAATCAAAGGCATCTAGTAAGACTACGCCGCACATAAACACGGATGAGTTTTTACCTTATGATAACCAAAACATTTTCTATAGAAAATCCATTGATATTATAATAATGCCTATGGGTCAAAGTAAAAGATGAATACAATTAAAATGCTTGCATCTCATATTTCAGCATAGTTAAGCACAACTAAGTCCATACATTGCTTATTGGAGAGAATGGATTTTGTAACAACCCTGTATTTTGTGATTATTTTAATTGTATTATTTTAATTCAAATTCCTGATTTAAAAAACTTTATTTTATTTATTAAAATGAATAAAATTTGTTATTTTAAATATAAATTTTGATTTTGATGTAAATTATAATTCCAAACATGAATAAATAGAATATTTTCCAGAAATGTGAATTTTGGTCCATATGGTCAAACTTTGACTTTTGAATTTAAATTTAATATTTGAATTTTTGAATTTTATCTTTTATTATGAAAATAAATTAAATTTTATGAATACTGCTTTTTGATATATATTGTGAAAGTTATGCTTTTTACAATATTGTATGTAAATTATTTTATTTAACAAAATTGTTTATTTTAATTTATATAAGTAATATTTTTGGTTGTCGTATCTTGTTCTAAATTTGAATATATGCGTAATATGACATGTTATATATATATATATATATATATATTTATTTTTAAAGAATTTTTAAAAGTGTTGTTATAATTTTTAAATGTTTATTGTACATTGTTTATATTTTTAAATGCTAGTTTCAATATATTAGCTATTTTCTTAATTATTTTCTATTTTTCCTTAAATTATTTATTTATTTTCTTTTTCACTTTATTTTTTTCAGCTTTTGATTTTTGTTTACTGAAAATTATTTAGTTTATTTTGTCTAAAAGAAATTGGAAATCAAAGAGACAAAATCTTTTCATATTCCTTGTCTTTTCATTACCATGTCTTTTCAATTCCCATCGCCTTTTCATTGTAGCCATCCATTTCTTTTTGCTATTGCCATGCATTTCTCTTCTCATATTCACGTGAAAAATTTTCTCCTCATCCTCAAAAGTCATGGAAAAGAGAAAAGGAAAAAAAACATGCAAATGGCTTCATTCTTTTTCTCCTCTTTTCATTGTTTTTGCTATTGCTCGGCCTAGCTTTGCTTTTAAATTTCGGGGACGAAATTCGTTTAAGGGGAGAGGAATGTGATATCCCAGAAATTGGGCAATATAAATTTAGTAATCCGTGTTTAAAAATTAATTTGATTTGATAATTTTTGGTAATAAAAATTTGAATTGATATAATAATCATCTTATAATAAATATTTAAATTGGTAGATTTTATCTTTTAAAGCTAATAAACTATTTTCTGTTTATATATATATATATATATAAAATTGCATATATTGTAAAATTGATAAACTTTGATTTAAAACTTAGTAAATGAATCAATTTTTAATTTTTATTTATATTTAGTAAAATTGGAAATTTGATTTAAATTTAACATCTAACTTTTCAAAGACAATTCAATAAATAATTATATGGTTTATATTAAAGGAAAATCTTATTTGTTTAGATTTATATTTTAATTAACTTGAATATGAATTTAAATTAGATTAATATCAAAGCTTTGTTTTATTTATTTTTTAAAGTATTGCTTGAAATTTATATAAGAATTTAAAATAAAATTTACATATGATCTTAATTTATTAAGTAATAGAAGTAATTTATGATATCTTTTATAAATCATTTTAAATATTGTTTAATTTGTTATTTTCAAATGATATTGAGAATACTTAGTTTTTATAAACATAAATAAATTTTGTTAGAGATAAGATTGGTTAATTTAATTTTAATAAGAGTTATATAGGCACACATATATAACTTGATTTTAAAAAAAATGGATTTGATAAATTAATTTAAAATTTGGATTTAATATTTTGAAATTTAAAAGAGTAAATACATAAAGATATTTGAATAAAATTGTATTTATATTTGTTTGTTTCCATTTCTTTTTAATTTAAAAAGAGGTAAATTCATTTATATATTACATAAGAAATAAAATAAGATTTAAAAGCTCTTATAAAATAAGTTAGAGTTTTATAAACAAATTAAATTAAATTAAATACTCTAAATATAAGTGTAAGTTTCTTAAGATACTTAAATGACACATGTTAAGCCATAAAATAAGCAAGCGACAAATGTTTAAAATTTGAACAAGTGTCTTATTTATTTATTTATTTTCATTTTCTTTTACTTCATTTAAGTCATTTTTCTTTTCTTTCTTTCTTTTTCAAACTTGAGAAAAATCCTCAGCCATGAAAATCTGATACTTAATCTTCAAAAACAGAGAACAAAACTTGTAAAAATCTCCTCAAAAACTAAAATCAAAATCTGCAAAAAAATCCGTTGTCCTCAAATTATTTCTGAAACAATTTGATCCTCAAACCCAAAAGCTATCTGAAAATCATTCCAAACCTGAAATTCATAAAGGAAATCAAGTTTTACCTGTTGCTCTTCAAATTCAATACCTGGAAAATCAATTTGCAACTTCATCAAACCTACATCCTGTCCTGAATCAAGCATGCACTTGTATAGCTGGAAGCCTGCAAATTTCTTTACTGTTTTGAACTCTTCTTCAACAAGGCCTGCAATTCTTTTCTTTCTGAAACTTACATGCATCAGGGAGCTTAAGCAATTAAATAAGATTGAAGTTCAAGTCATAAAAATAAAAATAAAAGTAGAATCTGAAGCTTTCAAATGCAAAGCACAATTCAAGTTCAGGATTCAAAGCATTTTCTATACATGGTTGCTCTGCTCAGGAAATCTATGAGTCACATTTTAACTAAAATAATTTAAGTAATATAGTTGCTTGATTTACTACTGCGATAATCATGTTGGAATGGATTAATATGATGATATCCACTGTTGTATGTTTGAATGCATGTTGTGATGTTTTGCCTGTTCTAGATTCCAGATTTTTGTATGTTCAAAAATCATGACTTCATGTTAAAATCATTGTTATAGTTTAAGATTTTAACTAGCATGTGTGTAATAAGTAAAGTTTTTAATTTTAGTAAATATGAAAGATAAATAAAAACTGTCATGTTTCTGTAAACTCAGTAATAACAGAACAATTGAATATAAGTAAAAAAAAATTGATTATCCTGATTCATTAATTCAAGAATATAAATTGATTACATAAACCAATACTTGAATTTTAAAACTAAAATCAGGAATTTTAGTTTAAGAATGACTGAGCAATTCAGGTTTAATCATAAATCAAAGTTTGGGTTGGAACTGCAAATCAAGAAGGTCGTGGTGGCCAGCGACGTTCCTGGGGATAGAATGGTGATAGGAGAGTTGGAAATAAATAGATGAACGTGGGTCTGTGCAGTGAGGCGAAGGGGATTTTGGATTGAAAACTTTAAACCTAGTTTTCGATTCCTCAGGGAAAATGATCACCGCAACCTCCTGAGGTGATCGAGTAGTCCCCTAATCGAGTTGATGATAGATGGGCTGTGGAGTAGTTCGTGGCCGGAAGGGAGGATTCTCTGGTGATCGGATTTTAGTGTTGTACAAAATTATGGGCTTTGCCATTGCTGTATTTTTGAGCTCGAATGCTCAAATTCAATTTAGGGATTCTGAAGTTTCTTGGATGGTCGGAAATGGGTGGGAAGGTAATCGTTGACTTGTGAGTAGGGTCGCGAACGGCCGGAGATGTTTGCCAAGTTGGTGCAGGTGCACGGTTGTCATGTTGTGTCAGCAGTTTATTTTTGGGGAAGAAGGATTCTCGAGTTTGTTTGGGGTTCTTTCGTGTGTTGCTCGAAGTTGGGATGTGTAGGACTCGAAGTCGCTGTTATGTATGGCTCGGGTATTCTATTGTTACAGGATTTGTTAAACCTGTCAGTACCTATATGTTAGAATAAATGCAAATGAAAGCTACTCGAGTTTCACTTGAGTTTATTTAGCGCTTACTCGAGTGAATCATTTGAGTTCGAGTTAGTTTGCAGTTTAGAAATTTGTCGTGTTTTAAATTTTAAAACTGAAAATTTAAATCATTAAGCAAAAATTTAAAATGTGTTTTAAATCTAATTTTGTATTATGGATTCAAGTTTTGATTTGAATCATAGTTGGAAATGATTAAGTTTTAAATTCAAATTTGTTTAAATAAACTTTAAAAAGGGTTTATTGTTTAGAAATGTTTTAAAGAAATTTGAATTTAAATTGGGAAATTGAAATATAAAGTAGTTTAAATTTGATTCAAATTTAGATTTGAATCTTTGTTTCAAATTAAATTTAAGCTTTATAAATATAAGTGTTTGAAACAAATTTGAGTAATAATATAAAGTTTAAAGGGGTTTTCAACTTAAAAGGAAATTTGTTTTAACTTTTGAAAAATTTATTTTATAATAAAAGTATTATTTATCATTTAAAGGTTTTAGATTGATTTTTAAAACTTGTTAAAGTTAAATTAAAATTTAATAATTTGTATTTCATTTAATTATTAGGGTAATTAAATGAATAATTAATTTATTTAATTAATGAAATGAATAATTACTCAAAGTAATTAAGGGTTTAAGGTTAATTATTTTTAGAATAATTAAATAAGATTTGATTTTAATTAATGATTAATAATTAATTAATCAAGTAATAATGGATTAATTAAGTTTTAATTAACACTTAATTATTTAGTTAATTAGGGATTAATTAATGGGTTAATTAATGATTAATTAAATTGGTAATTAGTAATGATTAAAAATAAGTTAATTATTTTAGAAAAATAATTAATGAATTGTTTAATAGTTAATGAAGGTCATTAACTAAGGATTAATTAATTTATTAATATGATTAATTTTTAATTATTAATTAAATTAATTAATTTAAAGATAATCATTTGAGTAAATTGTTAAGTATAATTACTTATGGAAGTAATTAAGTAAATTAATTACTAATTGTAATTAATTGAGTTTAAATTTGATTAGATTAAGTTAATTAATTCAGTTTAATTAATTTAAAATAATCATTTGATGATTTGTGAAGTATAATTACTTAATGTAATTTAATAAAGAGAAATTACTTAGGGTAGTAATTAATGGTAATTACTGGATGTAATTAATTAAAGATGATTTGGTAATTGAAGTAATTTAAGTATAATTACTTTATGAATTAATCAAGGGATTAATTAGAGATAATTAATTATGGAGTAATTAATTTATTTGGTAAAGTAATTAAGAGTAGTTAATTATTGAATGGAGTTAATCAAGAGTGATTAACAATTATGGTTTAAATTAAGATTAATTACTTAATGTAATTAATTAAAATAAGGTACTTAAATAAAATGTAATTAGAGATCATTAATTAATATAATTAATGATGTAATTAAGATTGATTAATTAAGATTAATTAATCAATAATAATTGATTAAGGTAATTAATTAATGTAATTAATTAAGGATTTACGTAATTAATTATAGTTAATTAATTTATGAAGTAATTAAAGGTTAATTACTGAATTAGGTTAAGCATAATTGATTTGTAAAATTAATTAAAGAATAATTACTTAAATGTAATTAAGGAGTAATTAATCAAAGATGATTAATTAAAGTGATTAATTGGAAGATGATAATCAATTTGTAATTAATTAATAGTTATGAAAGCAAGATTTATATTGATGAAGTAATTAATTTAATTCACTTTAAATTAATTTGAATGACGTAATTAATTTAATTCATTTTAAATTAATTAAATTTGGAATGATAGATCATTGCTTATATGGATGGTTAATGTTGATTGCCTGAATGGTTTGAATCTCAAATATGAGATATATAATGTTGAGTGATTTGGATGTATTGGTTGCATTGTGATGATGATATAGATTATCTTTGATAATGATATTATGGATTATCCGTGTGATGATGATATTGATTACCTATTGTGAATCTATGATTTATCTATCTGTGTATATAGATAATTGAATTATTTTAAACTTTAAAACAACTTGGCCTTAAAAGACACGCTTTGGATTTCGATGAGACCGGGATCGGGTTTCCATATTTGGATATCCGAAAACCACATCGATCCAAATTAACGTTAGGTCGTGAATCCAAGTGGAGCGAGTGAAGACTCGAGGTGTAAGGGCTATACGTCAGTATAACACTGTGGGTGATTCCGTAATGAGTTTGACGGAATAGTACTTATAGGTTCGATATGGTGATTCAGAGTGCAAGGGTTATCATCGTTAACTCTGAGGGTGATTCCAATACGAGTGTAACGAGATAATGCCTTCGGTTTCGTTCGAACGCGGAACGAACTTGTATGGATTGAATGCTTTCAGAACATCGTCAGGTGGACGATGAGCATTCTAAGAGATGTGTTCTATAAAGGTAATCGTAGCCTCAAGCCTCATCAACCGATAATGGCTAAAACAGGGGAGGTGCAGCAAGGCTTCGTGGGTAGCCCCCGCTTGAGAGCAAGATTTTCCCCTGTCTAGAGGTCCCTTTTATTTCGGCTGTGTGGGCGGTTAGAACGTACGCCAACTGCGGGGTTGTCTTGTTCGGGACTGTCCAGTAAGGGATGGTTCTGGTCTTGTGTTGCAGGGGGTCGGGAGTGATCCTCGGTACGTTGATCTAGGCCACGTACTGTGACGGGCGGTACCCCAGCAGCCCAGCCATTGTATGGAATCCACAATCCAATAAGTGCCAACGGTTTTGATTGTATTACCCACTTTTGTGGCTAGTAGCTGGAATTTAATCATGTAACAATTTCGGCTATTTCATATTTACTTGAAAACCCTAGACACTATTATAATATCACTGGATTTCCTTTCAAATGTTTTGGTTAGCGTAAGGTAAAAACTTTTCCATGTTTATGTGTGGGAAGTCTTACGTGATACCTTTCTTTTTCAAAGGTTTTTCAAAGTTAAGCAACTTTAACCTGTTACTCACACCAGACCCATGTCTGACCCGGAGTTTGTTTTTGTTTTTCATAAACTCTTGGGTACTCAAATTTTTACGCGTAGCCAAGGGATTCAGGTTAGCTTTGACGAATATTGGAGGAGCAATGGAGCAGGAGGCTTCTGCGTTAAATATATAGTTCCGCTGTGTGTTCTCTGTATTGGTATCTCTGTGTTATATTTTATTGAGTTTTATAACTAGACAGGTGTTTATAACTGTCTAGTATATGATGTATATGTTGTGTAACTCTGATTAGTGTTGAATACTATGTAATACTTATGTTATTAATATAAATTATTCGTTCGGCTGTTTAGATTCTGATGTGTTGTTTCTTTCTTCTTCTCTTTCTTTCTATTCTCTATCCCTTTCTTTCTTATTAACGATGCGACTTCCTGGAGTTTGGAAGTTGGGTCGTACAGTGGTATCAGAGCGTTAGGTTAAGTGAATACCTAGGCTCTGGAGTGGTGTCTATCTTGAGAGAGCGTATTTGTAATTTTTATATATATTTATATATTTCTACCTATCTGTTGGGTTACCTGTTCGGGTTTTCCAATATAGGTTATAAAGGTAGATAAGGTAGTAGGGTGTGTAACACGACTACTACCCTTGGTTGAAGTTTGGTGTTTGAGATTGGTAGTGTATTTGTCGAGACTGTAGACCTAATACCGTCTCGAGTGAGTTGTGCAGAGTATAGGATTTCATAGATCTCTGAAGGTAACCTATTAAGGTTCGGAGTCTATCTTTAAATTGGACGAGTAGAGTTTGGATCTGTCGGTTTGGCAGAAGAGAATGATGATATCTTGATATCTCAGGGAATAGTAGCTGCGTGATGAGACGCAGTGACTATGGATGTGTCCAAAGATTTTTCTTTGGAACAAGTTTAGGAAGTATGTCTGCTTCGATGTTGTGGTTGGGTTCAGCAGGATGTTTCTGTCTGGTTTTGAGGCATGAGTTTCTCGAAGAGCTTTGGATTAGGCAGTCTTTGGCGTCAATGTCAGCAATACAGCTCGGAGTGTTCTGTGCTGACAAGAAGGATTTCTGGTTAGCAGTTTTTCTAAAGGAGTTCAGAAGCAGCCGGGTAGATTCATTTCTTTGTTGGGTTGGCTAGTTAAACATAAGCTGTTCTGATTGGTAAAGGGAGAACAGTTTTCTTTGGATATTGGACGAGTTGATCGCAGAAGTGACTTGCGATAGTTTGAGTGTTCTCTTGAGCTATGGGAAGTTTGTCCGTACCTAGAGGCTGAGTTTTCTTATCAACTGGATTCTAGGAGTGATACCGGAGGTTTAGTGAAGCAACTTTGGATCAGATGGGGCATCTGAGTTTTCTTTTATGGATCTGTTGAACTGTATTTCTGTGATGTGTTATCCAGTTTGTGCTCAAGTTTTTCTTCTTCTTCAGATCAGAGTTGTGCAGCAGAAGCAGATGGAAATGATTTTGTTTTATCTTTTCCGGATAAGCGAAGTAAGTTGGTCTTCTGATGTTTGTGGAGTAGAGTTGGTGTTCTTGGTTTGGAATTGATCTTGAGGAGATCATTCTGTTGAGAAGTTTTGGTTCTGTTTGTTTCTAGAGGAATCAACAAGGGTTGAGCTGATCAGTAGAGTTGAAGTCAACCCAGGATCATTAGAAGTGTTCTGTTGATAAGAGACGAAGTAATTTGGATTCCTAAGACGGAGATTTGATTTTGGGAAAGTTTTCTCTGATCTAAGGAGCTATAAGATTGGGTAAGTCTGGGTAAGTCAGCTCCGTAGTGTTTTGGATCTTTCCTGTATTCTTGTGAGGATTGGTGTTTGATTTTCAAAATTGAATTACCAGTTTGGATAACTGGGATTCGATGAGTTTCACGTATCTCTGAGGGAGTACGTGTATGATCTATCTCTAGTTGTGAACTAGCAGTTCTGGAGTTTTGGTTGTTGAGTCAGACTCGTTTGTAGTCAGATATCTTGTCTAGTATTTTAGATATAGTTGTATAGGAGCTTTGTAGCTTCATAATATTGATTGTTTAGATTCTATAGAGAGAGTATCCCAATATTTATACCGGGGAAACTCGTGAAAATATTATCCAGAATTTTTCTGGATAATTAGATTTGTTTTGATTAGGTAAATTGGTTGCTATGGTTATTAGCATATGTTTGATATATATGCTTGTGTTTTAAAATTAAATCTTAGGATAGATTATTAAATTACCTTTGCTTTTAAATTTCGAGGACGAAATTCTTTTAAAGGGGGAGGAATGTGATATCCCGGAAATTGGGCAATATAAATTTAATAATCCGTGTTTAAAAATTAATTTGATTTGATAATTTTTGGTAATAAAATTTTGAATTGATATAATAATCATCTTATAATAAATATTTAAATTGGTAGATTTTATCTTTTAAAGCTAATAAACTGTTTTCTGTTTATATATATATATATATATATATATATAATTGTATATATTGTAAAATTGATAAACTTTGATTTAAAACTTAGTAAATGAATCAATTTTTAATTTTTATTTATATTTAGTAAAATTGGAAATTTGATTTAAATTTAACATCTAACTTTTCAAAGACAATTCAATAAATAATTATATGGTTTATATTAAAGGAAAATCTTATTTTTTTAGATTTATACTTTAATTAACTTGAATATGAATTTAAATTAGATTAATATCAAAGCTTTGTTTCATTTTTTTTAAAGTATTGCTTGAAATTTATATAAGAATTTGAAATAAAATTTACATATGATCTTAATTTATTAAGTAATAGAAGTAATTTATGATATCTTTTATAAATCATTTTAAATATTGTTTAATTTGTTATTTTCAAATGATATTGAGAATACTTAGTTTTTATAAACATAAATAAATTTTGTTAGAGATAAGATTTTTTATTTTAATTTTAATAAGAGTTATATATGCACACATATATAACTTAATTTTTAAAAAAAATGGATTTGATAAATTAATTTAAAATTTGGAATTAATATTTTGAAATTTAAAAGAGTAAATACATAAAGATATTTGAATAAGCTTGTATTTATATTTGTTTGTTTTCATTTCTTTTTAATTTAAAAAGAGGTAAATTCATTTATATATTACATAAGAAATAAAATAAGATTTAAAAGCTCTTATAAAATAAGTTAGAGTTTTATAAACAAATTAAATTAAATTAAATACTCTAAATATAAGTGTAAGTTTCTTAAGATACTTAAATGACACATGTTAAGCCATAAAATAAGCAAGTGACAAATGTTTAAAATTTGAACAAGTGTCTTATTTATTTATTTATTTTCATTTTCTTTTACTTCATTTAAGTCATTTTTCTTTTCTTTCTTTCTTTTTCAAACTTGAGAAAAATCCTCAGCCATGAAAATCTGAAACTTAATCTTCAAAAACAGAGAACAAAACTTGTAAAAATCTCCTCAAAAACTAAAATCAAAATCTGCAAAAAAATCCGTTGTCCTCAAATTATTTCTGAAACAATTTGATCCTCAAACCCAAAAGCTATCTGAAAATCATTCCAAACCTGAAATTCATAAAGGAAATCAAGTTTTACCTGTTGCTCTTCAAATTCAATACCTGGAAAATCAATTTGCAACTTCATCAAACCTACATCCTGTCCTGAATCAAGCATGCACTTGTATAGCTGGAAGCCTGCAAATTTCTTTACTGTTTGGAACACTTCTTCAACAAGGCCTGCAATTCTTTTCTTTCTGAAACTTACATGCATCAAGGAGCTTAAGAAATTAAATAAGATTGAAGTTCAAGTCATAAAAATAAAAATAAAAGTAGAATCTGAAGCTTTCAAATGCAAAGCACAATTCGAGTTCAGGATTCAAAGCATTTTCTGTACATGGTTGCTCTGCTCAGGAAATCTGTGAGTAACATTTTAACTAAAATAATTTAAGTAATATAGTTGCTTGATTTACTACTGCGATAATCATGTTGGAATGGATTAATATGATGATATCCTCTGTTGTATGTTTGAATGCATGTTGTGATGTTTTGCCTGTTCTAGATTCCAGATTTTTGTATGTTCAAAAATCATGACTTCATGTTAAAATCATTGTTATAGTTTAAGATTTTAACTAGCATGTGTGTAATAAGTAAAGTTTTTAATTTTAGTAAATATGAAAGATAAATAAAAACTGTCATGTTTCTGTAAACTCAGTAATAACAGAACAATTGAATATAAGTAAAAAAAAAAAATTTGATTATCCTGATTCATTAATTCAAGAATATAAATTGATTACATAAACCAATACTTGAATTTTAAAACTAAAATCAGGAATTTTAGTTTAAGAATGACTGAGCAATTCAGGTTTAATCATAAATCAAAGTTTGGGTTGGAACTGCAAATCAAGAAGGTCGTGGTGGCCAGCGACGTTCCTGGTGATAGAATGGTGATAGGAGAGTTGGAAATAAATAGATGAACGTGGATCTGTGCAGTGAGGCAAAGGGGACTTTGGATTGAAAACTTTAAACCTATTTTTCGATTCCTCCGGGAAAATGATCACCGCAACCTCCTGAGGTGATCGAGTAGTCCCCTAATCGAGTTGATGATAGATGGGCTGTGAAGTAGTTCGTGGCCGGAAGGGAGGATTCTCTGGTGATCGGATTTTAGTGTTGTACCAAATTATGGGTTTTGCCATTGCTGCAAATTCAATTTAGGGATTCTGAAGTTTCTTGGATGGTCGGAAATGGGTGGGAAGGTAATCGTTGACTTGTGAGTAGGGTCGCGAACGGCCGGAGATGTTTGCTAAGTTGGTGCAGGTGCACGGTTGTCATGTTGTGTCAGCAGTTTATTTTTGGGGAAGAAGGATTCTCGAGTTTGTTTGGGGTTCTTTCGTGTGTTGCTCGAAGTTGGGATGTGTAGGACTCGAAGTCGCTGTTATGTATGGCTCGGGTATTCTATTGTTACAGGATTTGTTAAACCTGTCAGTACCTATATGTTAGAATAAATGCAAATGAAAGCTACTCGAGTTTATTTAGCGCTGACTCGAGTGAATCATTTGAGTTCGAGTTAGTTTGCAGTTTAGAAATTTGTCGTGTTTCAAATTTTAAAACTGAAAATTTAAATCATTAAGCAAAAATTTAAAATGTGTTTTAAATCTAATTTTGTATTATGGATTCAAGTTTTGATTTGAACCATAGTTGGAAATGATTAAGTTTTAAATTCAAATTTGTTTAAATAAAATTTAAAAAGGGTTTATTGTTTAGAAATGTTTTAAAGAAATTTGAATTTAAATTGGGAAATTGAAATATAAAGTAATGTTTAAACAAAGTTTAAATTTGATTCAAATTTAGATTTGAATCTTTGTTTCAAGTTAAATTTAAGCTTTATAAATATAAGTGTTTGAAACAAATTTGAGTAATAATATAAAGTTTAAAGGGGTTTTCAATTTAAAAGGAAATTTGTTTTAACTTTTAAAAAATTTATTTTATAATAAAAGTATTATTTACAATTTAAAGGTTTTAGATTGATTTTTAAAACTTATTAAAGTTAAATTAAAATTTAATAATTTGTATTTCATTTAATTATTAGGGTAATTAAATGAATAATTAATTTATTTAATTAATGAAATGAATAATTACTCAAAGTAATTAAGGGTTTAAGGTTAATTATTTTTAGAATAATTAACTTGTAATTAAGAATAATTAAATAACATTTGATTTTAATTAATGATTAATAATTAATTAATCAAGTAATAATGGATTAATTAAGTTTTAATTAACACTTAATTATTTAATTAATTAGGGATTAATTAATGGGTTAATTAATGATTAATTAAATTGGTAATTAGTAATGGTTAAAAATAGGTTAATTATTTTAGAAAAATAATTAATGAATTGTTTAATAGTTAATGAAGGTCATTAACTGAGGATTATTTAATTAGTTAATTAATATGATTAATTTTTAATTATTAATTAAATTAATTAATTTAAAGATAATCATTTGAGTAAATTGATAAGTATAATTACTTATGGAAGTAATTAAGTAAATTAATTACTAATTGTAATTAATTGAGTTTAAATTTGATTAGATTAAGTTAATTAATTCAGTTTAATTAATTTAAAATAATCATTTGATGATTTGTGAAGTATAATTACTTAATGTAATTTAATAAAGAGAAATTACTTAGGATAGTAATTAATGGTAATTACTGGATGTAATTAATTAAAGATGATTTGGTAATTGTAGTAATTTAAGTATAATTATTTTATGAATTAATCAAGGGATTAATTAGAGATAATTAATTATGGAGTAATTAATTTATTTGGTAAAGTAATTAAGAGTAGTTAATTATTGAATGGAGTTAATCAAGAGTGATTAACAATTATGGTTTAAATTAAGATTAATTACTTAATGTAATTAATTAAAATAAGGTACTTAATTAAAATGTAATTAGAGATCATTAATTAATATAATTAATTATGTAATTAAGATTGATTAATTAAGATTAATTAATCAATAATAAGTTATTAAGGTAACTAATTAATGTAATTAATTATAGTTAATTAATTTATGAAGTAATTAAAGGTTAATTACTGAATTAGGTTAAGTATAATTGATTATTAAAATTAATTAAAGAATAATTACTTAAATGTAATTAAGGAGTAATTAATCAAAGGTGATTAATTAAAGTGATTAATTGGAAGATGATTAATTAATCAATTTGTAATTAATTAATAGTTATGAAAGCAAGATTTATATTGATGAAGTAATTAATTTAATTCACTTTAAATTAATTTGAATGATGTAATTAATTTAATTCATTTTAAATTAATTAAATTTGGAATGATAGATCATTGTTTATATGGATGGTTAATGTTGATTGCCTAAATGGTTTGAATCTCAAATGGTTAATGTTGATTGCCTAAATGGTTTGAATCTCAAATATGAGATAGATAATGTTGAGTGATTAGGATTATTGGTTGCATTGTGATGATGATATAGATTATCTTTGATAATGATATTATGAATTATCCGTGTGATGATGATATTGATTACCTATTGTGAATCTATGATTTATCTATCGGTGTATATAGATAATTGAATTGTTTTAAACTTTAAAACAACTTGGCCTTAAAAGACACGCTTTGGATTTCGATGAGACCGGGATCGGGTTTCCATATTTGGATATCCGAAAACCACATCGATCCAAATTAACGTTAGGTCGTGAATCCAAGTGGAGCGAGTGAAGACTCGAGGTGTAAGGGCTATACGTCAGTATAACACTGTGGGTGATTCCGTAATGAGTTTGACGGAATAGTACTTATAGGTTCGATATGGTGATTCAGAGTGCAAGGGTTATCATCGTTAACTCTGAGGGTGATTCCAATACGAGTGTAACGAGATAATGCCTTCGGTTTCGTTCGAACCCGGAACGAACTTGTATGGATTGAATGCTTTCAGAACATCATCAGGTGGACGATGAGCATTCTAAGAGATGTGTTCTATAAAGGTAATCGTAGCCTCAAGCCTCATCAACCGGGAATGGCTAAAACAGGGGAGGTGCAGCAAGGCTTCGTGGGTAGCCCCCACTTGAGAACAAGATTTTCCCCTGTCTAGAGGTCCCATTTATTTCGGCTGTGTGGGCGGTTGGAACGTACGCCAACTGCGGGGTTGCCTTGTTCGGGAATGTCCAGTAAGGGATGGTTCCAGTCTTGTGTTGCAGGGGGTCGGGAGTGATCCTCGGTACGTTGATCTAGGCCACGTACTGTGACGGACGGTACCCCAGTAGCCCTGCCATTGTATGGAATCCACAATCCAATAAGTGCCAACGGTTTTGATTGTATTATCCACTTTTGTGGCTAGTAGCTGGAATTTAATCATGTAACAATTTCGGCTATTTCATATTTACTTGAAAACCCTAGACACTATTATAATATCACTGGATTTCCTATCAAACGTTTTGGTTAGCGTAAGGTAAAAACTTTTCCATGTTTATGTGTGGGAAGTCTTACGTGATACCTTTCTTTTTCAAAGGTTTTTCAAAGTTAAGCAACTTTAACCTGTTACTCACACCAGACCCATGTCTGACCCGGAGTTTATTTTTGTTTTTCATAAACTCTTGGGTACTCAAATTTTTTCGAGTAGCCAAGGGATTCAGGTTAGCTTTGACGAATATTGGAGGAGCAATGGAGCAGGAGGCTTCTACATTAAATATATAGTTCCGCTGTGTGTTCTCTGTATTGGTATCTCTGTGTTATATTGTATTGAGTTGTATAACTAGACAGGTGTTTATAACTGTCTAGTATATGATGTATATGTTGTGTAACTCTGATTAGTGTTGAATACTATGTAATACTTATGTTATTAATATAAATTATTCGTTCCGCTGTTTAGATTCTGATGTGTTGTTTCTTTCTTCTTGTCTTTCTTTCTATTCTCTATCCCTTTCTTTCTTATTAACGATGTGACTTCCTGGAGTTTGGAAGTTGGGTCGTTACACAAAAGCCATGCTTTGATCACAAATGATCAACAAATGATCATCAACACACAGCAGCACTCAGCATGTCACACTACCAAATTGGGAATATGTCACTGGTAACCTTCAACTACATAACCTCTGAGCTCGTACGTCTCTGAGAAGGGTGTTAAGCTAAGAGAATAAATTCTCAGCCACCAACAGATATGTATTTGAAAGAAATCTGCTTTATATCTCAAAGTGTAGTGTCAGACATACAACCATACAAGTTTGTTCCGGGTTCGAACAGAACTGAAGGAACTTCCGAAGAAGCCCTTGCAAATCCAGGTATTCACAATCCCGATCGGACTTCCCATCACTTAGGGAAAACTCTATACCGGAGCAACTCAGTGCAGAGTCAATCGATAGGTTATTCTATCATTCTCACAAATACCTGATCTTCACCACCGGTCTTCAATGCAATCCATAACGTCGTATCATTATTCGAAATGGGTTATATGACACAAGGTCCTCTCCCGGCTAAACCGAATAATGAGCGCAATATTTAAAAACATGTGGATATGGGATTTCAGTTAAGTCACAACTTATAAAATCCAAACTTTTCTGCAAATAGTTAAACAAATTACCATTTCAAATCTTTAAACAAAAAGATCATTTCACAAAGTTCACACAGTTTTCACAAAGATCTGTTTACGGATTTCAAAACAGTTTCCATTTCAATTGGATTAACTCATTAAATCTTTATAACAAGGGTTTAACTTATAGCTTTCAAACCATTTCCATAATTTGGAAATCATTCTCATTTCAAACTAGAAATTCTTTTAACATAAATTGGATGTTCATTTCTTATGTGAAAGCTTTTATTATTTGAAAATAAATAGTGTTCGTTTCAGAAGAATCCAATTATATTTGCACGAGTTAATGCCTTTGAAATTAAATTCAAATTCCCAAATTAATACCTTTAAAATGGTTTAATCTATATAAACTTGCATAACACCTTTAGTCCCTAGTTTCAAATTTTGAATTTAAATTTAAATCAAATTATTTAAGCTTCAAGGCATAATCAAGTTATTCAAAAATAAATTTTATCTTGAAATTTAATTTCAAAAGCTTTTCATATTTAAACTGATTCCATTTTCAAACCATTTGAATTCAAATTGTCCATTAAAAAATCATTTCAAAAATCCGTGACTTAATCGATTTCCTCGTGAAATCCATATTTGTGTGTGTATGGTGCGGTCCAGGGGTTTAACACAATAGTGCAACAACATCACCATCGCAGATCAAAACACATAAATATAGTCGATAAGCGGTATGAACTATAACGCTTATCGTTCATTCACAGATTCACAGATAATATACAAATGTATCACTAATAAATGAATAAATTATACGCAGCTCAATCCACAAACAAAATATCATAGATCAGATAGGACAATCAATTCAAGGCATCTAATACAATACAATCATTCATAAGTAAGTCAAGCATTCAATAATCATTTATAAGCAGGATTAATTAATTGTTTGATCCTAATTAATTCAATTTATTCCTAATTAAATTACTTATGAATTAATTTTAATCCTGATTTATTAATTACAAATCATTTGATATAAATTAATTTATCAAACACTTTAATTAATTATTCTTAATTAATAAATTATTCTTAACTAATCATATTAATTAAATTAACCTCTAAACCAATTACTTAATTAATTAACCCCTTAATTAATTATTTTAAGAAATTAACCCTTTAATTACTTACTATAAAGTAATCACACTTACACAATCTCATAAATGATTATCATTATTTAATTAATCTAATTAATTGTTAAAATTAATCACATTAATTAATTATTTAAATAATCTTATTTAATGACCGTCATTAACTAATAACAATTCTTTAATTACTATCCTAATTAATCTCTAATTATAAATTAATCTAAATCATTAATTTATAAATTAAATAATTGAGTCATTCCTTAACTATCTTATTCACTAGATCATTTTAATACCTTAATTATCTCTAAGGTAATCCATTTCTTTACTAATGACTTTATTAATATTAAAGTGTATTTAAAACATTACACTTCTAAATTTAGATTCAAATTTCATTTTGAATTTAAGATTCAAAATGAATATATTTTTAAATATTAACCAAATTTTAAAAATCAACTTATAAACTTATAAAAGGAAAGTTCTAACTAAATTACCAAATTTTTATTTAAAATATTAAGCGTTAAAAATACATTACGTTTTCACTTGCAAATTCAAGTTAAAACAAATTATTTAACTTTTCATTCAAAAATCCTTTTTATAAAAGAACTTTATCAGAATCCGATTCAAATATTTATTTGTAAACAAATTACTTAAAAAAACTATTTGATTTAAACTTGTTTAAAACATTCAGATTTAAAACTGATTTAAATCACATATTTGAATTCAAGAGCTTGAATCCATATTTAAACATTAAACTTGAGTTTAAAACTTTGATTTAAACTTTCTTGTAAACCTTGATTTTAAATCTGATTTCAGTTCTAAATTGATTTTAAATTCAGATTTTAAACTGGTTTCAAACCTTCATTCTAGAACTTGCTTTACATCTTTAAATTCAGTGTAAGTTTAAAAACTCAATACTGTCAGGTTTGTAAACAAAAAAACCTGTAGGAAAACAAAACAACTTGAGCCTCACAATTTTACTTCGAGTTCAACACCGGAATTCTTCCAGTAAAACACTCGAGTAACTCGAGAAAAATGCATGAGTTCATCCTGTTTTCACCAAATATAAAGGAGAACTTCCAGATTCCAGAACTCGTGCATGTGCACTTCGTCGCCGCTCACCTCCGGTCGATGCTGCATCGTCGAGCAAGTCGACAGCCATCCACGCACCAACTCCTGACCCCCAGAAACCCCAATATCCACTCGAAATCAAAAATCAAGTTTAAACTCAAACCTGGAACAGAGAGCCCCATCACTACCCAACCTGTCATCGTCTCGTTTTCACCGCTCCGACTACTGGGAGGTCAACCATTCCGGCTACGACTTCGTCAACTCCCCTTCTTCCATCATCCAAAAGCGCGTTGCGCTCGATCGATCAAAGAAGACGAACGAATCGAAAAACCCAACCTCTCCAAAATTAGGTTTATGAACGAAAAATGCCTGTCGCTGCCTCCACGGTGATCGTGAGCACATCCGATTATTTTTCCTACCATTGTCATAGGCCCCTCCCCCTCCACGTGAAGCCTCGACCACCCACTACACTCTGATCAACAGAAATTAGTCAAAACCCAATTTTTGAACAAAAACGAACTGCTCTCGAATCCTTGATCTAAAAATCATGACTTTTGCTTTAAAATTTATGTTTTGGTATGAGAATTCAATTCACATATCTGAATTCGAAAATTAAAAGTTTTGAAATTTAACTTGTTTTAAGCTTTCTCTGTTGTTTTATAATTCCAGAACCAATACAAATTGATTTTCCTTTAAACAAATTTTTAAACTTAAGTCATATTATAGCAAACATTTTATATTCAAAATTTAAGTCTTATCAGAGCTTGGATTGACAGCTAAATGAATTTTTTTGACGTGTGTCTAAGCTCTGGAATCAAAACAGAGAAAGATACATATACACAGCATACACACAATCAAATATTCACATAGATGTTCACTTATATACACCTGCAATTATTTATTCCTTTCAACCATACTAGGATGCAACAAATATTTATTTATTTTAGTTTAACAGTTACTCAACTGGACAGAGCTTCTTCTTTTCAACCAGGCTATTGAAATGTTAGCTAAATCTTTTGATCTCTGGTTTGTATGAATTTGTATTATGGTTTAAGTTGAGTTTGTGTTTAAGTTTTAGATGATGTTTACTTCAGATTTGCTTTGAATGATGGACGAAACTGAAATGAAGGTGATATATAGGAAAAGGTTTACAGGGTTATAATTTGTTTGACTAAAGAATTTTTTCTTTTCTTACTTTAGCCAAGCAAGATTTCGGCTGATAGATATACTTTGTGTGCTAAGATATTCTGGCATTAATTCCCTTTGTCTTCTTTTTATTTTATTTTAATCTACATACTTGTACTATATTACTATCTTCTTATGCAAGCTTCATATACATGTTTACTTGTTTCTTGTTTTGCTTCCAGGTCTACAGATTTATACTTATTTGTACAAAGATATTTATTTTGCTTTCCACTTAATTTACTTCTGCAGGCTTTGATTTAAAACTGATCTTTGCATTTGTTGTTTGCTTTTGATTTCAACTTGGTTGTATTGTTGAGTAGTCGTTTCAGGTTTGCATTTTTTATTTAACTTTAAATTGATCTTGTTCATACTTGAATGTATATATAATTTTTCTTTTGCCTTATTACTTTATAATATAAACAAACTTCTATTTTAATATGTTGTTATAATTTATTCTAGTGAAATCACTTGGTATTTTAATTTATCTTATATATATTTATTGCTATTTCTAACTTAAATATTTATTTTTAACTTTAATATTTATTTTACATTTACATTCCTATATATGTATATATAGATATTAACTTTTAAACATCCTTTGAAAATTATTTTATATCAATTTTCAAAATATAACTTCCAAAAATTCATTTGTATAAATAAAGGCACATCTAATTTAATCATATTCGGAATCCAAATACAAATTTATTTTCTAAGATATTTAAATTTACATCTCAATTTCAAATTCTGTTTTCAATCTAATTTATATACATATTTATTTTCAAATATCCAAAATAATTCACAATTAATTCATAATTTAACTAGAGTCTTATATTAATTACCAATTAATTTCAAAATTTTATTCAAAAAATTAGTTAATTAGTAATTTAAACTTAGTAAAAATCCGAGATCGTTACATGTCCAACCCAAATTGTATGAAAGGGCGAATAATTAGGGGTAAAGAAAAAGAAAGGATAAAAGAAAAACCGAGACAACAACACAGACTCTCACGAATCGCAGAGGAACTAAATATAATATATCATAACAGATTTTTATACAAAAGAATCTGTAGCTATTTATATGCACAAAATCATCAGAGTACAACAATGAACAATCAATCTGGACAATTATAATAACTTGTCCTCACAAGTACTGGACATAAAATTTAACACACATAGCGGAATATAATTAAGTATATATAATATGCTTGAGACTCCTCCAGTTCGTCTCCTAAGTTCCATATCATCCTAACCTGGATCTGTAAAACTCGGTCTAACCCAAGCATTATAATTAAATAACACCCGAGTCGGTCTGGAAAACCAGCGTGAGAAAACGAACTCAATTTGAATTATTATTGTTATCAAAATCCTTTAAAATAAGGGCATCTCGTAAGACCGTGCCACACATAAACAATAAGGGTTTTTACCTTACGATAACCAAAAACATTTTGTATCAAATCATCTGATATTATAATAATGTATAAAGAATATAAATACAAAATAGCTGAAATGCTTGCATCTCATATTTAAGCATAATTTGGCATAATCAAAACCGTACAACGCTTATTGGAGAATGGATTCAATACTATGACAAGGTAAGGAACTACCTTCCAAAGGTGCATCTCTAGATGAAATGCACTAGGTTCTGACAAGAACATCTTGAACCCCTACCATACAAGACTGGCCTAGCACTTGACTATTAGTACCGAATATGATCACCACCAATGGGCACGAATGCATACAAATGGAAGTGATGATAGATGTCCCCTCTAGATGAGTGATGATCATACTCTAATGGAAGCGACCTACTTGGCCTTGCTGCATGCCCTATTTTTGTCATTTCTCGGCTGATGAGGCTTGATGCCACGAGTACCTTTCAAGAACATTTGTGTTCAGAATGCTCACCCCCCTCCAATGATAATGTTCTGATAGCATTCGTATACAATTTGTTCTGGGCCTGAACAAACCGAAACTCCAAGATCACCATCTTCATTGTCTTCGATATATCACAACTCGTAGCACACAAATCGGATCGAAGTGGTTTTCAGATAACTAAACCCATCCCAGTCTTTTCAAAACGATTAATGAATTTAGCCATATTTGATAGTCAGTTATTTAACACTCAAATTCCACACATAAATAGTCACTAGGCCCATATTGTAAATCTCTTAAAATATTCATTTCAAAATATCTTTACAAATATATATATATATATATATATTCAAAATCTTTTCAATATTTTAATATTTGGAAACAATTTCAAATACTTAAATCCATAACAGGATATTTCAAAATTTCTTTTATAATTTGGAGATACAAATTCTCAGCACTTAGAAATATTTCAAAATCCCCTTTATCATTCACTACTTAGGAAAATATTCCTATACTAATCATTTCATCGCTGAAATATTTCCAAAACCTTCTATTTCAGCACTTAGGAAAATATTTCAAGTCTATTTTCCAAAAATCAAATCAATATCGACACTTAAGGAATATTTTATAACTTATCTCATAAATCTCAGGAATTTTCTAATAATTCCTTTTTACAATTCCCTAACCCGGTTATTCTTACTTATAATTCTATCTAACAATTTATAACTTCTTCTATGAATTTAGATTCACTTTTCGAACTTCAGGTATCTAACTCTTGGGAAATTTTCTTGAGTTCCGAGAATTCATTTAAGGTTCCTCTTATAAATCATTTCCATTAAATAACTTGGTTTACAGATCTTGGGAGTATTTATCAACACATTTCAATCATTTTCAAAACTCTATATATATGATAAGTGATTTTAAAGTACAATAATTTATTCTCAAAACTCGTTTAGATAATTATTTAAAATATCAAACATCTTTAAATAGTCAATGATAATTCGTTTCAAATTCATTTTTTAAATAATGCTAATTGATTTTACAAAGCTTATTTTAAAAAAGTTAGAAATTATTTCAATTGATATTAAATATATGAAAAACTAGCTTCCGAAATAGTTTAATACTAAATACTTTAAACTACATAGTTTAATGAATGTAACGATCTTGTTTTTAAATCAAATTTATTTAATAATTAATATAAATTTTGGAATAAATTTTGGAACTAATTTGAAAATTTTCAAAACAAATAAGATAAGTGTTTGATTTTTTTTATATATATACGAATAGATTTTAATTCGAATTTGAATTTAAAATTTAAATAAATGTCTTAGTAAAATAATTTGAATTCAAAAACAATATATATGTGATTTATTTAATGTATAATTAGTTTTAAAACATTTTCTTTTAAATTGTATATATTAAAAAAAGGAGAATATATTTATAAAAATAGGAAATGTAATTTTAAAAACAATATAAAATATAAAAAGACAAGTGTTGAGTTTATAATACATAAGTTAACAAGTGTTAACTAATGAAGCATGAAATTTACAAGTATCACGCTTTTTTTTATTTTTGAGAAAAGTGATACAAAAATAAGAAATAAGATTATATATATACACAACATTTTCCTCTTTCTCGTCTCTTTCATTCATTTCCAAAGAAAACAGAAGCCTGTACATTCTAAAATCAGAAACCAGAAAATTAAAAGCAATCAAACCAGAAAACAAAAGATTCAAAACAAATACAAACTATTTTAAAACCTGGAAATCAAAGAAAACCAAAAAAACAAAAACAAACATCCTCTATCAATTTTCAAACCTGAAGCCTGAATTCATCTCAAACCTGAATCGAAGTATAGATTCAACCAACATCAAGCAATCAAGCAAGTTACAGATCAAAGCAAGATTCAATTCCCAGTTTCAAATTCAAAACTAAGTTCCAGGCTTCTCTCTGTTTTTAAAACTACAGGTGAGTAAACTCTTTAAGATCTAGATTTGAATCTGTTGTTTGAAAACATGTTAAAGTAAAATGAAAATTGCTTGCATGTGTATCAAATCTGTGTATATATGTATGGATGTGGTTGTGCATGTCTGGAACGGGAAATATTCACTTCTGTTTTTAGTTCCCGGCACTACAACAAAAATACCCTTTCACCATTGCCAAAGACAGTTGTAATAGATATATTACAACTTGCAACCGTCGGTATTTATATCCAGAGTTGTAATAGAGTAGAATTATTTTACAAGAGGCATGGGCAGTTGTAAAAACCTTTTTACAACTACCGTTGGCAGTTATAAAGGATTTTTTTACAACTGTTGTTCGCAGTTGTAAAGGACTTTTTTACAACTGCTGTTGGAAGTTGTAAAAGATTTTTTTACAACGGTCTTCGAGAGTTGCAAAATAATTTTTTACAATTGCTTAAAGTAGTTGTAAAAGACTTTTTTACAACTACTTTTGACAGTTGTAAAAGAATTTTTACAACTGCGACTAGCAATTGTGGTGAAAAGAATGCAAAATAATAAAAAAATTCTAAACGCATTTTACATGTAAAGCAAGAAACAAATAAACATAAATAATAGAATAAAAATAACAATACATTATAAGCAATTCAAACACTACATTATTATTATCTGCAAAACTAATATATCATACAAACCAAAAAAAATCAAAGTAAACCAAAATAATATAGTGCAACAAATCACTGACATAAAGCACAAAACATACCAACGCTTTTTGAGATAACAGCACTTTAACACAACAAAAATGCCAAAACAACAAGACATGATAGAGTGACTATTAGCTCCAGACGACTGATAGCTCCACGCAAGTAGACTCAAATAACCACTAAATCAAAAAGACAAAGCATGATCTTACTATGCAAAGTTATAACTCCATCTTCAATGTAGGTATCATTCGTTCACCTATTGAGAAAACTAGATTACCACGTTGCAGAAAGTTTTGGGCTTCTCTTTCTTCCTTCATCCTTGAAGTCCACGTGATATAACCCAAAATTGGTTTCAAATCCACCTAGACCAAACGCAGGTACCTCCAACACGTCTATGAACGGCCAGGTGAAATATCTCTTTGCATTGGAACCATTCCTAAAATGAAGTAATTAACCTTTAGTAAAAACATTAATATACAATGTAAACAACTAAAAAAACTGGAAAATAAACATGAGAGCGTATTGTTGGACAAAAATGAATGAGTGCATTTGTTAGTGAAGAGGAAATAAGTGTTTGGTATTGTGTATATTGGAACAAAGTCCCATATTGTGGAATATTTATTCCCATACCACTATATAAACTATCTCTTAACATGTTATTACAAAAGGAAAAGAAGACGACATGAAGACTTGAGATGTGAGGAAGGCATTGGGCATGTGGGCTTTGGGCCTTCATATTATATTAAAATGTAAAAGATTGAGCCTTGGGCCTCGGGGCTCTTGGGGTCTCATGATTAGATGGGCCTACGTCTGCCACTTGGGCTTGCTGCGCTGAAACGGTAAATTTTGAACTTCGAAATTGGACCGTTGTGGTTATGCGCGCGCGTCTGTCCGTTAAAGGGTCGCAACCTTTCGAACAGTCACGACCGCTCCGAATAGGCACCTCCTCCAGCCTATATATAAGGGCCCGCAACACAGATATTAATACACAGAAAATTGCTTCTTCTTCCCTCTGTTCACAGACATATATAATTCCTTCAGTTCGTCGTCGCTCCGTCTGCCCACACAGTAATCGGAGCCGGTCCGTTTCATCCTGGGAGACAAATTGCTCATATCCTTTGGTGCGTATAAGGGGGCAATATTGTTTCAAGGAAACAGATATTATGTGGACTCGGACATTTAGGTATTTCATACAAATATCGTTTGTAACGGTTCTGTACCGTCACAATATTTTATTCTCATTGTCACGCTTTCTTCTGTTGCTATTATTTACAATTAGTAACGCTTTTCTGCTGTTACAAAACTTATAAAGGGATAAGTAACATTATTGAAGTTACTATCGGATTCGTTACACTTTTGTGTACTTACGAATTAACAATCTTGAAACAATATTATTGTTGTTAGGCGATGATGTCACAAAACAGCAACAATAACGCCGCACCAACTCAGACGGTGACGAACGTTCAGCCTGCGCATCTGGTTCCGACAATGGCACTGTCTCATGGTGAAAGGCCGAAAAAGTTCAACGGGACGGACTTCAAGCGTTGGCAACAGAAGATGTTGTTTTATCTAACAACATTAGGCCTCGCCAAATTTCTAACCGAGGATGCTCCTAAAGTTTGCGAACTCGAACCCGATGCAATCAAAGTGGAGGCTGCAAATATCTGGAAAAATTCAGACTTTATGTGTAAAAACTACATTCTTAATGGTCTGGATAATAGCCTCTACAATGTCTATTGTACTGTTGCAACATCCAAGGAACTCTGGACGGCCTTGGTTAGAAAGTACAAGACCGAAGATGCGGGGATGAAGAAATTCATCGCTGGCAAATTTCTCGACTTCAAAATGGTTGATTCAAAGACTGTGATCAACCAGACTCAAGAACTACAACTGATCATCCGTCAACTGCAAGATGAAGGGATGATGCTTAGTGAATCTTTCCAAGTTGCCGCAACCATTGAGAAACTTCCCCCATCGTGGAGGACTTCAAAAATTACCTTAAGCATAAGCGTAAGGAAATGACAATGGAAGAACTCATAGTTCGTTTGCGAATTGAGGAAGATAACAGAATTTCTGAGAAAAAGATATCTCATAACATGGCTGCCAAAGCAAATGTTGTTGAGTCAGACAAACCTAACAAGAAAAAACGTGTGAATGCGCCTCAGAAGTCGAAGAAGAAATTTCATGGTTCTTGCCATAACTGTGGAAAGAAGGGGCATAAAGAAGCCGAATGTCGTGCTCCCAAAAAGAAGAAATTAGAAGCAAATACGGCTGAAGTTACTGATGGCATTTCTGATATGGATTTATGTGCAGTAATATCAGAATGCAACCTTGTTGGTAATTCAAAGGAATGGTTTGTAGACACAGGTGCCACTCGACACATATGTGCTAATGAGTGGATGTTTACAGCCTATAAAACTGCAACTGATGTTGAACAACTTTTCATGGGCAATTCATCTGCATCAAAGGTCGAAGGCAAGGGAAAAGTTGCGCTGAAACTAACGTCTGGAAAAGAGCTTACCTTGAGTGGTATTCTTCACGTTCCAAAAATCCGCAAGAACTTGATATCAGGGTCCTTGCTTAGCAAGCATGGTTTCAAATTAACCTTTGTAGCCGATAAGTTTGTATTATCAAAGAATGGAGTGTATGTGGGAAGAGGATATGTATGTGATGGTTTATTCAAAGCAAATGTAACCACTATTGTACCAAACACTGATATGAATAAAAGTGAATCTTCTGCTTATATTGTTGACACTTCTAACATATGGCATTCTAGATTAGGACATGTAAATTTTGATACACTGCGAAAGATGATTAATCTAGAATGTATACCAAAATGTAACATAGACTCCAACTATAAATGTCAAATTTGTGCAGAAGCAAAATTGACAAGAACCTCGTTTCGTCATGTTGAACGAGAAACTGACCCTCTAGATCTTATACACACCGATGTATGTGATTTGAAAATGTGTCAAACTAGAGGTGGAAAAAGGTATTTCATTACGTTTATTGATGATTGTACTTGGTACTGCTATGTGTATCTCCTTAGAAGCAAGGATGAAGCATTCGATATGTTTAAACAGTATAAAGCAGAAGTTGAGAATCAACTCAACAGGAAAATTAAAGCTTTAAGAAGTGATAGAGGAGGAGAATATGAATTTCCTTTTGAGGAATTCTGCGCTAAGCACGGTATTATACACCAAACTACAACACCGTATTCACCTCAATCCAACCGTATAGCTGAACGGAAATATAGAACTCTTAAAGAAATGATGAATGCTTTATTAATCAGTTCTGGCTTACCAGATAAATTTTGGGGAGAAGTTGTTCTTTCGGCAAACCATATTTTAAATAAAATACCACGAAAGAAAACATCAAAGTCTCCTCATGAACTTTGGAAAAACAGACCGGCATCCTACAAATACTTAAAAGTGTGGGGGTGTCTTGCCAAAGTAGAGATACCGAAACCAAAAAAGGTCAAAATTGGACCAAAAACAATCGATTGTGTATTCATTGGATATGCACAAAACAGTGCTGCTTATCGAATTCAAGTACACAAATCTAAAATTGACGATATTCATGAAAATACCATCATCGAATCGAGAAATGCAAGATTTTTCGAACATATATTCCCCTTAAAATAGGGTACTGATAATGATACTCAAAAGAGACCAAGAGAAGTTGAATTTACTGATTCTCTTGAGATTACTGAACAAAATATACTTCGGCAAACTAGGGCTGATCAACAAGTGGAGGAACCAAGAAGGAGCAAGAGGTCAAGGACCTCTAGGACCTTTGGACCAGACTTCTACACTTTTATGTTGGAAGATGATCCATTGACATACAAACAAACTATGTCCTCCAGCGACGCCCCTTACTGGAAAGAGGCTATTAACAATGAGATTGAATCCATTATGACTAACCATACGTGGGAGTTAGTTGATTTACCTCAAGGATGCAAGACCTTAGGTAATAAATGGATATTCAAAAAGCAATTGAAACCCGATGGCTCAATAGACAAGTACAAAGCTCCTCTTGTAGACTCAAGAACTACAACTGATCATCCGTCAACTGCAAGATGAAGGGATGGTTCTTAGTGAATCTTTCCAAGTTGCCGCAACCATTGAGAAACTTCCCCCATCGTGGAGGACTTCAAAAATTACCTTAAGCATAAGCGTAAGGAAATGACAATGGAAGAACTCATAGTTCGTTTGCGAATTGAGGAAGATAACAGAATTTCTGAGAAAAAGATATCTCATAACATGGCTGCCAAAGCAAATGTTGTTGAGTCAGACAAACCTAACAAGAAAAAACGTGTGAATGCGCCTCAGAAGTCGAAGAAGAAATTTCATGGTTCTTGCCATAACTGTGGAAAGAAGGGGCATAAAGAAGCCGAATGTCGTGCTCCCAAAAAGAAGAAATTAGAAGCAAATACGGCTGAAGTTACTGATGGCATTTCTGATATGGATTTATGTGCAGTAATATCAGAATGCAACCTTGTTGGTAATTCAAAGAAACGGTTTGTAGACACAGGTGCCACTCGACACATATGTGCTAATAAGTGGATGATTACAACCTATAAAACTGCAACTGATGATGAACAACTTTTCATGGGCAATTCATCTGCATCAAAGGTCAAAGGCAAGGGAAAAGTTGTGCTGAAACTAACGTCTGGAAAAGAGCTTACCTTGAGTGGTATTCTTCACGTTCCAAAAATCCGCAAGAACTTGATATCATGGTGCTTGCTTAGCAAGCATGGTTTCAAATTAACCTTTGTAGCCGATAAGTTTGTATTATCAAAGAATGGAGTGTATGTGGGAAGAGGATATGTATGTGATGGTTTATTCAAAGAAAATGTAACCACTATTGTACCAAACACTGATATGAATAAAAGTGAATCTTCTGCTTATATTGTTGACTCTTCTAACATATGGCATTCTAGATTAGGGCATGTAAGTTTTGATACACTGCGAAAAATGATTAATCTAGAATGTATCAAAATGTAACATAGACTCCAACTATAAATGTCAAATTTGTGCAGAAGCAAAATTGACAAGAACCTCGTTTCGTCATGTTGAACGAGAAACTGAACCTCAAGACCTTATACACACTGATGTATATGATTGGAAAATGTGTCAAACTAGAGGTGGAAAAAGATATTTCATTACGTTTATTGATGATTGCACTAGGTACTGCTATGTGTATCTCCTTAGAAGCAAGGATGAAGCATTCGATATGTTTAAACAGTATAAAGCAGAAGTTGAGAATCAACTCAACAGGAAAATTAAAGCTTTAAGAAGTGATAGAGGAGGAGAATATGAATTTCCTTTTGAGGAATTTTGCGCTGAGCACGGTATTATACACCAATCTACAACACCATATTCACCTCAATCCAACCGTATAACCGAACGGAAAAATAGAACTCTTAAAGAAATGATGAATGCTTTATTAATCAGTTTTGGCTTACCAGATAACTTTTGGGGAGAAGCTGTTCTTTCGGCAAACCATATTTTAAATAAAATACCACGAAAAAAACATCAAAGTCTCCTCATGAACTTTGGAAAAATAGACCGGCATCCTACAAATACTTAAAAGTGTGGGGGTGTCTTGCCAAAGTAGAGATACCGAAACCAAAAAGGTCAAAATTGGACCAAAAACAATCGATTGTGTACTCATTGGATATGCACAAAACAGTGGTGCTTATCGATTTCTAGTACACAAATCTGAAATTGACGATATTCATGAAAAAGTAGGATCGATTTCACCCTAGAGGGGGGTGAATAGGGTGATGGTATAAATTATAAAAATTAATCGCAGAAGCTTATAAATTAATTTCAATTCAGATCACAGAATAGCAGCACAAATATCGCAGAATATAAAATAACAGAATAAAACGGAACAACACAGAATTTAGCCAGCTTCGGCAAAAAACTGCCTACGTGTTGCCCCCAAGGTTTCTACTAGAAATTAGATAGTCCCTCGCTTACACACGTAAACTCGCTATACCCGCTATTGACTAATCTAATTCTACGCTCAAAACCCTGACCACAACTCAACCACCGAGTTGCGAATTCCCAAACTACACACCGTAGTTTGTCCCCTAGTCACACGACTAGAAAATTAAAAACGGTTTAAAAGAAAAATACAATTTAAAAACAATTTAAATAAAATAGCCCTAATTCAAAAATAAAACCCTTATTATAATTTTAAAAACCCCAAATAAAATAGAATTCGAATAAGCCCGGCCCTCTTTAGTAATTCAGCCCGTCTCTTTTTCGTTCGTAATGGCGGCCGCTGTTTCTTTGTTCGTTCTTCTTCCCTTTTTACAAATTAGGGCTTTTTCGAAGCGCCTATTAGATTTGATCGAATCTCTGGTTGATCAAGAGTTGCCTTGCTCGATCGATTCTTGTTGCTCTCACTGGCTACTTCGATGAGTTCGATTCTTGCTTCTGGTAAGAATTTATGCTTCGTTACTTTTCGATTTTTTTGTATTCGAACTCTGATCTTTTATGCCGATGATGATCTGGGTTAAATATGCGTTCGAACTCCTTTATCTTCGTTCGTATAAACTTATTTGAATTTGTCAAATAAGTTGTTCGACCGTTCGATTATATTTTGAAGCTGATGATTTATTTGACTTTGTCAATCTCGTATAATTTATGCTTGCTTGGTTGACATGGTTTTGAATCAATTTCGTGATGACCACGGCTTTAATTTGTGACATTTGACTTTGTCACATTCGTATATTTTTATGACTTGATTCTATGCCTTGCATTTGAGACGTTTGGTTATCACTGGCTTTGACTTGGTTACATGGCTCTGTGAATTGCTTTATTGCTAAGGCTCTGACTTTAAATCGTGAGTTCAATTTCTTTTACCTGATGACTTCGGCCATTTTGAATTTTTTACACTGCTCTTCTGGATATTGTTCAAACTGTACTCATGCTCGATTTTATTCAAAGTGTTTCTTACTTTGCTGCATATCACTGTACATGTTGTTGCTTCTGGTTACTGAGTTGTTTGTTGTGGATATTGTGGGTTGCCATCTTCATGTACTTGATTTGTGACTGTTGATTCATCTCTCTGCATTTGGTCTGATTGCTTGTGGTTCGGTTCTGGCCATTATTTGTTTTAGTGCAGATTCATGTATAAGTCTGGTCATTGATCATCTTGATGTTTTCTTGATTTGGTAAGAACTTGATACTGTCACATGGTTGTGCACTGGCTTGTGTTCATATCATAATTTGACATATAATTTTCTTCTTGCATTGCTTCTGTTCAGTGCACATCGTCAACAGTTCATTTGAGTTAGTGGAGTTGTTTCATTTGAGTTGTAGATTGATGGTATTGTAGTTGTTTGTGTCAGTTGCATCGAGTTGTAGTTGTACTGTCTTGAGCTCGTATCACAGCAAACTGCATTTTATATTTCTTGATCATGTTGGCCATTTGGTCGAGCTGTAGTCCAGTTCCCCCATGTCTTGTGTCTGGCCATTCTTTGTTGCCTTGAGTCTGTTGTAATGTGTGCACTTGCCTGCTGCCATACTTGTTTACTGGTGTACATTATTTGTTGTGCATACTTCATGCTTGCACTGTAGTCTCTTGTCATGTTTGCTGTCCATTTTGCATTGGTGCATTGCTGTCATATTGGTTCGAATTGCACTTGCAGTTGTTAACTTGATTCAGTTGTGTTGGAACTGGAATAGTGCAGTTTTCATTCTAGTTTGTAACTGCAGCCATGTTTCATTTTGAGTTGTAGTGTTGTGTTTGTTCTCCTGCATGTAGTCAGTTGTAACTATGTTGGACTTTACCCTGGTTAGCACTTGCACATTTGAAGTTGTAGCATGTCACTGTGATGTTTTCATTTGCTTGAGTTTCAACTGTGCTCGACCATACTTGCCCAGTTTACACAGATGCTCCACCTGTTCATTTTGTTCAAGTGTACTTGTCTTCATTCTGTGTTGAATCCAGTTTCACAGCTCGGGTTTGACCTTGTGCTCGTGTCATGATTTTCAATGTTATTGCACGTGTGTTGAACCCGGTTTTTCATTTGGGTTTGACCTGTGCTCACCTGTCCCTGTAAATCAATCAAGTGTATATATCGGCGTGCACGGCCTTGTGGCATATACAGTAATACACTGTGTATGTCACAAGTTGTTCGTGTATGATGAATTCAAATATAAATGATGACGAACAACCCAAATAACTGAGGCAAAAATTATTTTCAAAAACCATATTTTATTTTATATTGCAAAAATATTTCTTTTTCAATTTTACTGCGTTAGTGAATATTTTTGCAGATTTCTCAGATGCTGGATTCAAACTGGAATGCGGTTGAAGATAAAAATACGAGTTGAGTGAATGAGTGATATGTAGTGAGGTGAACTGTAAATATGAAATGTGATGTAATTGAATTTGTATCAAAGTTGTATAGTGAATAGTGAGAGCTTGAAATTGTACTATTCAAAGATGTAATAAATATTTGTTTGAATAAAATATTCGTTTGAATTCAAATTCCGTGTTATTTATTTTATTCAGCAAATATTTATTTAATCTGTGAAAAATAAAATAGTATATTATCAAATACATTTAAACGAATGTATATATGTTTATTATCATCAAACAAAAATCATATAAGCGCATATTGAACAGAAAATACCATCATCGAATCAAGAAATGCAAGATTTTTCGAACATATATTCCCCTTAAAACAGGGTACTGATAATGATACTCAAAAGAGACCAAGAGAAGTTGAATTTAATGATTCTCTTGAGATTACTGAACAAAATAAACTTCGGCAAACTAGTGCTGATCAACAAGTGGAGGAACCAAGAAGGAGCAAGAGGTCAAGGACCTCTAGGACCTTTGGACCAAACTTCTACACTTTTATGTTGGAAGATGATCCATTGGCATACAAACAAGCTATGTCCTCCAGCGATGCCCCTTACTGGAAAGAGGCTATTAACAATGAGATTGAACCCATTATGACTAACCATACCTGGGAGTTAGTTGATTTACCTCAAGGATGCAAGACCTTAGGTAATAAATGGATATTCAAAAGGCAATTGAAACCCGATGGCTCAATAGACAAGTACAAAGCTCGTCTTGTAGTCCAAGGATTCAGACAAAAGGAAGACCAGGACTATTTTGATACATAGTCACCAGTGACGAGGATAACATCAATTAGGATACTTATAGCAATTGCATCCATACTTGATTTAGAAATACATCAAGTGGAAGTAAAAACTACATTTTTGAATGGTGAACTAGAGGAAGAAATATATATGAAGCAACATGAAGAGTTTCTTAGCTCCGGAAATGATAATAAAGTATGCAAATTAGTAAAGTCGCTTTATGGCCTTAAACAAGCTCCAAAACAATGGTACGAGAAATTTGATGAAACTATGTTGTCAAATGGATTCACAATAAATGATACAGATAAATGTGTCTATGTAAAACACACACATGTTGGATATGTCATTGTTTGTCTTTATGTTGATGACTTACTAATCCTAGGCAATAACAAGACCACAATAACATCTATAAAGAATACGTTGTCCTCAAGATTCGATATGAAAAACCTAGGACTGGCTGAAGTGATATTGGGTGTCAAAATTTTGAGAACACCACAAGGATATGCTATATCCCAATCACATTACATCGGTAAGATACTTGAAAAATTCAAGCAATATAATATAACTATTGCAAAATCACTAGTAGATATGAACCAAAATTGGGTAAAGAACACCGGCGATGGTATCTACCAACTCGAATACTCTCGTATACTAGGAAGTATCATGTATGTTATGAATTACACTAGGCCAGGTATCGCATACGCTGTAAGTAAGCTGAGTAGATTTACCAGCAATCCTGGTAAACATCATTGGAAAGCATTAATCAGAGTTCTAGGATACTTAAAGTATACGCAGAACTATGGTCTATACTATACAAACTATCCTTCAACATTGGAAGGATATAGTGATGCCAATTGGATAACTGGATCACAAGATACAAGTCTACAAGTGGATATGTGTTCACATTAGGAAATGGAGCAATATCATGGAAATCATCCAAACAGACTTGTATAGCAAGATCTACGATGGAATCGGAATTTATTGCACTAGATAAAGACCGCAGAAGAAGCAGACTGGCTTCGAAGCTTCTTAGAAGATATTCCAAATTGGAGCAAACCCGTGCCTCCAATATGTATACATTGTGATAGCCAATCAACAATTGGAAGAGCTAATAGTACACTATACAATGGTAAATCTAGGCACATTCGTCGTAGACATAAGACAATAAGACAACTTCCCTCTAATGGAGTTATCACTATAGACTACATAAGGTCTAAGGATAACATAGCGGATCCACTAACAAAAGGCTTGCCAAGAGAGAAAGTTCAAACCTTATCGATGCGAATGGGGTTAATGCCGATAGACTAAAAGTTTTTCTAAAATGGAAACCCCACCTAGTTGACTGGAGATCCCAAGATCTAGGTTCAAAGGGACAACTAAGTTTAAGAGAAACTTGATAGCATTGTTACACAAAAACCATTCCTATAATAAGTCAGTGCATTATTTGCCGGAAAATAGGATAAGTATTAGTACTTTTAATGATGTCTGTACTTGAGGAATTACGAATAATCCTTACAGAATCACCTACGTAAGTGCGAAGGCGCCGCTTCAAAGAGAATTATAGGCCTAATTCTCTAAGCACTTATGACACCAGGCAGGTGTTCAAGGCAAAAATGAACAAAAACTGAGAACGAAGGATTATAAGAAACATTTATCGCGTGCTATCTATTTTAGAATTACACAAACGGCTTACAGTTCAAGGACTTTCTAAGTCTATTGATTTTCCCGTGATTCAAATAGGTAAAACACTAGGAAAATTCAAGGCCCTTGCGCTACTTTAAACCGATACGATAAATGTCTCGTAAAACTATGTACAACTACTCATTCGTGTGGGGGATTGTTGGACAAAAATGAATGAGTGCATTTGTTAGTGAAGAGGAAATAAGTGTTTGGTATTGTGTATATTGGAACAAAGTCCCACATTGTGGAATATTTATTCCAATACCACTGTATAAACTATCTCTTAACATGTTATTACAAAAGGAAAAAAAGAAGACATGAAGACTTGAGATGTGAGGAAGGCATTGGGCATGTGGGCTTTGGGCCTTCATATTATATTAAAATGTCAAAGATTGGGCCTTGGGCCTTGGGGCTCTTGGGGTCTGGTGATTAGATGGGCCTACGTTTGCCACTTGGGCTTGCTGCGCTGAAATGGTAAATTTTGAACTTCGAAATTGGACCGCTGCGGCTGTGCGCGCGCGTCTGTCCATTAAAGGGTCGCAACCTTTCGAACAGTCACGACCGCTCCGAATAGGCACCTCCTCCAGCCTATATATAGGGGCCCGCAACACGGATATTAATACACAGAAAATTGCTTCTTCTTTCCTCTGTTCACAGATATATATAATTCCTTCAGTTCGTCGTCGCTCCGTCTGCCCGCACAGCAATTGGAGCCGGTCCGTTTCATCCTAGGAGACAAATTGCTCATATCCTTTGGTGCGTATAAGGGGCAATATTGTTTCAAGGAAACAGATATTATCTGGACTCGGACATTTAGGTATTTCATACAAATATCATTTGTAACGGTTCAGTACCGTCACAATATTTTATACTCATTGTCACGCTTTCTTCTGTTGCTATTGTTTACAATTAGTAACGCTTTTCTGCTGTTATAAAACTTATAAAGGGATATGTAACGTTATTGAAATTACTATCGGATTCGTTACACTTTTGTGTACTTACAAATTAACAATCTGTAAACAATATTATTGTTGTTAGGCGACGATGTCACAAAACAGCAACAATAACGCCGCACCAACTTAGACGGTGACGGACGTTCAGCCGGCGCCTCTGGTTCCGACAATGGCACTGTCTCATGGAGAAAGGCCAGAAAAGTTCAACGGGACGGACTTCAAGCGTTGGCAACAGAAGATGTTGTTTTATCTAACAACATTAGGCCTCGCCAAATTTCTAACCGAGGATGCTCCTAAAGTTTGCGAACTCGAACCCGATGCAATCAAAGTGGAGGCTGCAAATATCTGGAAAAATTCAGACTTTATGTGTAAAAACTACATTCTTAATGGTCTGGATAATAGCCTCTACAATGTCTATTGTACTGTTGCAACATCCAAGGAACTCTGGACGGCCTTGGTTAGAAAGTACAAGACCGAAGATGCGGGGATGAAGAAATTCATCGCTGGCAAATTTCTCGACTTCAAAATGGTTGATTCAAAGACTGTGATCAACCAGACTCAAGAACTACAACTGATCATCCGTCAACTGCAAGATGAAGGGATGATGCTTAGTGAATCTTTCCAAGTTGCCGCAACCATTGAGAAACTTCCCCCATCGTGGAGGACTTCAAAAATTACCTTAAGCATAAGCGTAAGGAAATGACAATGGAAGAACTCATAGTTCGTTTGCGAATTGAGGAAGATAACAGAATTTCTGAGAAAAAGATATCTCATAACATGGCTGCCAAAGCAAATGTTGTTGAGTCAGACAAACCTAACAAGAAAAAACGTGTGAATGCGCCTCAGAAGTCGAAGAAGAAATTTCATGGTTCTTGCCATAACTGTGGAAAGAAGGGGCATAAAGAAGCCGAATGTCGTGCTCCCAAAAAGAAGAAATTAGAAGCAAATACGGCTGAAGTTACTGATGGCATTTCTGATATGGATTTATGTGCAGTAATATCAGAATGCAACCTTGTTGGTAATTCAAAGGAATGGTTTGTAGACACAGGTGCCACTCGACACATATGTGCTAATGAGTGGATGTTTACAGCCTATAAAACTGCAACTGATGTTGAACAACTTTTCATGGGCAATTCATCTGCATCAAAGGTCGAAGGCAAGGGAAAAGTTGCGCTGAAACTAACGTCTGGAAAAGAGCTTACCTTGAGTGGTATTCTTCACGTTCCAAAAATCCGCAAGAACTTGATATCAGGGTCCTTGCTTAGCAAGCATGGTTTCAAATTAACCTTTGTAGCCGATAAGTTTGTATTATCAAAGAATGGAGTGTATGTGGGAAGAGGATATGTATGTGATGGTTTATTCAAAGCAAATGTAACCACTATTGTACCAAACACTGATATGAATAAAAGTGAATCTTCTGCTTATATTGTTGACACTTCTAACATATGGCATTCTAGATTAGGACATGTAAATTTTGATACACTGCGAAAGATGATTAATCTAGAATGTATACCAAAATGTAACATAGACTCCAACTATAAATGTCAAATTTGTGCAGAAGCAAAATTGACAAGAACCTCGTTTCGTCATGTTGAACGAGAAACTGACCCTCTAGATCTTATACACACCGATGTATGTGATTTGAAAATGTGTCAAACTAGAGGTGGAAAAAGGTATTTCATTACGTTTATTGATGATTGTACTTGGTACTGCTATGTGTATCTCCTTAGAAGCAAGGATGAAGCATTCGATATGTTTAAACAGTATAAAGCAGAAGTTGAGAATCAACTCAACAGGAAAATTAAAGCTTTAAGAAGTGATAGAGGAGGAGAATATGAATTTCCTTTTGAGGAATTCTGCGCTAAGCACGGTATTATACACCAAACTACAACACCGTATTCACCTCAATCCAACCGTATAGCTGAACGGAAATATAGAACTCTTAAAGAAATGATGAATGCTTTATTAATCAGTTCTGGCTTACCAGATAAATTTTGGGGAGAAGTTGTTCTTTCGGCAAACCATATTTTAAATAAAATACCACGAAAGAAAACATCAAAGTCTCCTCATGAACTTTGGAAAAACAGACCGGCATCCTACAAATACTTAAAAGTGTGGGGGTGTCTTGCCAAAGTAGAGATACCGAAACCAAAAAAGGTCAAAATTGGACCAAAAACAATCGATTGTGTATTCATTGGATATGCACAAAACAGTGCTGCTTATCGAATTCAAGTACACAAATCTAAAATTGACGATATTCATGAAAATACCATCATCGAATCGAGAAATGCAAGATTTTTCGAACATATATTCCCCTTAAAATAGGGTACTGATAATGATACTCAAAAGAGACCAAGAGAAGTTGAATTTACTGATTCTCTTGAGATTACTGAACAAAATATACTTCGGCAAACTAGGGCTGATCAACAAGTGGAGGAACCAAGAAGGAGCAAGAGGTCAAGGACCTCTAGGACCTTTGGACCAGACTTCTACACTTTTATGTTGGAAGATGATCCATTGACATACAAACAAACTATGTCCTCCAGCGACGCCCCTTACTGGAAAGAGGCTATTAACAATGAGATTGAATCCATTATGACTAACCATACGTGGGAGTTAGTTGATTTACCTCAAGGATGCAAGACCTTAGGTAATAAATGGATATTCAAAAAGCAATTGAAACCCGATGGCTCAATAGACAAGTACAAAGCTCCTCTTGTAGTCCAAGAATTCAGACAAAAGGAAGACCTGGACTATTTTGATACATATTCACCAGTGACGAGAACATCAATTAGGATACTTATAGCAATCGCATCCATACTTGATTTAGAAATACATCAAATGGACGTAAAAACTGCATTTTTGAATGGTGAACTAGAGGAAGAAATATATATGAAGCAAACTGAAGGGTTTCTTAGCTCCGAAAATGAGAATAAAGTATGCAAATTAGTAAAGTCGCTTTATGGCCTTAAACAAGCTCCAAAACAATGGCACGAGAAATTTGATGAAACTATGTTATCAAATGGATTCACAATAAATGAATCAGATAAATGTGTCTATGTAAAACACATACATGTTGGATATGTCATTGTTTGTCTTTATGTTGATGACTTACTAATCCTAGGCAATAACAAGACCACAATAACATCTATAAAGAATATGTTGTCCTCTAGATTCGATATGAAAGACCTAGGACTGGCTGAAGTGATATTGGGTGTCAAAATTTTGAGAACACCACAAGGATATGCTATATCCCAATCACATTACATCGGTAAGATACTTGAAAAATTCAAGCAATATAATATAACTATTGCAAAATCACCAGTAGATATGAACCAAAATTGGGTAAAGAACATTGGTGATGGTATCTACCAACTCGAATACTCTCGTATACTAGGAAGTATCATGTATGTTATGAATTGCACTAGGCCAGATACCGCATACGCTGTAAGTAAGCCGAGTAGATTTACCAGCAATCTTGGTAAACATCATTGGAAAGCATTAATCAGAGTTCTAGGATACTTAAAGTATACGCAGAACTATGGTCTACAATATACAAACCATCCTTCAACATTGGAAGGATATAGTGATGCCAATTGGATTACTGGATCACAAGATACAAAGTCTACAAGTGGATATGTGTTCACATTAGGAAATGGGGCAATATCATGGAAATCATCCAAATAGACTTGTATAGCTAGATCTACGATGGAATCGGAATTTATTGCACTAGATAAGACCGCAGAAGAAGCAGACTGGCTTCGAAGCTTCTTGGAAGATATTCCAAATTGGAGCAAACCCGTGCCTCCAATATGTATACATTGTGTTAGTCAATCAGCAATTGGAAGAGCTAATAGTACACTATACAAGGTTAAATCTAGGCACATTCTTCGTAGACATAAGATAATAAGACAACTTCTCTCTAATGGAGTTATCACTATAGACTACATAAGGTCTAAGGATAACATAGCGGATCTACTAACAAAAGGCTTGCCAAGAGAGAAAGTTCAAATCTTATCGATGCGAATGGGGTTAAGGCTGATAGACTAAAAGTTTTTCTAAAATGGAAACCCCACCTAGTTGACCGGAGATCCCAAGATCTAGGTTCAAAGGGATAACTAAGTTGAAGAGAAACTTGATAGCATTGTTACACACAAACCATTCCTATGATAAGTCAGTGCATTATTTGCTGGAAAATAGGATAAGTATTAGTACTTTTAATGATGTCTGTACTTGAGGAATTACGAATAATCCTTACAGAATCACCTACGTAAGTGCGAAGGCGCCGCTTCAAAGAGAATTATAAGCCTAATTCTCTAAGCACTTATGAGACCAGGATGGTGTTTAAGGAAAAAATGAACACAAACTGAGAATGAAGGATTATAAGAAACATTTATCGCGTGCTATCTATTTTAGAATTACACAAACGGCTTACAGTTCAATGACCTTCTAAGTCGACCGATTTTCCCGTGATTCAAATGGGTAAAACACTAGGAAATTCAAGGCCCTTGTGCTACTTTAAACCGATACGATAAATGTCTCGTAAAACTATGAACAACTACTCATTCATGTGGGGGATTGTTGGACAAAAATGAATGAGTGCATTTGTTAGTGAAGAGGAAATAAGAGTTTGGTATTGTGTATATTGGAACAAAGTCCCACAATGTGAAATATTTATTCCAATACCACTATATAAACTATCTCTTAACATGTTATTACAAAAGAAAAAGAAGAAGACATGAAGACTTGAGATGTGAGAAAGGCATTGGACATGTGGGATTTGGGCCTTCATATTATATTAAAATGTCAAAGATTGGGCCTTGGGCCTTGGGGCTCTTGGGGTCTCGTGAGTAGATGGGCCTACGTCTGCCACTTGGGCTTGC
This sequence comes from Allium cepa, assembly GCA_030765085.1. NCBI lineage: Eukaryota > Viridiplantae > Streptophyta > Magnoliopsida > Asparagales > Amaryllidaceae > Allium > Allium cepa. The sequence goes on along the minus strand of CM060937.1, from coordinate 250,593,868 downwards.
TGCGCTGAAACGGTCAATTTTGAACTTCGAAATTGGACCGTTGCGGCTGTGCGCGCGCGTCTGTCCGTTAAAGGGTCACAACCTTTCGAACAGTCACGACCGCTCCGAATAGGCACCTCCTCCAGCCTATATATAAGGGCCCGCAACACAGATATTAATACACAGAAAATTGCTTCTTCTTCCCTCTGTTCACAGATATATATAATTCCTTCAGTTTGTTGTCGCTTCGTCTACCCGCACAACAATCGGAGCTGGTCCGTTTCATCCTGGGAGACAAATTTCTCATATCCTTTGGTGCGTATAAGGGGGCAATATTGTTTCAAGGAAACAGATATTATCTGGACTCGGACATTTAGGTATTTCATACAAATATCGTTTGTAACGGTTCTGTACCGTCACAATATTTTATACTCATTGTCACGCTTTCTTCTGTTGCTATTGTTTACAATTAGTAACGCTTTTCTGCTATTACAAAACTTATAAAGGGATAAGTAACGTTATTGAAGTTACTATCGGATTCGTTACACTTTTGTGTACTTATGAATTAACACGTATCTGGTCCTTATTGCATTTCGCAGACTTTTTAAATTTGCTCTTATGTAATATATCCTTAATGTGTCATGAAGTTATGCATTTGACTGCATTGGAAAACCTGCATGATCCGAAATTCAGAATTAGAGATTTATGTTGAGATATGAAAATAATACGCTAATTTTATTGCTTGCACTTAGGTTGAGATATGAGAATAATCACTAATTTTATTGTCACCATTTTCATGAATATAAACAGGAGGATTTCCATAGTTTTGCTTCATATATTCCAATGCTCCTTGCATTCTAGTTGCTGAGCTTATCTAAAAATTAATTCAGCTGTTACAATTAGGTCATATTATACATTTTATCCACAAATACATGTTTGAAATCATACTAAATTTTTGTTAGAGATTCCTTTTCTCTACTGCGTGAGAGAGCCTGAAAACAAATCCATGAACACACCAGCATCGGCCGTGATGTCTCTTTGATCAGCAGGTGCAGTATAAGGTTTGTTTTTCACATATAAAGTCGTGTAGTAATTGACCCCAAAAAAATAGACTTCTTGAGTTGGTTCGACTGCATTTCAGTAAATTCTGGTATTTTATTTCCGACAGCCAGCCTCATACTCTTGGGGTAATCTCCACACATTAATGGTTCTATAAACCTGCACATTTATCCCGTTGCCACATGAAATTGCAGTGGAAGTTTGCAATCTGACCAAAGTACTGACACGTATAAGAGTGAAATGAAACGTAACTATACCACACACCAGCCACTGTAAAAGTCAAAGGCTCTACTTTTTGCAACTAAATCTTCTTCTGAATTGGTTAGCGGGAGAAAATTAAAAACTTAGACATTCAAACCTATGATGCCTTTTTGATTGGGCTGCATTATTCATATAATGAATTAAGATGAAAAATAAACACACATTCGTTGCTAGTTTTGTTGAAATGGACCAAAAAGAAGAGAAAATCTGGTTGCTGAAATTTGTTTTGACCATAATCAGTAGTATCCCTTAGCCATTCTGATAATGATTAATAGCTACATTTGTTATATACCTGATAATATTACTTGTACAACAAGGCGGCTGAACTATGTGCAAGCAAGAGATGATGAGCTACGATATATGGTTCTAGCACCGAGTTTCCTTTCTGGCAATTACCAAATGGCTTGGAGCATCGGTTGGGTGCTAAAATACCATCATCATAACCATCAAGTGACAATGCATTCACCTCATTAATGGTTATCCAGTGAGTTACCCTATCTCCAAACTCTTTAAAGCAAACATTTGCATACGCTATGAAGTCCTCCCAATACACATTAAGCAGTGCAACCATAAAGATTATCGCAACCATAAATAATATCAAAGTAATAATTTCAATCTTCACCGACTCCTCATCAACCACAACCGAAACGCAACCACCAATCAACTGCCTGAATCCCCAATTACCACCAATGTTTTTCATCCTTTCTCGGCCTTCTAGTACCGTTCTTTTAATATACTGTAGCAAAATGCAAACATCCTGATCAAAATTCCAATTCTCAAACAATTTCGTGGTCCAATCAAATTTCTCCTTATTTGCGCTTTAATAGAAATGAAGGTCGATGATGGAGATGTCCTTGCCCAAGCTACGTTAGACGTTTCTGCTGCGGAAAGCATCTGTTAAAGTTAAAAGGATTGAATATGAATGAAATATCCTTTAGTCTCACATTGCCAAAAATCCAAATAGAAATGAAGTATATCAATAGCTTTCTCATTAGAAGGTTGAGGCCTAGAGGCACCCAAATGTATACTTCGTTGTGAGGAGGGAGACCATGCTTCGCCATCACGTGTGCGCCGCGATCCGTCCGACCGAACAAAACTGGGCCGGGCTCGGGTACGGGTCTAAAATGACCATTCTTTTTGCTAGGCCATTGTTTAACGGTTTTGGGCTTCGGTTGAAACTGGGCTGGGCCAGGAATTTGAAAAGAAGCGGGCGGGTGAAGACGGACGCGCGCGCAAAAACGAACAGGTGTGACCTGTTTATGAAGCAGCATTTTTTTCTGAAAGGATGCGACCAGCGGGCGCAGTTTAATTTTTGGCGAATGGATGCGGCCTGTTCAAAATGAAGGTGCGCAACCGATAAACAGTAGCAGCGGCCTTTTACATGGAAACGGGAGCGACCGTTTGGACAAACAGATGCAGACGCGACCGTTCGAAGGGATACGAACCAACTATAAATAAAGAGGAAGACTGATCATTTTCCTCACTGAATTTCCAATTCGAAGATCTCTTCTCTTCTAATAACTGTTGTTCTTATATTCAAATCACAGAGTGATATACTCATTACAATTTAGAGCAGAATTCGTCTGTTGTATCTTGGGAGAATTTTGAAATAAAATTCTTAAGGAAATTGTTACGACGAGCATCAGACATAATCCGGTTAGAATTCTAGTTTGTTTGTATATTTATATACATTATTCTATATTTTATCCGTTATTATGGTTATACTATTTATTCAAAATAGTATAATACTGTTGTTGTAACTTATTTACAACATTCATATTGTTATAATAATTAATACAGAATTCCAGTGTAGTTGGAAATCTGAGTTATAAACTTGTGCGACGAGTTTATAATTAATTATTCTCTGTTTTGTTATACTAGACGTATAACATCATAAGAATTTTACTGTTTTCTTACTAAAACAGAGATGGCAATAGTAAAATTTTCAAAGAATACTACTCACAACAGACCTGAACCGTTCAAGGGAGATAGTGATGATTTCTTGATATGACAGAATCAGATGTTGTTTTATCTCACCACACCCGGTCTGCAAAAGTACCTCGAGAAGGAGGAACCGATTCCTGCACCAGGCAAGGAAGCAGAGGTGAATACATGGAAGCATTCCAATTTTTGTGCAGAAACTATATTCTGAATTGTCTCGACAAGGTGCTATACAAAGTATATCATCCTTTAAAGACATCAAAAGCACTCTGGAATGCACTTACCACAAAGTACAAGACGCAGAATATCAGTCTTAAGAAATTCAATGTAGACAAATTCATGGACTACAAGATGGTTGATTCCAAACCAGTAACCGCTCAACTGCATGAACTGCAAATCATCATTCATGAACTCGAAGCGGAAGGTCATAAGGTTGGAGAATCATTTTTGGTTGAAGCCATCATGGGGAAACTACCACCGTCGTGGAGAGATTACCGCAACTATCTAAAGCATAAGAAGAAGGAAATCTCTTTACAGGATCTCATAGTCCGATTAAAAATTGAGGCAGACAACCGTGCATTTACAAAACCAAGCGAGGAGGCATTTGTGGCTGAAAGGTCAAAGACCAAAAACAAAATGAAGAATTTACAGAAGAAAAGGAAAGCTCAAGACAACAAACCAAAAGACAACAAACGAACCAAGAAGTTTAATGGCGAATGTTGGGTTTGTGGAAAAGTTGGACATGCCGCTAAAGGTTGCAGACACAAGAAGGAACGCAATAAAGAGACAAATATAGTGGATAACATGGAAGTAGACGAGTCCAACTTCTCGGCGGTGGTATCTGAATGCAATCTGGTTCAGAATCCTAACCAATGGTGGGTAGGTACAGGCGCTACTCGTCATGTTTGTTCTGACAAATCCATGTTTTCTACATATCAAAAATTCGATCACGAAGAAAAACACTACATGGGTAATTCTGCAGTTTCCATGATCGAAGGCAGTGGCACTGTAATCCTCAAGTTTACTTCTGAAAAAACTATTAAGTTGAATGACGTGCTCCATGTTCCAGACATACGCAAGAATCTCATCTCTGTTGCAGTCTTATCAAAGAAGGGATTCAAAATGGTGTTCGAGTCAGACAAGATGGTTCTGTCCAAAGCTGGAATGTATATAGGAAGGAGATATTTATGCGATGGCCTATTTAAGGCAAATGTGGCCGTTGTCGGCAACAAAAACATGTATTCTGATTGTGCTATTAATAAAATTGAAGTTTCTTATTTGCTTGAGCATGAAATTTTACTATGGCATGATAGATTGGGACACATAAATTTCCGCAAAATGAAAACATTATCAAACTTGGGATTAATTCCAAAATTCCAAGTAGATAAGAACTACAAATGTGAGACATGTGTAGATGCAAAAATGGTCAAACAACCATTTAAATCTGTTGACAGAAGCACCGAACCATTAGGTTTGGTACATACAGATTTATGTGATTATAAATCACTACCTACAAGAGGTGGGAAAAAGTATTTCATTACTTTTATTGACGACTATACGCGATATTGCTATGTATATCTTTTAAATATTAAAGATGAAGCAATAACAGCGTTTATAAAATACAAGGCTGAGGTGGAAAATCAGTTAAATAAAAAGATCAAGATACTAAGATCTGATCAAGGTGGAGAATATGAATCACCATTTGAACAATTCTGTGAAGAAAATGGAATAATTCATCAAACAACAGCTCCATATTCACCACCACAAAATGGTGTAGCCGAGAGGAAGAATAGAACGTTAAAAGATATGATTAATGCAATGCTTTTAACTTCTGGTCTACCGGCGAACATGTAGGAGGAAGCCCTAAATATGTTTAATCATATATTAAATAAGGTTCCTCACAATAAAACAGGAAGAATTTCATATAAGATATGGAAAGGACACGAACCAAGCTTTAAATACCTCAAAGTGTGGGGGTGCTTGGCAAAAGTTCCAGTTCCGCCTCCCAAGAGAGTCAAACTTGGACCAAAAACAGTAGATTGTTATTATCTTGGTCCAGCCCAAAATAGTAGTGCCTACAGATTTTTGGTATTCAAGTCTGATATAATGGATATTCACGTAAATACAATCATGGAATCAAGAGATGCCTCATTCTTTGAAGATGAGTTTCCACACAAAAGGAATGAAGGAAATAATGTCCCAAAAAGGACAAGGGAAGAATCAAACGATTCACATGAAGATGAAACTCATCATGAAATTGAGGATGCTGAACCAAGTAGAAGCGTAAGGGCTAGAACTTCCAAAACATTTGGTTTGGATTTTTTTACATATGCATTAGAGCATGAACCTCAAACGTACAAGGAAGCAATGTCATCTTCTGAATCCTCATGTTGGAAAGAAGCAATTCAAAGTGAGATTGATTCAATTCTAAGTAATAAAACTTGAGAAATTATTGATATTCCACCAGGAATAAAATCAATTGGCTGCAAATGGATTTTCAAGAAGAAAATGAAAGCAGATGGCTCTATCGACAAGTATAAAGCCAGATTAGCAGCCAAAGGGTATCGTCAAAAAGAAGGAGTAGACTTTTTTGATACATATTCTCCGATAACACGAATAACCTCTATAAGAATGTTAATAGCAATTGCATCCATCTATAATCCAGAGATTCATCAAATGAATGTAAAAACAGCATTCTTAAATGGAAATCTCGATGAGGAAATTTACATGGAGCAACCTGAGGGATTTATTTCCAAAGGAAATGAAAACAAAGTCTGTAGATTAGTCAAATCATTATACGGACTAAAACAAGCTCCAAAGCAATGACACGCAAAATTTGATGGTGTCATGATGAGAAATTGTTTTCGTATAAATGAATGTGACAAATGTGTTTATTATAACAACTTGGACAATCATATGTGATGATCTGTCTATATGTGGACGATATGCTAATATTCGGTGCAAATACTCAGGTAATTGAGACCATAAAGAAAATGTTGATCAACAATTTCGACACGAAAGACTTGGGTGTTGCAGATGTTATATTGGGAATAAAAATAATAAGAACACCTAATGGAATTGAGTTATCTCAATCACATTATGTAGAAAAAGTGATTGAAAGATTTCAAAATTTTGGAATTAAAGGAGTAAATACACCTTTTAATCCATCAGAAGTACTGCATAAAAACAGTAATGATAGTGTAATGCAACTTGAACATTCTCGTGTAATAGGATGTCTCATGTATCTCATGAATTGCACAAGACCAGATATAGCTTATGCAGTAAGTCGATTGAGCAGGTATATGAGCAATCCAGAGAAGGAACACTGGAAAGCACTAATGAGAGTGCTTGGATGTTTAAAAAATACCACTACCTATTCCTTACATTATGGAAAATATCCTACCGTCTTAGAAGGATATAGTGATGCAAACCGGATTGCAGATTCAGAGGAATCAAAATCAACAAGTGGTTATGTCTTTACCCTAGCAGGGGCAGCAGTGTCATGGAAATTTACTAAACAAACATGCATAGCTCGATCCACTATGGAATCAGAGTTCATTGCATCAGATAAAGCAGGCGAAGAAGCAGAATGGCTTCGTCACTTTTTAGAAGATGTTCCGTTCTGGCCTAAACCTGTACCGGCCATATGCATACACTGTGATAACCAAGAAACTCTAAACAGAGCGCAAAACTTTATGTATAATGGAAAGTCACGACACATTCGTCGATGCCATAACATAGTTAGGCAGTTACTCTCAAATGGAACTATTTCCATAGATTATGTAAGAACAAATGCTAACCTAGCGGATCCGTTAACTAAAGGTTTATCAAGAGAAAAGATTAACTGCGCATCGAGGGGAATGTGTTTAAAAGCTTAAACTAATAAGAGTTATCTTATACGGAAACCTATCCTAGCGACTTGAGATCCCACGGACTAGGATCAATAGACAAACCAGTTCTGAATAACTCAAGACGTAATGCATTTGTTTGGACATAGTCCTATTCCATTCCTATGGTGCAAAATATAAATGCATGCCTATAGAAGTATTAATAGGTTAAAACTATGTTTTTTAGTGATGACCATATCTTGGAAATAACAAGTGGGGTATTTGTGCGATACTCTTAATGGTTGCGATTACCTATGTAAGTGTGATCTGGGTCGGCTCTATGAGAATTTTTCAAGGCTTTAAATTCTTTATAACACTCGCCGAACCAAGTAGTGTTTAGGACCAAAATGAACACAGCCAAAAAATTGGATGAGAAGGGAAACAATGCTTCGTAAAGCTTATTGTCTGGATATACAATAAAGGCTGACGGTTCAAGGTGAAATATTTCACCGATTAGCCAAGTAAATCTGATAAGTTTTAACTAGGGAAAGTTCAAAATGAAATATCTACTTATCCACGATAAAGCATTAATTCTATATATACTCTGTGATATTCCACTTTGTGTGGGGGAAAGAATATTATCATTCATGTGAGGGATTGTTAAAGTTAAAAGGATTGAATATGAATGAAATATCCTTTAGTCCCACAATGCCAAAAATCCAAATAGAAATGAAGTATATCAATAGCCTTCTCATGAGGAGGTTGGGGCCTTGGGGCACCCAAATGTATACTTCGTTGTGAGGAGGGAGGCCATGCTTCACCATCACATGCGCGCGCCGCCGCCGCCGTCCGTCCAACCGAACAGGGTCGGGCTCGGGTACGGGTCTAAAATGACCATTCTTTTTGCTAGGCCATTGTTTAACGGTTTTGGGCTTCGGCTGAAACTGGGCTGGGCCTGGAATTTGAAAAGAAGCGGGCAGGTGAAAAAGGACGCGGGTTTTGGACTGAGGAGGCGCGACTTCTGAAGCGGGCGCAAAAACAAACAGGTGCGACCTGTTTATGAAGCAGCATTTTTTTCTGAAAGGATGCGACCAGCGGGCGCAGTTTAATTTTTGGCGAACGGATGCGGCCTGTTCAAAATGAAGGGGCGCAACCGATAAACAGCAGCAACAAGGCAGAAACGTGCGACCTTTTACATGGAAACGGGCGCGACCGTTTGGACAAACGGGTGTAGACGCGACCGTTCGAAGGGATACAAACCAACTATAAATAGAGAGGAAGACTGATCACTTTCCTCAGTGAATTTCCAATCCGAAGATCTCTTCTCTTCTAATAACTGCTGTTTTTATATTCAAATCATAGATTGATATACTCATTACAATTTCGAGTAGAATTCGCCTTTTGTATCTTGGGAGAATTTTAAAATAAAATTCTTAAGGAAATTGTTACGACGAGCCTCAGACATAATCCGGTTAGAATTCTAGTTTGTTTGTATACTTATATACATTATTCTATATTCTATCCATTATTCTGGTTATATTATTTATTCAAAATAGTATAACGTTGTTGTTGTAACTTATTTACAACATTCATATTGTTATAATAATTAATACAGAATTCCAGTGTAGTTGGAAATCTGAGTTATAAACTTGTGCGATGAGTTTATAATTGATTATTCTCTATTTTGGTATACTAGACGTATAACATCTTAAGAATTTTACCGTTTTCTTACTAAAATAGAGATGGCAATAGTAGAATTTTCAAAGAATACTACTCACAACAGACCTGAACCGTTCAAGGGAGATGGTGATGATTTCTTGACATGGCAGAATCATATGTTGTTTTATCTCACCACACTCGGTCTGCAAAAGTACCTCGAGAAGGAGGAACCGATTCCTGCACCAGGCAAGGAAGCAGAGGTGAATACATGGAAGCATTCCGATTTTTTGTGCAGAAACTATATTCTGAATTGTCTCGACAAGGTGCTATATAAAGTATATCAGCCTTTAAAGACATCAAAAGCACCCTGGAATGCACTTACCACAAAGTACAAGACGCAGAATATCAGTCTTAAGAAATTCATTGTAGATAAATTCATGGACTACAAGATGGTTGACTCCAAACCAGTTACCGCTCAACTGCGTGAACTGCAAATCATCATTCATGAACTCGAAGCGGAAGGTCATAAGGTTGGAGAATCATTTTTGGTTGAAGCCATCACGGGGAAACTACCACCGTCATGGAGAGATTACCACAACTATCTAAAGCATAAGAAGAAGGAAATCTCTTTATAGGATCTAATAGTCCGATTAAAAATTGAGGCAGACAACCATGCAGTTACAAAACCAAGCTAGGAGGCATTTGTGGATGAAGGGTCAAAGACCAAAAAGAAGAATTTCCAGAAGAAAAGGAAAGTTCAAGACAACAAACCAAAAGACAACAAACGAACCAAGAAGTTTAATGGCGAATGTTGGGTTTGTGGAAAAGTTGGACATGCCGCTAAAGATTGCAGACACAAGAAGGAACGCAATAAAGATGCAAATATAGTGGATAACATGGAAGTAGACGAGTCCAACTTCTCGGCCGTGGTATCTGAATGCAATCTGGTTCAGAATCCTAACCAATGGTGGGTAGATACAGGCGCTACTCGTCATGTTTGTTCCGACAAATCCATGTTTTCTACATATCAGAAATTCGATAACGAAAAAAAACTCTACATGGGTAATTCTGCAGTTTCCATGATCGAAGGCAGCGGAACAGTAATCCTCAAGTTTACTTCTGGAAAAACTGTTAAGTTGAATGACGTGCTCCACGTTCCGGACATACGCAAGAATCTCATCTCTGGTGCAGTCCTATCAAAGAAGGGATTCAAGATGGTGTTCGAGTCAGACAAGATGGTTCTGTCCAAAGATGGAATGTATATAGGAAGGGGATATTTATGTGATGGCCTATTTAAGGCAAATGTAGCCGTTGTCGGCAACAAAAATATGTATTCTGATTGTGCTATTAATAAAATTAAAGTTTCTTATTTGCTTGAGCACGAAATTTTACTATGGCATGATAGATTGGGACACATAAATTTCTGCAAAATGAAAACATTATCAAACTTGGGATTAATTCCAAAATTCCAAGTAGATAAGAACTATAAATGTGAGACATGTGTAGAAGCAAAAATGGTCAAACAACCATTTAAATCTGTTGACAGAAGCACCGAACCATTAGGTTTGGTACATACAGATTTATGTGATTTTAAATCACTACCTACAAGAGGTGGGAAAAAGTATTTCATTACTTTTATTGACGATTATACGCGATATTGCTATGTATATCTTTTAAATAGTAAAGATGAAGCAATAACAACGTTTATAAAATGCAAGGCTGAGGTGGAAAATAAGTTAAATAAAAAGATCAAGATACTAAGATCTGATCGAGGTGGAGAATATGAATCACCATTTGAACAATTCTGTGAAGAAAATGGAATAATTCATCAAACAACAGCTCCATATTCACCACAACAAAATGGTGTAGCCGAGAGGAAGAATAGAACGTTAAAAGATATGATTAATGCAATGCTTTTAACTTCTGGTCTTCCGACGAACTTGTGGGGGGAAGCCCTAAATATGTCTAATCATATATTAAATAAGGTTCCTCATAATAAAAAAGGAAAAATTCTATATGAGATATGGAAAGGACACGAACCAAGCTTTAAATACCTCAAAGTGTGGGGGGTGCTTGGCAAAAGTTCCAGTTCCGCCTCCCAAGAGAGTCAAACTTGGACCAAAAACAGTAGATTGTTATTATCTTGGTCCAGCCCAAAATAGTAGTGCCAACAGATTTTTGGTATTCAAGTCTGATATAACGAATATTCATGTAAATATAATCATGGAATCAAGAGATGCCTCATTCTTTGAAGATGTGTTTCCGCACAAAATGAATGAAGGAAATAATGTCCCAAAACGGACAAGGGAAGAATCAAGCAATTTACATGAAGATGTAACTCATCATGAAATTGAGGATGCTGAACCAAGAAGAAACGTAAGGGCTAGAACTTCCAAAACATTTGGTTCGGACTTTTTCACATATGTATTAGAGCACGAACCTCAAACGTACAAGGAAGCAATGTCATCTTCTGAATCCTCATGTTGGAAAGAAGCAATCCAAAGTGAGATTGATTCAATTCTAAGTAATAAAACTTAGGAAATTGTTGATATTCCACCAGGAATAAAACCAATTGGTTGCAAATGCATTTTCTAGAAGAAAATGAAAGCAGATGGCTCTATCGACAAGTATAAAGCCAGATTAGTAGCCAAAGGATATGGTCAAAAAGAAGGAGTAGACTTTTTTGATACATATTCTCCAGTAACACGAATAACCTCTATAAGAATGTTAATACAATTGCATCCATCTATAATCTAGAGATTCATCAAGTGGATGTAAAAAAAAGCATTCTTAAATGGAAATCTCGATGAGGAAATTTACATGAGCAACCTGAGGGATTTATTTCCAATGGAAATGAAAACAAAGTCTGTAGATTAGTCAAATCATTATACGGACCAAAACAAGCTCCAAAGCAATGGCACGTAAAATTTGATAGTGTCATGATGAGAAATGGTTTTCGTATAAATGAATGTGACAAATGTGTTTATTATAAACAACTTGGACAATCATATGTGAAGATCTGTCTATATGTGGACGATATGCTAATATTCGGTCCAAATACTCAGGTAACTGAGACTATAAAGAAAATGTTGATCAACAATTTCGACAAGAAAGACTTGGATGTTGCAGGTGTTATTTTGGGAATAAAAATAATAAGAAAACCTAATGGAATTGAGTTATCTCAATCACATTATGTAGAAAAAGTGATTGAAAGATTTCAAAATTTTGGAATTAAAAGAGCAAATACACCTTTTAATCCATCAGAAGTACTACATAAAAACACTAATGAGAGTGTAATGCAACTAGAATATTCTCGTGTAATAGGATGTCTCATCTATTTCATGAATTGCACAAGACCAATTATAGCTTATGCAGTAAGTCGATTGAGCAGGTATACGAGCAATCCAGGGAAGGAACACTGGAAAGCACTAATGAGAGTGCTTGGATATTTAAAAAATACCACTACATATTCCTTACATTATGGAAAATATCCCTGCCTTCTTAGAAGGATATAGTGATGCAAACTGGATTGCAGATTCAGAGGAATCAAAATCAACAAGTGGTTATGTCTTTACCCTAGCAGGGGCAGCAGTGTCATGGAAATCTACTAAACAAACTTGCATAGCTCGATCCACTATGGAATCAGAGTTCATTGCATTAGATAAAGCAGGCGAAGAAGCAGAATGACTTCGTCACTTTTTAGAAGATGTTCCGTTCTGGCCTAAACCTGTACCGGCCATACGCATACATTGTGATAACCAAGTAGCGTTAAGCAGAGCACAAAACTTTGTGTATAATGGAAAGTCACGACACATTCGTCGACGCCATAACAAAATTAGGCAGTTACTCTCAAATAGAACTATTTCCGTAGATTATGTAAGAAAAAATGCTAACCTAGCGGATCCGTTTACTAAAGGTTTATCAAGAGAAAAGATTAACCGCGCATCGAAGGGAATGGGCTTAAAAGCCTAAACTAATAAGAGTTATCTTATACGGAAACCTATCCTAGCGACTGAAGATCCCACGGACTAGGCTCAATAGACAAACCGGTTCTGAATAACTCAAGACGTAATGCATTTGTTTGGACATAGTCCTATTCCATTCCTATGGTGCAAAATATAAATGCATGCCTACAGAAGTATTAATAGGGGGAAACTATGTTTTCTAATGATGACCATATCTTGGAAGTAACAAGTGGGGTATTTGTAGGATACTCTTAATGGTTGTGATCACCTATGTAAGTGTGAGCTGGGTCGGCTCTATGAGAATTTTTTAAGGCTTTAAATTCTCTATAACACTCGCAGAACCAAGTAGTGTTCAAAAACAAAATGAACACAGCCAAGAAATTGGATGAGAAGGGAATCAATGCTTCGTAAAGCTTATTGTCTACATATACAATAAAGGCTGACGGTTCAAGATGAAATATTTCACCGATTAGCCAAGTAAAATCCGATAAGTTTTTACTAGGGAAAGTTCAAAGTGAAATATCTACTTATCCACGATAAAGCATTAATTTCATATATACTCTATGATATTCCACTTTATGTGGGGGAAAGAATATTATCATTCATGTGGGGGATTGTCAAAGTTAAAAGGATTGAATATGAATGAAATATCCTTTAGTCCCACATTGCCAAAATCCAAATAGAAATGAAGTATATCAATAGCCTTCTCATGAGGAGGTTGGGTCCTAGGGGCACCCAAATGTATACTTCGTTATGAGGAGGGAGGCCATGCTTCACCATCACACGCGCGCGCCGCCGCCACCGTCCGTTCGACCGAACCGGGCCGGGCTCGGGTACGGGTACGGGACTAAAATGATCATTCTTTTTACTACACTATTGTTTAACGGTTTTGGGCTTCAGCTGAAACTGGGCTGGGCCTGGAATTTGAAATGAAGTGGGCGGGTGAAGACGGACGCGGGTTTTGGACTGAGGAGGCACGACTTCTGAAGCGGGCGCAAAAACGAACAGGTGCGACCTATTTATGAAGCAGCATTTTTTCTGAAAGGATGCGACCAGCGGACGCAGTTTAATTTTTGGCGAACGGATGCGGCCTGTTCAAAATGAAGGGGCGCAACCGATAAACAGCAGCAACAAGGCAAAAACGTGCGGCCTTTTACATGGAAATGGGCGCGACCGTTTGGACAAACGGGTGCAGACGCGACCGTTCGAAGGGATACGAACCAACTATAAATAGAGAGGAAGACTGATCACTTTCCTCACTGAATTTCCAATCTGAAGATCTCTTCTCTTCTAATAACTGCTGTTCTTATATTCAAATCACAGAGTGATGTACTCATTATAATTTCAAGCAGAATTCGTCTGTTGTATTTTGGGAGAATTTTGAAATAAAATTCTTAAGGAAATTGTTACGACGAGTCTCAGACATAATCCGGTTAGAATTCTAGTTTGTTTGTATATTTATATACATTATTCTATATTCTATCCGTTATTCTGGTTATACTATTTATTCAAAATAGTATAACGCTGTTGTTGTAACTTATTTACAACATTCATATTGTTATAATAATTAATACAGAATTCCAGTGTAGTTGGAAATCTGAGTCATAAACTTGTGCGACGAGTTTATAATTGATTGTTCTCTGTTTTGGTATTTTAGACGTATAACATCTTAAGAATTTTACTGTTTTCTTACTAAAACAGAGATGGCAACAGTAGAATTTTCAAAGAATACTACTCACAACAGACCCGAACCGTTCAAGGGAGTTGGTGATGATTTCTTGACATGGCAGAATCAGATGTTGTTTTATCTCACCACATTCAGTCTGCAAACGTACCTCAAGGAGGAGGAACCGATTCCTGCACTAGGCAAGGAAGCAGAGGTGAATACGTGGAAGCATTCTGATTTTTTTGCAGAAACTATATTTTGAATTGTCTCGACAAGGTGCTATACAAAGTATATCAGCCTTTAAAGACATCAAAAGCACTCTGGAATGCACTTACCACAAAGTACAAGATGCAGAATATCAGTCTTAAGAAATTCATTGTAGATAAATTCATGAACTACAAGATGGTTGACTCCAAACCAGTAACCACTCAACTGCATGAACTGCAAATCATCATTTATGAACTCGAAGCGAAAGGTCATAAGGTTGGAGAATCATTTTTGGTTGAAGCCATCACGGGGAAACTACCGCCATCATGGAGAGATTACCACAACTATCCAAAGCATAAGAAGAAGGAAATCTCTTTACAGGATCTCATAGTCCAATTAATTGAGGCGGACAACCGTGCAGTTACAAAACCAAGCGAGGAGGCATTTGTGGCTGAAGGGTCAAAGACCAAAAACAAAAAGAAGAATTTCTAGAAGAAAAGGAAAGCTCAAGACAACAAACCAAAAGACAACAAACGAACCAAGAAGTTTAATGGCGAATGTTGGGTTTGTGGAAAAGTTGGACATGCGGCTAAAGATTGCAGACACAAGAGAAAACGCAATAAAGTGGCAAATATAGTGGATAACATGGAAGTAGACGAGTCAAACTTCTCGGCGGTGGTATCTGAATGCAATCTGGTTCAGAATCCTAACCAGTGGTGGGTAGATACAGGCGCTACTCATCATGTTTGTTCTGACAAATCCATGTTTTGTACATATCAGAAATTCGATCACGAAGAAAAACTCTACATGGGTAATTCTGCAGTTTCCATGATCGAAGGCAGCGGCACAGTAATCCTCAAGTTTACTTCTGGAAAAACTGCTAAGTTGAATGACGTGCTCCACGTTCCAGACATACGCAAGAATCTCATCTCTGGTGCAGTCCTATCAAAGAAGGGATTCAAGATGGTGTTCGAGTCAGACAAGATGGTTTGTCCAAAGCTGGAATGTATATAGAAAGGGGATATTTATGTGATGGCCTATTTAAGGCAAATGTAGCCATTGTCGGCAATAAAAATATGTATTCTGATTGTGCTATTAATAAAATTGAAGTTCCTTATTTGCTTGAGCACGAAATTTTATTATGGCATGATAGATCGAGACACATAAATTTCCGCAAAATGAAAACATTATCAAACTTGGGATTTATTCCAAAATTCCAAGTATATAAGAACTACAAATGTGAGACATGTGTGGAAGCAAAAATGATCAAACAAGCATTTAAATCTGTTGAAAGAAGCACCGAACCATTAGGTTTGGTACGTACAGATTTATGTGATTTTAAATCACTACCTACAAGAGGTGGGAAAAAGTATTTCATTACTTTTATTGACGATTATACGCGATATTGCTATGTATATCTTTTAAATAGTAAAGATGAAGCAATAACAGCCTTTATAAAATACAAGGCTGAGGTGGAAAATCAGTTAAATAAAAAGATCAAGATACTAAGATCTGATCGAGGTGGAGAATATGAATCACCATTTGAACAATTCTGTGAAGAAAATGGAATAATTCATGAAACAACAGCTCCATATTCACCACAACAAAATGGTGTAGCCGAGAGGAAGAATAGTACGTTAAAAGATATGATTAATGCAATGCTTTTAACTTCTGTTCTACCGACGAACTTGTGGGGGGAAGCCCTAAATATGCCTAATCATATATTAAATAAGGTTCCTCACAATAAAATAGTAACAATTCCATGATATGGAAAGGACACGAACCAAGCTTTAAACACCTCAAAGTGTGGGGGTGCTTGGCAAAAGTTCCAGTTCCGCCTCCCAAGAGAGTCAAACTTGGACCAAAAACAGTAGATTGTTATTATCTTGGGCCAGCCCAAAATAGTAGTTCCTACAAATTTTTGGCATTCAAGTATGATATAACGGATATTCATGTAAATACAATCATGGAATCAAGAGATGCCTCATTCTTTGAAGATGTGTTTCCGCACAAAAGGAATGAAGGAAATAATGTCCCAAAAAGGACAAGGGAAGAATCAAACGATTCACATGAAGATGAAACTCATCATGAAATTGAGGACGCTGAACCAAGAAGAAGCGTAAGGGCTAGAACTTCTAAAACATTTGGTTCGGACTTTTTTACATATGTATTAGAGCACGAACCTCAAACGTACAAGGAAGCAATGTCATGTTCTGAATCCTCATGTTGGAAAGAAGCAATCCAAAGTGAGATTGATTCAATTCTAAGTAATAAAGCTTGGGAAATTGTTGATATTCCACCAGGAATAAAACCAATTAGCTGCAAATGGATTTTCAAGAAGAAAATGAAAGCAGATGGCTCTATCGACAAGTATAAAGCCAGATAGTAGCCAAAGGATATCGTCAAAAAGAAGGAGTAGACTTTTTTGATACATATTCTCCGGTAACACGAATAACCTCTATAAGAATGTTAATAGCAATTGCATCCATTTATAATCTAGAGATTCATCAAATGGATGTAAAAACAGCATTCTTAAATAGAAATCTCGATGAGGAAATTTACATGGAGCAACTTGAGGGATTTATTTCCAAAGGAAATGAAAACAAAGTCTGTAGATTAGTCAAATCATTATACGGACTAAAACAAGCTCCAAAGCCATAGCACGCAAAATTTGATAGTGTCATGATGAGAAATGATTTTCGTATAAATGAGTGTGACAAATGTGTTTATTATAAACAACTTGGACAATCATATGTGAAGATCTGTCTATATATGGACGATATGCTAATATTCGGTCCAAATACTCAGGTAATTGAGACCATAAAGAAAATGTTGATCAACAATTTCGACATGAAAGACTTGGATGTTGCAGATGTTATTTTGGTAATAAAAATTATAAGAACACCTAATGGAATTGAGTTATCTCAATCACATTATGTAGAAAAAGTGATTGAAAGATTTCAAAATTTTGGAATTAAAGGAGTAAATACACCTTTTAATCCATCAGAGGTACTACATAAAAAAACTAATGAGAGTGTAATGCAACTAGAATATTCTCGTGTAATAGGATGTCTCATCTATCTCATGAATTGCACAAGACCAGATATAGCTTATGCAGTAAGTCGATTGAGCAGGTATACGAGCAATCCAGGGAAGGAACACTGGAAAACACTAATGAGAGTGCTTGGACATTTAAAAAATACCACTACCTATTCCTTACATTATGGAAAATATCCCGCCATCTTAGAAGGATATAGTGATGCAAACTGGATTGCAGATTCAGAGGAATCAAAATCAACAAGTGTTTATGTCTTTACCCTAGCAGGAGCAGCAGTGTCATGGAAATCTACTAAACAAACATGCATAGCTCGATCCACTATGGAATCAGAGTTCATTGCATTAGATAAAGCAAGCGAAGAAGAAGAATGGCTTCGTCACTTTTTAGAAGATGTTCCGTTCTGGCCTAAACCTGTACCGGCCGTATGCATACACTGCGATAATCAAGCAGCGCTAAGCAGAGAACAAAACTTTGTGTATAATGGAAAGTCACGACACATTCGTCGACGTCATAACACAGTTAGTCAGTTACTCTCAAATGGAACTATTTCCATAGATTATGTAAGAACAAATGTTAACCCAGCGGATCCGTTTACTAAAGGTTTATCAAGAGAAAAGATTAACTGCGAATTGAGGGGAATGGGTTTAAAAGCCTAAACTAATAAGAGTTATCTTATACGGAAACCTAACCTAGCGACTGGAGATCCCACGGACTAGGATCAATAGACAAACCAGTTCTGAATAACTCAAGACGTAATGCATTTGTTTGGACATAGTCCTATTCCATTCCTATGGTGCAAAATATAAATGCATGCCTACAGAAGTATTAATAGGTTAAAACTATGTTTTTAATGATGACCATATCATGGAAATAACAAGTGGGGTATTTGTAGGATACTCTTAATGGTTGCGATCACCTATGTAAGTGTGAGCTGGGTCGGCTCTATGAGAATTTTTCAAGGCTTTAAATTCTCTATAACACTCACAGAACCAAGTAGTGTTCAGGATCAAAATGAACACAGCCAAGAAATTGGATGAGAGGAAATCAATGCTTCGTAAAGCTTATTGTCTGGATATACAATAAGGGCTGATGGCTGAAGATGAAATATTTCACCGATTAGCCAATAAATCCGATAAGTTTTAACTAGGGAAAGCTCAAAGAGAAATATCTACTTATCCACGATATAACATTAATTCCATATATACTCTGTGATATTCCGCTTTGTGTGGGGGAAAGAATATTATCATTCATGTGGGGGATTGTTAAAGTTAAAAGGATTGAATATGAATGAAATATCCTTTAGTCCCACATTGCCAAAAATCCAAATAGAAATGAAGTATATCAATAGCCTTCTCATGAGGAGGTTGGGGCCTAGGGGCACCCAAATGCATACTTCGTTGTAACGAGGGAGGCCATGCTTCACCATCACACACGCGCGCCGCCGCCGCCGTCCGTCCGACCGAACCGGGCCGGGTTCGGGCTCGGGTACGGGTACGGGTCTAAAATGACCATTCTTTTTGCTAGGCTATTGTTTAACGGTTTTGAGCTTTGGCTGAAACTAGGCTGGGCCTGGAATTTGAAAAGAAGCGGGCGGGTGAAGACGGACGCGGGTTTTGGACTGAGGAGGCGCGACTTCTGAAGCGGGCGCAAAAACGAACAGGTGCGACCTGTTTATGAAGCAGCATTTTTTCTGAAAGGATGCGACCAACGGGCGCAGTTTAATTTTTGGCGAACGAATGCGGCCTGTTCAAAATGAAGGGGCACAACCGATAAACAGCTGAAACAAGGCAGAAACGCGTGGCCATTTACATGGAAACGGGCACGACCGTTTGGACAAACGGGTGCAGACGCGACCGTTCGAAGGGATACGAACCAACTATAAATAAAAAGGAAGACTGATCACTTTCCTCACTGAACTTCCAATCTGAAGATCTCTTCTCTTCTAATAACTGCTGTTCTTATATTCAAATCACAGAGTGATATACTCATTATAATTTCAAGCAGAATTCGTCTGTTGTATCTTGGGAGAATTTTGAAATAAAATTCTTAAGGAAATCGTTACGACGAGCCTCAGACATAATCCGGTTAGAATTCTAATTTGTTTGTATATTTATATACATTATTCTATATTCTATCTGTTATTCTGGTTATACTATTTATTCAAAATAGTACAACGTTGCTGTTGTAACTTATTTACAACATTCATATTGTTATAATAATTAATACAGAATTCCAGTGTAGTTGGAAATCTGAGTTATAAACTTGTGCGACGAGTTTATAATTGATTATTATCTGTTTTGGTATACTAGACGTATAACAGCATCATCCAAGCAAAAATAAAACCAAACCAAACCCATTAAGAATAATGACAACAAGATCCAAAAAGAAAACAAACCCACTAAGGCTGTCAAGAGAGAAGAAAATCACCATGAGGACGCCTACCGCTGCTCTAGAAATAGTTGGGACGGATGGCGATGCCGGTTCCCGTGCTCTGAAGGCAGTGTCTACTACAAAAGGCATAAGTGTCAAAATCAAAGCGTAAGGAAGGGTAAGGCAATCGAAGCTCTTCCTGAGGTTGAGGAAGAGAATGCAGTTATGGTACTGACTATTGGTGAAATTTGGGCATTCTCTGAAGAGCCTAATGGCATTTCAAGATTTTATGCTATTGATCGTACAGTTCTAGGTGAGCCCGTAATACAAATCAATATAATTGTGAAGTGAGATTACTTTTGATAAAGAAGAGGCCTGAGCGAGCGATTTTTGGTTTTTTTTGGTCGAGAAGCGGTATTGGAGGAATTAATATAATTGAAAATTTGGAAAGGGTGCCAAAATTTTGGATTTAGAGCCAAAACTTTTGAATTGGAGCCAAATAAAACTTGTATATGTGTGTGTAAAGATTTACAAAAAAAATAGTACATGTATATAGAAGTGATACTTTGGATGCGTTCGTAGGCATAAACTAGCTAGTTCAAATTCAAACATTTGTTTAGCACAAATTATTTATTAATAGTTATTAGTATCATTACGTCGACTCCTAATTTTCATCGGTTGTTAAAGACAATTGTAAATTAACCTAGTTGTAAATTAATATTTCCAACGGGAATGCAATGAATGTTGTTGAAGAAATCTAATAATTAAATATTAAATATAATTGGTTATTAAATATTAAAATTAGTCTTAATTATTTAACAACTATTATTAATTATTAGCCTTTATTATTATTTGTTAATTATATAATAGTAATTATTAATTAGTAATTATTAATTATTAAATACTACTTATTTATTATTTATTAATTATTATTTGTTACTTCTTAATTATAATTGAATATTAATTATTGAATGTTAATTATTATGTTAATTTTATTAATTATTAAATATTAAATATAAATAGTAATTATTAATTATTAAATGCTATATATTTAATATTAATTATTAAATGTTAATTATTAATTATCAATTTCTAGTTATTACTTCTTATTTATTAACTATTAATATTAGTTATAAAATATTAATTCTTATCTATTAATTATCAATTATTTTTACATAATTATTATTAATTATTTATTAATTATTATATTAATTATTATTTATTCAATAGTAATTATAATAGTAATTATTTCATATTTCAAATTAATTGTTAATTAATATTATCTAGCAATAATTATTGTTTATTATTAATTTTTTAATTATTAATTATTATTATTTAATCATAATTAATAATTAGTTACTACAACGGGCAAGCGGAAAAGGTTGTAACAGGTATTTATTACAACAGACAAAAAAAAGAGTTGTTAAAAATAGACATCTATTACAATGACTGGTAAAAAAGATAGGTTATAATAGGCACCTATAACAACTGACAAAAAAATAGTTGTTAAAAATATGTATTTATTACAACCGACAAAGAAGAAAGGTTGTATAGGCATCTATTGCAACTGACAAAAAAGAATAGTTGTTAAAAATAGGTATCTTTTACAACTGACAAAAAAGAAAGGTTGTAATAGACATCTATTACAAATGGTAACATAAAAGAGTTGTTGAAAATAAGCTTATTAAAACTTTCAAAAAACGTTGTAAAAGACATTTATTACAACCGACGTTTTATGGTAGTTGTTAAGTTACAGTTGTAGTAGGGTCCTTTTGTTGTACTGAGGTTTTAAGAGCCTGTCAAAAAAATAAATTCTCTTCCTCTGATCCATTTTAGGTTTTAAGATCTAAAAAAAATGTGTTCATATAATCAGGATCTAAACTATAAAAATATTTTCATGTTAAATTTGAAGCAAATTTTGTCTATGTAGAAGATAAACAGAAGATTTCAAGAAAATGTTAAAATTTAAGTATCTTGTTTCATTGATTCAACTATATGATCCAACACATCTTCATAAGTCATGAATTTTAAAAGCAAATCCAAGATTTTTAATATTGTATCAATTGAGAAATTCATGGTGTAGCAAAATTGGGTTTTCTGGTGATTTTGACATCAAAGCATGATGGGTGTTCGGGATTGTGGTAGTGGGAAGTCTGGTGTTTGCGAAGTCTGGAAAAATTGATCGAAGATTTTTCTGATCATTGGGGAGGTGGCACGGCGAGGTTATAGGGTTTTAAGGTTCGTTTTGGACATCATGGTTTAGGTGGAAATTTCATCGACAATGTTGAATCTGACTATACCGAAGCTAAGGGAAACGTTGCGTAGCTGAACGGAGAGGCTTTGGTTGTGGTGGCGTGGCTTCTGACGATCTAGATCGTCGGAGCGAGTTAATTATTTGGCGACCATTTTTGTTCCAATCTGGGTCATGTAGCCAAATCGTGGGTTCGTCGTCGATTCGTGTTGCTGGGTGGTTTGAAGGGTCAAATAGATGATCTTCAACTTGTCGATGGTCTTGGCATCGACCAAAGGTGATCGAAGTTATGTACGTGCACACATACATACGAGTATCGAGAGATTGAGCAAAAAGGCTTTGCCTCGGGGTCGGACTCAGAGTCGTATACCGTTGGACTCGAAGACGAGGGTGTAAGTTTTTTTCTCGGGTTGTTGTTCGGGTGTGACTCGGGGATGCCTCGAGTTTGGAAAGTTTTGATGAAATTTCAGGTTTTAAAATTTTAAAACTAATCAAGCTGTAAATTTAAATATTTTTCTTAACTTATTTCTTTTAAATAATTAAGGTTTTGTTAAGTTTGAAAT
Source organism: Allium cepa (assembly GCA_030765085.1). NCBI lineage: Eukaryota > Viridiplantae > Streptophyta > Magnoliopsida > Asparagales > Amaryllidaceae > Allium > Allium cepa. The sequence continues at coordinate 250,571,062 of CM060937.1, read as the reverse complement.
AGTGAAGGTTTTTTTATAATTTAATTTAATTTAGTTTAAAATGTTTTGAATAATGTAAAATCTTTATTTTTAAATTAACTTAAAATGTTAATTAAGGAGTAGATTAAGAAGATTAAATGTTTTTATATTATTAGCTAACTTAAATACCTTAAGTTAATTTATGTGTTAATGTAAATTAATTATAAAGTTTATTAAATAAATATTTTAATAACAATTAAATGATTAATTAAGATAAATGATTTATAATTACTTAATAATTAAAGGTTAATTAATTATTAATTTAAGGTTAATTAAGTTATAATTAAATTAATTAATATAGTTCATTAAGAAATATTTAATTAATAAAAGTAATTAAGATTAATTAATTAGTAATTAAGGACTAATTAATTTATAATTAAGAATAATTAATCATTAATTAAGGTTAATTAGTGAAAATAATTATGTGATTAATTAATTATGATTACACGATTAATTCATCTTAATTGAAGATGATTGATTATTACTGAATGCTTTGTATTGATTGATATCTCTAATATATGATTGTGATACTATGTGATACGAATTGCTTTATGCTGAGCTGTGACATCTGTGAATATATTACTGTGTGAATGTGAAAATCCCTTGGCCCGTAAAACGACATTTGAATTTCGATGCGACAGGGAATCGGATTCCAGTTAGTTATCCGAAACCCACATCGAATCTTAATGGTGAATCTTTGTGATTGATATATCCATGTGTTTTTAAATTAAGCGCTCACTATTCGATTTAGCCGGGAGAGGACTTTGTGTCATATAACCCATTCCAAATAGTGATACGACGAAAAGGATAGCAATTGAAGATGGTGGTGAAGACCGAGTGTTTTCGAGAACGATATGATAACCTATCGAATGACTCTGCACTGAGTTACTCCGGTATAGAGATCTTCATATGTGACAGGGAGTCCGATCGGGATTGTGGATGCCCAGATTGCAAGGGCTTCTTCCTTTATTGGACGAAGTGCCTTTGGTTCCGTTCCAACCCGGAACAGACTTGTATGGTTGTATGTCTGACATTATACTTTGATATATAAAGCTGATATCTAAAAAATACATTTCTGTTTGGTGGCGGAGAATTTATTCTCTTAGCTTAACACCCTTCTCTGAGATGTACGAGCTCAGAGGTTATGTAGTTGATGGTTATCAGTGATATACTCCCAATTTGGTAGTGTGGCATGCTGAGTGCTGCTGATCATTTGTTGATCGAAACATGGCTTTTGTGAAAAGCATAGCTTTGTAGACGAGACTTCATCGGATCTCACAACCCGAAAATGGTCGATACAGGAAGAATGCAGCAAGGTTATGGGGGTCGCGCCCTTTAGGGTATGTCCATTTTCTTCTGGTAAAAGGTGGTATCATGGTATGGAGCCTATATATTTAACTTATATGGTTGCTGCAAATTTATTACTTTGTGGTTGTTGCATTGTGGTTGAGGGCCCTCGGATAAAGGTGGGTAACGACCGGGGGATGGCATACTCGTGTAGTTGTTACCTAGTTATAGAGGTAACCCGGCCTTGTATTGGCAGAGAGATGGTTAATTTCCCGGTGCGTCTATCTAGAGGCATAGCCATGTGGCATAGGAAGTTCCTTAGCTTGACCATTTGTTGCAAATCCAATCACACCAATACGCGCCCAGTATGGTTTTAGTTGTAGAACCCGCCATCTAATATGGTTGCTATAGTAGGCATGCTATAATGGTACGTATGCTAGCTAAAATTAATATTATACTTTCGAAATGTGTTCACACTATGCACTAATAATAATTCCAAAAGGGTTTTCTCGCATCAAGCATATTTGACTATCATAAGGAGAAATCTACCCCAAGTGTGCAATTGCATTGTGTGTGTGCCGGGAGGCCTTATGGTTGTTTCATTTTCCAAAAAGCATGAATGAATTTCTTTTATAAACTGTTTTAGTACAAACAACTATTTTTGTTTATTCATACCAGTCCCATGATTGACCCGAAGTTTATTGTTCCCTTCCTAAACTCTGGGTGCCTATAATTTTCCACATGGGCAGCCAAGAAGCAGGTTATCCATGTTCTCGAGCTAGATTGGATAGTAGAAGTCTTTTGGAAGCTGTCAGATTTTGGAAGCTTTTAGTTTGGAGATCTTTTGAAGTCTTTTGGATCTAAAGGTCCTTAGTTAGGATTCTTACACTCTTTCTTTTTGAAGACTCTATTTGTTGTTCCGCTGTGGTGTTTATCATTCTGATATTGTATCATGTGTATATCACTCTGATGTTGATGTTGTAATTAATATTGTATAAGTGTTGTATCCGTCTTGTTTATTAATGAAATCATCTTTTGTTTCTGCTGTTTATATTCATCTAATGTTGTTATAAGCTCCGTCGAAGTGGAGTTCAACGTTTGAATCTCCGGCAGTCGAATATAAGTGAGGTATTTGATGTCGATTTTTGTACGCTAAATTTCGAGTCGTGACAAGTGGTATCAGAGCTAAAGGTTGAGTAAGAACTTTAGCAATGGAGCATAACACATTAGGTGACTTATTAGAGATAGGGTTAGAAATACCCTAGAATGATTATATCCCTAAGATATCTTGTTCATATAGTCTAAATCAAGTTTTCTTACTATTTACAGATAGTGAGAATGAGCACTAGAAGAGGACGAGGTAAGGGACGAGGAAGTACCACTTCAACTGGTCAAGTCCCTACAACAACGGAAGCAGCTATTCCCACTCAACCTCAACTGAGTCTGGCTGATTTATATCGAAGTTTTTCCAGACTTCGTGGAAAGCCGTTCACTAGCAAGGAGTTTATTATCAAAGCACAAACCTGGATCCGATCGTGCGTAAGAAGGTTTAGAGGGATGAAGTTGGAAGACGATCAAATGCGATTGATAGATTCTTGACAACTCCAAGAGGAAGCTCTAGCCTAGTGGGAGACAGTTACAGTGGATGAGCCGGAAAATGAGTTCACTTGGAGTCGATTCAAAGAGGAGTTTGAGAAACACTATATGTCGTCTGCTGATATCTCCAGAATGTACCAGGAGTTTATGGACTTGAAGTAGGGAGTTTATCATTCGAAGAGTATTTGAATAAGTTCAACAAGTTATCTTGGTTTGGTCCAGGGTTGGTGAACACCCCTTTGAAGAAGAACGAAAGATTTATTAGGGGAATGAACAAGAAGTTCCATGAGAGAATGACATCCCACGTGAAGGAAACTTTTTCTGATCTGATAGATATGGGTTATAGATATGCTACCTTGGACAAGCAGGAAGTTCCGAGAGAGAAAGGAAGTGCAAGCAATCCGAATTGGAAGAAAAGGAAGTTCGAAGGGAAGAATCCGTGGCAAGGCAAGGAGAAGAAGAATAATCAGGAGGATAAGGCAAAAGATGTTACTTTTTTTAATTGTTTGGAAAATGGCCATTACTTGAGTAGATGTATGAAGCCTAAGAAACAAGGAAAGACAGAATAATCTATACAGACAAGCCCCAGGCAATGTTATTACTGTCGTTGGCCAGGACACGAAGTTAAAGGTTACCCAACAATGAAGCAAGCTCAAGTAGCGAAGGTATATGCGATCGAAGATAAACCTTCAAGCTCTAAAGCGGATAAAGCAAAAGGAGTTTTAGAAGGCAATCTTCTTATTTATGACAGAGTTGTTAGAGTTTTGTTCGATATGGGAGCCACACATAGCTTTATCTCCCAACAAACCGTAAATAAATTAAAACTTGAACCCGAATTTGTCGACGAATCCATTTGTGTGAAAAATCCAGTTGGTGGCCCTATGAACCTTTGTCTACGAAGTAGAGAAGTTCCTATCTCGTATTCTCATCATCAATTTCCTATCAGTCCCTTTGTCCTCGATTTTAGTGAATTTGAAACCTTACTTTAAATGGATAGGCAAACGAAACACGAAGCCAAATTATGTTGTAACAATCGAACAATCTTAGCCAAAACAAAAATTGGGAATCTTATTGTGATTTCTTGTGAAGACCCTAGTCCGAAAAGGGATAAATTGATGTATACTTTGGGATATCCCGAACTAAGCCTGGAGTCCATACCTATTGTCTAGGAATTTCCAGACGTGTTCGAAGAAGTTAAATCTTTACCTCCACGCAAAGAAATTGAATCCAAAATTGACTTGGTTCCAAATGCTCGTCCTTTCATTCATGCAAGCCGCAGAATGGCACCAAGGGAAAGGATAGAACTAGTCAAGCAAACTCGAGATTTGCTAGAGAAAGGGTTAATATGCCTGAGTGTTTCCGACTGGGGTTCCACTATGGTGTTTGTGGCCAAGTCTGATGGATCCTTGAGACTGTGTGTCGGCTATCGCGATCTCGATAAATGAACTCTCAAAAACAAATTTCCTTTACCCAGAATCGATGACCAGTTATATCAGCTACACGGCGCAATTCTTTTCGAAGATGGATCTAGCCCAAGGATTCCATCAACTAAGAACTGCTGAAGACTATATTCACTTAACTGCTTTCAGGGGTCCAAACACATTCTACGAATGGTTAGTCATGCCTTTTGGACTAACCAATACTCTCGCACACTTCGTAGACTAATTGACCCGTGTATTCCAAGAAGTGTTGAATAAATTCGTTCTTGTGTTTATTGATGATATTTTGATCTGTTCCAAAACCGAAGAAGAACATGCTGAATAATTAAGAATTGTTTTGGAAATATTGAGGAAGAACATTATGTTTGCAAAATTTTCTAAGTGTCATTTTGGGTCAAGGAAGTTAGATTTCTCGGGCACGTTGTTAATGAAGAGGGAATTTCTGTAGATCCTAGCAAGGTTTCCGCTATTCTAGACTGGAAGCAATCCATAACTCCGAAAGAAGTACGAAGTTTTCTAGGACTAGCGGGATATTACAGAAAGTTTGTTCAGGATTTCTCCACGTTAGCCAATCCGTTGACTAAGCTAACCATCAAGAATGCTAAGTTTGATTGGACTCCGAAATGTGATGAAGCGTTCCAGGAGTTAAAGAGGAGATTGACTACTGCTCACGTTCTCGCTATTATTAACGAGAATCAAGGTCTATCTCTTTACACAAACGCTTGAGGTGATGGTGTGGGTGCCGTGCTAATGCAAAATGGTAAAGTAATTGCCTACACGAGTAGACAATTGCGTCCACATAAGAAAAACTACCTAACCCACGATCTCGAACTTCTGGCAGTTATTTTCGCCTTAAAAGTCTGGTGTCATTATCTTCTGGGGAGAATATTTCTTTCAGCGTTCCTAAAAATTTAAAAAGTTTAACTTAACTTAATATTTATATATAATAAATCCTCCTTGTTTTTAGGTGACAAATTTGAATTATTTACCGACCATAAATCTCTGAAGTATCTCTTCACGCAGAAGGATTTGAATCTTAGGCAACAACGCTGGTTAGAATTTCTAGCGTCTTATGACCTAGATATTCTATATACGCATGGAAAAGCCAATGTAATTGCCGATACTTTGAGTAGAAGACATGATATTCTTGCTCATCGTGTTGCCATTCCTACTCTTCTTGAGAAAGTCGCTAGCATGCAAAAAGAAGACAAGCTTCTTCAAGATATATATAGGAGAATCCTTCAAGGCGAAGACACCAGTTTTGAAACCAATCAAAGTGGAATTATAAGACTGAAAGGCAGGTTGTGTGTTCCGGACATCCCCGATCTAAAACGAGAAGTATTGGACGAGTGTCACAAGTCTGAATTCAGTATCCATCCAGGAGTTAATAAGATGTATAGAGATATCAAAAGAAGTTTCTGGTGGAAAACAATGAAAAGGGATATATCTATTTATGTCAGTCGTTGTGCTACTTGTCAACAAATTAAAAGTGATCAAAAGAAGATGGCAGGTTTACTCCAACCATTAGAGGTGCCTAAGTGGAAATGGGATCAAGTGTCTATGGATCTCATAGACGGGTTGCCACGCACTCGAAAGGGGAATGAAGCGACTTGGGTTATCATGGATCGTCTGACCAAGACTGCCCACTTTATCCCAATAAAATCTACCCGAACAGCGGCAAGTTTGGTCGAGTTATATATAAAAGAGATTATTCGTCCCCATGGTATACCCAGCAGTATATTGAGTGATCGTGATCCGATCTTCACTAGCAGATTTTGGGAGGCATTTCAAGCCGCATTAGGAACCAAACTGAACTTCAGTACTGCTTACCACCTGCAGTTTGATGGGCATACTAAAAGGATTAATCGAATCTTAAAAGGCCTTTTGCGCACTTGTATTCTCGACTTTGGAAGTTCTTGGGAGGACCATTTGCATCTGGTTGAATTTTCATATAACAATAGCTATCAGGCCAGTATCGAGATGGCCCCTTTCGAAGCTTTATATGGTCGTCCGTGTCGATCATCTTCATGTTAGATCGAGTCAGGTGATAGTCTCGTTCTTGGACCGGTTATGTAACATCCCAAAATTTATCAACTTAAATTGGTAATATATTTAAACATTTGGAATTCAATTTGAAAATAAATTGAAAAGTCTCAAACAAATAAAATAAGTGATAATTTATATACGAATAAAATTCCAATTTCTTTTGAGTTAATTTTTTTTTGAAATAATAAATGTTTTAAAAATCATTTGAATTTAAATTATATATATATATATATTGCATATATGAGTAGATTTGAATGTATATATTGAATTTGAATTTAAATTGCACAAGTATATGTATGAGTATATAAATGGACACAAATGGATTATAATTCAAGTTGAATCGAAATTTGAATTTAAATTTAAAGTAAATGTTTTAGAAAAATAATTGGCATTTGGAATCAAAAAGGTGTAATTTATATAATGTAAAGATTTGTTAGAAACATTTCTTCTTTTACATTATATATATACAAATGAATGAAGGTTGTATTTGTTAATAAAGTGAATTTGATACAAAATTTACTTAAATTTCTCTATCTTTCTGAAAAATACAAGTGTTAAACATGCATGAGGGAAATGGTGTGAAAATAAACAAGTGTAGAAATTTCATGATTGGTTTTAACAAGTGGCATTCAATTTAGTTAATTGGAAAAAAAACATAAAATCATAAAAACTTTTCAGCTTCTCTTTTTCAATTATTAAGCCTCTTAAATTTCTGAAAGAAGAGTAAAAGGGTCTTGAGCATTTCAAACTTCAACACCCAAAGAAAAATAAGAAAATCAGAAACTGCAACTTTTTCTTGGATTCAAAGTTAAAAATCTGAGGATCTTCTCAAAAATCAATTAATAGTTTTAAATTCCATATCTCTGGTAAGTTTTAAACTTCATAGTTAAGTAAATTAGTGATTTCAAAATCAAGTTTTAACATCAAAATTCAAACTGCAGACTAGTATAATCAATGCTCCAGTTTTGGCCTGAAAACAGAGCTGGATTCTCTGAAGTAAATTAAGGCAAGTAAACTCTTTTTAAAAATTTGAATTTGAATTTGTTAATCAGTAATAAAACAAGAATTTAAGCAAGTTGTATTAATCAATTGCAGAAAGAAAAAAATCAAGTTCAAAGACTAAATAAATTTCTGGATTCCAAGCTGCAGACCCTATTCTCCTTTGCATTAAATTCAAACTGTAAGTAAGCTTGTATTTTTGTTGTTATTGATGAATTAAATAAACAAATACAACAGATATTAAGCAAAGATTGTATTAACAAGTTGCAGATAAGATTTTAAGATAAAAGTAGAAAAATATCCAGGCTTTCATCTCAAATTTTTAAAACAGTCAAAGCTTCTATTCTTAGGCAACATATGAGTAAACCTCTGATTTATCAATTGCTTGTTGTTGTATGCATGCCTGAATTGATGTTGAAAACTTTTGCATGTGAACAAATTTGTGAGCATGTGTATTTTTGCCTGCGAATGTTTATATTCACGGTTTTCACCCCTGTTCTTCTTAAGTCTCAAGTTTACAAAATAAACCCATGCCAAATTCAAATCTCTCTCTCTCTGTTCTCTTCTGGAATTGAAATCTAAACTAGCTAAAGTATTGTTTTAAACATGCATAATGTTTTAGCAATAAATCAAAGCAAAGCAATATAGTTTTTTCTGGAAGATGTGAAAACACAGTCACAATCTAAATTATGCAGGAATTCGAATATCATAAATTTTAATTTCAGTAATGCTATCTAAATCTTCATTGAAAATAACGATTTTGGAAAGTTAAATCTAAATTTTTCATAAAGTTTTGATTGAGAAATTGTAGTTGATCAGAAAATTGAGATTTTGTAAAATTCTGATGATATACGTGTTTGTGGGCCTTGAGATCATCGTCGCAGCTCGCTTGAGTGTTTGTAATCCTTAGAAAAATGTAAGTTGAATTTATAAATCATTATTGTGTTGGTTCGAGATCGAACTAGGGTTGAAAACCTAGATATTCTCGTAGTCGAAAATGGTCGTGCTGCATCGCCGTTGGGTGATCGGACTTTCTGACACCGGTGCCAATCGTGGCGTCGAACGTTAGCGAAGCTTTGGTCGAGTTTTTATGGCCTCTGATGGCTAGAGGAGGTGGGACGAGGCAGTTTCCTGGTGATTGGTTTTGATGAACTGTGGGTCGTGGGGCTCGATTTCGATCCTGGCGATGGTTCACGCTTTGGGGTGGCTTGATGGATCGAGAAGTTAGCCGTCGACCTGACGACGGTCGTAGCTTCGACCAGTGACGACCGGGATGGTGTGCAGCGTTCACACAGTTTTGTTTGTATCAGTAGTTCGTTTTTGGAGGGGATGGTGCTTGACTCGAAGTACTACACGGGGTTTAGGGGAGATGACTCGAAGATAGGGTCGTGTCGTTTTGGCGTTGCACCAGGTCGTTTTCAAACTTAAACAAATTTTAGTGGAAAAAAAATTATACGGATCGATCTTGGTAAAAACTCGAAGCAGGGAGCATTTTCGCTCGGGGATGACTCGAGACAGCCTCGGGTGGTCGTTGAAAACATCAAATTCCAGTTTTAATTTTTTTTTGAAAACTTAAGTTTAAATGATTTTCTAAATTCATTATTTATAAATGATGATAGTTTGTTAATGGAATGTGAAGTAAATGGTATTGAAATAATTATTTGAAATTAATGAAGTTCAAAGATATTTCAAACTTATATGTTTAAATAAAGTTGTTTTAAATTTTACTTAATTAAATAATTAAGAAGTAAATCAAATATTCAAAGTGTTAACTTAATTTTTTTTATTTATAATGATTAAATAATGATTAAATAATTAATGATTTGTAATTACTTTGTAATTGATAATTAATTAATTAAAGAATAATTAATTAATAAAAGTAATTAAGATTTAATCAATTAACAATTAAGAATTAATAAATTGAGATAATTAATTAAAGAATAATTAACTAATAAAGTTAATTAAGATTTAATTCATAGTTAAGAATAATTAATCATTGATTTAAAATAATTAATAAAAATAATTATGTGGTTAATTCACTTAAATCACATTCACCTTAATTGAAGATGATTGACTATTATCAAATTTGTGTACTGGATTGATATTTCTGTTATGATTGTGATACTGCACGATGCGAATTACTTTGTGTTGAACTGTGGTTTGTGATTTGTTTCTGTATGTATGTGAAAACCCTTTTGCCCGTAAAACGGCATTTAAACTTCGATGCGACAGGGAGTCGTATTTCAGTCAGTTATCCGAAACCCACATCAAACCCTGAATGTGAATCTTTGTGATTGAAACATCCACGTGTTTTAAAATTTATCTCTCACTATTCGGATTAACTGGGAGAGGACCTTTATGTCATATAACCCATTTCGGATAGTGGTACGACGAAATTAATAGCATTTGAAGACGGTGGTGAAGACCGGGTGTCTTCGAAAACGATAGGATAACCTATCAAATGTCTCTGCACTGAGTTGCTCCGGTATAGAGATCTCCACATGTGATGGGGAGTCCGATCGGGATTGTGCATACTCAGATTTGCAAGGGCTTCTTCCTTTATTGGATGAAGTGCCTTCAGTTCTGTTCGAACCCGAAACAGACTTGTATGGTTGTATGTCTGACACTACACTTTGAGATATGAAGCAGATTTCTTTCAAATACATATCTATTGGTGGCGAAGAATTTATTCTCTTAGCTTAACACCCTTCTCTGAGACGTACGAGCTCAGAGGTTAGGTAGCTGAAGGTTATCAGTGATATACTCCCAATTTGGTAGTGTGGCATGCTAAGTGCTGCTGTGTGTCGATGATCATTTGTGATCAAAGCATGGCATTCGTGTAAAGCGTAGCTTTGTGGACGAGACCTCATCGGACTTCACACCCCGAAAATGGTCGAAACAGGAAAGATGCGGCAAGGTTACGGGGGTCAGCACCCTTTAGGGTATGTCATTTCCTTCTGGAAAAAGGTGGTATCATGGAATGGAGCCTAGATATTTTACCTATGTGGTTGCTGCAATCTCATTTACGGTGTGGTTGTTGCTTTGTGGCAAAAGGCCCTCGGATAAAGGTCGCAAACGACCGGGGAATAGCATAGTCGTTTAGTGGTTACCTAGTTATAGTGGTGACCCGGTCTTGTGTTGCCAGAGAACTAGTTAAGTTCTCGGGATGTCCCTCCAGAGGCATACCCATGTGGCAGTAGGAAGTTCCTTAGCCTGACCATTTGTTGGAAATCCAAAGAAACAATACGAGCCCTTTACGATTGCAATTTGTATAACCTGCCACCTCAGGTGACAGCTATAGTAGGCATAGTATAATGGTACCTATGCTGGCTAAGATTAATATTATATTTTCAAAATGTTTTCATACTATGCACTAGTAATAATATCAAAGAGTTTTCTCGTATTAAGCATATTTGGCTATCATAAGGAGAAGTCTCTCCCAAGTGTGCGATTACATTGTTTGTGTGCCGGGAGGCCTTATGGTAGTTTCATTTTCCAAAAGCATGAACGGTTTTCTTTTATAAATCTTGTTTTATTTAAAAGCAACTGTTTTTTGTTTACTCATACCAGTCCTATAACTGACCCGGAGTTTATTTTTTCTTCCTAAACTCTAGGTGCCCATAATTTCCACACAGGCAACCTAGTAGCAGGTTTCCGTGTTTTGGTGTTAGCTGGATTTTGAAGTCTTTTTGGTTTGGAGGCTATCGGTTTTTGGAGGCTTTTGTCTTGGAGATCTTTTGAAAGCTTTTGGATCTCAAGGTGCTTAGTTTTGGAAGTTTGCTATCACTTCATTTCTTTGAAGACTTTTTGGCATATGATCACTTGTTGTTCTATTGTGAAGTTCTATTTTGAAGTTGTGTTATATGTATAAAAATACTCTGATGTTGATGATGTTGTATCTGTGATGTAATGCATGATATTCATTTTGTTTCCATTGTTTTATATTCATCTAATGTTGTTATAAGCTCCATCCGACGGGAGTCCGATGTTTGAATCTTCGGCAGTCGAACACAAGTGAGGTATTTGATGTCAATTTTTGAAGAATGGATTTCCGGTCGTGACAAGCTATGATAAAGGAAGCTACCGAGAAAGTTGATTTTATTCGAAAGAAGTTGAAAACTGATCAAAGTCGTCAGAAAAGTTATTACGATCGTAGGAGAAGATCTTTAGACTTCTAGGTTGGAGATTCTGTTTTCCTAAAGGTGTCTCCAATGCATGGAGTGTTGAGGTTTGGAAAGACTGGTAAGCTGGCACCACAATATATTGGTCCTTTTCCTATACTGGAGAGGATCGGTCCTTTGGCACATCGAATGCAGCTACACAATTGATTATCTAGCGTACACAATGTGTTTCACGTTTCTCACCTTCGAAAATATGTGCACGATCCATATTGTATTATTGAGGAGGCTGCATAGTAGGATTTGGAGATCACACCAAATCTAGAAGTAAAGAGAGAACCATTAAAGATCATTGACCGAGATGAGAAGCAATTGGGGAATAAAATTGTGAGACTGGTTAAAGTGCAATGAAGTGGTGATCTAAATGATTGTACTTGGGAAATAGAGGATAGCATGAAAAAGTCCTATCCCATTTGCAAAGTGGTTATTGCGGCTTAATCTGGTAAGCCATTTCTCTATCTTTTTCTGTGTTCTTATATTCTTTGTTTATCTCTCTCTCTTTCAAATTTCAAGGACGAAATTTTCTTAAGGGGGAATCTGTAACGATTTTGTTTTTAAATCAAATTTATTTATAATTAATATAAATTTTGGAACTAATTTGAAATTAAGAAAAATAAGATAAGTGTTTGATTTTGTATATATATATATAAATAGATTTTAATTTGAATTTGAATTTAAAATTTAAATAAATGTCTTAGTAAAATAATTTGAATTTAAAATAATATATATGTGATTTATTTAATGTATAATTAGTTTTAAAACATTTGCTTTTAAATTGTATATATTTAAAACAGGAGAATATATTTATAAAAATAGGAAATGTAATTTCAAAAACAATATAAAATATAAAAAGACAAGTTTTGAGTTTATAATATATAAGTCAACAAGTGTTAAAAATTTAAGTAAATAGATTAACAAGTATTAACTAATGAAGCATGAAATTTACATGTGTCGTTTTTATTTTTGAGAGAAGTGGTAAAAATAACAAATAAGACTATATATACATAACATTTTCCACTTTCTCCCCTCTTTTATTCATTTCCAAAGAAAAACAGAAGCCTGTATATTCTAAAATCAGAAACCAGAAAATTAAAAACAATCAAACCAGAAAATAAAAGATTCAAAACAAATACAAACTATTTTAAAACTTGGAAATCAAAGTAAACCAGAAAAAAAACATCCTCTGTCTATTTTCAAACCTGAAGCCTGAATTCATCTCAAACCTGAATCGAAGTATAGATTCAACCAACATCAAGCAATCAAGCAAGTCATAGATCAAAGCAAAGATTCAATTCCCAGTTTCAAATTCAAAACTAAGTTCCAGGCTTCTCTCTGTTTTTAAAACTATAGGTGAGTAAACTCTTTAAGATCTGGATTGGAATCTGTTGTTTGAAAACATGTTAAAGTAAATTGAAAATTGCTTGCATGTGTATCAAATCTGTGCATATATGTATGGATGTGCATGGCTGGAACATGAACTGTTCACTTCTGTTTTTAGTTCCAAGTTTTAAGAACCTGTCAAAAAAATCAAATTCTTTTCCTCTGATCCATTTCAGGTTTTAAGATCCAAACAAAATGTGTTTACATAATCAGGATCTAAACTCTAAAAATATTTTCAAGTTAAATTTAAAGTAAATTTTTTCTGTGTAGAAGATAAATAGAAGATTTCAAGAAAATGTTAAAATTTAAGTATCCTATTTCTTTGATTCAACTATATGATCCAACACGTCTTCATAAGTCATGAATTTTAAAAGAAAATCCAAGATTTTTAATATTATATCAATTGGGAAATTCGTGGTGTAGCAAAATTGGGTTTCTGGTGATTCCCGACGATCAAAGCATGATGGGTGTTCGGGGTCTTGGCTGTGGGAAGCCTGGAGGTTGTCGTGTCTAGAAAAATTGATCGAAGATTTTTTCGAACATTAGGTAGGTGGTACGGCGAGGTTATAGGGTTTTAAGGTTCATATTGGACATCATGGTTTAGCTAGAAATTTCATTGACGACGTTGAATCGGACTACACCGGAGCTAAGGGAAATGTTGCGTAGTTGAATGAAGAGGCTTTGGCTGCGGAGGTAAGGCTTCTGATGATCTAGATTGTCGGAGCGAGTCAATTCTTTGGCGACCATTTTTTTCCAGTCTGAGTCGGGTAGCCAAATCATGGGTTTGTTGTCGATTCGTGTTGCTGGGTGGTTTGAAGGGTCGAGTAGATGATCGTCTACTTGTCGATGGTCGTAGCATCGACCAGAGGTGATCGAAGCAGTTGTGTACGTGCACACGTACATGCGAGTATCTGGAGATTAAGGAAGAAGGCTTTGCCTCGGGGTCGGACTCGGAGTCGTATAGCGTTGGACTCGAAGACGAGGGTGCAAGTTTTTTTCTTGGGTTGTTGTTCGGGTGTGACTTGGGGATGCCTCGGGTTAGGAAAGTTTTGATGAAATATCAGGTTTTAAAATTTTAAAACTAATCAAGTTGTAAATTTAAATGGTTTTCTTAACTTATTTCCTTTAAATAAGTAAGGTTTTGTTAAATTTGAATTAGTAAGTTTTTTTTTATAATTTAATTAAGTTTAAAATGTTTTGAATAGTGTAAAATCTTTATTTTTAAATTAACTTAAAATGTTACTTAAGGAGTTGATTAAGAAGATTAAATGTTTTAAAATTTTTGACTAACTTAAATACCTTAAGTTAATTTATGTGTTACTGTAAATTAGTTATAAAGTTTATTAAGTAAATATTTTAATAATAATTAAATGATTAATTAAGATAAATGATTTATAATTACTTAATAATTAAAGAATAATTAATTAACGGTTAATTAATTATTAATTTAAGGTTAAATAATTTATAATTAAGGATTAATTAGTTGATATAATTAATTAAGAAATATTTAATTAATAAAAGTAATTAAGATTAATTAATTAGTAATTAAGGACTATTTAATTTATAACTAAGAATAATTATTCATTAATTAAGGTTAATTAGTGAAAATAATTATGTGATAATTAATTATAATCACACGATTAGTTCATCTTAATTGTAGATGATTGATTATTATTGAATGCTTTGTATTGATTGATATCTCTGATATGTGATTGTGATACTATGTGATATAAATTGCTTTGTGCTAAGCTGTGACATCTATGAATATATTACTGTGTGAATGTGAAAACCCCTTGGCCCGTAAAACGTCATTTGAATTTCGATGCGACAGGGAATCGGATTCCAGTTGTTTCTCTGAAACCCACATCGAACATTAATGGTGAATCTTTATGATTGATATATCCACATGTTTTTAAATTAAGCGCTCACTATTCGGTTTAGCTGGGAGAGGATTTTGTGTCATATAACCCATTCTGAATAGTGATACGACTAAATGGATAGCAATTGAAGATGGAGGTGAAGACCGAGTGTTTTCGAGAAGGATATGAAACCCTATCGAATGACTCTACACTGAGTTGCTCCGGTAGAGAGATCTCCATATGTGATGGGGAGTCTGATTAGGATTGTGGATGAAGTGCCTTCGGTTCCGTTCGAACCCGAAACGGACTGGTATGGTTGTATGTCTGACAATACACTTTGAGATATAAAGCTGATCTCTATCAATACATTTCTGTTTGCTGGCGGAGAATTTATTCTCTTAGCTTAACACCCTTCTCTAAGACGTACGAGCTTAGAGGTTATGTAGTTGATGGTTATCAGTGATATACTCCCAATTTGATAGTATGGCACGCTGAGTGCTGCTGATCATTTGTTGATCGAAGCATGGCTATTGTGAAAAGCGTAGCTTTGTGGACGAGACTTCGTCGGACCTCACAACCTGGAAATGGTTGAAACAAGAAGAATCTAGCAAGGTTATGAGGGTCACGCCCTTTAGGGTATGTCCATTTCCTTCTGGAAAAAGATAGTATCATGGTATGGAGTCCGGATATTTAACATATGTGGTTGCTGCAAATTTATTACTTTGTGGTTGTTGCTTTGTGGTTGAAGGCGCTCGGATAAAGGTTAAAAACGACCGAGGGATGGCATACTCGTGGAGTAGTTACCTAGTTACAGAGGTAACCCGACCTTGTGTTCGCAGAGAGCTGGTTAAGTCTTGAGGCATCCCTCCAGAGGCGTACCCATGTGGCATAGGAAGTTCCTTAGCCTGATCATTTGTTGGAAATCCAATCTTCAATAACCGCCCAGTACGGTTTTAGTTGTAGAACCTGCCATCTAATATTGTAGATATAGTAGGCATACTATAATGGTACGTATGCTGGCTAAGATTAACATTATACTTTCGAAATTTTTTCACACTATGCACTAATAATAATATCAAAAGGGTTTTCTCGTATTAAGCATATTTGACTATCACAAGGAGAAATCTCCCCCAAGTGTGCGACTGCATTGTGTGTGTGCCGGGAGGCCTTATGGTAGTTCCATTTTCCAAAAAGCATGAACGGATTTTATTTTATAAACTATTTTTGTACAAACAACTGTTTTTGTTTACTCATACCAGTCCCATGAATGACCCAAAGTTTATTGTTCCCTTCCTAAACTCTAGGTGCTCATAATTTTTCACACGGGCAGCCTAGAAGCAGGTTATCTGTTTTTTGGAGCTAGCTTGGATAGTAGAAGTCTTTTGCAAGCTATCGGATTTTGTAAGCTTTTGGTTTGGAGATCTTTTGAAGTCTTTTGGATTTAAAGGTGCTTAGTTGGGATTCTCTCTCTCTCTCTTTTTAAAGACTCTATTTTTTGTTCCGCTATGATGTTATTATTCTGATACTGTATCATGTGTATATCACTCTGATGTTGGTGTTGTAATGAATATTGTATAAGTGTTTGTATCTGTGTTGTTTATCAATGAAATCATAATTTATTTTCGCTGTTTATATTCATCTAATGTTATTATAAGCTCCACCGAACTGGAGTTCAACGTTTGTATCTCCGACAGTCGAATACAAGTGAGGTATTTAATGTCAATTTTTGAATGTTCGATTTTAAGTCATGACAATGAATAACAATTCCTTTTTAAAAAAAATTAAGTTCTCCTTAAAAATATATTTCTAAAATTCCAATATAACCAATTTTATATTTATAAATCTCTCTTGATTTATCACAAATCGATATACATCTCCTTTCCCCCAACTATTTCCAAAATCCAAAATAGATTCCACTATTTCCTTTTAAACCGATTCTATATCTCATTATAAATTCACACTGTGAATTTCTGTTCCCACTTTATCAATTGACCATCACTTCACTTTATTTATAAACGTCGTTTATAAATTTTATAAACTCATTTCCAATTTATAACAGATTTATACTACCAAATCCATTTATTAATCGATTTCCTTTTAAAATTTCGTTTGGTCTCCATTTCTCAATAAATCTAATTTTAATTCCAAATCTATTCAAAGCTCAATTACGACTTCCTTTCCTATTTTAAGAAATCTCATTTAAAATCCATTGTTTAAAAATTCTCTATTTGAATCCATTTTACGAAATAGCCTAAATAAATATCCAAAATTATATTATTTATTTATTTTTTCCAACCCAATTTTTTTTGTATAATTCCATATACCTTAAAAAACTCGAATTCAACTCCGAGTTATAATTTAAGAAATATTATTAAAATGCCTTGTTTTTAACTACCTTTTATATGTATACTTTTCAAAATATATTTACTTTTGAATACTCCTTATGAAATAGTTTAGCATATTTCTAAAATCAAATCTTTCATTTAATCCAAACAATTCCTTATTCAATATTCTAATTTCATATAAATAATTTCATTTCCAAAATAACCTTTGAATTTCTTTTTAAGATTCAAAAATATTATTCAGGCATTTAAAATACCAAAAATTAGGATCAGTGCTACTATAGCATCCAATGTATCAAATCATACAACAATCCATAAAGATCATCTAACCATATCATATATCACTATATATGAAAAAAATCAATATATTTTTGAGGAGTCAGGTTGAATCCCACCAACCTATTTCACTACGTTCACATATGTTATCCAACATAAAATACCAATCCCGCTTCGAGGCAGGATATTACGGTAATATAGGGTCATCCACTATTATGCGGGGCGCATTGTGTCTCATCCGCTCCAATAGGTAGGAATATATCTAACAACTAACGTATATATATATATACATATATATATATATTAATATATGTAATATATATAATATAATACTCAGTTGATAACATTTTATAAATTCATCCAATCAATCAATAATTAAATTTGAACATTATCGATTAAATTCAGTAATCCAAAATGAGTGAGATTCACTCGTCTTGATTTTAATTTTCTGAATGCTCATTTTAGATTAAATCGAACTAACATTCAACTTAATCTAAAATCCTAGCAACTCCCAATTGACTTCAAATAAATCCCATTGCATAGATTTCACAGCTACAAATCCAATATGATCGATTTCATGATTTTTGGACCTCGTATGACATAATTATTGAATTTATAGTTAGCCTATTTTAAATAATCATTAAACTAATCTAATTACATACTTAAAAATAAATTACCCTCATCAATCTTAATCCTTCTCCCTCCTTCACTCTGTAACCTATACATGCATAAGAAACTCATCATTACCGCACATTCTTACTCTCCTCTCCCCCTTATTTCTTGATCGTTTGACAAATGGCCTTTACCATCATTCTTCTCTTCCCAAGAGCAACACCATCATGCCAATCATCTACCACCCTAGCCTCCCCTGTGCAACGCGTCATTGAGCCCTTTCATACCCTGTAGCATGGTCACACTTCTCCCCTGAAGGTTGTGCATCGCCTTCCTTCGACCTATAGGTGCTAAAACCCTTGCTAAACCCGATTACGGCATGCATTCCAAGAATCATGGCCTCAATCTCCCCTAAATCCCAACCCTGGCTGTAACGATCCATAATTTTCAATAATTAAAAATAGTTAATTTAATAATGATTTGTGATAAATGTTGGAAGAAATTAATTTTTGTGATTTAATAATAAAGAATACAGCTGGAATGTAATGTAATAGTACTAATTTAAGGTGATTTATGATTGCTTTGAATGTAATTCCAATTAGTTGGAATGATTAAAGAGTTATATTTGGTGATAGATTGTAAATTAATTATAATAAGGTGTGTATTAATTGATAATTGGATTAAAAGAGCAACTGATAAGTTAATGTTTATTAATTAATAAAATGATGTGTAATGAATGGAAATTGAATAAAATTAGTTTAAAAAGAATTGTTATAACATTTATTTGTAAATAATAAACTCACAAATGTTATTAAATGTAGAAATTGTGACAATTGTTATTTATTACCTATTTGTTTAACTTGTTGTAATCAAATTTGCAATAAATTGCAATGAATGAAATTAAATATAGCATTAAAATGGATAAAGATAATGATTGTAGGATATTAATGTAATTTGATGGAAAACAATGTTAAATGTATACATAGAACAATGAATGATTGAATATAAAGCTTTGAAATTCAATTTGATCAAATTATTGGAATTTAAATTATGATAATTGAATTTATTACGATCAAATGTAATTAAATATTACACTAATGAAAATTAAGACGATAATTGTGGAATATTAGTGTAATAAAATATAAACCAATATTAACTAGGCCTATGGAGTAATGATTGATTGAATAAAAGGGTTGAAACCAAATTTAATCAATTTACGGAAATTGAAAATTTTGATTAATTGGAATTAATCACAGTTGAAATTAAACACTATATCGGTAAAATAATTAACAGTGAAATGACATGAAAATTTGTTCTAAATTATTGTAAATGTCCAAGTAATCAAAATTGATGAAGATATGTTAGTATATAATATTGAATAGAAAAAGTTATTTAATTAATTTAATATTAATTTATTTAATTAATGTGAAAATAGCCATTTTGGCCACTGTCTTGGATTTCGATGAAACCAGTTTCATCGGATCGTAATGGTGATTATTGTAGGATTTCAAGTTTCGTAGCGATTGGACTTGTTGTTTGACCGTACGGACTCGAAATGTGTAGAAATCAATTTAATTGAAATCAGTTTGAAATTAGCTAATTTTAAAGCAACTTCTGCATACGATGGAATTAGGATATGAAACCTATTCCATTGAGTTTAAAACTATTGAAAACATCTATTTTGATATATGAGATGACCCACTTTCATTTCGGAAGCGAAACGGGCTTTTCGGGTCGTATTTGTCGTTTCAAACCAATTTGGGTATTATTCATTTCTTATTGGGCTTCTTTAGTATATTTAGTTCTATCCAAACCATAGTAGCCTTTTATTCCACATTACTGTATGTACAAGTCTATTTGCTTCTCTCTTGAGAATGGTAGAAATCAATCCAAACTCGAAACCCTAATTCCCAAATCGCAAATTCAATTTCAAATCCAATT
Organism: Allium cepa; assembly: GCA_030765085.1. NCBI lineage: Eukaryota > Viridiplantae > Streptophyta > Magnoliopsida > Asparagales > Amaryllidaceae > Allium > Allium cepa. Next base: position 250,551,089 of record CM060937.1, on the reverse strand, counting down.
CCAAAATGAAACTCCTCCAAACCCTAACAAATTGTATACCAATTCGAAGCTCTTGATGGGCGCATCCCAAATTTGTAAATTGTTTTTCGATTAGGATGATGTTTTTGCTAGAATTGGCCAAAACATTCACGACCGTTCATAGGACATAGTTTCGTTGGACGTTGAATCGTCATCCTGGCGAAGATCGAAGGGTGCCGTATTGGAGAGAGTGTCGAGGCGAGTAGATCTCTACGGTTCATTTGGGCCAGGGAAGCACGGATGGTCGTGGTTGGCCTAAGATGTATGCGGCGGTGGATGGTCATGGCATGACCAGAGGTGGAGGCGCTTGGGGGCGGAGGTGCGGTCGAGCTTGGGCTTCGCGATGGTGATGATGGATCTGCCTTTAGGTGCTTGTAGTGGCGGCGTTTAGCCGTTGATTATGGTGGCTGAAGGGTGGCAAAGCATGCTCGAATGATGGCGAGGGTCTAGTGTGGAAATTGAGGCAGCTGATATGTTTTACCTTTTATTTTTTGTATTTATTTCATATTTTAAAATCGTTTAACTAATAATCTATATAACTTTTGCATACCAACTTGGATTTAGATGCGGTTTTTTCCATTGGGATTGTATTGGAATTTCGTACTTTTTAATGTTGGTTTAGACGAATTCTAAGACTGCTGAAATTTGGGCCTTTATTTTATTTCAAATCGATTTGAAATTCAAAGGTGAGTGTTTTGACCCACTCACAACCACTAGATTATCTTATGTTAGTTAAATTAAACTTACGATGTGATTAGAAATTAGTTGATTGATGTTTGGTATGTTTAAATTGTCATTCTAGGAAATTTGACTTTTATCCATTTAATCATCGTTTAATTTAGTATTGAATTTAATTGTCGATTTAATACCTGTTAATGATAATCAGTTATCTATTGATATTTATTGTTATTTGAACGATGATTGTGATGGATGTTTGATTGTTGATATTGGATGAATAGATGTTGTATTTTTTTATATTTTTAATAACACTACAAGTTTCTTATGGGTTGAAATGATACATACCCGAACGATCTATAGATTAGGGAAAAATCATTATTGGTTGAATGGTAGACTCGAGTGATTTTGTGGACTTTTATTTAATTCGGGGTTATGGTTTGAAATGACATATAACCGTAAAATTTTCAATTGTGGATTGAAATGATAAATATCCGTATCACTTGACCATATGGTAGAAAATTATGTGCTGATACTAGATTGGTTAAATTAAATGATGTTTAATTCTTTAAAATTTAAATTCAGTTAACAAGCATTGAATATTAATTGATTTATATAAACTGAATTATTTTTGATAATCCAGGTGTTAATGTTGAAATTGGAATTAATTTAATGAATTTTTCAAAGGAGTTAAACTGGAATTTCAAAGTTGAAGTGTTGAATATAAATGAATTTATCGGAATTGAGTTATTGAAATGTTTGGGTATAACTTTGAAATCTATTTTAAACTAATTTAAACTATTTAAAATTATTTAACTATTTTAATCAATTTAAACTATTTAGTTTACTTTAATCTAGTATAACCTATTTAATCCAATTTAATCTATTTTACATATTTTAAACTAATTAATTTTATTTAATCTATTTTAAATCTATTTAATCTATTTTAAATTTATTTAATCTATTTTAAATCTATTTAATATAATTTAAATCTATTTAATATATTTTAAATTTATTTTATCTATTTTAAATCTATTTAATATAATTTAAATCTATTTAATCTGTTTTGAACCTATTTAAATCATTTTAAATCTAATTGAATCAAATTTAAATCTATTTAAATTATTTTACTATTTAAACTGTTTTAAATCCATTATATACTATTTTTAAAACTATTGAAACTATTTATGACCGCCTAAACTATTTTCTAAAATTTCAGACTACGTAAAGTTAAAATATTTACATTTAAATCCTTGATGATGATACAACCTAAGTTGGAATTTGGAATTGATATCTTTTGTGAAATGACATATTTGAGTAAATATGATTTTGGAAGTGAATGTGATTTTGAAAGTGAATGTGATTTCGAAAGTGATATCGTTTTGAGAATATGATATTTTTATATCAATTGTGAATTTACTTTTGAAATGTAGAAGAACCATCCGGTGTGAAATAAGCGTTGGTTGTTAAAGAGACCGGGATCAGATATTGTCATACTACCTGCCGGTACCGAAAACAACTTTAACAACTGTGTATGTGGTGGAGATTCCAGAAATAAAGTAGGATGGTTTGGTGAACGATTCTTTATGAGGTATTCATGTGACCATGACTCCCGTGAGTCAGCATAGATGTGACTAAAACATGAGGTATACCGGGCCAAGTAAGGTCATTCCTCCTATCGGGCACATTTCTTCGATACTATACTTTGACTTTGTGATTGATTTAGTTGCCCCCTCTCGATTTTGATATGGGAGTGTGTCCAAGGTGGACGGTAGTAGCTGCTATGCGTTACTACTAGTTCGGGAGTGCAATTGGCATATCTACCGTAGCATCACCTCGAGTGCCGTGTTCACATACCCTGCCGCGTCTTCTACGAGTTTGGTTTGTACCATACCGATGGAGTGCCCTTTGATAGCCCTCTAGTTTACGGAGGAATTATGGTACTGTATAGACTATGGGAATATATAAAATGTGTTAAGGGGGGATATGGGTAATGCCTTAACACTATTTTAATACTTTACTGTAGAAACTATTATAATAGCGCATTGGACTACATAGTAGATAGTTTAGCGGATTCGTAGGAGGCGGTAATCCCGAACATCTCTTATGTTATTGCACTCACGTTAGACACTGGATAGAAGATGTCAAACCCCCAAAACATCTTTGATGCCGATACACTTATATTTATTTATCATTGATTTAACTACATAAGGTCTTTTAGTTCTGACTTTCGTGTTTTGTCTTTTAAATTCGCTTGGGTCAGTCTGAGGTTTTCAGTTTTTCGAAGACTGCTTTTTGAAGGACGAAGATGAAGATTTTGTGATGTCCCGGGATTTTGGCAATACTTATTTAATAATTTCCATTTATAATTTATTTTAAACATGTTATATTGATTTAAAAATCTAATTTAACCAAATATTACATATTTAAAACTAGTAATTAATCTAATTTAACAAATGTTATCTTTTCAAACACTTAATAATGATGATAATTTAATTTGAATATTTATTCTTTTAAATTATAATAATAATACATGTGTAATTAATAATAATTGATCTTTTGAAGTTAATAAAAATATTTTATTTGTAATATATATATGTATACATTATAAAATGGAAATTGGTTCAATTTAAATTTAATAAAAATATTTTCAAATTATAATATATATGTTTATATATATTGTGATTTGGTGTTCTGTTTTAAAATTCAAATAATTTCTGAAGCTAATATTTAAAATTTTCTATTTATAATGTGTAAATATATTTGTGTGTATATATATATATATATATTGTAAATAGAAAAATATTGGATTAAACCTAAACACGAAAATATGTTTTCAAATTTATAATGTACATATGTTTTTATGATGATTTGGAAGATTTTTGATTTGGTTTAATAAAATGCTTTTCAATAGCTATTTAAAATTAATTTTTATTTATAAAACACTTAATGGAAAATTTATTTTTACTTAAAAGAATAATAGCTTGAAAATCGTACATCGTTATAAAGTTTAAATTATTTTCTTTTAAATTGATTTTTGAAAATAAATTTGGATTTTAGATATAAATCAATGTTAGTTTTAGAAATTTATGTTTAAACTTTTAAATAAAGTTTTTAAATAAATATTTACTTTCTTCTTTTAAAACTTATTTAGGAAGTGAGTTTTAAATAATTGTAAATTAAATCATGAAGCTATAAATACATTGCATATATATATATATATATATATATATATATATAACATGAGTATTAGATTAATATTGTAATTAAGGAATTAATTTAATAATCACATTTTAAAAACAAATGGCATCATGAGAAATTATAAAATACACTTGTTTACAAAATAATAAAGGGTTTGACATGTGTAAATAAATAGTTTATTCATGAAACAAGTGGCATCTTTATTTTAAAAGTAAGTTTTGTTTTTATTAAAATTTAAAAAAAAAGTAAAAGATCTGTTTTTATTTTCTTCAGCCAAATTTCTTTAATTGTCTTCAACTAAGAATAAATCAAATGCAAACTTCAAAACTGAAACCAAAGAAAACAGAATTCAAATCTGTAAAATCTGAAGCTATGATTCAACTCAGATCCAAGTAATCAAATGTGAAGAACATGCAAAATCTACAGCAAACAGCATGCAAATTCAATTTGAAGATTCAATCAACAGCAAGTTAAAATGCAAAGCAAAATTCAAATTCCAGGAATTAAAATTGCAGTGTTCTCTATTTTTGCTCTGGTAAGTAATTTTTTTTTAAAAAACAGTTTTAAAATCTTTATTCGTTTGTTCTGTGGAATGATTGATTTAGTATATATATGAAATCCATGCTTGCATGTTGGATTTAATGATTGAATGCATATTTATTTAGCAGTTTTGACTGTCTGTAAACATGATTTTTTTTTTAAAAAAAAAACTCTGTTCTTATTCATGTTTTAGTTTTATAAGAAAATTCCTATCTCCCAAGTTAACCATTATTAATCTTTGGTCATTGAAAAGAATTTGATCATAAAAAAGTAATCTTGTGTTTAGAAATAAACTTAAATATTTACATTGAACAAAAATATTGTAAATGATGAATTTACAGTGGAAAAATCTAAATTTAGTAAAAAATCAAATTTAATAATTTAAACTTCTGTTCATATGATCTGAATGGTTGTTCAAAATCATGAATTTTAAGATGAAAATTGTAATTTATAATTTGGTATTCAGTGAGAAATTGGGGGTTTTAAGAATTTAGGGTTTTGGCCGATTTCTGTTGATCTGCGTCGAAGGGGATGGTGAGCTTCGGCATGGAGGCAGTCAGGGTGTCTGGTGATTTGGGAAAAATTGTGGAAGATTTTTATGATGGTCGTGGTTATTAGAAATTGGCATAGTAGGGTTTTGGTGTTGGCTCTTGTCTGGATCGGATTTGAGGGATGTTCATCGTCGTTGATGGTCTTTGGCGAATCGGGTAAGGGGAATGGGTTCGAGTGATCGAGGCGAGTGAGTGGGCATCGTGGCTGGTACTCCGGTGGCGGATTTCGCCGTTGGCAGCGATGGGTTGTGGTTCGATTGTTTTCTGGTTGAGGAGGCTGTTGCTCGTATTTTGGTGCAGTGGCATTTTCGTCGATTTTGGGTGACGAGGGGGTAGTCGAGGCCAGAGGCGACTTGTGGGGCATGCCGGCGTTGATCGTCGTCGACCGACTCCGATGTACACGTGCACGATTCTCGGATTTGTGCAGCTAACACTTTGGTTCTAAAGGACAGTTTGGTCATGGGTTTCTTGGGTGTTTTGCTCGAGTGTGGTTTCGTGTGGGTATCGAGAGTGACTCGAAGTAGTAGGGGAGGTTGTCACGTGAGTTCGGCCTTGAAAAATTGGGTTTTCCATGATTGTTCCTGTTCAATTTTCAACAGCAAATTGAACTTCTGAAATTTAAAACAAACTCAGTTTTAAACAAAGTTTTTAAATAGTTTAAATATGTTTTGAAATGTTTTTAGTTTAAACTTTGTGTTTTGACAAGTTAGGTTAAATTTGTTTTAAAAATAGTTTGTTTTTTTAAAAGTTTAATATTAACCGGGTTTGTATTTTATAAAATGAAGTTTCAAAATTAAAAGCAAATTGATGTTAAACAAAGTGTTTAAAATTAGTTTTATAAAAATGAATGTTTGACTTCAAAAGAATTTTAGTTTAAAGTTTGGATTTTTTTTTTAATTTTAAACTTTTATTTAAAATAGTTGTTTCAATTTTGTTTTGTTAATATAAAAAATGTTTTCAAATAAAGTGTATTTGAAGTAATTTAAATGTGATTAAGGTATGGTATTTAATAATGATAAATTAAAAGATGGTGTTTTAGTGTAAACCAATTTCAAGTTTTATGAATTAAATATTTAATTTCAAAATGATTTATAAAGGTTAATAAAAGTATGGTTTACCTAAATCAAGTTTTATTTATAAAGGTAATTAAAGTAAATTACTTAATTTACTTAAATTGATTAATGTGAGTAATTAAATTAAGGTAAATTAGTTTGTGTAATTAATTAAGTATAATTAATTACTTAATTAAAAATTTATTAATCAAGTTTAATTAATTAAGAAATAATTAGTAAATAAGTAATTAAGAAGTTAATTACTTAATGATTAAGAAGAATTATTTAAACATAATTACATAATGAAGTAATTAAAGTAATTAATTACTCAGAGTAATTAGTTAAGTTATTATTGTTAATTTTAGTTAATTAATTAAGTTTAATTAATTAAAAAGAATTACTTAATGATGGGATTAAGTATAATTACTTAATGTAATTTAAAATGTGTAATTACTTAGTGAAGCAATTAATGAATAATTACTGAATGTAATTAATTTAGGAAATTATTTGATGGATAGTAATTAAAGAGGTATCATTACTTAAGGAAAGTAATTAAGTGATAATTACTCAGTGTAATTAAAGAATTGATTAATGTAATTAATCAGGATGTTGGTTTAATTGGTAAAGTAATTAAGGAAGTTAAATACTGATTGTGATTATTCAGGTTTGATTAATAATTATAATTGAGTTTATAATTAATATTTAAATGTAATTGTGAGAAGATTGATTAATAAAATAATTAGAGGGTCATTAATTTATGTAATTAATGAATAATTAATTGTTTAATTAATTAATAAATGTGATTAATTATGAGATAATTAATCAATGAAGTATGAAAGAAGTAATAATTAATTAATGTAATTAATTAAGGATTTATGTAATTATTATTGTAAATTAATTAATTAGAAATTAATTAAGATTAATTAATGATTTAAGATAAATTAATTTGTACAATTAATTTAAAGACTAATTACATAGTGTAATTAAAGAATAATTAATCTAAGTGATTAATTAAGAATATGATTAAAGGATAATTAATTTGTAATTGAAGATTAATTAATTGAAGTTGATTTAAACAGTGATTAATTAATTAATTAATTGTAATTAATTAATGCTTGTTTAAGCAGGATTAGTTGTTTAATTCTCAAGTAATTAATTTAATTTAAGGTGATTAAATTAATTATAAAGGAATTAATGATACCTGTTTATGTATGATTGTTTGTGGAATATCTGAATTGGTTGATATTTATTGGATGATATGTTGTGATATTTTGTGGTATGATATTTGATATATCAATGATAAATGTATGGTATTTATCTGTGAATGATGCTGTATGAATTCAATGTTTAAATTGAATTAATTTGTTGAACTTAAATCACTTAGACATTAAGATGGCGTTTGGATTCGATGAGACCGGGATCGGGTTTCCAAATTTGGAATTCCGAAAACCACATCGATCCAAGTTAAACGTTAGGTCGTGAATCCAAGGGGACTGCAAGTGAAGACTCGAGGTGTAAGAACTATTCGTCAATATAACTCTGGGGGTGATTCCGATATGAGTTTGACGGAAATAGTACTTACAGGTTCGAGATGGTGATTTAGAGTGAAAGGGCTATTGTCATTAACTCTGTGGGTGATTACAAAATGAGTGTAACGAGATAGTGCCTTCGGTTTCGTTCGAACCCGGAACGAACTTGTATGGATTAAATCTTTCAGAACATTGTCAGGTGGACGATGAGCATTCTAAGATAAATGTGTCCTATAAAGGTAATCACAGCCTCAAGCCTCATCAACCGGGAATGGCTAAAACAGGGGAGGTGCAGCAAGGCTAAGTGGGTCATGCCCAAGTAGGACGAGATTTACCCATGTCTAGAGGTCCCTTTTTATTTCGGCTGTGTGGGGCGGTTGATCATGACAACTGCCGGGGTGGTCTTGGTCGGGACTGTCCAGTAAGGGATGGTTCCGGCCTTGTGTTGCAGGGGAGTTAGGGCGGCTCCTCGGTACGAAGATCTAGGCCACGTACTGTGATGGGCGGTACCCCAGTAGCCCTGCCATTGTATGGAATCCAAAATCCAATAAGTGCCTGTACGGTTTTGATTGTGCCCGACTATGTTGGAACGTGAGATGTAAGCATTCCAGCTATTTCTGTTTTTTATTTTGAAAACTCTAGACCCTATTATAATATCACTGGATTTTCTATCAAATGTTTTGGTTAGCATAAGGTAAAAACTTACCCATGTTTATTTGTGGGGAGTCTTACGTGTTACCTTTGTTTTCAAAGGATTTTCTAAAGTTAAGCAACTTTTAACCGTTTACTCACACCAGACCTCTGTCTGACCCGAGTGTTTATTTTCTGTTTTATTAAATTCTTGGGTACTCATATTACGTATGTGTAGTCAAGTGATTCAGGCCTGCTTTGGCGAGTTCTGGAGGAGATATGGAGCAGGTGGCTTCAGCGTGTAGATATATGTATAGTGGTTCCACTGAGTTCGAGTTGTATCTGTTTCCTGTTATGTACTTGAATTGTAATATGTAGACAGGTGTTATAACTGTCTAGTTTTGTGTAGTTTGTTTTGTATTAGCTGTATAACTGTGATGTATATGATACTATGTAATATTTTATTTGATTAGTATAATTTATTCGTTCTGCTGTGAGATTCTGATGTTGTTTGGTTCTTTCTTTTCTATCTTTTCTCTTTTCTATCCCTTTCTTTCTTCTTAATGATGCGTCTTTCTGTTTTATGAAAGGCGGGTCGTTATACTGTGGTATCAGAGCGCTAGGTTGAGCGAATACCTAGACTCTGGAGTGGTGTCTTTCTTGAGAGAGCGTATTTGTAATTTTGACTATATATATATATATATTTATTTATTTATTCCTACCTATTTTGTTGGGTTACCTGTTCGGGTTTGCCAACATAAGTTATAGAAGTAAGAGAGATAGTGGTGTGTATAGCACGACTATCAATGGAAGAAGTCCGAGTATTTGAAGTTGGAAGAGTATTTGCCAGGACAGTTTTGGGTATTTTGAGTAAGTTTGGTAGCTGGGTGTATGGATTTCATCGACCTCTGAAGGAAATCTTTTAAAGATTCAGAGTTTATCTTTGGAGTATAAGTTTGGATTGCGCTCGTGCAAGCGGATTCTCTAGAGTTTGGATCAGTTGGAAGAGCTGAAGCAAGTGATGGTATTGTAGCAACCATAGGAAGGAGCCTTATCTGTAATAGAGTGGGAGACTCGGTTCAGCTAGGTGTTTGTGCTTGGTCTGAAGCCTGAGTTTCTTGAGAGGTTTCTACTCATCTTGAAGACTCTTTTTATGGAGTTGGTTGATATAGATTTGGGATTCAAGGAAATAGGAGGTCTGTAGTAGCAAGGGCAGCTCAGAGGTGTTGAATGTGCTGTCAGGAAGATCTTTTGGCTCAGCAGTATCTTAGAGGTGGAGTTCGGAAGCAGTTGTGTGGTCCGTTTCTTCGATGGTTCAAAAGTCTTTTGAGATTCTTCTGTCAGCGGATCGGGCAAATGGTGAAGGCTTGTTCCTTTTTCTGGAAGCTCGGCTGGGTAAGATGTTTGTGGTTGAGGTAGACCATCAGTTTCTTCTTTTGAAGGGCTTAAGATGATCTGTTATGTAAGAGAGAATAGTTTCTTTGGAATCTGAACTAGGTATTATCGCAAAAGTGACTTGCGATGGTTCGGAAGTTCTTTTAGTAATCTTTGCTTTAGTTTGAGACATCTCTAAAGATGTTGGGGCTATCATAGTGGTTTGAGACTTTCTGAATATCTTCGAGGAAGTCAAAGGAGTTTGTCCGCATTGGGAGATGGAGTTCTGTTCCGATTTGGTTCTTGGATTTTCTGGTGGTTTGGCGTAGTAGAGAGAAGATTCCAGGGTAGAGGATTTTTGTGAGTAATCAGGATTGATTGGTTCTAGTTTTCCGAATGGATTTCTGTTGTAGTATTTGTGACCAAATCGGATAGGTCATTAAGCTTTTATGGAATTTGATGGACAATGTTTCTTGATGAGTTGATCAATTTATGTGCTCGTGTTCATCGAAAGTCATCTTCTTCAGATCACAGTGGTGCAGCGGAAGCATGGTGGCAGCTATTCCGGAATAGAAGCAACTCGGATTCATCGAAGGGTTTGTGTTTTCTTGGACTTAAGGTTTTCTTCGGAAAGTTCTTTCGAGATATGAAGGCTTGAATGTCAGGAGCATCTGTTCTGTTTTTTCGAATAGGAGAAGCTAGTTTGAAGTCTTTTGATGCTTGTATGGTAGATTGGTGTTTTGGATTTCGATGGAATTTTGGAGAACCATCTTGTTGAGTAAAATCAGGAGGTCGTCTCATTCTTGATCCGGTTTTGATTCGATAAGCATTTGTGAAGTTTGGTTGATCAGGAATGTTGGGGGTAGTTCAGGATCAGCAGAGGTTGTGGTCAAGAGACGAAGAGATTCAGAACTCGAAGTCAGAAATTTAATTTTTGGATAAGTTTTCTCCGATCATAAGAGCAATGAGATTGGATAACATGGGAAGCTAGCTCAAGAGTGTATGAGAATCTTTCTGTAATCTCTTAAGGATAAGTGTTTGATCTATCACTGGTTTAGAACCAGCAGATCATGGAGATTTGGAAATTGATCGGGCTTGTCTGTTGTCCGGTATTCTGTTTAGATTGTAGATCTGGATATATAGGAGTTTTAGATCTAAATAGAGCAGCTAGTTTTAGAGTCTGTAGAGCAAGTAACCCGGTGTTTGTACATGGAAAACTCAAGGAAATTCTGTCCAGAATTTTGTTTGGATAGTTAGAATTGATTGTTTGAATAGGATGTTATGGTTTTTAGTATGGTTGATAGCATTTATTGCTATTTTAAATTTAAAATCTGTATAGAATTATTAAATTATCTTTGCTTTTAATTTCGGGGACGAAATTCTTTTAAGGGTTGAGGAATGTGATGTCCCGGGATTTTGGCAATACTTATTTAATAATTTCCATTTATAATTTATTTTAAAACATGTTATATTGATTTAAAAATCTAATCTAACCAAATATTACATATTTAAAACTAATAATTAAACTAATTTAACAAATGTTATCTTTTCAAAAACTTAATAATAATGATAATTTAATTTGAGTATTTATTCTTTTCAAATTATAATAATAATATATATGTGTAATTAATAATAATTGATCTTTTGAAGTTAATAAAAATATTTTATTTGTAATGTATATATGTATACATTGTAAAAAGGAAATTGGTTCAATTTAAATTTAATAAAAATATTTTCAAATTACAATATATATGTTTATATATATTGTGATTTGGTGTTCTATTTTAAAATTCAAATAATTTCTGAAGCTAATATTTAAAATGTTCCATTTATAATGTATAAATATATTTGTATATATATATATATATATTGTAAATAGAAAAATATTGGATTAAACCTAAACAGGAAATTATTTTTTCAAATTTATAATGTACATATGTTTTTATGATGATTTGGAAGATTTTTGATTTGGTTTAATAAAGTGCTTTTCAAAAGCTATTTAAAATTAATTTTTATTTATAAAACACTTAAAGGAATAATAGCTTGAAAATAGTACATTGTTATAAAGTTTAAATTGTTTTCTTTTAAATTGATTTTTGAAAATAAATTTGGATTTTAAATATAAATCAATGTTAGTTATAGAAATTTATGTTCAAACTTTTAAATAAAGTTTTTAAATAAATGCTTACTTTCTACTTTTAAAACTTATCTTTAGGAAGTGAGTTTTAAATAATTATAAATTAAATCATGAAGTTATAAATACATTGCATAGATATATATATATATATATATATATATATATATATATATAAAACATGAGTATTAGATTAATATGGTAATTAAGGAATTAATTTAATAATCACATTTTAAAAACACATGGCATCATGAGAAATTATAAAATACACTTGTTTACAAAATAATAAAGGGTTTGACATGTGTAAATAAATAGTTTATTCATGAAATAAGTGGCATCTTTATTTTAAAAGAAAGTTTTGTTTTTATTAAAATTTAAAAAAAAGTAAAAGATCTGCGTTTATTTTCTTCATCCAAATTTCTTTAATTGTCTTCAACTAAGAAGAAATCAAATGCAAACTTCAAAACTGAAACCAAAGAAAACAGAATTCAAATCTGTAAAATCTGAAGCTATGATTTAACTCAGATCCAAGTAATCAAATGTGAAGAACATGCAAAATCTACAACAAACAGCATGCAAATTCAATTTGAAGATTCAATCAACAACAAGTTAAAATGCAAAGCAAAATTCAAATTCCAGGAATTAAAATTGCAGTGTTCTCTGTTTTTGCTCTGGTAAGTAATTTTTTTTTAAAAACAGTTTTAAAATCTTTATTCGTTTGTTCTGTGGAATGATTGATTTAGTATATATGAAATCAATGCTTGCATGTTGATTTAATGATTGAATGCAAATTTATTTAGCAGTTTTGACTATCTATAAACATGATTTTTTTTTTAAAACTCTGCTCTTATTCATGTTTTGGTTTTATAAGAAAATTCCTATCTCCCAAGTTAACCATTATTAATCTTTGGTCATTGAAAAGAAGTTGATCATAACAAAGTAATCTTGTGTTTGGAAATAAACTTAAATATTTACATTGAACAGAAGTATTGTAAACGATGAATTTATAGTGGAAAAATCTAAATTTGGTAAAAATCAAATTTAATAATTTAAACTTCTGTTCATATGATCTGAATGGTTGTTCAAAATCATGAATTTTAAGATGAAAATTGTAATTTATAATTTGGTATTCAGTGAGAAATTGTGGGTTTTAACAATTTAGGGTTTTGGCCGATTTCTGTTGATCTGCGTCGAAGGGGATGGTGAGCTTCGGCATGGAGGCAGTCAGGGTGTCTGGTGATTTGGGAAAAATAGTGGAAGATTTTTATGATGGTCGTGGTTATCAGAAATTGGCATAGTAGGGTTTTGGTGTTGGCCCTTGTCTGGATCGGATTTGAGGGATGTTCATCGTCGTTGATGGTCTTTGGCGAATCGTATTTTGGTGCAGTGGCGTTTTCGTCGATTTTGGGTGACGAGGGGGTTGTCGAGGCCAGAGGCGACTTGTGGGGCATGCCGGCGTTGATCGTCGTCGACCGGCTCCGGTGTACACGTGCACGATTCTCGGATTTGTGCAGCTGACACTTTGGTTTGGAAGGACAGTTTGGTCATGGGTTTCTTCGGTGTTTTGCTCGAGTGTGGTTTCGTGTGGGTATCGAGAGTGACTCGAAGTAGGAGGGGAGGTTGTCACGTGAGTTCGGCCTTGAATAATTGGGTTTTCCAGGATTGTTCCTGTTCAATTTTCAACAGCAAATTGAACTTCTGAAATTTAAAACAAGCTCAGTTCTAAACAAAGTTTTTAAATAGTTTAAATATGTTTTGAAATGTTTTTAATTTAAAATTTGTGTTTTAACAAGTTAGATAAATTTATTTTTAAAAATAGTTTGTTTGTTTTAAAGTTTAATAGTAATCGGGTTTGTATTTTATAAAATGAAGTTTCAAAATTAAAAGCAAATTGATGTTAAACAGAGTGGTTAAAATTAGTTTTATAAGAATGAATGTTTGACTTTAAAAGAATTTTAGTTTAAAGTTTGGATTTTTTTTTAAATTTTAAAATTTTATTTAAAATAGTTGTTTCAATTTTGTTTTGTTAATATAAAAAATGTTTTCAAATAAAGTGTATTTGAAGTAATTTAGATGTGATTATGGTAAGGTATTTAATAATGATAAATTAAAAGATGGTGTTTTAGTGTAAACCAATTTCAAGCTTTTTGAATTTAAATATTTAATTTCAAAATGATTTATAAAGGTTAATAAAAGTATGGTTTACCTAAATCAAGTTTTATTTATAAAGGTAATTAAAGTAAATTACTTAATTTACTTAAATTGATTAATGTGAGTAATTAAATTAAGGTAAATTAGTTTGTGTAATTAATTAAGTATAATTAGTTACTTAATTAAAAATTTATTAATCAAGTTTAATTAATTAAGAAATAATTAGTAAATAAGTAATTAAGAAGTTAATTACTTATTGATTAAGAAGAATTATTTAAACATAATTACTTAATGAAGTAATTAAAGTAATTAATTAAGTTATTATGGTTAATTTTAGTTAATTAATTAAGTTTAATTAATTAAAAAATTACTTAATGATGGGATTAAGTATAATTACTTAATGTAATTTAAAACGTGCAATTACTTAGTGAAGTAATTAATGAATAATTACTAAATGTAATTAATTGAGGAAATTACTTGATAGATAATAATTAAAGAGGTATGATTACTTAAGGGAAGTAATTAAGTGATAATTACTCAGTGTAATTAAAGAATTGATTAATGTAATTAATCAGGATGTTGGTTTAATTGGTAAAGTAATTAAGGAAGTTAAATACTAATTGTGATTATTTAGGTTTGATTAATAATTGTAATTGAGTTTATAATTAATATTTAAATGTAATTGTGAGAAGATTGATTAATAAAATAATTAGAGGGTCATTAATTTATGTAATTAATGAATAATTAATTGTTTAATTAATTAATTAATGTGATTAATTATGAGATAATTAATCAATGAAGTGTGAAAGAAGTAGTAATTAATTAATTTAATTAATTAAGGATTTATGTAATTAATTATTATTAATTAATTAATTAGAAACTAATTAAGATTAATTAATGATTTAAGATAAATTAATTTATGTAATTAATTTAAAGACTAATTACATAGTGTAATTAAAGAATAATTAATCCAAGTGATTAATTAAGAATATGATTAAAGGATAATTAATCTGTAATTGAAGATTAATTAATTGAAGATGATTTAAAGAGTGATTAATTAATTAATTGTAATTAATTAATGATTGTTTAAGCAGGATTAGTTGTTTAATTCTCAAGTAATCAATTTAATTTAAGGTGATTAAATTAATTATAATGGACTTAATGACACCTGTTTGTGTATGATTGTTTGTGGAATATCTGAATTGGTTGATATCCATTGGATGATATGTTGTGATATTCTGTGGTATGATATTTGATATATCAATGATAAATGTGTGGTATTTATATATGAATGATGTTGTGTGAATTCAATGTTTAAATTGAATTAATTTGTTGAACTTAAATCACTTGGACATTAAGATGGCGTTTGGATTCGATGAGACCGGGATCGGGTTTCCAACTTTGGAATTCCAAAAACCACATCGATCCAAGTTAAATGTTAGGTCGTGAATCCAAGGGGAGTGCAAGTGAAGACTCGAGGTGTAAGAACTATTCGTCAGTATAACTCTGGGGCTGATTTCGAGATGAGTTTGACGGAAATAGTACTTACAGGTTCGAGATGGTGATTCAGAGTGCTAGGGCTATTGTCATTAACTCTGAGGGTGATTCCAAAATGAGTGTAACGAGATAGTGTCTTCGGTTTTGTTCGAACCCGGAACGAACTTGTATGGATTGAATGCTTTCAGAACATTGTCAGGTGGACGATGAGCATTCTAAGATAAATGTGTCCTATAAAGGTAATCGCAGCCTCAAGCCTCATCAACCGGGGATGGATAAAACAGGGGAGGTGCAGCAAGGCTAAGTGGGTCATGCCCAAGTAGGACGAGATTTACCCCTGTCTAGAGGTCCCTTTTTATTTCGGCTGTGTGGGGTGGTTGATCATGACAACTGCCGGGGTGGTCTTGTTAGGGACTGCCCAGTAAGGGATGGTTCCGGCCATGTGTTGCAGGAGAGTTAGGGTGGCTCCTCGGTACGGAGATCTAGGCCACATGCTATGACGGTCGGTACCCCAGTAGCCCTGCCATAGTATGGGATCCAAAATCCAATAAGTGACTGTACGGTTTTGATTGTGCCCAACTATGTTGGAACGTGAAATGTAAGCATTCCAGCTATTTCTGTATTTTATTTTGAAAACCGTAGACCCTATTATAATATCACTAGATTTCCTATCAAATGTTTTGGTTAGCGTAAGGTAAAAGCTTACCCATGTTTATTTGTGGGGAGTCTTACGTGATACCTTTGTTTTCAAGGGATTTTCTAAAGTTAAGCAACTTTTAACCATTTACTCACACCAGACCCCTGTCTGACCCGAGTGTTTATTTTCTGTTTTATTAAACTCTTAGGTACTCATATTACGTATGAGTAGTCAAGTGATTCAGGTCTGCTTTGGGGAGTTTTGGAGGAGATATGGAGCAGGTGGCTTCAGCGTGTAGATAAATATATAGTGGTTCCGCTGTGTTTGAGCTGTATCTGTTTCCTGTTATGTACTTGAATTGTAATATCTAGACAGGTGTTATAACTGTCTAGTTTTGTGTAGTTTGTTTTGTATTAGCTGTATAACTCTGATGTATATGATACTATGTAATATTTTATTTGATTAATATAATTTATTCATCCCGCTGTGAGATTCTGATGTTGTTTGGTTCTTTCTTTTCTATCTTTTCTCTTTTCTATCCCTTTCTTTATTCTTAATGATGCGTCTTTCTGTGTTATGAAAGGCGGGTCGTTATAGATTTTGTACTATTATTCCTATTATATGTATTCTACTGCATCATGTTGTTCCACTGCATTTATTTATTTATTCCTTTTTTTTGTAACTCTGATTTTGTGTTGTAAAAGAATAATCAAATATATTTATAAACAACTTCATAAACAATTATGTGATTATTATGTTTTATCATTCCGCTGCGAGATTCTGTATTTGTTGTAATTTTTTCTCTTTCTTTTTTTATTTACCCCATAAGAATCTACTGCTTTGAATGGTTTGAGTTTGACATGTGTGGTTTATCGTCGATTTAAATCGTCTAAAAAGTCAGGTCATTATAGTTGACATCAGAGCCTTGGTTTAGCGATAACCTTAGCTTGGTGGGGTCCGACTCTTTAGAAATAGGGTAGTGATACCCTAGAATGAGTCGTTAAGTGTATATATATGAGAGAGCATATTTATTAGTGTTATATAAGGTTTTTGTATTGTGTTAATTTGCTCAGTTTCGTATTTATAAATTCTAGTCAGTACATAGAATGCTATGGCATCGATGGGAAATTCTAAATACTTAATAGGATAGACCGACACAATATTGTTTTGAAATATGGGTAAATGAAATAATTTTTCCTATATATATTTTGTATATAAAATAATAAATTTTATAAATGATATAGCTGATTGTTATATATTTGTTTGTTAGGTGGTGAAATTTTATAAATTTGATTAAAAAGTAAGGTTTTCAAATAAAATAAATATAAACTGGAAGTTTAGAACTGAAGTTCGGGGATTTTGAAAATTTCTTTCGAAAGACTTTGGAATATAATATTAGTAGCATTTAGAAGTATTTTCTGATATGAATATTTCAATATGATTTGAAAGAAATGTTTTAAAAGAATTTAGGAAAGGAAATAAGCTCTGTACTCCCCTCTCTATCGCTGGAAAATAATTTCGGTAATGAGTGCACGCATCATCGACATTCGTTTTCGAGTTTCAAGTGGGAAGACTGTTGTAGTAATTTTACTGTACAATTGTTTTGACAAATTAATATTGAATTCGAATTCCCAATGTGATTTCATATATATATATATAGAAGATATGATTATATATTATTTTAAAAAATTGAAAGGAAACCCTGTTGTTTAGTTCTTGAGTTTCTGTAAATTAGAAATTTAAATTATTGTAATAAATGGAATCCTGACTATATTAATAGTTGAAAACTTCTAAAATGAAAATAAGAAATTTGATGTTAAAATGATTAGTGAAATATATAAGAAAATAAAATTTTGTAAACTGTAAATAAAATGGAAATAAAATGGAAATAAAAATAAGAAATAATAACTATTGAACATTTATTTACTAAATGAATAAGATAAACTTGTGTAACCTTTTTATTGCATTCTAAAAGACACACACACACACACACACACACACACACACACACATATATATATATAAGTTACTAAAATATTAAGAGTTGAAATGTTAAATAAGGATATGTAATAGAATATTATACAAGTAAAACTTAGAGAATGAAAGTGTTCAATGGAATTTCTTATAAATAAGAAATCTAATGTTATAAATTGTTATAAACTAAAGATAACAGTTTGAAATGCTACTAATTAAACGTAATTAAAGTGAATAATGTAAGAAAAACGATTATAAACCTAAGTTATCATCTTCAGCTATTTATAATCAGATTGAATAGTAAAAGGTTAATACTGTAAGTAAATAATTATAAACTCAATTTAATATTGAAGCCATTCATACATAAAATGTTACATTAGTTGAATGATTATAACTTCAGGAAACATTGGAAATGATTTAGAAATGGAGTTAATATTCAATAATACTTTATATGGAAGAATGAATGTGAAAGGAAATAATCTACAAATGGTGAATTGAATTGTAAAGAAACTTACCTAATAATGTATTATCCAATAATTAAAATAAAAATAACTTTTTTAAACAATGAATGTAAAGTAATTGTAACAACCCAATATTTTGTGATTATTTTAATTGTTTTTTTATTATGTAAATTAAAACTCCTAATTTTAAAACTTTATTTCATTTATTAAAATGAATAAATTTTTTATTTTAAAAGTATATTCTGATTTTGTGTGGATTATAATTTCAAACCTGAATAAATAGGATATTTCCAGAAAAGTGGATTTTTAGTCAATCTGGTCAAACTTTGAGTTTTAAATTTAAAATTTAAATATTTGAATTTTTGAATTTTATCTTTTATTATGAAAATATATTAAATTCAAGAATACTTCTTTTTGTTTCATTGAAATCCGATTTATATTGTGTAAGTTATGCTTTTTACAATATTGTATGTAAATTGATTTATTTAATAAAATTGTCTATTTTAATTTATATAAATAATATTTTTATTTGTCGTATTATGTTCTAATATGTGTTATATGAAATGTTAGGTATATACTTTTATTTTAAAATATTTTAAAGTAATGTTATAATTTTTCCAAAGCTTAGTGTATTTATTTTCAATTTTTATAACCTAGTTTCTATTCTTAAGCTATTTTCTTAATTTAATTATATTTATTTAAAATTTATTTATTTATTTTGATTCATTCATTATATTTTCGTTTTTATCTTTATTTATATGTATTTTACATGTATTTAAAATGCAAAAAAGAATTTGGATATTTGAAGAGTTTTTGACCTTTAGTATCCTTTGCCTTTTCATATTCAATTTGCATTGTCACACCAAACAACATATCAATTCAATTGCTGACTTTATCACAATTCCTTTAACTGAATTCCCCTCATTTTTCATGTATCAAAACTTTCTCAAACTCAAAAGGTACAGTGTCCACTTCCTGAGAGAAAATTTTTGGTAAACTTTCATTCTTTTTCACTTTTTTCCATTGTTTTGTATTGATTTTTGTACTTGTATTCACCTTCTTGTGTTCGGCCTCCCTCCTCCAGCACCATGGCCGCCTCCACCACCACCTAATCCAGCCATCATCCTCTCTTTCTCACTAAGCATCCATGGCCGAAGCCCTATAGGATGATAATCCACCAAAAATTGATGAAAACTCCCCTTTAAACTTCACAGCCGAGCCTTCCATTCATCCACCACTCCACCACCATACTTTGGCCGACCATTCACCGCCGCCACCACCAGTCACAACCTGAGTCTAGGACCCCTGCCACACCTGTAGTTGATCCTTCTAGATCAGTCCATACCCAATAGTCCCATGGCCGAAGACATTTAGGCCTTGAAATCCATGTTGTTGCTTGTAGTTGCCTTGTTTTTGTAAATGCATGCACACATACCTTCATCTCCTTTATATTGCTTTGGCCGACCCCTATATGACCTTAACCTGATCCAAACCTGATCCAAAACCATCCCATTACAGTGCCTTTCTAGTCCATAGCTGAAGCATAAGTGGTTGAATGCAAGTGCAAAAAGTTTATCTATGTATTGTGCTTATGTTTCTAGCTTTGTTTATAATAGTTTGGTTTGAAATTTATGTATTGCACTTTGTTTTGTTTGTTATGTAACAAGGCAATTAGCTTCGGCTCTCCCACTCTCGAATCATTATCGTGCTACCGTGTCTTTATGGATCTCAATTTATGTACTTTGGTCGTCGTCTTCAGCTTGTACAAGTGAGTTATTCCCACCAGACAGTTTTATACTTATATAACTAGTAAACTGATCACATTTGAATCTGCAAACTCATATCACCATGCTATATCTGCTATGCTATGATTATAAGATGTTTATCCATACTTATTCACCTGTTATACCATCTGTTACTGTTATATTATGCTATTTTGTTATTTATATCAGTTTATCACTGCAAGTTCTATTTAGATTAGAATCACTATGGGTTGAAATGATACATACCCGAACGGACTTTAGAATAAGGAAAAATCGTTATGGGATGAAATGATAGGCCTAAACGATTTTTAATTATTTCATTTGGGACTGCGGGTTTGAAATGATAAAACCAGGGTTTTCTTTGTAAATTACGGAGTGAAATGATATATTATCCGTATCACTTTACCTAGGCCACCAGAAAATGATATACAGACCCGTGGTTAAAATATATTTTTCTAGATTTTTTAAAGTATTTTATAAATGGAAATATTATATTATTTTGATTTAAAACTTAACTAAAAATGATTTCTATAAAGTATTACTGATTTTCTAAAAATTTATAAGTGAAATAAATGAATGGTAATGTTAGAAATTTGAAATATAAGTTATTTTGGAAATTTTGATTAAGTGATAAATGGAATTTACATTAAGTAGGAAAATATGATAAACACATTTAAATTAAAATTAAAATGAATTTAAATGATTTTTATAAAGTATTAATGATTTTGAATAAGTTAAGATGTGAAATAAATGAATGTTTAAGTTGAATTTTGAAATATAGCTAAATTTGGAAATTTGTGAAATTTGTTTAAAAATGAATTTTAAGTTAAGTAAATAAAATGAAAATAAGTTATATTTAGAAATTTAAACTTAAGTGTTAAGTTAAAAATTTAAATAAAAAATTTGAAATTGAATGTTTGAATTTAATATATGAAATTAAATTTTGATTTTTGAATGAAAATTTAACTTTATAAAATCATGAATATAAGGGTATTTAAATGATTGTTTTAAAAGTGAAAATATATGATTTCATAAGTTTAAAAAGGTTTAAATAAAAATTTAATTGTTTGTGAAATTATATTGAATATTTAGAATTTAATTAACATCATTTTTGAAATGTTATTATTTCTAATGTAAAGGATATTATTGCATTTGTAAATGCTGTAGTTGATAGAAATGAACTAAATGGCTAAATTGAATTAAGTGCTAATATAGTACTTTGTAAGTGCTGTAAGTGCTGTAGTTGCTGAAATTATTTAAAGTTTTATTTGAATTAAAGTAACCCTATTACATCATTTTTAAAATGCTGTCTTTTGTTAAATTGAATTGTTTTAAAGGTAACTTTCCATAGCATTTTAAAATGCTGCGAAAATTGAATTTTTATTGTTTTAATAAATTTAAGTGAATAGATGAACTTTGAAAGATTTAAATTTTAGAAATTTAATTATTAAATATAATAACTTCATTTTAATGATTTAAATGAAGTATTTTTTTTGAAATATAAACTATTTTGAAATGTGTGTTGAAATGGTATTTTTAAATAAAATGAATGTAGTTTTGAAATGATACGATATTTTGATATTTTGAAATGGATTTTTGAATGATATTGAATTCTGAAATGATATTTGACTTCGAAGTATAAATTACGATTTTGAAATTTAACCACGGGATGTATTAAATTTATGGTTTAACTGATCCTTAGAGGATGGGCGATCCTAAGCATCCTTTAAGTTATAGTGCATTACTACTACAGTTCACTTGAGTTGGTTTACATTATATAAGTATATATGTCCTGACTCGAGTGTTTTGTGTTTTACTTTACGCTCGGGTCAGCCTGAGTATTTACAGCTTAGCTTTGGATTTCTTTTCTAGAGCTAGGAATCGTTGGAGATTCTGCTTGTCTAGTTATCTGTTCCATTTTAGTTTCAGTTGTTCTATTTCAGCTCTGGTATTTATAAAGTGCTATGTATTTGAGATTTCTATTGTATATGTTTTTTCCGACTTATATTATGTATTATGTTTTGAGAGTTTGTTATCGTAGCTTCATGAACTACTATGGTATTTTAATTTCCGCTGCGAGTTATTCTGATATTTCTGTGTCTGTGATTCTGTGATTTGTATTTCATTTGCTCCAAATTTATTTACAATGCGGTATTTTGAGCAATTCAAGTCCGACATGTGTGTCAACCATTGCACTTGGAGGGTGCAGCATGATAGGGGGTTCTCGCTTCCTGGTTTGGTAGTGAACGATTGATTCTTACTCCTACATGTCCCCATGGGGGTTGGTGGTGCAGTCGAGAGGCTGGCCGTAAAGGCAGAACACAGGTACCAATGTATGCTATAGTGGGCGTTACCCCACTGGCGCGGCCCGTTACAGTTGGTATCAGAGCTTTGGTTTTAGGCAAACCATAGCCTGCGGAGCAAAAACTCATTAGAGATAGGGTAGAAATCCCTAAAATGAGTGAAATCAATCTCGGAATCATTTCTTTGTGAGAGAACGTATTTTCGAACTATAAAATGATTTCCAAATGATTTTATGGATTTTTAAAGATTATTTTGGTATAAATTTTTTCTTTTTTTGGAACCAAGATTTTCAAAACTTCATCCCTTCGGTATCCACCTTGTTAGAAATCTCTTGGTTAGGATTCTTATCGATTAGGATTCCTTGAACTTTGGAACACTCCCACTTGTTCTGAAATACGGTCATGTCTTAGCTATTTTATCCTTTTGATTTGGGGAATACCATAACTCCACTTTGGAATGACCTCTATAAAGATCGGTGATTCCACAAATCTTTGAATGATTTGTAAAGGGGTGAAATTCCTTTATAATTGGCATTGATTCACCGGAGATTCCTGTATCGTCGATTTTCGATGCTATCTATCTTCTGCTCTATCTAGATTCTATATCTGGCGATCGAATGTTGATCTGCCTTAGATTTCCGAATTGATTATATTCATGAAATCACGGTTGACCGGCTAAGGTCGCCCGTGATTTATATGGGCTTATCCATCTTCCATTTGGTAATAAAATTTAATTATCTTCGTTCGAGCTTACCTTTGAAGCAGAATTCTATTTTATTAGAGTTCCTCTAAATTCGAATCTCTGTATAGTTTGAAATCTAACCTCGAATCATTCTCTGGAAATTTATGTTTGATTGTATTTTGAATTTGTGCGTACATCGAAATTATTGTTTTGATAAGGATCACCCTATTTTGTATATAAAGGTGAAATGTTTTCGATAAGGATTATATGCCTTTTAAAATGAAAATTTGAAATTTCGAAAGGATTTGAAAATTTGAAAATTTTATAAGAAATTGACTTATATAAAATGATTTATAATTGAAGGGTTTTGAATTTGAATTTCAAGGAATTGAACTCCGGTGTTTTGAAATCGGTTTTAAGATTTTGGAAAATTTATAATAATAATATGATTTAAAGTTATTTTTTTGAATAAGAAATGTTTCAAATGTATTCGAATGAATTCCAATGATTTCGAAGAGGTTTCAAAGAAGTTTCAAGAAAATAAAAAAGTCCACTCTAGTATCGACATTTATTTTTGAGTTTCTGAGTGGGGGAGAGGCCACTCTAGTAGCTTTGCTATGCGAGTGATTTTGTGGAAACCAAATTTTTATTTCAGATTTCGAAGTATGGTTTGATATTCGAAAGATATATGTGTATATATATATATATTTGAAATGATTTGAAGTAAGCCAATGTTCAGTCCTCGAGATTTAGATTTGTTTTGGTATAACCTTATCTATTGGAATTGATTTATGGATTTGTTACCGATTTCCAACTCTTGGATTTGAAAATTTGGTTCTTTCGACTATTTTGAAGATTCTAGCACTTCCAAATCAAGGTTAACTTTTCAAAGCTAAGAAATTTTGAAAGGTATAGGGTATTTGATAAAGAATATTAGTTTAGTTTGGTATAATTAAAGTATAAAGCAATATGGTTTATATAAGTTTGAAACTGCTTGTTGAGTGAAATAAATAAGACTATTTTGAATTATACTGGTATGAAGCATAGATTTGAAATGTTTTGAATAAAGTATATATATATATATATAAGATAATAATCTTTCCAATGGTAAATTGGATTTTCAAATATAAATAAATAGTTTGAAGGTTTTAAAAAGAGATGGTTTCAAATTTAGTAACCATTTTAGATATTTAAATGATTTAAATGGTTTGGAGTTTATATTTGTATGAAAGGATATTTGATTTACTTGCAATTTGAGTTTATTTAAAAATATTGGATTTATGAAAAGAATATTTCAAAACTAAGTAATAGTGAAGTAAAATTTGAGATATATGAAATTATAAAATTTAGTTTTGGAATATGGTATATTTAAGCTTTGAAATATATTAAAGAATGAATAGTTTATTTTATGGATCAAATCTTTATTTGAAATTTGATAGTATTTGAAATGGATTCGTTGAAAAACTAAATTGAATTGAAACTGATGGATTGAATTGAATTAAAATTGAAAATTTTAGATTTGGGTTTAATTGAATAAATTTGTGAAATGTAAAGAATTAAAGGAATGTTTTATGATTTCTAATGCATAATTTTGAAATGTTATGATTTCAAAGTGTAATAATTTCAAGTATTTTGGTTTCAAAAGATTTATAACTTTGGAAGGATTGTGATTTTTTGAAACTGAATATATGTTTGAAATGGAAATGAATTTGTTTGACCTAAATTTTTGTTGATTTGGAAATTTGGACTATTTTCTAAATCTATTGCTTTAAGAAACTTTGAAACTGAATATATGAAATTAGGAAGAAATGATTGGGCGAAATCATATATGATTTTGAAACTGAATTGATATTGAAATGGTTTGAAATTGAGAACCTTGTTTATTTAAATACTTTGATTTGCGAGTTATCGAACTTATACAAAATTGATTCGTATAAGTATGAAGTTGATTTGAAAATTGTTGATTTGGAAAAGGTACTCAACTTGTAAATTGAAATCTTATATATAATCGAAGTCTATATAAGTGTGATTTGATATACTATTGATTTGGAAAGTATTCGATTTGAAATGGAATCTTATATAGAATGGACTTTATATAAGTATGGTATATAAAAGTGCTTTTGAAAGGTACTATATGATACATATTGTCACGACCCGCCATTTCTTACCATTCAAATCGACAATAATCCACACATATCGGACTTGAATGATGCGAAATAACAGATTGTAAATAAATTTGGAGCAAATAAAACCAAATACACAGAATCACAGCACAAAATAAGCAGAATAACTCGCAGCGGAATATAAAAATACATAGTAGTTCATGAAGCTACCACAACAGAGTCTCAAACCAAATACATAATACAGTCTGAAAATAACATAATAGAAATCCCAAATACGTAGAAGTTCACTAATACGTGAGATTAACTAGAATAGCTGAAACAGAAGTAGATATATATGTAGATAAGAAAAAACTCCAGCAAAGACCAGCTTCAGAAAGAGAATCCAAATCCGTGAATACTCAGGCTGACCCGAGCGTAAAGCAAAACACAAAACACTCGAGTCAGGACAATATATACTTATATAATGTAAACTAACTCAAGTGAACTGTAATAAGAACAAGTAACTTAAAGGATGCCTGGGACCGCCCATCCTCTAAGGATCCGTCAAACTATTTACTATATAGTAATATTGCGCTATTATAATAGTGTCTACAGTAAAATAAACATACTTTTAAATAGCGTTCTGGGCTATCCATATCAACTTTCACACATAATAGTCCTAGTAGTCCATCCAATATCATGACATCTCCAGATCGGGAAACTGTCAGAGCATACCACACGGGCTACAGGAGAAAAACAAACTCGTAGTATATCAATTACGCACACAAGGCAATGCCATGGTAGATATATCAATTACGCACACGTGCTGGTGGTAACGCAGCAGCCACATACACCCACCCCGAACAACACTCCAAAATCAAAGGGTGCACCAAATCGATCACAACAGTAATAGAATGGTATCGAAGAAGTGTGTCCAACCAGAGGTGCTACCTCCTTTGGCCCAAGATCGCTCCGGTTTTAGCCACCTTAAGCTCACTCACGGGAGTTAGATCCACGTAATATACCTTAGGAACGTCGTCACCATCCGACTTCATTCTGTAATCTCCACCGCGTACACAATTGTTAAAGTGGTTTTCGGTATCGACAGAGAGTATGTCTATATCTGATCCCGGTCTCTTTAACAACCAATCTTTATTATAAACCGTAGTTATAATTTTTTAAAATGGTATTTATATTTCAAAAATCAAATATCATTTAAGAATTCAAATTCTTTCAAATCATTTCAAAATATCAAACATACCATTTCATTTCAAAACCATATTCGCTTTATTCAATTTAAAATACATTTCAAATTACATTTCAAAAATAGTTTATATTTCAAATCGAATTACCTCATTAAATCATTAAAATGAATTTATTACATCTAATAATTAAATTATTAAATTACCAAAAAATTTAAACTTTTCAAAGTTCATTCATTCACTTAATTTTATCAAAACGGTGAAAATTCACCTTTCGCAGCATTTGGAAGAAATGCTACAGAAAGTTATGTTTAAAACAGTTCAATTTAACAAAAGACAGCATTTTAAAATGCTGTAATAGGGTTACAATAGTTTCAAATAAAACTTAGTTTGATTCAACAATTATAGCACTTAAAAATGCTGTAATAGCCTTTAATTAAATTTAGTCATTTGGTTCATTATTATCAACTACAGCATTTACAAATGCTGTATTATCATTTACATTAGAAATAATAGCATTTCAAAAATATAGTTAATTAACTTCAAATATTCAATAAAATTTCACAAACAATTATATTTTTATTTAAATAATTTTTAGCTTATAAAATCGTATAATTTCACTTCTATAATAATCATTTAATTTTCCTTAAATTCATGATTTTATAAAGTTAAATTTCCATTCAAAAATCAAGATTTAAAAATAATTCACTTATTAAATTCGCTAAATTAAATTTTAACTTAACACTTAAGTTTAAAATTTCAAATATAATATAATTTCATTTTTATTTACTTAACTTAAAAATTCACTTTTAAGCCAAATTCACAAATTCCCAATTTTAGTTATATTTCAAATTTCAACCTAAATATTCATTCATTTCACAATTTAACTTTATTCAAAAATCATTAATATATTATAAAATCAATTTAAATTCATTTAAATTCAAAATATCGTAAATTTATCATATTTTCATATTTAATTTAATTTCCAATTAAAATTAAATCAAAATTTCCAAAAAGAACTTACATTCAAATTTCCTAACTTTTTCATTAATTTATTTCACTTATAAATATTCAAAAAATCAATAATATTTTACAAAAACCATTTTTAATTAAGTTTAAGTCAAAATATTATAATATTTATGTTTCTAAGATATTTTAAGAAATTTTAGAAAAACATATTTTAACTATGGGTCTGTATATAATTTTCTATGCTATGAAAAATGATACGGGTAATATATCATTTCAACCCGTAATTTACAAAGAAAACCCAGGTTTAATCATTTCAAACCCGCAGTCCCAAGTAAATGAAATAATTTGAAAATCGCTCAGGCCTATCATTTCAGCCCATAACGATTTTCCCTTATTCTAAAGTCCGTTCGGGTATGTATCATTTCAACCCATAGTGATTCAAATCTAAAGGGAACTTGCAGTGTGTTAAAATGATAAAAATAACAAAACAGCATAATATAACAGTAACATATGACATAATAGGCGTTTAAGTATGGGTGAACATCATATAATCATAACATAGCAGATGTAATATGGTGATGCATTTCACAGATTCAAAAGTGGTCAATTTACTAGTTGTACAGGTATACATTGTCTGGTGAGAATAACTTATAGGTTTAGCTGGAGATGACAACAACGAATACACAACAACGATCCACACAAGCATGATAGCACGACAAGATACGAGTTAGAGAGCCAAAGATCAATTCCCTTGAAAACAAATCAAACAAAACAATACAACACAACAATTATAAGCTTTCAAATTCAAAAACAACTAAATTAAGCTAGAATTAACTGCACAAATCAAAGCAGAAATTTGTTTGACCTAAATTTGTTTGACCTAAATTTTTTTTGATTTGGGAATTCGGATTATTTTCTAAATCTATTGTTCTAAGAAACTTTGAAACCGAATATATGAAATTAGGAAGAAATGATCTGGCGAAATCATATATGATTTTGATACTGAATTGATATTGAAATGGTTTGAAATTGAGAACCATGTTTATTTAAATACTTTGATTTGCGAGTTATCGAACTTATATAAAATTGATTTGTATAAGTATGAAGTTGATTTGAAAATTGTTGATTTGGAAAAGGTACTCAACTTGTAAATTGAAATCTTATATATAATCGAAGTCTATATAAGTGTGATTTGATATACTATTGATTTGAAAAGTATTCGATTTGAAATGTAATCTTATATAGAATGGACTTTATATAAGTATGGTATTTGAAAGTGCTTTTGAAAGGTACTATATGATACATATTGTCACGACCCTCCATCTCTTACCATTCAACTCGACAATAATCCACACATGTCGGACTTGAATGATGCGAAATAACATATTGTAAATAAATTTGGAGCAAATAAAATCAAATACACAGAATCATAGACACAGAACAAACAGAATAACTTGCAGCGGAATATAAAAATACATAGTAGTTCATGAAGCTACTGCAACAGAGTCTCAAACCAAATACATAATACAGTCTGAAAACAACATAATAGAAATCCCAAATACATAGAAGTTCACTAATACATGAGATAAACTAGAATAGCTGAAACAGAAGTAGATATATATGTAGATAAGCAGAAACTCCAGCAAAGACCAGCTCCAGAAAGAGAATCCAAAGTTGTGAATACTCAGGTTGACCCGAGCGCAAAGCAAAACAAAAAACACTCGAGTCAGGATAATATATACTTATATAATGTAAACTAACTCAAGTGAACTATAAATAAGAACAAGTAACTTAAAGGATGCTTGGGACTGCCCATCCTCTAAGGATCCGTCAAACTATTTACTATATCGTAATATTGCACTATTATAATAGTGTCTACAGTAAAAAAACATACTTTTAAATAGCGTTCCGGGCTACCCATATCACCCTTCACACATGATAGTCTCAGTAGTCCATCCAATATCATGACATCTCCAGATCGAGAAACTGTCAAAGGATACCACACGGGCTACGGGAAAAAAACAAACTCGTAGTAAAGGCTCGGTATGGTAGGCGACACGGCACACAAGGAAATGCCAGGGTAGATATACCAATTACGCACACGGGCTGGTGGTAACGCAGCAGCCACATACTCCAACCCTGAACAACACTCCAAAATCAAAGGGTGCACCCAATCGATCACAACAGTAATAGAATGGTATCGAAGAAGTGTGACCAGCCAGAGGTGCTACGTCCTTTGGCCCGAGATCGCTCCTGTTTTAGCCACCTTAAGCTAACTCACGCGAGTTAGGTCCACGTAGTGTACCTTAGGAACATCGTCACCATCCTACTTCATTCTAGAATCTCCACCGCGTACACAGTTGTTAAAGTGGTTTTCGGTATCGACAGAGAGTACGTCCATATGTGATCCCGGTCACTTTAACAACCAATCGTTATTATATCCCGTAGTTATAATTTTTAAAAATGGTATTTATGTTTCAAAAATCAAATATCATTTAACAATTCAAATTCTTTCAAATCATTTGAAAATATCAAACATATCATTTCATTTCAAAACCATATTCATTTTATTCAATTTAAAATACCATTTCAAATTACATTTTAAAAATAGTTTATATTTCAAATCGAATTACTTCATTTAAAACATTAAAATGAAGTTATTACATTTTAATAATTACATTATCAAATTTCCAAAAATTTCTAAACTTTTCAAAGTTCATTCATTCACTCACTTAATTTTATCAAAACATTGAAAATTCACCTTTCGCAGCATTTGGAAGAAATGCTACAGAAAGTTATGTTTGAAACAGTTCAATTTAACAAAGGACAGCATTTTAAAATGCTGTAATAGGGTTACATTAGTTTCAAATAAAACTTAGTTTGATTCAAAATTATAGCACTTACAAAATTCTATAATAGCCTTTAATCAAATTTAGCCATTTGGTTCATTATTATCAACTACAGCATTTACAAATGCTGTATTATCATTTACATTAGAAATAATAGTATTTCAAAAATGCAGTTAATTAACTTCAAATATTTAGTAAAATTTCACAAACAATTATATTTTCATTTAAATCATTTTTAACTTATAAAATGATATAATTTCACTTTTATAATCATCATTTAATTTTCCTTAAATTCATGATTTTATAAAGTTAAATTTCCATTCAAAAATCAAGATTTAATAATAATTCACTTATTAAATTCCAACATTTAAATTTAAATTCACTAAATTAAATTTTAAATTAAAACTTAAGTTTAAATTTCAAATATAAATAAGTTTCATTTTTATTTACTTAACTTAAAAATTCACTTTTAAGCCAAATTCACAAATTCCCAATTTTAGTTATATGTTGAATTTCAACTTAAATATTCATTCATTTCACAATTTAACTTTATTCAAAAATCATTAATATATTATAAAATCAATTTAAATTCATTTAACTTCAATATATCTTAAATTTATCATATTTTCATATTTAATTTAATTTCCAATTATAATTAAATCAAAATTTCCAAAAATAACTTACATTCAAATTTCCTAACTTTTTCATTAATTTACTTCACTTATAAATATTCAGAAAATCAATAATATTTTACAAAACTCATTTTTAATTAATTTTAAGTCAAAATATTATAATATTTACATTTCTAAAATATTTTAAATTTTTTTAGAAAAACATATCTTAACTACGGGTCTGTATATAATTTTCTACGCTAGGAAAAGTGATACGGGTAATATATCATTTCAACCCGTAATTTACAAAGAAAACCCGGGTTTTATCATTTCAAACCCGTAGTCTCAAGTAAATGAAATAATTTGAAAATCGCTCAGGCCTATCATTTCAGCCCACAACGATTTTCCCTTATTCAAAAGTCCGTTCGGGTATGTATCATTTCAACCCATAGTGATTCTAATTGAAAGGGAACTTGCAGTGTGATAAACTGATAAAAATAACATAACAGTATAATATAACAGTAATATGTGATATAACAGGTGTTTAAGCATGGGTGAACGTCATATAATCATAAGATAGCAGATGTAATATGGTGATGCATTTTGCATATTCAAAAGTGGTCAATTTACTAGTTATATAGGTATACATTGTCAGGTGAGAATAACTCACAGGTTTAGCTGGAGATGACAACAACGAATACACAACAACAATCCACACAAGCATGATAGCACGACAAGATACGAGGGAGAGAGCCAAAGATCAATTCCCTTGAAAATCAAACGAAACAATACAACAATTAAAAGCTTCCGAATTCAAAAACGACTAAATTAAGCTAGAATTAACTACAGAAATCACAGCAGAAATGCTTTGCACTTGCTTCCAACTTTCATTAGGCTCGGCCATAGGTGAAATACAAAGCTAAAGAAAGGGTTTGGATCAGGTTTTAGTTTCCTAAGGGTCGGCCTAACATGGATGGAGATGGTGCAAAGAGGAGCATGCATGAAACAATACAACAAGGCAAAACAATGCCACTTCAACAAGGATTCAAGGCAATTCAAAGCTCGACCAAGGCTCATGGGTCATGGCCATCACTGGTATGGTCAAGAGGGGACATGGCAGAGGTGATTCAGGTCGGCTGGAGGTGGTGGTGGCGGAGTAGGTGGAGGCTAAGGGTTGTTGAAGGTGATGGCAACATTGATGTGCTCCGCTATGCATAAGGCGTGAGTTTTTTGTGAATTTTGTGGTGGATAATCAAACAATGGAGGCTCGGCTTAGGGTGGCCAGAGAGGAGGAGGTGATGGTGACATGCTCAGGTGGTGGTGGAGACGGCAGGGCTTGTGGAGGAGGTAAGCTGAACCTAGAAAGAAGAAAAGCAAGTGCAAATCAAATCAAAGAACAATAAAAGTGAAAACAAAAGGGAAGAAGATTACCAAATTTTTTCACGAGCTATGAAGGCCGAAATTTTTCCTCAGGAATGAGGAAAATGAAGTTTACGTGAATGAGAAAAGTGATGGTCGGCTGAAGGAATGAAGAGTTATGGCCAATCGAATGAAAAGTTATGTTGAAATGTGAAAAGGTGGGAATTCAAAAAGCCTTTAAAACAAAAGGTCACAAAACCTTTTCAAATTTCTTTATTTTCTTTTTATAAGTTTAAATAACTGAAAATAATTATAAATTCAGTTAAAATTCGAAAATATAACAAATATATAAAATATAAATAAATAAATATTAATTATATATGATAAAAATAAGAAAATTGCACAGAAAATGAAAACTAGTCTAGAAAATTTGAAAATAACCAGAATAAACTTTGGGAAAATTTATATGGACTTGGAAAATATTTATAAATAAAGATAATAACATAAAATAAAAATGCATTCATAAAAATAAATAAATAAATTTTAATTAAATATAATTTAAATGAAGAAAATAGCAGAAAAATAGAAACTAGCCATTAAAATAGGAAATAAATGCAAAAAAAATTGAAAAAATTCTATTATCATTTTAAAAATATTTAGAAATGAAATCTCACAAATAAAACAAATTTAAAATAATTTCAAAATGAAATAGTCAAATTTAAATTTATCTTCAAAAATCTAGGGTTGTTACACTCTCCCCAACTCAAATCTTTTCATCCTCGAAAAGAACGGAAAGGAAAAATAAAGAGAAACAAGATAGAAGACAAAATAGTACCTGAAACGAACAATTCCATATTCGAAGCACGAATGCTCTCCTACGTTTCCCAGGTACAATCTTGGTCATCAGTACTCCACTGTACTTTGACCAAATTCATAGATTTCCTTCTTAGCTGCTTCGTACCTCTGTCGACAATACGAAGTGGCTTCCTCTCAACAGTCAGATTAGGTTCAGTATCCAAACTATCAAGAACAGAAGGCTGAACAATAAGAGATGGATCATGAAGATGACGGCGAAGATGCGAAACATGGAATACATCATGCACCCCAGAAAGCTTCTCGGGCAAATCCAGACGATAAGCCAAAGAACCAACTCTTTCCACAATGCAGAAAGGACCAATAAACCTAGGAGAAAGCTTCCCTCTACGACCAAAGCGAATGACATTCCTCAAGGGAGAAACCTTAAGGAACACCTGATCACCAATAGAAAATTCCAAATTCTGCCTACGCCTATCAGCATACTTTTTCTGCCTATCCTGAGCGGCTCTGAACCTCTTCTTAATCTTCTCATGTTTCTCAGAAGTTTCCAAAATCACATCAGGACCAAGAACCAGACGATTACCGGATTC
The DNA here is from genome assembly GCA_030765085.1 of Allium cepa. Lineage (NCBI taxonomy): Eukaryota > Viridiplantae > Streptophyta > Magnoliopsida > Asparagales > Amaryllidaceae > Allium > Allium cepa. Next base: position 250,517,419 of record CM060937.1, on the reverse strand, counting down.
AATCCAGCAAGATGGGGATCTACAAGGTCGTCCGTCTAGAGCAGCAAATGGAGACATTTCAAGACTGGCCTGAATGCAAATATGGAATGAGATAGATAAAAAGATCAAGAATAGACTGAAAAACAGAAGATAAGATTATACCTGATAGCTCTTATTGTAGGAAAATTCGGCAAGATGGAGATAATCTTCCCAAGATCCTCCATAATCAAGCACACAAGCACGAAGAAGATCCTCGAGAATCTGATTCACTCTTTCCGTTTGACCGTCGGTCTGTGGATGGTAAACAGTGCTTAGATTCAGACGAGTGCCCAGAGATTCCTGAAAAGCCTTCCAGAGCTGACTGGTAAAGATAGGGTCACAATCACAAACAATACTGAGAGGAACACCATGGAGACGAACAATCTCTCTCATGTAAATCTCAGATAACCTAGAAGAAGAATGAGTAGACTTGACCGGAATAAAATGAGAGGACTTGGTCAGTCTATCAACAATAACCCAGATACTCTCATTACCCCTCCGGGTCCTCAGTAAACCATCGATGAAATCCATGGAAACCAGTTCCCACTTCCAATTGGAAATCTCAAGGTGCTGCAACAAACCAGGGGTCTTCTGGTAATCGGCTTTGACTTGCTGACAAGTCGCACACCGACTAACAAAGATAGAAATATCCCTCTTCATCCCCTTCTACCAATAAAGCTTCTTCATATCCTGATACATCTTCGACACGCCAGGATGAATAGAAAGCCTGGATCGGTGATTCTCCTAAAGCAATTCCTGCCTCAAACCATCAACATTCGGGACACAAATACGGCCATTAATCCTCAAAATCCCCCTATCATCAATCTGAGCTCCACTACTACCACCACTACAACCAACCCTGCTACGAACACTATCCTTCATCAATCTAAGCATCTCATCCTCATCCTGCTTAGCCATGATACGATCTAGAAGAGGAGAAGAAGAAACAACAAGCTGACACAACAAACCCTTCTTCCGACTCAAAGCATCGGCCACAACATTAGCTTTACGGGGAGTATAGCTAATATCGAGGTCGTAAGAAGCCAGGAACTCAAGCCAACAAACTTGCCTCTGATTCAAATCCTTCTGGGAGAAGATGTGTCTTAGAAACTGATGGTCGGTGAAAAGCTCAAACTTGGTTCCAAGAAGATGATGCCTCCAAAGTTTCAAAGCAAAGACAACAGCAAGTAACTCTAAATCATGAGCAGCATAATTTGCCTCATGGGTTTTCAACTGACGGCTGGCATGGGCAATGACCCTACCATCCTGCATAAGAACGGCACCCAAACCCTTACGACTAGCATCAGTATATACTGTAAATCCCTCACTTCCGTTCAGAATAGTAAGAACTGGTGCGGAAGTTAGCTCGCTCTTCAACTCATTGAATGTAGTCATATACTGAAAACTCCAGATAAACATGGCATTCTTACGAGTCAAAGCTGTGAGAGGTGCAACAATCCTAGCAAAATTCTCAATGAATCTCCGATAATAACCGGCAAGGCCCAGAAAACTACGAATATCAGATGGAATCTTTGGAGTTTCCCAATCCTGAAATAGAATAGGGAAAAATAAGGACAACATGATAGATAGAATTATTAAAATGATAAAGAAAAGAGAAGAAAGAAAGACTTACATTGACCGCAGTGACCTTGACTGGATCAATAGAAACTCCATTATTAGAACAGTATGCCCGAGATATCGGACTTCATCCTTCCAGAAATGGCATTTGGAAAATTTAGCCTTCAACTGATGATTCCTGAGAGTCTCTAGAAAATATTTCAAATGCGACTTATGCTCATTCTTAGTCTTAGAAAAGACAAGGATATCATCAACAAAGACTAGCACAAATTTATTAAGCATATCACGAAAAACACGATTCATCAAATCAACAAAGAAAGCAGGAGCATTAGTCAAACCGAAAGGCATGACTAACCATTCATAAATACCATTCTCAGTGCAGAAAGAGTCTTGGGAATGCTATCCTCGGCAACCGTGAGCTGATGAAAACCAATGGCAAGATCAAGCTGAGAGAAAATTGTGGCACCATAAAGCTGATCAAACATGTCATTGGTACGAGGCATTGGATATCTGTTTTTCATAGTGAGCTTGTTCAGCTCCATATAATCAACACACATCCAAAGATAACCATCAGACTTGGTGACAAAAACCACCGCAGCTCCCCATTCAGAAAAACTGGGCCTAATCGGACTTTTGGAAGACAAGTCCTCAATTTGCTTTCCCAACTCAACCTCCTCGTGGGGTGCCATTCTTCTAGGAGGAAGAACAACAGGTCGAGCACCAGGAATAAGATCAATCCGAAAATCAATATCCCGCTTTGGAGGTAAAGAAGTGACTTCATCAAATACATCGGGATATAATCTAACCACAGGAGTTGAATCAAGATCACTGGAAGAAGAATCCGGAGAATAAATAAAGTTGCCAGCAAAATCCTGAGGCAAGTGGCACTGAATAATCAAGGAATTCCCTTGATCGTCAACAAGATGAACAGTCCGGGCATTACAAGAGATACGTGCATCAAGATGCACTAACCAATACTGACCTTGCAGTAAATCAAAAGCATCGAAGCCCAAACATAAAAATCACCACAAAAGCGATGATCAGAATGGAGAAGTTTCACTTCTCGACAAATCTGATTATGGTTAGCAGGACCCCCAATAGGATTTGAAACACATAATGGAACAGAAGCATACACAGGAGATAGGAGATGCTCAAACTTATCACACAAAGAAACAGAAATAAAACTGTGTGAAGCACCAGTATCAAACAACACACGAACATGATGATGGAATAAAGTAAATGAACCCTGGAGAGTACCTTGATCATCACAAGGAGCAGAAGCAGGTGGAGGAAATGGAGATGATGCAGAAGTGACAGCAAATATACTAGATGGAGTAACCCTCTGCTGGGTACGGTAGTTCTTCTTAAAATGAACAGGCTGGAGACATATATGGCAAAGATCACGCCTAGCCAACTAAGCAGGTGGAGGAACAGCAGCACCAGATAAAGTAGGACAACTATTGGCATAGTGCCCCTTCTGATCACACCTAAAGAAAGTGATGGAGGAGAGATCAACCGGTTGCCTCTGAGCAGGAGCAGATGATGAAGATCCCAAACCAGAATGCTTCTGCCAATTCTTCCTCTGCTGCTGGAAGTTAGGCTTATGCTTCTTGGAATTAGCAGATGAAGACTGAGCACCAAAAACAACAGGACCTTTGGATGTGGGATTCTCATAGCGAATCTCCAGATCCATAAGTTGGGTGAAAGAGCCATGAACATGAGAAATAAGGCGACTATAATACTCTGGACGAGCACCAGCAATGAATTTCTCATTCTTCTTGAGAGGAGTATCAATCAGGCTAGGACCGAACTTGAAAAGTTCATTGAACTTCCTCTCATACTCAGCAAAAGACATGCTACCCTACTTAAGATCCATAAACTCACGATAAAGCTGAGATTTCCCGGCTTCTGGCATCCATTTCGCCACAAAAGCCTCCCTGAAAAGATATAGAACAAGCTTAAGCTAGATTCAAAGAAAAGGAAAATAGAAACAAAATTCAAGATAACACAAAGGATACCTAAACTGCTCCCAAGTGATATCAACCTCGACGGTGTTAGCCGTAACGGACTCCCACCAATCTAAAGCAGAATCACGCAACTGCCAAGCTGCTAACAGACGCTTTTGGGCATCAGTAACATCAAGACCAGTAAATATCCTCTCAAGACTCTGCAACCACTTCTGAGCCTCAATGATGCTCTCTGAACCGGTGAATGGGGTACCACCAAGCTGAGAGAATCCCTTATAAAGAACAGTGAACCTGACTGGAGCAAAGGTTGAGAAGCTGGGGCAATACCATGACCCCTACCTCTGGTATTTCCTCTATTCATCCTGAAAAATATCAAGAATGAATTTAGGACAAGATAAAGAAAAGCCAAAGATAAATTAAGATAAGACAAGAGAATACACTTGGATGAATATCCTAAAGAAAGGGAAAAATCTAACAAGGTAGATACGAAAGGAAGGAAGTTAGAAAACATTTGAAAATCCTTTAAAACAAGAAAATTTTATATATCAAAATAATCTTTGAAAAATCTTTTGAAAACATTTTGAAAAATCATTTTATACTTTGAAAATACGTCTCTCACAAAGATATGATTCTGAGGTTGATTTCACTCATTCTAGGGTAGAAATACCCTATCTCTAATGAGTTTTTTTGCTCCGTAGAGGTAATGGTTTGCCAAAAACCAAAGCTCTGATACCAACTGTCACGGGCCGTGCTAGTGGGGTAACAACCACCGTAGCATACATTGGTACCTGTGTTCTGCCTTTACGACCAGCCTCTCGACTGCACCACAACCCCCGCGGGGACATGTAGGAGTAAGAGTCAACTGTTCGCTACCAAACCAGGAAGCGAGAACCCCCTATCATGCTGCACCCTCCAAGTGCAATGGCAGACACACATGTCGGACTTGAATGATGTGAAATAACAGATTGTAAATAAATTTGGATCAAATAAAATCAAATACACAGAATCACAGACACAGAACAAACAAAATAATTCGCAGCGGAATATAAAAATACATAGTAGTTCATGAAGCTACTACAGAAGAGTCTCAAACCAAATACATAATACAATTTAAAAACAACATAATAGAAATCCCAAATACATAGAAGTTCACTAATACATGAGATAAACTAGAATAGTTGAAACAGAAGTAGATAAGTAGAAAATCCAGCAAAGACCAGCTCCAGAAAGAGAATCCAAAGCTGTGAATACTCAGGCTGACCCGAGCGTAAAGAAAAACACAAAACACCGAGTCAGGATAATATATAATGTAAACTAACTCAAGTGAACTGTAAATAAGAACAAGTAACTTAAAGGATGCCTGGGACCGCCCATCCTCCAAGGATTCGTCAAACTATTTACTATATAGTAATATTGCGCTATTATAATAGTGTCTACAGTAAAATAAACATACTTTTAAATAGCGTTCCGGGCTACCCATATCACCCTTCACACATAATAGTCTCAGTAGTCCATCCAATATCATGACATCTCCAGATCGGGAAACTGTCAAAGGATACCACACGGGCTACGGGAGAAAAACAAACTCGTAGTAAAGGCTCGGTATGGTAGGTGACACGACACACAAGGCAATGCCAGGGTAGATATACCAATTACGCACACGGGCTGGTGGTAATGCAGCAGCCACATACGCCAACCCCGAACAACACTCCAAAATCAAAGGGTGCACCCAATCGATCACAACAGTAATAGAATGGTATCGAAGAAGTGTGACCAGCCAGAGGTGCTACGTCCTTTGGCCCGAGATCGCTCCTGTTTTAGCCACCTTAAGCTAACTCACGCGAGTTAGGTCCACGTAATGTACCTTAGGAACATCGTCACCATCCTACTTCATTCTAGAATCTCCACCGTGTACACAGTTGTTAAAGTGGTTTTCGGTACCGATAGAGAGTACGTCCATATCCGATCCCGGTCTCTTTAACAACCAATCGTTATTATAACCCGTAGTTATAATTTTTAAAAATGGTATTTATGTTTCAAAAATCAAATATCATTTAACAATTCAAATTATTTCAAATCATTTCAAAATATCAAGCATATCATTTCATTTCAAAACCATATTCATTTTATTCAATTTAAAATACCATTTCAAATTACATTTCAAAAATAGTTTATATTTCAAATCGAATTACTTCATTTAAATCGTTAAAATGAAGTTATTACATTTAATAATGAAATTATTAAATTTTCAAAATTTTAAAACTTTTCAAAGTTCATTCATTCACTTAATTTTATCAAAACATTGAAAATTCATCTTTCGCAGCATTTGGAAGAAATGCTACAGAAAGTTATGTTTAAAACAGTTCAATGTAAAAAATGACAGCATTTTAAAATGTTGTAATAGGTTTACATTAGTTTCAAATAAAACTTAGTTTGATTCAAAATTATAGCACTTACAAAGTGCTATAATAGCCTTTAATTAAATTTAGCTATTTGGTTCATTATTATCAACTACAGCATTTACAAATGCTATATTATCATTTACATTAGAAATAATAGCATTTCAAAAATGCAGTTAATTAACTTCAAATATTCAGTAAAATTTCACAAAGAATTATATTTTTATTTAAATCATTTTTACCTTATAAAATCGTATAATTTCAGTTTTATAATCATCATTTAATTTTCCTTAAATTCATGACTTTATAAAGTTAAATTTCCATTCACAAATCAAGATTTAATAATAATTCACTTATTAAATTCCAACATTCAAATTTAAATTCACTAAATTAAATTTTAACTTAACACTTAAGTTTAAAATTTCAAATATAACTTAATTTCATTTTTATTTACTTAACTTAAAAATTCACTTTTAAGCCAAATTCACAAATTCCCAATTTTAGTTATATTTCGAATTTCAACTTAAATATTCATTCATTTCAAAATTTAACTTTACTCAAAAATCATTAATATATTATAAAATCAATTTAAATTCATTTAACAGCAAAATATCATAAATTTATCATATTTTCATATTTAATTTAATTTCCATAAATCAAAATTTCCAAAAATAACTTACATTCAAATTTCCTAACTTTTTCATTAATTTATTTCACTTATAAATATTCAGAAAATCAATAATATTTTACAAAAAACATTTTTAATTAAGTTTAAGTCAAAATATTATAATATTTACATTTCTAAAATATTTTAAAAAAAATTAGAAAAACATATTTTAACTACGGGTCTGTATATAATTTTCTACGCTAGGAAAAGTGATACGGGTAATATATCATTTCAACCCGTATTTTACAAAGAAAACCCGGGTTTTATCATTTCAAATCCACAGTCCCAAGTAAATGAAATAATTTGAAGATCGCTCAGGCCTATCATTTCAGCCCATAACGATTTTCCCTTATTCTAAAGTCCGTTCGGGTATGTATCATTTCAACCCATAGTGATTCTAATCTAAAGGAAACTTGCAGTGTGATAAACTGATAAAAATAACAGAGCAATATAATAAAACAGTAACATATGATATAATAGGTGTTTAAGCATGGGTGAACATCATATAATCATAACATAGCAGATGTAATATGGTGATGCATTTTGCAGATTCAAAAGTGGTCAATTTACTAGTTATATAGGTATACATTGTCAGGTGAGAATGACTCACAGGTTTAGCTGGAGTTGACAACAACGAATACACAACAACGATCCACACAAGCACGATAGCATGACAAGATACGAGGGAGAGAGCCAAAGATCAATTCCCTTGAAAACAAATCAAACAAAACAATACAACAATTATAAGCTTTCAAATTCAAAAACGACTAAATTAAGCTAGAATTAACTGCGCAAATCAAAGCAGAAATGCTTTGCACTTGCTTCCAACTTTCATTAGACTCAGCCATGGGTGAAATACAAGGCTAAAGCAAGGGTTTGAATCAGGTTTTGGTTTCCTAAGGGTCGGCCAAACATGGACGAAGATGGTGCAAAGAGGAAGGAGCATGAAACGACACAACAAGGCAAAACAATGCCACTTCAACAAGGATTCAAGGCAATTCAAGGCTCAGCCAAGGCTCAAGGGTCATGGCCATCACTGATGTGGTCAAGAGGGGACATGGCAGAGGTGATTCAGGTCGGCTAGAGGTGGTGGTGGTGGAGTACGTGGAAGCTAAGGGGTGTTGAAGGTGATGGCAACTTTGAAGTGCTCGGCTATGCATAAGGTTGGAGTTTTTTGTGAATTTTGTGGTGGATAATCAAATAATGAAGGCTCGGCTTGGGGTGGCCACAGAGGATGAGGTGATGGTGACGTACTCAGGTGGTGGTGGAGGCGGCAGGGCTTGTGGAGGAGGTAGGCCGAACCTAGAAAGAAAAAGAGCAAGTGCAAACCAAATCAAAGAACAATAAAAGTGAAAACAAAAGAGAAGAAGATTACCAAATTTTTTCACACGCTATGAAGGCTGAAATTTTTCCTCAGGAATGATAAAAATGAAGTTTACATGAATGAGAAAAGTGATGGTCGGCTGAAGGAATGAAGAGTTATGGCCAATTGAATGAAAAGTTATGTTAAAATGTGAAAAGGTGGGAATTCAAAAAGCCTTTAAAACAAAAGGTCACAAAACCTTTTCAAATTTCTTTATTTTCTTTTTATAAGTTTAAATGACTGAAAATAACTATAAATTCAGTTAAAATTCGAAAATATAAAAAATATAAAAAATATAAACAAATAAATATTAATTATATATGATAAAAATAAGAAAATAGCACAGAAAATGAAAACTAGTCTAGAAAATTTGAAAATAAATAGAATAAACTTTGAGAAAATTTATGGATTTGGAAAATATTTATAAATAAAGATAAGAACATAATACAAAAATGCATTCACAAAAATGAATAAATAAATATAATTTAAATGAAGAAAATAGCAGAAAAATAGAAACTAGCCATTAAAATAGGAAATAAATGCAATAAATTTTGGAAAAAAATTCTATTATCACTTTAAAAATATTTAGAAATGAAATCTAAAAAATAAAACAAATTTAAAATAATTTCAAAATGAAATAAAGTCAAATTTAAATTTATCTTCAAAAATCTAGGGTTGTTACCCATATTTTCGAAGTAAAGATATGGAAAGTGCCTTCTACTTGATATCCGCTTTGTGCCACACTGTGGATTCATTCTATAGATATTATTCTCTCTGACTTGGGTTTTTTGGATATGATACTCGAGTGCTCATCGAATTTCATGGCGATCTCCATGGTCTTACGAGCGCAGCTGCATAGCATAATTCACAGGGGCTGCGAGAGCCTAAGGGTACAGATGTTTCCCGGGGGATCCAGGCGTAACCATTGTGTATCTGTGATCTATTAGGTCACTTGGTAGTGTAATCCGCAGGGTCTACGAGAGCCTAAGGGTACAGATGTTTTCTGGGGGATCCAGGCGAAACTATTGTGTATCTGCGGTACTACCAGTCTTCATGGCGTAATCACAGGGCTGCGGTAGTCAGCCTACGGGTACGAATGTTTCCTGAGGGATCCAAGTGTAACCATTGTGTATCCGCGATCCATGATCGACATGTTTATTTTGGTTGATTTGTTTTGATTGTAATTTCCATGTCTGTTGTTTTTAAAAGGTTTCCAGTATTTTCACTGGGTGTTGAAACAAGTCTATTAAGTACCTGGAGAATTCTAGCTTTGCGCCTGATCAACGCATGGCCAGAGTCTATAGGAACGAAAGTCAACTTGTTAGGACATCGAGTTATAAAAGTATTTTTTATAAGTATTATATAAAGGATATTTCGATCATTATTTTACTTGTCTAAATAATTTAAAATGTTTTAAATTTTGTTTACTTCGTACTAACAAATTTGAATCAAATGAGTATTTATCATATTATAAAATGTTTAAAATGTTGTAGATATAAAACTATAAATTGAAATGTCTATGGTTTTAAAATAATGGTCCATCCTTGTCTTTCAACCTATTTTTCCTTCTAGCTATTCCTACATTTTTCCTCTTCGAGGGTTCTTTCTGCATTATGGGAAGAGTTGGTTCTTTGGCTTATCGTTTGGATTTTCCCAAGAAGCATTCTGGAGCGCATGATGTATTCCACGTCTCGCATCTTCTCTGGTATCTTCTTGGCCTATCTCTTTTTTCAGCCTTCTGCTCTTGATGGTTGGGATATTGAGCCTAATCTGACTGTCGAGAGTAAGCCACTTCGTATTGCCGACAGAGGTACGAAGCAGCTAAGAAGCAAATCTGTTAGTTCGATCGAAATAAGATGGGGTACTGATGATCGAGATTGTACCCGAAAAATAGAGGAGGGAATTTGTGCTTCGAATCCGTAATTTTTTTTCCTGGTACTATTTGTTGTCTATCGTGCTTTTTCTTATTTTCCTTGTTCGTTCTTTTCGAGGACGAAAAGATTTGAGTGGGGGAGAGTGCAACAACCCAGTATTTTGTGATTATTTTAATTGTTTATTCTAATTATTTAAATTGAAGCTCCTGATTTAAAAACTTTATTTTATTTATTAAAATGAATAAAAAATTTGTTTTAAAAGTATATTTTGCTTTTGTGTGAATTATAATTTCAAACCTGAAAAATAGGATATTTCCAAAAAAGTGGATTTTTGGTCAATCTGGTCAAACTTTGACTTTTAAGTTTAAAATTTAAATATTTGAATTTTTGAATTTCATCATTTATTATGAAAATATATTAAATTTCAAGAATAATTCTTTCGTTTCGTTGAAATACGATTCATATTGTGAAAGTTATGATTTTTACAATATTGTATGTAAATTGAGTTATTTAATAAAATTGTCTATTTTAACTTATATAAATAATATTTTTATTTGTCATATTATGTTCTAATATGTGTTATATGACAAGTTAGGTACATATTTTTATTTTAAATTATTTTAAAGTAATGTTATAATTTTTCCAAAGCTTGGTGTATTTATTTTCAATTTTTATAACCTAGTTTCTATTTTTAAGCTATTTTCTTAATTTAATTATATTTATTTAAAATTTATTTATTTATTTTTATTCATTCATTATATTTCGTGTCTTTATCTTTATTTATATGTATTTTACATGTATTTAAAATGTAAAAATGAATTTGGATATTTGAAGAGTTTTTGACCTTTAGTATCCTTTGCCTTTTCATATTCAATTTGCCTTTTCACACCAAACAACATATCCATTCAATTGCTGACTTTATCACCATTCCTTCAGTTGACTTTCCTTCATTTTTCACGTATCAAAACTTTCTCAAACTCAAAAAGTACGGCCTCCATTTCCTGGGAGAAAATTTTTGGTAAACTTTCATTCTTTTTCACTTTTTTTCCATTGTTTTGTATTGATTTTTGTACTTGTGTTCGGCCTCCCTCCTCCAGTACCATTTACGCCTCCACCACTACCTACTCCAGCCATCATCCTCTCCTTCTCACTGACCATCTATGGCCGAAGCCCTATAGGATGATGATCCACCAAAAATTGATGAAAACTCCACTTTAAACTTCATGGCCGAGCCTTCCATTGATCCACCACCCCACCATCATACTTTGGCCGACCATTCACCGCCATCACCAGTCACAACCTGAGCCTAGGATCCCTGCCACACCTGTAGTTTATCCTTCCAGATCAGGCCATGCCCAATAGTCCCTTGGACGAAGACATTTAGGCCTTGAAATCCATGTTATTGCTTGTAGTTGGCTTGTTTTTGTAAATGCATGCACACATACCTTCATCTCCTTTATATTGCTTTGGCCGACCCCTATATGACCTTAACCTGATCCAAACCTGATCCAAAACCATCCCATTATAGTGCTTTTCCAGTCCATAGCTGAAGCATAAGTGGTTGAATGAAAGTGCAACAGTTTAGCTATGTATTGTGCTTATATTTCTAGCTTTATTTATAATAGTTTGGTTTGGAATTTATGTATTGTACTTTGTTTTGTTCGTTTTGTAACAAGGCAATTAGCTTTGGATTTCCCACTCTCGAATCATTGTCGTGCCATCGTGCCTTTGTTAATCTCAATTTGTGTATTTTGGTTAATGTCTTCAGCTTATACCAGTGAGTTATTCTCACCAGACAGTTTTATACTTATATGACTAGTAAACTGATCACATTTGAATCTGTAAACTCGCATCACCATGCTATATCTGCTTGCTATGATTATATGATGTTTATCCATGCTTATTCACCTGTTATACCACTGTTACTGTTATATTATGCTATTTTGTTATTTATATCAGTTTATCACTGCAAGTTCCCTTTAGATTAGAATCACTATGAGTTGAAATGATACATGCCCGAACGGACTTTAGAATAGAGAAAAATCGTTATGGGCTGAAATGATAAGCCTGAACGATTTTTAATTATTTTATTTTACTTGGGACTGCGGGTTTGAAATGATAAAACCCGGGTTTTCTTTGTAAATTACAGATTGAAATGATATATTATCCGTATCACTTTACCTAGGCTGGAAAATGATATACAGACCCGTGGTTAAAATATATTTTTATAAATTTTTTAAAGTATTTTAAAAATGCAAATATTATAATATTTTGATTTAAAACTTAACTAAAATGATTTTTGTGAAGTATTATTTGTTTTCTAAAAATTTATAAGTGAAATAAATGAATGGTAAAGTTAGAAATTCGAAATATAAGTTATTTTGGAAATTTTGATTTGGTGATAAATGGAATTTAAATTAAGTAGGAAAATATGATTAATAGATTTAAATTAAAATTAAAATGAATTCAAATGATTTTTATAAAGTATTAATGATTTTGAATAAATTAAGATGTGAAATAAATGAATGTTTAAGTTGAATTTTGAAATATAGCTAAATTTGGATATTTGTGAAATTTGTTTAAAAATGAATTTTAAGTTAAGTAAATAAAATGAAAATAAGTTATATTTGGAAATTTAAATTTAAGTGTTAAGTTAAAAATTTAAATAAAAAAATTTGAAATTGAATGTTTAATTTAATATATGAATTATTATTATTAAATTTTGATTTTTGAATGAAAATTTAACTTTGTAAAATCATGAATATAAGGGTATTTAAATAAATGTTTTAAAAGTGAAAATATATGATTTATAAGTTTAAAATGGTTTAAATAAAAATTTAATTGTTTGTGAAATTATATTGAATATTTGGAATTTAATTAACAACATTTTTGAAATGTTATTATTTCTATTGTAAAGGATATTACAGCATTTGTAAATGCTGTAGTTGATAGAAATAAACTAAATGGCTAAATTGAATTAAGGGCTAATATAGTACCTTGTAAGTGCTATAGTTGCTGAAATAACTAAAGTTTTATTTGAATTAAAGTAACCCTATTACACCATTTTTAAAATGTTGTCTTTTGTTAAATTGAATTGTTAAAAGGTAACTTTCCGTAGCATTTTCTAAATGCTGCGAAAATTGAATTTCTTATTGTTTTAATAAATTTAAGTGAATAGATGAACTTTGAAATATTAAAATTTTGGAAATTTAATAATTTAATTATTAAATATAATAACTTCATTTTAATGATTTAAATGAAGTAATTTGTTTTGAAATATAAACTATTTTGAAATATGTGTTGAAATGGTATTTTTAAATAAAATGAATGTGGTTTTGAAATGATACGTTATTTTGATATTTTGAAATGGATTTTTGAATGATATTGAATTCTGAAATGATATTTGATTTCAAAGTATAAATTACTATTTTGAAATTTGACCACGGTATGTACTAATTTTATGGTTTGACTGATCCTTAGAGGATGGGCGATCCTAAGCATCCTTTAAGTTATAGTGCATTACTACTACAGTTCACTTGAGTTGGTTTACATTATATAAGTATATATGTCCTAACTCGAGTATTTTGTGTTTTACTTTACGCTCGGGTCAGCTTGAGTATTTACATCTTAGCTTTGGATTTCTTTTCTGGAGCTAGGAATCGCTGGAGATTTTGCTTGTCTAGTTATCTGTTCCCTTTCAGTTTCATTTGTTCTATTTCAGCTCTGGCATTTATAAACTGCTATGTATTTGAGATTTGTATTGTATATGTTTTTTTCAGACTGATATTATGTATTATGTTTTGAGAGTTTGTTATAGTAGCATCATGAACTACTATGGTATTTTAATTTCCACTACGAGTTATTCTGATATTTCTGTGTCTTTGATTCTGTGATTTGTATTTCATTTGCTCCAATATTATTTACAATGCGGTATTTTCAGCAATTCAAGTCCGGCATGTGTGGATGCGAATGGCTGAAAATATCAGGTTGTTACAGTAATAAAAGAAAAGAAAATGACATTGTATGAATAAAGTAGAAATGAACTTTGTAAGTAATTACGAATGTAAATTAATGAAAATAAACATATATGAATGAGAAAAGAAAAGCAAATGATAAAAGAAAATCAAACTAAATTGTAAGTGTGAAGTAAACTGAAATAAAATGTATACGATACTTCTATAATGAATCCAATATAATCAAAATAATTGAAAATGGATATAGCTTATGTAAGTAAAGAATGTAAAGTAATGAAAAGAAATTTGGTATTGTATAGATAAATGGAAAATGAATTTTGTAAGTGACAAATGTAAAGAAATTAAACAAGCATTGTATGAACAAACCAAAATGAATAGTGAATCATGTGAAAAAAAAATTAGTAATAAGAATAAAACTTAAATATTCTTTGAAATTATTGCTTGTTTGACTTATGGATTGGTTAGGAAAAGATACTTCTATTTTGTATAAAAATGTATAAATAATCTATAAGTTTTATCTACGAATGTTGAGTGTATGGTTTAATTCATAGTTTGTTTATCATTTTATATGATTAGAAGTTCTGAACCCGCACAAACCATTTAAATTGGTTGCTATGGATGGATGATTGATTCCTTGGTTGAAATGATGTTGTGCTGTTGTTTGCAAATTATTATTGTTATGTTGTGGTGTTTTGTTTGTTATTGATTGAAGAAACATAAATATCTCTCTTTTATATAATTATTAACTTCTTTGGATTATATGTGATATACAGGTTATGGAAGTAGTAGCTACTGCTTTTTGTTTCATAAATTAACCGTTGCTTGCCCGACAAATAGGTACGTTCTTGGATTACGGTTTTCTAGCGATACAATATTGTTTCTTCCGTGGTTTGGGGTATTTTATTTTTAAAAATATGATATATATTGTTATTATTGATATTTCTATTTCTCCCAGAACTCTTCGAACAAAGGAGACTCTACGAAATTTTCCGTGAATTTTGGAACTAAGAAAATTTTGTGAAATGTTTTCCAAACTTTTGTTAACTTGAATATGAAGGATTTAATTATTATAAATAGATATATTTTATTTAAATTATTTAATTATGTAAATAAGTTGTTTATAAATTTAATATTTTGAATAATATATATTGGTTTCTTAATTTCTTCTTTTCCCTTCTTTTCCTTTTTGAGGACGAAAAGTTTTGAGTGGAAGAAAGTGTAAAACCTGTAATTTTCGATAATTAAAAAAAGTTAATTTAATAAGGCTTTGTGAATACATGTTGCAAGAAATAAAAATTTATGATTTAATAATAGAGAATACAGCTGGAATGCAATGTCATAGTATTAATTTAAAATAATTTATGACTGCTTTAAATGTAATTCCAATTAATTGAAATGATTAAAGAGTTATAATTGGTGATAGATTGTAAATTAATTGCAATAAGGTGTTTATTAATTGATAATTGGATTAAAAGAGCAATTGATAAGTTAAATGTTCATTAATTAATAAAATGATGTACAATGAATGGAAATTGAATAAAATTAGTGTAAAGAGAATTTTATAATATTTGCTTGTAAATAATAGACTCATAAATGTTATTAAATGTAGAAATGGTGACAATTGTTATTTGTTACCTATTTTTTTAACTTGATGAAATCAAATTTACAATAAATTGCAATGAATGAAATTAAATATAGCGTTAAAATGGATTAAGATAATGACTGTAGGATACTAATGTAATTAGATGGAAAACAATGTTAAATCTATACATAGAAGAATGAATGATTGAATATAAAGCTTTGAAATTCAAGTTGATCAAATTATTGGAATTTAAATTATGATAATTGAATTTATTACGATTAAATGTAATTAAATATTACATTAATGAAAATTAAGATGATAATGGCAGAATATTAGTGTAATAAGATATAAACCAATGTTAACTAGGCCTATGGAGTAATGATTGATTGAATGAAAGGGTTGAAACCAAATTTAATCAATTTACTGAAATTGAAAATTTTGATTAACTAGATTTATTACAGTTGAAATTAAACACTATATCAGTAAAATAATATATAGTGAATTGACATGAAAATTTGTTTTAAATTATTGTAAATTTCCAGGTAATCAAAATTGATGAAGATTTGTTAGTTTACAAATATTGAATGGAAAAAATTGATTTAATTAATTTAATATTAATTTATTTAATTA
The DNA here is from genome assembly GCA_030765085.1 of Allium cepa. Lineage (NCBI taxonomy): Eukaryota > Viridiplantae > Streptophyta > Magnoliopsida > Asparagales > Amaryllidaceae > Allium > Allium cepa. The sequence goes on along the minus strand of CM060937.1, from coordinate 250,501,367 downwards.
ATGTGAAAATAGTCATTTTGGCCACCGTCTCGGATTTCGACGAAACCAGTTTTACCAAATCCCTAACGGTGAATTATTGTAGGATTTTAAGTTTCGTAGCAATCAGACTTGTCATTTGATTGTACGGACTCGAAATGCGTTGAAATCAGTTTAATTAAATTTAATTGAAATCAACTTGAAATAATCTGATTTTAAAACTTCTTCATATGATGGAATTAGGACTTGAAACCTACTCCATCAAGTATAAAACTATGGAAAACATCTATTTTGATATATGGGATGATCCACTTCCATTTCGAAAGCGAAATGGGCTTTTTGGGTCGTATTTGTCATTTCAAATCAATTCGGGTATTATTCATTTCTTATCGGGCATTGTGACGACCCGGATTTCGGACCAGTTAAAATAGTTGAAAAATCCATCCGTTCTAAAACTATTAATGAAAACTACCAACTTAAGACACCATATTTGATAAATATTCAATATTACTAAATGTATAGGATACAATTTCAGTTATAAAACTTATCGGAGTAATACATACATTCATTAATTTCACAAAGTGTGCTTTAATGCATACCAAATACAATGACTATAAATCTACCACCGCGCACCTCTGATGAGAGGGACAACACAATCCTTACCTACGAACTCAGTAAACAATGTAAATGTGAAATAAAATAGTAAGCAGGAAAGATACAATAACACAAGATAAATAATAACCAATCATAGATAAACATGAAAGGGTTATATTATTTTAGGGACTGCATCACCACCACTTGTGACTACCTATGTACCCCTATCTAATTGGGTACCCAATTAGATACAGAATCAAGCCAACGTAGTTCTCCTACCGTAAATAGGACACATGACGCCTTTGATGCAACAAACAATATGTTATTCCCAAAACTACCCACTTAGGCTTAATCTTCAATTTTAGATTTTCAAATCTAATTACCTTTATGGAAATTATCTCTTTGGACTTTATTCTCGAATTCTTATTTCAAAACTTTTGAAATATATATATCTTTTTTATTCAAATTATACATTACTTTAGGATCATAAAACAAATCACTTTTGAAAAGTTTATTTGAAAATCCCAAATACTGCAATAAAAACATATCAAACCATATGCAACCAAATCGGGAGGTTTCTCCCAATAACAAGGCAACTAGGTCCCAGCCTTCATACAATCGATAAATAAGTACATCCCTCTATTCCAAGAGCGGACTATATCAATAACATATGCCCACTTTTTAGTTACGGGTTACCCGAATCATCGGTAACATAATGAATCATTTTATATCCCAAAGCGATAAATCATTTCCCCTAATATTCACAAGTACTTTCAAATCTATAATAATTTTCATTTCCCAAATCCATTCAAAAATCATCTTAAAACCATGAAGTTTAGTCCTCGAAATTCTTTCAGTTTCATAAAATATTTTTATAAAACTTCTTACATAAATCACTATTATATAATATAACTTTCAAAATATTCATTGCCAAACGTTTCTATTTCTTTTAAAGGGAAAATATTTCATAACCTTTTCATTTGAAAACCAATTTTCAACACAATTCATTAAATTGAAGTGAACCAAATTTTACCTCTAAACACCTTATAGTCAAATCATGAAATAAATCACAAAGTGTTAGCCTACAATTATTTTTTACCCAGCCCATGCATATGGATAATTAATTGCTCATAAACTGGTTGAGCAAAGTCGACAAGCAATAAATAATTATCGGTACTCATAAACTGGTCGTGAGTAATCCAAACCACCAAAAAATCAATTAACAAAATAAACACAATAATAAATGATAAATCAACGCTTCATTATATCAAATATATATAACTTGTTTTATTTTACCTTGATTTAAAATAATTTGATATTTATTTTGGAGCATCCGGGCTTTCCCTTCGACATGTTCCATTCCACATCCAAGTCTCCTTGGATCTCACAGACAATACATGTATACTAGTCGTTTCCACATACCAAATTAAGTATTTAAGTTCTAAATTTTGAAATAATCAATTAACCAACCAAATAGTCAAACAAGTAAATAAAACCATCTTTTAGAAAACAAAGTAAACAAGCATTCAACAAGGGTTTTCAATCAACACTTAACACTTTGTAACGACCCGTAAATTTTCGACTATTTAATTTCTTTAATTCATAAGTTTTGGTAATTTAATATGGAAAAAAATATAAAAAACCTTGTAATTTAATAATGAAATAATTCTAAAATGAAATGTAGCAATGGTAATTAAAAATAATTACTAACAATTGAAATGGAATTCCAATGATAAAATAATGTAAATTGTTATGCTTGGTTATAGAATTTATATAAGAAAACCAATGTAAACATTGGTTTAATAAAATGAAATAGTATGAAATAAATGACTATTGAATAAAATTTGAGTTATGTAAGAAATTGTAATATTTGCGTGGAAATAATGAATTCATAAATGTAAATTAAAGGTTATAGTAACGGTTGTAAGTTACTGTTTAATTGGTCTGTTAATTTAGTTGTAACTGTTATATTTGGGTATAAAATTTAATATAAGTAAATAAATGTATGAATAAATGAATTTGTAAAACTAATGGTAATTGAATGAATTCAACATTATGTAAGAAATTCTGATATTTAGTGGAAATAATGAACTTGGGTGTAATATAAAAAGAGTGATAACATTTATGCAAGTTACCTTTTTATTTAGGCTGCTAAATTCGAAGTAGGAAATCAATTACATTTCAACGTAAATAAATGTTCATTAATGAAGATAGGACTGTAATTGTAAAGTGTGAATGCAATGACATAAATGGAAATATATATTTATTCATAGATAAAAATAAAAGAATGAAACTAAGTTGAATAAATTGATTAAGGTTTTAATTATAATAAATACATATATTGGACAAATTCAATGTAATTGAAAATAACAGTTAATACAAAGGAAAGATGGAAATTTAAAAATATTAATGTGATGAAAGATAAACAGATATTACCTAGGTTTATAGAGTAATAAAAGACTTAATATAAAGGATTATAATTGAATCAAATCAGTTATTTGGAATTAATTATAACTAAATGGAATTCAATTCACAATAAACGAAGTTAAATACCATGACAATTGATATTTGGAAGAATTGGGAAATTATTGATGTATTGTATATAAACCAATATTAATATTACCAATTAGATTATAATTTAATAATGGATTTCATAACTAGGTTGAGAAATCAAATAAATGGATTTTTATTGGAATTTCAATTGTTAATTAATGAATGTATTAAAACTGAAATTAAATACGGAAATGGGTAAATTAATTAACTTTGAATTGATATCTAAATTGTTTAAAGTATTTTAATTGTTTAAGAAATCAAAAATGATAAGATTTGTCAATTATGGAATTGGAATTTGAAAATTTTGATTTAATTTATCTAATATTTATTTATTTAATTAACTGAAATATAGCCATTTTTGCCACTGACTCGAATTCCGACGAAACCAGTTTCATCGGATCCATAACGGTGAATTATTGTATGATTTCAAGTTTCGTAGCGACTTGTCTTTTGACTGTACGAACTCGAAACGCCTAGAAATCAATTTAAATCGAAATCGGTTGAAATGAATTTAAAATAACTTGATTTTAGAATAACTTCTTCATACGATGGAATTTGGACTTCAAATCTGTTTCATTGCATTTAAAATATTAAAAAACATCTATTTTGATATATGGGTTGACCCATTTTCGTTCCAGAGTCAGAACGGGCTTTGCGGGCCATTTATCGTTCAACTTTCCAAACCCAATTGAGCCCATTCAATTCTATCTATGTTTAGTCTGTATATATTTATCCTATTTCCTATGTTCATTATATGTTGTACGATTCTAGTTGCTCCTCCTAATTCTAATGGCAGACAAACTAAAAATTTCAATTGCAATTTCAAATAAAATTCAAAGCCAAAAATTCAAATTCCTCAAATAATATTGAATTATATATCAATCTGGAGATCTCGACGAGCGCATCTCAGATCTGTAATTCGTTTTTCGTTTTGCTTCCTCATTTTTTCAGAAAACATCGAACTGTTCACGACTGTCCATCACGCGTCGATGAACTACGTCGGGTCGTCGATTCGAGGGAAGAGCTTGGTAGAGTAGACGAAGGGGAGTTCATCGGTATAGTTTTTAAGTCGAATCAAAGGCTGGATCATTGGTAAAAATTCAAATAGGGTTTAGAAAATCAGTGCGGCGGCTGCTTGTTTTGTGTCGTCGTTCGATGACGTGGCGGAGTCGCCGGGCCAAGGGAGCGTGCGGAGGGGTCGGCTTAGTCGCCGGTGATCCCAGGTGATGGCCGGCGTCGGCAAGGAGGCGGTGATTAGTGGTGGAAGTTTTGTTGTCTGGGTCGCGACGTGAAATTGCACGTGCTAGGGTTTCTGTGTTGAAGAGGTGACGTGGCTCTACTTTGATTATTTTATTTTATTTTATTTTCGAATTGTATAATGTTCTAACAAGCGTATCTTTCACATACATGGTCCGTTTCACGCGCGATTTGATCCGCTCGCAACTTCTAAATTTCTTATGTTTGTTAAATTAATTTATGATGTGATTTTGAATTTATTTATACATGGTTGATATATTTAAATTTCTGTTCCAATTAATTTGAATTTATTTGAATCAAATTGTTATTTAATTTAGTATTGAATATAAACTGCCAGTAAATACCTGTTACCGATTATTAGTTCTATATTGATATTTATTGATTGTTTTGGATGATGATTGTGATGGATGTTGATTGTTGATGTTGGTTGAATGGATGATTATTTTATGTCATTATAAACTGCAAGTTCGTTATGGATTTTTATTTATTTCGGGATTGCGGTTTGAAATGATATATAATCGTAAAATTTAAATTGCGGATTGAAATGATTAATATCGGTATCACTTGACCATAGCATAGAAAATTTTGTACATGCAACGTGGTCTATATATGAATATTTTGAAAGGATTTCTATGGTTTTGGAAAGGAATATATGGTTATATAAAATATTGATTTGGATATTATATAAATGTTATTTATATATAGTCAAATTCTTGATTTTTAAGCTATGTATAAAATTGTTTTAAAATATAAAACAAGTTCAATAATAAAGTTTGATTTTATTAAAATATAATATGGTTAACTATTTATTTAAATTATATTTTGTACAGAGTTCATAATGACTTAAATAAAATTAAGTTTAGAAGATAAATATGAAATTGATTTGAAATTAAATTTATTTAAGAATTATACTCAAATAAATTTGGTTTGAAATTTAATAAAATTGAGATTTTAAAGGATATGATTTTTACAACTTGATTTTGGTTTAAAGTGATTTAAATGAATATTAAGTTAATTTAAATGAATATATCAAGTCAAATAAATTGAAATAATATTCAGTTCTTTGAAGTTTAAAAGTTTTACTTAAATGATATTGGATTTATTAAGTAAACATTTCAAAATCTAAATAATAGTAATTGAATTGATATATATAGAATTATCAAAATTTATTTTTTAAATTTTGGAATATTTAAAGCTTTGAAATATAAGGAATTTGAAATGGTTTATTTGAGGTTCAAATCTGTATTTGGAATTCATATAAATTGAAATGGATTATTGAAAATTGAATTGAGTTGAAATTTATGAATTGAGATCTGATTTAAATAGAATTTTGGATTCAAGTTGATTTAAATCATTTGTGTAGTTGAGGAAATTATTTTATTTATAAAGTAATATTAAATGTAAAACTATTTTATTATACATACTATTTGAACATATAAACTGTTTAAGGGGTGAAAGATATAGTTTCGAACCTACGAATTTAAAAGTATTATGATTTGAAAGTGTTATACTTTCAAGTGTTTTGATTTCAAAATGTTATAACTTTGAAAGTGCTATGATTTTGGAAAACAATATAATTGAAATGAAAATGATATCATATTGATTTGGTTTTTAAGTGGACATGATATTGTATTTGGATTTGAAATAAAAATGATATCGTATTGAAATGGTTTTTGAAATGCAATGATGTTTTAGTTTTGAAGCATAAACTCTTTCTGAAAATGGCCGCGGTGTTATAATAACGTTTGGTTGTTAAAGAGACCGGGATCGTAAGTTGTCATACTCTCTGCCAACTCCGAAAACCACTTTAGCAACCGTGTATGCGGTGGAGATTCCAAAATGAAGTAGGATGGTGGCGACGTTCTATTGAGGTATATACGTGGACCCGACTCCCGTGAGTTGGCATAAGGTGGCTAAAACACAAGCGATTCCAGGCCAATGAGGTTGCTCCTTTTATCGGACACATTCCTTCGACACATTCTATTACTTTGTGATTGATTGGGTACACCTTTGGATTTTTATTGGGAGTGTGGCACGAGGTGGGCGGTAATGGCTGCTACACACTACCACCAGTCCGGATGCGTAATTGGTATATCTACCCTGGCATTGCCTAGTTGTTCCGTGTCACCTACACTAGCACGCCTTGTACGATTTTGGTTTTGTGTCGTAGCCTGTGGAGTATCCTCTAGTGGCTTCCAGATCAGGAGGGACTATGATGCTGAATAGACTACTGGGATCATTTATGTGTTAAGGGGGATATGGGCAATGCCTTAATGCTATTTTAAAGTAATTTTATTTTACTTTTAGACATTATTATTATAATAGCGTATATTGCTACATTGTAAATAGTTTAACGGATCCTTAGTAGATGTCAATCCCGAGCATCTCTTAAGTTACTGCACTCACGTTAGACACTAAAAAGGAGATGTCAAATCCCATAAACATCTATGACGCCGTTCCACTCATAGTATTTACCTTTGATTTAACTTACATAGGATCTCTTAGTTCTGACTCAAGTGTTTTGTCTTTTCAATTTGCACGGGTCAGTCTGAGCATTTCAGGGTTTGAAGACCTTACTTCTGGAGGACGAAGACGAAGATTGTATTACTATTATTTACTATATTGTTCCACTGCATCACATTGTTCCGCTGCATTGTTATTTATTATTCTTTGGTATGTGTAACTCTGATTCTTTGTTGTATAAGTATAATCAAGTGTTTTTGTCAAACAGCTTCATGAACTATTATTTGATTATTATATTTTGTCATTCCATATAAGATTCTGTTTTGTTTTCTTTCTTTCTCTATTTTTTCTTATTCACCCCAATAATAATCCACCCTTCTGTATGGTTCGAGTTGACATGTGTGTCTGGTTAAACATACGAAAAGTCGTGATGTTACATTTGGTATCAAAGCTTTGGTTTTGCGATAAACCTTAGCTTGTGGGGTCTGAATCTTTATTAATAGGATAGTAATACCCTATGATGAGTCGCTAAGCATACATATATGAGAGAGCATATTTGTTAGTGTTATAAAAGGTTTTGATATTGTGTTAACTTGTTTCGTTTTGTATTTATAAATTTTGTTTGGTGCATAGGATGCTATGACATCAATAAGGATTTCTAAACACATAATAGGACAGACCGACACAATATTTGTTTTGAAATATAGGTAAATGAAATAATTTTGCCTATTGTATATTTTTATATATAAAATAATAATTTTATAAATGATATTTGGTCGTAATATATATTTCTTGGTAGGTAGTTAAATTTATTAATATTGGTCGTAAAATAAAATTTACAAATAAAAATAAAGATATTGGAAATTTAGAACTTAAGTTTCGGGGTTTTGAAACTTTCTTTCAAATAATTTTGGGATATAATAATAATATTATTAGAAGTATTTTTCGATATAAATATTTTAGTATAATTTGAAAGAATTGTTTTAAAGAAATTTTAGAAAGAAATAAGTTTTGTACTCCCCTCTCCGTCGTTGGAAAATAATTTTGGTGATGAGTGCACGAATCATCAACAATCATTTTTGAGTTTTGAAGTGGGAAGACCACTGTAGTAGTTTTACTACAGATTTATTTTGATAAACAAATGTAAATTTCAAATTGTTTTAAATATAATCGGATATATATTATTTTTAAACGATTTGAAGTGGTACCCCGCATTTAGTTCTTAAATTTCTGTAAATTAGATATTTTAATTATCGAAATGAAATTTAACTATTTAATAATTGAAACTTCTAACTAAAAATAAGAAATTAAAATGCTAATTTATAACTGAAGTACATAAGAAAGTTGAAATTTGCAACCTATAAAATAAAGGAAATGAAATATAAGAAAAGGTGACTATTGAATATTTATCTACCAAAATGAAATAAGATAAATTTGTGTAACATTTAATTGCATTCTTAAAAACATACATATAACTTACCAAAAGATTTAAAAAGCTGAAGTGTTTAATAAGAAAATGTAATGGAAAATTGGACAAGAAAAACTTATATAATGAAAGTGTTCAATGAATCACTTTAATAAATAAGAATTTGATGTTGTAGTTGTTATAAACTTAAGTATATTTGAATAATACTAACTAAATATAATAGAAAGGTAATAAATAGATGATTATAAACTTAAGTTAGTGAATTGATATGCTAAGAAATTGAATTGAACGTGAATACTATAAATAAATGAATGTAAATAAATGAAACTAAGAAATGAATAAATGAATGAATATAATGCAATGAAAGGAAATTGACATAATATGAATAAATAAAAATGAATTTTTGTAAGCCATGGATATAAGCAAACGGAAATAAGTATTACATGAATATATGTGAATGAAATAGTCATTGTATGAATGAAATTGAAGGAAGATACAAATGTGAAGAGAAATTAATATGAACAAACACAAATAATGTTGGAATATGCTGTTCGTTTTTGGTTTATGGATTGTTTAGGAAATGATACTTCTAATTGTTTGGATGTATGAATAATCTGTTGAGCTTTATCTAAGATTGTTGAGTAGAGGATATGCTTAGTAGCTTATTTGCCATGCTATGCAATTTAGAATGTCTAAAAACCCGAACAAACCATTTGTTTTGTTTGCGATGGATAATTGATATGTATTGATTTTGTATGATGATTGTATGTTGTGGTTGCAAATGATTGTTGTTGTTTGACATTGATTTGTTTGTTGGTGGATGAAACAAAATTATATTTCATTCTATATAATTATTAACTATTTTTAGATTATATAAGTGAAATACAGGTTATGGAAGCAATTGCTACTGCTTTTGGTTTCATACTTAAGTGTTAATTGCCCGACAAATAGGTACGTTCTCGAATTATGGTGTTCTAGCGATATTATATTGTTTTTCCCGCAGTTGGGATATATATTATTTTGAAAATTTTGATATATGTTGTTTTATTTATATTATAATTTCTCCCGAGCCTCTCCGTACAAAGGAGACTCTGCCGAAATTTCCCGTGAATTTTGGACTTAGAAAACTTTTTGAAAAATGTTTTCCAAACTTTATTAATTTGAATATAAAAAGATTTAATGGTTACAAATTGATATATTTTATTCAAATTGATTAATTTTGTAGATTTATTTGTTTATAAGGTTAATATTTTTGAATAACATGTATTGTTTACTTAATTCTTTCTTTGCCTTTCTTTTTCCTTTTCAGGGACAAAAAGTTTTGAGTGGGGGAGAGCGTAACGACCCGTAAATTTTTGACTCTTTAATTTGTTTAATTTATAATTTTTGGTAATTTAATATGGAAAGAAATAAAAAAAATTTGTAATTTAATAATGAAATGAATGCTAAAATGAAATGTAGTAATGGTAATTAAAACTAATTATTAACAATTGAAATGTAACTCCAATGATAAAATAATGTAAATTGTTATGCTTGGTTATAGAATTTATATAAGAAAACCAATGTAAACATTGGTTTAATAAAATGAAATAGTATGAAATAAATGACAGTTGAATAAAATTTGAGTTATGTAAGAAATTGTAACATTTGGGTGGTAATAATGATAAATGTAAATTAAAGGGCATAGTAACGGTTGTAAGTTACTGTTTAATTGCTCTATTAATTTAGTTGTAACTATTGCATTTGGGTATAAATTTAATATAAGTAAATAAATGTATGAATAAATGAATTTGTAAAACTAATGGTAATTGAATGAATTCAACATTATATAACAATTTTGATATTTAGTGGAAATAATAAACTTGAGTGTAATATAAAGAGAGTGATAACATTTATGCAAGTTACCTTTTTATTTTGGCTGCTAAATTCGAAGTAGGAAATCAATTATATTTAAATGTAAGTAAATGTTTATTAATGTAAGATAGGACTATAATTGTAAAGTGTGAATGCAATGACATAAATGGAAATGTATATTTTATTCATAGATAAAAATAAAAGAATGAAACTAAGTTGAATAAATTGCTTAAGGTTTTAATTATAATAAATGTATATATTGGACAAATTCAATATAATTGAAAATAACAGTTAATACAAAAGAAAGATGGAAATTTAAAAATATTAATGTAACGAAAGACAAACAAATATTAACTAGCTTTATAGAGAAATAAAAGCCTCAATATAGAATTGAATCAAATCATTTATTTGGAATTAATTATAATTAAATGGAATTCAATTCATAGTAAATGAAGTTAAATACTGTGACAATTGATATTTGGATGAATTGGGAAATTATTGATGTATTAGTATATAAACCAATGTTGATATTACCTATGAGATTATAAGTTAATAATGGATTTCATAACTAGGTTGAGAAATCAAATAAATGGATTTTTGTAGGAATTTCAATTGATAATTAATGAATGTATTAAAATTGAAATTAAATACGGAAATGGGTAAATTAATTAACTTTGAATTGATATCTAAATTGTTTAAAGTATTGTAATTGTTTAAGAAATCAAAAATGATAAGATTTGTTAATTATGGAATTGGAATTTCAAAATTTTGATTTAATTGATCTAATATTTATTTATTTAATTAACTGAAATATAGCCATTCTGGTCACTGACTCGGATTTCGACGAAACTAGTTTCATCGGATCTGTAGCGGTGAATTATTGTATGATTCCAAGTTTCATAGCGATCGGATTTGTCGTTTGATCGTATGAACTCGAAATGCCTAGAAACCAATTTAAATTGAAATCGATTGAAATCAATTTAAAATAACTTGATTTTAGCATAACTTTTTCATATGATGAAATTTGGACTTGAAACCTGTTCCATTACGTTTAAAATATTTAAAAACACCTATTTTAGTATATGGGTTGACCCATTTTCGTTCCGGAGTCAGAACGGGCTTTTCGGGCCATTTATCGTTCAACTTTGCAAACCCAATTGAACACGTTCAATTCTTTCTTTGTTCAGTCTATATATATACCGTTATAAACCCTAGCCTATTTTCCATTCATTATTATGTACATACGATTCTAGTTGCTCATTCTCATTCCAATGGCAGACAAACCAAAAATTCCAATTGCAATTTCAAATAAAATTCAAAGCCTAAATTTCAAATTCTCAAATAAAATCGAATTATATATCAATCTAAAGCTCTCGATGAGCGCATATCAGATCTGTAATTCATTTTTCATTTTGGTTCATCGTTTTTTCAGAAAACATCGAACTGTTCACGGCCGTTCATCACGCATCGATGAACTACGTCGGATCGTCGTTCGAGGGTAAAGTTTGGCAGAGTGGACGGAGGGGAGTTCATCGGCATAGTTTTTACATCGAATCAAGGGCTGGATTGTCGGTAAAAATTCAACTAGGGTTTAGAAAATCAGTGCCGCGGCTAGTTGTTTTATGTCATTGTTCGATGACGTGGCGGAGTCGCCGGGCCAGGAGAGCGTGCGGAGGTGGTCGGCTTGGTCGACGGCGATCCCAGGTGATGGCCAGCGTCGGCAAGGAGGTGGTGAATAGTGGGGCAGTTTTGTTTTCTTTGTCACGATGTGAAATTGCGCGTGCTAGGGTTTCTGTGTTGAAGAGGTGACATGGCTCTATTTGATTATTTTATTTTATTTTCGAATCGTATAATGTTCTAACACGCGTATCTTTCGCATACGAGGTCAGTTTCACGCGCGGTTTGATCCGCTGGGATCATATCGAAATTTCGGACATTCTGGCGCTTGTTTAGACAGATTCTAAGACTGTTTGAATTTTGAATTTAAATTGGATTTAAATTTAATTCAAATTCAAAGGTGGGTGTTTTAACTCACTCACAACTTCTAAAATTTCTTATGTTTGTTAAATTAATTTATTATGTGATTATGAATTAATTTATGCCTGGTTGATATATTTAAATTTCTATTCTTGTTAATTTGAATTTATTTGAATTAATTTGTTATTTAATTTAGTATTGAATATAAACTGCCAGTAATACCATTTACCGATTATCAGTTCTATATTGATATCTATTGATTGTTTTGGATGATGATTATGATGGATGTTGATTGTTGATGTTGGTTAAATGGATGATTATTTTATGTCATTATAAACTGCAAGTTCATTATGGATTTTTATTTATTTCGGGATTGCGGTTTGAAATGATATATAACCGTAAAATTTAAATTGCGGATTGAAATGATAAATATCTGCATCACTTGACCATAGGATAGAAAATTTTATACAGACACCGTGGTCTATATATAAATATTTTGAAAGGATTTCTATGGTTTTGGAAAGGAATATATGGTTATATAAAATATTGATTTGGATATTATATAAATGTTATTTATATATGGTTAAATTCTTGATTTTTAAGCTATGTATAAAATTGTTTTAAAATATACAATAAGTTCAATAATAAAGTTTGATTTTATTAAAATATAATATGGTTAAGTATTTATTTAAATTATATTTTATATAGAGTTTATAATGACTTAAATAAAATTAAGGTTGGAAGATAAGTATGAAATTGATTTGAAATTAAATTTATTTAAGAATTATACTCAAATAAATTTGATTTGAAATTTAATAAAATTGAGATTTTAAAGGATATGATTTTTATAACTCGATTTTGGTTTAAAGTGATTTAAGTGAACATCAGGTTGATTTAAATGATATTATCAAGTCAAATAAATTGAATGAATATTCAGTTATTGGAAGTTTAAAAGTTTTACTTAAATGATATTGGACTTATAAAGTAAACATTTCAAAATCTAAATAATAATGATTGAATTTCATATATATATATATATATATATATATATATATATATAATTATCAAAATTTAGTTTTTAAATTTTGGAATATTTAAAGCTTTGAAATATGAGGAATTTGAAATGATTTATTTGAGGTTCAAATCTGTATTTGGAATTGATATAAATTGAAGTGGATTATTGAAATTTATGAATTGAGATTTGATTTAAATTAAATTTTGGATTCAAGGTTATTTGAATCAATTTGTGAAGTTAAGGAAATTATTCTGTTTATAAAGTAATATTAAATTTAAAACTATTTTATTGTATATACTATTTTAACATCTAAACTATTTAAGGGGTGAAACTTATAGTTTCGAACCTATGAATTTCAAAGTATTATGATTTGAAAGTGTTATAATTTCAAGTGTTTTGGTTTCGAAATGTTATAACCTTGAAAGTTGCTATGATTTTGGAAAAGGATATATTTGAAATGAAAATGATATCATATTGATTTGGTTTTTAAATGGAAATGATATTATATTTGGCTTTGAAATGGAAATGATATCGTACTGATATGGTTTTTGAAATGGCAATGATATTTTGGTTTTGAAGTATAAACTATTTTTGAAATGACCGCGGTGTTATAATAACATTTGGTTGTTAAAGAGACCGGGATCGAAAGTTGTCATACTCTATGCCAACTCCGAAAACAACTTTAACAACCGTGTACGCGGTGGAGATTCCAGAATGAAGTAGGATGGTGGCGACGTTCTATTGAGGTACATACATGGACCGGACTCCCGTGAGTTGGCATAAGGTGGCTAAAATAGGAGCGATTCCAGGCCAATGAGGTTGCTCCTCTTTTCGGACACATTCCTTCGATACCATTCTATTACTTTGTGATTGATTGGGTGCACCTAAGGATTTTTTGGGAGTGTGGCACGATGTGGGCGGTAGTGGCTGCTACGCGTTACCACCAGTACGGATGCGTAATTGGTATATCTACCCTGGCATTGCATAGTTGTGCCCTATCACCTACCCTAGCGCATCTTGTATGATTTTGGTTTTATGCCGTAGCCTATGGAGTATCCTCTGGTGGCTTCCCGATCAGGAGGGACCATGATACTGGATAGACTACTGGGACTATTTATATGTTAAAGGGGATATGGGTAACGCCTTAACTCTATTTTAAGGTAAGTTTATTTTACTTTTAGACATCATTATAATAGCGTATATTAATATATGGTAAATAGTTTAGCGGATCCTTAGGAGATGTGAATCTCGAGTATCTCTTAAGTTACTGCACTCACGTTAGACACTGGATAGGAGATGTCAAATCTAGTAAACATCTCTGGCGCCATTCCACTCATAGTATTTACCGTTGACTTAACTTACATAAGATCTTTTAGTTCTGACTCGAGTGTTTTATCTTTTCAATTCGCTCGGCTCAGCTTGAGCATTTCAGGGTTTGAAGACCTTACTTCCGGAAGACGAAGACGAAGATTGTATTACTGTTATTTACTATATTGTTTCACTACGTCACATTGTTTCACTGTATTGTTATTTAATATTCTTTGGTGTGTGTAACTCTGATTCTGTGTTGTATGATTATAATCAAATGTTTTTGTAAAACAGCTTCATGAACTGTTATTTGATTATTATATTTTGTCATTCTACCGCGAGATTCTGTTTTGTTTTCTGTCTTTCTCTGTTTTTTTCATATTCACCCCAATAACAATCCACCCTTTTATATGGTTCGAGTCGACATGTCTGTCTTCTTAAACGTACGAAAAGGCGGGATGTTACACTCTTAAAGTTCCTTCAACTTAGAAATGATTTTAATGAACTTAAGAGAAGAAGTAACTCACTTTGCATTCCACTCCGTAAGGAACTTAAGATTTAACTCATACTTTATACCATGCTTGGAAACCAACTAAAATAAGCCTGATTTCCTCCTTCCCAGTGCTTGGCCAAGGTTTGAGATGGAGGTTGGCCGAAAGTATAGAGAAGAAGTGGTGGAGCTTTGACCTTGAATTCTCAAAATTACACCTGGAAAAAATTAGTGATTGTCTCTCTAGTTTTTGACCCTCTTACTCACAAAATTTGAAAGAGTGTTTTCCTGTAAAATTGTTGCAATTTCTTTTCACTTGAATTTTTTTAAAAAAATACAAGACTTTGGCTAGTTATGAGGAAGTTATTATCAAAAAAAGAGAGGGTATTCTCGTATTGACAAAAAATAAACCCAAAATTGCACTAAAAAGAATTGAGTTTTAGGTATAGCGATCCATAAAACTAAAAAAATTGATCATAATAAAAGTTGTAGCCACTGGAATTTTATATGGTTAGAGAAAAAGAATTTCTTAGTTTGGATCTGTTAAGATCAAATTATGACCAAAACAAAATGGACTATTCTCTGGCTTAAAAACTGGGCAAGAGAATACACTGGAAAGAAGTGTATTTTTGACATGGTTAAGTTTAGAATGAGTCAAAGTGGACAACATGAAAGTTGTAGCCACTAGAAAAATACATGATTAAAAAAATTGTATTTTGGTTTTGTTTTGGAGAAGTTATGGGCTAGAGAAGAAGAGGTAAAATATGGAGAAAAGATGAGTATGATTTGAGGAGAATGAACATTGATTTTTTTTAAATATTTTGTAAATATTTTGACATTATTTCTTTCTAGTTTTTTTCTATGGCTTGGAAGCCGTTAAAGAAAAGAGGAAGAAGGTAAAGAAGATTGAAAGAAGAAGAAGAAGAATGTGAATGAAAGTGAAGAAGGAGGTGTGTATTTATAGAAAAAGAAAGAAGTGGTAAATTTACCAAATAACCTCTTACCAAATTACCAATTTATCCTTACTTCAACCTACAGCAACATCCACTTTTTCAATACTTAACATCATCCTTTCACTTCTTAATTTATGTGTTAGTCACTTAAAGATTAAGTGAAGAATAATAATTATTTTGTTGGATTTTTATTTGATGTGACTTGATGTTTAGTTTTCTTACTTTTGTTAATTCTTACTTACTTTTACTAATAATTCTAGAAGTTTTCTAATCCTATTTAGTAAAAGTAAACATGTTTAGTTATTAAAATATATAATATATATGTTAAAACATGTTAACAAAGAAGCGATAACGTTGCGACAACTTTTTCGAACAAAACGTTGATTTTCGACAAAATATTTTCCGGTCACATTTTGACATTTTTGTTAAACTATTTGTTCATGTAAACCAAACTTCCAAATAAATTTCTTATTATCTTTAAATAATTAAAACAAGCATATTTGACTTATAATATAAAACAATATCCAAATCTTCTTATAAAAATACGACATCGATTTATTAATATGCGACGAAATTTGTTAATTTTATAAAACAAGATTTATATATTTATCAAACCATTATAAATTAATTTACTATTATCATCAATCAAGTTGGATATCGTGTAGCAACCCGCATATTTTACTATTGTATATTAAAATATTTAATTTAAATATAGCATCGTTAGTCAGATTTTAGTTTGAAATGCTACTTTTGCAAACAGTCAAATTAGGACTCGTGACCACTTCCATTGAGTTCAAAATGACTTTTGCGACCTTTTTGAGTATAAACATCGATATGTTTGGAGTTAGCTTGAATTTTGACATTTTCACTTAGGGCTTTGGGTTTGGGTTTCAGCCCAATAACTTAACATAAGACCCTAGCTTCACCCCCTCTCCTCTTCATTCATTCTCATTTCCTAACACTTCAAGCTTTAAGCAAAAATGGGGGGAGAGAAAAGAGATTAGGAATTACTAAGCCCTAGCTTCATTTGCAAATCCAAGTTTTAGCTCCAAAATCAAAGAGAAGCTTAGGTATGCATCTCCTTCTTCTTCTTCATCTCAATCTCTCTCCAATTTCAGAAATTTCCTATAACCTAATTCGGGAAATTATTGTTTATGATCTTAGATTGGAGCTTTAGAGTTGAGATTGAAGAGTGGTTGATCTTCCTTTGTTTTCAAGCTTCTTCTTCCTTGTTTTTGTGTAAAAGGGTCAGTTTTTGAACTCACATCTATGTCTATATCTTTGATAGTTGTTAGGTAGTGATTCCTCACATCTATTCCTTGTCCATTTGGTTTGGATAGAATTGGTTTTATGAATATTCTAATTTTTGGTGTTTTGAAGTTAAATCTTTAAAAATCCTAGCTTTGATGTTTGATCATGCTTTTGGTGGCGAATCGAAGAGCCTATAGGGCTGGGTTGCCAATTGGCATAACCCCTAGCGCCCATCGCTCGACCGATCGCAAATTGTTTGGGATTTTACCCTTTATGGGCAAGGCTGAGAATACTGGAATTTCCAGTTCAGTCGGCTGAACTAGAAGGTCAGTCCACTGAACTGAACCCAGGAATTTTCCTGGGTCAGTATCAGTCGACTGACCATTCTTGGTCAGTCGACAAGCCTGAAACCAAAAGTTTCCAGGCATGATTCAGTCGACTGACCACTTTGGTTCAGCCAACTGAACCTGGAAACATAAAGTTTCCAAGATTTGTGTCAGTCGATTGACCACCCTTATCCAGTTGACTGAATCTGCTGTCTCTACCTATTTGGCCTTTCGTGTTTGAATTTTCAATTTTTAATCGATTCTTGTTTCTGCAATTTGTTGTTATCACCTTTGTTGACTTTGATAACTTCTTTTTTGGGATTTTTGGGAAATATCCATTTTGATGGATTTGGTATCGATTACTTTGGAATTGATTCACGTCTTCGTATGTGAGTTTTTGGTGATTGATTGTTTCTACAATCATTTTTGTGACTTGTCACTTTAAAATACAAAGGTTTCTATACTAATAGTAAATATCAAAACCCTTTCCTCAAAATGATTTCAACTTTACTTTCAATACAAAGCTCATTTATAAAACCATTTTCCAACCTATTAGTATATACAAACATTTTCCTCATTCATTTGAGAAATCTAATTAAACAGCTTAGTAAAACAAGTGGTATGAAACGTTTGTGTTTACTTCGTCGGTTAGTTTTTGGACTTGTTCGATTGAAACTCTTGTGATAATTTTCGAGTGGAGATCTACAATTTGTTCGTAAATATTTAAGCTAAGCCAGTGGTTATGGAACATGAAGCTAAACTCATTTATTTACTAGCTTAGTGTAATTCACACATTTTATTGATCAATGATGATCATTTTGTGATTTAGACTAGCGATATACTATGTCTCTTTGTCCACGTAGGGGACTGTACCTCGTTTTATTGAGTTTCGTCCCATTTCTTTTATACGCTAACGACCTATTGGTTCTTTGGAGTTTCGACTCATTTTTTGGGATAACGACCCATGTTCTTTTATGGAGTTTGGTTCATCGGGCGTACCGTTGTACTACGTCGTTGTCCGATTTATCAGGTTTATCGGGCGCACCGTTGTACTACGTCGTTGTTCCAAATTATTTGAGTTTCAGGTTCCTCGAGTGTACCGATATTGTACTACGTTGTTCCAAATTATTCATTCTAGTTCCTCTCCTTGGGGAGCTTCAGCTATTTTTGTGAAGAATCTGATGGAACAATTAGGCTTTGCGTTGACTACCGCAAGCTTAATGATCTTACCATTAAGAATAAATATCCTCTACCTCGGATTGATGATCTGTTCAATCAACTTAGTGGTGCTAGAGTCTTTTCACAATTAGACTTAGCAACCAGTTTTCATCAGCTTCGTATTGTAGAGGATAACATTCCTGTGATGTCATTCCGTACTCGTTATGGATCTTATGAGTGGCTTGTTATGCCATTTGGTTTAACATATGCTCCAGCTTATTTCATTGACCTTATGAATCGAGTTTTCAAAGGCTTCCTCGATCGATTTGTTCTCACCTTTATAGATGATATTCTTATTTATTCTAAAACCGAGGAAGAACATGAAAAGGATCTTCGGATTGTGTTGGAAACTCTTAGGAGCAACCAATCAAAAGAAAATTTTTCTAAGCGCCACTTTTGGCAATCTCGTGTGAAGTTTCTCGGTCATATAATTTCTGAATCCAGAATATCCATAGATGCTTCAAAGATTGAAGTGATTCAAAATTCGAAGCGCCTGGAGAGTGTGACGGAAATCCATAGTTTTCTCTGATTAGCGGGTTATTACCGTCGTTTCATAAAAGACTCTTCAAAAATTTCCATGCCTCTTACTAGTTTGACAAAGAAGGGAGTTAAATACATTTAGTCGGACAAATGTGAAGCTTCTTTCCAGAAATTAAAAGAACTCCTTTTTAATGCTCCTATTCCTGTGATTCTCGAAGGGAACCAAGACTTTATAGTTTATACCAATGCTAGCCGTGTTGGTTTGGGAATCGTTCTCATGCAAAGGGAACGTGTTATTGCTTATGCTTCTAGGCAATTGAAGCCAGCCGAGACTAGATATTCCACGCATGATTTAGAGATCGCGGCTATTGTTTTCGCCATTAAAATTTGGCTCCGTTATGTTTTGGTAGAGAAATTTTTTCTCTATACCGATTGTAAATCTTTGAAATATTTATTTTCTCAAAAGGAAATTAATTTGCGTCAACAACGTTGGCTTGAGTTCCTTGCGTCTTATGATCTTGATATTCTTTGTACTCCCAGAAAGGGGAATCGTGTTGCCGATGCCATTAGTCATAAACAACAAGCGATTGTTTCTATGATGATATCCGAATGGAACGATCTCGGAATTTTGTCTACTTTCGAGATTCGAGATCGTGAACCCAATTTATGTTCATCTCTTGTTCTATGTAGCCTTGAGGCTCGTCCTTCTCTTTTAGACCGCATTCTTAAAGCCGAAAAGCTAGATCCTGAACTGGCTCTTCTTAGCAAAAGTTGTAGGGATAAAATTGATATTGAACGTTTTAAAGACTTTGATATTGATGCTCGTGGCGGTATTCGAAAATTTGGTAGACTTCTCGGGCCCAATATTAGTTATCTTCGTAAAGGCATTTTAGAAGATTCTCATCGTTTTAAATTTACCATTCATCCCGGTAGTAGTAAAATATATGTGAATATGAAGCGACTTTTTATTGGGATGGAATGAAATATGATAATGTTGGCTTCATTAAGCGTTGCATGACTTGCCAACTTGTTACGGTCGAGCATCAAAGGCCCGTTGGGTTGTTGCAACATTTGGACATTCCAATTTGGAAGTGGGACCAAATTTCCATGGATTTTATTGACGGTCTTCCCCGTTCTCATCCGGGTTATGATAGCCTATGGGTGATAGTTGTTAGGCTTACAAAATCCGCCCATTTTATTCCCGTTCGGTCCAATCTGACCGTACCTCTTTTGGCCAAGCTGCTTATTAAAGAAATTGTTAGATTGCATGGAGTTCCCACTTCTATTGTTAGCAATCGTTATCCATTGTTTACTAGATTATTTTGGAAGAGTGTTCAAAAACCTTTGGGAACGAGGCTTAATTTTAGCACCACTTATCATCCTCGGTCCAATGGACAAACTGAGCGGGTGAATCAAACTCTTGAAGATCTTCTTCATGTATGTGTTCTTGATTTTGGTGGAAGTTGGAAAGATCGTATTTCTCTTGTTGAGTTTTCCTATAATAATAGCTTCCAATCTAGTATTGCTATGGCGCCTTTCGAGGCACTCTATGGTAGGCCATGCCGATCTCCATCTTGTTGGCTTGAGGCCGGTGAGAAGCTGGTTTTAGGCCTAGATTTTATTCATGATTCCACAGAAAAGATTGATCTTATTCGTCATAGGATGAAAGATGCTCAAAGTAGACAAAAATCCTATGCTCATAATCGAAGAAGGAAATTAGAATTTTCTATGGAAGATTTTTTGTTTATTCGTGTTTCACCTATGAAAGGTGTGTTGTGCATTTCAGTCGATCGGGAAAATTAGCTCCTCGATATATTGGCCCATTTCCCACCATCGAAAGTATTGGTTACATACCTTTTATTACAGGCTCAGTTTTCTGCTATTCATGACGTATTCCACATCTCTCAGTTGCGGAAATGCCTTCGAGATTCTGATTCTATTCTTGAGCCCGTTGTTGTGGAAGAAATTGAAGTTTCGCCTAATTTGACTTATGAGCAACATCCTATTCATATTATTGCTTCGGAGGTAAAATTCCTTCGAAATAAAGATGTCCCTCTTGTGAAAGTTCGATGGTCCTCAAATCCTAAGGATTGTTCTTGGGAATCTAGAGAATTCATCGAGCGAACACATACAGACTTACTCTCTCGTGCTCTTTGAGGTGAACTTCTTATTTCAAACTTCTTTTATGTTGATATGCTTTTAGGGTTGTTACTTTCTTTATTTTCTAATTAAATATTACGAGGACGTAATTTCTTTAAGGAGGGAAGTATGTAACAACCCGCATATTTTACTATTGTATATTTAAATATAGCGTCGTTAGTCGGATTTTATTCTGAAATGCTATTTTTTGCAAACAGACGAATTAGGACTCATGACCACTTCCATTGAGTTCAAAATGACTTTTGCGACCTATTTGAGTATAAACATCCATATGTTTGGAGTTAGGTTGAATTTTGACATTTTTCACTTAGGGCTTTGGGTTTGGGTTTCGGCGTAATAACTTAACATAAGACCCTAGCTCCACCCCCTCTCCTCTTCATTCATTCTCATTTCCTAACACTTCAAGCTTTAAGCAAAAAAGGGGGGAGAGAAAAGAGATTAGGAATTCCTAAGACCTAGCTTCATTTGCAGATCCAAGTTTTAGCTCCAAAATCAAAGAGAAGCTTAGGTAAGCATCTCCTTCTTCTTATCCATCTCAATCTCTCTCCAGTTTCAGAAATTTCCTATAATCTAATTCGGGAAATTATTGTTTATGATCTTAGATTGGAGCTTTTAGAGTTGAGATTGAAGAGTGGTTGATCTTCCTTTGTTTTCAAGCTTCTCCTTCCTTGTTTTTGTGTAAAAAGGTGAGTTTTTGAACTCACATCTATGTCTATATCTTCGATAGTTGTTAGGTAGTGATTCCTAACATCTATTCTTGTCCATTTGCTTTGGATTAAATTGGTTTTATGAATATTCCAATTTTTGGTGTTTTGAAGTTAAATCTTTAAAAATCCTAGCTTTGATGTTTGATCATGCTTTTGGTGGCGAATCGAAGAGCCTATAGGGCAAGGCTGCTGATTGGCGTAAACAACTAGTGTCCATCGCTCGACCGATCGCAAATTGTTTGGGATTTTACCCCTTGGAGGCTAGGCTGAGAATACTGGAATTTCTAGTTCAGTCGACTGAACTAGAAGGTCAGTCGACTGAACTGAACCCAGGAATTTTCCTAGGCCAGTATTAGTCGACTGACCATTCTTGGTCAGTCGACTGAGCCTAGAAACCGAAAGTTTCCAAGCATGATTCGGTCGACTGACCACTTTGGTTCAGTCGACTGAACCTGGAAACAGAAAGTTTCCAGGATTTGTGTCAGTCGACTGACCATCTTGGTCCAGTCGACTGAATCTGCTGTCTCTGCCTATTTGGCCTTTTGTGTTTGAATTTCTAATTTTTAAACGATTCTTTTTTCTCCAATTTGTTGTTATCGCCTTTATTGACTCTGATAACTTCTTTTTCGGGATTTTTGGGGAATATTCATTTTGATGGATTCGACATCGATTTCTTTGGATTTGATTCACGTCTTCATATGTGAATTTTTGGTGATTGATTGTTTCTACAATCATTTTTGTGACTTGTCATTTTGAAATACAAAGGTTTCTATACTAGTAGTAAATATCAATACCCTTTCCTCAAAATGATTTCAAATTTACTTTTAATACAAAGCTCGTTTATAAAACCGTTTTCCAACCTATTAGTATATAAAAATCTTTTCCTCACATGTTTGAGAAATCTAATTAAACGGCTTAGTAAAACAAGTGGTATGAAACCTTTGCGTTTACTTCATCGGTTAAATTTTTGGACTTGTTCGATTGAAACTCTTATGACAATTTTCGAGTGAAGATCTACATTTGTTCGTAAATATTTAAGCTAAGCTAGTGGTAATGGGACATGAAGCTAAACTTATTTATCTACTAGCTTAGTGTAATTCACACTTTTTATTGATCAATGATGATCATTTTGTGATTTAGACTAGCGATATGCTATGTCAGTTTGTCCACGTAGTGGACTGTACCTCGTTTTATTGAGTTACGTCTCATTTCTTTTATAGGCTAATGACCTATTGGTTCTTTGGAGTTTCGACTCATTTTTTATGGGCTAGCGACCCATGTTCTTTTATGGAGTTCGGTTCATCGGGCGTACCATTGTACTACGTCGTTGTCCGACTTATCAGGTTCGTCGGGGGTACCGTTGTACTACGTCGTTGTTTCGAATTATTCGAGTTTCAGGTTCCTCGGGCGAACCAATATTGTACTGTGTCGTTGCACTGGCTCTATGGTTAGCGATCATGGGATAGCGACCCGTTTGCGATACACGTGTTGGTGAGTTTTCATGCTCCCGTTTTGTGATATGCCTCCCCCTTTTGTGATTTCTGGATTTCTAGTTGATGATTTCTAGAATTTGTGATTCACCAATTTTGTGATTGGCATTGAAATATTTGTCAATATTTGTGGTTTGGTGAATAAATTAAAGAATATGACATTCTTTTTAGTGCTTTGAGATTATTGAGATATTGTATGATTTCTGTGTTGTCTAATGTATACTTTTCATAGTATGGCAATATTGTTATCATACGTTTTTGTCATATCTCTTCTTCTATCTCATTTTATCTGATATTTATAGCCAGACTGATTCGTTTATTATTTTCTTATTAAATAATACTCGGGTCAGACCGAGATGTTACAGATGCTTCTGCTTGACTCATCCTGTGGGAGCAATATCTGACTTTTGACTAACTACTCTAGTTTAGTAGTTTTTGTTGTTATACATACGAGATAGAGACTCCTTGATGTATACATATTCTTTTGTCTAGCACTCGAATCTATTCTTGTGATATTGTGGATCTTGTTTGACCACTACTCTGATGTACACTTTTATGTGTTATATTCATATCTGTTTCCGCCTTTGAGATATGAACATCTATGACTGATTTGTGTTATGCTTATTTCTATGTTTTTTTTAGATCATATAGCCACTGTGTAGTAGCTTTGATTTTTTATCGGTATGTCAGATTTCCTCTTGAAATGAAATGCATGTTATACTATCTGAAATATCGGTGCTCGCACAAACTAATTGCACGGATGGTCGCTCCTCAACAGCCTTATTCTTCGTGCTAGTTGATGGCATTACTTCGTAGTGTCCTTGGCAAGCATGAGTATTGAGGTGGGGCGTCACAGCTTGGTATCAGAGCCTAACTTCGGAACAATGTATAATAACCTAGCAAGGATCATCGTCCTAAGTTCTTCTTAGGAGTCGTGCCTTAGGATTTTATCTGAGTCATAGGACCTGTTCTATACCATTTTCTTTTATGATGTCTTGTTTTATCAATCATGATTGTTTGACATTCATTTTGTGAATAACTTTTTTCTTCTTATTTCTTTCTTAAATAAGAGAAATGATTAGACAAGGCCGTCCCAGCGTCGGTCAATCCAGTGCTACTCCTCAGGATAGAGTATTTATATCTGCCCAACACCTTCTAGATCTTGTAAAGAATGCTCAAGCGGTCGGACCCATTCTAGAGCCTACTCACCCAAAATCTGGATTTGAACGCCTGTGCAATGATTATACAAATTTAGGCGGAAAGCCGTTCAAGGGTTCCGAGGGCGTTATCGAAGTCCAAGCTTGGCTTAGAAAATGCGATCGCATCTTTTCTCGCATGAATCTCGTTAATCTTTATCGAGTCCAAGTGGCTTCTAGTATGCTCCAAGAAAGAGCATTAGATTGGTAAGAGCTTCTGATTTCTGAAATTATTGAAGCGGATCTTACTTGGGAGCAATTTCGGAAAAGATTTGAATCGAAGTTTGTACCAGAAGATGAAAAAGTGACTTTGGCCCATCGTTTTATTGACCTTGTTCAAGGTGAATCTTCTGTGGCAGATTATGTCGCATCTTTTGAATCCCTCTCCAAATATGGGGTCGAGTATGTAAATACGCCATTAAAGAAAAATCAGAGGTTTATCTATGGCTTGAATAAGAATCTCAAAAAGCCAATACTTCTAAAATTAGAAGTTTCTTTCGATCAGCTTGTTGATATCGCTCTTCGACTCGAAGAGGCCAATAAAGAAGATGATGTTGAAGTTGGGAGTGCCAAACCAAACTTCAACAACAACAAAAAGAGGCCTATTAAGTTCAAAGGCCCTTATCCCAATAAAAAAGGGAAGCAGGCAACTCCGGTAGAAAAGACTTCTATGTCTAGTCATAGGCAATGCTACAATTGTGGTTCTAAGGACCATTTGGCCAATAGATGTCTGAAACCTCTCTTTTAATGTTATTGCAAAAGTTTGGGTCATCTTTTGTCTTCTTGCCCGAAACTTCAAAGCAAGAGCGAGGGAAAGCTAAATGTTGTGCAAGCCCCTAGTAAAACTTCTCATGGTTAAGATATTTCTCATTCTATCCTTGATGGCATTATTATGTTTCGTGATCATCCTATTCGAGTTCTTTTTGATACGGGTGCATCCCATTCTTTTTTATCAAAATAACTTGTTGATACTTTTTTTTAGTGTTATGGATTTGATGACTTCTTTGAGAATTGCGAATCCGGTTAGTGGATCCGCAACACTCGGTTTGCTTTGTAAAGATGCCGAGATTATTTTATGTGATTTTTCTTTCTAAGTCGATTTGCATGTCATGCATTACTTAGGCTTTGGAATGATTTTGGGAATGGATTGGCTTAACCGTTATGAAGCCCATATCCTATGTCCTGAGCGGACCATTCATCTTCGACATCCTCAATCTGTTAAGAAGATGTCTATTGTTCTTAAAGATTCGGATTCTAAATTGACAGCATCCTTGTATTCTCTAAACCCTCATGATGACGATAATGATGATGAGAAAGATGTCATTTCTCTCATTCACGTTGTTCTTGAATTTTCCGATATATTTGGGCCCGTTTTAGGATTACCACCTAAGCGAGCAATTGAGTTTCGAATTAATTTAATCCCTGGAGCTCTGCCTATCACTCGTCCTCCTTATTGTACGTCTAATAAGGAAAATGAGGAGATGCGTAAACAATTATCCGAATTGGAAGCGAAGCAGTTTAATCATTCTAGTCCCTCTCCTTGGGGAGCTTCAGCTATTTTTGTGAAGAATCCAATGGAAAGCTTAGGCTTTGCGTAGACTACCGCAAGCTTAATGATCTTACCATTACGAATAAATATCCTTTACCTCAGATTGATGATCTGTTCAATCAACTTAGTGGTGCTAGAGTCTTTTCACAGTTAGACTTAGCAATCGGTTTTCATCAGCTTTGTATTACAGAGGATAGCATTCCTTTGATGTCATTCCATACTCGTTATGGATCTTATGAATGGCTTGTTATTCCATTTGGTTTAACGTATGCTCCAGCTTATTTCGTTGCCTTATGAATCGAGTTTTCAAAGGCTTCCTCGATTGATTTGTTCTCATCTTTATAGACGATATTCTTATTTATTCTAAAACCGAGGAAGAACATGAAAAGGATCTTCGGATTATGTTGGAAACTCTTAGGAGCAACCAATCAAAAGCAAAATTTTCTAAGCGCCACTTTTGGCAATCTCATGTGAAGTTTCTCGGTCATATAATTTCCGATTCAGGAATATATGTAGATGCTTCAAAGATTGAAGCGATTCAATATTCGAAGAGACCGGACAATGTGATGGAAATTCGTAGTTTTCTCGGATTAGCGGGTTAGTACCGTCGTTGCATAAAGACTCTTCAAAAATTTCCATGCCTCTTACTAGTTTGACAAAGAACGGAGTTAAATACATTTGGTCGGACAAATGTGAAGCTTCTTTCCAGAAATTAAAAGAACTCCTTTCTAATGCTCCTATTCTTATGATTCTCGAAGGGAACCAAGACTTTATAGTTTATACCAAGGCTAGCTGTGTTGGTTTAGGAGCCGTTCTCATGCAAAGGAAACATGTTATTGCTTATGCTTCTAGGCAATTGAAGCCAGCCGAGACTAGATATTCCACTCATGATTTAGAGATCGCGGTTATTGTTTTCGCCCTTAAAATTTGGCGTCATTATCTTTTGGGAGAGAAATTTGTTCTCTATACCGATTGTAAATATTTGAAATATTTATTTTCTCAAAAGGAACATAATTTGCGTCAACAACGTTGGCTCGAGTTCCTTGCGTCTTATGATCTTGATATTCTTTGTACTCTCGGAAAGGGGAATCATGTTGTCGATGCCATTTGTCATAAACAACAAGCGGTTGTTTCTATGATAATATCCGAATGGAATGATCTCGGGATTTTGTCTACTTTCGAGATTCGAGATCGTGAATCCAATTTATTTTCATCTCGTGTTCTATGCAGCGTTGAGGCTCGTCCTTCTCATTTAGACCGCATTCTTGAAGCCCAAAAGCTAGATCCTGAACTGGCTCTTCTTAGCAAAAGTTGCAGGGATAAAATTGATATTGAAGGTTTGAAAGACTTTGATATTGATGCTCGTGGCGGTATACGAAAATTTGGTAGACTTATCATGCCAAATATTAGTGATCTTCGTAAAGGCATTTTAGAAGATTCTCATCGTTTTAAATTTACCATTCATCCCGGTAGTAGTAAAATGTACGTGGATATGAAGCGACTTATTATTGGGATGGAATGAAATCTGATAATGCTGGCTTCATTAAGCGTTGCATGACTTGCCAACTTGTTACGGTCGAGCATCAAAGGCCCGGTGGGTTGTTGCAACATTTGGACATTCCAATTTGGAAGTGGGACCAAATTTCCATGGATTTTATTGACGGTCTTCCCCATTTTCATCCGGGTCATGATAGCCTATGGGTGATTGTTGTCAGACTTACAAAATCCGCCCATTTTATTCCCGTTCGGTCCAATCTGACCGCACCTCTTTTGGCCAAGCTGCTTATTAAAGAAATTGTTAAATTGCATGGAGTTCCTACTTCTATTATTAGCGATCGTTATCCACTGTTTACTAGATGATTTTGGAAGAGTGTTCAAAAACCATTGGGAACCAAGCTTAATTTTAGCACCGCTTATCATCCTCGGTCCGATGGACAAACTGAGCGGGTGAATCAAACTCTTGAAGATCTTCTTCGTGTATGTATTCTTGATTTTGGAGGAAGTTGGAAAGATCATATTTCTTTTGTTGAGTTTTCCTATAATAATAGCTTCCAATCTAGTATCGGTATGACATCTTTTGAGGCACTCTATGGTAGGCCATGCCGATCTCCTTCTTGTTGGCTTGAGGCCGGTGAGAAGCTGGTTTTAGGTCTAGATTTTATTCGTGATTCCACAGAAAAGATTGACCTTATTCGTCATAGGATGAAAGAAGCTCAAAGTAGACAAAAATACTATGTTGATAATCGAAGAAGGAAATTAGAATTTTTTGTGGGAGATTTTTTGTTTATTCGTGTTTGACCTGTGAAAGGTGTGCTGTGCATTTCAGTCGATCGGGAAAATTAGCTCCTCGATATATTGGCCCATTTCCAATCACCGAAAGTATTAGTTCCGGGGCTTGTCACCTTTTATTACAGGCTCAGTTTTCTGCTATTCATGACGTATTCCACATCTCTCAATTACGAAAATGCCTTCGAGATTCCGATTCTATTATTGAGCCCGGTGTTGTGGAAGAAATTGAAGTTTCGCCTGATTTGACTTATGAGCAACATCCTATTCGTATTATTGCTTCGTAGGTAAAATTCCTTCGAAAAAAAGATGTCCCTCTTGTGAAAGTTCAATGGTCCTCCAATCCTAAGGATTGTTCTTGGGAATCTGGAGAATTCATCGAGCGAACACATCCGAACTTACTCTCAAGTGCTCTTTGAGGTGAACTTCTTATTTCAAACTTCTTTTGTGTTGATATGCTATTAGGGTTGTTACTTTTTTTTATTTTCTTCTTAAACATTACGGGGATAAAATTTCTTTAAGGAGGGCAGTATGTAACAACCCACATATTTTACTATTTTATATTTAAATATTTAATTTAAATATAACATCGTTAGTCGGATTTTAGTCCGAAATGCTACTTTTTGCAAATAGTCGAATTAGGACTCGTGACCACTTCCATTGAGTTCAAAATGACGCTTGCGACCTTTTTGAGTATAAACATCGATATGTTTGGAGTTAGCTTGAATTTTGACATTTTCACTTAGGGCTTTGGGTTTGGGTTTCAACCCAATAACTTAACATAAGACCCTAGCTCCACCCCCTCTCCTCTTCATTCATTCTCATTTCCTAACACTTCAAGATTTAAGTAAAAATGGAGGGGAGAGAAAAGAGATTAGAAATTCCTAAGCCCTAGCTTCATTTGCAAATCCAAGTTTTAGCTCCAAAATCAAAGAGAAGCTTAGGTAAGCATCTCCTTCTTCTTATCCATCTCAATCTCTCTCCACTTTCAGAAATTTCCTATAATCTAATTCGGGAAATTATTGTTTATGATCTTAGATTGGAGCTTTTAGAGTAGAGACTGAAGAGTGGTTGATCTTCCTTTGTTCGCAAGCTTCTCCTTCCTTGTTTTTGTGTAAAAAGGTGAGTTTTTGAACTCACATCTATGTCTATATCTTTCATAGTTGTTAGGTAGTGATTGCTAATATCTATTCCTTGTCCATTTGCTTTGTATTAAATTGGTTTTATGAATATTCCAATTTTTGGTGTTTTGAAGTTAAATCTTTAAAAATCCAAGCTTTGATGTTTGATCATGCTTTTGGTGGCCAATCGAAGAGCCTATAGGGTTAGGCGGCTGATTGGCGTAAACCCCTAGTGTCCATCGCTCGACGGATCGCAAGTTGTTTGGGATTTTACCCCTTGGGGGCTAGGCTGAGAATACTGGAATTTCCAGTTCTATCGACTGAACTAGAAGGTCAGTCGACTGAACTGAACCCAGGAATTTTCCTAGGCCAGTATCAGTCGACTGACCTTTCTTGGTCAGTCGACTGAGCGTAGAAACAGAATGTTTCCAAGCATAATTCGGTCGACTGACCCCTTTGGTTCAGTCGACTGAACCTGGAAACAGAAAGTTTCCAAGATTTGTGTCAGTCGACTGACCATCCTGGTCCAGTCGACTGAATCTGCTGTCTCTGCCTATTTGGCCTTTTGTGTTCGAATTTCCAATTTTTAATCGATTCTTGTTTCTCCAATTTGTTGTTATCACCTTTGTTGACTTTGATAACTTCTTTTTTGGTATTTTTGGGGAATATCCATTTTGATGGATTCGGCATCGATTTCTTTGGATTTGATTCACGTCTTCATATGTGAATTTTTGGTGATTGATTGTTTCTACAATCATTTTTGTGACTTGTCACTTTGAAATACAAAGGTTTCTATACTAGCAGTAAATATCAATACCCTTTCCTCAAAATGATTTCAAATTTACTTTTAATACAAAGCTCGTTTATAAAACCGTTTACCAACCTATTAGTATATACAAACCTTTTCTCACTTGTTTGAGAAATCTAATTAAACGGCTTAGTAAAACAAGTGGTATGAAACGTTTGCGTTTACTTCGTCGGTTAAATTTTGGACTTGTTCGATTGAAACTCTTATAACAATTTTCGAGTGGAGATCTACAATTTGTTCGTAAGTATTTGAGCTAAGCTAGTGGTAATAGGACATGAAGCTAAACTTATTTATTTACTAGCTTAGAGTAATTCACACTTTTTATTGATCAATGATGATCATTTTGTGATTTAGACTAGCGATATGCTATGTCACTTTGTCCACGTAGAGGACTGTACCTCGTTTTATTGACTTTCGTCTCATTTCTTTTATAGGCTAATGACCTATTGGTTCTTTGGAGTTTCGACTCATTTTTGTGGGCTAGCGACCCATGTTCTTTTATGGAGTTCGGTTCGTCGGGCGTACCGTTGTACTATGTCGTTGTCCGACTTATCAGGTTCAATGGAGGTACCGTTGTACTACGTCGTTGTTCTGAATTATTCGAGTTTCAGGTTCCTCGGGAGAACCGATATTGTAATGCGTCGTTGCACCGGCTCTATGGTTAGCGACCATGGGATAGCGACCTGTTTGTGATACACGTTTTGTGAGTTTTCATGATCCCGTTTTGTGATAGGCCTCCCCCTTTTGTGATTTTTGGATTTCTAGTTGATGATTTCTAGAATTTGTGATTCACCAATTTTGTGATTGGCATTGATATATTTGTCAATATTTGTGGTTTAGTGAATAAAATAAAGAATATGACATTTTTTTTAGTGCTTTGAGATTATTGAGATATTGTATGATTTCTGTGTTGTCTAATGTATACTTTTCATAGTATGGCATTATTGTTATCATACGTTTTTGTCATATCTCTTCTTCTATCTCATTTTATTTGATATTTATAGCCAGACTGATTCATTTATTATTTTTTTATTAAATAATACTCGGGTCAGACCGCGATGTTACAGGTGCTTCTGCTTGACTCATCCTGTGGGAGCAATATCCGACTTTTGACTTACTACTCTAGTTTAGTAGTTTTTGTTGTTATACATACGAGATAGAGACTCCTTGATGTATACATATTCTTTTGTCTAGCACTCGAATCTATTCTTTTGTGATACTGTGGATCTTGTTTGACCACTACTCTGATGTACACTTTTATGTGTTATATTCATATCTGTTTCCGCCTTTGAGATATGAACATCTATGACTGATTTGTGTTATGCTTATTTCTATGTTTTTTTTTGAAGATCATATAGCCACTGTGTAGTAGCTTTGAGTTTGTATCGGTATGTCAGATTTCCTCTTGAAATGAAATGCATGTTATACTATCTGAAATATCGGTGCTCGCACAAAGTAATTGCATGGACGGTCGCTCCTCAACAGCCTTATTCTTCGTGCTAGTTGATGGCATTACTCCGTAGTGTCCTTCGCTAGCATGAGTATTGAGGTGGGGCATCACAGCTTGGTATCAAAGCCTAACATTGGAACAATGTAGAATAACCTAGCAAGGATCATTGTCCTAAGTTCTTCTTAGGAGTCGTGCCTTAGGATTTTATCCGAGTCACAGGACCCGTTCTATCCTATTTTCTTTTATGATGTCTTGTTTTATCAATCATGATTGTTTGACATTCATTTTGTGAATAACGTTTTTCTTCTTCTTTCTTTCTTAAAGAAGAGAAATGGTTAGACAAGGTCGTCCTAGCGCCGGTCAATCCAGTGCTACTCCTCAGGATGGAGTATTTATATCTGCCCAACAGCTTCTAGATCTTGTAAAGAATGCTCAAGCTATTGGACCCATTCCAGAGCCTACTCACCCAAAATCTGGATTTGAACGCCTGTGCAATGATTATACAAATTTGGGTGGCAAGCCGTCCAAGGGTTCCGAGGGCGTTATTGAAGTCCAAGCTTGGCTTAGAACATGCGATCGCATCTTTTCTCGCATGAATCTCGTTGATCTTTTTCGAGTCCAAGTGGCTTCTAGTATGCTCCAAGAAAGAGCATTAGATTGGTAAGAGCTTCCGATTTCTGAAATTATTGAAGCGGATCTTACTTGGGAGAAATTCTGGAAAAGACTTGAATCGAAGTTTGTACCAAAAGATGAAAAAGTGACTTTGGCCCATCGTTTTATTGACCTTGTTCAAGGTGAATCTTCTGTGGCAGATTGTCGCATCTTTTGAATCCCTCTCTAAATATGGGGTCGAGTATGTAAATACCCCATTGAAGAAAAATCAGAGGTTTATCTATGGCTTGAATAAGAATCTCAAAATGCCAATACTTTTAAAATTAGAAGTTTCCTTCGATCAGCTTGTTGATATCGCTCTTCGACTCGAAGAGGCCGATAAAGAAGATGATGTTGAAGTTGGAAGTGCCAAACCAAACTTCAACAACAACAAAAAGAGGCCTATTAAGTTCAAAGGCCCTTATCCCAATAAAAACGGGAAGCAGGCAACTCCGGTAGCAAAGACTTCTATGTCTAGTCATAGGCAATGCTACAATTGTGGTTCTAAGGATCATTTTGCTAATAGATGTCTAAAACCTCTTTTTTAATGTTATTGCAAAAGTTAGGGTCATCTTTTGTCTTCTTGCCCCAAACTTCAAAGCAAGAGCGAGGGAAAGCTAAATGTTGTGCAAGCCCCTAGTAACACTTCTCATGGTCAAGATATTTCTCGTTCTATCCTTGATGGCATTATTATGTTTCGTGATCATCTTATTCGAGTTCGTTTTGATACGGGTGCATCCCATTCTTTTTAACCAAAAGAATTGGTTGATACTTTTTTTTTAGTGTTATGGCTTTGATGACTTCTTTGAGAATTGCGAATTCGGTTAGTGGATCTGCAACACTCAGTTTGCTTTGTAAAGATGTCGAAATTATTTTATGTGATTTTTCTTTCCAAGTCGATTTGCATGTCATGCGTTACTTAGGCTTTGAAATGATTTTGGGAATGGATTGGCTTAACCGTTATGAATCTCATATCCTATGTCCTGAGCGTACTATTCATCTTCGACATCCTCAATCTGTTAAGCAGATTTCTATTGTTCTTAAGGACTCGGATTCTAAATTGGCATCATCCTTGTATTCTCTAAACCCTCATGATGACGATAATGATGATGAGAAAGATGCCATTTCTCTCATTCACGTTGTTCTTGAATTTTCCGACATATTTGGGCCCATATTCGGATTACCACTTAAGCGAGCAATTGAGTTTCGAATTAATTTAATCCCAGAAGCTTTGCCTATCACTCGTCCTCCTTATCGTACGTCTAATAAGGAAAATGAGGAGATGCGTAAACAATTATCCGAATTGGAAGCGAAGCAGTTTATTCATTCTAGTTCCTCTCCTTGGGGAGCTTCCGCTATTTTTGTGAATAATCCGATGGAACGCTAAGGCTTTGCGTTGACTACCGCAAGTTTAATGATCTTACCATTAAGAATAAATATCATTTACCTTGGATTGATGATCTGTTCAATCAACTTAGTGGTGCTAGAGTCTTTTCAAAGTTAGACTTAGCAACCGGTTTTCATCAGCTTCGTATTGCAGAGGATATCATTCCTTTGATGGCATTCCATACTCGTTATGGATCTTATGAATGGCTTGTTATGCCATTTGGTTTAACGTATGCTCCAGCTCATTGCGTTGACCTTATGAATCGAGTTTTCAAAGGCTTCCTCGATCGATTTGTTCTCATCTTTATAGATGATATTCTTATTTGTTCTAAAACCGAGGAAGAACATGAAAAGCATCTTCGGATTGTGTTGGAAACTCATAGGAGCAACCAATCAAAAGCAAAATTTTCTAAGCGCCACTTTTGGCAATCTCGTGTGAAGTTTCTCGGTCATATAATTTCCGAATCCGGAATATCCGTAGGTGCTTCAAAGGTTGTAGCGATTCAAAATTCGAAGAGGCTGGAGAGTGTGATGGAAATCCGTAGTTTTCTCGGATTAGCGGGTTATTACCGTCGTTTCATAAAAGACTCTTGAAAAATTTCCATGCCTCTTACTAGTTTGACAAAGAAGGGAGTTAAATACATTTAGTTGGACAACTGTGAAGCTTCTTTCCAGAAATTAAAAGAACTCCTTTCTAATGCTCCTATTATTTTGATTCTCGAAGGGAACTAAGACTTTATAGTTTATAACAGTGCTAGCCGTGTTGGTTTGGGAGCCGTTCTCATGCAAAGGGAACGTGTTATTGCTTATGCTCCTAGGCAATTGAAGCCAGCCGAGACTAGATATATCCACTGTGTAGTAGCTTTGAGTTTGTATCGGTATGTCAGATTTCCTCCTGAAATGAAGTGCATGTTATACTATCTGAAATATCGATGCTCGCACAAAGTAATTGCACGGATGGTCACTCTGCAACAGCCTTATTCTTTGTGCTAGTTGACGCCATTACTCCGTAGTGTCCTTGGCTTGTGTGAGTATTGAGGTGGGGTGTCACAGCTTGATATCAAAGCCTAACTTTGGAACAATGTAGAATAACCTAGCAAGGATCATCGTCCTAAGTTCTTCTTAGGAGTCGTGCCTTAGGATTTTATCCGAGTCATATGACCCGTTCTATCCAATTTTGTTTTATGATGTCATGTTTTATCAATCATGACTGTTTGACATTGTTTGACAAAATAAACACAACAATAAATGATAACACAACAATTCATTATATCAAATATTTATAACACGTTTTATTTTTCCTTGATTTAAAATGATTTGATATTTATTTTGGAGCATCCGGGGTTCCCCTTCGATATGTTATGTCCCTCGTCCTAGTCTGGTTGGATCTCACAGGCGATACGCGTGTACTATTCGTTTCCGCATACACCATTAAGTATTTAAGTTATAAATTTTAAATTAATCAATTAACCATCCAAATAGTCAAATAAGGAAATAAAACCATTTTTCTAGCAAACAAAGTAAACAAGCATTCAACAAGGGTTTTCAAACAACACTTAACACTTAAAGTTCCTTCAACTTAGAAACGATTTTAATGAACCTAAAGGAAGAAATAACTCACTTTGGATTCCACTTTGTCAAATTTTAAGGCAAGGAACTTAAGATCCAACTCATACTTCCTACCATGCTTGGAAACCAAATAAAATAAGCTCGATTTCCTCCTTCCTGGTGCTTGGCCAAGGCTTGAGATGGAGGTTGGCCGAAAGTATAGAGAAGAAGTGTGGATCTTTGACCTTGAATTCTCAAAATTAGACCCTAAAAAAATAGGTCATTTTCTCTCTAGTCTCTTATCCTCTTACTCACATAATTTGAAAACGTAGTTTATATAAGTTGTTGCAATTTATTTTCGCTTGAATTTAAAAAAAAGAAGCACTAGATTTCGACTAGTTATGAGGAAGTTATAATCAAAAGAAGAGAGGGTATTCTCAGATTGACAAAAAATATAACCCAAAAATGCACTGCAAAGAATTGAGTTTTAGTAATAGAAAACCTCAAAAATGGAAAATTTGATCAACATAAAAGTTGTAGAAACTGGAATTTTATATAGTTTGAAAAATCTATTTCTTAACTTGGATCTGTCATGTTCAGGTTATGATCAAAACAAAAAGGGTTATTTTCTGGCTTAAAAACTGGGCCAGAGAATACACTGGAAAGAAGTGGATTTTTGACATGGTTAAGTTTAGAATGAGACAAAGTGGTCAACATGAAAATTAGAGCCACTAAAAAAATACAATATTAAAAAAAATGTATTTTGGTTCTGTTTTGAAGAAGTTACGGCCAGGAGAAGAAGAGGTAAAATATGGAGAAAAGATGAGTTTGATTTAAAGAGAATGAACATTGATTTCTTTTGAATATTTTGTAAATATTTTGACATTATTTCTTTCTAGTTGTTTCTATCGCTTGGAAGCCATTAAAGAAAAGAGGAAGAAGTTGAAGAAAATTGAGAAATGACGAAGAAGAATGTGAATGAAAGTGAAGAAGGAGGCGGGTATTTATAGAAAAAGAAAGAAGTGGTAAATTTACCAAAATAACCTCTTGCCAAATTACCAAAGTATCCTTACTTCAACCTATATCAAGATCCACTTTTTCAATACTTAACATCATCTATTCACTTCTTACTTTATGTCTTAGTCACTTAAAAATTAAGCAAAGAAAAGTAGTAATTATGTCTGATTTTGATTTGATGTGATTTGATGTTTACTTTTCTTTTGTTAGTTCTTACTTACTTTTACTAATGACTTCTACAAGATTTCTAATCCTATTTAGTAAAAGTCAACATGTTTAGTTATAAAATGTGTAATATATATATATTAAAACATGCTAATAAAGGTGCAATAATATTGCGGCAACTTTTTTCAATAAAAAGTGGATTTTCGACAAAACGTTTTCCAGTCACATTTCGACGTTTTTGTTAAACTATTTATTCATGTAAACCAAACTTCAAAATAAATTTCTTATTATCTTTAAATGATTAAAATAAGAATATTTGACTTATAATATAAAACAATATCCAAATCTTCTTATAAAAATACGACATCGATTTACCGATATGCGATGAAATTTGTTAATCCTATAAAACAAGTTTTATTTATCGAAACAATATAAATTAAACTAGTATTATTATCAAGTAAGTTTGATATCGATTATATATGTAAAAGGAATTATTTATCCTTTAAACAAATTTCTCAAATATTTATCCTGCTTATTGGAATCCGATTTTTGTCAATTTTATAATAGGAATCCAAAATCTATATTCAATATCAAAAATAAGTTTACCATTATTATTTATCATATGAAATATGATTGTTTAAGTTTGAAAATTATACATTTGAGTATTTAAAATAATTAAATATCTCATTTTCAAAGTGTTAAAATTATGGGTCGTTACAGGCTTTGTTAGTATATTTAGTTTGTCCAAATCCTAATAGTCTTTTATTCCTCATTACTGTGCATACAATTTTATCTACTTCTCTCTTGTCAATGGCAGAAACCAATCCAAACTCGAAACCCTACTTCCCAAATAGGAAATTCAATTCCAAAATGAAACTCCTCCTAACCTTAAAAAATTATATACCGATTCGAAACTCTCGACGAGCGCAACCCATATAACTCATTTTTTGATTCGGATCATAATTTGGCTGGAATAGGCTAAAAAATTCATCGTCGTCCATAGGCCATAGCTTAGTTGGACGGTGGATCGTCATTCTGGCGATGATCGAAGGGTGTCATATTGGAGAAGGTGTCGAGGCGAGCAATCTATATGGTTCCCTGGAGCCAGAGGGAGGGTGGACAACCGTGGTTGGCCTGAGATTTGTGCGGCGGTGGATGGTCAAGGCATACCGAAGGTGGAGGTGCTTAGGGTGGAGGTGTGGCCGGGCTTGGGCTTCGCAATGGTGATAATGGATCGGCCTTTAGGTGCTTGTGGCGGTGGAATTTAGCCATTGATCGTGGCGGCTGAGGGGTAGCAGAGTGTGCTCGAACGATGGGGGGATCTCGCATGGAAATCGAGGTAGCTGATGTGTTTTACCTTTTATTTTTTTATTTATTTCATATTTTAAAACCGTTTAACTTCTAATATATATAAATTTTGCATACGAACTCGGATTTGGACGCGGTTTCTTCCCTTGGGATTGTATTGGAATTTCAAACATTTTGATAATGGTTTGGGCAAATTCTGACACTGTTGAAATTTTTGCCTTTATTTAGATTTCTAATCGATTTGAAATTCAAAGAAGAGTGTTTTGACCCACTCACAACCACTAGATTATCTTATGTTAGTTAAATTACACTTATAATGTGATCAGAAATTAATTGATTGATGTTTGGTATGTTTAAATTGTCATTCTGGTAAATTTGACTTTTATTCATTTAATCATCGTTTAATTTAATATTGAATTTAATTGTCGATTTAATACCTATTAATGATAATCAGATATCTATTGATGTTTATTGTTGATTTGGATGATTATTGTGATGGATGTTTGATTGTTGATATTGGATGACTGGATGTTGTATTTTCTTTATATTTGTGGTAACAGTGCAAGTTCCTTATGGGTCAAAATAAAACATACCCGAACGATCTATAGATTAGGGAAAAATCATTATGGTTTGAAATGATAGACTCGAGCGTTTTTATGGATTTTTATTTAATTCGGGGTTGCGGTTTGAAGTGATCTATAATCGTAAAATTTTAAATTGCGGATTATAATGATAAATACCCATATCACTTGACTATAGGGTAGAAAATTATGTACAGACACAAGATTGGTTAAATTAAATGATTTTTAATTCTTTAAAATTTGAATTCAGAGAATGGGAATTTTGAATAGAAATTGGTTTATACAAACTGGATTATTTTGGATAATCCAAGTGTTAATGCTGAAATTGGAATTGAATTAATGTATTTCTCAAAGAAGTTAATTTGGAATTTCAAAGTTGAATTGTCGAATATAAATGAATTTATCGAAATTGAGTTATTGAAATGTTTGTGTATAATTTTGAAATCTATTTAAACTGATTTAAACTATTTAAATTTATTTAACTATTTTAATCAATTTAAACTATTTTAATTTATTCTAATCTATTATTAAATATTTAATCCAATTTAATATATTTTACATATTTTAAACTAATTAAATCTATTTTCAATTTATTTAATCTATTTAAGATTTATTTAATCTATTTTAAATCTATTTAGTATGATTTAAATCTATTTAATCTATTTTAAACTTATTCAATCCGTTTTAAATCTACTTAAACTATTTTACTATTTAAACTATTTTAAATCTATTTTAAACTATTTTTAAAACTATTGAAATTATTTATGCCTACCTAAACTATTTTCTAAAATTGCAGATTGTGTAAAGTTAAAATATTTACATTTAAATCCTTGATGATGTACAACCTAAGTTGGAATTTGGAATTGATATCTTTTGTGAAATGACATACTTAGTAAATATGACTTCGGAAGTGAATGTGATTTTGGAAGTGAATATGATTTCGAAAGTGATATGGTCTTAAGAATGTGATATTTTGATATCAATTGTGAATTTACTTTTGAAATGTAGAAGAACCATCTAGTGTGAAATAAGCGGTTGCTTGTTAAAGAGATCGGGATCGGATATTGTCATACTCTTTACCAATACCTAAAATCACTTTAACAACTGTGTACGTGATGGAGATTCTAAAAATGAAGTAGGATGGTTTGGTAAACAATTCTTCATGAGGTATTTACACGGCCTTGACTCCCGTGAGTCAGCTTACGTGTGACTAAAACATGAGCTATACCTGGACAAGTGAGGTCATTCCTCATATCGGAGACATTTCTTCGATACTACACTTTGACTTTGTGATTGATTTGGTGGTCACCCCTCGATTTTGATATGGGAGTGTGTCCGAAGTGGGCGGTAGTAGCTGCTATGCGTTACCACCAGTCCGGGAGTGCAATTGGTATATCTACCCTGGCATTGCCTCAAGTGCCATGTTCACATGCCCTATCGCGCCTTCTATGAGTTTGGTTTGTACCATACCTATGGAGTGCCCTCTGATAGCCCTCTAGTTTATGGAGGAATTACAGTACTGTATAGACTATGGAAATATATATATATATATGTATGTATGTATGTATATGTATGTATGTATGTATAAAAATGTGTTAAGGGGGATATGGTAACGCCTTAACGCTATTTTAATACTTTACTTTACTGTAGACACTATTATAATAGCGTACTGTACTACATAGTAGATAGTTTAACGGATCCTTAGGAGATGGTAATCCTGAACATCTCTTAAGTTATTGCACTCACGTTAGACACTGGACAGGAGATGTCAAACGTTCTCTGACGTCGATACACTCATATTTATTTACTATTGATTTAACTACATATGATTTTTAGTTCTGACTCGAGTGTTTTGTCTTTTCAATTCACTCAAGTCAGTCTGAGCTTTTTGATTTTTCGAATACGGCTTTTTGGAGGACGAAGATGAAGATTTTGTATTATTATTCCTATTATATGTATTCCAATGCATCATGTTGTTCCGCAGCATTTATTTATCTATTCCTGTTTTCTGTAACTCTGATTTTGTGTTGTAAAAGAATAATCAAATGTATTTGTAAAATAGCTTCATGAAATCTTATGTGATTATATTTTATCATTCTGCTGTGAGATTCTGTATTTGTTTTACTTCTTTTTTTTTCTTTTCTTATTTACCCCATAACAATATGTCCCTTTGAATGGTTTGAGTCTGACGTGTACGATTTGTCATTGATTTAAATCGTCTAAAAAGGCAGGTCGTTACACTAGCTTCCATTATACTATCGAACTCCCTCCACCCAAAGTTCGATCACATCCTACAACAACTAGAACATCATCAAATTTGTCGTTTCGCTTTAATCAATTTTGTTTAGAAATGGTTTTCGAATTCTCCTTTTTTTCTTTTTTATAAATAAATTTATTCGTTCAAACTGAAGAAAAAAAGAGGAAGCACACGTGTTATAAAAGTTGGGGAAGGCGCGTTTTAGAACGGTGGCTACGATTAATATTATATATACAATTTTTATATTAAAAAATGTCTTGTATTGGCTAACTAAAATTTTACAATTCCTATCGAGGCATGTCGCCTGGCATTTCTAACGTTATACCACTATTCCAGACCCAATGGAACTAGTCTCGAGGTTTAGCTCAATCGTATGAGAAAGATAGCCTTTTAAATCGACTTTTTGAATTAAATTCCATCAAATTATCTCTAGGCGTTTCCAGATTATAAAACCAAACGGTGAATCCAAACGCTACAAAATTTGAAATCCAATAATAATACACTATTATGGAACTGGTTTTGTAGAATTCCGAGACTGTGCCCCGAAAACCTATTTTAACGCGTTGAATTAATCAACAATTTCCAAAAATTTACGAAATCACTTGAAATTTCAGTTTTTGAAGCTTATTAACCCAATTCTAATTCAAATAGAATTTATATCAATATTAGAAATCATTTCGATTCATATTCAACTCCAATTCAAATATTTCAATGATTTTCAATTATTAATTCAACAATTTAATTTGTCTAATAAATCGCTATATTTGGAACTTAAGTTTTATCCCACTTATTTGATCGATAAATTACATATTAAAATTTCATTTACATTTCAAATTCAACATTTAAAATAAATTAAATGTTCGATAGTTTTTGCATATTTCAAATTCAACATTCAATATATTTTGCATTTTTCAAATTCAACATTCAAATCGGATCCCAGTCTCTTTGAAACAACATTCGATAGTTTTCGCAAACTCAACTCAGGTTTTTTAGGAAAAAACAGTCAAAGATAAGAGCAGAGGTCACCTCTTAAACGTAGTGGATGGATTTCATTATCATTGTCCTAGGAGAATGAAATGAGATTTATATGCACAATATAAAACCATCAGAGACGACTATGCCAAATTACTTACGTATTTCTCCTAGATATTTCCAAAGTTACATTTTGGGTCCATATTTAATAGTTGGTTATTTAACTATCAAATAAACAAAAAAATATATTTCATTTGTGATTTATTTATCCATAGCAACCACCAAGCCTCAAAACAAATCTTTATTTTAAAATTCTCTTTTCAAAATGTTTGTCTAAAACATTCATATACTTAACTCTCTGACATAAATGTACTCACAAAGCATTTGCAAATAACTTCTTACTTCCAAACCTTTTAATAAACTCCATTTATAAATATCCAAATCATTTTCTAAAACTTCTTTTATCAATACCCCAAAATCATTTATAAAACTTCTTTATAAACCTTTCATGTTTAAACAACTTCCTAAATAACCTTAAATCAAATTAGCTTCCTTTAATAAGAAAATCCATTTTATAAATCTTTCTTATTTATGAAATCTTCTTTGCTTAAAAACTCAAATCCATTTACTAAAAGCACTTATAAATTTCCAAATTCCTTTATAAAACTCTTTATAAAAACTTCTTTTATAACATACAAATCGTTTAGAAATCTCTTTGTAAACTTCTTATTATAACACTGAAAACATTTCCATTGGTTAAAACAACTTTAATAAAACCATTTGCCGACTCATCCTTTAAATATCTTGTTCAAACTGCAACAAATTTGAAATTATTTCAAAACGAAAATGAAATATTTATTCTTACAAAATCAAACGGAGGCTTGGTGCTTTTAATTTAGTTTTACTTATCCAGTTTAACATGGTACCACATAACAATAAGTATATAAGGGATCAACAAATAATAATTAATCAACTTAAGTAAATGTCCAAGTTAAATGTAATTGCAGAATGGTGATTTGTTCTGCTAATAGATGTCATTTTAGTTTTCCTAATCATATGGTGTTTCTTAAAGGCAAGTGACATAGAAATTCCTTGGTTTAAAACAAATTTAGAAGAACACGTTTTAAAACAAAACTGATTACTTAATCTCAACGCGATTTTAAAATAAATTAAAGCCCTTGTAAATGATAATCAAATCCTTACTATATAGTAATTTAACACTAATTAAAAGTAATTAAACCTTATTAAAACATAATTATCTTTAATCAAAGATTAAATAATAAACCTTTTTTGAAAATAATATTTAATTATAAATTATCTTAATAAATAGTTAAATAATATTTAATTAATCTTTAATTAAAAATTAAATAATAATTAATTTTAATTAAGTAACAAATCGTGATTAACTTAATGATTAACACTTAAGTTTAAAAACCATTATTAACAAATGATTAAGTACTATTTACCTTTATTAATTAATTAAATAATCATTAAACAAATAAATAATTAAATAATTGTTCTCCAATTACTTAATTAAAGTTAGAAAACATTACCAAAAATATTTCAAGTGAAAATAAGTTTGGATTAGATAAATAGTTAGATTTTCCAAATTGTGCGTATAGCGACTATCGCTATACGGATCCGTAATTTTCCAAACTTGAAAATTTGATTTTATAACTTTTAAAACTTTAAGTTTGAATTCCTGTCTTCTTTAAAAAATGAACATAAACTTTTGAAAACCAAATCAAAGTTTTAATCTTGAAAACTTT
Source organism: Allium cepa (assembly GCA_030765085.1). Lineage (NCBI taxonomy): Eukaryota > Viridiplantae > Streptophyta > Magnoliopsida > Asparagales > Amaryllidaceae > Allium > Allium cepa. The sequence continues at coordinate 250,457,805 of CM060937.1, read as the reverse complement.
TCTCTTTGAAACAAAAATCAAACTTTCGACAAAAGCGGATTTCTACGTCGCTTTTGATTAACGAATAGCTGCCTTTGTGTCATGATCCTACATACAACATTCAAACATAATATCACATCATAATATTGTTGCACCATCATAAGCAAAGTATTACTTCACAATAATAACTAACTTTTTTAATATTCAAGGTATAATCTTTATCGCCTACTCGAACTTCGACGTAAGCAATCATCACCAAATCAACATATATGCATGAATACACAATATATAACATTAATACGTATTTAAGCAACATTTTAACTCATAAATTTTACAACTTTAAAATTTTAACAACTTGAGTTTTAAAAACATGAACTTTACTCATCAAACTTTCACTAAATCAAACTAAACTTGTTCTTGACCTAGTTCTCTTGCTCCTAGCCCAACAAAGTGAAGATGTAGACCTTAGAAGGCTAAATGGGCTCGACCATGGCTAGAACAATGCTTGGGCTCTGTGTTCTTTGGTGGATATGGGTTTTTTTTTTGTAGAGAACAGATTTGGAAGTGAAATGGAGGAGTTTACTTATATTTTTACACTATTTTCTCTATCTTTTCTTTTAGGAATTTGGAGATGGAAGCCATCGAAATATATGAAGATAAGTAGAGGATTTTGACATAAGAATGTTAATGAAAATAGAGAAGTGAATGTAGGAATGAGAGGGTTATTTGTAGGATTAGGAATTTATTAAAATACGTAAAGTGACTTAATAAAATAATACATGCATGCACCCATAACTCCTCTCTCCCTCACATATACACATTACCCTCCCCTCTCCTGGGCCATGTTGTTGGATACTTAAGGTCTGACATAGGATTTACATATATATATATATATATATATATAGGTATGTTTATGTGTGTGTGTCTATACACACACACACACACACATATGTCTTTTACAACATAATTCGTCATACCCATCTTTATGCTTAATTAAATATGTGTTAGTATGTAAATAAGAGTGTTTTATTATTATTATTCCTATCATATATATGAGTGCATCGTGCACTAAGTGTGCACAATGTTCCGTATGACTGTCAGGTGTCGAAAATTCGGAATTTTGGAAAACATTCTTTGGTCACCTTTTCTATTTTTATTTTAACTATCTGTACTGATAAAAAAATTGAAAATTATTTTATCATCGTTATTAAATAATTAAAATAGGTTTATTTGCTAATGAAATCCATTTATTGATTATATAAAATATATTTAAATAGCTTATTTCAAAATGGCAAAATCCTAGTTTGTTAGAAATATATTTTACAATCATTTATTGTTATTTTAAAGAGTTATATTTTAATTGAAAGATCTATTATTTTAAACTTAAATTTTGTTAAATACTCGTAAATCAAGGCAGCAAAATTCCATGTCATTACATAATGTTGTTTATAGATTACGTAATCCTAATAAGATCCAGATAAGGTTGTTTTTCTATATTTGCTTGTTTCACCAGTTGTCAAAAGGAACGAACCCAACAACAGTATCAAAGCTTGTATAGACTATGTAATCTATTTAGTAAAAATTTAGGACCAACTAATAATCTTTCTATCTGATGAGCGTTTAGAATAGTAAAGTCTGGGTTTGAGGTGGGATAAAAAGTATTCTCCCATTCCTGCTTACTGACCAGGTCCAACGGGTGAGGTAAATCTATAAGGTTGGTCTAGAAGTAAGGTCTGGTGTTATTTGGGTCTTGGGCTAGTTTTCAAACTAAAATTTGGCAATTTATACATATATAAATTCAAATGTTTAGATTAAGTATAAAACAAAATTTCATAAACGTTATAAAATAAGTTTAAAAAAATTCAAAATTTTTTGAGAACTAATTTAATAATTTTCAAAAAAACTAGATATTTAATTAATTTGATTACTTAAATAAATAGTTAAAAATTAATTAAATAAAATACATATATATTTTTATCTATATATATAACTATAGAAGTTATAGTTGAATTTTTATCTTAAAATTGTTTGAAGTAAATTAAATAATTTTTTCTGAAATTTATTAAAAATATTATATTAAAATGTTTAATTAAATAAATTACTTAATAATAAATAATTAAAAGTTAGTTAATTAATTATGATATCTATATATACACACACACATGTATATAGAGCAGGGTTCAATAACATTCCTATTTTGCAGCACCCCTATAGCCCTTTGTTTTCCACCACACGTTCAGATTTAAATAGTGTTTACTTCGCCCTTCTACATCATAATATTATTTAAATCAGAGTGTGTGGTGGAAATCAGGGGCCATAAGAGGCGCTAAAAAATAGAGGTGCCACTGTCGCTTCTCATTTTTTCATTATTATTACTATTATTATTAATATTTTGAAAGTGGTTTGATGGTTTTATTTCTCACATAAGCTTTGCGATCCAAGCCATATAAAATTGATCAGAACAGTAACAATGCAATACAAAATAACACTTTTCTTTTGTATTTGAAACGTTCTTCCAATTTAACAAAAGTTACAAAAATTAGGTTAGAGCTTTTTCAATCATGGCGTTTGTAAATTCTCTTTTTGAACTCATGTGCTATTTGCCTTCCAGCTTTAGCTCTCCAATACTCACCATTCTTATACCTTTAAGTTGGTGAGTTTCTTCTTAGTAACTCTTTCTAGTACAACAACAATAACTCAAGCTATACAATTTGATATAACTAACTCATTTTTTCCTTTATTGTTATAAGTCATGTTGTTCCGTTCTCTTTAGATGTGCCACACAGTAGTTGTCAGACAAACTTTGATAATTTCCTTTATCAGATCTGACATATTACTCCACTGATTAAAATAAATTGCTTCTTCTAATAATAATTTCACCTCTTCAGTTAGCATGCACTTAAGTTTACGTATAGCCCATACCCTTTTGTTGAAT